>JAWNLJ010000383.1:2510000-3765000 GCA_035042365.1 Drosophila dives
GGATGCTGTGCCGCATGAGCCGGATGCAGATGTCCGAAACTGTGTAGGGCATGATGCAGCGCAACGGGATGGCCACTGAGCGAGCTGAGATGATGCTGCAGATGATGATGAAGCACCGCCGGCGGCACAGCGCCATTGGGACTGTGATGATAGTGTGGCACCGTGATGGCTGACGTTGATGTCGGCGTGCCGGCGGTGGTGTTGGGCGTGGAGCGGTGCGTTGGCGTCGCTGGTGGCGAGCTGCCATCAACGGAGCGCGCCAGCGGACTCTCGCGACCATTGCTCATGCCGGCGGCACCTAACGGACTCGGCTCCGGACTGGACACCACACTGATATCAACTTCGGCCTCAGACGAAGACATTTCACTTCTTTTTTTTTAATATTCACTTGAACTTTAAATCTTTGCAATTGTTTCACAATGTTTTCGAAATGTTTAGATTTTGGACACTTGGCCACTTGGTGGTCACTTGCCACACTGGGTGCGAGTTGGGCACTGAATGACGAGCCTCTAGCACTGGATTTTAATTTGCTCAGGTGGCAACCGGGACGTCTGCACCGTTTGATCAACGATTCGCATTTAAATTCAAATGTTTGCTGTTAACAGGCGCAAAGTCTTCGACGCGTCTGCCTGCCTCTCAACCCGTCTCTCTCACTCTAATTATCTCTCTCTCTCTCTCTCGCTCGCTCTTTTTGCTCACTCTTTCTCTCAGAGTCGCTCCCTTAGTTTTTGGTGTAAGCGATCGTTTAGTAATTTTATTGTTTAAGTCTCTGGATTTTTAACCCCCGGTCGTATTGTAGAGCGTGTGCGCCGACTGCCTGCTGCGGCGCTCAACTGAAACTGAAACTGAAAATGTGCTAAACACAACTGAACTCAGCTCGGATGGTTGGTTGGCTGCCTGCCTGCCTCTGCCACTGCCACTGCCACTGCCTCTGTTTGGCTGTGAAATTCTTTTGGTCGTTGCGCTAAATGGTTTTCCGCAAGTTTACACACACACACACAGGCGCACACACACGCACACCTAGAGGGTGAAGCAGAGATAGCTATGCCATAAAGATGGGAGGGTGTCTGCATGCATGTATATATAAGACTGTGTGTGTGTGTGTGTCTGTGTGTGTGTCTCTGGCTCTGGCACTCTCTCTTTGCATCATGCGCGCTCTTTCTCACAGGGGTGGCTCGCTCAGCGCTCGCTTTTTTGTTCTGGCCTGTTTCCATTTCCATTTCCATTCCATTTGCTGAGTTGAATTTCTGTTCGCTTATTTCGACAATTGCGCTGCAACCGCATCGACAGACACTTTGCGTATATTCTTATTTTTTTTTTGTCGCTCTTCGTAAAATTGTGACAATAAAAATAGAAAAAAAAGCAAAAAAAAAATATTACGAGCAGCAAGTTTCAATCTGAGCCTGAAACACTTGGCAATTGAAACATGTCTAAGTGGGGCGCGCTTAGCCTTCGTGCACCTAAACGAATGTGCGTGGGTGTAGGTGTGTGTGTGTGTATGTGTGTTGGGGCATCCATTGAAATGCCAATATAAAATCAATCAATTGGCACCCAACAAGGGTCAAGTGCTGCTCTGTGTGCAGTTCTATTGCTCCAAAGTGTGCAAAACATCTTAATTGATGGCAGTTGAAAGGTTCCGTTTGGGTGAATTGAGCTGTGTATTAGAAAAGGCTTAACTTAAACTTACTTGGCCAAGTTAAGAGACAAAAACGAGTAATTTAACTATGAGAAAGGCTTTATCGATAGTTAATGGCTTAAAAGTAATCAAATCAGCTATAGTAAACCGATCAAAAGTTAAATATATTTAATAAGTATAAAATATTTATTATGATTATAAAAAATTACTTTGTGAGTTAAACAAATATTTTAAGAAAATCTTAAAAATTTTTTACTTATTAATTTGCTAATTTTAGCTTATTTTATTTTGACTAGGAGTAAAGAAATTTGATTAATAAAATTAAGATTTAATATTTATTATATTTAGATTCTTATCTGCATTTATCTGATATATACTTAAATCACAGCTGAACCAATATAACATCGCAGCGGATTCAAATCACGGCACACTCATGTTCCATTCCAATATGTTTCCGGTTTTGCGAACAACCCCCACAGAGCACAGAGGCAGCCATTTTTACAAAAGCTGAGCAAACTTTGCAGACAAACGAGAGCGAGAAGAGGCGAGAGAGATAAAGTATAGATAGAGAGAGAGTGAGCGGGAGAGGGAGAGAGACAGAGTGCAGTAAATTGAATTTTTAAATGCTTTCGACTGAGACGACCACGAGGTATTCAAAAAGTGTTGCAAACAATTTGCACAAAACAAAAAGAATGTTTTGCGAGGCAATTGCACACAGAGCAAACTGACAACTGAGAGAGACCAAAAGAGAGAGAGAGAGACACACTGAGCAAGAAAGGGAGAGAGAGAAAGAAAGAGAGATAAAGTTTCTGTGTGTGTGTGTGTTTGTGTTAAGCAATACTCAATTTGTTGAGGGTGGGCGTGTCGCTGGCCAGCCAATGGCAACCGTCCGCGGCCACCACTGACGCTCAGCTGACACCGCCGGCAAATAACTAAAAACATTTGCCACCAAGACGGCAACGGAGGCACAGAAAAATGCGTAGAAATTCATGCGCAATTACATTTATCCTGTTTAGAAGATTGCTTTTGCCAAAGTGCGTCTGGAAGTGCTGCCAGCCACCGCAAACTTTGCCGCACACCATATATACATATACATATACATGTGTGGGTGTGTGTGTCTGGGGGGTGGGAGGTGTATTTCCACCTGCTGGCATTGCAGCGTAACACATTTTTATATAATTTCCCTCAACGCTTTTGCTTGTTTTTGATTCGTTTTCATGTTAGATTCCGCAATAAGAACATCCCATTGAAAAGCAGCCCGAAACGATTTCAGAGAGTACAGCAGCGACGACGTTTAGTTCAAAAGGTGTTGACACTTAGGCGCTGTCCCACTTTAATTTGAGCTGAATGCACAAATGGAAATCGCGTTACTTCTGTTACAGAGGAGCTGAGTCTGAGCCTGGGCCTGGGTCTGTGCCTGGGCAGAGGCAATAATACCAACTGTGTGTCTCTGTGTGTGTGTGAAACAATTTCATTTTCGATTTTGAGAACAGATTTGATTGAAATTTTGGCATTAATTAGGCAAATTGACATTGACATGAACTCAAAAAAGGGGTGCTAATTTCAATGGTTGTATCAACACATTAATATCTCACCAAAATCAAGAAGTAAATTAATGTTCCGCTTAGAGCAGCTAAAGCTGTGCCAACCTTAATTCGCAATCCCCAAAACTGAAACTGAAATTTCAGACCCCTTTGCTCTTGGCCAGGCAACCAGGCACATTAAGCTCAATCCCTGACCGCTGGCCAGGGGGCAAAGCCAAGCCACAAAAATTCTGAAAGCAAACGGGCAAAGCTCTTTTACTTGGAACATTTAAAAGAAATAACAAACTGTTCAACTGTCGGACAAAACGATTCTACAACAAATTGCACTGCAATAAAAGAGTGTGTACATATATATATATATAGCATACATGTGTGTGTGTGTGTGTGTGTGTGGCTGAGTAAGCGAGAGAGAGAGTGCGAAAGCGAGGAGCAAAACCAAAGCTAAATCCAAGAGCAATGCAGACAAGCTGCAAAGCTTTTCGATGTGTCTGTGTTTGCTATATAAATATAGATATATATAAAAGTGTATATGTGTGTGTGTGTGAGTGTGTGGCATTGGCAAACAAGAAAAACAAGTCTTAATTGACGTACGAGCAAAGTGGGAGTTGCAATTTTCATTGACTCCACTTTAGATGGCAGTTGGGCGCCCACTTTGCCTCGCCTGCCTTCGATTTGGACTTGGAGTGGGTCGGTTTTTGCATAGCAACGCTCGGGATTGAGATGGGTTTTGATCGGCCTCCGACAATAACTCTTCTGACCCTGTGCCGTATCTAAGTACAAAAACACTCGTACATGTGTAGATGTGAAGATGCCTCAGGCTGGCCATGCCCATAGCTTGCTCGACTTAACTGCAATTAATTTGGCAATTGACGTTGTTCAATGCTGTTAACGGCATAGCACTGGGCCCAATAGCAAACATAAATTCAAGAGTATTTTGTCGAAGGCTCTTGCGGCTCCTGCGGCTCATGCGGCACATCGAAAACGGACGCTCCATTTCGTTATCGGACACATTAGGCAAATGGCAACGGCTTTTGTTTGCTATTAACATTTCTATAATAGGCGAAAAGCATGCTAAACAATAAACTGCATGGAATAGCTTGGAATGGTTAAAAGCAAATGGAGTTGTATACCCCTCACCGTTTCAACGTTTGTGTCTATTTTGGCCATAAGTCGTGTAAATTTGTGACGCGCTTTTTGGGTTTGGCTTTTGTTTTCATTCAAATGCAGACAATGGCTGTATAAAATATGTAACCCTCCCACATATAAACACAGAGAGAGAGAGAGAGAGAGAGAGAATGAAAAACAAGGTAAGAATGTCTTCAGGTATATATATATATATATATATGTATATACAGGAACACACGCAACCTGCTCGCTCCCCACTCGCCTCGCTCATAAATAACGCTTTAGACTTTGATTTAAATAAATTGTATTACGAACGCTCATATTTTATCATTTCAACAGTTTCGCTTGGAACGCGATTCGAATCGAATTTCTTGTGCGTTTTTCAAACGACTTTCTTCTTCTTCTTTTTTTTAAAGCCAGGACAATGACATCCTGCCTGATTGAGTGCTATTCCAGCCTCATAAATTGTATGCCACATAAATGCTGCAAGTCGTTAAACTGCTTTTTGGCAACAGACAGACTAAGTGTGTGCATATAAAAATAAAATTACTCGGCTTTGACCTCATTTTGTTGTCTGTTCTGAAAACTAATCCACAGAGATATTTTAATTTAAATATATGCATTTTAAATCTTAATCATTTAAACTAACATATCCAATTCTAATCTGTATAAAGTCGAATTTTATAAAAATATTTGCTTTGCTGAGAGATAAACTTTTTTTCCAATTAAGGATTATTGCCATATTTTAAATAATATTATAATATCTGTATTTGTATCTCTTTATTTTCAAATATTATATTCTGCGTAAAATCTTCTTAAGACTTAAGTTTTCCCAACTTTGGGGACCAACTGTATAAAATAATATTTAAGCCGAATTGGAGATTTTGAAATAATTTGTTTTTTGTACAGATGGCATTGGACATATAGAACTACAAAATTGTATAATAATAAATTGAAAGTCAAACCTTCAGCTGGAATCAGTAGGAAAATATTTCTATAAAACTAAAAATTAAGATATTAACAATTTAATAAAGTGTTAAATTAAGATGACTGCAGATTTGTTTGGGTTTACAAGGGTATTTAATTTTCGGCATTATGACGAGTAAATAACTTTACTTTTTTGTTTTTCGTTTCATTTATTTGGTTTTAAACTCATTGTCACACTGAAAATTTGTTAGTTATTTTTTCTACAACTGGAGATGAAATGGTATTTTTATTATTTGCCCAATTTAATCTTTTAGTTTTGCATGCTGATATGGCTAAGGCAGAACTGTTAGTTAAATGTTTAAATCTATGGGTTATCGTTTCAAATTATGCAGCCAAATGAAGCAGAAATAAATACATTCTTCAAGCAATGGCAAAACATTTTGGTTCGTTAAAAACTATTGATGTAATTAAAAAAAAAAATAAAATAGAAATAGAAATAGAAAAACAGAAACGCACAAAGAAAGTCGGTCAACAACTAAAACACCGCCAACAGTATAAAATTACCAATTTATTATAGCCACAAAAGCAGTATAGAGACTACCGTTAAAATATAGGGACGGTAAGGGGGCAGAAGAGTCACAGTAGAGCATCAATATGAACACTGCGGTGAGCAAGCGTCGACCGATTGTTCAGTGAATTGAATAGCATTTTCTGAAAATTATTTTGAAGGTGCATCTAAAAAACGAGAGAGATCTCCTCAAAAAGAGCGAGTGAAAGCGCGTGATTTGCACCCAAACAATTATGATATGTCTGATATATAATATATATAATTACCACGTGATATATAATTAATTTAATTTGTATGATATCAGTGTATTTTCAGGATCATGAGAATTGAAAAATAATAAATATGAATAAATATTCTTTTTAATGAAAACGAACACAGAAATTGTTGAGATTTTATGATTTTATTAATTACAATAATTTAAGTTGATATCCATACAAATTGATAACACTTCATTGTGAATTTTTGGGCAAAATGCATTGGACTGTCATAAATATGACACATACGTCATGTTGACTTAAATTTGTAGGAGCATTTAATTATTTGTTATTATTTTTCACATTGTGTGATTTTAATTTTTTGATTTGAGGCACTCCTCGTCCCAAAATGAACCCTACCCTTGATCGAAAACCTCTTTTGTGTGCCGCCTAATTTTGCAACTGAATGCGTCGCAGCAAAAGGAACACAGAATACGACGGAGAGCAAGGTTCCACTTGAAAATCGATCGCGGATTAATGCGATTAACTTACAGTTGATTTCAGCATAAAGGGAGAACGGAGAGATGCATTGAATGAAAATGAAAATAAGTAGAAAAAGTTTCAAATTCAACTGCAAAGGGATCCTTTGCGATATCATAAGAGACGGCGGCTTGCAAAAGCAACCCTGCGAAAATCGTGCTAAAGTCCTTAATGCCGCTAGGATGCGCGTATTTGGGATTGGCACAAAGACAACAAACAAACAGCCGACAGACAACAAACAGCAGCTAAGACTTAATTATTTTATAAGGCACACCAACAACAACAACAACAACAGCAGCAACAATAACAAGAGCAGCACAGCGGGCGGGATCTGGACCGCCTACTGAGCGCGTCCTGCCGATTTGCGGTTATTTCTTTCTGTGTATGTGCGTGTGTGTGTGTGCGTGTGTGTGTGTGTGTTTGTGTGTGGTGTGTGTACAAGTATATCTAAATTGCCTTTGCAGACGCGTTGAGGTCCCTGCTGAAGGAAATATCAATTTGTCGCCACATCATAAAAGGCAGCGCAATAAAATTACACCCACCTTGCCTCCTCTACTCGCTCAGCTGGGGTTGCGTCTATATCTTTGTCAAATCCCACATTCAATTTGGCACTGCTTTGTGCGCAAAATCCCCAAAGGAATCAGCTCGTCCGGTTCGCGGGCACCACCCACAGAAATCCCCGCCAAGAAGCACAATAACAAAGCTGAACTGGGCTGGAAAAAAAGCAGAAAAAAAATAAAAGAAACAGAAACAGAAACAAAAGAAAAAAAATACACATCGTAAATGGCAAATGCAATTCGCGTATTTTATGACGCTCCACGTTGATGATGGCAATGGCGACTGCGATGGCACAAAAGTGCTTCACATCCACCCAGCACCCAGCACCGGGCACCGGGCACCGGGCACCGGGCACATTGAAACAATGGTCCCCAACCCACTGATAGTGGGTTCCAGCAATAGCTTGCAACAATGCCAACATAAGCTGACCGATAATAAGAGACAAGCAAAATAATAAAATAAATAATGAAGAACAATTCAATTATTTTTTGGGTGAGTGTTAAAAGCCACACCACAAAGAGCACATATATTCCTACTGGCTAATGATGATGCATTATGGCCTGAATATACACACAGGTCTCTGGACTCATTCACCAGTTACATTGCTCCCGTCTATGGCCTTTAAAGATAGTGATAAATATAGTTATCGACTGGTTAATTGGTTAGTTTCTGCAGAAGAGCACGTCGAGCCATTTGATAGTTTCATAGTCTGTTGATTGTAGTTTGTTGATGTGGATTGCCAGATTGAGCAGCTGAAACTTTGCAACATCATCAAAGAGGCAATTTGCAGCCCCATCATCCATAGCCAGTTCTATGATCTCAAGAAGCCATTTAAAGGGGGAGGCGGTAAGCCTCAGAGGAACTCTCTGTTTATTATTAATTATGTTGATCATTTCAAGCACATCTCTTAGATACTCGTGCTCCTAGGTGCGCAATCCCACTCACGATTCAATCTCACAGGAATCAGATTGACCTTCGTGCCACAGATCAATCGCATCATCAATCACTCAGTTCGACTCCCAATTATTCTTAAGTGGCTGCCATTTAAAGTAGGAGCTTACACAGGATTTCTCTAGACTATGTTCTGGTATCCACCTTAAATGACTGATCAAAAAGAATATATTATTGATAACAAAAAAATGCTTGCAAAAAAATATTTAGCAAGTGTAGCAATTACGAAATCTAAGCACATAATGCTTAAACAATTCCAAATTTAAATTAATTAATTAAATATTATTAATTTTTATTATCTTTATAATTTTGTAGCGTGTGTTAGCTCTGTAAATCTGTATTTTGACAGTAACATCTGTAAACGTTTATCAATTTGAATTGTTCCAATTTCAATTACAAAAACACTCAAATTAATTTGAGATATACATTTTTGAAAAGGCAGCCATTTTTGATTTATTCCATGTGTTTGGTTAATTTTTGGTTTTTGTTTGATATTTCAAGTTGGGCATATCTTGGTCCCAATTATCTGGTGAATCTCAACTGGCAATGCAAAACGTGCCCAGCTGGATATCGGGACGGGGACGGGGACGGAGACGGGGCAAGACTTATCAAACTGAAAACATGGCAATTTTTAATTGAGGCAACGCTGGCAACGCTACCAAACAATGCGGCATGCGGAGCGGCGTATGTAAATGCAATTTAATTGTAATCCAATTTGTAGCCAACACACACACACACACACACAATAAGCAGCCGTCCGCCGGTAGCAATGCCTCTGATGCCTACCTGGGGCGCATTAGATCGGCTTAAGATTAGATTAACATTTACCCTTCCATGCAAAACAAAAATTATTACTGTTTAAAAATACGAGCGAACGGCAAGTCTGAGTCGCCTGGCGCCGGTTTAAGCCAAGATCATGATCAAAGCCATGCAACTACCGGGCAAATAATTATGTGCTCAGATTTGGCTATAGATCGCTACCGATCGCGATAGTGCCGACCAAGTGGGCAATTGAAGGTGTGCGTTGTTTTGGCCAAACATCCGAGCTGTGCACTTTGCCAAAGTGCAGCCATGGCAAATGGTAACAAAAATGTAAATGCCAAATGTTTTTAGTGAGCAGCATGAGACCGCCCCTAATTTTAGCCGTGAGATTTTTATCAATCAGAGGCGGTCTCTGACTGTAATCAGGCGTAAAATTTATAGCAAACAACGCGAAATCAAAGTGGTTGAAAGCCTTCCGTCACGTGCACGCACTCCTAATGTCAAGGATACGAGCACATAAATGGTATGGGCGAGGGTAAATAGTTTATGTCTGGTATTTATACACTTTATGGTTTCTGACGTGCCGTGATTTCTAGCAAACTTGTTAAACGAACCCCGTTCCCATTCCCAATCCCATTCTCACTCCGATACCCACTCCCATTCCCTAATGCAAATTGCAGCCCATTCCATTAAAGCGAGCCCTTCTCGGATACGGCAGTCGCCCAGCGCTGCTTTCAATGCCTCCTCATCAGCCCATGCCCGGATTCATTCTGGCAATAAAGTTGCTCAAGTGTATTCCATTGCCATATGTTCTGCTGGGGCAAGCATGAGTGTGTCTGTGAGTGTGCCTGTGTGTGTGTGTGTGTGGCTTTTGTTATCACATAGGATTAGGCATAATGAAGTGTTTTAATGCGTTTACCCAGCACACACAAATATTATAAGGAAACGGCACATCGGTAACTGAAGTAGTTGCCCAATAAAAAGCCCTCGAAATAAATGTAATTAAAATGTTTACAAGTTACTGTTAATTTTCAGCTTATATGAGAGGAGCTCATTACACGAATTTAACCCAAATATAAATAGACAAAGTAATTCTGCAAAATATGAATAGATCAAAATAGTTTCTATGTCAGAGATGTTATTTTGATGATACATCTATGATAAGTGTAAGCCATCTAAGTTAAATTGTTCAACTATAAATTAATACGAATCCCAAATAAATGAGCTTGATTAAATCTATATATTTTATTTTTCACAACTATTCATATTTTATCTTTATAATTTTCATAAAGATTAAGTAAAAAAAAAACAAGAGTCGAAGATCGTTATTGTTATCTCTAATGAAAATATAATATATATACATATTGTTATCTCAATATGAAATTCTTAACTTATTGTGCGATAAATAATCAATTAAGCAATAAAGATATTTTTTATATTGTAAAACTACTTTTTTTTATATACTGAAACTTTGTCATAATGATGAACCCTAAGTAATACTCGAGCTACGTATTGTTATGCAAACTTAAAGTTTAACAACTCCATTTTTAAGAGTTATACTGTATCAAAATATAATGAATTTGTAATCTTTAATATTATAAAGATATTGAGCACTAAATAATACCCAAAGTTCACATTGGTATGCCAACACAAACTGGAAACTAGTCATAGATAGGTAAAGCATTTGTATTTAATTTACACATTACTATTATCGGATATCAAAAATTTTGAATCACTCAAAGGGATAAGTAATAATAAAGTGCTCTAAGTAATACTCTAAATTTGCAAGCAATAATTAATACTCCAACTCATATGTATAGGGAGCATTTCGTTAGTCATGAATAACACTAAGTAATACTCCAAGTTTGTATTTGTATCCCAATACAAACTTGATACTACTCAGAGAGAAATATAAAGCATTTGTATTTTAATTTACCGATTTCTGTTTCCGGATATCAATAATTTGTAATCATCATAACACTTATAAGGATATGCAATAATTAATACTCCAAATTCGTATTGCTTTGTCAACACAAACTAAAAGCAATTTATATGTAGAGAAAGCATTTCGTTTGTCATGAATAATAAACACCAAGTAATACTCTAAGTTTAAAAACAAAACTGTAGATAATTTCTTGGTGGGTGAAACATCTACATTAGCGGGAAATTGAAAATAATTGGAACAGTGCTAAAACTTTTTCGTCACTTGCAACATTCTATGAGCAGTCTTTTGTGCACATATATAAATTTTTCACCTTATTTGGCTTTGAGCAATTTTGGGCATTTTCATTGGGCTGTGGGCGTGGTGTGGAAAACCATTAAAGAAATTACATGCTGCTCGCTCCTGACTCCCATTGCGAGTGTCGAGTGCGGTGCGCGGGACACTGAATGCAATCGCATTGATGTTAAAAAAAAAATATCTAAAAAAAAAAAAAAATCAGAAAAGAAACGCGACTATAGCGCTTAACTGTCGTGTTGGGCGTATTTAAGGGGGGATGGGTGTAGAGGGGCGTAGAGGGCGTACCATAGCGTGGTGTATGGGCGGCGATGTTGACGCTTTTTTGTGGGCATCAAAACATCAAAGTGATTGAATTGTTGCGATTGCTTTCAGAAAAGTGTGCAATGTCTGAAAGCAATTTGAATTGAATTGAAATTAAATTAAAATTGTCGGCAGTTGAGTATAAGCTGCAGTCGGAGAACATTTACCAACTATGCTTAAATTTAAAAACAATTTGCAATTTGTTTTCTTTGTTTTGTTTCTAGAAATATATTCAGTAATTTACTTAGAATTATTATGCATATGCATTTGCTTCCTGTTTGTTGTTTGCCCACAAATCGAAGGCAAACAATTTCCAATTGTCATAAATAAAAATTATGTACATATATAAAAACAAATACAACAAAAAACATATACACAATACATTTGCCATAAAATACAATGTCTGATGTTGGGTGAGCAATTGCTTGCCAGCGATTGCCATTAAAATTTAAATCACAGCAATTATTATTAATGGTCGAAAGCGCTTTTTATAAATGTACGCAAATTGTTGCGCAAATTGTGCAATGGCCCTCGGCAACAATTACAACAAAATCCATTCAAACCAACAATGCTAATTGGTAAAGCAAACATAAATCAATGGCAATAATTTTCACGCCATTTTAATGTTCAACAACAACAACAGCAACAGAAGAAAATAAAAAACACAATGGCGCATTTGAGACACACATATATATATATATATATATATATATATATATATATATTTTATATATATTTTCTCGTTTTTTATGCTCTGCCAAAGAGCAAAAAGCTTTATGATATAGCTGCGAAATAAGGATAAAATGTTGCCATATACATACAAATATATGCAAATCGTATGCTCCTTATGAAGCTTAAAATAAATCAATGATTGACTGGATGCTCAGGTGACATATGCACTCCTTGGAGTCTCTCACATTTACCAATTATGTCAACTCTTCTGTTAAGCATTTAAATGCCAGCTAATGCGTCTCTTTAATTTGCGTTAATTACAGGAAAGTTTAACAGGTATTTGAAATCAAATAAATAACAAACAGCAAAAGTGTCATTTATAATGTGATTGTTAGCTGGACAAAGCACAAAGAATTCCTGTAGATGGGTCATTTAATGGATGCGGGTTCTCACGCATAAAGGAAAAATGGACAATAATATGATACCTTAAGGCAGATTTAATAGATCCACAAAGGATCGCCGCACACTTTTTTTTTCTTAATTAACTGGCAGTGTGCTCAAGTTTCAGTGCAAAGTGTTAAAAGAACAGCAAGAAAAAAATGGAATGCACAGCAATATCTTGGAGCGATATGAATCACATTAGCTAGATTTGCATCGGGATTACGCGTTGTGGCAGAAGTAGGTGCAAAACGAGGCCCGCTCTCACCTCTCTGCCCAAAATCCCGATGGTGCTGTGACAATTGTCACGAATCAAGAGCACGCCGACCTCGAAATCTAGGCCAATCTCGGCACTCGAGCGTCAACAAAAGGTAAGCAGATTTGTGCTAATATGACGGCATCTGTTCGACAATGGGCCGCAGGCAAGCGAAAACTGAGACAGAGCGGCACCTGAGTGCTCACGGTGCGTGTGAACTGCGACAACGCCTCAATAGAGTCCTTGAGCCCTGCACGCGATCCTTATTCGCAAGATAAACAAAACACACACAAACACACACACACACACACGCACAAATGTGAAAATGGCAGGCTGAGGCCTAAGCTTCAAGTGCTTGTTGTTCAAATTATGCAAATCTCCGCAAATCCAGCGGGCGGGCCGAGGATTGGAAACGATAGGAGCAGACTTTGGCGTGCGCCGATCATCGAACTTCGTAGACAAAGCGACGTGCATTTTAATTGGTAAGCGTATGTATTTAGGCCAGGCTCAACAGCCAGAATTAGTGCTGGGCTCAGAGTTTGGCATGCGTACGTCCAAAATTCGCAGAAAATGCGAAGGATAGCTAAAATATGCACTTGCACGAATAGTTGCACAAAATTACTTAGCCTCCTGTTAGTAAATATGAAAAATAAAACTGAAAATAGTAAAAGTTCGAGACAAGCCTGAACTTCCTAAATGAATAAAAATATTATATTTTTGCCCAAGCATTAAATAATATTAAAAAAAAAAAATGTTCGATTTAATAAGATGTGTTATGCATTGTGTAAGTAAGCTGCTATAATATTTTAAACATATCTTCAACATTTATGTACATATTCTATATACTATTTGGTAGGGTTATTAAGCCGAATTCATTCTGCATTACTCCTGAAGTCCAAGATCATACTTATAATAATGAGATTTATCAGCATTTATAGCAGTAAACTCTTCGACTCGCCGGAAAAAATATTTTAAGTTTAAAAGTATATAATGTATATTAGCAATTCGCCCTGCATTATCTGGGTTCTTCGATGACCCCATATTCATTCTATATAGTACAATTGAGTAGGTCCTTGCGAAAATCTATGGCTTTTATTCCATTTTTGCGTAGTATTTACGCCCCTAAAAGTATGCTTTGTTTGCTGGAAGACATTTAGTCAATGCATAAACCTATATGTGTGCCACTGGTTCGTGCAAATGCTATGCCTCTAGTGATCACATTTTTGAATTTTGTATTTGTATTCTTAACTAGATCTAAGTGTGAATATAACACAAGTACTGAGCGCTTATTTTACTGGTGAATCCTTATTATTATTTATAATTTACCATACATAATGTTTGGGTGTGTATTATAGCAATGGATGCTGCTTAATTGAAGGTGCTGCAAATGTTTTGCCAACATTTGCCATATGCAAAAATAGTGAGTTGCTTGACAGCTGCCATTGTTTTCATCGAGTATGGAAATGTATCAAGATTAGGAATGGGAATGAGGGCAACATTGTTATTCTTCCAGTTGGCACCGTTCTTACCACAAACCGAAGTCCAAAGCCAAGCAAACACAATTCTCTTCTGCACTGCGATTTGCTTTGTTCGCCGTGTTCATGTGTGGACCGCTTTTGTTGTTTTTGCTGATACGGCTGAGGCTCAGGCATCAGCTATTTGGGCATTACTAGATTAAGAAACAAAAGCAACAACAACAACAATAAATGTGTATGTATGAAATGAAGTATGTGTGCTGTCCAACGTTTTATGGCTCATTACCATTGTATGGGGTGCGGAGTGCGTGATAAATATTTTGCTACGATTTCCATTATGTTTTTCTTGAAAAATATGTCTTTGTTTGTAGTATGTGAACTATTTGAAGCAACTTTATCTTAGCGGATCTTGGCATTAAGACACGCGGCATACGCTTTGAACTCGATAAGAATAATCCCATTGCTCATTTATTCACAAATAAAATATTCATATACAATCAATATTTTTATTTTATATTATGTTTCCAAATCTATTTCAAATCACAATCCAATAGTCCATATGCTCAGTCTATCGACGGAGCTTTCGATAAGAATTTGTCGTCGATAGCTTTGCAGGAGATGCCAACTAGGCGAAAAGCTTTTGTCGTTTGTTTTGTTTTTGTATTTTCCATTTCTTGCCGGTTCGTTGTCATTCATCGTTCGCCTTAGGTCAACGACAGATTATCGGCTATTAATTTGAACATTACTTACATTTAAATAAATATTAACTTAAATATGTCGTTTATTGGACGTACATTGCTGCGTAATGTAAGTATTTTATGAAAGTGCATCACAGATTCGAAAAACATGCACATTTTGATTACGTAATTGGTGACACGATTAATTTGCATTCATTACAGATGCCGCTGCTGGGCAAAGGCATTGTTGGTAACCAGTACAAACAGGCAACGGCACGTCTATTTCATCAGAGTGAGTTTGCATGAAAATTGTTATCTTCAAGTGATTGATAAACAAGTACTCGTTCCTTCCAGCTGCTCCACTGTGCGCCGTGCGCGTGCAACAGCCGGCTCCAGATTTTAGGGGATTGGCTGTGGTTGGCAATGACTTCCAAGAGATCAAACTGGAAGACTACAGAGGCAAATATCTGGTGCTGTTTTTCTACCCATTAGACTTGTAAGTTGTTGCAGTTGCACAGTTGCTTTAATATATATATTTAAATCTACTCGGACAGCACCTTTGTTTGCCCAACGGAAATAGTTGCATTTAGTGAGCGCATTAAGGAGTTCCAGGATATCAATGCCGAAGTTGTTGGCGTCTCGGTGGACTCGCATTTCAGCCATCTGACCTGGTGCAATGTGGATCGCAAGAATGGCGGTGTTGGCCAGTTGAAATATCCACTGCTTTCGGACATTACCAAGAAGATATCCGCTGATTATGATGTGCTGCTCGACAACGAGGGCATCTCGCTGCGCGGCACATTCATCATTGATCCGAAGGGTGTCTTGCGTCAGTACTCGATCAATGATTTGCCCGTCGGCCGATCCGTCGATGAAGTCTTGCGTCTAATCAAGGCCTTCCAGTTTGTCGAGGAGCACGGCGAGGTGTGCCCAGCCAACTGGAATCCAAAGACTAACCCAGCCACCATCAAGCCCGATGTGGATGAATCCAAGCAATACTTCAGCAAGCATGGCTAAGCCACCGCCTTAAAACACCTTCAACATTCAACACAAACAAAGACCCCCAAAAAATAGAGCGCTAAGGCAAAAAAATATTTTGTCAATCCTTTAAAGCATAAAATACACATTACGTAGTTACATGGTTAATTCAAGTATTAGGTTTAAAGAAGAGTCGGACACTAAAAGTATGTATTGTGTGGACCATGCCGTAAAGATCAGTTGGATGGCGGCGGAGGTGGTGGCGGCTGTGACAAGCCCATCGAAGGCGGTGGCGCGCACGGCGGAGGTGGCGGCGGTGCATAGCCCGTGCCCCAACCCGAATAGCCACTGGCCCACGGTGGCATTGGTGGTGCACTGGTACCAGGCGGCGGCGGTATTAGCGGCGGCAATGTGCCCGGTATGGGCGGATTCATGGACTCGGCGGCTGGTGGTGGCGGCTGAGGTGCACTCATCCAGTTCATCAACGGCGGTGGCATCGGGGGCGGTGCCTGCGACACCGACGGTGCTGGCACATATGGCGACATGCCCATGCCATGGTCCATGCCCATTTGATGCTCATGCGGTGGTCCTCCCCAGCCACCGCCACCACCACCGATACCATTACCACCGCCATTACCGCTACCGCCCATGTCGCGCTGATGATCCCGCGGCGAGGCGGTTGTCGGCGACTGTATAGCCTGCATCTGCGATGGCTTCTTATCGAAGATGCTATAGCTGGCCCGATGCAGCTGTGGGGTAACAGGCGTTTCAGGCTTAGAAGCCGACGGCGGGGGGCCCTCACCCAGCTCTGCCATCAAACTCATGTACTCCTCATCAATCTTGTTCTGTGAATCCTCACATGCCATACCCGGTGCACCGGAGCCCGGACGCTTGTTGCGACAATCCTTGGTCAAGTGGCCAGTGCCGCCACATGAGGTGCACACAATGGTGTTGGTGATGATCGGCTTATCGGGGCACTGCCAGGACTTGTGATCGGTTGAGCCGCAGGTGCAGCGCTGAATGTCATTCTCGCGGAGCGTGCCATTGAGCTGAGCAAGCTCGCGTAGCTGCATACGCCGCAGATCGTTGTGGCCCTCGGGCACCTCAATGCCCTGCCGAATGACGTCCTTAATCTTATCGACGGCCTTGCGAACCGCCTCAGGATTAGGCGCTGTTATGAACGCGTGCAGCGGCTCATCTTCACCAGGCAACGGCTGGCCATCTTTGCGGCCCACTTTGCCCTCCTTCACCGACCCTTTGCCGCGAATAATGATCTTGGCGCCGGTGTCCTTCTCCATGGCCTTGAGCGTATTGCCACGTGGCCCAATCAGCAGGCCGACAAAGTTAATGTCTGGATGCTGCTCCTGTGGAATCAGCACCTTGTCGCTGACGCGCGTAACTGGAGGCCTGTAATATATAAGAGATTAGCTTTGGATACATGGTTGTGTGCTGACGACTTACTTGTAATCAGCTGGTGGCTTGAATTCAGGATTAACAGCTTGCATCTTGACAATAAGTTGATGACGCTGCTCCTCCAGGCGCTTGCGATAACGAAACTCGCGCGTATTTAGACGCTTGCCATCAGAACTGTAAATGGGCTCCGGCGAGGGTGATCTGGGAATGAGCGAAACAAACGAGAAGATGGCATCTTTGAAATGGATGTGTTCAATGAGACGCAAATTGTATACAATTGGCTAAACTTAATGAAATCTTATTGTAGGTACTACATTATTGTATTGTATTTAATATCGATTATATGATAGATCCTGTAATAATTTGCAAATCATCATTCATTAAACATTATCATAATTATCAAGTTGTAATTAGAAAAAATTCGCTGGTGAATTAAGAAAAGAAGAATTTTGATTAATTCATTCAATAATTTAATTGGATTTCAGTTTTGTGGCTGGGTCTGCTTGTTGCTTGGGAGCACCCTTCTGTAAAAGTGCCTCATATTTCTGCAAAGCGTGCATATTTAGTATGGGACGCTCACGGCTTTTATGGAAGAGAAGAAATTGGCATTATTATAATGTAAAATCTGATTTGATTATTGCCAGCCAGACGCTTACACTTCTCGGTCGCCGAATCTAAAACGCAGTCTCCAAAACCAAAACGAAAACGAAACCCTTCAAAAGTTGTACAATTATTAATTAAGGCTAGCATTAGTTAAGAAACGAAAACAATATATAAAAAGAATTGTTGCCCACAAAGGAACACCATACGTTAAGTTATCCCATTCAATTAGCCCCCATCATTACCGACAGCGAGGTGCAATCAGCAGATTGTGTGAATGACCTTTAAAACGTGGAGCGTGGTTGTTAAACTACAATTAATTTTTAGAGAAATTTAAAAGCATTTACAATCGCGACCATCAAAAGATAAAATGGTTAACAAAAAATAAACAGTGGCCGCTCGATTTGAATTATGAATATTATTTTTTAAAACTTACTTGTTATAAAGTTAAATAATTACTAACTATAGGCATGCTGTTTATTATATGCGAGCGACCCCTGTGTTAAAATAAAACTAAAAATATTTAAATGCCATTAAGCAACTAATTAGCAATCGATATAAAGTTAAATATAAAATAAAAGTTATTTTTGTTTCTTGTATTCACTGAGCAGGCGCTGCTGCAGTAAACCTGTACACATATCACCATGACGTTGAAGGTTCTGTGTTCTGTGATTCCAGAGCCCTTAAAGCGGCAGTCCAAATCCGGAATCAAGCCCACTTTGGTTTCTTGGGGGAGATTATGAGAGTGTGGTGTGAGAATAAACAGTTTCAAACCTTTCTTCCGGTGTCTGCGTGATGCCAAAATCGCCTGTGCGCAGCTTGCGGCTAATCTCCTCAATTTGAAATTGAACTGAAATTAAAAGTCGTTAGAAAAGAAGAAAGAAAATCGAGCGTAATCTCGATATTAGTAAATGTTAAATGCCAATTGCTGTGCGAGAGAAAGAGAGAATGAGTTGGAGAAACAGTTATATATGTTGATATATATATATATATATATATATCATTAAGTGATGGGGCTATGGGGAGACCGTAACATATTTTCTCTATTTGTGTTTCCATTTTACAGAAGACAGCGCCGACGCGTGCCTAAACTAACTGAAAATTTGTGAGCATTGCAATTAATTAAGATTGATTATTGTTCGATTGATTTTGTTGTTGATTAGTTTGGTTCACGGATTTCTCTTGGGCTATACGATAAGGTTATATTATCAAAGCCTGTTTGGATCTCGTGTCGTTTAGTGTCACACGCCGGAATCCCTTCAAAAAGAGAACGAGAAATTATTATTGTTTGCTCAATGCAATTTTGTTGTTGGTTTACGCTTGTGTTCGTACACGTACCGGCCGTCTGAATTGGACGTCTAAACTGTGGGTGGGTGTAACTGTAACGCTTACTGTGATCTCTTTGGGATCTTTGTGATCTCCCCGCGACTATTTTGTGGCTGTGTTTGTTTTGCTCATTAGTTGTCATTAGACTTAGGGCTAGGCTTAACTCTAACTTAGTTAGACACTAACTACTAATTACTAAGGATTCTGCTGAAATACCTAAGTAGGCCTCCTGCTGGGCCGGATCCAGTGTTGAGGGTAAAATTGTCGGCATGCCCGGTATAAATGTCTTGTCCTTTTCGGTGCCGCCCCAACGAGACTTTCGCTTTCGTTTGCGCTCAGCCGCATCCACTGAAAGAAAAGAATTGATTATAATATTAATACAAATTATTTATGTAAAAAAAAAAAAAAAAAAATATATACTTGAGTTCTCGGAGAATCCATTGCTTATTGAATCATTGCTATTCTGACTGTTGAATAGTGTTGCAAAGCTCTTGTTGCTGCCCACATTGCTCATCAGATCCTGTATGGTCTGTGAGAGATCGAAACGTGAATGGTTCTCCTCCCGAATGGACTCAAGCTGCGGGTTCTGATGATGGCGCTCAAAGAGCGACGGTATCCGCGACTCCTGCTCCTGCAGTGAGTTTCGATTGTTTGTGTCAAATGGGTTCACATAGGCGCGTTCCCTACTGCTGCGCTCGCGACTGCTTCGTTCGCGGCTGTTGCGATGCGATTCGTTGCCTCGTTCGTTGCGACGCCTGTCATAGCTGCGACTGTTCGAGCGACGCCTGCGACTACTGCGATCGTAATCATCCCCCCGAGCTCCTCCGCCTCCACGCGAACCACTACGTCTGGAACGTGAGTCGCGATCCCGATCGCGTCTACGATCTCGATCCTTGCTGCGTGAGCGTTTCTTACGCCTGTCCGAGTCTTCGTGGTTGCGCGAGCGACTCCGATGCGACCGGGACTCACGATCCCGATCCCGTTCACGCTCTCGGTCACGATCACGATCTCTATCCCTATCACGCTCACGACTGTCGCGACGGCGACTCTCGCGATCCTTACTGCCACGCTCACGATCTCTGAAAATTAATAAATTAATTACTTGATTAGCAACGGGGCATTCTTTTAAGTTTTTTTCTCTAATACACTCACCTGCGTTTCTTCTCGCGTTCCCTATCCTTGTCCTTGTCTTTGCCCCGATCCCTGGAACGAGAACGGTCCTTGTCGGCGGCACGACTTCGATGATCGTTGTCGTTGCTGCCGTTGGCTTTCTCTCTGGCTGCCCCAGCGGGTAAGGTTAATTGCAGCAGCTCTGGTGGCGTTGCACTCATTATGATGCGACTATTATATTATTAGTTAGACAGTGGTGTGACAGGTACATAAAACGGTGTTTATGTACGGTTTACATAAAATTACAAATTATTTTTTCATCACCCTGCCACAAATACACGTTCACCAATACCAATGAAAGCAGTACACTTGCAAAGTTCAATTTCGTGGCAAGCTTTGACAGTTTAATGCAACGTGCAGTTGCACGTTTATGCTAACTTTTACTTATTTGCAATGTTACTTGTTTTGGTCAAGTATTTTTCACAAATTCCACATATGAAGCGCGCTATTACATCGGAAAACCCAAAGATTGTGGAAATTGGTTTTCGGCAAAAAACTTACGCACAAACGTTCATGAAAAACAGGGTTGATTTTAGCGCTAGGGCTGGGAAAACTACAAACGATGAATAGAGTTTTGCTTCATACAATACATTTTTAGCGAACAAAAAACTCAGTTTTTTACTATAAATTTATTGGTTGCTTTTGACCAAATGTTTTAAATTGTACACTTTATAAGTGCACCAGAGACTTAAATACCATAACCGCTTAACTTAATTTAAAAATAATTAAAATTATCGATACTTGAAAATACATTGATTTAACAGATAAGTTGTTATCGATATATTAGACGCACGTGTGTTGCATTTGTTTTTATTTGCTGCATGCATTCAACTTGTAGTCCAGCAAAATGGGTGCGAAGAATAAAAAGTCCAGGGCCGATGCTGTATATACTAAGAAAACCGAAAAGACAAGCAATCCGTTCGACAATGCCATACCACAAAATGCCAAGCGAATAAATCCATTCGATGTGCATGTGAATAAGGAGAAATTCAAGATTTTAGGACGCATTTGCAAACATGACCGAGGCATGCCAGGTGTTTCCCGGGCCAAGGCGCTGAAGAAACGCGCCCAAACAATTGGCAAAGAATTCGCCGTCAAGCATAAGACGAACAGATTTGTGGATAATCGTATTGGAAAACATCTCAGCGGTGACCAGCTGACCGAATCTGTGATGAATGCTCGCTACCTTGCAGAGAAACTGTCCCAGGTGCGTGCATCCAACAAGGCTGAGAAGTTCAATCTGAATGACGACGAGCTGCTCACGCATCGAGGTCAAACGCTCGAGGAGATTGAACAGTACAGAGACGAGCGATCCGATGACGAGGACGTTGACGATGAGGGTCTAAATGGTGATTATTCTCATGTAGTTATTCGTGTCCTTAATCCATTTAAACTTTTACCATACAGCTGAGTTCACGTCTGCGGCTCATTTCGGTGGCGATGGCGACGCGCCGCAAGATCGCCAGACGGCAATTGAGGAAATGATCAGTGAGCAAAAGCGTCGTAAAAATGAAATAGCAAAGGATAAGGATGAAGTCAACGATCTGACAGAGAAACTGGATGCCAATTACAAGACGCTATTGTCGCTAGTAACGCAGGCAACCAAGGATGAACGGCACGAGAAGCCACCGCCGGACGCATATAACAAGTTGCTTAAGGAGATGATCTTCGAGCCGCGCGGCAGTGTCACAGACAAGCTGATAAAGCCCGAAGAGTTGGCCAAACAAGAAGCCGCTCGCCTGGAGAAGCTGGAGAACGAACGATTGCGGCGCATGAACGCCGATGGCGAAGAGCAGGAGAACAATGTTAAGATCCCACATCGGTCGGCTGATGACTTGGACGATGGCTACTTTGTGGCTGGCAACGAAGAAGAGGAAGGCGATGATGTGCTTGCCTACGATTTGGATGGAAACCTGGGAACGCATCTGAGTAGCAAAAAGCAAACTGAACAGAGCAATGTCAAATCCGCTGAGGAAAATGATGAGGATGAGGATGATGATGATGATGATGATGATGATGATAATGATGATGATGGCGATGAAGAGGAAGAGGAAGAGGAGTCCGAATCTGATTTGGATAATTTGAGTGATCTTAAGGAGTCGGACAGTGAGTCAGATACTGAAGAAACTGCGCAACCAAATCAAGCCAAATCCAAACGACAAAAAAAAGAACAGACTACTGCATCTATGGACACCAGTATACCCTTCACCATTAAGATGCCCAAGACATATGAAGCTTTCGGCGAGCTGCTGGCCAAGTATTCGGCAGCACAACAGGCCACCGTTGTGGAGCGGATCATCAAGTGCAATCATCCCAAGCTGGAGGGCGTCAATCGTGAGAATGTTGTCAAGCTGTATGCGTTCCTGTTGCAGTACATAAAGGACATGTTTGAGGATGCCAACGAGGAGGATATTCTGTCACATTTCCAGTTGCTCGGGCAGCTAATGCCGCATCTGTATGATCTGACCTATCTGAATCCGGAGCGCATGTCCAACACGCTGCTGGATGTGATCAAGGAAAAGTATGCGGAGTATCGCAAGAACCACAAGGTGTATCCATCTCTGGACACACTCATCTACTTTAAGCTCGTCTCAAATCTGTACTCCACATCAGACTTTCGGCATCCTGTGTGCACGCCCACCTACATCTTTATGCAGCACATTCTGTCGAGGGCGCGCATCCACACACGCCAGGACATTGCAATGGGTCTGTTCATAGTCAACATCGCCATGGAGTTTGGATCGCGTTCCAAGCGTATTTTGCCCGCCGTTTTCAACTTCCTAGTGGGCATCGTTCACGTGGCTATACCTCAGCGAAAGACGGAGGATAAGCGTGATATTGTGCCACCCTTTGAGCGAGATGGACCATTCAGCAAATTGCTGGCCATTCCACCCACGAAAGAGAGCCAGGCGCTTGAGCCACAGCAACTGCAGGCTGCTGATCTGGTGACGCACACGATTACATTGGATTTCAAGGTGCGAGCTCTAGACACAACTCTGCGTCTGATCAAGCAAATCTTTGAGGAGCACGTCGGTGAGCATATTGGTGCCTGCTACTTAGCCAATCCCTTTCTACCGCTACTCGAACGCCTGCCCCTCAAACACTATCCCAAGCACGTGCAAGAACACCATGCAGCAGCAAAGACAATTCTGGAGCAAGTGTCGGAACAGAAAATGAAACCACTTGCCCCCGCTGACAGAAAGCCGAAAGCTTTGCGTCTTCTCGAGCCCCGCTTCGAAGTGGTCTACGACGACAAACGGCGACCCAAGATGTCCAAGGAGAAGGAGGAACGCGCCAAGCTGCTGCACAAAATCAAGCGTGCGAAGAAGGGCGCCATACGCGAAATACGCCGCGACACGGCCTTTGTGCAGGACATTAAGCTCAAGCAGCAGATACAAAGGTGAGTTATATTGATTGATTGAGTGACTGATTGATGGGCAGCTTTCATATGAAATTAGATACTCTCCTCAAACAACCACTTAGAATTTTTGTAAACGCAAAATTAATGTTCCATTATTGAAATATTTTCTTAATTTGGGAAATTTTCCATTACAGCGATAAGGAGCGACACGAGAAGGTCAAACGCATCTACCAGGAGGCCTCCATGCAGCAGGGCGAGCTCAATGAATTGGCGCGCGCCAAAAAGCGTAAAAAGTTCTAAAACTTTGCAGTTGTGTTTGGAAAGTGTGAAAATTGATAACTTTAATAATTATGATAACAAAAGCAAAAACATTAAATGTATTTATGCCAGTCTGCGTATGTATATATTATAAATAATCTTTATGTCTGCTTGTCAGAGATCTGTCTACAGCGCAGCGTTGCCGCCTCGACAGCTCCAGCGACGGCTGAACGAAAACCTGCAAAGTTCATAGAGATAAGCTGGATTTGATCTTTGTTCAATGTACGACGTCATCTGCTACATACCTGATTGCTCTAGATGCTTTAAGGCCGCTGCCGTTGAGCCAGCCGGACTAGTGACGCTGTCTTTTAGCTGGCCGGGATGTGTGGCGGTGTCACGCACCATGTGTCCAGCGCCGAGAACTGTCTGTGCGGCTAGCCGATAGGCCATGTCACGGGGCATGCCCATGTGAACGGCGCCATCGGCCAGTGCTTCGATCATGACAAACACATAGGCGGGTCCACTGCCACTCAGTGCTGTCACAATGTCTAACTGGGACTCGTCACACGCCTCGCAGGTGCCGACGGCTTCGAGCAGTCTCTGGGTAATCTGTGCATCCGAATCGTTGGCCTTGCTGCCGCGCACGTAAACCGAGCAGCCGGAACGAACCAGAGCCGGTGTGTTGGGCATAACGCGGATTACCCGCGATTGTGACGATAAACTCGATTCGAGGCTCTGCAAGGTGATGCCCATGGCTACGGAGATGAAGAGCTTATTGTCGCTCAGCGGTTTGATCTCTGCCAACACTTTTGGCACCACTTGTGGTTTAACAGAAACAAAAACAATCTCAGATTTCTGCACAACGGGTGCGTTCTCTACGACAGTTTCAATGCCCAGAGCTTGAAAGGATTGCTGCGATTGCTTATCGGCCGGATGAACGCTGGCAATGATGCCGCTGGGCTTGGTCAAACCTTTAAATGTGTTAAGAGCGTTAAGAAATGTAATTACGAATATTGTGCAATAAGTGCACCTGCAGAAATGAATCCTTTGGCCAGGGCTTTTGCTATATTGCCGCCGCCAAGGAAACCAATTTTGGCTATGGATCCCATTTGAAAGTATTACAACTCAATCGATTGATGACTGCACTTATTGCCCTCGGAGCAGCAACTGTTTCTGTATTCATCTGGCGATAAGCAATTTGTTCTTTCGTAAAAGCGTCGTTATCGCCCATTTTACAGCTTAATGTAGGTTCAGAGTCGGTTCTTATCTTTTGTTTGTTTGTATTTTTCACAGACTTTTATCAGCTGGCAATGATGAAAGGCGGATAATAGCAACAACGGCGTAGAATTTGATTAAAAGATTTTACTTTGAATGTTCGTTTGCCTCTGTTATTGGCAGCTGTTCGATTGACAGTCAGTAAAAATTGGAATTTTTGCCTCTCTGACTCACAAATCAGACTTATTTGTTTTTGTTATAATTTCGGTATATAAGTTTGAATTAGTGAGCTAAAATTTTTAAATTTTTAAATTTTACAACAAGCTGGCAGCCCTGCAAAATACCAAAAAAGAAAGCGAAACGCTTTATCGAAAAGCAACCATACGACACTTAAAAAGCAGTGTTTTTAAGCGCTTTACTACACTATTCACATAGAACGTCGTCGAGAGAAATTTTTACAGTACAAATTGCAATTTTACGCACTTTAAATTAACTTCAATTCGTCTAATTGATAATTAGTCAAGTAGTCAAATCATAGAGGGCTGCATACACACATATTAGCGAATATACGAGGGTTGACAGGAGCAGCAACAGAAACGGCAGAACAAAGTCGAATGCAATTTGCATTTGAGGCTGTGTTTGTGTTTGTGTTGTTTCCACACACACATTTTCGCTAGGCAGCTGTGACCGAACTGTAAATTGCCACTTGCAGCAACTAGCAACAACAGCAACAAAAAAGCAACAACAAATTTTCAAGGTTCGTAATCTAAACAAACTGACGACGCACAAAACTAAACTTAAATAATACAGCAAACCGAACGACAGAGCACGAAAAATACGTTTTTTAATATTTGCCAATTTGACGTGGGTTGAGTTACTCGTCAGCTTTTAGAGGGAGTCCCGCTCCCACCACCCACTATCAACCCACAAATGTGATTTGTCCACGTGTTATTCGTTTTTTGACACCACATAGCTTATTAGTTATCAGTTAGTTACATTTTGAAATGTTCAGCAGCATGTGTGTGTGATAAATGCCAATGTATAATTTGCCAATTTGTTTAATTTCAACTGCAGCTGCCTGTTCAACAATTGTTTTAACAACAATGTCATCGACGTCCGGTTCCACTGCCCGTAAACAGCCCACGGCCGTTTCCCGCATGAAACAGGATTATATGCGACTCAAGAGTGATCCATTGCCGTACATTTCGGCGGAGCCGCTGCCCAATAACATTCTGGAATGGCATTATTGTGTCAAGGGACCCGAGGATTCACCATATTACGGAGGCTACTATCACGGCACATTGCTCTTCCCCCGCGAGTTCCCCTTCAAGCCGCCATCCATATACATGCTGACACCGAATGGACGCTTCAAAACAAATACCAGACTGTGCTTAAGCATTTCAGGTAGCCAACAAACCAAACCTTAACCAAAGCTAATCTATTTTTATTTCAATGTATTGAACAACTTAAAAGTATGGATTTAAATGCATTGAAAATATACATTTTTCAAATCCTTTCGGAATACTCATTGTATTTATACTGCAGATTTTCATCCCGACACATGGAATCCGACTTGGTGCGTTGGAACGATACTCACAGGTCTCTTGAGCTTTATGGTAAGGCTTGTGTATACAAGTGTCTGCTGTTGGATTTTTAACTGAGATTTCTTTGTTCTTTGTAGCTGGAAAGCACACCTACACTGGGCTCCATTGAATCGTCAAACTATGACAAACAAGTCTATGCCCAGAAATCGCTTGCATTTAACCTGCGTAATGCCAACTTCTGTGAGCTGTTTCCCGAAATCGTGAGCGAGATCAAGCTGCGCTTGGGTAGCCAAGCGGCGGCAAATGATGCCAAGTCGGGATCCAGTTCTTCCAAGCGATCCAATGGTGTGGCTAACGGCAGTGCCGTTGCCACAGACACTCATCACTTAAATGGTGGCAGTGCCAATGGGCAGCAGCACGGGTCAACGGATGGTGGCAGCAGCGATGGGCTGGCGGTGGATGGTGCTGGATCTGGTGCTGGTTTGGGCAGCGGTGGTAGTGGTGCAGCTGCGCTTAAGAATAGCACACGCAATACCTATTTAAATTGGCAATCGATCTATTCAAATCTAGTGATCATAATCTGTTTTGCAATATTTGCGCTCATTGTTAATTACGTGATCAAGAACCTGAATCAGGAATAGAATTACATTGTAAACAGTACTAAATAGCCTCTATATATTTATATGATGAGTATGATGTATATGCGTATGTGTATTTAATATAGTTTATTTAAAATTAGTAACTTTTCGCTCTGCTCGCAGTCGTCGTCTATCGTACAAATGTGCGTTCAAGTCCTTGAAGCCAACCCCACTTCCCCCACATCCTCCAAAACAAGGGCTCAAAACACAGCTTCAAAAGTATTTGCCGACACTGCTTTCCCCGATTGACGTTTCCGCCATTAATCGAAGTTGGTTAACAAACTTATTGGCAACAAAGAACACATCAAAATTGCGAATTCATAATAATTGATAAATTGTTTTGTTATGTATTCATTAATATTATAAACTAGCCAATAGTCATAACATTGATAAACAAAATATTGAAACAAGTAATTCTGAATATGTTTGTATATAAATAAAATGAGCAAGTATGTACATATATATATATAGTATATATATATATGTATGTATAAACGTAAATATTCCACATTTAAGTCTATTGTTATTGGTGAAATTTAAATCTGTCAAAAGGTTGAGGTAAATTGGAACTACTTAATTGGCTATCTGGAAATGTTGCAAGTTGCTAGCAGAACACATAAAACCCACTTTATGCTGATTATTTAAACCACATAATGTGCTCCACTATGTCTGTTGATTGGAGTCGTTTCGGTCAACATTAGAAGCGCCATCCAAAATACCTAATAAAAAATGGACATTTTGTTAGAAAACTTTGGGATAAGTCAAGTTGATTATTTAACTAACATGAATTTCAAGTTCATGCAACGTCATTGCAGACAATGACAAAGTTTTTCTGCTGTCACTTGCAACTTTTCAAATTTTGCTGTTTGTTTTATGAACTTGAACAGTTTAAGCCAATTTTCCCTGGGAATGACAGGGACGAAAAACACAAAACACAAAACACGATGCTAACAAAAACTTATCGAACTTTACATACTCTTTTTTCTAACTTTATCAAAAAAAATAAAAGTATTATTTGGAACAACGCATAGCTTTAACTGTAAGGGATGGTTAAATTAAATTTAAACAGAAGTTTTATTCGAGAACAGAATTAAGCACAGCGAAGGGGATTTTGTTAAAAGAGATTAGAAAGAGGGAGAAAGATTTGCTAGGAGGAAAAACAACTTTCAGAAAAGAATGTGATAAAATAATAAAATGTATTATTTTAGTTGGATTAGGATTACAATAATTCAGTTTCATTGAAGTGTGCGTTTATGTGTTTATGTTATACACTTGTAGTATATTTAGAAGAGATTAAAATCAGAGACCACAAGAAATCCGACCGCAGGCAGTTTATTAAAATCTTCTGCATCTTCCACATCTTCTGTATTTTTGGTTTACCTTTTCGTTTTTGTGTTTGTCACTTAAAGAGAGAAAAATGGTTGGATCAACTTTGGAGCGAGTGAAAGCAATATATGAGTTTTGTACACTTTTTGCTTCACATTTGTTTTTTGAGTGCCAGCATGCTGGCGACATGTTTGGGCAGACCAAGTTGCCAGTGCTTGCTGTTTCCGGCACTGTCTTTGATGTTCGAGCGGAAGTTTGGCCATTTATGTAAGTGCAGTTTTTGCTCATTTGCTGAAGCTGAAGCTAAAACTAGAGATGAGGCTAAAGCAAAATGCACTCCAAGCTTCTTCGGTTGGGTCAAACAGTTTATATGCATGTGGTTCATTGTGCCACAAAACCGAGCTCCAAACGGATGAGGCCATCAATTCCAGAATCAACCAGACACACACACACACACACACATATGTACATGTGCAGTGTAGAACAAATGGCAACACAACATTAGACAACCATAAATACGGATACTGCTTAGGACAGTGTGTTTGGAATGTTTGTAACTCTCCTGATACAAGTTAAGCTGCTTGCTAACAAAAATATGCCCACAGCCGTTTAAATAACAAAAAAAAGAAAAGGAGAATAAATAAATGGACTTTGCGCACACCACATAACAAAAGGCCAATAACAACAACAACCACAAAAACATCAACTATACCTTCTGTTGGTCCTCGACTCCTTCAGGGCCATAAAAGCAGTGGCCAAAATCAAGCTCAGCCAACAGCGGTCAGCGAAATTTTTATGCGCCTTCGGCCATCGTCAAGATAAATAAATATAAATAAAAATAACAAATGCAATAATCATTAAACATGCCTCATTGGTGGCCATGTGGGTAGTCATGTGTGTGTGTGTGTGTGTCTTTGTATCCTTGGACTTGAGCAGTGCTCGGCAGACACACAAAGATGCCAAAATGAATATGTTTGTTAAATTATGTAAGTAATATACGTTTATATTTTTTTGTGAGCGCAATAAACGATGAAACATCTACTTAATATGCAGAAGACACGCAGAAATATCAACAAAATGGCGTAGGAATGGTTTGTGTGTGTGTGCGTGGGTGCGTTTAGGGGAATGTCTGTTTTGATCAATGCATAATCAAATCAGCATCAGCTGCAAATATAACTGTAAATATATTGCTTTATTGCCTAGTAAAGCAGACATATGCATATGATTAGGGATGCAAGGTAAGGGGAAGAACGGGATTAAAAATGTTTTATTTAAATTATAAGCAAAACACAAACAATAAATAAGGCTTATATAAAATGTACCTTTATAGACTGGAGTTAATCTGCTCAGATATTCATTTTTTTTTTCGGTGTGTAAAGTATTATTTTTATTTTTTTACTGCGATTCAATTCTATATAATTATTTGCAAGAAATATTTATTATATTATTATTATTATTTATTATATTTTTAGTTTTACACAAATAGTTTTTAAATATTTTAAATATAACACTCCACTTTTAATGCAATTAAGCTTTAAGTAACCTTGCGGATTATACGTATTTATTATGTTAAATTTTTATTTTTCAATTTTTATAATTTCAATGACCTCTTTCTTTATAAACTAAAGAAAAAAGTAAAAAAAAAGAAAGAAGAAGAGCTGCAGATTTGCATGCATTTTTGACAAAATTCTAAAAAGCGCAGCAAAAGGCAACGTTGCAGCTGAAACCTATGTTCGTTAAGTATACCAATTATGTATGTATGTGTATGTATGTGTATGTATTTATGTAATTATACATCTTCATGTGTGTGCGTTGTGAGTCGTAGTACATTTTCATTGCTCGCTTTGTGGCGCATAATTAGAAAAGCCGTTGGATATAGCAGCTAGCATTACGCATTCGTCCCGTTTGCCAATCCCGTGCTCATTTGCTGACGGAAACTGTGCACTTGGACTCTAATATATTGCCTCATGACGTGCTTTATGTGCGGAATTGTCGCTGTCGCTGTCGCTGTCGTCGTCCTTGCTGATGTTGCTGACATTTGTTTTCGTTCCACATTTTGCAATTCTCAATGCTAACGAACCTTTTTGGTTTTAGAGCTGCACACTAAGTGCACTCCCCGAGTACTGTCGTCAGTCGTCAGTCGAGTGCTCAACCACTCAACCGCAAAGCTATAAATTTGTATTAGCCTGTTTTGAATGTTCGCCGACCAAATTTGAATTATGAACTTGTATTTTTCGTTTGGCCGACTAATTGCCTAGCTGAATTGATGGCAGCAGCTCATCAATAACAATTTGATGGTTCAATTTGTGGATGCTGAACATTTGCCAAAAACAAGTGTACAAACATATATATATTTGGCATTACATATGGGCTACAACAGCAAAGGCTCGCAGTCAAATGGCTTATAGAGAAAATGGCAGCTGTCAGTGGCAAGTTGTTATTGTTGTTACCCTTGCCTCAACAAATTATGAGCTCAATAAAAAGTGGCAAGAGCAACTACAAACACCCACAACAACAACAACAACAACACGCGACACTCACTAGATAAGTGGCAGCCAATTCCGTGCAGCAGTTGCTTCTGCAGTGACCCCTCCTGCCACACTCGCCCGCCTTCTCCTCCTCCCTTCACAGGCAACCGCTTCAGTTGCAGCTGGACCGTGTGAGTTTTTCAAGTGTCGTGTTTGTTGGCACTTTTATGACGCTGCCACACAACACTCGTGTGTGTGTGTGTGTGTTAGTGTTATTGTGTATGTAACAGGAATAAGTACTGTGTATGTTTGTGTGTTTTCCACAACTTCGCATTGAATTAACTTGAGTGGCTGCCGAGGCCGTAGACAAGGGATAGGCTAACAACGGGGCGTTGTTGTGGTCAGGACTTGGCATTTATGGATCAGCCTGTCAGCCAGTGCATTTGTCAAGCGATTTCATTAGCCCATGAGCATGGTCACTTCACAGAACAGAGCTGAGGAGGAGAGGGGGTTAATAGCTAGTTTTGGTTCGTTGAAGATTACATAGATTTGGGGCTTGGAATACACACTTGATATAAACAGCATTGAAGTACTTCCAATTTGTTAAGAAATTTGCTAAAGAAAAAAGTACGTCAATAATAGCTAATTTTTACTTTCCAACTGTAAACTATATTTATTAGTTTATTTATTTATTTAAAGTTCGAAAAATCTAACATTAACATTGTAATAAATAAAAATGGTATTTCCAAATGAAATTAGATTAAATTAAATAAACGATCTGCAGAAAAAAAACCAAGCCGGTCCAAAATTTTAAAGGTTTAAGAGGAAAAATAACAAAAAAGGGCAAACAAAATAAGAAATAAAGAATAAGACTGAGCGAATAAACCTTTGGATAAGATTAAAAGTACAACAGTAAAATTATATTATTATTATAGAATTCCTATTGTAAATATGTGACTATAAGCTAAGTTTCATTTGTGATATTTTTAAAGCAAATTGACCAGTTACCATATAAAGGGATAGATATTTAGACTTAACATCCCGGTCTATATAATAATATAATATATACTGAATGGTGTATGGTGTATGATGTATGATGTATGGTGTATGATGTATGGTGTATTATGTATGGTGTATGATTTATGATGTATAGTGTTTGATGTATGATGTATGGTGTATGATGTATGGTGTATGATTTATGATGTATGGTGTTTGATGTATGATCTATGATGTATGGTGTATGATGTATATTTTATGAAGTATGATGTATGATGTATGATGTATGATGTTTGATGTATGCTGTATGATGTATGATATATGATATATGATGTATGATGTGTGATGTAATATGTATGATGTATTATGTATGCTATATGATGTATATTGTATGATGTATGATGAATAAGGAATGATGTATGATGTATGTATTCTATAATCTGTATTATTTATATTGTATTCTGTATCCTGTAAGCTGGATGACCCGAAATAACAATTACAAAAATATAATAAGCCAACAGTGCCAAATTCTATTCAATTTGCTCAGAAAGTTTGTTAAATTATTAACTTTAAGAACGTTAAGCATAAATTAGTAGCGCCCAAAAGAAGATGTTGTACTAAAATTGGATACCTGCATAAGTGATAATCTGAAAGTTGTTTCGCAATTGTATCTTAAAGTATGCAACTGCAAATGCTGTGCACAACAGCAGCAGTTGAACCGGGGCAACTATAAGGAAGCAAAATACAGACGCACACACTATAGATACTTGTTGCATGCCTCGTTGTCAGGCACTGTTGCGTTGCGCTGTTAAAAAGTAAAATTATTAAAAACTTTTTGAATTAACAAAAAGTCGACAAGGCGCCAAGTGACGCCGACAACGCTGACAACGTTGCAAGACCAACAGCAGCAGCGACTGCATAAAATGTGAATTAAAAGCGAATAAAAATAAAACACAAAGTTAATTTATGCAGGACAGCAACTACAACTATATCTATAGACAGACACGGCCACAGAGTCACAGTCAGATTCGCAGTTGTAGCCCAGTTACTGCAGCATCTGCATTTGGGCCAATAGTTGAAACTGTCAGCGGGGCGTGTGCCTCGAACTCGAACTTTGTCCGGGGCCGCGTTTCGAAAACGGAACACTGAACGCCATATTAGATTCAAATGCATTTCCCTGCCGGTCGACACCTCTCGTTTCCTGCTGCAGTCCGCCCAGTGAACGGAAATGAGCAACAAACTTTCCAATTGAGTTTTCCGTTGCTACTTGCTACACGTTGGAGGCGGAATCGACAGACTTGTTTTTTAACATAATTTTTGTTTATTTTGCAGCTTACCCATAAACTACAGCCAAGCAATTCCGGAGTCCGTTGTCGCATCTAATGTTGAGGCGGGACATCCCATGGACAGCTAGCCTTAATTAAGCCTGGTTTTTTGGCAATGATAAAGTTAACATAAATTTGAGAAAGCAAACTCAATTAATTTGCCAAATCTTTGGTAACAATGCCAGCAACAACAACAGCAACAACAACAATAAAAGCTCATAAATAGCAAACAAATTAAGCAGTCAAATAGTAGGATATATGTGTGCAGAAGTTATACCGTGGAGAACGTGGTTCAATCCTCGCGACGGTTGAGCTTATTGCTCAGCCTTTGTCCAGATGATAATGATGCCATTTACTAGCCAGACGGAAACAAAATAGCAACAACAACAACAATAACAAGAACACATCAACGAGCTGCCATGGCAATAATGAAAATTGTACAACGGTTTGGGTCAACGGAAGCCAAAGCTGGACAAAATATATATATATATATTTTCCATAAGAATTTGCCGACAAAGTGAACAGACAATCTACACAAAGAAGCAAAGCAATAAACTGTGATACCAACAAAAATACAATGCAAAAAAAATAGAGGCTGAAAATGAGTCTGAGAGGGATTGGAGCTAAACGAAACGAAGCGACAGCAAAATTGTTGCTTTTCAACTGAGCTGAGTATGCAGGGAGCATTCGCTTCTAGCCATTTCAATCAATTTAGTTACACACACACACACACAAATACACACACATACACACACATATATATATACATAAATACACACTTGCTCATTCAGACAGTTACACATGCATGGCTATATATATTGGAGCTCCTGTTTGAATACCCTGCAACCACAAAATGTTAACAAAAAATTGCAATGAAACAATGTTTTATTAAATTATGTAACTGGCAAAAAATATAGCACATATGTGATATAAAAATAAATTCAAATGTGGTATATATTAGTTATATAAATATATCTTTTAACTCAAATAAATAATATTGGTGTGTACTATAAATGATATATATTATTTCCCTATACATGTCCAGTTAAATATTTATATACCCTTAACTCATTGTACATATTCATATGTAAGTTTAAATATATACTAAATTTTGTCAAAAAATGTAGAAAATATCAGATATATATAAATCAGCTTAAGGGTATATTTCCGTCGAGCTTAATCAAGTACAGCATTTTTATTTGTTATAAATGGGCACGTGAGCAACTCCCTAAAATTCGTTAGCCGGAAATGGCAGCCATGACGGAAACGAAGACACATTGTAGTCCCCTTAGGACGGATTCTCCATTCGTATAGTATGTGTGTGTGTGTGTGTAGAAGTGTATCTATGTGGTGCAGTGGAGCGACCTAAGCAGTTATTTGTCATCGGGCAAACACTCAAAATGCCTAGTGGTTATGCTCGGTCAGATGAAAGCTTGTGGCAACGTCTGTTTGTAGCGCCACAAAGAACCGGAAGTCAAAAAAAATGTATTCAATTTAGTATAAAATACTATCATCTCTGATGTCTCGCTCGGATTTCCGTCCTCAGTCAACCTTCAAGCTGTTCACCTCGTCACTGCTATTGAAATCAGAATTGAATTTTATTTGCGCTCTCTTTTTATCTATTTGACATTTATTTGAATAATCTTTCAATAATTTATATTTTGCTTAATAAATATTTATATGAACTTTGAAAAAATTGAAATTGTTAAGTTGTGTGTTAAGCTGCGTAATTTAACATAAATTTTAATGCAACAGATTATTATTGTTTCCGTTTATATATTTTTACAAATGTGCTGAAAAATCGATGAACAAGTTTTACAATAATAATTTCATTACTTTTTTATATTGTTTTAAGTAAAAAACACATATTTCGATCATGTGCATTTGTGAAGGTATTATTCGAGTGCTATTTAAGCTTTAATTTGTTGTATATTATTTACATATCTATGAATAACATATTATATTTATTGACATTTAACCTTTATAACCAGGTGATATATTATCAGTCGTACACAGTTGACAAATTTTAAGAACACATAAGGAACCTCCTCATCCTAAAAGACCTTCACTATACCAGATTGTACTATTTTTATATGACTCAGATTTTCCCATTTTCTTAAAAGTCCATTAATATCCAATCCTACGATATACGAATAAAATGTTTGCCTAAAGGCGAGTTTTTTCGAATGGGAACATATTTAATATAAAAAGGAGTGAAGAGATTTCGCATAACTCCGACAAAGGGGGGGTGTCGAAGTTGCTCCTATTGCAATTTCACAAGTTTCTAATAAGTGAAACTGATGCAGTAAGCATAGCTAGTATTAAAATTATTTAGATGCCTCTGCAATGTTGACGCATTAGCCACAAGTAGTCTCCAGTTGCTCTTTTGAAGGTATTTCATTTTTCAAAGCCTTCAATATGATATTAATCTGACGATTATGACGACCATACAACGATTTGTCGATCACATCGAGTATGAGCTTCAGCTCTGGCAACAAGTTGTGAATGGAACCAAATATCAATGTTTTCGAAGGTAATATTCGACTCAGCGAAATGTTGGCTTTTAATCCCCAAGATACACACAAGTTTAAATCCTCTATTAGTGTGGGATCAGAGAACTTAAATCTTAATCCAAAAGACTTCTGTAATCTTCGTTTTGCCTTAAATGTGACAAAAAACTAGGTTCATTTCGCCAATACATGTGCTTTGTAAAGTTATAAATAAATCCAATATTGTATTGTTGTGAATGTTGCGCTATCATCATTTAGGGCGAGAATGTTTTCTGCAGTAGGAAAGGGCCAATAAGAGTATCCAGTTAAAACTACTTCCTAAACCTAAAATTGTCATGTCATGTTTACTAATAAGGTTTTTCTGTATCATAGTGTCATGAAAAACACATTAAACATGACTAAGCTTGAAATAAGTTTATCCTATTACCATAATTAATAAAAATTAATAATATGTGAATAGAATAGAAAATAAAATATACTTTCAGAATATTAAGGTTATTATTACAAATCATGTGTAGCTTGTTTTTTTTTTAAGTGTAGCTAGTTGTAGACTTTGCTGAAAGGCAGCCAGATAAAAACTAGCCAGGTTTGCCTTAGCAAGAAATTAAAACCAATCCAAACAAGCTGTCATATTAAACATATAATAAGGATGCCCAACAACGATTGTTGTGTGATGCATGAATGTGGCCAAATGTCCATTCAACTGTGTGAAATTGTGTCCTGGCTTTTTTTCAGCTACGCAAACAACGCAAAAAAGATAGATTGAGAATCTGACATAACAAACTCAGAGCAAATTTATTGTAAGTTGTGTAAATATCCCTTCAGTGTGTGGTAACTAACTAAAAGACGAAGTTGAGCAATATTATAATCTATATTATGATTTATTTGTAATGCCTGAAACAAGGCAGCTTCATTTTGGGATGTTCCTGCTACTTTCTGAAATCAACAGCTTGCTCACGAAATAAATGCATGTGATTAAGCTGAGAAGCAGAAAACATCAAGTCGCTGCCAGTGGGCCATAAATAACCTCACGATAAATGTCCAACTGTTTTTTTGGGTGGCAACATTGCGTATGTGTGATCTGTGTCTTTGTCGCGTACAATGAGGGAAACGTGCGGCTCGTTTGTCACGTGCCGAGTCAGTAAATTGCAATGAACTCAAACCAACATGCGTCCTGTCCACATTTAATAGAAATAAGTTCGCAAAAAAAGAGCGATTTGCTGCTTCACAAAGTATTTTTCATATACTCGAATTTCTCTTGTTTACCCATTTTTTTTTTTGGATTACGAGAACTGTATGATTAATGTATGTATTTAATCGCCCAACTGTCATCTGGATAATGTCAATAAAATGTTTGCTTGTATATATATATATTATAGACAAAGTGACATTGATTTTGATGTTAATCCAATTGATTTTGATATTTTTCGATTAAATTTTTTAAACCATAAAAATAATCAATTTAAATACATTTCTAAAACAAACAACAGCAAATTTATTTATTATTTTATTATGCTAATTGTATTTCATTTATTTTATTTATTTAATTTAATTTTTGCATATTCGACCTTTTTTCCTTGTTACCTTTGCAGAGTGTATTAATTAATATTTAAAAAAAAAGCAGTAAAAACTTTTTTAATTACAACCATTTAACTGTTATAGCATTTGCTGTGCACAATAATACCACGGTTGCTATTGCCATAAAATGAAATCCCAAAATGCCCATAAATGACAGTGAAGGTAATTTGTGAAGCCATTGGAAACATTTAACATCAGCCAATGACACTCGTCGGTTTTTAAAAACCGAAATGCGAGTGAAATCAAAAAATCCAATTATGTAAAAGCACGTATTTTCGATTAAGCAAACACCAGTCGACTGTGAGCAGCCGCGCAGAGCAGGTGCTGGCCAGGATCGGATCAGCAGCCAACAATGTCAACGTGCAGATTATGCGTTAAAAAAAGAAGAAGAGAATTCCATTAAATGAATACTGTGCCCGGTGCTTTCACTTTATGACAATTATGTCTGTCGATTGCGGCCTCCAGCTGATGCGTTTTTAAAACTAGCCGACGACCAAAACCAAGAAGCGATGCCATTAAATGCACTTTTGGCCCCCAAAGGCAGACCCATTGCTGAGCTCCTTTGCTCCGGCTTGCTCACACATGGCAGCACACTTGACATTTCAATTTCCGTGTGGAGCAACTACATGCTACCACGACAGACAATGGGAACAACAACAAAAAAGTGGAGTACATATACATACATATATATATACATGTGTGTATATACATATTTATAGAGCTGTAGCCAATTTCATGCGGGTAAAGTCGCAAAAGTTGCTTTCAATTATCCAGTCAGGACACGCTTACTGCCTTTGTTTTGTTTTTTGTTTTTGTGTTTTTTTTGTTTCTTGTTTTTTGTGTGTTATGTTTTTTGTTTTTTGCATGCCCGACACGCCCCCCGACTTGAACTTTTCTCATAGTCCAGCTACAGTCGCCGAGTCTATTCACATTTTACGCTTTGCTGCTGGCCCGAAACCCTTCGAAGAGGGCTGCTTGTCAGACTTGGCTGCCTGGTTGACTGCTGCACTTTATTATGCTCGCAAAAGTGTAAGACGCACTGCAGCGACAAGTGGCGCACGGCAAAAGCCAAAGGGGGGCGGGGAATATCCCTGTGCGGGGTGGTTGTGTAGCCTTGGGAGTGGCAGCAGTGTGGAGTATGAGATGAAACTGTAGATCTGCAGTATCTCTTCTATACAGGTGCAGCGACCACTCCAGCTGAAGTGGACAGGCAAAGCTGCCAAGTGGCATTAATAACAAAAGCCAGTTCAGTTGGGGATAAGCTGGATAGTCTGGCAGCTACGAGTGGCTTAAGGTACGAATATGCAACACATCTACAGACAGACAGACAGACAGACAGACAGATAGACAATTCGATTGGGAAGTCTTTAAGTTATGCTAATTTGGTACTGTTTATTTTTTTATCGCATCGTCGCTAAAGTCAATTTAATTGTAATTTTCCACGCGCAACGCATTTTAGTTTTTTTATTTCCGTCAACGTTTTTCAATTTGCTCATCTTTGTGGATTTCGCCGTTGTCCTTCGTCGTCGTTTGGCGCCTTTGCGCATTTTCATGGGAAATAATTTAATTTGCCGTTTCCACTTCGACGTCCACTTTCCAAACTTTGCTTTTCCCCTATTTCCTTTGCGAATGTAGTTGTCTGCAGACAACCCCCCAGAACACCCACCCCCCGCAGAAGTACCCTCGGCTGTATCATTTGAAAATTCAAAGCTCGTCCGTTTTTTCATTATTGAAAAGACGCGCAAAGAAAAGTCGAGACGGACGCTTAAAACTGCCATTGAAAGTAGCTGCTGGCCAGGCGCTTGGAAATAATGCGGCCTGGGCGCGAACTCCCCCACCCCCCCCCCCCCCCACCAAGCTCCACTCCCCTCCGCGGCTGTTGGCGAGTGGCCTTTAAGTGGAAAAAAGGTTTTGTCATGGCTAAGCACTTTTCAAATTCACAAGGGTCGCCGACTGGGCTGCTGCCAGCTGTTGTCCACTGACCACAAGTCAAATTAAGTTCTACCAACAGCAAGTGCTCAAAACTCCCACAAAAAAACCAAGTCAATATGAGTGGCACTTATGCTAAAAGTTGGCTAATATTTTATAACTTTTTTTTTATTGACAATTGGCATTAGCGGAATTTTTGTTTGATTAGAGTTATTGTTAATCTTTTTTATATATTTTCTTACTTCTTACAGGGTATTTCATAGTGTAATACTTTAGCACATTATTTTGTTTATAATTTTTGTTTTTTTTTTTTTTTTTTAATTTGAAGAGTAAAAAAGTTTGAAGCGCAATAATTTTATGAAAATGTGGTCGTCGAAATGGACAGACTTAAAGAAGCAGCAGCTGTGCACAATAATTGTAATTGAGTAATATGAGGTTTTTGAATCTATTTCAGGGTCTGTAGTATTTAATAGGCTTTACGAGAAGTGTTAGATTATAGTGCTAACACCTGAAACAATATAAATTATTATTATGAAGAGCTGACAATACTTACGGACTACACATAATACAATTCCATATCGCTTTTAAGTATCTGTCTGCTGAATAGGATTGCAAATAGAGACAGAGGGGTAAAGAGACTGGCAGAGGTAGAGAGAGAACTGACTGTAATTGCACTGAAAGAAGCGCATGAAGTTTGGTATCATTAAAGGCCACTTATGTGTCAAATGCAACAGCCACAGACGACGACGGTGACGATGACGATGACGATGACGATGACGATGGCGATGACGATGGGCACAACAACGATGACGACGACACACTTAAACGCTATTGAAATTGAGGCTCACTTGACAAGTAATGCTGGCGCAACACACACACACACACACACACACACACATACACAAGTATACACACACTTTACCCCAACCCTCCCCCTCTCTCTCTCTCTCTCGAACTTTGTCTACTTAGAGCATCAAGTCAACTACAACTTAACGCACAAAAGCTGCATCATCATCCGTTGACATCTGAGGCATGATTTGATTCTCTCTCCTATTACCTAGCTATGAATAATGTGGATTTTTCATTTTTTTGTATGGTGCACACAGAGTGTGTGCATGATTGACATTATCAGTGCGCCTGACTGATTTGTCAGGATGGGTACATCAGGGACATCATTGGACATAATTGCATTGTGACGCATCAACGGAAATTGCGTGGCGCCAACAAGTCGTTGTCTATAATTGCCACACACACACACACAACGCTGACAGACAGCGTGCTCTGGCTGTGTGCATTTCCCATATGTGTGCCACGCCCATCTCAATGTCTGTCGGCTTGTGTGTTGCAAAATTTAAAAGCCACAGCAATGAATTGAAATCAGCGCCTGCATAAATTATGCCATTTTCATTAACACAACAATTGGTCGACGCCTCAAAAACCACCAAAACCCCAAAACCCCCCAAAAGCCGACTTAATGCAATTTCATTAAGCTGCTCAATGTGGTTGTTATTGTTGTTGTTGTTGCTTCAAGTCTTGCCATGAATGATTTATGAGCCAGGTCAACAATAATTAAAAGTGTGTATTTCGCTCTCTCATTTCGACCAATAAAAGCTAATGGAGCGTGTGTCAAGCATTGACCACAGAATCGAATAGAAGAACCACAGAATGCCATAAGAGACCACACAATCATTTTAGTGACTGTAACAAACACACACACACACGTACATATACACAAACTCAGCAGAATTATGTTTGCTGAAATTGAAAAAAAAAAAACAAACCAAAATGGAGAAGAGAAGTTTTCCCTTTCGGCAGTTTTGCTGATACGGCACACAATTTGCCAGCTCAACGCGCCAAAAATCTGCCAAAAATCTAATTGTATAATTATAGCGATGGGGCGGTAAAAACTTTTCGCTTCGCCAAGCAAAAGTTGAAAAGTGCTCGCCCAAAATTATGCTACACAAATTTTACCTTAAACAATTAACACTTTTGCCAGGCAAAATGGGCAACACGGCTTAAGTCCTGCACATAACGAGAGAAAGAGTGAGAGAGAACGAGTGGGAGGATCAACAAGTGTCCGGATCTGTTCAGCTTGCCAGCGAACTTCGCCGTATGACTATCCAGCTGTGTGTGTTGCTGTTTTTGTTGTTGCTGTTAAAATATAATAAAGCGCTTATTAAATTTTGTGCTTGCTGTGCTGCCTGCTGCCAGCATTGATATAACAAGCAACGCAAGCCGCCCACAAAATTGCTGTCCTGGGTTAGCCACAACCAAACACTTCCTGTTTCGTGCACCCGCAATTCCGTCCCCATCCCCCATCCCCATCCTCATCCTCGTCTTGTTCTTCTACATCTTCCTTACCACTGCTCTATTTCTTGCCGTTCATGATAATGATGCGGTTTTGTAAGAGCATTTTGTTGGCCACCCGCTTGTGCCTGACCCTGTTTTGCGGTTGCAGCCCACACACACACAGACAACCCATTCACCCAATTGAACCACACACCCGCTTACCAAGTTTGCCAGAGCTCATTTTAGCCAGGCAAAAGTTTTCGTGTACTGGCAACACTTTCACCCATGTTGTTATCGCTGTAACTGCCCTTGTTTTTGTACTTTCCAGCACTGACAGTACGTTGAAAGTTATGCGTATCCTGGGTCTGGATGCAAAACTAAAGGGGGGTGGGGGTGGGGGGTGTCGGCCATTTTTGGCATTGTGGCAGGACTGAATTTAATAATTTGTCTATGGCTGCTTTTGATTGTTGTCGGATAATTATATTTTTAGCACACTTTCAACTTTTGCTTTAAGCTGTTGTTTAATCGATTTTGAAGATGATAATGATTTTAACGTAACTTTAACTTTTATTTGCACTTCATGCTTTTTTTGGGGTTATTTAAAATTGAATATATGATTGATTTTAAATGTGTTTAGAGCAATTACTGCAATTTCTAACAAATTGAGTGGACTCATTAAACTTTTTTTAATTTTACTATGATAACCGACTTCTGAATCAGTCTAAATGGTTCTATATAAATATATATATATATATATTTCTTATGTACAAACAAATATATATGTATATCACTAGAATTTTAGTTTAAATACTTATACTCTAAAATATGTTTATATACTCCTGATCAGCATAAATTGCCTACTGTTCAATTTTACAATGTTAAGATAATCAAGGAGGATTCTAATCGCGAAGATATGTAAAGACGTGAAAAAACACGTACGCTGCATCCATAGAGACCGTAGTAAAACCGTCCGCGATAAGAATTCTTCGAACTATTAGGATAATGAGTCTAGACTCATTTGTAACTAGATAATGTCCTAGGTAGGATAAGAATAATTGTATCTAGCTTTAAGATACGATCGTAATTTAGAAGTTTTCAAGTTTTCAAGTTTTCCGAAGCAATTCGGCAGCAGTCTGTGTTCGAACCTTAAACAACGTCGTCGTCTTATTATTTAGCTCTTCGGATCACCTTTCAGTATACGTGATTATTATTTCATCGCTTGCCGTTTAAATAATTTTTGTTATTAGCTAAATATTTACCCACTGATTTATGATTTAGAAATGATTTAGAAATATAAATATTATTTTGTTTAAGTTGATTTTCTTTTATCAATGCTGCAAAACTAGAATTATCTAGCTTACCTATTCTATAAGAACTAAAGTTTTTTTCAACTCTTAAAAACTTAGCAGATTTTAAAGCAAATGTTCCTGTTTAACGTTTGTATTTATATATCTGCTAATGAATTGCAATATATATATGTTTGTATAAAATATATAATATATATAAATTTGTATAGTTATAGTGCTATCTCTCAGTTGATCTCTCGATCTTTAAACTTGTTAATATTGTTCTAAGTCCATCAAATAGAACAAGAATACATAGGTCTTACATGATTCGGTATCAATTAAGATTTAGTTATAGTATCACACTGTTTTCTGGTAACTTCCTTGAGACCTGCAAAACCATGTCAAGGATCAATAGTAATAAATAAGAATATTCATCCTGAATAGATACTTACGAGGCAGTCGATTATTGAGTCGTTTGCAGCTGGCAACTGCCAAAAAACACGCATTGACAAATTCGTAACAGTTGCTGCCATCGGTGCCATATGTGGCCTGAACAAACTTGGGGCATTTGATAATCCGGCAGTTGCTCTTGGCCGGCAGGCGACGATTAGGAGCAGGCTGTTGCACAACTGGATAGCCCGTAAATAATGCCGAATCATCTGAATTACTTTCGGTTTGATAATTGTTTTCATAGTCGTTGGTTATTTTATTATCAGTTTCAAGTGCGTTGTTACTGAAATCTTCCACAGTGCCAAACGAGATGCGACGATCTGCATCGATTGCGTTCCATGGATTTGTAAATTGCGGAACTTGGCTATATCCATATAAACAGGAAAATAATTGCACTGCAGAACTGCCAGTTGTAATATCTGGTTGACCTATGTCAAAGCCTGGTAGTGTTGCAACTTCGGTCTGCGGCACGTAGAAAGGCTCTGAGGGTTGCACGATTAGGCCACGAACTAAACAGTTATAGAGCACAACAAAACTGGCAGCCATATTCAAAACTTTCAACTGAAGTGAAATGTTTAAATTGATGCTTCAGTTGAAACTGTTCTCTTGTTTGCTGAAACTCAAAGCTTTTATAGCTTCAGGTTAACAATTGTCATTAAGCTAAGAACATTGAGTCAAGACTTCTTACAGTTAATACTCACTACATAAATTACTTAGAAATAATTAGAGACTGTACATTAAAGAGCAGATAAAGCTGGATAAGTGTTCGCAGCTCGAGAATTGGCAATCTACGCGCTGTTTCCACTTTTGTTACGCCTTAGCCAAGTTAATAGCATTTTTATTTGTTACATTATCCCATTCCATCTTCTTGGTTATTCGTAGAAGAGAATTTAGCCATCCGGTTCTCTTTGTTTGGCTTAAGTAAATACTTTTACGGGAACAAGTTCGCTGATCTTCAGTCTGGTTTGGTTATTTGCTGCATTACAACCTGTTCCGGTCTTAAATTAATGATTTTTTTTTTTGGGTTAAGTAAAGTTTTTGTTTTGATGCGTTTAGTTTTTGTCTTACATCCACAAAATTCTTCCACTCCACTTCTATTAATTTAGGTCGAACTGGTTCAAGCTGTGGCTCAAAGCAACTAACTTATCTTTAAGATCTGATTTCGGATTGTCTTATTTATATAATCTTGATGATGAGCTGTCTTAACGTGTTTTAACGACCGATTACGAATGGTTCTGGTTTTGCTCAGATGGCACAGAGATATAATTTGTTTGTAGCTGTTAAATGTTAATCACAGCTAACAAACAAAAATAATAATTTTAATTATTAAGTAAACGTTGCTTAATTCCATATTAACACTTTTTTAGAGAACAAAAAGACTGCAAAAAGTAAAGCTATTATTTTGGCCATTAAATGCGGAGATAAAAATCGCATCTTTTTTATAAACAAAGTGATTTTTGTCTATTCTTGTTTGGCATGAAAAGATTTTTATTATGCCTAATTTTGTAATAAATGAAAAATTTTAAAGTACTAAAACGTTATTTGAATAAATTTTTGTTTAGTTTAATAAAATGGAACACTAGAAAATGAATTTCTTTTTAAGTTTAGATCTAAGAAAATTCTAAAAATGTATTACGTAATTATTTAATTTAATATAAAACATTTTTAAAAAATTGTATATAAAAAATTGTTTTCAATTAAAAATGTATTTAAAAAATTTTAATTATAAAAAAACTATTTTTAAATAACAAAGTAAAATGTTTATCTGATTCGTAAAACTGAATTACATCGAAATATATCGAATTTAAAATACAATTATGTGTTGATTTGTTATTAAGCCCATTCCTAACTATTTTAGGGGCTACAAACTGTTGGCATAAAAACTCAAATGGCACTTGGCTAACAAAAAAAAAAAAAAAAGGGCAACAACAAAAGCCATTAAAGCCGTAAATCTTAAATTAAATGGCGAGATAAGCGAGTTGCGTAAATTATACCATTTGGTGTTGCCCAAGTTCACACAATACAAATTGCAAAGGAGCCGCCGAGGCACCAAAAGGCCATACAAAGCAGCCAGACAAAAAGCAACAGGACTGATAAACTTCAACACATACAAATATACAAATGTACATATGCACATACATATATATGCCCGAAATAATACAAATACTAGTATATATATTCGTTTGGGTTGTCTGTGTGTGTGTGCTGTTTGCTGGGAAGGACTTCAAAAAGCCTCATTGTGTGCCCGGCAGGACGCCTCATTCTGTTTGGTGGCTCCGCCATTGCTGATGTGCATGTTAAATTATTACAATTTTGTAATTTATTTAAGAGCTTTGCATAAATGGGCCGAGTCATTTGTTGCTGTTGTTGGTCAGTTCCTATTTTGTCAACTCATGTGTGAAACTTGGATAAGAAAATGGCAATGGTTTCTCTAACATTTAGTTTTCTTGTTGATTTTGTGCTTCTGCTGCCCAAAGCTGGCATCAAATTTAATTAGAAAATCATATGCAATAACCCAACACACCTCACAGCCTGCAAAAGCTGTAAAATAACATTCTCAGTGCTACAGTTATTAATGACTCGGCAAATATGTTTGCCTGCCTGCCTGCTTGCCAATTGAATTATGTAGCAACTAAATTAGAAGACGCCGTGATTTATTTCCTACTCACCTGAATATCTCTGTTCATCTCCCTCTTTCGCACTGTTTGTCATACTTTGTATATGATGAAATCTGAGTTGATTTATCTTTTTACTCACAAGTATTTGGCAAGTTTAGTGGCTATGCAAGCAATAGCTAAATGAACACAAACACACCAAAAAAACACACATACACACTTACACACTGTATATATACTTGCATAGTGCATAGTGGTAATTCGAACAGACAAACTAAATGAAAATATTATCCCGCATTAAGCATGATATATGAAAATGATAATGCGCTTTGACAGCTTTAGGCTATGTAATACTCTTTCTCTTTCTTTCTCTCTGTCTCTCTCTCGCTCTCATGCACATTAGTGACATATTCAGCAGACAAGTATGCAAACACACACACACACACAAATACGTGCATCTTTTTAGTCGTCATTCAATAGATGCTTCGGTGCCTCGCTTGCTTGTCGTAGGTCAGGCTTTAAACTTTCCAACGCAGGCAGCGACGTCGCTGTCGGCGTCGTAAGAGCGCGCCGGCGCATTTGCTTTGTTGACAGCAGAGAGCACGAGCCAAGAGGCAAGCAACACGTGCTTCTGCATATGTTCGCCACGAATATAAATAAACAGCGATATGCGAAAAATGTGCGCGAATAGTGAATGACATTTTACGCTAAAAGTTGCGTAGTAAGCGACGGACAAGTGGTCAGGCTGGTGGTTGGGGTGATGGAGATGGTACATGACGTTGTCGTACTTTATGTAGCATAACTTTAGGCGCCAATGTTACACTCGAGCGTTGCACATTCGAGTGATTTATGATGTCAGCTGCCCAGGGCAGTGATGAAGTGCCTCTGGGAAGCCCCTGCTACAGTAAAGGTGTTTTCGTTAAATAAAAATCTGTATGACGTTATTTGGAATTAATTGAAAATGTTGTAACATTACAATATAAGAAAAAACTTACTCATTTATATAACTGATATTAAAATATAAAGATTTTAAGTACTTAATCATAATAAAGATAATAATTTATTTATTCATTTATTTATAAACTTAACTTTTTTATTACACACGTTAAGAGAGAAGAAGCAATTAAAATTTCAACACTTCAGTTTTTATTACAATTCGCATTAATTATTTACAGCTTCATAATTCAATCATTCAGAACAATGCCAGACAATGGCCATAGATAGTCTTCTCTCTCTCTCCCGCTCTAGCGCTCTTATTCAATCTGTATGCCTCTCTGCTCTTTTGCCCTCTGGTCCAATAGTGCAAGAGAGCATAAGTAATGATGAAAGCAAGCGCATCGCACAAATAACAACAATGAAAGCCACTCGCAAAGATAGTAAAGAGAGCAAAAAGTGCAAAACACCACAGAAAAAGAAAATAAAGGGAAAATGCGTTTGCATCGCAGCTGGCAGCGCAGCGCGCGTCGTTCAATCATGGCGAAACGTTTGGCTACAGTTATAACAGCTACAACGAAAGGACCGCCGAAGGGCAATAGCCGACGAAGATAATCTCAACCGACAGGCGCTGACGCCGAAGCCAACGCCGACGCCAACGCCGCTGTCGACGCAGCCGCTCAGTCTGTCTGGCAATTGAGGATGCTATAGCATAGAACATAGCAGCAGGCAATTTCAATGTTCAGCTCAGTCATTGCCGGCGTTTCGAACTGTTTGGTCGCATTCAGCGGACTAAATTGAAACTGTTGCGTGTTAGTCAGTATGGCCATGGCCAAGTGTATATTAGTATTAGTTAAGCGCACACATACACGCACACACACACACACATTGCTAATGGCCGAACTATGTTGGTGTATGTGTGAGAGTTAGGCACTATTTGGGGATTTAATGGAAAAAGCATTAATGGATGCTGGTATTCTCGACGCCTCGGGGCCGGAAAGGGCCCATCGGTGATAGTGGCCAAGCATAAGTGTACATATGTGTGTGTGTATGTGTGTGTTTGGTTTTGTACCGTTATGTGCCCGGCTGTGCATGTGTGTGTGTGTGTGTTGCTGCCTATAACTATGCAGCAACATTTCGTTTGCTGACATTTGACGCACACACACACACACACACTCGCAAGTCTGATTTGTTTGTGTGTGTGTGTGTCTGTTTTGGTGCGCGCATTTCGGTTTTATCGTGGATTTGACTGACTTTACGGGTTATTTGTCCCAGCGAATGTGTGCATAAAAAATGTAACAAAAGTGGATTTTTGCAGGCACCCAAAAAAACGCTTTTATTCTGTTTGTGTGTGTGTGTGTGAGTGTGTGTGTGTGTTGGGGTTAGTCCTGTCGACCCTTGGACTGCCACTGCCCACACCGGAAGTGTGCGGCCTGCCGTTTTGTTGCACACACAATATCGACTCACATTTGTGTCACGTTCCGTGTATAAAGTAAAATTGAAATAAAGGTGAAATAATTTGGGCACTAAGCTCGACCACCCACCACCCACTCCAACCCAAACGCTCAAAAACGGCAACAAAAGTGTGAAAAAGGTCGCACAATAAACGCACAAAACGAGTGACGAGTGACCAAATAAAGTAAACAAATATAAGAAAAACTCCTCAAATATATGCAAATTTGGCAGGTGGCATGCGGCATGTGGCAGGCGGCAAGCCAAAAAAAAAAATAGAAAAAACACCAACTAAGCCGCGCGATAAGTGACTAAAGCACTTTGCTGAAATTTATCGTGTGTAAAACTGCGAGTCGCGCAAATTGAATCGAATGGGAATGTTAGTTTGCGGCTTGTAGTTGGCGACGTGTCGTGAAGCATGTGCCACACGATTATCAAAGTGTGATAAAAATTGCGGCAACAATGGCAAATGCCAAAAATAAAAAATGAAGGCCAAAATGAAGGCCAAAATGAAACCTAGTCGCTGTCTCGGCGCTTTCCAGTCACAGTCCATAAAAATGTCTATGCACTGCGTATAATTTATGGTCGCGGTTCATTTTGGTTGCCTTTTCTTTTTATTTTTTTTCCTTTTATTTCTCTTCCTTTTTTTTGGCCACCTTTTGGCAATTGTTGAATGCAGCCGCAATCTGTGCAATGTTTTTTTTTTTTTTTGCTTCTCTTCCCCTCTGTTTTGCTGTCGCTGCCCACAGTTATCGTTGCATGTGAAAGCTGCCAACATATGTGGGACTTTTAGACTGAGCGTCTATCTCTGTGTGTGTGCCTGTGTGTGTGTGTGTGTTTGAGCTCGACAAAGCAGCGCATTCTGGGCGCACTGCCAAAAATAATAAAATCACAATTTTATGCCAGACAACTCAATGTAACTGCAGCCAGCCAAAAAAAGGATCCCAAGGATCGTCCAAGCGCTCGCCGCGCTCTGTGGCCAAAGATAACGAGGTAATTTCGTTGAATGATTTACTATTCTCATTTTGCAGGTTTTCGATTTTTGCTCGCTTTGTTAAGTCATTTTTCGAAAATTATTTTGCACAAACTGAGCTTTGCTTTGCTTTTAGCACAATACTGCTAAAATTCCGATGCATATTTTGAATTTTGCCATTCGAATGCGACTTGTCTGTGCTTTGTCTTTGGGAATTCGGCATGTGGATGTTTGTGGCATTTGCCAAGCAAACTGTTGAATTATGCATGGACCGCAGATAAGCTGAAATGTTGCTCAGCAACTGGACGGACGGACTGGCAGATGTTTCGGGTTTGGGTTTATGTGTTGTATTGGTTATTAAACTTTAATCTGTGAAAGCATTTTCATGCAACGTCTGCAAATTGACAATGGCCTCGATTCGAGTTGTAAGAGCAACGAGTTGAAGAGTTATGGCCAGAAATGTACACATAACTTATTTTATATTATTTTTTTTATAGGTTCGTACACTGCTTAAATCTACATTAAATTTAAACCTAAAACCAATAGTGAAATTTGTTATTAAAATAGGTAAAAAAATTAGATTGGTTATTTTTGAATTTTTAAAATTAATATTGAATTTTAGTTAAATGAAAATACTGTTTTTTGAACTGCTAGATAAAGAAAATATTAAAATAACAAACTACATTTCCACATTTAGTGAAAATAACTAAATCAAACAAAAACATTTTATTTGAAAGCTGCTTTTTGCAGTTAACAAAGTTTAAATGCTGAGCACAAAGTATAAAAATGGTTTCGCTCTGTCTTGTTAACGTTTCCAACTAACTATTTTATTTTTGCTTTGCCACATTAGCGCGCATTACGAAGTCTTCTTTGCAGCATGTGGCAATTACTTACAGCTAAGGTTAATATGCTTAAGGTGCTATCGAAATAACTTACCTGCCAGTCGCAGTTGCAACGCATCAAAACGAGGGGGGTGGGGGAAATGAAAAGGCTTTGCGGTCCTTGTACCAATTAAATTTATTTGTCAGACACTCCGGCGAGTGTCAGTGACAGTCAGTCGCCAGCTTGGCTTCGTCGTCATCGCCCCAGCAATACACTCAAGTCAGGTTTTTATTCATGCCAACAACCACAATAAGCCGAAGAAGAAGAAAAAAACCCAGCAAAACAAAGGTACTCCAAAGAGCCACAGGCACCCACCCACACACCAACACACACACACACACACACACACAGAGAGAGTGCACAGAACAAACCGAGATAAAATGCGAAACGAGTGCCTGACTGGTCGAGCGGCGGTTAGTCAATGTGACAATGCACAACAAAAATCCCCCACCCCCCACCCACTGGGCCTGGTGTTGCAGCAAACAACCAACAACAATGGAAGTTTTTTCATGGCTTAGAGAAATGCAAAAAAAAAAGAAGAAGTAATATGAAAGGAAACCTAAAAAAACGCGACCATTACATTTTGTTGTGCCCCTTCACAATTTTCTTTTACACAATCGTTGCGCCAGAATTGATGTAATATAAAAGGTGGCCAAACATTTGTTGCAACACGCAAAATGGTTACTGCCACAGCTTCTGCTGCGGGTGTTGTGGGTGCTGCTTATGGAAAATGTTATTAGGTGGCTTGTCGCCTCTGCATTTCCGCTAACCGTCAACAGCCGCCAGCCGCCAGCTGGCGTTGGGTTGGTGCTTGGTTCCGATGCTGAGTCTTGTCATTGTTCCAGTTGCCGCTTTTGTGCAAAATCGCTGCCATTTACGAGTGCGTTGTCGCTGTGCCCAAACGCGCTTGCAACGCCCTCAACGGATGCTCTTTGACTTTCGACCCAGCCCATTGTGCAACGGGTTCGCCCAAAGAGTTGCACTTCAGCCTGCCCTGTTTGTGTGTAAGTGTGTGTGGGTGTGTGAGTGTGTGTGTGAGTGTGAGTGTGTGTGTGTGTGTGTGACTGTGTGTGTGTTCGTGTGTGTGCAAATGGATCCATTGTTTTTAGACGCTTTGCATTAGAGGAGCGTGTGCTTGGAGTTGCGGCTTGGGGCATACAGGAAATTGTCGGGGGCTCCGCTTAAAGTTGCCTTTAAATTTTACGTTCAGGAAGTCGACCACATAAATTGCCAAGCTGCCAACCAGCGCTAAATGCAAACACATCCGCTTTTAGCTCGACTCTGCCGCAAAATATGTTGATGCATACTTTGCAACTTGCATTCAGGTGCAAGAAAATGGCAAGAATAAACATGCTAAAAAAAAATATAAATAAAATAAAAAAAAAACATAAAGGCCCTTGAAGTTGAAGCGTTTTTTGATGAGTCGAAATACATAATACTCTAACATTATTTGCGACTGCATTTGTTAAATGAAAAACTTATTCAAATTCAAATAATATAATATTTAATATAATATTGATTTTTTAAATGAAACTCATCTCCTGCCAATTCTTAAAGCAGCATTATATTAAGATATGTTAAAAATATTTTAGTTCTCTGTTCTAAAGAAGAAAAGGTTTATTTGTCAGATTTTCGGATGCAATTAAAATTACATTTTTTTTTTAAATTTTAAGTCTACAACAGAAAACAATTCCATTATCTTATTGTTACTACAAATAAATTGCAGATGTTTCTTGGTGTGAAGCAACTCCAAAATCTACAATGGCTAAAATGTGCCATTTGTTAAAAAATAATAAAAAAAAAAACAACGTAAATTGTTTAACTAATTGAAGCTTACTAGAAGTAAATTTGTCAGTTAACACAAATAAATCTGAATTATTAAATGAATAGTTCAGCCAATTAATATATATAAAATTGTTGTTTAACTGGTTTAGTTGCTGAAGTAGAATCAATCCTGGATTGATTAATGTTTTTTAATCAAATAATTTTTCAATAACAATTAATTATTTTAAAATAACAATTTATAATCTGGTTTATTATATGCAGTCTTATAAATAACCAGATTATAATTATTTATTATAATTATAAGTCTGCAGATTATCAATCAGAATTTTGAGTAAACTTTGGTTGCTCGAGGCTAAATCTCGTTGAGAATTAAAATGCGCTAAACTACTTTTTATTAATTAATTATTATTATTAAAACTTATATTATGAGAGCCTCGCCTTTTTTACTTTCTGCTGCCAAGTAGAGTGTAATTATTGTGATGCCCAGCGAAAGTGTATCGGAAAAAAGAAAGAAAATACAATCATCCCAGGTGACGAGCATTAAAACGATTCAACAGCTCGACTCAAAAGAAGAAAAATTATTGCTTGACGCCTCGCGTGGTGGCAAACGCTAACGGCAACGGATGGCAAAAGCGTTTAGCGCCAGCCACGCCCACATCCCCCGGTATTCCCAGTACGAGTTGCATTCGCGCTCTGTTGCATTCAAAAAACACATGCAACACAGCACAGCTGGCTGCGCTGCGCTGCTTTGTGTGTGTTTTCGCTTGTGCCTGTTTGTTGTGGCATATCGCACTTAAAGCCATTCATGTTGCACAAACAAACACACTTGTGTGCTCAAGACGCCTGCAAAAATGCGATGCAAATCGCGTTCAATAAAGGAGTGGCAAGGTGGCAAGGTGGCAAGGTGGCAATGTTGCAGGGGTGGCACAGTAGGAAACAGCGTGGCATTTGCAAACGAGTCCAGTTGCAATTATAAAGTACTTGCCACTTCTTTTCTGTGCATGTGTGTGTGTGTGTATATATGTTTTGGCCATTCTTTGCTAAAGATTGATTGCCTGGCTAACAACGTGCACATTACTGAAGCCGCATGCTTTGGCTTGGGGCACGTACTCAAGCCGTAATTATTCGACTCCAATCGTGTCGACAATGCAATTGGGTGTTGCAGGTGTCGTAATGAAGACAATGAGGCACACAAAACACAATGAATTATTTAAGTGCACGCAGCTTTATACAGAATTCCACGTTCTTCTTCAGTTCCATTGTCATTTTCAATGGGAAAATTGCAAAAGCCAGAGGGGAATAATTAGAAAAGCATCGATTGTTGACACATTTAGCAATCGTGCAACTCCATTGTTAATTACCAATTGTACAGGCATAATTAGAAAGTCAATTTCATTTTACCTATTCAACTTTGAGATCTGTCATGCAATTTACTCTGCAATTTATTTTAATTAGGCACACTTCAATATTGCGTAGCAATTATGCAATTATCTAGACATAAATATTTTTCTTAATCAGAAAATCATATCTGCTAATTTATTTAGAGTATTTTATTAGTATTTTGTGATAATAGTTTTTGTTGAAAATTGTGTTATTTTACTTTCAATGCAAACGTGCATCAGTAACATAATTATGTTAAGTCTCTTATTAATCGATAGCTTTTATGTTAATTAACAGTCTTGAATAAACTTCGCTTGAGTACAAAACGCTGTTGCGACTCAGTTTTATTTTCTTATCCAGGCATTCCCTGACGCGGGGAAAGGATTTTCGATCCAACAATTTTTGTAAAAAGAGTCCATGATTTCAATAAATTTTTATTATTATTATTATTATTTTTTTGAGTGCTAGTCAGAGATATAGTTCCACTTCTGAGCCTATTTTAATTCTATTAACTCTTAATCCTTCTTGATAAATATTTGATCTGAAAATACTGAAAATACTACTTAGGATACTTAGCTAGAAAAGATATTATTCTGTTCTTTCCCAGGGATATGACTTACTTGGATAATCAGTAACGGATTATAGCATTTGAATGGATATTGGACTTGTCCTAGAAATGTTTACTTGATAAATATTAGGAAGCTCGACAAAATGTTAAATAATTATAGGATCATTAAAAGCAAGCTTCATATTAAAAGTTGTGTGCCAAACTTTAACTCAGTAGAGATTAATAAAAATAGAGATTAATGTTAAATTACAGACCAGGCCATTTACACTAATGGCAGTTAAATATGTCGGATATAGCCACGTCTAACTGAAGACAAGTCAAAGGTTTTTATAAAGTTGTTGTCAACAGGATTGTGGCACATGTCACATGGCATTCGAATTGCTATGAGCATTGTTCCTTATTGCGAGTGTAGTCTGTGGTTTGGGAAATCGTTTAACACTCATTGTTGGCTTGAGGCCTTCAGCAGGAGCAGGAGGAGCAGCAAAGGATCATGAACTGTTGGCCTTTTTCCCGACACAAAGCGAGCAGCAGATTATCACAACAAACTGCCAACAGATAAACAGTTGTTATAGCCCGACTCACACACACTACATAAAAACATGCGTTAAATACTCCCACACACATACACACACACACACATGCAGTGCGACATATTTAAAGCGCCGCAACACATTTAGCGTCAAATTTGCTGACAGTTAGCAGTTATGACACACAGAAGAACACAAGGAAAAGTAAACGCTTGTGAGCGCCAAAGGATACGGCGTGTATCCTGACGACTGAAGTCTGCCCCGCCACACGTTCCACGCCTGCATGCCAGACAGTACAGTTAGAAACACACACACACACAGACAGAGACAGCGACAGATGTGTGAAAAATAAAAACTCATTAAAAATGGAAGGCAAACAAATCTACACACATACACACACACACAGCGGAGAGTGTGGCCGGAATGCGGATGGGTGGGGGAGGGGGGCAGGCAAGGGAGTTTAGACTCAATTTTTGTGTGACGACGACACCGTCCAAGTGCTGAGCAAAGAACCAAAATGCTCGCAGCAAATTTTTCCAACAAAAGACGCAGCATAAAAAAAAGGAGAAAAAAAAAATGAATAAACAAATCATTTTAAATTCTCAATTAAATGCAAACAGACGCAAAACGCTTCAGACTCACATGGAGTCGGCCAGGATTCGCATCCGGTGCTGGCCTCCCGCTCAAAAGGTGTCAAGTTGCAAACATGAAAGGACTCCAAAGTGTGACCCTCACACCCACTCCCACCCCCCTTTGCCATTGGCATGATGTCGATTCTATGTAATGGGTGTCATGATGATGTTTGTTTAGTCGCTGCTGCTAAGGCTCAAAGTGCCTGCCTTCAAAAGGGGCTTTTTGGGGCGTGGCAATCATATAGCATTCTAAGAATTTCTGTGAATTTCGCTTTTGTTGGAAAACTTTTTCTGAATAGGCGATTCAGTGTTAAAGACCAAAAACCCAAGCCACGCCAAAAACTCCTCGACCTCAAAACATGTATCTCGCTCTACTCGTCTACTCCCATGTATCTTCCTTCATTGTAGTTATGCGCACCCAAGTCTTGGGGGGCGTGGCCATTTCGAATGAAATTTAATGATGCCAAAAGTCATTCATTTCGTATGCTCGCTCATAAATACTCGTTAAATGTATTTACAAAGTACAGCACAGCAAAGCTGTGTGTGGCAAATGCAAACTGTGGCAGACAGTTCTTACTTACTGTTGTTTGAGTGATCTGAGATCCCATTAAGGACCGACTGCCACTACACACATCTGTGCGATGTGTCTGCCACTTTCTGTGGCACACAGCAATCTCTGTTTGTTATTTGTTCAATTGTTATGATTATTGCGCCTTCAGTTGTCACATCGCAAAGTTGAACTTGTGTGTTTTCTCTTATGCAAAATAACAATAAACATGTTATGAAATAATCTATTACATTTTCTTTACTATTATTAATTAATTAATTCATGTGCAGCCAACCGCATTAGTATCGTAATTCGGGACTTATTATTTTATTCAAGAAATGTGCTTGTTATTCGCATGTTTTATGTATAACCTGCTGACCATTATTCGAAATATTATTGTATGTTTATCGAAGCGATAAATTTTCTGCAACAATTTTTTTGTATACCAAAAAATACTATTCTAATGAGATTATAAAATATTAAACCACATTAGGGCCGCCACTATTAAAAATTCTCAATTTAAATGAAATTTAATAAATAAACTTTAATTTATGCAATATTTTATATTTATGCAATATTTCAAGCCGAATGCATTAAAAGCAAACACTTCGATAATAATAAATTAGAATATATATAAAATGCAAAAACTAATCTTGTGACTTTTATGCCCTTGAACAGGTGGACGAGTTGGCTTGAAGCAGAATAAATGCAGTCAAAAGTTTAAGGCAAAAATCAGGCAAAGAAAAACGCCTCACTAAACAAATAGAAGCTGCTCGTAAAAGTAAAATAAATGTAATTTATTAATAACAAAAAGCAGAAAGGCAAGGAAAATCAAGTAAAACAAATATACACACATATATATATATATATATATATATAAAACATACATGCAACGAAATGGATTTACCATTGCTTCCAGCCAGAGAAAAAGGTGAGTAACTAATTGCTGACTTCAGTTGATGATACTCCAACTACTTTTGCTATTTGTTGTTGTTGTTGTTGTTGTGGTTGTTGCATGTAGTAGTTGCCTTCATCGCTATTGGCAACAACTTACACGTGGCACATACGTGTAACAGTTAAGCGAGTTTGGAGCAGGATAAACAAACTTCAGACGCACAAGAGCAGCCATAAATATATCAAAAAGTGAAATTGCACACACACACAAAAAACACACACACAAGTGGCTGCCTCGTCTGTGCCCCAAATTAAAGTCATGCCCCTGATGCTGCTGCTGCTGATTCTGCTGGTGGGTGAATGAAACCGAACCCAAATTAGCCGCATTTTATAAGTTGCACTTGAAACAGACTCGCACATGCAACCGTGCAACAACAACAACTACCACAATTGCCACCGCTTTAGTTATAGCATTGCAACTGGCACTGAAACAATCCACACACACACGCACACACACATAAACAACTGCATTTACATAATTACATGATGATTATAATTATTATGCTGCCTTTTTCCCTCCAAAAACTACCTTTCTCGTTGCAGCAATTATTGCGGAGAATGCGAGGCTGCTGCTGTTGCATGTGCTGCTCCTCCTGCTTGGTTTGCCTTTGCCGGCAGAGGCCACAAGCGGCTTACGCGTGCCCACGTTCCTGCTGGAGCCCTCGCCCCGTTTGCTGTTTGGTAACGATTCGGGCGCACAGGTTAGTTGCACGGCGCACGGAAATCCAGCGCCAGTTGTGTCCTGGGTGATGCGCGACGGCACGCTGGCAACCCAGGTACCCGGACTTAGGTGAGTTTTCTGCGGTTTCAACAACTATGCGTATGTCTAATATTAAGTGGGTGCGCTCTGTGCCTGGCCTGACTACTGCCTGTCGGATGCGGCTGCGGCTGTGGCTGTGGCTGCGGCTGCAACTGCGACGGCGACGGCGTCTGCGGTTACTCCAGTCACACTGTTGTGGCTTCAGCTTGTGGGCAAATTAAAGATGTGTTTCCACTTGGCATGCCGTGCAAGTCGCAAAACTTTTTAAGCCCCGCAGCTTATCTGGTGAAAATTCAACCAAAAGTATGCAACATATTTCTGCATGAGCTCAGTCAAAATCAATGTAGCCACAGCATTAAAACGGGTTTTGTTTTTGCAGCCAAACAATAAGTGCGCTTTCTTTAACGTGGCTAAAAGGGGCCCAAAGAAATTACAAACAAAAGCAACGCGTGGCTGGCAGACAGCAACGGCAACAACAACTGCAGATTCGCATTCCTTAAAATGCCCGTTAGTTCATATGTTAATGTCATGCAGACAGACAGTCAGACACACAGACAGACAAACAGTCAGACAGAATGTCAACCTTTCCCCCGTTTGCTGTTAACTTTTAAAATATTAAAATGTTGTCAAGTTGTTTTGCTGTTGTTGTTGTTGTTGTCCTCGCGTTTTTTCTATGCTTTATGAAAGCTCAAATGTAAAAAGTAAATGCGGCTTTGCAATGATAAATAAAAAAAATAAAAAAATAAAATGCATTTCATTTTTTCTATAGCTGTGACCAAGTAGAGATGAGCACGTGTCGGAAATGACGCGTATTATGGAAAACCAACTTTTAGCACGTGACACTTTTGTATAGCATAAAAAAATTATAATCAAATATAATCACAATTTAAACTTTTTCTGCAAAAATAAATAGCATATATTTGATATTTTTTCTATTAGCTAATTCAATTATTATCTATGAGAGATATTTGTCACTCTATATTTGTTATATTTAGGCTGCAATTGTACAAAAGAGTTGAGTATTTTTCGACCCTATTTATTGAGTAAATTTTTATATTCATGACGGAGGTATGTCAATTTTTACCTAAATATTTTAACGACCACATAAAGTATTTAATTTTCTTTATCAGCATTACTGGTCAAGTCGACAGACGAATGATATTTTAATGCGTAATATTTTCTCAGTTTTAAGATTATTTTGAACATATAAATTTTATTGCGATTTGTATCTATTTCACTTAATATGCATAATATATTTGACAAAATGTCAAACGTCATTAAATAGTTTTCTCGATAGCGAACCATCTAAATTTTAAATTAATAGTAAAAATTAGTTGTCATCAGTTAAGAGAGGGTTTTTTTTATTTGTAGTATATAAAATAGCCGCCTTTTCAAATAATATTTGTGTCCGTTTGAGGATTCCCAAAGATTAAAATAATATAATCAATAAAAAAAACTTCAAGCCAAGTAAATAAAAACTAGCTGTTTTTCTGTTTGTTTTTCTAACGAAATCGTGTTAACTTTTGTATGTTAAAGCTGTTATGAATAAACTCGCTGGTCGCTTGATTTAAAAATAAATATAATTTAAGCTTTTGCCAAAAGAATATATATGAAAGAAAAAAAATAAAAATAAATGCAAGCACACGCCTGGTACGAATGTACTAAAAGAATTTTGATGTTTTGCGAAATGAAATGTCATTCGAAGTAGTACGTGATCATGTGGGCTAAATAAATAAATATATATATACACATATGTGCACATAAGCCAGGCAATTCACGTTAGACTCGTTCTGTATGTCTGTCAGTGTGTGTGTGTCTGTGTGTGTCTGTGTGTGTGAATGGTGTGTGTGGTTGGCCTGGCCTTTAAAATGAGCTCTGGACGCAACCGAGCTGCATGGAAATGAAACCAATTTTATTTTAAGCTGGTAAAGAGCATAGTTGAGTTCAAGTGACGGATTCGGGTTTGAGGATACGGGATGTGTACTTATCTCGCCAACCTACAGAGCACTGAGTTTACGTAGTTCTATTTTTCTGTATTTTTTTTTTTTGTAGTTTTGGCTCCATGCAAACGCAATAGACGTAAACAAATTGCCAGCACTTAAACATTTTGGAAAACTGCGCTTGATGAAGTTTTTTTTTTCTATTTTTTGATGCTTTTTACTGGTCTCCGGTTGTTGTCCTCTGTGTCAAAACCATTCCTCTCATTTCTCCCCCCTTCCGTGGTGGCATCATTCGCGCTGCTGCTTGGTAGTCAGTTGCGATGATTAGCGAACATTGGTTGGGAATGTCATCCTTTGTGCTTTCATTGGAATGCTGTGGATCACGGTCCGGACTTTGTGCCATCGTGCCCAGCATAAGTAATGGAAAGGAATGTTGATTGGTTTGGATTGCCATTCAAGCCTCAGAGCCAATTAAATTCTAATAAAATAGCTAAAGGAGAGCTTAAGTAGGGGTTTTAAATAATTGCAAAATAGTATAAAGAAGGAAAAAGAATAAATTACACAAATCTATCATAAAATGCTTTAAAGCCACGTTTGTTGACAGCAAATCGATATGCAGATTGACACAAAATAAGAAAAGTCCATTAAACTGAAATACAAACGATCAATCAAATATTTACATTAATTATTGCTTTACATTATTTTTGATTTATTTTTGATCTATGATTTGAGGAAAATCATAAAAAATAAGTTATTTCGTTTAAGGCCACAGTTTGTCCAAGTGCTGCTCTCTGCCTTATCTCTCTTTGTAAGATTATATTTTTATATGCATTTGCTTCCTTTGTCAGCAGCTAGTGCATCGCTCCTTATTGTCTTGCCATGGTCGCTCCTAGCTCCCATTGTTGGTAGCTGTCTCTGCAAATGCATCCGGCATCTGCTTAGGTTGCCTCTGATCCCGCACACACGCCACGCCGCCGCCGCCTTCAGTGTGGAGGACCCTCAGGTTTATTGCGTTTTTATGCAAATCTTCTACTATACTAGTTGCAATATAGAAATGTTCGCCGGCAAAGTGGCTAGCATTTTGGCGTCTTTTTGTACAACAAATTTTTGTGTAACGCTCTCAATGTGTATAAATAAATAACGATGAAAGCCCCAAGACTTTGCGTACTAAAAAATATTGCAATACTGCATGTATTTTCTTTCCTTTCTTCTCATGGCTTGTGTGTGTATATGTATTTTTTATTATTTTTATTTTTTTCAGAAAAATATCTGGCAATGGCACATTGCACTTCCCACCGTTTTTGGCGCAATATTATCGCACGGATGTACACGAGGCCACCTACCGTTGCCGAGCAAGCAACGAGGCCGGCACAATATTGAGTCGCAATGTGCAGGTGCAAGCAGGTAAGCGGAAAGTAAACTAAAGTAGCTGACGCTGCAACTACCAGCTAGTGGCGGCTCCATTAGCATGCACAACAAGCCACAAATACAAATAGCTAGACACACACACACACACACAGATACAGCACACCCTTATGCGTGGTATAATGCACATTTTCAGTCTATGCACGTTTGGCGACTGCTCCCGCAGCACACACACACACATTCCTCACATTCCTGTTATATTTTCTAGATGCCAGTTGGCTCATATAAAAGTGTTTATGCAACAATCATGATTTTGTTGTCGCTCACATTTGACAGTCTCTGCCGCATAATTGTCAACTGTGAGTTAGTTTTTGATTTCAGCACATAATACTTTAATTTCCCACTAATTTCCGAACACAATCGTGCAACGCATAACTGAAAGAAAAATAGAATTTTCCATTATATTTGTTTTAAATAAATATGTATATTAAAATAACATTTATTATAGGTTAAGAAAAACAATTTTTTTTATTTGTATTTCTGGTTTGCGCAACTAACTTTAAAGTAATATTCATGTTATAATTTTTTGTATTTTATGAGTACTGAAATATATTTTTGAACTAGTCCATTAATAATCCTAAGTCAGCAAATGGTTATTATTTTGCATATTTTTTATTTGTTAAACTTCTATTTTACGATTTCGAGACATGACTTATAAATGTGGCTTGTTGATTTTCACAATTAAAAATTCCATCTACAATATTTTTTTTTATTTAGTATTTTATTACTTGAAAATTTCAAAGATATCAGCTGGTTGCGTTGCCCGTCTAATTGCTGCATATTCACAAAACATTCGCATATTGTCAATTTTGATTTCAATTACCAAAAAAAAAAAAAATATACAGCAATATATACTGAAACATTGCTACTCGATTTGAACTGGATAACCAACGATGTTTGAGAGTCGCTTAAAATCTCATTCAATATTTACGCTTCGAATTTTTCATGTGTATCATTTCTGATATTTTAACGACTCGATATATGTATATATATATATATGTATATTGTCACGTGGCGGTATTTTCCGTTTTCCATATTCCATTTTACGTTTTTTTTTTTTTTTTTTGTGTCTGTTATTTTTCTTTATGCTCTTCACTTCCGATTCGCATGTAATTTCAAGCAATTTCATTCATTTAAACTGCTGGCATTTTTGCATTGTGCTGCGTTTATAGTCCCGCATGCTGCGCTTCAATACATCCTGCTACCTTTTTTACCCATTACCCCAGGCCCAAAATGGCAGTGCCCCACTGCACCCTCCGCACCCATAGTGTTATACGCATGCTGCCCAAGGGCAGTATTTGGCCCAATAGACACGCAACGTTTGTTGATTTTCGACAATTTCTCAGATTCTCATCTGTTTCTGTTGCTGTTTCTGTTTCGATTTTTGTTGTTGCTTTCATTGCTGTTTTTTTTTTTTTTTGCCCCCTTTTTGCGTAGTTGTGCGTCGTCAGTTTCATGTGCACGTGGAAAACACTGAAGTCTATTTGGGAAATTCGGCGTTGATTAAGTGCGCTATACCGGAATATGTGAGGCCGTATGTGCGCGTGGCCAGTTGGCATCGTGGCGAGGAGATACTGCTGCCGGAGCTGTCGGATGTTGGTGAGTGTTGCCACAATTTTACACACACACACATACGCACACAACTACATGCTGAGCACAATGTGTGTGGTTGTGTGGGTGTTTATCTGCAGCTGAAATTTATGTGCTCATATTCGCATTGTAGTTGTTTCTGTTTTTGCATGTTCTTTATTGTTGTTGTTGTTGTTGCTGCTGTGGATCATGTCCTGGGGGAGATGCACAGTTGCTTCTTGTATTCCTCGCAGCGTTGACATTTATTGATAAATGTTACGTATACGCAGCGAGAAACTTGATTTTACTATTCATATTTGGTTTTTCGCTTGTATTGCTTTTTATTTTGATTTTGATTTGGTTTTTTGTAGCACTTTATTGCAACTATAGTTTTTATGAATTTTATGAATTACAACACTGTGACATTGGATTTACTGCAGCTGGTCGCTATGTCGTACTCGCTGCCTCCGGTGAGCTTTATGTGCGCTCCGTGAGATCCGAGGATGGTCTGGTGAAATTCAGTTGCCTGGTTACAAACACACTGAATGGGGACAGACAGCGGAGTGATGCTGTCATGCTTCAGGTTAAAGGTAAGGCAAAATCGACGGATAGATGAGATTATTAATGCCAATCGGAATTGACATTTGTTGCAGAGCTAAGCAAGAATCTGGCACCACGCACCAGTCAAAAGCCAGTGATGGAGATTCATGTGGAACGTGGCAACGATGTGCATTTGCCTTGCAACATTCAGGGCAATCCATTTCCCATATTCACGTGAGTAACGCAACCAATTTCCAAAATACTGTTCTGTTGCCTGTTGCCAATTGCATTGAGCATTGAGGCATTGGTATCTGTGCAGTTGCCAACTTGTATGTGTGTGTGTGTGGCAATAAAATACCAGCACACACACAAACGTATACACATGGGATGCCAATGGGCCGGGCTCCATTTATAGTAACAACACTTAAGTGCATTTGAATGTTTGCCAGGACCTCGGTTTTATTGCATATTAGAGACTGCTGCGTTAGTGCTAATTACGGGAGACTCACGTCGGGTTCTGTAGAAAGCTTTTTAATAGCTGCGTATTAGCCATGTGTTAATGGGGTCTTAACATCACGGATGCCGCACAGCAAAACCCCAACTAACAAACGAAGTGGCTGTCACACAAGATGCTCACAATGTGTGTCATCATCATCTTGTTTATCCAACTGCTCATCGACTTACAAAAGTCAACACTTCAAGCTGCTCAATCAATAAGGACGAAAATTTTGGTAAACAATAACAAGAGCAAAAAAATAACAGGCAATTCAAGTTAGGATATAAAAATATATATATATCACATTATCAGAAGTTCGCCACTAATTAGCAGAATAAAAAGAGCTGGTTAATTGACAGGCCAATGTTGCTATGACAAAGGCAAAATTTAGAAGTCTGCTCTTTACTTAACCAGGCTTATTAAAATTTCATGCAGTCATAGGCACTAGATGTGTGCCCATGAGAGAAAGAGCGAGTGGGAGAGAGAGGGCAACAGAGAGTCATAATGCAAACGGAATTTGCCGGGCTAAGGGACCCACATCAAGTGCCAGTGAAAATCCAAACAGACACCAGGCAAACATGCAAAGGGGCACTCCCCCTGGTCCTAGTAGCATCGTGAAAAATGCCAGAAATATTTTCAAATGGCAAACCACAGAGCAGGCGAATGCCAGTCAACAAGACTTGAGATTTAAACAGCATATTTTTAGCATAAATGATAGTCACTATCTCTCTATCTCACTCTCTCTCTCTCTCTCTCTCTCTCTTTATCTCTCTGAGTAGCCATCTATCTCTCTATGCACTCCTCGAGCATATTATGATTACTATAAATGCGAGAAAAATGCGATAATTTTGTTTTTAGCTGAAGTTTTAGTCCGAGCTGCCTACGTGGCTTGCATGGCCGATGAGTGAAATCGGTTTATGGCTTACACGTTGAGCGCTTCTTATTGATTTCATCACTATACATACACATACACATATATCCCTGTGTGTGTATTTGGAAGTGTTTCTATGTATGTGTGTGTGTGTGTGAACTAGTACGTGCCCGCTCGAGGCAAGCATGTTAAATGTCTTGAATATTTACTTTTTGCCAGTGTATATAAACCAACTGTTTATAAATAAGTCATAGAGTTTATACAATTTTGCTAAACTACTTTTGGCATACTCTTGCCGAGTGCATTTGTATGTAATATATTATTGCTATCAAATTTCTTACGTATCGATAGAGTCCTTGAAGCATGTTTACTCCAAGTAATCAATGGGAGAATATAAGTTGCCCATCCAAAAATAAAATTAAAATTTTGCCTAAGTGGGAAAAATTTTATCAGTATTATAAATATATTTATCTGTTCGCCTGTCAATATGAGTTTATAGCTAATTTTTTTTAAAAGAGAATATCAATAAATTTTAGTTATCATAAAATCTGCCTACTACAAAATATATTGTATGAGTTTTGGGACGGGACTTCTGACTTTATCAATACTAATTAAATAGGATATATAAATGATGTAAAACTATTTTTTATTGTGAAATGCAGTAAATTTTTTGTTATTTAATATTGCTTAGAATTTAAGAAATGTGCACATTTTCTTCTCATTGCCCATCCAAAATAGAGAATAAAATTTTGCCTAAGTAAGAAATATTTTATCAGGATTACAAATATATTTATCTGCTCGCCTGTCAAAATGAATTTATAGCTAATTTTTTTTTAAATGATAAGATTAATAAATTTTAGTTATCATAAAATCAACTTATTATAAAATAAGTTGTATGAGTTTTGGGACGGGACTTCTGACTTTATTAATATTAATTAAAAAAGGATATACAAATGATGTAAAACTATTTTTTATTGTGAAATGCAGTAAATTTTTTGTTATTTAATATTGCTTAGAATTTAAGAAATGTGCACATTTTCTATTCGTGGCTTTCTAAACTTGCGCATTTAATGTCAGCTGTCTCATCACAAAACTAACGATTTTATATTTATATTTATTTTCATATTTTTTTATGGTTTGCAGCTGGTATCGCGTTTCCGACTCGGCAGCTCTATATCCAATCCCGTCGTCACAGCGGGTAATACTTTCGCGTACATTGTTGCTTATCAAAAATGCGGACGAGCGGGATGCGGGAAAGTGGGTGAGTATCAGTAGCAGTGTGGCAGTAACCTCAAACACGCTGACAGGCGCTGACTGTCAGTTAGTCAGTCAATCAGTCAATCAGCAAGCACAATTCAAGGAGTTTGACTCTCTCTGTCAGATTGACTCCCTGTGAAATATTGTATTTAATGCATAGACTGTTCGTCATGTATAAGCCAGTATCCTTATATGGAATCCATGTACATTGTGCCAGTTGTACGCGCAATGTATGATTGTGATGTATATGTTGTGGATGAAATGGAGTTGATTGATTTTGGCTGGCTTATGTATCGAACCGTTTTGCCCTCGGGGTTGCGCTTTTTTTTTTTTTTTGCAGATTTGCCAGGCATCGAATCAGTTTGGGGAGCAACGCATTGAAATTCGGCTCAGTGTAAATACGTTTGTCTCGGTGCATATACTGCCGCAAGTACAAATTGTCAATTCGGGCGGAACGGCAATTTTCAATTGTACAACAACGGGTTCGGCGATCGATGCCATCGACTGGCTGCACAATGGGAAACCGCTGCAAGCGAATAATGCACTCAGCACCGGTAGGGATAAGTAAGTATAGTACAACAACAATAACAACAATAGCAACATCAATGAAAACCGTTACATTGAACATGCAACATGCAACATTGTGTGCATGCAACTATCAGCTAACATAGGCCTCCTCGGTTTGTATCACTTTTTACCATTTGCAAAAATTTGTGCTTGCCAAAATAAAAAAAAGGGAAAGAAAAATTGTGATAAAGCCCCGTGGAGAGCTCTTGTTATTGCAGTGCCGTTGCTAGGGCTGCTTTTGGCCAAAAAAAAAAAAAATAACTGCAATATTGCTGTGTATTATTATTGATGAGCGTTGGATTAACTGTTCTGGGGTTCAAACTGAACTTCATTTGTTGCCAGCTACAATTTCATTTTCCATTTTATTCGACAATATTTTAGTTTACTTTTTTTTATAATAGCAACTTTTTTTATTTTGTTAATTTTTCTTCTGTTTTTTTGTTTTGCGAACCATTGACTGATTGCTTAAAAGCTTTGTGCTATTTTCCATGGTTTTTTCGGTTGGTTTGGTGATATGTGTTGAGGTCAGTGCTCAAATATGCTGATGGGTTGCAATAAATGCGAGAGTTTAAATCAATTGACAAGAGAGCGTAAATTGGCTGTGAACTAGTACAAAAACAAAAAGAAGAAGAGCAGTTTACAAAGTTTAAACAATTGTTGTAAAAGTTTTCGTAAAAGCAGATAAACACAAACATTGCTTAAGCAAGCAAAATGCATTTGTTATCATTAAATTGTGCAACTAATTAAAATTAAATAGAATATTAGTTTGCTCCTGGGCATGTGTGTGTGTGTGTGTGTATACAAAACATAAATTATGTTAATCTTAGCAGCGGCAGATTTCCAAGCTGGCTATCTAGGTGCTTGCGATACTCTTGTTGTGCACACACACACAAATATATCCACTTGAATGTGTTGAGCACATCTTGATAATTTAATGCAAATTACGTGAAATCAGCATAACACGCAGCTTGGCCAAGCAAAATGCAAACACGAATACACAGGCACAACGGATATATATACACACATATATAGGCCATATATGCTGCTGTCCATATATACGTACATTGAAGCTGGCAAACAGGCCTGAGTACAAACAACTTGGAAAAACAAACATCATTCGACCATATGTGTGTCTTTGTAGTGTTGTGCTTGCGTGTGTGTGTGTGTGTGTGTTTGTGTGTGTGTATGTGGGTGCGCTGACCAGCTGTTGCCCAAGGATATACACCAAAGAAGATGCGGTCAAGCATAGTCAGAGACAGAAAGGGACAGAGGGGTAGCAAGAGAGGGTGCTAAAGGGTAAGACCGAGATGAAGCTGAAGCAAATCAGCATAACAAATCAAGCAGAAATTTTTATGCTTATGCTAATAAAATAAATAACAAATTTCACTAAAACGAACAAAAAGCAAATGCACAGGATATAAAAAAAACACACACACATATTCACATATACACATACAAATATATATATAGTCGTGCACAAATATTCGCAAAAACATTTGCTTACACTTTTGGCTTACAAAGTGGCGTGAATTTATTATATATTGGAAAATCGGATTTTTTTTTATGCAACGTAGCCACTTTTGAAGTGAAGGTTTGCCTGCTAAAGTTTAAATAGTCCTTTCTTATTCTTTTTATCACGTAATCCTTAAAGGATAAAGGCATATTTGTTGTATGCAATACACAAAATATTTAAATAAGCTAGCATCAATCAGGCAAATCGATAAAAGGATGAAATACTTTATTTAAAAGCTGTCAATTATGCTGTGAATATAATTCGTTAAAATATACATCGCAAAACTAAATTTTAGAAATTTCGTAAGTTACTCGATATATCCTAATATTTCCTAATATATTATGACAAAAATTATTAATTATTTAGATTAACAGTGTTAATCCCGGCTGGGCTTAAAAAATATATTGGATTACAAAAATAGCCAAAAAAACCTATTCAAGATGTATTTGAGTTTTTATATTTCCTAATCTTTCCTAATATATTATGAGAAAAATTACTTGTTAATATAAAATAGCCAAACAATGTATTTAAGATATATTTGATTTTTGATATTTCCTAATTTTTTCAATATATTACGACAAAAATTACTTGTTAATCCCGGCAGTGCTTAACAATTATATTGAATTATAAAAATAGCCAAAAAACATTTTTAAGATATATTTAAGATTTTATATTCCCTAATATATTTTGCCAAAAATTAATCCCGGCAGTTCTTAAAAAAATATATTGAATTATAAAAATAACCAAAACACATAATTAAAAAATATTTGAGTTTTTATATTTTCTAATCTTCCCAATATAATTTGACAAAAATTACTTGTTAATCCTGGCAGGGCTTGATATAAATTGGATTATAAAAATAGCCAAAAAAAAACATTTGAGGTTTCAGAGACTTCCTAATAAAGCTAAAGCCTAGTGCATTATTCAATCGGTCGTAAAATTCAAAGTTATTAAATTTTATATATACAAAAAGACTTCTTTTTTTTTTTTAATGATTTTTTGTAACTTCTCTTTTATCCATATATATATATATATATAAAATTTGTTTTTGTCTTGTGTCAGCATACGCTTCCTATCGAAGAGCTCGCTGCTGGTGCTTAATGTGGGGCGACGAGACCGCGGTGTCTATCAATGTCTCGTGGAGAATCAGCGGGCCAGTGCGCAGGCGATGGCCGAGCTGAAGTTGGGCGGTAAGTTGATATGAGGGGGGGAAGGTATATGGGTTGTGTTTGCAGATGCCGCTACGCTCTGCCCACTCATGCATAGTTTATGAGACAGGGTTTGGCATTTATCAGAGCCGTGTACTTTTGCTTCTTTGCCGTTGCAGACACAGTGCCCGAATTGATTTACACGTTTATCGAGCAGAATGTGCGTCCGGGGCCATTAATATCGCTTAAGTGCTCAGCCAGCGGCTCTCCGCCGCCACAAGTAAGTTGAATTATTTTATTACTATTATTATTATTATTATTATGCATTGTTATGACTTAACACATTGATTAAACACACATTAAATATTATGCACTGCACATATTCTGTCCGCTTCTTATTGATTATCTGCTCTGCGTCTCAATTGCAGTTCGCTTGGCTTTTGGACTCGCAACCCATTATGGATGTGTCTCTGCATCATCGTTTTGCAATTGGCCAATTTGTTGACATATCGGGCGATGTGATAAGCCATTTAAATATCTCACATGTCCGTCCCGACGATGGCGGCCTGTACAGGTGTGTGGCCAGCAATTCCATGGGCAAGATTGAGCACTCTGCGCGCCTCAATGTTTACGGTGAGTTCATAAATTACCAAACAAAATCAATTCTTCGACATGCCCCCAGCTACAGATATAGTCCTGCCAGACTATAGCATTTCAAAGGTTATATTTTGTCTGCCACACAATACAAATCACAAAAGACGCTGAGCCATGAATTTTGTGAGTGCTCCTGATTGGAAACACACACACATTTTTGCCAAAGCAACGTGACAAAAGGGCAAAAAATAGACAGTGCAAAAAAACAAAATATATACATTTATATTTATTTCCACACATTCAGCGGAAAATTCGAAGAAAAACCGCTGTCGGCAATGATGTCGATAAAGTCGCCATCGATATAAAGCCGCTGAGCTGTTGAAAAGGGAATTTTTAACGAGGAAAATCTTATTTTCCACAGCAGCTTAAAATCAGCCGCCTCGCAACATAATCACAATCAAATCAATATAAAAAACTTGTCGATTAAAATTCAAATATGTTTGGTGTGAACTGTTCTTCATTCTTTAAGGTGTTTCGATAATAATGCTTTCTTAATGTGTTGATAATGCATAAGCAAATGCGTATCTGACACATATTAATCATGTGCCCCGCCCCTCAAGCGTGCCCCATGATTGATGCTACGATTTCACTTGCCTGCAGCCTATACAAATATAATACATATACGTATACTTGATATCTATGTGTTTGTATTGATGATAAATGACACTTTTCAGCCCCTGGCCTGGCCCACTTGCCAAAATCAAATTAAGCTTGTCCACTTGGCCAAATAACAGAAGTTTATATTACAAATGCGATTGAAATTCGAATGGCAAATTTCTCACGGCTGGATTAGCTCAAGTTTTTGGCCGCTCTTTGCTTTTATGGCTAAGTGTATTAAGAAATGCCAATCTAACTATGAAAATTGACGAAATGAAAAAAGAGATTTCGGGTTTTTAATTTTTTCTTTTTTTAAGATTTAAATAAATAAAATTGGCATAGAATCGCACTCATATTTCGTAGAGCTTCTTTTGATAAGTAAAATTTACTTAATTGGTAAAAACAGCCTGTAAATATATATTTTCTTTATTGTTTATATATATAAACTATCCTTATAGGTTCTGTTGATCTTAACTTGGAATTGTTTGGCAATATTTTACATACCTATAAAGAGTTTACAACTGATTAAATGATGAACTGTTGCGGATTTAATACAGTTTTTCGTGATGAAACCGCACATCACGCATACGCAATGTGGTGTGCGCGTGTGTGTGTGTGTGTGTGGCTATTTTCCATACAGCATACTGATCAAACTGTTTAATTATGAATTTTGCAATTTATGCAACGCATGCAACGTGCTGCGTGCAACATTAGCAGCGTTGCAAATTGCACCCTTTGCCATCGGCTGCATTTACTCTTTGGCCATTAACATCGGATGTGTGTCCGAACAGAATATAATTTGAATTATTAAGCATTTTGCTATGCATTTTGGCCTAATTGCATTTTGAAACAAATTTAATAACTGGCACCATTCTACTTGCCACACACAGGACCACCTTATGTGCGTGCCATTGGACCCGTTAAAGCCGTTGCCGGAGAGGACATTGTTGTCCGATGTCCATTTGCCGGCTATCCCATTGATCAAATTCGTTGGGAGAAGGCGCATCAGGAATTGACAACAAGTAAGACAAATTGCCAAATGCAACCAATAAGCAGATTGTGGGATGGTGTGGTGGTGGAGGGGTCATTGATCAAGGGGCGTGGCATGCGCTGCTCAGCGCATGACATCATTTTCTACACAGAATTTTATTGTCTCTCTCTCTCTCTCTCTCGTCGATTCAGGCAATCACTATACGCTGGCAACGGTGCCGGAGGGCGGCCAGCTTGTCATCAAGAATGTGGAGCCGGGCAGGGATCAGGGCATATACACGTGCATTGTGCGGAGTCGGGCGGGCGAAGAGGCGCGTCGCGACATGCAATTGAATGTGAACAGTAAGTTTAGTGGGGTTCAATTGGGAGATTCAGAGAATCTGAGTCCTTCAGTTGGTTGTCGTATTAATGTCTACCACGTTTGGCTAATCGCTCACCAGGTCCGCCCGTCATTGAACCCTTTAAGTTCCCCAAGAATCTGCAGGAGGGCGGGCGAGCTCAAATCACCTGCGCTGTATCCTCTGGCGACATGCCCATCTACTTTAGCTGGAAGAAGGATGACAGTTCCATACCACTCAACATGCAGGTGAGTTTTGCCAACATTCGTTGCATTTAGTGTATCTTGTGAAACAATTTTGTTTCCACTGCTGATGCTGCGCCTTTTGTCTGTCTTTCAATTTACAAGATTACCGAGAAAAAGGAGGAGTTTTACTCGCTGCTCGTGTTCAAGGATATCAGCGCGAGGCACAGTGGCAAGTATACATGCTATGCGAGTAATGCTGCTGCCAAGGTGAACTACACGGCTGAGCTGCAAGTGCGCGGTAAGTTTGTTCGTCCATGGAAAATCCACCAGGTGAATCATTCCAGGCTGCTGTATCTATTGGTGCGCTTTGCTGTTATTTCAAAAAATAAATCACGCAGGATTTGTGCACCAGTTCGCTACGGCTACACGCCCAAACAGCACACACAACAACACACATAGCACATATACACACACACACACACAGCACACACACACACAGCTCACTCACACATAGATAGCAAGAGAAACACAAACAGCAAGTTGTTAATTTTGTTGTTTACTTGGCGCGCTTTCATTCGTTACGTTTTTCGGTGGTGCCTCCCCCCGGTCACGTATCACGTTTCAGTGGCGCCACGCTGGAGCTATGAACCCATGGATACGGCCATTATGCTGGGCAATACAATATCAATAAATTGCGAGGCGGAAGGATATCCGATTCCAGCTATTACCTGGTTCAAGGGACAAGGTAAGTTTGCCAAGCAGTCCAACGACAACATTCAAATTGGTTGGGTTAAATGTGCCGTGGGAAAAGAGTCAAAAAGATTCCATTATTAATTAGCCAACGCCGAAATTTGTTTAATTAAAATGTGTCTCCGGTGTAGGCAAAGCCTCGAAAGATTTCAAGCCACTTAGCATGCGCAATCATTCGCTGCTCCTGAATTTGGCCACGGACAACGATGAGGGTTACTATATGTGCCAGGCTACAAATGAAATTGGCGCTGGCCTAAAGAAGATAATCCGCATTAATGTGAATGGTAATTGTATACAAGAATAGAGTTCCCGATGGGCAATTACCTTTACACACACAACAACCTTGCAGAGCCGGCACGTTTTGAACAGCCGGCGAGGAACGTCAGCTCACGTCGCAATGATCCGGTCACATTGGATTGCCATGCCAAAGGCGATGAGCCCATCAGCATTGCCTGGACGCAAAACAATGGACGCATCGATCTGAATAACTTTCGTTTTAGCATTGCGGAGATGAAAACCGAAAAGGGTGTCGACTCACAGTTGACCATTGGCCACTCGGATCGTCATGATTCGGGCGTTTATCGTTGCATTGCCGAGAATCCATATGGACGGGCGGAGCAAGTGGTTTTTCTTGCCGTCCAAGAGCGCCCCGATACACCCTCCAATCTGGAGGTCTTCGAGGTGGGCTCACGCACCGTTAAGCTTAGCTGGCGGCGACCCTTTGACGGCAACTCTCCTGTGCTCAGCTACCTGGTGCAGTACCAGGCACTCAAATATCTCCAGTCCCATGCCGCTTTGGGCGCCGCAGGTGGGGATTGGAATGGCGTTAATGTAATCAATGTTACGCTGCCTTCGACGAGCATAAGTCGCAGGTGTGTTTTGATTGACTGCTCCCCTTAATCCTTGATAGAATCTGTTCCCTCTCGTTAGCTATGACAGTGATCTACGTGAAAACGCCATTGTGGCGGGTTTGTCACCGGCGACGACATTCCTCATACGCATGCAGGCCATCAATGAGATTGAGCGCAGCGCATACACTGATGCGATTGTGCTCAAAACGCAGGAGGAGGCGCCGACGGAGTCACCATCCAATGTGCAGGTGCAAACGGGCGGCGAAAGTGAACTCATTATTACGTGGCAGGTGCGTGCCTCAGACTAACCTTGCAACGCTTTCGTTTCTCTGCATCATGCCACACTATCCCAAACCAATTGCAGATACCGCCGAGGGAGTCGTGGAACGGCGAACTCATTGGCTACACCGTCAACTGCTCCGAGGAGAAACAGAATATTAACTACATCAGCGTGGTGAACAGTTCCCTCAAATCGGTCATCGTCAGCGGCTGGGCCACCACCAAGGCCACTCTCCGTGGCCTCCGCAAGTATACTCGATATGCCGTCACCGTGCGTGCTCTGAACAGCTTTGGTTCCGGACCATGGAGTGCGCCAATTTTTGGCACCACAGCCGAAGGCGGTAAGTTTTGCTAACACTATATTTATATATATATATATATATATATATAAGGATTTGGGTACGGAGATGCTTAAAAAAAAGTAAAAAGTTAATCTTGTCTATTTAATTTGATATGACAGATATTATAAGCAAAGAATATTAAACTATAATATTAAATACATAATTCTAATTAAACTCTATTAAACTACCTTATTATATTTTTGTTTCTTTTTAAATATATAATTCTAATTAAACTCTATAAAACTACCTTATTATTTTTGTTTATTTTTAAATACATATTTTTAAATATATAATTCAAATTATATTCTATAAATCTACCTTATTATTTTTGTTTATTTTATCGTTTTATTTTATACATTTAAATATACATTTTCAAATATATAATTCTAATTAAACTTTATAAATCTACCTTATTATATTTGTTTCTTTTTAAATATACATTTTAAATATATAATTATAATTAAACTCTATAAATCTACCTTATTATTTTTGTTTATATTTAAATATACATTTTTAAATATATAATTAGAATTAAACTCTATAAATCTACCTTATTATTTTTGTTTATTTCTAATTTTTTATTACTATTATAAAAAGCATAAATTGAAATTGTATATTTTTAATTAAAGAAACTCTTATCCTTTGTTTTATTTTGTAAGTGATATGCTGAAAGTTGTAATGAATTTCAAATTGAAAATTATGAAACTTATTATAAATTTTATTTTTTTCCCCCCCTTTGCAGTGCCAGAGGCAGCACCGCAAACGGTTAACTGCTCAGCGCTATCATCGCAGAGCTTGAAAATCTCTTGGTTGGAGCCACCGTTGCAATTCCATGGCGGCATAATACAGGGATATAAAATTTTATATCGCCCCATAGTGCATCAAAGTGAGTATGGGTTATCACAGCACCACAGCCAGTGGCAGTGCTTGCAGCTCAAATGCGGTACAGTGCATCCAGTTCACAGTCTAGATTTTGTGGTTGCCGGTTGGCACTTTATGGCGCTGATTTTGTTGATATTGCAAACGAAGAGCGCTGTGCAAACACCAATCGATATGATTGTGCAGTCGGCTGAGGGTTAAGAGTTGAAGAGGCAGGCAGGGAGCAGGCAGGCAGGGAGTAGAAGGCAGGGAGCAGCAAGCAGCGAGCAAGTTAGTTGCTTGGGTTTATTGGTTTTGGCGCCGGGCTGAATGGTCGCTATGCGTCAGCACATTGATGAGCCGGAAAGTTGTGGATATTGGCAACGCTTATCAAATCAATGTACACACTTGGCAATCGATACTATTTATACGGTCTAAGCAACCAGACTTCTCAACTACTTATGTCCATTAAACCCAAAGTGACTCTCACATTACGCACTCAAAAAACAATCAAATTAACAAGGAACAAAATTTAACATTGAATTTATAAGCAATTTATGAAGATTTTAAAATTTTGATATTTTTTACATTTGATATTTGAAATCTTCATCAAAATCACAAAACAGTTTTTTACGAATTCTACGTATTTTCCATTCATTTATAAACAATTTATGAAAATTTTTACAATTTGATGTTTTTTACTTTTGATATTTACATATAAAAAATCTTCTTCAAAAGTCACAAAACAGTTTTTGAGAATTTTACACATTTTCTATTAAGTCGAAAATTTAAATTTAAACAGATTTTCCATTAGATCAGAAAATTAACTTTATGCTTAAGAATATGAAAATTGCTAAATAATTCAATATAAAAATTTTGTGTAAAAACTTTTTAATGTGCACAACAGTTTTCAAGTAAAAAGCGCAGCTACTACAAAACTTTTGGTTCATAAAGAAGTTGGGCTTATAACCAACATTGTAAAGTAACTGAAAATTTTTGTTAGTGTTTTTTTTTTTGGGGAGATGCGTTGGCATAACAAAATGATTTATTTATTCAATTTCACAGTTGACTTCCCAGCCAAACTGGAGATCAAACGCACATCGAATTTGGAAACCTATCTGCATACACTGCTCAAGGCAACAAACTATTCGATCCGTGCATTGGCCTATACAGCCACCGGCGATGGCCTCGCCAGTCAGCCATTATTTTGCCAGACCGATGACGATGTGCCCGATGCGCCGGCAGCCATTAAAGCGGCTGCTCTGACGGCTGATTCAATTTTAATTTCATGGCTGCCGCCAAAAAATCGCAACGGAATCATATCGCATTACACGGTGTATGCACGCGAAGCGGGTCGCAAGGGCCAGACCAAAAGTGAGTGACGAAAATAAAGAAAAAAAAAATACATTGGACATGGCCAACACACAGACAACGGCAACTATAAATATTTTGTTGTGTATCTGTTTTTTTTTTCCTTCTTTTTTTTTGTGCTTTTGCGATCAGCTCACATGGTGCGCGTTGACGAGAACGGATATCCGGTGACGTTCGAGGCACGCAGCCTGGCCGAAAATCAAATGTACGAGTTTTGGGTATCAGCATCCACATCTGTCGGTGAGGGTGAGCCCACATCAGTGGTCGCCCAGGCCACCAACACACGAGGTAAGTATCGCCAAAGCTGCAACTGCAACTGCAACGGCGCCATCCACACGGCTCAGATTTAGTGCGATTTTCGTTTTAATTAAAATGTTCACATTTAGTCGACGTGTTTAACCAAAATAACCACAACACTGCGCAGCAAAACATTTTAATTCCGTGCTTCTAACTAGTTGGACTGCTTTTATTTATGTGTTTGTTTGACCATTTTGTTGATTTTAGCACCTGCACGCATCGCCTCCTTTGGTCAGGTGGTGCGGAAGGCAGTCGGCACACGGCTGGTGCTCGAGTGCCTCGCTGTGGGCAATCCCACGCCGAGGGCGCGCTGGTTGACTCGCGATCGACCCGTTACATTTAGCCCCTTTTATGAGGTGACCCATGAGGGCAATTTGCGAATACACCGTAAGTAGTGAAGCCAACAAAAAAAATATATTTGCATTTACAACATTTGATCGGGTTTTTCACATCACTCGTCAATCGGTTGACAGGCGTCGAAGGCAGTCTGTCCGGAAATTATACGTGTACGGCAAACAATCTTTTTGGTAGTGACGAAATCCAATACCAGGTGATTGCTATGAAGCCACCGGGCGCACCACAAATCATCGTGCAGTATGCTTCCGCTGACAGCATACGTGTCAGTTGGGATGCACCCGAGGATGGCGGAGCACCGCTGCAGGGCTACACAATTTCATATCATACGGCCGGCGATAGCTGGGCACAGACGGAGCTGCTGCCGGAGAACAACGCTTACACAATGACGGGACTGAAGTGCGGAAATCAGTACATTATAAAAATGTCGGCCCACAATTTGGTGGGCGATGGTGCACCCAGCGAGGAAATTAATGTCTGGACCAAGGGAAAAGGTGTGTACCCAATCCCCATCCCCCCCCCCCCCAACTTCTTGTCCATTTGCATACATAAGTAGTTATGCTGGGACCACCAACGAGTTGTCGAGTAGCAAGTACGAATGCACTTCCTGCGGCTGCATTCAAATTTTCTGTTGACCACAATGAGAACTGGCTGCAGAGCATTTCCCACATATGTTCATTTCCATATTCATTTCCATTTCACACACACACCAACACACACACACATACACACATATATAGCCTCCCAGGCGCCCAACGGCAACGAACTAATTGCCACAAATGCAACCTGTGTGAATTTGAACCTGTCATCGTGGCACAATGGCGGCTGCAGCATCCATCATTTTTCCATAGAGCATCGCCCGTTAGGTAAGTTGCAAATTGTAATTATGCCGAGTCACACCTGTCAATGGCAACTCCTCACACAAAGGCTATTAAAATGTAATCAAATTCATTACTCTTAACAAAAAAAAAAAAAAAAAAAATAATAATATTGATAAAATGGATTTATCAATGCCTGATTTTATTCTGAAAAAATAATTATAATATTCAGTTAATATATTTCATGAATGCAATCGATAAAAACTTGAAATAAATGAAAACGTTTAATGCAAATTTTGTAGATATTTAAATTATTTAATAATTAAATTTATTTTTATTATTTATTCTGTTAGTTTGTTTTGTGAATGGAATAAATAAATAATTAAAATAAATAAAATCGTTTAATGGAAATTTGGTGGATATTTAAATTATTTTATAATTAAATTTATTTTTATTATTTATTCTGTTAGTTTGTTTTGTGAATGCAATAAATAAATAGTTAAAATAAATAAAAACGTTTAATGCAAATTTTGTAGATATTTAAATTATTTTAGAATTAAAAATATATTATATATATGTAGTTTTTACTACAAAGTTTTTCCATATATCATTATTTTAACAGCTTATGGAATACAGCTTATATATAAAACATGCATTTTTAATTTTTTTTATTTTTATATTTCAAAGTTTACTTTATTTTTCACGTAAACTTTTAATCCGCAAATTCCAGTGATTTTCGAGAGCATTTGAAACGCGACGTGTTACATTTTATTGAGCTGTGATTGTATTAAATGCATGCAATTATTTATGTTTTCACTTAACTGAGCAATGAACATGCAATTTTATTCATAAATATTTAAACAATTTTTTAAATAGTGTTGCGTGCAACGCGGCGTCTGATGTATAATTTCCTTATCGTTGCACAAAAACTGACATATTTTTTTTTTGTGGACTTACTTGCTGGCTTTATTCTCAGGCGACGTACGCTGGACCGTTGTCACATCGGATATATCCAATGCGGAAGAGAATCGAGAGAATTTAATATTCTGTGACTTTGTGCCCTCGAAATGGTACCAGCTGCGCATCTCTGCCACCAACGATGCGGGCAAAACGACGGAACATTATCATTTTAGCACAACGAGCCTGGATGGCATCACCATACCGCCGCCGTCGGTATTCCCCTCGGAAAATGATTTGATGAACAATCTGATAAATGCGACAAATCCAACCAACGGTGATTGGTTGGCAACGTTAATTGTCGTTATCATAATCACAGTGGCCATCATGACGATGTAAGTGCTCGGGATCTAAAGGGACTTAAATTGAATTGGCAACAGCGGAGGGGTGGGGAGCGGAGGCTGTAATTGCTTACGAACGTTAATTAAGCCTTAATTAACTTGGCTGGCTGGTAACGCGCCAGGTGAAAGTCGATCAAAAAATCAAATGAAATGCCATTTAATTTTATTTCCTCACAAAGAGTTGTTTTTTTTTTTGTATTCCATTTTTTCAATTGAGCCCACGGTTATGGGAAAATCAATAATAATTTCTCATACTCACCCAGAACAAAACCAATTTGTCAATCTTTGCTAAGCAACTTATCGCCCCCACGGCCTGGTCGACAGAATCGCATTTTGTCCATCGACTAGTTTAATTAGACTTCTAATCGTTGGGCAACGGTTTCAATTTTCTTCCAGCGCGTTGACCATCAAACATCGTCGGACTCTTTGCGGTCCCATTGCCGAGGGCTACGAGTCTCGCACACTGCCCGGTGACTTTAAGGAGGAGCACGAGAATCGACGTAATCAGCAGGTGTACAGCGCCTCGCCGGTCAAGACGGTGGACAAAAGCAACGAATCGGGTATGTTGGGGCGACAATAGGCTCTGCACGTGACCAGTGCCAGGCAGCAATTAAATGTTTTCACATTCCGCATTTTTTCTTTTTCTTTTTTTTTTTTGCTCTTTGCCGTGACTTACTTAGAAATGTACGAGATTTCGCCATATGCCACGTTCAGCGTGAATGGCGGTCGAACAGGGGCACCGGCAAAGACGCCCACACGGGGGCTGACCACCCAAACGCCGCATGACTACACCATGCAGTTCAAAACATTTGGGCATCCGGAGGGCGAGAATCTAAATGCCACAGCCTATCCACTGCTGCCAAATGCGGGCTTCGGACATGTCAAGAGCAAGTCCAGCTGGCACAAGCAGCGCTACTACAACACAGATGGTAAGTTTTTTCACGTATTTGTGTTTTAGCTTGGGGATTAGACTTAAATGCCCACAATGAAAAAAAAAATATATATATAAAAAAATCAGTCTGCAATTAACGAACAAATTAAAAAGTAAGGTTAAATTGAGGTATTTTTAAACAAAGGGAAATTTTATAAATTATACATTTAGTAGTCACAATTAAAAAAAGATCTAAAAAATCAGTTTGCAATTAACCAACAAATTAAGAAGTTAGCTAAAGCTATTTTTAAACAAAGGAAAATATTATAAATTATATATTTAGTAGTCACAATAAAAAAAATATATCTAAAAAATCAGTCTGCAAATAAACTACAAATTAAGAAGTAAGGTAAAATAAAGTATTATTAAACAAGGGAAATTTTATAAACTATACATTTAGTAGTCACAATAAAAAAACAAAAATCGAAAAAATTGGTATGCAATTAACCAACAAATTCAGAAGTAAGGTTAAATGGGATATTTTTTTAAACAAAGGGAAATAAAAAATATAAATTATACATTCAGAATTCGCAATAAAAAAAAAATATCTAAAAAAATCAGTCTGCAATTAACCAACAAATTTAGAAGTAAGGTTAAATTGAGGTATTTTTAAACAAAGGGAAATCTTATAAATTATATATTTAGAAGTCGCAATAAAAAAAATATATCTAATACACAATTAACCAACAAATTAAGAAGTAAAATAAATTGAGGTATTTTTAAACAAAGGAAAATATTATAAATGATATATTTAGTAGTCACAATTAAAAAAAGATTTAAAAAATTCTGCAATTAACCAACAAATTAAAAAGTTAGATAAAACTAGGTATTTTTAAACAAAGGAAAATATTATAAGTTATATATTTAGAAGTCACAATAAAAAATAGATTTAAAAAATGAGTCTGCAATTAACCAAAAAATTAAGAAGTAATGTAAATTGAGGTATTTTAAAACAAAGGGAAATATAAAATATAAAATATACATTCAGAATTCACAATAAAAAAAATGTAAAAAAATTAGTCTGCAATTAACCAACAAATTAAGAAGTTAAATAAATTGAGGTATTTTAAAACAAAGGGAAATATTATAAATTACACATTTAGTAAACTCTTATTAGCCTCAATCGATTCTCTTTAATTTAAAATTAAATTACGGACCAAAGATTGAAGAACTGCATCTTTAAGTATTTTTAAAGACAGAGCAAATTGATTTTTTTTATTCTGTGCAGACGAATCCACGCTGAGCAAATCAATGACAATTGTGGCTGGTTCGCAGTCCGGTCACTCAAAGAAGTCGAGTGGTGCACGGAGCGCCAAGAGTGGCAATGCTGGTGTGGTGGCTGAATCGGAGTCGGATACCAGCATCAGCCCCAGCACCGAATTCTCCAATATGCCCACCTATCGGGTTCCTTGCAAGTCGTCGCGCAGCAGCGATGGACGAGCGGTTGTAGGTGCGTATGCCGCACGGGATTTTGGCCATGTGTGCGCAGCGAACAATGTCTGTTATATTACAGATATGTTTCGGCCCGACTCCAGCACCGAATCGAACAATGACCAGGGCTCGCCGGCGCTGGAGCGACGACTGAATACGCCACGACACATTGGCATGCCGGTGGAGAAGCGGAGCGCGGGACAGCGCAACCGGAAGCATGCATCGCAAACGGGCAACCAAACGCTGGAGCGACGAAAGTGCCCTGGTAGTAACAACAGGTAGTTCAGGTACCTAAGCCCTAAACAATCCGAATTGAAAATACAAAAAAAAAAACAAAATACATTTAAGTAAAATAATAAATAAATTAAGCAATTTATCACAAGGCTGAAACCGAATTCGTTTTTAATTAGTTTTTCTTTTATTTGTATTTAAAGGAAATTAGTTCATTTATGAATTATTTAATTTTATCCAAGTTCAAGTTTTATTCGTCGTGAAAAATTTAATTACCTTCAAAAATAAATTAAAAATTTGTAAAAAACTAATTTGCAGTTTTCCATTTCCTTGAATTATCTTAAATATAAATTTAAAATATGTGAAAAACTAATTGCTTTTTTCTATCTCTTTTGAAAATTGGCTAATTTAGGCTTGCAGAAAATTAAAAAATTTTTAATAAAGAGGAAAATATTTATCGAAATTCGGTTGCAGCCTTAGCATAATAAAATGTATTATTTTGTGACATAATTTTACATAATCTAACACAAATAATTGGAGAATATTACCAAAATTGCCAATATTGCCCCTTATAGCGCTGGCAGTGAGGTTGAGACCGCCGCCTCGTTGGCTGCCTCCATTGCTGCAATGACAGGCGGAGATTTATCTAGCGGTTTTCGTCCGCCGGCTGCTTTCAACGATGCGCGCGAATTTGGTGATCAAGCGGAATGCGAGCGGGAGCAGCGCGCCCTGGACTTGGAGGTGCAGCGTGTGATGGAGAACACCAGCGAGGCACAGTTGGCGAAAATGGATCGCGAGGAGCTGACCTCACTGTTGGCAAGGTAAGCTGATCATTTAACGTGTAGTATTTGCTGCTCCCAGTGCTTGACTGTAGTTTGTTGCATGCCTGTAGCGTCTACCAACCCTGAACTTGAACTTGAACCTTGAACTTGAACCTTGAACTGCAAAAACTAACCAGCCTGCGACTCCTAGGTATCACGAGAAGAAGGAGCAGGAGCGACAAGAATACACGATACACGTTTAATAACTAGCCTAGCCAACGCTGACTCTTAACTAACTTGGCAAAGAACACAGACTCAAAAAAGTTTAAATAAATAGTAATTGATAAACACCGACAACCGAGATACACTGATAAACAACTGAGGCATTTAACTGCATTTACTTAATCGAGCAAATCGATAGCTCAAAACTCAAACTCAACTCTAATTGTTGTTCGTTAAGTGTAAACTAAAACTTTAGTTTTTAAGCCAGCACGCGTAATTCTCGCTAATGCAAAATCAAAGACTATACAATTCTAAACGTATATTAAAAATTGACTGTAAAGAGTTTTCACAGATTTTTTACAAAGTTCTCATCCAAAAACACACAAAACACTCGTTAAATGTATCTAGGGGAAAATATTTACACAAAAAATGCGAGTTTATAAATATCTGTTTCAATTTGTTGTGATAAATTGAATTGTTTTTAAAGTATATATTTTTTTGCAACTGATTTCGATTTAGTCAACTGAAGTTTTTACTTCTCTTTTGTTTGGAAGTATTTTTTTGTTCTTTTTATGGAAATTGGTTTTTACACTTTCAACAATCGAAATAATGTTGCTGTTAATTTTAAGTCAAATATGATAATTATTGAATTTAATTAAAATAGATAATCAACAATGAAATTGTATTGGTATCTTAGGTAAATATATAAATATATATATATATATATATAATATATATATATACATGTATGTGAACCGAAAAACAAAACCAAAGCGAATACTAGCAAAAAATTAATTAAATAAAATGTGTATAAAGATAAACAAAATCAGTTACATGGTAATTTCATTAAAATACATTTTTGCCAATTGAAACCCACAGCTAAAAACAACCAACTGCAATTGGCATTGGCTGTTTCGACCGAGTTCACCTGCGTTGCCACTATGCCAATATTTGGGTTAGCAAATGAGTATAACCAAATCAATCAAATCAAATGCAATACAGGCTTGCCACAAGCCAACAGTGGCAGTAAACTAATCCAGTTTGCAACATCAGCAGCAACTCTAACTCCAAACAGCAGAATGAATGCATCCATGTTGTATTTGGATAGCACATCGTATTGTGGCTTCAATTTCAGCTGGTTGACTGAGCCAAAAGATATCCTGACAGAAGCCCAAGAAAAGCCCACAAAAATGTGCACATTAAGCATGCAACGAATGGAGTTGCAATATTTACCTGTGTCTGTAAAACTTTTGTCAATTTGCCAGAATGTTTGGCAACTTACTTTAAAGTCATATCAATAAGGCAACATTTGTGCAGCTAACAGTGTTTGTGTGTGGGCCAAAAAGGGCGACATGCAACATCGACACATCGCAGTAAGTTTTCAAAAAACTGTGGCATCGTTTAGGCGCAACAAAGTTCACATTGCGTATACGCAATGTAATCTAACTCAAATGCACTTTAGATCTGTTATTTGCCTGTGTGCACAAATACAAAGGCAAAACATGAACCAACTCGTGATTGGTGTTTTCAAGTGAATCTCCGGTTATTTACCTTGCTCCTGCCACGCCACGCCATGCCACGCCATGCCAGACCCATTTGAAGTTTGCCAGAGTTAACTGGCAAAGTTTCGATTGGCATCAACTTTACCAGAATAATCACCTTGCTAATTAGCTGCGGTTGTTGTTATTCCAAAACCTGGTTAATATTGTGAAAAGCCGCTTTACGGCCCAATGACTTTAATGTGCTTTCAAGCATTTTAATTATGTATGTAAAGTTGCAACAAAAACGAAGACGCACGTTAATTTTGTAGTAAGTATATTGAAGTGCTCTTAAGATGCACATGCAACAGACAAATATCTGAAATTAATATGATTACCACACACAGAACAGCAGCATTAGGTAAGTGTGTGTGTGAGTGTATGTGTGTGTGTGTGTGCGTGTGTGTGGGTGTGGTTGACATGATTCTCGATGGCAGCACTTAGAAAAATGCACTCGACTGCCGCTCAAAATCGATTTCAATTAGTTAAAGCTGCTGGCTGCAAGCCTGGCCGAATAATCACTAAATGGCAATGGATGCACACCAAGCAGCAGCAGCAACAACAGCAACAGCAACAACAACAACAGCAACAACAACAGCAGCAACATTGACAACGACAACAATGCAATTTAAGCAAATTCAAAGTCCGAAAATGGCAAGGGGTTAGTAGTACATGCAACACACTTGTTCAAAATGTACTCGAAATGCATACAGGATACACGCACACGCACATACATGCACACACACGCACACACGCACTAAACACACTACACACACACTGATAAGGCGGCAGAGAGGCGTGGTTCAAATGAATGCTGCACATGCATTTAATAACAGCCAACCTATGCAAATGTGTGTATGTGTGTACGTGTGCGTGTGGGTGTGTGTATGGCTTTGTTTGTAAGAGTTTTATTATTGCCATGTTGTAGTGCACCGCTCTGAGCCGCCTGTCATGTGTAGGACATTATCTACACAGCAACCGAATGCAAATATGCGTTGATGCACAGCTGCACAGCTGCACCAGCTGCACCAGCTGCACAAGCTGCGCCCAGGGGCAGATCGGACTTGCCACACGTTTTGCCCATAACTGAGATTGTTTTGGATTGTATGGCTTAGCAGCCGCTGGCAGGCAGGCAATGCATTTAATTAAAATTTTCAAATTACTAAAAGGTAAGCTATTTTAATTTGCATTAAAATTTCATTTTATGCCAGAGTGATAATAAATTTTCGAAAGCAACTGTCTTCGTGTTACTTGACCAAATTGTCTTTGCCTGGCCTAAAGCCCATAAATATGGTTAGCAAAATTTCAGTTTGAAAATGATAATATTTTTGTTTGTGCATTTTGTATAAGCTTAAAAGTGCATATCTGAATGGATTATAATATGAGATGTGATGTCTAAATCAAAACTGCTTTGGCAACGGGCAATCTTTAAAGCGAATATTTAGCTGTCTGCATTACACTTGGCCTGCTGCAATAAGGCAAACAGCCAACTCAACATAATGAGGCAAGCGCAAGCTGCCACGGCCGCAGCCACAGCCCACAGCACTGCCAAACATCTGCTGCCAAAGACAAATAAGTACTTTCTATATGGGCAGGCAGATACACAAAGTACACTTGAAAAAAAAAAAAAATGGAAATTTAATTAAATTTATATAGTATATTTAATAATTAGAAATTTAATTAAATTTATATAGTATATTATTCAAATATTATCAAAATATAGTTTAATAAAAAAAACAATGATTTATATTTTAGGAAATTAAATTAAATGCTCTTTAGATAAATAGTATATTACCAAAATATATTTTAATAAAAAAAAGACAACACGTGTTTAATATAAAATTAATTTGCTTAATTATCTAAATTATAAAACATTGATTTCCTACTTGTTTTTTCTGAGTGCAAGGATAAACAAAATTGGGTGTGGGATAGCTGTGGTTACGGCACCCACAGAAGGGTTGCTGCTGCATATGCATGCGTTATAAAGACAGTGAACGTATATAAAAAAAATAAAAAATAATGCAAAGAAGTGTTACAAATACAAGCTCAAACAACCGACCGACAGCCCGCCCGCTCGCCCACCCGCTCGCTCGTCAAGCTGCGCCGCTCTGTTGCCGCTCCGCCCATCCGCTCCGCCCGCTCGCCCGCCCGGTAGCCAGCCAACCAAGTGCTATTCATGTGGGACTCACTTAAATAAAGTGCTTTTGCATTGCCCGCCAGACGGATGCAGTGGCGTGGGCGAGCGGAGCCGGATGCTGCACTGTGGTTGTGCGGCTCTGGCAACGGGTCTAGTCTGTTTGTCTGCCGTAGCTGAGCGTCATCATTATTTGAATTATCACAGGTTTAGCACACCGAGAGAATGGTGCAGCAACATGTGTGGCACTCAATTCATTTTAATGCAATAATAATCTTTGCACCATTCAACTATTTACACAAAAGCTATTGTTGCCGCCGTGGTTTCCCAATGTGCTCGTCTCTCTCTCTCTCTCTCTCTGCCTCTGTCAGTCAGTCAGTCATTACAAAATTCAAATTTATGTCAAATTATCTTTAATTTTATTGCATAAAACACAGGCCTCAAAACAGACACAGATAAACTTAAAAATTATAAAAATTTTAAAACGAGGCAAAGAAGTGTCAAGAGTACAATATCTGACTGCAAATATATATATATATATATGTAAAAAATAATGAGGCACCTTCAATCCCATTGTTAATTCTTATCTGGATTAGAATCAACAGAAGAGATTTAAAATGATTTGTATATTTTATTGAAACCCAGGGAAAGAAGTGTCAAGAGTACAATATTTGTCTGAATATATATATCTGCAGTAAACAAAATTTAGACACTTTCGATCCGATTGTTATTACTTATCTAGATTAGAATCAACAGACGAGATTTGATAGTATTTTTATATTTTATGGATAACCTAGGAAAGAAGTGTCCAGAGTTTAATATATATCTGCAAATAAAATACATTCCTATAACCCGAAGCCGATATATAAAGTTAAATTGGTTCCGGTGATTGTAAGAAGCAAAATGAGGCACATTTGATCCCATTGATATTTCTTGTCTAGATTGGAATCAACAGACGAGATTTAAAGTTATTTGTATATTTTATTGAAACCCAGGGAAAGAAGTGTCAAGAGTACAAGATTTGTCTGAATATATATATATATATATATATATCTGCAGTAAAAAATAATCAGACACTTTCGATTCTATTGTTATTTCTGGATATATCTCAATTAGAATCAACAGACGAGATTTAAAAGTATTTCTATATTTTATTGATATAATATATATCTGCAAATAAAATACCTATACCCTTAAGCTTGAAGCAAAATAAGGCACATTTGATCTTATTAATATTCTATATCTGGACTAGAATCAACAGCCTATATTTGAAGTGTAAGTATTTGTTTGTTTTATGGAGTTATTAATGATCAACTGTGAAAATTTCAATAAGATCAATTTAAATGAATATATTTAACAGCTAAGTTGAGAATTCGTATAAGTTATTTATTATTCATAGAACTGCTAGCTAAAAAAAAATATAAAAAATTCAAGGGCTTTTTGATTGTTCATATTTTGGGTGATCAGAAATACTACTAGAATATTATTATACTTTTTGTTACCCTTCTTAAGCGCTTAATATGGATAGGTAGATAGTATATAGGAGTATATATGCTATCTTTACGCTTGGTTGCCACATTGAAATGCAACGAGCTACAGCAACTGCCACTTTAACAACAACAACAACAACAACAAGAACAACTTGTTAATTTTGTGCCAGGCGTTTAGTTTGCATATCGAGCTTTTTGCTTTGCTCGTTTATTTGCCTTTGTTTTTGCCCATTCAACGTTGATCGCTTCCATATATACTACATGAAAGAATGTGTGTGTGTGTGTGTGTGTGTGTGGGAGTGACTACATGTGTGCGTGTGTGTGTGTGTGTGTGTTGGCTGACAACAATGCCTACTGCAGTTGCCGCCAGCGACACTGCCATCTGTGCGTGTCGTCTTCATGGCCCAAGCAAATTGAAACTGATTCAACTGGAAACGAAGGCAATTGTGTGTAAGAGCTCCAATTCAAATGGAGAACGCTTATGAAATCTAATGAAACTGGCAAAAAAAAAAAGCATGTAAATTTTCCCAATGTGACATGGACATGGAGTGCAGTGAAGGGAATCGGGAATCAGGTGCAGGCAGGTGAACATCCTGCAACTAAAAGGCATTTTAAGTGAGTTCAAACTGTAACAATTGATTCCAAAATGCGTATTTATAGCCAATGAATTTTTTAAATAAAAAAAACCTGAAGAAATTAAGAAACGATAATCCAACAATTATACGTAATATTATTTGCAATATTTTAATCAACCTTTTGAAATGCGGAGCAGAATCAATTTCCCAACTGTTTTTTTTTTTATTGCTCACTTATATATATTAAATGAACCGTTATTAAATTGAGTTCAATTAATTTATTCTGGACCGCAGCATCAACTAAATTATGTTCAGAGCTGCCGAAGGCCTGCATTTGACTCACCTAATCGATATTTTCACAATTTGTAATTAGTGCAAAATGGGCAAAAGGAAAATGTTTCTATTAATTAAAGCGATGGTAAATTAATAGCAGCCATTGCAACTCTCTGCCGCCCCCCCGGGGAGAGGAGGAGATTTTATAATCAGGTCAACAACTGCCTGATTATTTGCAATGTGCAACGTGCAACCGTTGGACCGGGCAAACACAAAGGATAGATACACTTAAACAAACAAATAAATATAGATGTATATAATGAATATAAAATAGTTTTTTTCTCACTCACGAAGATTGACCAACCCTCAGAATTGTTCTTAGCTTTTTCTTTAGATTTATTGGTCAACTAAAAATAGGGGGAGAAAACTGTGTGAAAACTTTTATACCAAAACTATCTTATTTTTCATTGAGTCGGTATCAAGCCAATTTAATTTAAGCAAACCTGTAAAAATGGGGCACAAAATTCAATCCAATTTATTTAATATCGTTTGTGAGGCTGTACCAAAAACCTGCACCAACAATCTTATTTTTAAGAATTTATGATGTGTAAGCCTAAGTCATGCCAAGAGCTCTGTTTTAACAGCCTTTTTCAATTGCAATTGTTTTTACTGCATTGGGATATTTATTTATTTTAGCTTTTTGCTTATTGTTTATTGACGCAGCTCTAAGGGATTCAATGACAACAGATAAGCGATGCCAAAGTAAAAAATTCAACAGCGGAAATGAAAATTCATGAGTATAAAATTCTAATCAAGACACAAAAAAAAATAAAAAATAACCCGAAACAAAGGAAACTCTGACAGATATAGAAACGGATACTGTAGCAGCAACATCAGCAGCAGCAGCAGTGGCAACATCAGCAGCGGCAGCAGCGGCAGCAGCAGCAGTGAAGCGAATAAGAATAAGAAAACGAAGATGGTAAACTAGAAACAGGAAAATAACTTGAAAGGCACTTTTTACAGTTGAGTGCTTGCGCAAAGCGTGTCGCATGGTACCGGAAGCGGAAATTCATAGCCGGACTGAGTACGGCTACTTGCTTTGCCAGAACGGATGGGATGGACTGCTCCCTGCAGTCCCATGTCAATACTGTTGGGAGGGTGCTCACAATAATGTCAAAGGCAAAAATGCAAATGGAATTGCTGCTAAGAAATTGAAAACGAGTAGCAATATTTAAAAAGCCAATTGCCTTTGGCCGCTATAAAATATGCACCAGCCACAGCAGCAGCGGCAGCAGCCACAGCAGCAGAAGCAGCTGCGTCAAAGCCTCTGTCTGTGTCTGTGTCTCCATCTGTCTATCCTAAAGTGCACTCATTGCCCATGCATGCTAATGATATGCATCAAATGTATGTATAATTACCACAGACTGATTTGCATGATAAAAAAAAAAATAAAAATACGTTGATTCAAGTGCAAATGCATTTGGAAATGCAAATCCCAAACTTTAATTATTTTACTTATTAATGCTGCAACAAAGGTAGGACTTTAATGTATAATTCACGAGCGAGTATCTTGTGCTTCTTGAGTTACGCATAAATTTGACCCACTGCAATTGACATCCGACATTTTGGTATTTAGCATACCGCACGAAGGATGTCATCTTCGTCCGGCATTGATTTGCATAAAAGTCCACCCAGCCAGCCACATTACAGGACAACGCGAGCAACAGCATGGACGATTTACCAGGTGAGGAGGTCGACCGGGTTGCCAGGTTTGCCAGATTGCTTCAGCTTATTAATGCATCGCTTGTCTGGTCTTAATTACTCTAATTAAACGTTGAGCTGGCAACGATGTCAATTTCAGGCAGAAGCGGTTAGTTCACCTTTTTGGTGACCATAAGCCTGCCTCCGTGTGAGTGTGTATGTGTGTGTGCGAGTGTGTGTTGTAGTCAATGTGTGCCCTGCATTTGCGCATGTTCCTTGTGCAACTCGAATTTGCAAAAGTAGTAACGGACAGCAGCCTCGCCTCTGCAAAGGTTAATCACAGATGGACCAACAGAATTTCCAAAATGCCCCCAAGTTCAGTTTGGCTGTTTGACACCGAATTAGATATGCAGTTGGCCTTGTGGATGTCCTTATGACTTTGGTAACAAAACTACATCAAAGCAAATAATTCATAATCATTATCATTATTTAATTTCCTAGCATGAAATAAGTTTGCCTTTAAATTAAGCCCATTAAATATACAAATTTAATTTAACTTGCGACATATATGAATTTAAAGTAGATCTTTCAAAATTCAAACTGCAAATCATGCAAATTAAATTTCAAATTAACATTTACAAAAACTACCAAAATTATGGTATCCAAGTTAGGAATTGAAATTTCAGTCTTGGTAAACGACTAACATAATTTTTCAATTTTCCATTTGAATTAAAAAAAATCTCCTTTTTTGCTTTGCTTTTTATCCTTTTCGTTGCTCTTCTTCACGTGCCGATTTTCCGTCTATTTGCAGAGAGCAAAAGAGCAAACTGTCAATTGGCTTCAATCAAATCAGCGCATTAAAATCGCATTAATGTCGATGGAGCAAAGTTAAGTAACGTCGTTTGCTAGTCGCAACACGAAAGGGGGGGCAAGTCTGGCATGGGGGGGGGAGGAGTGGGGACGTGTGTGCGTGTCTGCCATAACGAAACTATTTTTTTACACGACTGAACTCAGCGAGGTGTAAGGCAACTGTGGAGGTTGCACGTGGGGGGTTGCAGCAATAGAAATAGGAGTCACTCCTACACATTTTGCTGCACTGACGCATTAGCGATGAATTGATTAAATTTAACGCAATGCCACATGGTGTGGCAACGTTGTCAACAAACAAACAAAAATATAATTAGCTTTGATGCACAAAGTTTTGGCTTGGGGAATTTTTGTTGTTGTCGAGTTGCTTGACAAAACACAATTTGTTGTCGCAATATAAAGCACAACAAATGGAAGCCACTTAAATGGAAAAAGCATTCCAGGTTCGCTATAAGAGTGCACATACTAAGCATCATTGGTTAAATTGATGTATGCACTCGTGCTCACACACACACACAGAGAAACACACACACACACACACATGTAATGTAAATGCAAGTCGTAATGGCTGGAAATAACCGCAACCGAATAAAATTCAATCTGTGAAATGCTCCTCTTGCATTTTATGCTGACAATCTGCAAACATAAGTGCACCACAGCCACAGATTACAAACACACTGAAGACACCGTCGACGGCACCCACTCCGATTCCGATTCCAACTCCGACTCCAGCTGCGACAGTGATTGCCACAGCCCAAGTTAAAAAGCACTCAGCTAACAACAGCATCTCGTACGTAACTCCGGAAATGGCAAAAGACATGCCCCAGCCAAGCCGGTTGTGCTTCGAGTCGGAGCCCCCCCCCTCCACAGAAGGCTTGGCAGTAGCAGTGCCATTTGCGCTATGCACTGCATCAGCATCAACATCAGCATCTGCATCAGCATCAGCATCAGCGCATTATTGGATGATTTATTGACGTCGATATGCTTAGTTGAGCAGCACACAGACAGCGGCAGCCTAGCAGCCATTTTTGGGTGTCTGTGCGTGCGTTAACGCAAACTAACCCACACACACCAACACCCACACACACACTTACACACACTCGCACATTAAGCGAAGTGCAACATTACGAAAATGTTGCTCGATTTGAATATGCCACATTTGAGATTGGGCACGCGCTTGCAGCATGTCATAGATTTACATTTGTGGCGCCCCCCCCTGAAAAATTCACAGCCCCCAGGCCAAAGACCAAAATGCATTTTGACGCTGATAACATTTACGTGCACATATTGCCAAAAAAAAAGCATATCGAACCAAACTAATTGATAAAGTAGTGGCAGAGGGGTGGGGAGGAGTGGGTGGAGAGAGGGAGAGAGAGGGAGCAAATGCCTTGGCCTCGGGCTTAGATACTTTGATGAATTGCCAAATTCAGAGAGATGAATTGAATGCCAACATTCAGCATTGCATTGCTCTTGGCCAACTAATCAATTTTTTATATTGCTCTTAGCACAACAGGCACAAGACAGCATTTACGACGATGACTCGGCAAGTGGAGCACACACACGCAAACACACACATGCACACACACATATACCCAATACATCCGCTTGCCAAATATTTACTTCCGTCAAATCAACAAATTCATAAATTTTTTATGGCATTGCAACTGCAACATGGACTTCTTGGCAAAATGTCACTTTGTGCAGTCGACTCATGTGTGTTGTTGTGTATGTATGTGTGTGTGTGTGTGTATGTGTGTGCTCGTTAGCTCTGAGCTGAAAGTGGACTGCATTTCTTATTGACAATTGTCAACTGATACGCTGCCAGCAACAAGCTAGCAACAATCGGAAATCTCCAGTTGAATTTCATTTTATTTATTTTTTTTTTTACATTCCGACCCAACGGAAGTTGTTGTTGAAAGGATGTTGCATTCATATTATTCATGCAACTCCATTGGCACAATATTCTCATATTTATATCAATATTAAAGATAAGTGCATTACTTATTGCAGCTATGCCAAAAATTATTTGTGCACCTAAATCTAGTCTGATAATTGCTCAATGACTTATAGATTGAAAGTGAATTCAATAAATGGCCAATTTTCGCAGCTGCAACGTGATATGCAAATGCATAAAAGAAGCACTCAAACTGATTGCCTCATTTATACATAGTAATACCTTAGCAGAAGTTAAAGTCGCCTGAACTTGGCTGATTTATATGCGCTCAACGAAAAGGAATAAAAACCTGCAAGGAATTGCTTACCAATATATCTAGATAAAACCCTCTTTCTATCTCCGTTTGTATGTATGTGTGTGCTGGCTGACAATCGAAGTTCGAAGGTGTCGTAAATTCTTTAACATACAATATATTTTCCAACTAGCCATATTTACGATTCAGTTTTTACTGCTTTGGGGGTGGTAAAAAGTTCACAAACGCAATAATGCTATTTTTATTCAAGGTGATTGCAAAATTGGATTGTTTCCAACAAGAAGCGAAATGAACCAAGATAAATATTTCGATAGATTTCTTTTGTATATTTTGTTGTATATATAAATAAGCTTTTCAGTTGGTTAAACTGAATTAAGTAATATATTCTTAATAATTTAATTCTTGTTAAATTTAACCAATTGAGATATATTTATTTGTATATTTTGTTATAATTATAAAAAAGTGATTCAATTAGTAATACTATATTAAAGAAAATATTCTCAATAATTTATATATTGGTAAATTAAACCCATTGTGTTGAGACTTTGTCTCAATGAACCAAGATAAACATATCGATATATTTCTTTTGTATATTTTAATATATAATATTTTACTTAAAAAGCAATTCAATATTAAATTAAGTAAAATCTTTTCTATAATTTATATAATTTAATATATATTTATAATGAACCAAGATAATCTTCGACATATTTCTATTGTATATTTTGTTATGTATATATAAATAAGCGATTCAATTAGTAATATTGAATAAAATAATCGCAATAATTTATAACTTGTTAAAATTAACCAATTGTTTTGAGACTTTGTCTAAATGAACCAAGATAAACATTTCGATATGTTTATTAGTATTATATATATTCTTAATAAGCGATTAAATTAGTTATACTGAAGTAAGTAAAATATGCTCAATAATTTATATCTTGTTTAATTTAAATAAAAATGTATCAAGATAAATATTTCGATAGATTTCTTTTGTTTTTTATATATATATATATATATAAATAAGCTTTTCAGCTAGTTACATTGAATTAAGTAAAAAATTCTCAATAATTTATATCATCTGAAAATTAATCAATATTGTTAAGACTTTGTTTAAATGAACCAAGATATATATTTTAATATATTTATTAGTATATTTTGTAAAAACTCTAAATAAGCGATTCAATTAGAAATACGGAAGTAAGTAAAACATTCTTAATAATTTATATCTTGTTTAAATTAAATAAAAATGTACCAAGATAAATATTTCGATATATTTCTTTTGTATATTTTGATATATAATATTTTACTTATAAAGCGATTCGATTAGTAAAATATTATCTATAATTTATATAATTTAATATATATTTGTATTAAACAAAGATAAACATTTCGATCTATTTCTTGTGTATATTTTGTTAAATATATACATAAATAAACAATTCAGTTGGTAATACTGAATTAAGTAAAACATTCTCAATAATTTATATCTTCTTAAAATTTACCAATTGTGTTGAGACTTCGTCATGAAACAGAACAAAAAAACAAGTTTAATTGAAACCAAACTCAATATGTCAATTAAACAACAAGTTTCTATTACAATTTCGATTGATTGTATCGCAAAAACCAAAATGTACATGTGAAAATATATTTATTGAAGCATCTGTTTTACGCATAAGTGAATAACATGCACATTTCATGTTGTTGTTGTTGTTGTTGTTATTTATCTTTACACACATTTAAAGTTATTTGATGCGTTTCAGATATGTGGATTAACTGCTCAGCAGGTGCAAACATCAGAGACTCGTTAGATACTTTGTGGGTTTGCGTGCTCCTGAGCAATCACTTCTGTGGTGAGTTGAATGTGGCAAGTTGGGGAATGTCACAGCGGGTATTGACAGACATGCACACACACACACACACACACACACACACACACATTAAAAGACAGACATGGACTAAACTCTTCAGACATTAGCAAAACCTAATTAAACTTGTGTTACGGCCAAAAAAGAAACTTTGCCAATTGACAGCTAATTAATTTGCCAATCAACTGCTGCTGCCACCTGCCACCTGCCACCTGGTTGACAAGAGTTCTTATTTGTCAATGGTGCGTCTAAGTGGTTGGCAACGATGCGCTTTATAACAGCGACAATTGGTGCTAATTAGCCTGGATTATGCAGTGGGCACAAAGACGCTTCAAAAGAACGCTTACCCCACACCAAAACCCAGCCCGCTGAAGTGCCTCCCCCAATAAATTAAATTGTGAAGCGTGAGTCGCATTTTGCGTTGCGGGCGATGCGTATAAATTTTGGGCATTAACATCCTCATTGCCTCGGACGAATGTCAGGCGGGCTCGGAAACGGACGCGGACGCGGCAACGCAATTTACGAGGCGTCCATTGTAATAAATTAGCCAAACTTGTTACGCAAACTGAAAATGCCAATAAAAATTTAAAAAAAAAAATATAGCAGACCCGCATAAATAACGGCCGCCTCGTTTCCTACCAACCCCCACGGGCCATCTTAGCGAGAATGTGGTTGTGGTGCTCCATTTTTAACTGGGCCACACTGTTTGGTAAGCCATTTAAAATCCAAAGTAGCAGAACAAACAGACAAAAAGTGCGCCAAGTGCAAGGCAAGCATAAAATTTTCAAATAGCGAATACTTTTGGCCGAATTTGAAAAATCAATCAGTTTAATTACAGCCAAATGAGAGCAAAACATGCGAAAGAAATGAATGCAAAACTAAAATAAGGCAAATCAAAAAAAAAAAGAAGAAAAAAATTACTTGCATATAGTTTCATCAGTGAATAAGTTTGTACAATCACTTAGCCAAGTTTTTTTTTTATTATTTTTTATTTTTTTTGGGTATGCATTGCATTAGTTGTATTTGTGCAGCGCTTAAAAACGCACTGCACTTCAGAGGCAAATCAATTGAATTTGCGCAATGTTGCCAACTTTGACTGCAGCTGCACAAAAGGTGCTCCAGCTAAGGGACTGACTGACTGACTGGGTGGCTATCATCCATTTTGGCCAACAATGAGTTGTTCTGCACAAAACTTTGAAAAACTTTGAGTGGCTGTCGACCCAGGCTCAAGCAAGGCAATCAAGTTAACATTTAAAGTGGCTTTCGGCATCTTTGATCTAATTCAGCCAGTCACGCAATCATCACTTGCAACATTTTTAGCTATTTTGTTATTTTACATATTTAAATTTTGTGTTTTTTGCTAATAAGTCAGCTGCTAAAACTAAGCATTTGCTGCACTTTGCTTAAGACCCAAAGAATTGAGAATTAAGACGTGGAAGAAAATGAAATGAAATTACTAAACTCTCAACGCTTTGCTATTAAAATCCACTTCACATTTTAAATTTGGCTTAATTAATTCATTCAAAGTTTTCTCTAACTCCGACAAGATTCACTTAACAAAATAATTTTTCTTAACTTTGTAATAGGATTTGCGAGGATTCTTAAGATAAAAAACTCCTTTTTTAAATACATTAATGCTAATATTTTTATCAGAATTTAAATTTAAATTATATTATGGCCCGAAGTGTAAGTTTTTTGTTTGCTTGCAACTTGTATGTGTTGTCTTGGCAATATTTTTTTGTAATTATAAAACTGAAGTAGATTTTATTTTTGTGTCTAAAATGCATATGTTTAACAGATAGGCAGCAAAATGAAAACGTTTTAAGAACTAGACAACGAGTTGGGTTTTAGAATATTTTTACTTGCTAATAAATTAAATGAAAAACAAAAGAATTCAAAAGCAGACGCATGACGAAGCTATAAAAGCCTGCTGCTGAATATTTATGAAGAATTTGATGGCAAACAACAACAAACCAGGGCAAATAAATACTGGCAGGCATAAGGCAATTATAAAATGCAATCGAATCACTTATACACACACACACGCACACAGGAAACTATACAACTACACACACACACAGTAGACGAAAATTTTGTGCTATTGGCATTGGGTCACGTGCTGTCCCAAAAGACAATGTGATCGATATGCGAAAACTGCAACTAGTCCACAACAATGTTGAGCAATGGGATATGCCGACATTGTCCTTAGACATTCAGACTCTCTACCTGTGATACTATTTCCTAAAATGTCAAGGGAGGTGTGCACATGAGTTTCTGTCTCTCTATGTGTGTGTGTGTGTGGGTATGTGTGTGATTCGCCCACAAACATATAAACGGGATTACGTGTCTCAAGGGTTATGCAAGCAAGCTTCCGTTGTAAATTGATTTTGTAGCAGGATGAAGGCAACACACAAAAGGAAAATGAAAGGCATTTTATCAACTTATTGTTGAGGGTTCGATATCGAAGTCCAGCTCGAAGACAGAATACATATATTAAACAACAAATCTGCCCATAAGCTATGCAAACATATATATACATATATATATACATATATGTGTGTACATATGTCCATATCACAATTTCAGTAGCTGGCCAGATTTTGCTTAAATATTGGAAGTGAAAATTCTCTACGCTTTTGCGAAACATCAGCAGTTTTGCTCTATGAGGCATGAATAGACAAATTATTATTTCTTTTTTTTTTTGTATATATATATGTATATATATATATATAGGCCGTGCAGTGATTGCTCATGCATATTAGCCAGCGAAGCGTGAAAGACATAAACAAGGGTTGTCGTTAGTTTGTTCATTTGAGTTTCGGCCAACTGTATTGCCTTGGCTATTGATATATATTTGCTATGCATATCCTTTGAAGTGTTTTCAATTAGTTTGCAGTGCGCCTTTTGCAAATGCTTTTTTTTTTGTCCGTAGTTGCCCATAAAGTGACTACAAGTTGAACCAAATGGCCAGCCTGCTGACAGCATATTAATGGAGGTAAAAGAGCTTTTTGGCTCTGGCAACATTCACTTGGTCATCTCGGCTGTCTGCTAATTGCGCACACACGTGCACATTTCACCTGACCGATTTAACTGGCCAACTCCTGCACCAAATGAGCGCTAAAGCGGACAGCAAAATAGACAAAAAAAAAAAAAAAAATAGGGAAAATTTTCTAGAACATGTTCGCCAAATTGGCGCTCAGCTGGATTAGCTGATGTCCGGCGATATCCTACATATGACAACTGCGAACAGGTGTCCCTTAGAGCCTGTGCAAACATTTGCCGGAACTAAGAGTTTGCTATTTTTATGTGAGTCTATCTCTCTTGGTGTCTGTGTGTGTGTGTGTGTGTTTGTGTGTGTGTGTGTGCCTGACTAATTTAGTAAACATCTGTGGCAGTTTGACCTTTGACATTGTTTTTGCATAACGCCCATACTGGAACATTGGCTCGAATATTAATGTTGATTATGTGAACCAACCCAATGGGGTCATCCCACCACCCACACTGGGTGGGTCATCAACATAATTTAGCCGACTCAGTTTAGTTTTGTAGCCCCCCCCCCCCATGTCCTGCCCCTGCCACAAACCCATGGCAACATTTATATTTAATGCCTTTTATCATAATTTATGCGTTGATACTGCAAATGCATAAAATTAAATTCAATTCATCTAGATATCTACACGTATATATAATAGTAACTATATATTTCCCCACACACACATACATACAAACACACACACACACACACTGTGGTTATCTAGCCGCATTATGTTTGCGTAATGCGCCGTTTTGGTCAATGCATTCAAATTTGATATAATGCACTATCCGCTTTTGGCCACGCCCCTTTATATGGTTTTGATTGTTATTGTTGTTGTTGTTGTTGTGCAATTTTTAGGCATTTGATGTGCCTTATTTACATAAATTGACGTTAATATATTGCTGTTAAATGCATAAAACTTCCTCACTTTAATGGAAAAACAAAAGATTACTCAAATTCATACATCAATATATATTGAAATATATTTCAAATAAAATTTACTAAAAGAATACAAATTTATTTTCAAAATAAATTACTAAAATACTATAAAAAATAGCAATTTGTTAGTTCTGGTCGTAAATATATTGCAGTTAGATGGATAGTAAATGTTAAATAATATATCTTTTTTCTATCAAATATTAAATAACAATTTTATAGGTATTCCAATTTTTCCCAATATTTTATTTAACTAAAAATACTTGTCAGTAAATTACTTATAATTAAAAGTGAGATCTTCAACTAAATTTACTATTTTTTAGTATAGATATAAGAAAAAAAAAATACTTTTTCCATCCAAATCTTTTTCACTTTATTCTTCAATTAAATCTATTCTCTATTTACTTACACTTTAATTTGCTTATTGACTCTCTCAAATAATATTAACGCAAAAACTGACTACGACCATATATCCTTTATCTATCATATATTAAATAACAATATTATAGGTATTCCAATTTTTCCCAATATCTTATTTAACTTAAAATACTAGTCAGTAAATTACTTATAATTAAAAGTGAGATCTTCAACTAAATTTACTATTTTTCAGTATAGATATAAGACAAAAAAATACTTATTCCATCCAAATCTGTTTCACTTTTATTCTTCAATAAAATCTGTTCTCTATTTACCTACACTTTAATTTGCTTATTGACTCTCTCAAATAATATTAAAGCAAAAACTGACTACGAGCATATGTCCTTTATCTATCATATATTAAATCAGAATTTTATATGAATTCGAATTTTTCCCTATATCTTGTTAAACTAAAAATACTTGTCAGTAAATTAAATTTTACTATTTTTCAGTAGAATCATTGAATAAATATAAGAAAAATGAATACTTATTCCATCCAAATCTATTTCACTTTTATTCTGCAATAAAATCTATTCTCTATTTACCTACACTTTAATTTACTTATTCCCTCTCTCTCTCTCTCTCTCTTTCTCTCTCTCTCTTTATCCATCTCTGCCTCTCTATGTTTGTAATACAAATCTAATTAAATTAAGAATTGTGCGATTTGGAAAAACTCCACTTCCTCTAACCAAATCCATTGTGCCATTCAACGCCCATTTTATTGAATTTGCTCGTGCAATAAAAATTTATTTTCAGTCTGCCCGCATGGCTAACTCACCAGCTCCTCCTCCATCTGTGCCTCGGTCTCAGTTGATCCCAAAGCGGAAAAAAAAGAAGATGAAAAAAGAAGAAAGTTACGCTAAAAAAAAAAGAGAAGAAGATAACATTACTGAAAAAAGCAGGCAAACTGATGATTTTATCACCACCAGCATTTTTTCTGCTTGAGCTGTGGCGCTGGCCTTTTATTCAATTTGCGCGCTTCATTCAAATTGTGTGCCAGCAACTTTTGGCCATGGCTTGAACTTTTTGACATTGTTCTTCGGTTAGCGTAACAGTCTCTGTTATTGTTTTTCGCCTTTATTAAGGCGTTAGCAAATCGACTGCCACTTTATTAAGTTGTATTCAATTTACAAACTTTATTAATTTGGTGTGCATGAAAAAATTACACTACTGGCAAAGGTATAAGCTTTAAGTTAAATTAATTTAATTTTAATTTATATGGAAATTCGGAAGCATTCTGAATGCGTGAACTGAACCAATATGTTAAACGCAATACTCGGCCAGTGTTTCATATAGGTTCCCCGAGGGAGCTTGCCATGGAAATCCATACCATTTACTCTGCCAAGCCAGCTGAAGTCGAAACGAAACAAGATCCTGAACAAGACAACAAAATGATGCCTGTTGAGGATGGGGGGAAATTCAAGCTGAAGCAAAGCTAAGCCGGCTAAGATAATTAATTCATAATTCTATGAGTATCAGCTTGAGTGTGCCACAAGTGCAGCGCAAACACTTTATTAAAATGAAAATTTATATAAATTGCGGCGGCAAGCCATTTTTGTCCGCAAAGTACTTAAACAACTTCGTCGACTTTGCGACGAGGAGGAGGAGGAGACGCCGGGGGGATGCAAACAGAAATCCTTCGCCAAAGTAACTGCCTGGAGTGATTCTTACTGATTACTGTTGTTGCTTTCGAGTTGTTTAAGTGAACGCCAGTCAGTCAGTCAGTCAGTCTGTCCAACTGTCTGTCAGTTAGTCAGCCAAGCCTCAGGATCGCCTTGCTGAGATGCCTGTCTGCTTAGCGTTTTGCTCCACGTATTGAAAGCTTCTTTCTGCTGTCGTCTGTCAACTGTCTTCTGTCTTTTTGGCTAGAATTGCCAAGTGGCTGGCAACACCTTGCATTTTTTCAATTTTTCCTACACGATGATTTATTATTTTTGACAGTATTTCTTTGACTGCACTTCAACAAACACACTGTCTGCGTGGGTGTCGCAGTGTGGGTGTGTGTCTGTGTGGGTGTATATAATATATGTGCGGTTAACAGCAAGTCGAAGCAGCTCCTTCACCATCTTTTATTTCCCCCATTTCCTTTCTCCCCACTCCCATTGCCACTTCACGTTTTTATTTCATTTATTTATTTTACAATTAGACAAAGTGAAGTGCATTTCCAGGCAGACAGACAGACTGCATCTGTTGAGGGTTGCAGCTGCCTGAGTGTGCATGCGTGGGTGTCTGTGTGTGTGTGTGTGTGTGTGTGAAGAGTGGGTGTCAACGTTTGATGGCAGCACGCCAAAACCTGAACCATTGAAGGCGTCTTAAATCACAATCTTATTGCCAGATATGCTTAAAATCCACATTAAGGCGCACTTAAAACCATTTTTTATATGCAATACATATAGATATATACATATATACATATTTATATATATATATACTTCTTGCCCATCCGTGGAGATAGAGCTACGTTCACTCCAAGAAAGCGCCAGAAAGCAATAATCATAAAAGTAGCCTGCACGCTCAGCAGCTGCCTATGCTGCTGTCAGGCTAGGCTACCTTTGCCACACAAAACTTTTCACATTGCCCCTCTGCCACCCCTTGTCGACAGTGTGTTGTGCCAAAACAAATGGCAAATGGTCCTGGCGATGGAACACTTAAGCGCAAGGTAAGTGAAAACTCAAATAAAAAAAAAGGCTCCAGCTTCAAAAAAGAAACTTTTACAATGCCGCCACGAAATGGACACGAAGACGAACGCGGCGCCCAACTTGCCCCAAGTAACTTCAAGGCAACTTTTTTTTTTTTTTTTGGCCAAAAAATGATGGCACATTCGATAAACAGTTTTTGGTGTTAGGGCTGGCATTTAAAGCACATCCTTTTGGGACTTTAATCTTGCAGCCTGTGGCCATTCACTCGATTTACTTGCTGTGTCCTTTGAAGTCGCATTTTGCTCGTGTTCTGATTGCATTCGGCCAGCGGCTCGACAATAATTATTATGTTTTGTGGCGATGTAATCAGAATTCTGCACTATACTTCACTGTTTAGCTGTGCAGTTGTTGTTGGCCAGTCTATTGAAAATGTTTCGAAGTTTACACAATATTATCATAACCAGCCGTGCACAAAAGCAGGCGTTTTAATCAATTCAATTATATTGCATTATTTTGCCAACTAATTAAGTTTGCAGGAAAACCTTTACGCATGATTTAGTTGTGATAACAGAATATTTACATTTATGATAACCAACCGAGAGACACCCTACTGATAGAGGACTATATACAGATGACTATAAGTATCTCCCTGAAGCCAAATCACGACGAGCTCGATTTAAATCGTAGTAATTAAAAATAAAAAGAAAATAATAAAATGCAATTAAAAATGATTTTATTACTGCACCATAACTTTATTTAATATCTGCTCTTTACGTATCAATTAAAAAAATACGCATATTTTTGTAATAATAAATATCAGAATTCTTTATCATTGAATGAATCTTAAAATTGTTAAATGTAATTAAGATCAACTAATTAAAATTGTAATTAGGCGAATAAGCAAAAATGTATTTTATTTTAGTATGTTTAAGCAGAATAATTACATATAATTATTGCAAATGTACATATATATATATAAACTTAATTAGTGAAATTCCTGAATGGGCTAATTAGGCAGTGTTCGTTTTATGTGTAAGCCTTGGTCAATTTTGGTGGTCAATTAAAAAGCAGCGCGTAATTGAATGACAGACACGATGACTGAATTAAGAGATGAGATGAGATGAGATGCAAAACTCGTAGTTTATTTAATTTCCGTGTCATTGCTGGATGACAGTCGATTATCATTAAAAATGCAATGCTCTTTAATTATTTACAGCTGCGCATAAGTAGCTTTCAATTAAAATGACATTTTATTGTTAGCCATTGATATTTGAATTACATTTGTTAAAGCCATATAAACCTGTTTGATACCCTACGAAAATAATATGTAATTGAGCATTATTAAGTAAAATCAATAAATTAAAAAATATTCATTTCATTATATGCATTTTTATTACAATTACAATTTTTACAGTTGCCAGTTGAACTGGGCATTTAAAATGATTTTTATTCAAAGTGCAGATGGCAAATAAATGAACACAATTCGAATGATGTAATCAATTAAATTGTGCATCAATGTTAAGTAATTTCGTTACAATCAATTTTTTTCATTCAGATTTATTTCGTTTAATTCTTATTACACTGCATTTTTTTTTATTAAACGAGTTGAAGGATCAACTGCAAACAGATCGACTAAAATTATTTAAAAAAAAAGTTAAAATCAAAGATTTTTTTAGTGTATATTTTAAACTTTATGTTTTATTTTTCAGTTTATGTAATTTTAATTATGTCCAGTTAAGTACATTATTTAGACAATAATGCATTTTGTGTGGTGTTAAGGCGCTGTCACATAGACAGCAATAAATATGTGTGAATATAACGAGTATCTGAAACGAGTGCAGCTTCATGCCACAGTGAGTGGCATGATAACCCGCTCTTTGTGTGAGTGGGGGTAATTTTCATGGCATATGCATATACAAATATACAAATATATATATATATTTATATGTATTTATGGCGGTCTGGCATGAAGTCACCATCACAAAAGCAGCAACAGGAGCAGGAGCAGGAGCAGGAGCAGTAGCAGGAGCAGTAGCAGTCGCAGCAGCAACAGGAGCAGGAGCAAGAGCCGGAGCAGGAGCAAGAGCAAGAGCAACAGCAAAAAACAGCAAATAACTCAGGGACTGGCCCTGAGAGGCGCCCACAATGTCGCTACTTAAGCTGCTCTACGTGCGCAAAGGACATATACGCAAATAACTGCGGGGTGGCTTTTAATTATCTCGTTATTTTTTAATTTCCAGCATTTCACTGATTTCATTTTGAGCACATGAATCGCAATGGGCGGTCTGCAGTCATCGCAAATGTCCCCAATCCCAATCGAAATCTCGTTCCCATAACCCCTTCTCGCTGCTCTACTTTAGGGGCCAGTTGATATCCATTGAATGCGGGCTTTGGCGCAATTTTATTTAACTTGTAAACTAATTGTCAGACTTTACCACGAGCTTTAAGGGAGCTTCATCTAATTGCTCAGCACTGAAATGTGTCCCGCTTTAAAGCCCCACAAAAGACCCAAAGTAAGGTGAGACGGAAAAAAACAATTAACTTGTCTACCCCGAAAATGGGGAAAAAATATCAACTCGCATGTCAACGTCAAATTAGTTTGGGGATTAACACGTTTTAAGCATGTCCTGGCAGCAAACAGGGGTAGCTGCGGGAAGGGATGAAGGGGAGTGGGGATTGGGGGGGCTTATGCTTAATTACGCATATGACACGTTGCCTGGCAGCCCAAAAGTTTACCCTTGCTTAGTTGGGCATAAAATGTGTTTATAGTTACCAATTATTTTTAAGTATTTGAAGTATGCTCTATTTTTGGTCAAGACTAAAAATGTGGTTATTGATGATTAACAAGTGAAACTAAATATAAAGTTCGGTTTATTTTTATTTTTTTTTGTTGCCGATTGGTGCGTGACTAACCAAAGAATGATGCGATTATGTGCATTTGAAATAAAGTTTGCTCGAATTAAGAAAGTTTAGAGGCAACCAACAGCTACAAACAAATAGGCTTCATTTCGCTATTGTCATGTTCCCTGGCCTCTATATATATATATATATATATTTATATATATATAGCTATATCTTTAAGCTAAAATCACTGGTACAATAAGCGCATTGTCTGAGCTCGAAATTTAATGCTTACGTGACTGAAATATATAGAGCCTTCGTCGATTGTGGCATGAAAGAAGAATGGAAAATGTGTTGCAATGTATTGGGCCACATAGGAGTAAACGCATCGATTCCGAGCTGAGTTCATAAATAAACGCAGCCAAACCTCTACTTGGCTTAAAATAAAACTTGCTGCTCCACAAAAATAAAGTCCAGCAAAGCAAAATCGTATAAAAAAAAACAAAAAAAAAAAAAACGAAAAAACAAATGCAATAAATTGCCCTGCATTGAAGAAAATCTTTTGCTGATTTACCCGCTGCGCCTTGAGAGGGAATAAGGCAACAACCACTAATAAAAGTTTTCACATTTCGCAGGCGTTGATGTTTGTTGTACGGCAATACTTTCAATCCGACTGCACATGGAATCACACAGCGAAACAAACAGACCAACAGACATATAAATACACACAAAATCTACCAAACTTACAAAAGCCGTTCAATTTCGACTGTTTTTGTGGAATTTCCGAGACGATTGGCTATCAACCGAAAGCATTCGGAAGCCATCCTTCATTTCTGGGCCTTATTCAACTTCTCTTAATTTGGCCAACACACTTCAATAATGAGATCAACATTAAAATTGTGAAACTATTGATAAGTTTAATAATATTTTATTTTCCGCACGAATGGCTTTAATCAGCTCAAAGCGGAGAATTTTTAATTAATTATTGGATTACGAATTATCATAAGATTTATATATATATAAAAGAATTTAAATGTATAAATATACGAATCTTGAACAATAAAAAATATGAAATGAATATAATATTTGTTCAATCTTTTATAATATTTTATTTTTACTTTATTTTTCGTGCCTTTATTTATTTTATTTTGCTATTAATTCGCTTTCCAAATTAGACCTTGTGGCGCCATCTAGTGGAAAAGTCACAAGTACGTCTTTGCACTACAAACAGTGCTGCCACATGCGCAATAAAAAGTTGCGCTGCAAGCAGTGCAAATTATGCACATAACTGTAAACAAGCAGTTTATTATTTGAATTCGAATTTATAAATTGAATTTTCATATAAAAATGGAATGAGAAGTTATAATAAAAAATAATAAAATAAAAAGCTGATATTAGAGTAAATTAAATGCGTAAAAATAATTAATCTGTTCTCAAAATAAGTTCAGTAAGCAATTTAGTGCAAAAACAAATATATTTCAAAATATACCAAAGAAGCTAAGAGCAAAAATAGAAATAGAGAAAACAATCTTAATGCAATAATTGAATCAAATTAAAATTTAGTTAAGAATGTACTTAATTTTTAATCTAGCTTAGAAATATGTAAGTTATGATTAATTTATGTAGATACCAAGCTTTATTACTACCTAGCAAAAGGAAGCCCTAAAAATATTTGCAATTTTATGTTTTAATTTCCTACTGTGTGCAAGTAAAAACTGATTATACAAATGAAAGCTTTAAATCAGTTGTATAATCGGTTTCTGCTTCTACACAGTAGTAATTAAAAGAAACTCAATTAAACTGGATAAGTGACATCCAGCCAATAAAGCGTGCTGTGAAAACCACTCAAGAAAGTGGCTGCCAGCGGAAGTAAGTTTTTTTTTTTTGCTTATTCTATCAGATGTTTGTTGCCGAGACAAATAATTGATTTATTTGCGCACATGTCACCAAAGGGGCGCCTGACAACAGTCAAGCAAGCCAACACCAAAATGTATAAATACAAAAAGAATTCTGCACTGCGGCAACAGTCGCTGCATAACCAGTTTTCAGCAAACAAAACAAGCCGCCAACAACCAACATTAAAAACCAACACATCGAATTGGCAACCAAAACCCACACCCCCGCAAACCACCAAGTACTCCAGCTGTCAGATCACTTAAGATCTTAACTATCGGTGAGTTTCGAGCACTCGAGTTTTGTGTACGTCACCAAATCAATTAGACAAAAAAACTGTTGTTGTTGTTGTTGTCAGTTCAAGTGTCACGCCCACAAACTGCATGTGACGTATACGCCGTGTTCAACACTCGATTCACATTACTCATACGTGCGACGCGGCGCGGCGCGTGTTGGTAATTAGCTCATAAAATACATATAAAATGCAATCAAATCGAATAGTTGGCATCAAATTAGCATAACTTGTAATTTTCCCACGATTTACATAGCTTTGATTTATAAATATATATTTATCAGCGTTTTGTTTGCGCAAAAACTGTACAAATTGATTTCAAAATGTGTAAACAAAAACGAAGATTTTTTTTTTATGCTGTGACGAAGATTAAATACTCTGCTGAGAGATGACAAAGCTGATTTTAAGCAACTGTATTTTGAAGCTAGATTGAAAATTTGGTTTTTAAGGGGAGTTTATTTATACAGTAAATTTGATCAGCATTTAAAGATTTAAATTTAGCATTAATCGTTTTTCGAAACTACTACAAAAATGTTAATCCAAGAAAGTGAGATGTAAAATCGAGTTACACAATTGATGAGCATGTGAATAGCACTCCTTCGGCAAGGGTATAAGAACAATGTGACGATGCCCACTGACAGGCTGCCAGACAGCGTGTAGCCGCAAGCCGTAAACCAGTCATTGGCAGCAGCAAAAGCAGCAACAGCAGCAAAAGCAGCAGCAGCCATGTGTCCGGTTGGGACAAAAGAGTTTTTACGGAATTTATTGGTTTTTGTAACTGATTATTATTATTGTTGTTCTGGCAACGGCGCCGGCGCCAATGACGCTGCCCAACTTTGTGCGACGTTGTACAATTTGTGCTGCAGTTACAGCGCCATTAATTAATGAGCGATCGGGCCGATCGGGGCGATCGGACGACCAACAACTTGGTTGCATTTAATTTGCATTAATTACAGTTTTTTTAACATATGACATCGGTTGCAGTTCGTCGGTTGTCCGTTTCCTGTTGTTTACTTTCCATATGATTTTCACTTTCTTCTCATTTGTTCTTGAGAGTGGGGAATTTTTTTTCGTTTGGATTTCAAATATTTATTATGATTAGATAAACCAGATTAAAGATTTAACACGCACTTTACAAAACGAAATTCCTTTTCTCAAAAATTAAATATGTAAACAAAAAAAAAAAAAACATTTAATTTCGCATTAACTTGGCTATTAAAATGCCATCAAATCTGTTGGCAAGATTATTATGCAAATCCAATCAAAGATCCACGCGACTCCCTCTAGCAATTCCTTACTGGCCACACAAACAAATCCAATAAATGTCCAAAAATATTTGCATAGCGAACAATAAGCAAATTGTCATTTTATTGAAATTGTTTTGAATTCGTTGTTATTTCTTTTTTTTTGTAAATCTGACGTACTACGGACTCTCGGAGACCGGCTTAAAGCGCTCATTGGCGTTGTTGTTGTTGTTGCCGCTCTGAGCCGTTTTCAGACTTCTTGACGTGTTGTGTTAAGCTTTCGCATCTGCGTTTGGGCCGCGTCGCCTATAAAATAACAAGAGACAAACGTACATTTAATTATTTCAACATCGCACTTAGCACGCAACGGTCGCAAATGCTACTTTAAAAAATTATTAAAACTACGAAAAATCTCAAAAGAAATTTTTATACTCCATATACTCATTTGACAGAGTTCCAGCCAAATCCGAAACATGTTCATCAATAAGAATCTGCTGCTGCTTAGCATTGCACTGACCGCTCTTTGCATGCTTCAGTTTGGTGAGGCGATGCCCTCCATTGGACACTATGGCAAACGTTTTGGTAAGTGAGACGAGAATGTGGCAGCTGAGTTGTTGTAACTAATCATTATTTTTTTTTTTTTTTATCTACAGATGCGATGGGCGGCATTGATTTTATACAGATTTGTCTGAACAATTGCGCGCAGTGCAAGAAAATGTTTGGCGATTACTTCCAGGGCCAAACCTGTGCCGAATCCTGTCTCAAGTTCAAAGGGAAAGCGATACCCGACTGTGAAGATCTGGGCTCCATAGCGCCGTTCCTCAATGCGCTCGAATAGAGGCTGGCCAGATGTATCCGCCTCTTAAAACTGTATATTTATATGTGCATGTGTGTGTGTGTGTGTGTGATGCGGGCGGGTATTTTTATCGGCAGTGACTCAAACTAGTTTTTGGGTCACGGCGATGCGATGCGATGCGATGCTCAACACAATCTTGGATGATGACGACCACAACGATACTGAAAACTGGCATTAACGAGACACGATTTAATGGCTTTAACTAAAACACTTAACAAAGAGTTTCCGGCAGACCTCAGCACGTTATCAAAGAAGTTCCTATAGTACTTACTTACCAACCTATAGTTGTAATATTAATAATAATAATAATCAATATTAAATTATGCACAGAATTCACATTGTTTTTTTTATTTATATTTTATTTATATGATAGCTTTTGCATATACAAAACTTACAACGAAATATTCGTAATTTTTTTATTTATTTTTTTTTTAATAATATTCAAGGTCTTGTGTGTTGTATTGACGGCCTTCTTTAAACTTACCCTGTATTTTTGCTATTTTAAAATAATACATATATACAAAATAAATGTATGGATAATGCATGAAAACGTTGGAAATCACTATAGAAAATGGCAGTGTAAAACTAAAAGAAAATAGATGCGTTTCAGTATTGAAAGTAAAGACTAGGAATAGTTAGTTTCTAAGTGTTGTAGAATGCAGAACTGGAAAATGTATTTAAAGTTGTCTCCATTGCCAAATTTGTAGAGTTATGCCCAAAAAATGCAATGATGCGAAATGATTTGTTTATTTTCTAAAGTTGAGCAGCGTGTCGGGTATTTCATTGATATAGTTCTGCAAGTAAACAAAAAAATAAATATTAATATAATTTAAAGTACTTTTAAGTCCCGCTCCTCCTTACATAGACAGACGAGTCCAGACCATGGCTGCCAAAGTCCGCCCATTTGCTCAGATCGATTGAGGGTATAATGCCGCTCTTGCATGGCACGCGTGGATTACTAGAATAAAATTGCACAATTAGTTCACATTCGACTAGTAAAAAAAATAAACTTACATTTCATGATCGGGCAAAACCATAGGATAGATTTGAACGGTATCAATCAAATCGGTATTGTCACAAATCAAACGGGAAAGTTTCGCCTTGCGTATTTCCTGCAGCTGTTCGGGCGTAAAGGAAGATGGCTGATTGGGCAGCTCATACCAGAAGCGATCGCCGCGACGCAGGTAGCTCATCTGTGTGGCAATCACACAGGCAAATGTCGGTCCCAGCATGGAGCCAGGCAGTGACTTCTCCGACACACCGCCCGACCACAAGTCAATGTCAGCCGGATGCCTAATGAATAAATAATTGAGTAATGACCGTTGGATGGGTGGACTTTTCTAATTAATACTCACTCGAATATGCTGCCGTAACGGAGCACCGTCTCATTGGGCATGGAGCCGTACATCTCGTCCCAGGTATTCGAGGTGGGTAGTCCGCAGAATTTGCGGAACTCCATATAGCCGGGAATTCCAAATTCGCGGCCGCGTTGCATGTTGAATGAGACCAGATCCATGCCGAAGCGGGCGCCCTCCTTCTTGAACAGATGATTGGTCACCTCTTGGGTAATGGAGTCATCCATTGCTTGGGCCACCTGATTCATCAGACCCATAAAGTATTCATCCAGTACGCCAGCTCTATACAAATCATAGGGACGTCGGATCAGGTCTGACAATCGCTTGGAGGCAATAAATTTGTGTGCCTTGGACCAGCGTTCCACAGCGGTGGGCAGCAGGGAGTGGCCAAAGCGGAAAGCGGCACCAGCAAACGAGTCAATTATGCCCGGATTCACAGTCGACTCATAACCATCCCAGTAGCCATCCTTCTGCAGCACCAGACCAAACTTCTCCATCACCTCCTTGCCCAGCAAAATGGGCAAGAACTCATTATATGTCACATGCTGCACAATGGCAATATTGATGCGTCGCGCCTCCTGGAACAGCGTCTCATCATCCCAGTGCTGATTGACATGCGACAGTCCGCTGGCCAGACGATTATGCTCCCTCGCCATCAAAGTATGCATGCAGGTGAGCACCAGTTGCTCATTGACACGAATCTCGCCACCCTCAAAGCAATACATGCTCTTATTGGGACGCGTGCATCCCTCATCGGGTATGTCCAGTTTAAGAGGCAGCAAATCCTTCAAGCCATACTCCTGGAACACCGGATTCATGCGCATCAATCCCCCATAGCCAGTACGCAGTTTGCGTGCAAAGGATTCCTTAACTCCATAAACAGTGTTGGCATCAATGACACCAGTCAGGGTATTAAACTGCTGGCGAGAACCTAAAAATTAATTTAATAAATAAAAAATTAATTAAATTAATATTTATTATACATATTTTTCCCAATTGTGGCAGTTGACTTACCCAAGCGACAGCCTGGCCTGGGCGATGGGAATCCACGCACGAAATCAATACACTTGACATTAAAGAGGCGATAGAAGTAATCGTCATCGGGTATCCGGATCTCATTACAATATGGATGCTTGAGATGCAGTGGACGCTTGCAGCACTCCTCTGGATCGTTGCGATTGACGGGATCTGTAATTGGAGTGGTTTGATATTTAAGGCCGTTCGCCAACGCCATCGCCATCGCACAGTGTTGCTCAACAACCTACCCAAAGGTGTGCCCGTTAGCGTAAAATCGTGATCCATGAACTGACCCCAGGCAATGACCATAACGGTGCCGGCATGATCATGATACCCATCATCGGGATGCATTGTGCGCGAGACCACACGCGAATAGGGCAAATCGCGACCGGTTACCGAAATCCGCGGTGCGTTGATGCCATCCGAGTAGAGTGGACCAATCAGGCGCTGGAACGGTGAGTTGGCTGCACCCCAAGTGGGATGCTCGATATTGTTGCAGAGGCCATCAAAGCGACGATATTTGCCCGGTCGGCACTCGACGCCGGCAAAGAACGGCGGGCAGACCTCACGTATGAGCGTCTTGGACGTATCAATGGTGGGCAGACCCTTCTCGATTTCCTCATAGGACAGGCCATAGCTGCGGGAAATCAAATTATCAAATTGAAATTAGTTGACAGCCAAAAACTGTGAACAAGTTTTGACAAATTGTATCTGAATTAGCTGAAAATTGCTGCGGATATCGCCCAATTTGGCATTTTCCTGTTCAGCCCGTTCAGTTCTCCTTCGTGCTAATATAAATTTTTCAATTTGTCTAAAAAAAATAGTTGCAAAATTATCAATTTTGTGGCCGGTTAGTGAGCGGCAGGCAATTAACGCGCATTTGGCACGACTCACAGCTTAAAGTGACAGACATTTGGTGTGCTGATTTTGAGATTTGACGCTGACATCAATGACAAACTATTCGCTTTCAATTTAAGCCACTTGCCACTTGCCACTAGCCACTAGCCACTTGCCACTTTTATTGAAACCGACTGCTTGGCCTGTGGCCTGTAAAATAAGCCACGTTTATCTTGCATCTATTGCTGCCCAAAGTGCCAAGAAACTAAATACAAAAAAATAAACAGAAAAACAAAAAAAAAAAAAACTTTGGTGCATAATAAATTTGTGATCCGATACTTCCCCAAGTGCAATGGGAAAGTGAGAAAAGTGTGAAAAACCTGAGCAAAGGGAGTGCAAAGCGAGGGCAAACCTATTGTTTTTGGCTCGGAAGATAGTGCAAAGCTGATATGGAGCTGGAGCTGGAAAAAAAACACTTTACACTCAATTGGGCCAACAGTTAAATGGACTGAAGGTGCATAAATTAGCCAAGCAGAGGAAGTGGCAGCAAAAACAAAAACGCGGCCAAAAAGAAAACTTTTTTTAACAAGAGTTTTTAATACCTCTCCAAAAGCATTGGCAATCAGCTGATAGTTAACTAAATGGAAATTTAAATTAAATGTATCTACCAATTGCCTGTTAGCCAAGATGCTCAAAAAATTATGTGTAGCTGCTCCATGGGAATTTCATTCGAATTTCTAATATTCTAAGTGCAAATAATATGTTCGAATTTTTAATAGCTAAAATATAAAATTGCATTTCTAATTTAAAATAAATTTTAAGTGCGAAATAATGTGGCTTAAAAAATTAACATAAAATCCGCCTAATCTGATATTAATTTTCCAGCTGCATAGTCTGAGGATTATACAATTGCAGCTGCAGCGCTGATGATCCTCCGGCCAATATCGTATTTGGCTTAGATGAGGTAAAAAAGAAAGTCACATATGCTAAAATCGCAGAGGCTGCAATTGTGAGTGGAACTGTGGAATTGTGTTGGTTTTGGCCAACTAACTTGGCAACCCGCTTACCCACAAAAAAGCGCCAGTTGGCCAACCAACAAAACTGGAAATATAATGTTGCATCCTCAGCTGGCTTCTTTTTGTGTGTTTCTGGTTGGAGTGGGGGGGGGAGGGGGGCAGTCACGCGCACTCTCACTGAGACTGCCATCCCGACCAGTCTCTCTCGGATTGCATAAGTCGCTTTTTACGTTAACGTTTGGCGTTTTAGCTTGGCAAAAATAAAATTTCAAGGCAAGTTGCAAAAAAAATATTCAATGAAGTTACGTTAGCTCAAAAGATGTTGTTAATGATGCAAAAAAAAAAAAAAAAGGAAAAGTGAATAATATCTGGCTGGGAGACACAGACTACAGGTGGCCAATTGGTCATCAGTCAATGACAGCGACGACATCGATAGTGACAGCAATTTTGGCATTGCAATTAGTATTTGCATGTGCGAAACTTTCAAATCCAACCAATCCAAAGCAGAACCTTGAAGGCAGCCAGGCAGCCAGTCAGGCAGGCAGGCATGGAGCCAGGAGATTGGCTGACTGGCAGGCACCGTTACAGTTCTGTGTATTTCAACCCAGTTCAGTTAATCTCCAGCTCTGAGCTCATACATATTTATGGCTGCGGGCGGTCTGACGGACGGACGGGCGGACAACGTGCAACGTGCAACGGCACGACTTAAGTGCCATGTCATGCGTTATTTGGCAATCATATATATATTTTGGGACAGTGGGCGTGTCAGGCGCAACTTTCAAATGCGTTAAGCAAAAACATTTACTTACGTTCGCGCCAATTGTATGGATATATCGAGCAGTAGCTCGCCCACGGTGGCCAGCTCCTCAGGCTTCCAGTCCGACTTGGGTTCGGCAACACCTGGAAAGTGCATCAATTATACAGTTATCTACACATTGTTTAATAAACACTTTTTTTTACTTACGTATACGCTTACGGGCATCTGCATAGGCAGCATTGATGGCATCGTAGGTGATACAAGTGCCGGCGCCGCTGTTATATGGATTACTGGCAAAGAAAATGGCAAAATTAGAAAAAAAAGAATATTGAATTTTATTGACAATGGCAAGCAATTTGTCGCTATCACATGCTAACCATACAACCCACACACCCCACACACACCACACACACACCACACACACACACAGCCTGCGTGGTGTCTGATAATCAAATTATTGACAGGCCAGCAGGCAGCGGCTGGCAGCAGGAAACGGAAATGTTGGTGCTGCCAGCCAGATCTGGCCACAGTTGTAGACGTGACTTGGACGTGGCAACATGGAACAAGCGCGTAGCAAACTGATACACATAATGCAGACACATCGACCAACTGAACTGAGTGCATCAATGCAACAATTGTTGCACAAACACTGCAAGGCAGCGGCACGGACTCAACAGTTGATGAGGTTCCTCAAAATTGTGCTACTCTGTGTCTTGGCTATTTGGTTGCTCAATTACTACCATACGGAAATGCAGGGACAGGTGAGTAAGCAGCAGAAAACGAAACAATGAAAACTTAGTTTTCTTAAATAGAATAGTTGGCAATAAATGTTAAAATAATTGTTTTTTAACTATTGTAAATTGGACGTAAACCTTTTATTGAAGGAGATGTCTCAGTGGCCATTAAGTGTATACTATTTATGAGTATCAATATAAGAGTAGATGTCACCATGCCCACATGCTTGACCAATGGATTTTATGTATCCATTTTCTTGCTTAAATAAATTATGAAAATTGATTCATCTATCTAATGTGAGAGCTGGCCGGATCGATATATATAGCATATAGTTTCCATATGGGACGAAAATAAGTTCAAATGTAGTCCATAAAGTACAATCCAAGCTTGAACAACTCGGGGCTCACAATAGGTTTACCCTAAGATGGGTCCCGGGACACAGGAAAATAGCAGGGAACGAAGTGGCGGGTAACAGGGCTAAAACGGATGCAGAGGGGCCCCTAAAAGAGCCAGAACCGTTTTGTGGCATAGGAAGGCACACAATATGGCTGCAACACAGGAAGGAAACATCACAAAGGAAACTACGGAGCTGGGAAGAGACAGGCCAAATGTCTTTTGAGCGGTTATAATCATAATCATTTAAGCAATTAATATGCAAGTAGGAGTAGGCTTAGGATACTTATCTGTCTTCTGACAGGACATTGTAGACTGTAAATCCACCTATTCAAACTGGGTATTTATAGTAACAATCAGTGTAGGTTTTGTGAAGGTGAGGAGAAGTCCTCAATTCACATCCTAACAGAATGTGTCTCCTTATCCAGGAAAACATGCCCTCAACCCAATAAAGATTCTGGCATTCGTGCAGGAACTGGTGTTCATGGAGGAGCTATAAGCTCAGGAGGTGCACAATAGATCTAATAGGTCGCAGAGCAGAACCCCCAATTTATTATTTATATTAGATAGCAACCATAGGTCTTCACCAGAAGATCTGGACTACTTCTCTCAACATTTGAACAGAGAATCTTTAAAAAAAACATGAACTGCTAACTTAGCCATAAAGCCCACAATTTCTCACTCTGCGAGAGTATTTAATCTATGAAGTACCTTAAATAATTCTTCTTTCTTATTGACATTCCTAGCGCTGTGCTTTGTCACTGCCACGCCCCTTTCGCTATGCGTTGCGACCACCGGAACGCTGTGGTTTCTGCGCCAATTTGAAGAGTGTGCCACGCCTCAGCCAACTTAGTTCTGCCACATTCGAGACGGAATTTGCATACACAGGTGCACCGGTCATTGTCAGCGATGCCATGCAGAACTGGACAGCCACAAAGGTGGGTTAACACACAAAACAGGCTACCTAACTGAAATACACTGCTAAAAAAACAATACTCATGTGCAGCTCTTCAATTACGAGTACTTTCGGGATGTGTACGGCAGGGCAAAGCGCAAGCAGCGCATACGAGATTGCCAGTTTTTGCCATACAAAACAGGATTTCAGGACATTTACGAGGCTCTGGACATGCCGCAGTCACGCATCGAATTGCAATCGAATGAGTTGCCCTGGTACTTTGGCTGGAGCAATTGCCATGCGGAGACCGCCGAGGAGTTTCGGAAGCATTATGGTCGACCCTATTTTCTGCCCGAACGATCCGAGAACAATGCTGTCGATTGGTTTTTCATTGGCACATCTGGCCTGGGCGCCCAAATGCATGTGAGTATTGTGGCTTAATAAGGGTTTTAATTAGCTCAACTGTACATGCATTTAACCAGATTGACAACGTCCGGTTGCCCTCGTGGCAGGCACAGTTGGCTGGCAGCAAACGTTGGCTTTTGGTGCCACCGCCCGAATGCTATTTTCAATGTCGACGCTTCGAAGTGGTGGTGCAACAGGGCGATATCAGTAAGTTGGTGAACTAATATGTAAATCTTTAAAATTCTAGTCTTTTATTGCATTTGTAGTTGTTTTGGATACTAATAGATGGTATCATCAGACATTTGTGCAACCCGGCGCTGTTAGTCTCACAATTGGCGCTGAATATGACTAAGTCGAATGTGCAACAGGAAGCAGCACTCAGAGCATCTTTTTGGCAAATAAAAAAAAAAAAAAAATGAACTAAACTGTATTTGTAACTGTAACAGTAACAACTTAACTTAACTTGAACATTGCATTTGCGTTTGTAGCCGGTTTGTTAATTAAATGCCAAAACACGCAAATTTCTGGTCGTAAATGCACCGCACAAAATGGGGGAACAGCGACTTCCTCAAATGGAGCGACATGTAAAACGCGTGTCAGGTGACAACGATACATGTTAACAATGCGTAAGTATTAAATAATTATAACAACAACAAAATACACTTACACACAGACACACACATACACATACATACATCGTAGCACCCAACACATTTGCCCAGACACGCAATGCAAAACCATTTAAGCAGTGGACGACATTCTTCGCGAACTTGCAACTATATATATATATATATATATATATATATATGTATGTATATATCTGTGTGTGCAACATTGGATCTAATGATATTGCCATTAGGTATGCGACGCATGATTATAACAGCTATAAAAATTGCTTAATATCGATAGAGATTAATTTATTGTATTTCCTTAATCGAAAGTGTGCTCGAATTTTTCACATTTTTGTAATTAAATACTTTTTTTTATACTACAATTTAATTACTTTTTTTACTGAATTGAAGTATTATTTTATTTTAAAGTACTAAATATATTTCGAGTAAAAATTTAAAGTCAAAGTTGAGTATAAAGTCAAGAATCGTTGCTTGCAATCTTTTTTAATATGAAATTCATAGAGAAACTTTAAAATCTTTCAAAAAGGAAATTTTATTAAGAAATTCATAAAGAAAAACTTTAAGATCTGTCAAATTTATTAAGCAATATTTTTTAAAGTGATTTCAGTAATTTTTTCAATAAGTCTTTTTCAAATTTAATAACTCTTGCTTAGAAAGGGTGCCAAGAAAATGTTGTTGGAAGATTTCAATTTTTGTTTTTATTTTTTTTTTTTTGGGTAAAATTTGTCAAATGCAAAATGTCGAGTTGCACTTAACTGGTCTGGCAGTAAATTTTGATATTTATTACTGATGGAAAGTTCAATGTGCGCATTGGATTGGTGGCTGGTGGGCAGTTTTAGCTGGAGTCTTGGGCCAGCTAGAAAGTTGCATGCATGCGGCACGCACTGGAATCGACTTGGTGCGACTGGGACTTGGTTATCCTGATTGGGTTGCTCTGGTACTGCATTAGTTGTTTGCATGTGTATGTGTGTGTGTGTGTGTGTGTGTGTGTGTGTGTGTGTTTTGGATGTGTACTGTTGCACTATGAAATCAATTCGCGTTTGCAGGTGCGCGAGATACATGCGAATGCTTCCTGCTAAAAGTGAAACTGTATTTGGTTGCACGGGCCGGCGTGGCGTATGCGTAATATTGTAAGTTGTGAGTAATTGCAAAAGTGTGTTGTAAATCTACAGATACAGCACTCAGATATATATATGTATATATATATCAGCAATCTCTTCGCTCGTGATTTTTTGGGGCCTTGTGGCATAACCGAGACGTCCGTCGTTGCTACCACACTTACGCAGACGACACTCGGGTGGTAGAGAGGGGGAGACAACAAACAAAAAAAAAAGAAAAAAAAAATGACTACATATCAGAGCAGCATCAGCTGCAGCAATGAAAGTGGCTCGGTTCGGGCAAAACCAGTATTTATCTTTTAAGTAGGTTGTTGTGGCTGCTGCTGCGATTGTTGACTGCATTTTTGCCGGCCGCAACAAAGTTCAATAGCCAGGCCAAAGCCAAACAGTTGTCGAGTCACGTTTTAGCATCTGACAGAGCCCCCCTCCAAAATTAGCTCAACTCTCTGTTGACCCCTATATAAAAATTTGTTATAGCCCGATCGTGCGACATTTAAATTGTATCCGTCTGTGTTGCATCGTTGCAGCATGGTCGAAGTTCAGACATTTTCCTTATGTATTTTTTTTCTTGTTTTTTTTTCAAAGTCACATTTCGAAATTGTTTCAAAACTTCAGTTTAGCATCAATCGAAGAAGCGGCCGTGCAGCAGCTGTTGTCGCATCGCACCGCAGGTGCCTTAAGTGTTGCAATGCCATTTATTTGTATAGCTTTTGTTGCTGCTACTTTTTGGTATTTGTTATTGGCTTACTGCTGCTGGCTGTGGCTGCTGCAGCAACCGTGGCAGTTGCTTTGTGGTTTTTACAAACAAATCTGCGGTTGACTGTCGAGTGCCGTCAAACAGACGCGTTCGCATCACATGACTTTATGTTCGCTTTTTAGCTGAAGACAGCGTATCCGAAGTCGAGGTCAATAAATCATTTGCTTATTGCGGCAAAGACACAAGCTGCATATCCCAAGTCAGAAGCCAAAAAATGTGTTGCTTTATTTTCGCAATGGGCCCGAATGTAAACAGAACGTTTTACGATGGGCTTTTTTTGGGAAATTTACACAAGTGTTTCAATTCGTTCATTTAATATTTTGCTACGAATTGTATTAATACAAAATGTTAATGGAGTCTCACTTTCAATAATATATATATAAATATTATATATATTGAATTGCATTGTTTTCCTACTATTGTTAACATATCCGTATTTTGGTCTTTTAGAGAACTATATAAGACACACTTCATGTGGTCACACAAGCACTTCAAGCACTGCCGTCAATATGAAATCTCAGACAATTCTTATAGTGATCGCTATAGCCTTATGCGCCCTGTCCGAAGTCAGCTGTACGGGTTCTCCAGGAAAATGCCCCAGATCCTGTAATAGGGATAATAGATCTGTCTGCGCTAGCTTGACTCGCGGCGGAACCACCAGCACTTGCACTTTTCCCAACATATGCCTGGTGAGAATGCAGAGTTGCCGCAGAAATCAAAGTAAGCAAATATATATATGTTTTTTTTTAAAACAATTTATAATATTTTTCTGCCTCTCAAATCGCTTCTTCAGATTGGATGGCCATTACCCAAGCAGCTTGCACTAGGAATTCAGCCGATTGCGGGACTTTGATGGCTGGCTAGTTAAACAAATTAACACATTTCAAAGAAAATAATTATATAATTATATATAATAATAATAATATATAGCAAAATGACAAGTTGCACATCAGAATTCAAAACGCAAGAAGTGTTTCGATTTATTCTCACAATGCGCCTATTTTAAAACCGTTTCATTTTCGTTTTGACCAGAATGCTTAAAAAATCTTTTGAAAATTAAGCGTATGTATTATGTATTTTAATATGTAAATATGTACATATGTATTTAAAGATTAATAAATGACTGGTCTGTAGTTTGCATTGAATTAAATATTGTAAAGAAGACAAAAACTGCAACGCTTTATTCTGGACATGCGTCAAAATTAAATATCTTTTCTTTTGTGAAAGAATATTAAATAAGGCTTTAGAAAATAAAACATTGTATTATGAATTTCAATATACAATTATGTATAAGTATTCCCCTTTACTGATTCAATTATAAATACATAAAGGGTGTATATTTTTGGCACTATAAAAGTCAGACTCAAACCTTTCCAAGCTTCACAAGTATTTCATAAACTCTGCTTAACATGAAATTGCAAATTAATATTTTACTGCTTGCTGTGAGTCTGTTGGTCTGTGTCCTGTCCGAAGTCAGCTGTACGGGTTCTCCAGGAAAATGCCCCAGATCCTGTAATAGGGAAAATAGACCTGTCTGCGCTAGCTTCACTCGCGGCGGAAACACCAGCATTTGCACTTTTCACAACATATGCCATGTGAGAATGCAGAGTTGCCGGAAAAATCAAAGTAAGCAAACATATATAATTTTTTTTAAATAATTTACAACATTATTCGGACTTTCAAAACGCTTTTTTAGATTGGATGGCCATTACCCAAGCAACTTGCACTAGGAATTCAGGCGATTGCTGGGCTTTGATGACCGGCTAGCTAAACCAATAACCACTTCTCAAAAAAAAAATAATATATATATAGCCATTGAATATGCGAAATGACAAGTTGCACATCAGAATTCCGAACGTGTTTCACTTTACTTTAAAACAGTTTCTTTTATTTAAAACGTTTAAAAAAGCTTTTGAAAATGCAGCGCCCTTCTTTCATTTTCATTTATTTACAATTGTTATATGTATTTTAATATGCAAATATGTACATATTAATAAATGACTTGTCTGTTCTTTGCATTGAATTAAATACTGTGAAGAAGACAAAAAGTGCAACGTTTTATTCTCGACATGCATTAAAATTAAAAACCTTTTCTTTTGTGAAAGAATATTAAATAAGGCTTTAAAAAACTAAACCATTGTTTTATGAATTTCAATATACAATTATGTATAAGTATTCCCCTTTACTGATTCAATTATAAATACATAAAGGGTGTATATTTTTGGCACTATAAAAGTCAGAGTCAAACCTTTCCAGGCTTCACAAGTATTTCATAAAATCCGCTTAACATGAAATTGCAAACTAATCTTTTGCTGCTTGCTGTGAGCCTGTTGGTCTGTGTCCTGTCCGGAGTCAGCAGTAGGGGTTCTCCAGGAAAATGCCCGAGAATATGTAATACGGAGAGTAGGCCTATCTGTGCTATGTGGAGTCGTGGCAGAAACTTAAGCCTCTGCACTTTTAAAAATATGTGCTATATGATGCTTCAGAATTGTAGTGTAAATCAAGGTAAGTAAAAATATATATATTTATGAATAACTTACAAGATTAACTGACTCTAAAATCAATCCCTTAGGATGGGTGGTACGCAACCAAGGAGCATGCAACAGCAGTACAAATGATTGCCGGGCTTTAGTAATTTTCACCTAGTTCGACAAAATAACTCATGTAATATATATATAAAATGATAAATACATATCCACAGCAATATAAATGCAATTCGAAATGCAAATAGTCTAGCTACATCAGAAGTCAAAAAAACAAATTTAACAACATTTTTTTAAATGACCTGAAGGTTTAACAATGCCTTTTTAAAAAATTTGTACAACTGTTTTATTTCAATTAATTTACTAAAAAAAATTGCTGTATTTATTTTCTTTTATTTTGTGTATCGAACAGAATGTTTAATTAGGCTTTTTGAAATAAGCAATTGTATTACAAATTTTAATTCGCAAATATGTAAGTGCATTCACATTTACTGATGTACCTATAAGTACATATCTGGCATATATTTTTGGCACTATATAAGTCGCAGTAAAACCATTCGAGGCAACACAATTATTTCACAAAATTCCGCTTAACATGAAATTGCAAATTAATCTTTTTTTGCTTGCTGTTATCCTGTTAGTCTGTGTCCTGTCGGGTGCTCGAGGAAAATGCGTTTGTAGCAAAGAACTCAAAAGAGTCTGTGCTGTGTCGGGAAGTAGCAAGTGTACTTTTGGTAATAGTTGCTTGGTTGAATGTAATCGAAAAAAAAGTAAGCAAAAATATATATTACAAAAATAATTTGCAAAATTTACTGACTCTAAAATCGCTCACTTAGGATGGGTGAAAGTTAACGAAGGACCTTGCAATAGGGATACATCCGATTGCCGGAATTTTGGGCTGACCGGATGAATAAAACGCATTTTCAAACATCAAAGTGATAAGCGATAAATATTTATTAAAAATATGTTAATAAGTGTATAAAAGTGTACTCCTTCAATAACTAATGTAGCTGTCTGCTGTCTGAAAGGTCTTAGTTACACTCCTGTCCAACAGCAGATCCAATCGCTCAGCATGCCTCTTACTGGGGCACAACGCTAACCGCTGCGTTGAGTGACTATTTTTCCCAGTGCCAGGCAGAGAGACACGCTAGTCATCGCAAGTTGAAGACTTGCTCCCAGGCGTGCAACATTTGCCCCCGTTGCCCATTTGGCAAGACAAACAATTTCAACATGCCACCGCGTTGTTGTCGCCACTGCTGTTAATGATTAGCTCAAAGCCCCACAGACATTGTGTGTCGTAGGTGTACAGCATCGACAGGCAATGAGTTGACAGTAGCAAAGATTTATGACTGTCTCTTTAGCGTTTTGCCATTTTATTTATATATATTCACATATTTTTTTTTTATTGGTGTCAACGCAAACGTAACCCAGAATGCCACTTGTGTGCTTGCCACATTTTCTATTTGTATTTTTTTTTTCATTTGCTGCGGTACTCACTGCGTGCCACGAAACAGATTCACGTTGTAGTCATAGACCGAGGAGCGACCCGGTCCGGCCAGCAGCAGGGCACAGTCCGAGCCATGGGCGGAGTGCTGTTGCGCCCCAAACTGATGGTATTGCGCCTGTGCAGCACTCAGCAGACCCAGCACAAGTATTCTGTGGATAACAAAAATAAATAAATATACATATTAATTTTAATATTTATTAATGTTTGCACCTAGTGCTACAAGCTGCTGCATACAAGGCACAAACTAAATGCAATTAATCATATAAAATAAAATAAAAATACAAACCAAATATTAACTATACAATTTCCAATAAAAAAATAGAAGGTCAAATAAAGATTTAGAACATATGCATATAGTATATATATGTTTGTATCTAAGAGCTTTAAATCGTTTTGCCAGCAACGTGGCCTATTAATCACCAACTGGCCAAAAGTAGCAACACTACAACCAACACTATTTGTCGATTCGCTGTGAATGTTACCAATATGAATTGCAATTGTTTTGTGTGCTGTGCTGTGCATTGTGTTTTTGGCCATATTTCGCAGTGTCTGGCCGCTTGACAGCTGGTAACCTTGCTTTTATTAACTCAAATTTATGACTGGGGGCACGTGTTGATGTAAATGGCCTGTTAGCTATTTTTGGCCGCCCGAATAAAACACATATTTATATATTCGTTCAATTGTTAATGACTTTTTATAAGTATCGATTGTTAATGCTGCCAGCAACAATTTAACATTAACAGTGAAAGTGCCCTGTGTTGGCCCTGTTCATTTATGATCTATTGCTTTGGGCTTTTGATGAAAATGAGCTGCTCTTGTGTAAGCCAAATAAAACGCACTTAAATCCTTTCACTTTCCGCATCGCTTTCAATTTATGCCTTTGTATTGAGGCTTTCTTTTTCTTTTTAGCTTTTGGTGTATCTGATTTCATTGATGTTCCCCCCTTGTAATTGGAGCAGCTGTGTGACAAGTGCACAGCCAGCAAATATGTGTTGGCAGCACACTCCAAATGCTATTATAAATTTAAATAAACAAGCTGCACATTGGAGCCAAAATGTCGTATGAATTTAATAAATTATTATTTTAATGACCAGAACGTTTAGTACAACTAGTTGAAAAATTTGCAGAGGTGTTTCTTTTCGATTTATTTGTAATACTTGACTGGTTTTTTTTTAAATAAATTAAAATTTAAACATTGTATTCTTACGATTGTTGTGCTGAGTAAAATACTGACGTTCATGGAACTATTTTAGACTAAATTAAAAACTATTTAATTACCCAAGTACTTCGAGCACTGTCGTCAATATGAAATCTCAGACAATTCTTATAGTGATCGCTGTGAGCATATGGGTCCGATACAAAGTCAGCTGTAGTAGGACTTCAGCAGAAAAATTCCCCAGTTCCTTTAATAGACCAGTCTTTATTTTTTTTTTGTCTGTTGACCAGAAAGTTTACAGTTACTATACAGCCAACAGCATTCCAAAGGCAACTGTTAAATCGTTTTATAAACTAGTCACAAAACTGAGTTTTTTTTTTTTGCAGTTTTTTAATTAAATGGTGTTTACATTTTACTAAAGCACACTGAATTATTAGATAGTCAAATTTTGTTTTGTAAGCTCTTCGCAATGGCAAATTCGTAAAATATTTTATTTGCAATCAAAAGCCACTTTGTGGTTGCAAAAATACGCATATAAAAGTGGCGACAACGCAAATCAAAATGGTTCAAGGCAGCATTTTGAAATTATTAGCCGCTAAAAGCTGCGAAAAGTGTGCAATGTTGATAATTAAATGTTAAGTAAACTGGTTGATTGGCTTGCTCTTTTTTTTTGTGGTGTTTTTTTAAGCCGCCAATCCAAGGCAATTAGAACGCAGTAAAAGGCTCCGGCGCCCACGCAGTGATTGGTTTAGTTGTGGATGGCAATTGGCCACGCCTGACAAAAATTGAACACTTGAATTGACTTGATTGCATGCTGGCCAACAGATCAACAGGCAGCTGGCCACTGCGTAAGTCAATTAATTGGTGCTCGCCATTGGGGCGACAGCTTTTGTGAAAGGCGCTCACGCACACACACACACACGCACACACATGCACACGCAAACAGTAAACGTCCTTCTGGCCAAAACAGCAACAAGATTATTGCATATTCATGCAGCGTCAAGTTTTACACCTGCCCGCAAGAGTCAATTAATTTTTTTGGTGGCTGCTGCAAACGGCTTTTCAAATAAACATGCAACTGAATATAAAAATATTTATAAGCCAAAACTGCAACTTATCTAACAATTCAAGGCATTTGCATAGCACCCAGGCTTGGTTTCAACTGAGCCAACTTTACAATTGTTGACCACATTTGTGGCCGATTTTGCCATTTTTTGAGTGTATGCCCAAAAATTTGAAGCCAAATCCAGAGGCGACCTTTTTTGTCTGTCCCAAAAAGCCTTTAACAATAACTAACTAAATGCGTGATGAACTTTCAGCATTGTTACCAAAAGTTACATCCAGATGCCTGAAATCTCCACACATTAAAAATGCGTCCAAAACGTTGACATTTGTTAATAATATCTATCAGCAACACGTTAATTGCACCGTTGCAATGTTATTGTTGTAGTTGTATTCATTGTTCATATTGTTTTTGTTGTTGTTGTTGTGCTTCCATTGTTGTGGCATTGCTTGATGTTGTAAATTTGCATCGTTATGTCATCTTTTTAGCTGGCTTTTCATGTGTATAAGTCTTACAGAGCATATCGCCCAGGCCCAGAGGCACGCCAAGTGCATAGGACCTTTTGTTGGGCCATTCGATGTGGATTGTTGCTGCTGGAGTTGGAGTTGCTTACCACATCGAGCAGCATTGTCTTTTTGGGATTTATATGTAAATTGCTTGCAACCCAAAAGGTTTTGGTTTTCTTGACAAGGTGTTGAAATGCGCATAATTTTCCCCTGATTGTTAACAAAAATAGCTAAGGAATCGTAGTCAAAATACTGTAAAAAAAAAAACGCCTTGATTAAAATGACATATATTTTTTTAAGAGTTGCCCAAAAATACGCAACTGATTTTAAAATATTATTACTAAATAAGGATACATTTTCAACTTAGTTTCGAGTTAAATTTTGTCGTATTAACATACATTTTGAGAGAAAGGCAAACTGCAATGGGAAGGGGTTATTATTATGTATTTTACACAGATTATACAACAAAATTTCTCATTAATTTTAACGCTGTGAATTGGGTTTTATTATTTATTAAACAAATGTATTCATTAATCAAATAAAGGTCTGCCGGATTTGAAGTCTAGTGTATTTTAAAAGACCTTTTACGGTCAGCAATTGTATTTATAATATTGTTGAAATAACAATTAAAATATTATTGCTTGTATAATTTAACGCTTTTTCATTTTTATGACTGTTGATTGTTATTATAATTGAAATTAAATTTATTCTCTCTTAGTAAAAAGGCCAAAATCATAGTAATTTTTAAAGCATAATGTGCGGATATTAATCAGACCAAACGCTGAACACTAAATGGTTTTTTTTTTAATAAAAACCAGATATTTGTAAGTCTGGCTTCTCGTATCTAATGGACTGCAAATACCGAATGCGAATGAGATTTTAATTGTTGCAATCAGGTTTGCTCAATCCGCTTGTGCACCGGCTGTGCTGTTGCACCGGCCAATTGCTAATGTCCAAGTGAATCTTGCTCTGCACAGAATCTGAACCGATCGAACCAGGCTGATTTTATGCTCGAGACATGTCATCACATCCGTTTGCCGTTTCCAACGCAAACAAGTGCTAAAAAATCAAATCAATAGCGCACACATGGCGCATACTTAATAAACCATTGGCCAATTGCAACACGAAGCGCATTTATGTGGCATTAGTGTCGCTCTTTTTATTGTGCCGTAAATCGGCCATATGTGCAGTGGCAAACACGTTTTATATCTCTGTGTTATGGGCTAATAAGCAGGCTAACGATTTGACCCAAAAAAATAAAAAAAGAAAATCAAGCTAAGAAACCCATCAATTTAATGGAATCGACATGATCTCGTGAAGGGTTTATGATATATCGCCCCAAAGGAGCGCGGCACGCAATCGACATGCCACAGATAAATATCTGACACGGCTTACGTGCAGTTTATAGAGTTATATATATCGAATTCATTCGATTAGAATGTAAAACTGATTTTGCTTTTTTTACTGATACCATCGCCAATTGACACGCATTTGATCCCAGTTGCGCATACGCCGCGTTGTGCAGTTGGCCAGTTGACCAGTTGGCCATTGATAACTAAGTAGGCGATCTGCGGAGCAATTGCTTATTAATTGAGATCGCTGCAAGCAGCCCGCCTTTGCAGATTTATGACTGGCGGTGGTGCAACTAATTGCAAACAAATTGCAATGCTTAACACAGATTTAAATACTATAAAAGCGGCTCAATTCAATGCCAGACCATTGACCAAATTGCAAATGCAGTTTATGAAGTGCAAAATCTCAATGCAAAACTCGCTGCTGTCCAAACCACCGATCGATTGTAAATACATAAATCAAATACAAACAACTTTTTCATTTGATGTTGATTTTTGATTTCGGTTTGCTTTTGTACAAGTCAACTGCCTTGACTTTCTTACCATAACTTTAAGACTTCAACTGAAGTCAGAGTCTGAGATGAGCATCCTCATGCGACACCTACATACCAAATTTGATGTTTGTGTTTTTAGAAACGCCTTTCCCCACTTTGTTGCACCATTTGTTTTTTTTTTTTAACAATTACCAAATTGTTGCATGAATTCAATAACTCAACGACGTCTGTCGTCTCTGGCTATGACTTCAAATGTCTAACAATTGGCACATCGTCATCATCATCATCATCAACATCATCATCAATTTGAGTGCGAATGATGCAAGAGCCACTTCACTTGGCCTGCCTACAAATGAGCGGGTGATTATCGCCTAGGTATTTTCTGTAGATTTGTTCAGTTTTGGATATAATATGGATTTCTATGTTCAACTGTTGCGTAGCTTTGCATGCCAACATGCATAATTATATGCTTTGTTTAAATAGCATTTCAACTAAATATGCAACACATCACGAAAAACTGCATCTATTTCATATTTTTTTTTCTTTCAGCTGCATAGTTGTGCTTTCAATTGCCTCATAATTTTTAAAAAAAACGCACATGAAATCAAACCAAAAAAAAAAAAAAAAATACAAAACAAACAAAAAAGAGAAACAAAAACCATCCGCAAGATATTTGGGTTAGCTTGGCTCTCACGATCCATAAGATTTTATTATTGTTGATCCAAGGCGCTTCATTCTACTGCACGATCGCCAACAGCTACTGCATATTAATTATTTCGCTCTTGACTGATAAGCGCAAAAAAAAAAAGATCTAAATATGTAGACCAAAAGATCTGAAAAGATACTTTTCACTTTTGGTTCACACGCTTGTGGGATGTATGTGGCATGTATGATATACAACGTAATGTAAAAAAAAAAAATTTATTTGTCATAATAAATATTTGTAACACTTTCTCGACTGTGAATCAGCAGATTTTGGTGAATGTACCATCTAAGAAAAAAGAAAATTTGACGTAAAAAAAAAAAGCTAATAATTTAGCACAAACAAACAAATGTTGCAATTCAATGGTTAATTAATGTGCATCATTAGGCATAAACACTTTTACTTGAAGCTAGCTAAAAAGATAAATGATTAGATTATATATTTTGCCAGCGGTCCTTCAGTTACTTAACCCACTCATTATTCGTATATTTAAAGCCGCAAAACTTTCAACGTGCATCATTACCAATGCCCTAAATGAAAAACTCAGCCATAAACTCAATTAAAGGTAAAAAAAATTTAAAGTACATTTACAAAACTAAATTAATGTTGTGGGCAGCATAATCATCAATTTTGAAAGCACAATTATTTCGGATAATTTAAGTTAAGTGTTGAGTATGATGGCGCATCATCAGTTAACATAAATTTTCAAAGATCTGTAAATCAAAAGTGAATGTTTGGCTAACATTCACTTTGAAAATCGAGCAACCAGCCAAGTGCCGCATGGCCCATCAATGTCAGCGGCAAAAAAACAAATTTGGCTTAAAAATGTTTACGTTAAACGAAATAATAATGAAATCAAGTATATAAAAACCTCACGTGGTATGTTGCCCAAGATGAGAGGAGGCAAGGAATTGGCATAATGCGAGTAATTGTGGCAAAAACGATGCACAGATGAAGTAAAAAAAAGGAAAATGTTTAAAGTAAAAAACCAGCACACAATTTTAACCACAATTCACGGCTGCTTGTCTTGGCTTGAACCTTATAAAGGTATTTATTTTTTTTTATGTAACAAAAGAGCTTTTCGACGGCTCTTTGTATCAGTTCATATGTGACTTTGATCAAATAAATATTGTGATATGATCAACGGCTCATTAAAAGGCAACACGATGCGCTTTTATGGCAGCACCTCGATGTGTTATTTCGACGCTTTCCAATTTCGAGCGAAACACGCCCAGCAAATCGACAGCAACGATTTGTGGATGAATTGTGAGTGGAGCACAGAAAGTGCATGCAAATTGGCCAAAATGCAGGCTGAGCTTCAGCAGCCTTGACACAAATTCGCTGAGGCTAACTGTCAGTGACCAGAGTGCGGTCGGTATGGATGCCGGTATAATCTCTCTGTAACTACCTGTTGGCTCTGCTCTGTGCTCTGTGCAAGCCATTTCACTTGCTCTCTATAGTCACAATTATGTCTTAATTTTATAATATTTAAGCGAACCGGATTTCTAGCAAGTCTCGAGGCAGATGCAGCCCAGTTTTGAGCTGCAGCATTGCCAGCAATTGCAGCAGGAAATCAACTTCGCATTGCATTTTTGGCTGTCTTTTTTTCTGTTGAGCTTGTCTTCTACATTTAAGGAGAAAGTAAAGTGGACAAATGCAGACGCAGACGCAGACGCAGACGGCCTGGCAGCCTGGCAGCCAACTGGTTGAACATGAATTCCAAATCAACAACTGGCAAGCATTTAGCCAATTGTGTAACTCGACTTAAACTTTGCGAGTAATGTTAATGACCTCGTTAACGCCCCCCTTTTTGCACAGAGCATAGCCAAGGCATAATTCAAAATTCACGCTCTGTTCCTATTTACAGGTTTTTACTAATAGCTTTATTTTATGACTGCCGTCGAGACACAGAACAAGTCAACAAAAAATAACGGCATGCAACTGGCAATTAACAACAATGCGATAACTCAATATTATTGCTGTAAATTGTTAGCCCAGTCTTCGTTTATTGCTTATGTTAGTTTAGGTGCGAACTGCCGTTAGTCAATGAAATAAATACACAATGGTTTTTAGACACTGTCTAAGCCATGTTGCATACGGCCACGCCCACAAACACACTACTATGTGACACGCCTTTAAAGCGTAGATAATCCAGTGAGTGGACTACCTTGCAATTATGTGATTATATGCGCCTTCCTTTTTACTTGCCGATCAGTTTAATAATAATACCCATATTGCTTTGCCCGGCTTTAAATCTTATCTTTCACCTTTGCAATGCTGGCTGGCGTCTAATTGCTTTTCAAACGAATCTCCAGCTCAAGCTGAGCTCCATTTAAGTAGGTGTTAATGGCGAAACGAGCGCCAACCAGCAGTTACTACCAATAAGCCAAGAGCATGACCTATACGCTCATTAGACTAAGCCAAGCTGAGCTCTGCCCAGAGGCTGTCTGTGATGATTACTTTTGGCTGTGGGTCGCTAAAAAGATCATTAATTGTAAGCTGTGATTGGCGCGTGTTCAAAAAAATAAATAAACAAATTGTGTAGAAAGTTTTCGGAAGCGGATGTACTTAATGGTATCCGAGTGTACCAAGATGTGGTACTTGTGCTAAGCCTATTTATAGAACTCATTAAGCCACAACTTCAACAATTACACAGTCAGTAAAGAAATGGCGCTCCAAAACACTTATGTACAACCTGAATACAAATGTGTAAATCAAAACACAAACATGGCATATGGCAGTAATTTTAGACGGCGTCAAAAGAACTCACATAAAATTTCTCTGGCGATCACGCAGAACTTTCCACGCCCCGAAAGCAACGGTAAAGTGCTAAACAGAAAGTTGTCATAACCCAGAAGATAGGCATAAAATATTACATAAAAAAGTTATAACTAGCTGATGATGAAAACAGAGTTTGTGGAACACATTCTCGCTGTTTCGGTGGTCGAAAATGAACTTGAACAATGTGTTGTAAGGCACCGCTCCATAAAATGCAACAAATACAAATGCTACTAATTAGTGCGGCACAGAAATAAATAAAAAATACTTAGAGCTAACCAACTAACAACTAGTTGAGTTGACATACCTTAAAATCATTTTGTTGACGTTGCACGTTGCCACTTGGCCGTTGGCCGTCGCTGTAGCTACTAATGACTTCTTTAAATGCGTTTTTGCGTCAATTTTCGCACGGAAACACCAAAGAGCTATGTAAACTTAATCCAATTATGGTCGACGAAGCGATAAACTGGAACGTTGTGACTGCCCACGCAGATTGCGATGATCGTCTGATTTTCGATTGGTTTCTTTTTCTCTTTTAACTTGGCCTTAATTATTTGTAGAGCCTCGTGTTGGCAGGCCAAAGTGCAGCACGTCACCTGCAAAGTTCAAACACACACAATCTACTTCAAGTATGTTTCGTAAGTCTTTTGTTTTTTTTTTTTATTTTTAACACTTTTTCTTGGTTTTATTTTAGATTTCTTCTCTACCAAAAGCCGGCAATGGTGGGTTAGGCACGTGTGCAATTAAGTTTAAACTTTGGTCGCGTTGTATTTCTTCTATTTGTGAATTGTATTTTATATATATTTTCACTGCACTTGTTGGTTAATTTATTATCAGTTCCACACATTCAACACATGTGTCCAATACCGTTAGCCGCTTGCAGTACCGCCACGGAGTGTGTCCAACAAATAACTGAACTCAGCAGCCCAATGCTGCCACACAAAACCAAATAACTTGTCGACTTGAATGCGGTTGCGACTGCGTCAACGTCAACGTCAGCGTCAGCGTCGCCGCAGCAGCAGCGACAACAGCATCGACAGCGGCAACGTCAACGGCGACGGTGACGGAGACGATAGCGATAGCAGGCCAATACAACGGTCTCAATATTTGCCAAGTAGTTTGGTTATCAGCCAAGCAGCTACCAACAACACCGGCAAAACAAACGCCCAAAAGACAAAGCGTCAGCAGCTTTTAGTTTGGCTTGAGAGACAAACGCGACAACGCGTTTTCGTGTTCGAGTGCGAATTTGTGGCTACCACTGCCAGCAGTGTGGTGAAATTGCTCAGCTGTGGTGGCTTTCCAGCGTGGCGGTGTATTGAGTAGTGTGCATACAAAGTTTGTTGCCTAAGTCTTTTGTATTGCTTTGACTTGCATGAGTACGTGCTGCGATGAGCCTGACAGATAATTAGTTATTTGCTCTAAATTTATATATTTATATGCATACATAGCAATAAAGATTAGAAATTAGAAAACATTTATTTATTTTATTTTCTATCTGGGAATATAAAAATAAAAAATATACAACTTCCGTTCACATATAAGTTTGATTCTTATTGTGTTTCTGATATAATTACAAATTTTGAAGGATATTAATTAAAAATACTTTTATAAATGTATACTTCAAAAAATGGCCTATTAAAGTAATTGTAGACACACAAACCAATCAACTTTAATCTCAAATAACACTCATAACAAATATCTACAAAAAAATCTCATTAAATAAATCCAATGCGCGACCAAACGTCAAATCGCCAAGCAGTTAAAATTATTCAAGTTTTAAGCCACACTTACAAATTGAACACTTTTGTATTTTCCACATCGATTTTGTGGCCTTAGCTTCGGCTTTGTTGACTTTACAATTGCTTTGCATGAACGCATGAAAATTGTGCAATCATTCAAGCTGCGTTAAATAAAAAAATATATATATATATCTCTATATAAAAGAGAATAACAACGAGAACAACCGCAGTGTGCCACGAGCTCCACGCATTTTTTTGAAAAGTGGTTTTCTGGTTGTTGTTGTTGTTGTTGCTGCTGCTGCTGCTCTTTTATCTTAGCCTACATGAGACAATTTTTTTATGCGCATTACAATCTACGTTATCGACCTGGTTTGACTGCATTACATTTAGTTCGTTTTTGTTAACTTTGTTGTCTAGTTTATTAAACATGCCATTAAATTTTAATGTCGTGTGACATTTTTGTTTACGCACCACGTCAATGTAGAGCAAAATATTAGCATGTTGGCATATTAGTTACTCATTTTTCTTGCCTGTCATTGAGTTGTTTAATTAATATTTATCGCATATCAGATAATACACAAGTGCATCAGTATTTGGCTGATAAAACGTTTGCTGCATTTTCTAAAAAAAAACTTAATTGCTAAAACGCCTTCATATGGGCCATTTGATTAGCCGGCCACAGCCGGCCGCAGCCAACTAAGCCACAATTGGTCCATGTTAAGCCAATTTAATTAAGTTGGAGGCGCTGAATGCCTGCCACAGTTTGTTGCAGACAACCTTGCAGGCATTCTTAACATGTTCAAGATTTTTACCAACGCACCGCATGTAGACTTGTTGTTGTTGTTGTTGTTATTTGCTGCTGCTGCGTTCACTTTTCAAATGCTTACAAAATGTCAATTTTTGGCACAATGTTATTTGTTAGTTGATCGAAACGATTGAGCAATTGTTGATATGTTTTTGTACTGATTTAATGGCCGACTGGCTAATTGTATAAGAAAACCGCACGAATGTGTTTTAGAAATTAAAACTCTTGGCACTCAGCTGACACCCCAAAATGCAGCACAGCTGGCGACAACACTGCGAATGAGTCATAACTGGCCAGAGATTCAGGGCGCCTCGGGCACATACTCCCTAGTGGCCAGCTTTGGTGTGTAAGCCAATTTGATTACGCTTGCATAATGAGACACAGTTGTTACCCACAATGCTGAGACTTGTTATTTATTCGTATATATTTCTTTTTATCATTATAGCAATGACATTTCATTTTTGCCAAATAGCTTGTTATCGAAGCAATTGGATTTGCTATATCTTAGACAATTGTAAGCATAATTTGCTTATATTGTTGCATATGAGCCAAAAAAAAAATATATATAATTTGACCATATCCGACCCTGAGCCATTTAATTATTGGGTGTGCGAAGGTTGCTTTTCAAATATCTTTTGATCGATTTTTTGCTTTTTTTCTTATTACCTCACTTGGCTTTCGCTGAACCGTTAAGCAAGCAAAGTTTGTATACATTCAACCAAAAGTTCAGATAATAATAAACTCTTCTATATGCCAATTATAACGATGGCGACAGCTAATGAGGAATTGCCATTAAATCCACTGAGCATTAAATCCATAACAACATAGCTCATGTATTATGCATTGTTTTTTTAGCAGTTGGCCAAAATCAGTTGCCAAAATTGCTAAGTGCAGTTTAAAACTTGATATATAAGTACACATTTTTTTTTTTGCAGATAAATTGTGTTTTTATTAACAGTGTTTACATTTAAAATTATGTTTTTTTCAACCCGCAGCACGAGCTAAACACATATGAAGTCGAGTATAAAGATATCATAATGTCAGGGAAAGATTGCAGAGCAGTGTTTTTAGTAGTGAGCATTGGAATATTTAGTGGGGATCGTATGACGACTGTGGCCGGAGTTGACGGCAGTGGGAATGCCATGATGATAACGGGAGTTGACCAGGCGTTGACCGATGGCAGCAGGAGCAGCGATTGCTTGGGAGGGAAAGTGATGTGGTTGCTGGACAACAGTACCATGCTGATAACCCGATGAGATGGATCCGACTGCACCAACTCTAACAGTTGAAATTGGATGACCAGCGATTCCATTGTGAGCCGGCTGGCCAAAATGCACCAATCCACTGGGCCTATAAACATGCCCAGCTGCAACTGATGTTAAGTAAGGAGATGCTGGATGTTGGGCAACAACTACATAAACCAGACAACTCAGCAGGATTAGCAAAGTAACAGCCATGATGCAAGTTCAAATTGTGTTTAAAGTGACAACTGATACCTTTTTTGATCAAATTCTACTCTTATATAGCTCCGGCACAGCCAAATTCATTTAGCAAATTTTGAGACTTAATTTTTTAAATTTAATTGCCTTCAGTTTTGTTAGGCTGCTCTAAGTGTTTATTAGCCTTACATATTAAATATAATTAGCAAATGATGTAATGATAAGTACTCCAAAAAATTTAAAAGTGTTTTTGCCTTAAAAATCCCAAATGTATCTGTGCTGTGTATATTGACCCCTCATTTCAAATTATAACAAAGATGAATCAGTTTGTAATTTTAAGACATATATATTTATTTATAGCCGCTTGATATGCATACCTTAACAAAAATCGAAAACAAAATAAGTGTATCAATATTTCATATAGTAACAATATTTGTTAAAGAGCAGTGGCTAAAGAAAAATTAATAAGAATTTATTATTTAATATAAGAGTAATATTATTTCACATGCTACAAATCTTTCATTATATTTTTTTGGCTCGAAATTTTATTTATCTCTATGCAATAATTTGTACATCCAAAATATTTTTGAAGCTACACAGTGTGCAAGTTTTTTTTTTATATATAAAACTATTGACAATTACAATTATATAACATTTTTTTTAATTCACATTGATTGTGGTGATTCCACACATTCTCCAAGCGAATAGTAAGAATAGGCTATTAAGAAATTAAAAAATAAATTCAATATACTCTTGAAAATAACCAACTTTAATTGAATATTTAAAATGACTTACCTCTGTCATTAGTGCACATATAATTCCGCATCTCACACTCATTGGCAAAGGTTATATATTCCTCCTGGAAAAAATGTGCACACACCGGCTCAAAGTTTCTCGTGCATCCCCTTACGCAGTTCTGCTTGCAAGTCTCCCTATCCGTTTCAACCAGCTCGGATTCTCCTTGGCTGCGGCGGGCACATTGCTCCACTTCAAACAAGCAACTATTGTGAATAACGTGGCATCGTTCCCCATCGGTTGACCAAATATATTCCTTTTCACCAGAGCATTTGTATTTCGCATTGCAATCGAATAAACTGTGACGAGCTTGAAGGCACCCAGACAAGCCCAGCAGTAGAACCAGCTTGATTACCAGAGACATCTTCCTCAACTAAATGTGGCTACCCGGCTGGGCTATTCGTGTAGTTGCCAATCCGTTTTATATGATTTGTCATTGAGTGATGACAGAGGGGTTTCCCGCATTGCGTGATTCCCCCTACAGATAGAGATAGTTATAATGCAATGAATGTACTTTAAAACTACCTTTTAATTGCTATCGAATTCTGAAAATCTCATCATTTAATTTGCTACACAAAGTAAATACATGATTATTAATATTATTAATTTAGTTTGTTGTAAAATTTAGTTTTAGTTTTTGGGACGGAAATCATATTGGAATTTGCTCTCCATCAGCTCTAGGAAGAATTTATTTAGTTGTGTGAAATCATTAAAATTATACAGAAAAGGTATATTTTTGGCGTTGTTAATTGTTATGCAAGTATCAGCTCAGTTGTTCAGACACACCTCCTTGGAAACATATACATTGCTGTGAAATGAATAAAAAAATGTATAATATACTCTTTTCAATTATTAATCCGATCAAAGTAAAACTAATTGCGGAAAACCAAATATGTACCGTCCAAAGTCCACGCTTTCGGGGCTATCGGGGCAATTAGCCGAACAATTGGCATTCAAATAATTCACTGCCAGACAAAACACAAAACTGAGCTTCTAAAAATACTTTCATTTTCAATAATAACGCTAACAATCTAGTAAATATGGGGGTTTTTATACTATTCAATGCACACAACTATAGATAATGTAAGTATTTTATTTTTATTAAACAATGCAATTCATACCGACAATAAAATCATGATATATGGGTAATTTTTCATTTGGGTTTCCGATGTTTTTAATTACGTGTTTATTTTTTCTGAGTGTAGTAAAACAAAATAATTCATTTCACATCTTTCACTTTATTCTTCACATTTAAAATTTGTTGGTTTTTAGTTTTTTTCTTTGGAATGGCAATTTGCACAAAATTTTTTATTTTTGATTTTAATTTTCTCAGTCCAAGAACGCTAGAAAAAAGAAGTTGAATTTTCTTCAATGTTTTTCACATATGAATTATAAATAAATTGCACTCACTTTCACCAGTTCTGCAGGTGTGTGCCAACTTCAAGCACGAATTTGCAAAGTATTTCACTTCGCCCCTGTAGGTGCCCGTGACTGGAGCAAAATCCCTTGGACACATATTGTTGCAGTGCCTTTGACACTCCTCTTTGGTGCTGACAGTCAGGGCTATAATTAATATTTAAAGTAATTATGAGTGCTCTATGTTCAACTGCATGTCCAGGTTTAATAGCTCACCTGGACGTCGAACACAGTTCGCCTGAATAAAGTAACACTCGTTGCGGAACACTTGGCAGTCTCCTCCCAAGGCCCACACAACATTCTCAGTATCGGGACAGGGTCCGGTACAATTGCCATTTACGTGGCTTAATCCAAGGCAGAGCACCAAACAAACTGTCAAAAAGAACTTCATTTCAAATAAGCAGCTAGCTTTCGACTGTTGGCCAGCGGCTCAAAACGTTGATATTATATAGCAAAATATTAGCATGTTTTATACTAAATACTAAAACGCGTAAGCTACGAGGCTCTTATCAGCTAAGTCAATAAAAATGTTTCATTCTCTCACAAACAATACATTGAGATGATAAAGAAATTTTTTTGTCTAGAATTTCATGCTCTCTGCTTTTACCTCATAATATTTATTAATGTACACCTCAAGCAATATTTACCTATATAATAAATAGGTATTGTCTAAATTTTATTTTTAGACACAATTGTAAGCAATAATAATTGCTAATCGTTTAAAATCGCATTTTATTGGGTAATGAATAGAAATAGTTTTAATTTTTGAATCTCGAATAGAAGACACTATTTTTGCATATCAAATATTATATTACATAATAATAATCATTTTTTATTTTATTTTATATATTTATATATCAGTGGATATTTTATTTGTTAATGTATTTACAAATTATTATTTGCTTGTACGTGATGAAAATAAAAATTATATTTTTTTCAGAATTTTTTCACTTTAAAAATGATTTTTGGTCGAAAGATCTTGTTTTAAAAGTGCTGTGAGGCATATTTAATAGCGAGTGTTGCCAAATTTGTTGCCGCTTTGAATGTGACCAGACGGGGCGGAACGGGATGCACCATTTATAAACTGCGTTGGCTGCTGTGCAACTGATGGAAAGAGGACAGGACCAGTATTTGAGGATGTACTGAAAGTCGGTCGCTGAACCGTTGGGGCAGCAACAAGATTTCCTGAGACTGAAGGACGATAGAAGGATGCGTGTTTGCCAACATTCGTTGGAGCTGCAACAGCTGAACGTCTGCCATCCGCTCCCTGGGCTGGTCCAAAAACTGTTGGTCCATGCATCGCTACAGGTCGACCAGTATGAACCGATGGATAACCCAGCGAAGACGGATGCTGGGCTACGATTCCATAAGCCAGGCAACTCAGCAGCACAACGAAAATAACAGCCATTTTTGGTAATTGTATCAAAGTTATCCTTTTGATTATTTAGCCTGATTGTTGCTCGTCAAGAACTGATGATTTTGTTGGCAAAACATATAGCTTTTATATGTAGAGCTAATTTAGTAAGACTGATTTATTTATTCTGTTCGTACACTTATAAACAATGAACAATAATGCAAAAATGAGATAAGACACTTTTGGCGATTTCTCATTTTTTTTTTTGAGAATTAAGTGACTCTGATTTCCAAAATGTACAGAGCATTTTAAGTAATTGCATCAGGTCGTTGGTGTTATGACTGATGACGCAAGTTGTACATCAGTTGCTCAAATATTTACGTTCTAAGAATGCGCTACAATATGGTAAGAATTGGAGCCAATGCGAATTTGTAAAGCTGTTTGCAAATTCTTAACTTGGCTATTCAAACAGAAGTAAACACTTTTATGGCCGTTCATTAAAGAATTCTCTGAATATTTTAAAGTTTGCAAATTATGCTACCTCATTTTAATTCAAACAAGATAATTATAGTGTGCGGAATGAGTCTAGCGATCGTTAAAACGTGTCTCTCTTAATTTTGAAACGGGTTTTGGTCAAGTCTCACCAAACTGTGGAGTCATATTGCTCGAAATGAAATTGTATGTTTCAGTATGTTATTAAGCACAGTAATTGATAAACTAAACATTATATCATATATGTATTTAGATTTATGGTATTTATACAACATATATCATCAATCAAATACTTGTCCTAATCTGAGACAGCTTCGGCAAGTCCTATGCGCATGGCCTCCGCATCATAAACAGTATAGAAACGAGTCAGGAAGATATCTCCAAGCACCCAGAAGCTGCTTTCGATTGGCACAAGTCCAATTGCACAAATATAGTCCTCATCAGTCTCGAGGTTTAAAACATAGTCTTCGGGTCTTAGTGTAAAGCTCTCGACGCCAATTAGAAACTGAATATCAAGCAGCCCCTGCCCGTCACAGCTGACGACATATCTGTCGTTCATTATCCTTGCCCCAATCGCGTCTTGTACCTGGCTGAAGATGGTCTGGGGTACTAGGATCAGTGATGTGCCCGTATCCAAAATAGCAGTGACTGGACCATGCAAGAGATGGCTATCCACAAATATGGCCGTTATTTCAAACTGCCAGTAACCGACGACAGACACTGGTACATAGTGCAATGTGCCCATGTAGCGGGAGCTATCGGTGCCCCCAAATATAATCTCGCCTCCGTAGAGTTCGCCGGCCATGCGACGTAGATAAACAGAGAATAGGCATCGCTCGAGTTGATGCTGCTGGCATAAGAGCTCAAGGAACGGGGTCGTTTTATTCCAACCAATCTGGCTGAAGCCCAGCCCCACAATGCCATCAAAAGTCGTTCCTTCGAAGGTCGCTTGATGATGTGACAATACCTCACCAAATATCAAACCTGGCACCATCATAAATCCCACTTGTATCGTGTCCTGGGACAGATAGCCACTCACATAACCGCTGCCATATGCAAGTGTAAAATTTTGTCCATTCTTCACATAACTCTTTGACTTGTTAGCTTTGTAGCGACTGTGCTCTTGGCAGGCAATATTACTATCCGGGCAACTATTCGAAGGCAGCCACGTATTGGCCGATCCGGTGTCGAAGAGCACCCTAAACAACTGGGGCGGTGTGCCCAAACCAATGCGTCCATAATACTCCAAATTCTCTCGATTCTCCAGCACAAGATGCAACTGCTCTGTAGCAAATACTCTTTCATATAGCTGGCTATCCACTGCTTTTTTCTGTACCTCCAGTGGCACTCGCAGGACACGCATCGCAAACAACGTATGAAAAAAAATCAGCATTTCGCTGAGAAATAATAACCAAGTTCCTGGCATCTTGACTGAAGTTTTCAAGTGAACTAAAATACATTTGGGTAATTTTTTCTGATTTTGTTAATGCAACTACAGCTGTTGGTTGTAATTAGTCAATTAACAGAAGCAAAATGTGTACTACAAATAATTATTTTATTTTAGTGGTTGGTATTGGTTTTTAGTTTTATTTACCAAAGCTTTCCAGAGTAAGAGGGTAATTCGAATAACTCTAAGCTGATTACTTTTGATCAATAGATTTGGCAGTCTTCATATACAATTTTTTTATTATATATGGTTTGCTGACACGACTTTTGATGCTAATGCTAATCTATAAGGAACTGATCCAAAAAAATATTTTTTTTTCCTAATTTATGCTCGCAGCATTTTTATTATTTTTGTTCACCAAAACTTGTTTTTCTTTATAAAAGAAATTTATTTAAGACTGTCACAACCAGGAGAAGGCTTTTTGCACTCTCCTGCGCCAGCTGTGCGCCATTCTATAAAATAAATATTATTAATTATTAATGGAGATATTTAATTTTGTATTAGACAACTCACTTATGCCCTTGGTGCAGGAGCTGGCGCTCATCGAACAACTACTGGGGAAGGTGCATTGGATCAATTGACCACGGACACGAGCTTCTCCGCACGTTGGTTGATAAATTGCTGGACAGATTGAAGGACATTGTCCGGCGACCATAATTAGGCCACAGCAGAGGAGCACACTGATTAAGGCAAAACTGAACTTCATTGCAGCGAAATGTTTTTTGAAGACTAGTTTATTTCGGTGACAATGTCGGGCTTTTATACTAGTATTACTAATAGCTATTGAAAACTGGTTTCTCTCTTTATTTGTTCTAAACAATAAACTGATGTGCGAAAAATATCAAATAAATAGTAAATCCCCATTCCGATAGGGTTTAAGTGCAAAGATAAACATTTTCATATATTTCTTTGAATTGTTGGTTCCAGGTACTTTAACTTTAACTAACGAGATAATTATTGCTGAGTAACTGTGCAACGGGCTATGGGCTATAGGCTATGGGACTGACCAGGTGACCTTTAAGCCACAATCTTTTCAATGACTCTCATTAATCACAGGCAACCTTAATTGATATGCGCCTGGGCGTGCTGCAAACTCACATGCTGCCTTTGTAAAACATTTGATTTGCAATTTATTCAATTTATTTCAAGCCACGAATCGATTCGATTGAATTCACCTCAACACATATTATTATTTACCAGTTAGAAGTTTAACCAGATATATATATACATGTACTTAAGAGGGTGTGAACCGTTTATCTGTACATAAAGTAGTCTGACAGCTTTTTATTTAAAGTGTATATCTCACTGAATTCTGCAGGTAACTAAAATTATTATCTATGCAATCTATCCAAGCATATTATGACTGATTACACTAAGTGAATACTATTAAATATCTTCCAAGAAATATAAACAAAATGTTTATCCAATTAAAAAAATGGGACGTCTTGTGAAAGTAGCTTTTAAATATGCCTAAAAACCGAAATGGTAATGAGAGTCATATTAAGAGGTAAATTTATTTCAATTTACTTACAGCACATGAACAAAGTGCCAAAAAAAAAATAATAAATAAATCATAATAGATGGCAGCCCCTGGGTGGGCGTCAAAATCAAAGTTTGCTTTGTCGTCAAGCTTATGGAGAGGCGATTTATTACCGCAGCACTTGACTTTTCTCCAAATCGAGGCAATTTCAAGCACCAAACTCAATTACAGTCAAAAGGAAAGATTTTACTTTCGAAAAGCGCGAATAACATAGCGAAGCAAAATTATAAAATAAAAAAAACCTGCATAACAACACCAACTCTAAAGATGACTTTCAAAAATCTCCCAGCCGCCGGAGACGGACAATTGAAGAAGATATTTCTTGGTTTCATCGGTCTTCGGTCCATTTACAGCAAGTGACCAAATTGACTTCAAAACAGTGGCATAACAGGCCCCACAAAAAAAAATAAACTGATCTGGTGCCTCATCTCAGCTGCCTGGTATTTATAAACTTAAAACGTTGCAAATTTAATTGTTTGTCTAGCTCAAAAATTAAGTATTCTCAATAAATTTTTATTGAAATGAGTGTTGTCGAATCTTTGTTTATTCAACTGCCAATGCGAAATTAGATTTTGGTGACGAACTAAAAACTAAACAAACATTTCAAAATCGGTAAAACCCATATTTATTGACGCACAAAGGCAATTTAGAAAAAATGGCATACGTCCCAATATAGCAAAAAAAGTTAAATATAAATTTAAATTTAGATCTTTAGAAGCGAAATTTAGTTTTATTAATAATTATGACCTTTCAATTGAAATAAATTGAGCTTTTTAGATACATATTAATCTGATTTCGATATAATTAGCCCAAGCTTAGCTTTTTTTTAAATAAAATTTAAAATAAGATATCGTAATGGAAATCATTATAGATCGATTTATTATGTTATAAATATGAATTCGAATTTTAAAGTTAATGTGTTATTTTTGTTTTCAAATAAATAAATATAACAAATATTATTTAAACCTAGAAATTGATATAGAGAGCTTCATCTACGTTTCGCTTTGGTAAGTTAATAATATATATATATGCATTTAAATTATTTATATATATTATTAATATTTTACGAGTATACTTTGTGCTTAATAAAATTCGTTTTTTATTTATTGAATTTCTATACAATACATGCATGCTGACTAAGCGTCAAAAAAAAAATCGGATAATGATATTTGCACAGCTGAAAAATGTGTAATTAACCTTCGTATTGTCTAGTTAACAAAGTAGCGATAGCAGACCAAATACCAATTAAGTATAAAAGGCTGTTTCAGATCATGCTAACCCTTAGTACTCCAATTGCAATATGTACAAGTCGTCGCTATTTATTGCCCTGTTCGGCGTTTTAGCCTGCCTGAGCACGGCTCAAAAAGAGGAATTCGGGGCTGCAGTCTGTCCCAGAACATGTAGTTTGTTGCGTCGTTGCGCGGTGAACTACAAGGATTATGTTTATACCATTGTCGATGGCCAATGTCGAATCTTCCAGAACGGCTGCTTGTTAGCAAGGGAAAATTGTTCGCGCGTAAATAGTTGCAAAAAAGGTAAGATGAACTGCATTTAAGTGAACTTAATTTTAATACAACGAGTAACACATGATTTTTAAATTTAATAATAAACCTTAGAATTAAAGCAAACAACAGAAGAGGAATGCTTAAAAAAATGTCCTGATTTCTGTCCAATGGGAGGCAATGAAATTTGTGCCACGTTTCAAAATGGAAATGAACAGAACTCAAAAACATTCTTCAATGACTGCCAGTTGAATCAATATGCCTGCGAGAATCAAAAAGGTTTGTTCCACATCGTATTATTTTTATAATATGTGTTTTAAATGTTTTTCCTTCCTCTTAATTGCAGCTTACATTTGGAAGACTGATGGTAAGTGCAGTGATAACTAGAGCATCACTTTCAACGCAAAAGAAACCGGATTTTTGGCATAAATAAAGAGAATAAGAAACGTGATTACTTCATAAGAAAAGTGAATACTTTATAAATATGTTTAACGAAAATTATTAACTGCCCTCGCAACTGTTGGTCGTCTAGTGTATTTTTATACATTGTAAATAAATATTGTCATATATTTTTTTTTAAAAAACAAATAAGCACAGCAAATATATAAAACATTCTGCAAGCCACTTAACGAGTTATTATTGAATTCTGAGTTTATTACAAAAAGTTGCCAAGTTGAAGCAAGTCATAAATTCACAATGAAAAATGATGAAAGTAAACTTATTGTGCTGATTTTGCTAGCTTCAATAGGTGATATTTATGGTCAGTTTTTGATTGTCCCAGGTAAGCCAATGCTTTGAAAAATGAATGTTAATATATTTTTTTTTTTTTTTTAAATTTTCTGTTTATTTTTAGCGCACAAAAAGTGTCATGATGTTTGTCCGAATGTCTATCGCGTGGTTTGTGCTCGGCACGATTTATGTTTTCGCACCTTTGCCAACAGCTGCGTTATGCGCATGTACAACTGCAAGTATCAGAAGAGTATGTAGCACATATAGATCTGGTTTAAAACAAATCCAAAAATTTAAATTAATTTGTCTATTCAGCATATCGAATTGTAGCGCAAAGAGCCTGTGAAACCATCAGCAATGAGGAGCTACAAAAATTGGAGCTCTAGCGTTGTTAAATAAACTCACAATAGATGGCGCCAGTTGCAAGCGCGCATGCGTTGAGAAAATAAATATGGTGTTGTGGTTGTGTCTCAATAGTCGCCAGGATACTTATATTCTGAGACTGCTGCTGCTGCTGTTTTTATGTGTAACTCTCTCTCTGACTTAACTGTAGTATTGTCACGCCACTACTACTTAAATAAGTGATAATTAAATTTTTAATGCAAGTTTTCCCAGTTTTTAAAAATATAACAATATCCACAAAAAAATTACTAACCCTCAAAATTGTGTGCGAAATTTGTACACAACTCGTAAAACTAAGTTGCAAAATATAATAAATTTTCACATACGCTCACAGGACGCTCGCGAGAAAAAAAACAAAAAGTGTACATAATACAAAAAAAAAAACGCAGACAACGACATGAAAAACTGAATTTTGGCAGGCAGGGAAAACAACCAGCAAGCCAAAAAAAAATAGACTGTACAACTGAAGGCGTTTCGACTAAGTTCGCCAACAGTTGTTCGCTTGGCGATCTAAACACAGGTTAGTTATTTTCTTACCCAATTGCTAATTGGCTTGACATTTAATCTGTTTCCCGCATACAGTTGTAAAATTTCCAGAAAATTGCGCATCATTTATGTATAACAATCTAATGTCCGTCTTTTGTGTGTATCTCTGTGTGTGTGTGTGTGTGTGAGTGTCTGTGAAAATGTGTTCATGTCTACTGGCCACATTTTGAAGCATACATTTCAGCCCCATTGCAACATTTTTAACTAAAACATAAGCAACTGTATATATGTATACTTATACAGCAGAATATAGAAAAGCACAAAATATTAATGGAATGTGAACGGATATAATATACAAAAATATTATACAAATATATATATAGATATATATAAATGTATATGTATTTATAAATATGTATGTATATATATATATATATAATTCGCACCAATATGTGCCCATAAGGAGACACATGCATGCGAATATACGTGCAAAATACACTATGAGTGTATGGTTAAATGTCTGAGAGTGTGTGTGTCTAATGCATATGCAAATGTGAGTGAGAGTGCGAGTGCGACCCTGCCACTGGATAACAATGGCCACACTTCAATGACCTAGACCTAGACCTCGAAAGATTTAAATGCCGCCAAGTGGGTGGGTGCAGTGTGGTTTGCCACCCACCTACATGGCGTGTGTGTCATTATTTAAACTGCGCATTTCCCATTAATTCTCAAGTGCAATTTTCAAAATGAATATATTTATTTATATATGGGACCTAGTATTTCTCTGTTGATAAAATAATGCTCAAGTGTAATCTTATAAAACATCTACCGACAATGAGTAAAACATAACGGACAAGTAATTTTTACCATATAGTCAATAATTTAATTTAAAATTTTTGCCCTAAGGGGAGTTAAACTTTATTTAAATATTTACTTCAGGATATTTTTACATCCATTCGTCTTTTTTTCTGTTGCTTGCAACAATTTTGATTTGAAATAAATAATCGATAGTTAGCTATGCAACAGCTGTTCTGTTATTGCTCGTTTTAACTCGTTGTCGTTTCTCAAACTAAACAGCTGTTATGTTCAATTTCGAGTGTTGTTCGACGGCTTTTTCATAGGACACTGTCTTGAAAAACTATCTTTTTTTGTAAACCTGTTCTGGAAATATACCGTATTTTACAGCCCACCCAAAACAATTTTTGAATTTTTTGATAAGCTCGATGGGCCACTTTTCAGCAACAAAGAACGCGGTGTTAATAACATGTTAGACAATGTTAACGTTTTCGGGTGCCCATAGCTGTATGTTATCTGTTAGTGTTGTGTAAAATTGCCTCATTCGTGTTTTTCGGTCGCTGCCGCAATTTTAATTTGTGCTTGCTGAGGACAATATAAATAAAGGAAAATATCATTAAAAACACAACGAAAAAAAATAAAATAATTTAAAATAATAATTAATGGCTCCTAAATAGAAACTGTAAGTGTTTATGTTGTGATAGGTCTGTGTTTTTATATATGTGTGTGTTTAATAGTCACTAGAGATGAGCCATTTCTATGATTCTGTTAAAACTGTGACTTAGTTGCGTTCTCAGCATGTCTGAGTTTTGTTTTGAAAAATTTAGATATCTCTGATAAGACCTGCGGCAGATATGCTATCGCAAGATAAGGGCTAGACCGCAAGCTTGTTGCCACGGTCTTGCTATCTTTGTGCACGTAGTATCTATATATATATACAGATACTTATGCGATTTGCGACTGAGAAACAGTTGCTGCACAAATCACAGGTAAGCGATTAGCGCTCATCTCACTTGCTTTGCGTCGATTCGCATCCGCCACCCACAACAAGAACCAAGCGAGGGCAGCAATATTTATGCGACGATGTGACAACAACAACAACAACAACAACAGCAGCAGCACTAACAAGAGGCAAAATAATAAGCAACTTTATAAAGAAGGAGGAAATCTCGTGCACAATGCCTTATAATTATCAAAGAGGCAACGGAAAATTTTCATGAATCAGAAACTGAATTCAGTCTTTCAACATGAGCCAGTCTTTTGTAATATAGTTTGTGCCTCTTTAGCTCCTCGTTATCACATCAAGTTGCCATAAAAAATATTCCAGAATTCCAAGAAATTATAATATCTTGGGAACTTTTGATTGTATTTGCTATATGCACACACACAATTACACTTATGATATAGTGGAAATTTGATCGGTTCTCAAGTTTAAATAATGCACTGTGTGGTCTCTACATTCTATGTGTGTGTGTGTGTGTCCTCAAGCGTAATGCCGCATAACAGTAATTTGAGCTTTTTAGTATCCTGGTTGTGGTTGTGGCATGTGTGAAATTTTCACTGGATCCTCTAGCCTTGAAACTTGTCCACTTTTTCAGGACCAGCAATAATTGGTTGTTGTTATTGTTAATTAATATTAAATACAGATGAAATACATATATGCACACACATAGATAAATACATGTATATGCGTATATATATAGCGAAGATTAAATAGAGTTAACCCCATTTTGTTTGAAATATTGTAACGGTTTTTGTAAAGTAATCTCTTGCAAACTATCAACTAAATAATTTATTTTATTTATATATGATTATTTGTGTTTGACAAATTAATAAACACATTTATTAAATGACATATAAAAAATGTTTAGAACACTTTCTCTTAAAAATAAAATATTTAGTATTGAGTATTTCTCTAAATATTGATTATGTTTCATTTAATATAATCTGTTAAATCATGCTTAATTTTCACTTCATTTTATATAAAAAAAAAAACATATATAAAAAATCTAGAACTTCAAATTAACCACTTTTAAACCAAAATCGTTCTTATTAAGTTTTTTTTCTTTTTGCTGCTTTCGTATTCGACTTATTTTTAAACTTATTGATTGTTGACAATAATCGGATCAATTGCCAAGCATGTAATTACAAGCTCAATTGCTAGATATGTAGACAGCGAGAGAGAGAGAGAGAGAGAGATGGATAGAGAGAGGGTGAGGGAGAGGTGCACGCAATAACAATTGATGCTATTGGTGGTTTGATGACTATTGATTTGGAGGATAGAGTTTGAGCAATGTTTATGGGCAACTTGCTGAATCGCATGCTAATGACGACAACGGATAAAATAAAAGCAAATGTCATAAATTGCGTGGCGCGTTCTTAGCCATTGACGACGACTGACTTCTGACAATGACGCACAACTCTCTGTTTTTCCGTCCGTCTATCCGTCTGTTTGTCTGTTGGAATCATATGACGCACAATTGATAAACTGCAGCAATAATAAACAGCTTTACACACACTGTATACACTCGAACACTGTTTCTTACTGCGCTTGTATTTATCTGATTGTTGCAGGGTAGAGCAACGAGTTCCACTGGCTGTGGCTGGAGCTGTTGTTGGTGTGGTTGTTGTCGTCGCTTTGGCATTCATCTGGGCAACGTATTGTCGCCGGTGACCGCAAGACTGGGCAAAATTATGAACTTGTGCTCCTCGTCTGGTGCAACAGCATCGAATACATCGCTATCGTCCACAGGGCATCCGGAGAGTAACGGCAGCGGTCCCTCGGAGTCAACACATTGCTTTGGCGGCGGTGGCGGCGGCGGCGGAGGCGGTGGTAACAACGCTGGCGGTGGCAGTGGCACAGATACGGCACTCAACAGTAACAAAGGCACACTCAACAGTGGCGGCAGCGGCAGCGGTGGTGGCGCTAATCCGGCGAGCAACAACGGTCAAAACCTGACACACAACAACGAAAACAACGGAAACATGCCGCCCGAGACCCGTCCCAAAATGGTGACGGTAAAACATCCGGAATCAAATAAGCCCAAGCCCACCACCAAAAAGATTGTCAAGAATATCCAGGCAGATCAGGATGTGATCAAGGCACTGCAACGTTGCCGGGACGAAGGTAAGTCAAATATACAGCAAAAAAAGGGGATATATGAAAGCATGGAGGAATTGAAATTCGTTTAGTTCAGAATATATATATTCGATATAAATATATATAAAAAATTCTTTGTTAATGAAATGGAATTGATGTTCGATAAATTCCCAACATATAAACATAAATTGAAATATGGCGCAATTAAGGTCAACAAATTCCAAGCTTCCAGTTGAAACCAAATTGTAAACAAAAATTAATTTTTCAATGTAATTCCTCGATTGTTAACCCATATTTTTTTACTGTGCACGGGAAACATCTTTATTAATTTGTTGCCTTTGTTTTCCTATAGGCATCAAGCGTTTGGACCTCAGCAAATCCTCGATCACTGTGCTGCCGAATACGGTTAGGGAGTGCGTGCATCTCACCGAGCTGTACTTGTACAGCAATAAGATCGGACAGCTGCCCACAGAGATTGGGTGCCTGGTGAATTTGCGTAATTTGGCCCTGAATGAGAACTCGCTGACATCGCTGCCCGAATCGCTGAAGCATTGCACACAGCTCAAGGTGCTCGATTTGAGGCACAACAAACTGGCCGAAATACCATCGGTCATCTACAGACTTCGCTCATTGACGACACTCTATCTGCGCTTTAATAGAATCACCACGGTGGCGGATGATCTGCGCCAGCTGGTAAATCTGACAATGTTGAGTCTACGCGAGAATAAGATCAAAGAGCTGGGCAGCGCCATTGGTGCGCTGGTCAATCTGACCACTCTGGATGTCTCGCACAATCATTTGGAGCACCTGCCCGAGGACATTGGCAACTGTGTGAATCTGAGTGCCCTCGATTTGCAGCACAACGAACTGCTGGACATACCGGATAGCATTGGCAACCTGAAGTCGCTGGTGCGTCTCGGGCTGCGCTACAATCGCCTGAACTGTGTGCCCGTCTCGCTGAAGAACTGCAAGAGCATGGACGAGTTCAATGTGGAGGGCAATGGGATCACCCAGTTGCCGGATGGCATGCTGGCCAGCTTGAGTGCGTTAACCTCGATCACATTGTCGCGCAATCAGTTCACCAGCTATCCGACCGGAGGACCGGCCCAATTCACAAATGTGTACAGCATCAATTTGGAGCACAATCGCATTGACAAGATACCGTATGGAATATTCTCGAGGGCCAAGGGCTTGACCAAGCTGAACATGAAGGAGAATATGCTGACCGCCTTGCCGCTGGATGTGGGCACCTGGGTGAATATGGTGGAGCTGAATTTGGCCACCAATGCGCTGCAGAAACTGCCCGATGATATCATGAATTTGCAAAATCTGGAAATACTCATACTGTCCAATAACATGCTCAAGAAGATACCCAATACGATTGGCAATTTGCGAAAATTGCGCATTCTCGATCTGGAGGAGAATCGCATCGAGGTGCTGCCCCATGAGATTGGCCTGCTGCACGAGCTGCAGCGACTGATTTTGCAAACCAATCAAATCACAATGCTGCCTCGCAGCATTGGACATTTGAGCAATCTGACACATCTGTCGGTGAGCGAGAATAATCTGCAGTTTTTGCCCGAGGAGATTGGCTCGCTGGAGAGCTTGGAGAACCTCTATATCAATCAGAATCCAGGGCTCGAGAAGTTACCCTTTGAGCTGGCGCTGTGCCAAAATCTAAAATATTTGAACATTGACAAATGCCCGCTGGGCACCATTCCGCCCGAGATACAAGCTGGTGGACCATCGCTGGTGCTGCAGTGGCTCAAAATGCACTCGCCCTATCGGCAAATGTGAGATGTGGATGGCGTCTGGCGCACCGTCTACGTTGGCAGCGATTGCTACTATCAGTACGAGCTGCAGACGGCAACGGAGCAACAGACGCAACAAGCCGGCAGCAAACAGGCGGCAGGCGGAGCAACCGAACGGCGCTAACGGTGCGAGCTCAGTTAGTGAGCTAGTTCTCCACCTGGCTATGCCTAATCTCTCCCAGCACCAGAATCGAAAAGTCATCGTGTGTGTGGAGTGGAGTTGCCGGGCAAATTATAGCTTTAAAATGTTATTCCAATGTCACGCGTATTGTAAAACTGCCCCGATTTGCTTTAACCTTTAAGTTGTTCAGCTTTTTAAGTGTTTTGATGCTTCTCAGCGTCATAATATGATATGATAATTTGGTTCTAAACGTTTAGGTTTTAGTTTAATGCTTCCAAGCTAGTCATAAATACAACAAATAACTCATTGAACAAAAATACTACACTAAATGAAATTAAACTAAATTAAATTAAATTAATTACTAAAGCTGTAGACTTTTTGCGTTTGATACTCGTTTAAAGACATTTACACACTTATCTGTCAAAAAAGGAAAGCTAAATCGAATGTTCAAACCATACAAAAAAATACGCAAGCGCCAAGGAATTGTTTGAAAAAAGAAAAAAAAAAACAAATACTAATTTAAACTAAAAAGATATACATATTTACGTATATATATATAAATATCCATATATATAATTAGTAGACTACTTTGTATAAGCGCAACCAGATTAACAACACATAAAAAGAAAAGAAAAAAAAAGTATTAAAAAATTAATTTGGAATCGATGACGGCTAGTTTTTTGAAGCGCATCAATCTGTGTACTGCGTATTTGTATTTGTATTCAAATGGTGCACTTTAACTTTAAGTACATATTTGAGTATTAACCATAAACATGGAATTGCTTGTAGCGCCGCATATGGTATATGGATGTAATAAATACATACATACTTAACGTATTATAAACTAATGCATGCATTATATGTATGTTTAAACATTTAAAATGATGTTTAGTAGCCGATGTGTTAATAACAAAAAAAAAAAAAAACAGAACAATGCAGTTAATGTAAGCAACAAAATTAATGTGTGTGTTTGTGTGTGCATATTTATAAATGATTTGTACAAATATTTAATTGTTAAATATGATTTGATGCATTTGGTTAGCAATAATCAATATAAATTTTTGTATGGCAAGCAAGAAAAAACAAATACACAATAACTACGAGTTAATGCCACTTAATTAATAAGTAACTAAAGATAAATATTGAATCTTTCGAATGTCTCGAGACATTTGGGTTCTACACAAACACACACACACATACAAAAACCGACACACACATATATATATACATATAATTATCAGTGTTGTACGTGCGGTTTAAAGACCGATTCAATGAATATTGTGTTTTAAAACAGCTCAGTCCTTTAAACTTTGCACTATTTATTTTTGTATGAAGAAAACTGCAAGTTTTTTAAAAAGAAAAGAAAAGAATAAAAAAACAAAAACAGAAATTGAGCTGCTTTCTGTTGCAACGCAAATGGGCTTTAAATCATATTTTGAGAACAAATCTAAATCAACGAAGCTAACTTTTACTATATGCATATAAATCATATGAGATAAAGCTACACTTTTACACTCTTATTTACATACATACATACATACATGCATACATACATATTATACATATACAACTATTTTTTAATAACACTTGAACATCTACAAGTATAAATGTTTTATTTCAAGTATCCATGAGATTGTCAAATAAAATGGCACTGGCCGATGTAATCTAATTACAAGAAAATTAACTGGATAGTAAACAAAGTATGAAAAACGTAAAATTCAGAAAAAGGTACAAAAACAAAAACGAAAAACGTAACAAAATAGAAATAAATGTTAAAAATGTTCGCACACCTGAAACATACACACACATAATACATGCATACATACATACATAATATGTATGTACCATGTAAAACTAAAACTGTAGAGACGATGAAATTGAAACAAACGCAGTCAAGTTAAAAGTGAAATTGTAAGTACAAGTTACGGAAAAATATATGTTAGTATAGTGCGAGATAGATGCGATGAGAAAGTCAAAATGTAAAGCTATTCCTAAACATACGAAACATATTTGAGAAATAAAATGAAAATGTTAAAATTCAATGTTAAACCGAGCTAAGAGCTTCAATGCTAACTGGAACATCAACAACTGTTGTTGCGGCGACTGTGTACGTGAGAGAGAGAGTAAGAGCGAAGAACAGCTGTGTAGACGGATTAACGAAAACAAAGGCAACTAAATACAACGCATAACGTAGGTCAACACCGTATCGGACTCTGTCCCTTTGCAGATAAGACAACAGTCGTTAAGGACTTGATTAAATAATAACATAACAAAGGCGAAGGTAAGAAAGATAAAAAATATCTAATTGTGGAAGTGAAGATTGCAAATCGGGAATGCTATTTTATCGGTTCATTTTGAAAAACTTCAAGAGTGTGTAAATGCTCTTTGTTCGCAGCAATCGAGTGCCTCAAATACATACGTACTTATCGCACATATATACTTATGTGTATATGTTGGTGTTTTAAAAATGCATTTTGCCTTTAAAATAAAGCATTTTTAAAAGACGACACACAGTGCGCGTTGAGAAGAGAATCGTTCAACATTAACCGTTATTGATCGCTGTTATTTAAAGTTACCAGAACATCAAAAGAATGTATACGGTCAGCTGTATTTGGCTTCTGTTAATTGTGGTTGGCTGCGTTTCCGTTGGCCTGACGCATGCCTATTCGGCTCTGCAGGATGCGCGGATTATCGCTGAGTACAGGGAGCAGCTGGAACGAAACCATGCCAAGATCGCTAGAGAATTAGTGCATCGTGCCAATTGGGCGTCAGTGGGCAGCATTTCAACCAATGACATTGTAAAGGACTATCCCATGGTCAATATTATCTCCGTTGATGACAATAACCTGGAGCGAAAATCATCGGGCAAAATACGCTTCATGCTAACCGATCTGGATTTCACAGGACCCGATTGGCAAAAAGACAACAAAGTGACTTTTATGTTTACGGACGAACAAACACTAAACTGCAAGAATGCCAACAAGGATCCCATGGAACCAACCTGTGCTCGTGTCATAATTAGTGGTCAGGTCAAAAAGGTATGTTTTTGATCAATTACTCAATATATTAAAAGCATTACAATACAATCTTTACATTCGCAGCTCCCGGAGAATGATCCAAAATTTAAGCAGGAACAAGCTGTGTTTATCAATCGCCATCCAGCGGCAGCTAACTGGATCAAAGGTAAAATGCTATATAAAATGCTATAAATAACACCTGCACACCTCTTACCCCTTCCGATTTCGGTTGTTCTTTTTGCAGTACATGCTTTCTACCTGTGCGAATTGGAAATTCAAAATATATTTGTGCTGGATTTCTATGGTGGTCCTCACAAAGTTAGCGCCTCCGACTATTACGCCATTAAGATCTGAACTGACCGTGAACACTAACGCTCTATTAAGGGGTATAGGGTATATATATAAGAGCAAACACTTGACGCTCCAATATTTTGTTTACTAAACAGAAACAACAAATAATAAATTAAATGATAAGCAAACATTCCAATTGAACTGACGATTGTATATATATATATATATATATATATATGTATGCACTCTGATAAAAGATATGGAATAAAATGTGAACAAATAAAGTTCGAGTTTCTACAGTAATATCAATATTGACTTTAAAATTGTTTTGTTCATTTAGGAAGTGCAAAATCAATTTCGAATCGATTTACAAATCAATTACAATATATATATATATATTTTTTTGTAAACCCATGGTTTTTTTTATATATGTTTATTTCGATATTGAGTGTTCCATATGTTTATATATTTTTTTTTTCAATATTGGGTGATCCATAGCGTTACGCTTGCGATCCCGGCAAGACGCATAGCGTGGCATCTATTTTCTGCAGATGGGGTACAATATCGCGCAATTTGGAGCGATAGCGGACATCTGACGCCACTGGATTGTACTCCAGGTAGATGGTGTTCAGCGACTTGTTCTCCTTAAGCACTTCAAGGTTTTTCCAATCTGCAATGTTATTGTTATTTAACCAGATCTCTTCGAGTTGTTCGAGTGCCTCCAGGTTGGCAATGAGCTTTAATCTGTTCTTGGCCAGATCGAGGGTGTCCAAGTTTTTGTTCTCCGACAGATTCTCCATGGTCTCAATGCCATTCTCCGATAGGTAGAGCTCCTTCAGATTGGTCAGCTTTTCCAAGTTCTCAATCTTGGTAATACGGTTTGCCGGGAGACTCAATATCTCCAGATTGACTAACGTATCCAGATTCTCAATTTTTCCAATCTTATTCTTGCCGAGGAACAACTGTCGCAAATTTACCAATGTTTCGATATTCTCGATTTTCTTCAACTTATTGTCGCCCAGCTCGAGCATGGTAAGATTTGTCAGCATGCCGACGTTCTCAATTACGGTTAGCTTGTTCGAAACAAAGTAGAGTTTCTCCAATTTCATCAACTTTTCCAAGTTCTCGATTTTGGTCAGCCTATTAAAGCTGAGATCCAAAATTTCCAGATTGTCCAGCTTTTCCAGATTCTCAATCTGTGTAATTTGATTGTCGTAGAATTCCAGCTCTACAAGCGTTGTCAGCATTTCCAGATTCTCGATCTTTTTGATGAGATTCCATCGCAGATACAATCGCTCAATTTGTTTCAGTGGCTCGAAATTCTCCAGTTTGTCGATGCGATGATGATTCAGATCCAGTTCGTAGCATTCTGGATCGATCGACACGATTTCCTCAATGGAGGCAATCTGCTCGCCGGGTATTATCGTCATGCCAGATGATGGCTTAGCTCCGACACTTTTCGGCTTTGAAATATCACCGTCTGCCATATTAATAAAAGCGTTGTTCTGGTATAATTTAGTGGATTTAATAAATTTCACAATATATTTAATACAACTGTAATATGCCGCTTGGTCTGCTCTCGTCGATTTTCCAGTTGTTTATTAGTCGAATGCGAATCAGTGTTGGAAAGTTACCCAATTCGCTGCCGTTTTATTATTTGCTGCGCTTGGTATGTAGTTAGCATATTTTTACAATATTAATATTAATTGTGTATAATTTCTCATATGCCTACAAACTTCACTTTCAATTCGATATAATGAACTGATAATTGATGTCTTTTTAAAACACAATAGCAATTTAATAGATATTTTTAATTTAGAAACCAGTATTTTATCTACTGCTAATAATGTCGTCAGCGTACTAAGCGCAACAGCTGTAAATTTGTGTTTTGTATTTTTTCGTACAAAGCGTGCGATTTTATTTTAAGTTTAAAATATAGTTTGTGCATATAAGACAACAATTAAAATGTCATGAATGACATCGCTAAAGGCTAAATAGGCTTATGCATTTTAATATACCACTGAATTCGTTGAATTATCGCAATAATCGAGCATCATGTCGACGGGCTTAAAGTGTCGCAACTGCGGATCCAATGAGATCGAAGAGGATAATGCACGCGGCGATCGCGGTAAGCATATATAAATATATACATATACATCCTCCGATTCCTAACTTTTTTTTACTGATGTACAAAGTCTGCATGAATTGCGGCTCTGTGCTGGAGGATTCGCTTATCGTTTCCGAGGTGCAGTTCGAAGAAATGGGCCATGGTGCCGCCGCCATTGGACAGTTTGTCTCAGCCGAGTCGTCGGGCGGTGCCACCAACTATGGCTACGGCAAGTTCCAGGTGGGCTCCGGCACAGAGTCCCGCGAAGTAACCATCAAGAAAGCCAAGCGGGACATCACCTTGCTCTGCCAGCAGCTGCAGCTGACCCAGCACTACGCAGACACTGCGCTCAATTTCTTCAAGATGGCACTACATCGCCATCTGACGCGTGGCCGTAAGAGCACCCACATCTATGCGGCCTGCGTCTACATGACTTGCCGTACTGAGGGCACCTCACGTAAGTGTACAAAATCAGTTTGAATGTTGGCTTAAACAATTAATGTTGCATGTCTGTGTTGTATTTGCAGATTTACTTATCGACATTAGCGATGTACAACAGATCTGCTCCTATGAACTGGGACGCACCTACCTGAAGTTATCGCACGCCCTGTGCATAAACATACCTTCCGTGGGTAAGTTGTGATTTATATCTTTAAATTAATTAAGACTGCATATTTAAGTCAATTTGTTCTTGATCTGGGTGGGGAGACTTTTTCTGTATGATTTGCAATTTATTCATTTAGAATTCAAGATTGATGTGTGTGTTTATGGAGCATTCCTATTTGTCCGAGATCCTCCTTTAAATATGCAGTATTGTTTCATTAGTTGATTTGCAGATTTACCCAAAATATTTAAAATTGTTCTTATTTAAATTCGAAAAAATCTAATAATGTATTTTATTGGTTAATAGTCATAATATATAATTCAAAGAGTTCGTATTCAATATAGGATAACATTTGTCTTACACATATATATTCGAAAAAGAAAAATCAGTACAATTTCCAAAGAAACAATTGAACGAAACTATTATTGTTGCGTAATGCAGCCTAGACAGATTGGAAGGGGCTTTAATGTTGCTTTAGATTTTTTTTATATATTCATGCGGTATATGATAATCATAAGTACTCAACTCTAAGACTTGGGTGTATTGGATAGATACATCTTACCCAAAATAATTCCGCTACAAATGCATATAGATATATTGATAAAGATTTGTTAAGAGATTAGCTGCCGATCATAACTCAGATTAATTATTTTCGGTGTATATCAATAAATGTTTAACTTGCCTCTCAAATTCGTACACATACGCATAACAAGACGTAAGTGTATATATACTATATTAACTGTATTTGTAGAATATATATCTATATATATGCTGGCAAAAATATGATTGTTATATGTGTGTGTGTGTATGTCGTGCGTTTCGCAATCAATTTTTGTTTAGAATATAGATTTTGTTATCATTATAATTAGCTTGACTTATTGATTGCCCGTTGTTAACTTGCTTATTGAAGATGCCCCTCCGATTACCATCTCAATGCAACGTCTCAGGTTTTTTCTTTTGTTTTGGGTATACGTATATATCTGGTAGTGTTTAAAATATTTTTGTATGCATTTACCAACAAACTCTATACATATGTATATATGTTTTCATGTATATATATATATATATAACTATGTACTACGAGAACTAAAGCACTCTAATATATAATTGTATATATGTATATATATTAACTACATATGTGTGTGTATATATATATATATTATCATGCTAATATCGCTTGTTTTCCCTTTTTAAAACTCCAATTTGCCTGGTTGTGTTTGTGTTGCACTGAAAACCCATGAGTTACGATTTTGTGTTGCTTGTTGTATCTGTGTTGGTCTCTTCTGTTGCTGCGACTGCTGGCGATAGTAGCAGGCACCCTGCCACTCGGCGCAGTAAAGCTGTGCGCATCAGGTGTTGCTGCTATCGCTGCTCGCCGCGGTGCTGGCCAGAGGTAGCTCATCCGCAGCTGTAGCATTGTTTAGATTGCTACTCGCATTTGCAGATGTTCCGCCATTGCTGACACCATTTGTGGCAGCGGATGTTGCGCCGATGGGTGCGGCGCATATTGAGCTTGTCGGCGAGTTCATAGCGGTGACTGTGTTCGTTGGTCCATAGAAGATTAGCTCGGGTATTTGACCGCCCTGGACGCCAGTGCCGTTGGTGCTCTCCGACGAGCACTGGAATTGGAATGTAACATTGCCCATGAGCACGTCGGACATGCCCTCCTGGCCAAAGAAGCTTAGCTCGTTGCCATCCAGTATGACCGAGGCGGTGTAGCAGCATTCGGGCTCAATCTGTATGGGATTCTCGAAGAAAACGTGGAACGTGTTGCTCGACCCATCCGAAAAGAACTTTGTATCGTTCTCCGCAAGGGTGCGACCCAAACGCTTCAGCTCAATCTTAACATTGTAGTGGGCCGCTCCCGTTGATGAACCATAGAGGCCAAAGCCCACAATGAATATTCTACAGGGCAGAAGAGTGGGATTTTCGTTAAGAGATTTTTTTATATATCCATCATTTGTTCGCTTTCAACTTACCTGCGATCGACAGAGAACTGAATGGAATCGCAGCGACCGCGATAGCGCCATTGATTTGAACGATAGGCACACGATTGGAAACGATGACAGACTTGGGTTTTGAGACCGGCACGCGTTCGCGTAGGGAAGCTGAGACTGGGCTTCTGTTTGGCCGTAAAATGCAGGAACATATCGATTGTCTCCTGGGATGTGAGTATGCCCGTCTGGGCGACACCGTTTGCAAACTCCTCCAGCGTCATCGTAGGTATGCGTATCAAATGCAGGGCCTGGCCGAGCACACGTCGCTTATTCGTCGACGTCTCATCGATGCTCATCTTCTCGCAGGCATTCATGGCCCAATTGAGGGCAGCCTCGAACAGATGGATCTCCTTGCAGTTGAGCGTCTCGCGCGACAATATCGACTCAAACGTTTTGAGGTCAATGTCCACGAAATCTTCGGACTTAACCGCCATCTCGGCCTGGGCATCGATTACTTCCCAGCAACGTTGCATCAGTTCGGGCTCCTCGAATAGACGCGATTGACTGAGAAGTAGGCAGGCGTTTTTTGCCGTCAACTTAACTTCAAGATAATTGACGCAGGCACGCGCCAAATGTGGCACAATGTACTTCTTAGCCGCATACAAAGTGGCCAGAATGTGTTCAGGTTCCAATTTGATTTCATCACAATAAAGATACCTAAAAAATAATGTGTCAGCAGTGACAATTATAACAATTAAGGCGCTTCTCACCTAAGCAGCGTTAAGAATGCCGTCGGCTCCACATCGGGCACTTTGATCTCTTGCTTGTTCTCCGCCAGACCGCCATAGAACATGGCAAAGAACACCGAGCTGCCCGTGGCGAGTATATATTTGTGTGCGGGTATTGTTTGAATGGGATCGAAATCTAAACGAAGACAGAAATTAATATGAGGTTGGCATTAAATGTTCAGACCACCTTGGACTTACCGAACTCGCTGCCCACAATGAACTTGACATCCGACAACAGTTCGTTGTTGAACATGGCCGCATTGCGTTCCAGCACAGTTGCCTTGCTCGCCTGCCAATTCGGATCGGCGGTGTCGAGTGCATTTGATGCACCCACAGCTGCATAGCTGCTATTGCTGCCTGCTGCACAAACATACGAACCGCTGCCGCTGCTGAGCGTTGAGGTAGCATTTGCAGCACTGGCTGCAGCTGCTGCTGAGGCAATGGCCGCTGCTGCTGCAGAACTGGAGGGCAGACTGAAGGTGGTGGGACTGCTGCCGCTATTGCTGCCCCCGTTCAACGCACCCGGCGAGGCCAATGGCGAGGACGGTGCACTTATCGGCTGTGTGATTTGTATATTGTGATCGGCGGCGCTGCCTGAACCCGCACCCGACCCTGCACCCGCTCCCGGAGAGGTGAGTGCCGCGTTGCGCTGTTGTTGCTGCTGCTGGTGATTGTGCGGTGGCGAGTGCAAGAGTCCGTTGCCATTGTTGAGCGTCTCCACTATAAATGCACAAATTACAAATTAATAAAAAATAAGCATTGATTGGAATAATGATAAAATGTGTAAGCCATTCCCAACCGAACTGCGCCAGCTTTTGCAGAATGCGCTGCAGCATTTGGCAACCGTTTGTCGCCTCGACCTCACTTCCGCTAATGCGTTAACAGTCGTTGTTGGTGTCCCCATTCGCTGTGGCTGCACCAAATGTGACAGTTCCCCTCCCCTCCTGTAACGCTCCCCTATTGCAGACGCGCGCACAGCGCAATCATAAAGTGGGGAGTCCAAAAATAGCTGCGGCTGCGGCTAAATCTGCAGCAAGCGAGATTTAGCACGGGCGCACCACAAAAATATAAAAAAAGCAAGCACCTTTGTCTGCATATATATATATATATATATAGATAATGACGTGCGTCTTCTGTTGTTATATATATATATGTATATATATAAATATTAGCTTAAAGCAGAGTTTGAAAATGTAGCCTTGTTTGTTTATTGTTTCTCTGAATCGTGTGAAATATGAAATTTATAGCTGTAAACGCGAATTGGATTTGATAAATATGTCTTTAGAGTGTGCCTACTAATATTTTAAGTTAAAATGCTTTAACTAAAATTCAAAAATTAACCCTTGCCACCTTTCAAATGATCACACACACACACATTCATAGGCAAGTCTAACACAGCAGTCGCTGCTTGCTTTGTGGAAAATCGATAACACACACACACACATTCAGATGCACAGGCGACGCACCTGCTATTTTGTGCATTTCCTTACCATTTATCCAGCCGCCATTTAGCTGAGAGTGCGACATGGATTCCTGATTGCGTTTGCTAGTCGATTTTAACGAGAATCGATTTAATGCGTTGTTATTGTTGCTGCCATTATTATGATTATTGCTGCTGCTGCTGGCCATGATTGCGTTTCGTGTTTGTTTTTTTTCAGCTGTGCAGTTGGGAACGGAAAATTTCCAGACAGCTCAGCAAATCAACTATTTGCCACTAGTTTGTGTGTGTGTGTGCGCACTTTGCCTTTATTTGTATTTTATGCAAATGCAGTGCAAATATTTGTCTTCAATTAACAGGCGACATATTTTTTCATGTCATTTTAAAATGAAGTATAATTTGGGTATATCGTCTAAAAAAGAACTTGTCGCAGTCGGCAGATGATAAATTAATTCGATAGATTGTGGCGGTTCGTCGATAGGCAGACGTATAACTTCAACAACAGCGTTGCATTGGACCATCGTGTGCTATAGCAGCCAGCCTCTTAACAGCTATGCGCCGTTGCGCGCGTGTTTTGATTTTTAATTATGCCTAAGTCTGTTTTGCAAGCGCTTTTGGTCCGTAATTCATTGATTATATCACGGCTGCGGCTAATATATATTTCCGTCATGCCAATTTGAAACGCAGCGTGCGCGCTCGTCCACTTCGCGCTGTCCCATAATAAAATACGTCAATGCGTACGTGACTCCCAAAACATTTCCATAGCCTTGCAGCAGAAGCATCAGGTGTATATATAAATCTATTCATATATGTAGATGAGTTAATAGCGCATGGCTTTAAACTTGACTTATATATATGTATAACTATACACTGTGTTCAAATACAACTATTGATTATGGCTGTGCAGCGCATAAATTTAATACGACCACCAAACGGAAAAAAAACTGTGAACTTGAAATTGATTTGGTTTTTGGTTGCTAGTTGTTATTTTTTTTTTTTGGTCAACAATGCTGTCAACACTGAAGGTTTGTTTGTTACTACGCAAAACCAGTTTCTTGCTTCAGAGCGGCCGGCACAGAGTCAAGAAAGCCAGTTAACGAAAAAACAAAATAAATCAATAAAAAATAATGTTGTTGACCTTTACGCGAATGAATCTTCAATAGTTTTTCACACCCTCCTTATCAATATCAATAGACTTACTGTTGTGTTGGTGTTCAGGCGGCGGCTGTTCCTCGTTTTCCGGTATGCGTGCCGCATATTCCGGCTCATAGTTGTGGGCATAGGCGCTGCCCCAATGGCCGACAAAGTCGTCCTCTTCGAGGGTCAACAGATGATCGAGCACCTGAACGCCCCGCTCGAGGGGACCGTGAAATCGATTGATAAGCTCGGAGAGACGCAGATTGAGGCCGTGGCCAGTGGGCGCCTTTGATGTATCAACTGTTGCCCAGTAGAACAGATGACGGCCCAAATGACTGCTTAAATGGTTTGCGAACGCCTCGATCATCTTTGCAGCATCATTGCGCCCAGTTTTGGCATCTTTTTCTTCTTCTTGTTTTGTGTTTAGTTTTTTATGTTATAAATCGAGCTACTTGTTTTGCGACTCCCTCTGCTTTTTTCCTGCAACTAATTAAAAAGAGAGAAATAAATAACGTGATCTAATATAACAATATTAATTACAGTCACTGAACTCTCGCTAGCTGTCTCGCTCTCTGCCTCTGTCTCTCTCTGTCTGTCTCTGTCTCTCTCTAATCAGCCTTGTTCCCATTCCACATTTGCTTCTGTACTTCACTTTCACTTCCATTTTAACTTCCCATTTTCAATTCCAAACGCATCGCTTATATTTCTGCGGGGTTTTCTTAGACACAGGAAACTGACTCGGCCTTCGCTCATTGTATATGGGTCGCTCTCTGCTGCTCTATCTCTCTCTCTCTGTATATATAACTTTGCTCTCTGCTCACGCAATCCGCGCTGCTTTCATTTTCACAGCCATTGTTTTAAACAGAATCCACACAGATGTCTGAAAGGGATTGCGGGCGCAACGGAAATTATGCAAGCCGCTAATTTTAATAGGCAGCACTGCGAACTCCGTAAGCAAAACAAAACGTCAACAGTTGACACACACATTCACACACACACACAGGCACACATACTGGACAATAAATTTTGTAGCGTCATTCTGTTGTTTGTCTGCGGAGGAGAGGGAGTAGTAGAAGGGCATTGGGGGGATTTGCTTCACAATTAGCGACTAACAAATTATTTGTTTGGCACCCTCAACAATTTTTGGACATGCGATTATGTCAGCAAACGTAATTTGTAAATCTCTTAATTTGATGATCAGATTTCTACTGATCTCGAAATTAATTACGTTTTTTTTTTGTTTATCTGAAACAACGAAGAGGGTTAGAAGTGGCATATACCCTTTATGTGGGCAAGGCTACTGAAATGTAATTAAAAATTATTGAAAATTATAATTAAAAGAAAATAAAATAATATTTTTTCTAATGACTGAGCCACGTTTTGAGTACTAATGAGAGTCAAAGAAAACGAAGGAAAAAACCAAATTATAAATAATAATTATATGTGTATATATATATACATAGATAAATTTATATATATATATACCATATATATGACATGGCTATACTAATTAGGTTGTCTTAAAGATTCTTATATTCCAAATGCCTTGTAACTAAATTTTTTGAGCATTCGTTTCTATTTAATATATTATAATATCTGTAATATGAACAGTTGAAGATATTATAGATATTTTCTATACTTAATTAAATAGAGCTGAGTTACAAATAGACAAAAGAAGAAGAAAGCTCAAGTTGATGTTTCTATATTTTATATTATATATATCGTTTTCATAAATTATGTATACGGGATGTATTGGATCAATATTGGCACAAATGAAACAATATATAGAAAGAGATAGAAAGATAGAAAGAGAGAGATAGAGAGGTAATAAACTATATAGCATATGTATACGTATTTGTCAGAGAAAACTGCAATTTATGCTAAATGCATTTCACGGCTTGACAACCGAGTCACGTTTAGTATGCATCAGCTTTGGGCTGTGTTTTTTAGTTTTGTTTTTTATTTAAAGTTCTGCTGCTGCTGTTGCTGTTATTGTTGGTATTTTTTTTTTGTTTATGTTGGTTGTTTTTTATTGTATTTTATTTATTTTTGTTGCTGCGTTGTGTTTCCACTTATGCACATTTTCGCATTGGGAATTGAGTTCTTAGTTAATTTGCGTTGTTCCGCTTTGACTTTTGCCAGCTTTGCAAGCGCATTTCAAATTTGCCGCTTGCATTAACTCGACGCGCCCTTTTCTTAATTTATGTATTCTTTTTTGACGGTGTTACGTTGGCTTTGCCGCGTTGTTTGCATTACATCTTTAATTGCAAGTGTCGACCCACATTGGGGCCGGGCCGGGTCAGACCAACGGACGGACGATGGACGATGGACGCTGGACGATGGACGATGGTCGGGAGCGAACATGCGACAAGCACAGACCCAGACCCCAAAGAGACCACAGCACAACGCCCGCGTAACACTTTCGATTTTTATTTCCTCATTACACGCGCTCAGTGCAAAGAAAAGAAATGACCAAAAAATACAAAAAAAAAAAATAAAAACTGAAGAGTTTTTTTTTTTTATTATTATTTTTACTTTTGTTTTAACTGCTTGCGGTTTATTTGTTAACTTGGCGGTGAGTTTGGTTTTGTCTTTTGTTTTTTTCATTACACCTTTACTCACATTACTTCAAGCCAAATTAAAATATATACATAACATATATGTGTATATTATACATATTTTGTTGCATTTTCATACATATTTTTAAGCGGATTGTGCAACAGCAACGCATTTGCGCTGATTACCAAAAAAAAATGAAAATGGAAACAAAAACTATATGGCCAAAAGCATGCTTGACTTTTGAATCTAAGCCATCGCTGTCTGCACAGCCATTCGCTAACGTGGCTGTTGATTTGTCGATTTAGCGCTTTAATTACAACAGCTTGTCTGATCGTTTTGGCTCAATAAAAAGGGCATTACAGCTAAGCTGTTAAGTTATGGATTGCAAAAAAATAAATGTACCAAAGATTTTTATATATTTACACCTTGAACCCATTCAAAAAAGAATAGGTAAAAAGAGTATATTGGGCATAGTCCAAAGTAACAGGTAGAAGAAACCAAAAATATTAATTATAAATATTATTTATCTTTCCCTCGGACTATCTGTATGATCCATTCGCTCTTAGAAACATTTCATGAGAGAGACCTTTCCGCTTATCGATTCGTAAAGATTACCTATGTCGTGAAAATGATGAATTTTCTGATTGATAAATATTATATCATCATAATATTTTTTTTTTCAATTTTTAATTTCATTAGGTAAATTTTACAGAACAAGTAGAACAAAATAAATTAAATATATAGAAAAGTGTTTCTTGTGCTTGATATCTAAATCGTTTAAAAATATTATCATATGACAGGTAATGAAAAATAATCCATCATAAAGTATTGTTAAAATGGATATCAAAAAAAGAGTCACAGATTTATACATCTATAAATAGATATATATTAAAGAACTGAGACTCTTTTACATGTTACATCTGAGAGTATCTGCTGATCGTCATTATGATCTGCACTCATCTTTCAGTTGAAATTTTTTATGTTGACGTCTGGGATCTGTTGTGTTGTGTGTGTTGTGTGTGTGTGTGTGTGTTGTGCTAGGTGTTGTCAAATTACTTTATGCCTCGTTTCGAGTGCCCTTAGGTGGTTTCGCAATCATTCAGTCAACCAGCCAGGTAGTCAGGTAGTCAGGTGTCTGTTGGGGGTTGTCAGTCAGTCAGTCAGTCAGTCAGTTAGTCGGTTAGTCAGTCAGTCGTTTGGGCCTTGTGGTTTAGACGCTTTGATTTGCAGATAATTTTATAGACATTAATGTGCAGTTTGCTTTTTTCTTTAACACGTTTTCAATATTGCCTTTGTGCAATTACATGCATGTGCATACAAATATATACATTGTATACATGAATCTATTATATTTTACTTTTATTTTTTTTTTGACTGTCATGCAGCATTTAGTCTAATGACTTGGCGACTTAACATTATTTTTTCTCTTTTGGATGGCTTTTGAAGTGATTCCAAAGTGTTTCACAATGAGCTCGAATAACCCCCCATAATCACACACACACACACACACGCACACCCAAAGTTGTGTTCTTTGTCGAGCTTAGAGTGATTCGCATTATTTCTGATGTAGCATGTGCCATCTTGTGACATTCTCAATATATATATATATATATTCATAAATACATTTAATATATTTTGATAGAATTGTTGGTCTTTTTTATTTTCCCATTTGCGAAAAAAAAATAAAACCAGTTTTGTAGTTTTGGTCGCTTTATTTGCTAAATTTCTTAAGCTTGGCGATATTCTAAGACGACAATGAATTGTCATCGGGTTTTTGGGTTGTCCAAAAACTGCTTGCTTTGCATTTTTTCCCCATACTATTTTCGTATTATTTAATATTTAAATATTCAGCTGCTCACGCTTCTCATGCGGAATTTCAATGAGGATACAAAAAGACGGCTTATTTATTGTAGATTTAGCATTGGGTGTGTCGAATTTGTGTTTTTAATGCTATTTGTATTTGACTGGAATGGAAACTAAATATCTCTCTAAATAAATGCAGGAACTGATCTTTGCTGCTGTATCTCAAATTGGCAAACAGATTATTAAAGAATGTAAATAACAGCTTTGAGCAAATAATATGGCCAGCTAAATATATTAATTATTTTCGAGGTGCAAAGCTAGTAATGATAATGAGTTTAGATAATAGCTAAGATCTACTATGTCGCATATACAAACGTTAATTAAAACAATTTCTTTTTTTTTAATTATCAGTAAGTAGTAGAACTTTGTATGCCATTGGGTAATGAAGTGTTGTTGAGAATTACTGAAAAACACGGCACAATTCAGTCAGTCATTAGGCTCAAGTGCTTTTCAACACTGTTGGCGACTCACAATGACCAATCAGTGAGTTGTCAAAATTGAGCCAGATCATTTGGCCCACTTTATGTCGCTTTGTTTACTTTACGTATTTAGTTATTCAGAATGTTCAACTAACATTCTAATAAAATCGTATGATTTGCGGCCAAACTTGCACTTTACTCTGTTTGACTTGCTGCCAATAGTTAATTTTAGAATTTGCATCAATATTTTTTCTTTTTTCCCCTTTCCTTAGTAGACCTTTTGGTTTAGGGCAGGCTTTAATGAGTTATTAAAATAGTGTATTAGTTGTTTACATTAAGGTTGTTAAATCTTTACACATTTCTTCTAAATAAACCGTGTCAACGAGCGAGACAAAAACGGCATTGCTGCATGGCTGCTGAGAGAGAAACAGACAGGTAGAAAGAGAGTGGGAAAGATATAAAGAGAAAATGATGATGAAAACAAAAAAAAAAAATACCGGTGAAATTATAATAAAGCAGCGCGATTCTATTCTATTTAGTTTTTGTGTTTGCGTTTTGTTAATTGCATTGCACTTCAAATGCTGTGAACTTTTTTGTGTTTGTTTGTTTTTAGACACTTTGCGATGTTATTGTTGTTGTTGTTGCACGCACTTTACCGGCTCTCAGCTTAATTGCACACAAATTAAAACGTCAACACAATTAATATTAATCAAACAGTTGCAAACACAGACTGAGACATTTGAGCATTCTTTTTTTTACCGATATATTTTACATGTGTTTACTTTGAATCTTCTGCTTTTTTTTTGCGCATGCGCGTCGATCGTCTCTTCTGATTGCTGCTGCTGCTGCTTGCTGACCGCTTCGAGTGTTGTTCGCGAGTCAACGAACGAATTCGTAATGACACGAAAACAGCCACGAAGCAGCGGCTTGACAATCGCTGAGCGCCGTCAGCGACTTAAGTGTTTGTTTTTGTTTTGTTTTTTTCTTTCTTCTTTTGTGCTCAGCTGCTTACGCGTTGCCTTGAGAGACACCTGAGATACGCTATTTATGTATATTTATCGCATGCGAGAATTGAGCTTGATTCGTGTGGGTAATTTTATTTTTATTTATTATAATTTGCTCACTGTTTATTTGCAGATGTGTGTGAATAAAGTTTTGTTTACAAATTCAATTTGATTTTTATGCCCAGCTTTTGACAAGCGTTAATTTTTTTATATATATATTTTTTTTCCCCTTTTGCATAAGGTTTTACAGCTTGAAATGAAGTTGCCAACGAAGTACAGTGAATATAGCTTAAGAAGTATGTAGTTTGTGAAATATGCTTTAAATATGCAGAATTTTTAAAAGGTGGTTATAGATTCGCTTTAAGTATTTTTTAAAAATAAAAAAGGCTATTGAAGGGAATATAAAAATTAAAATTTTAGACTGGAAGCAAATTACCCTTGTCTAAAATTAAACCTAAATCAGTTATTCCTTTGTATGGCACATGTGTCCAAATATTAGAATCTTAAATAAAAACGTATCTAATAAGTTAGGATAGGTTTCTTTAGTCAACCATAAAGTTTTTCATATAATATAAATATAAGTCTGATCTTAAATAAAAAAGCTTTTTATACAAGCAATAATTTGTGAACAGATCGTTCCGATAGTAGCTATATGATATATTATTTCGATTTGACCGGCTGCGTCATATGAAGAAAAAAGACGAATGTTTCCCAAAAACCTAATCAAGATAGCTTTAAACTGGGCCAACTTATTCTGAAGCGAACAAATTAATAATTATAATTTCTGGTAAATTCCCAAAAAAAAACTAATTTGTTCGCTTTAATAATATTTACCGCGTAATATTTATAGGTTTGTTTATGTATTTTTTTTTTTTTTTTGATATATGTTTGCACTTATTTTGTTTTTCGCAAATTTCGATATTGGTTCAGTTTAAATTTGGATTGTGCCTAATTTGTTGTTAATTGATTGAGACAGAATGCGGCTAATGAAGGTTTGTTGGTTTAGTCAGGGCCAAATGTTTGTGTAAGCCACTGACACAATACTAGTTAATAATTAATCGTGGCTAAATTAAATTGCAATTAAGCCAAAGAGCACAGTTAATTGCGGCAAGGAAAGCGCTTAACCAAATTGCAGGCATTTTGCAAGGGCACAATGTGAATTGCACAGAGAAAGAGAGAGAGAGAGTAGGAGAGGGGGACTGCTGCGGGCGGGTGGCGGTAGAAACGCCCAAAACGATAATTGCTGTCATGGCAAACGCAAAAATAAAGTTTAAATAATAATAATTTAACTGGTCCTTTCTCGCCTGCAATGAACTTCATTTGGCGGACAGGGAAACATTAAGAAACCATTAGCAGCAGCGGACACCGTGAATGCAACACCTACCACACTCACAGCTCCCCCTCCACCATGCAATTCACCACCCACATAGACTCCAACGGGCAACTGTCAAACAGTAGATGAACGTTTGCAACCAGCCTTGCAACTGCAACAGCTGCTGCGGATGACTGTCTGCTGCTGCAGAGAAGGGTCAATGCAGCAGCAACGGCAGCGACAACAGCATCATTTTTCAAGTGGAGCCACTTGACTCGGCGCTGTGGAGAACGAGTGGGAGTGCTGGGTGTGCTGGGTGTGTTGGGTTAAAGTTAGGCATGAACCGGCTGCCTCAAATATGCGCATTCATTAGGGTTTAATAAATATTTTTTCAAGCACTGTTGCCGGATTTTGCGATAAGCGTTGTGGTTGTAATTGCCGTCGACGCTTAACAGCAGCCTCAGTGTGTCAAGTTGTTGCATAAACAACGCTTAAGGGTCGGCCCAGTTGGCTAATGTGCGGTCTGGCACACACACACACACACACACATACATACACATGCAGCACACTGCAGCAAAGTGCGCACAATTTCTTTACTTGAATTTAATAATTGTAGATTTGTCGCATTGCATGCAAATTTAAAGCTGTCGATTGGCGTTTGAATTACTTGTGCACTGACTTAACTGTTTGCCACACTCCCCCCCCACCCCCCCTTTCCTCACCCCTGTGCCTTAACTTACTTGCTTGTCAAATATTAGCAGCGTCTCGCTTTGCGCAGTTCCCAATGCAAGGTTGCCTCAGGTTTGCTTTGGACCAAGTCATTTGTATTTGGTATTTAGTATTTGGTATTTGGTTTTCATGTTTGTATTGTTTTTATGCCCTTGTAGAAGCTATTATAATATTTTTAAGATATGTGTAACGCACTACAGTATATATATATATATTTATTATTGTGATCAGCGTTACTAGCCTTTATATATTATGTATAAATAAATGCCAGCTTTAGAGCTATTTTGGAGAACTACTCATTAAAATCAGTCTACTTTATCCTATATAAACAATTTGTTGCTTTACCAATTTATGCAGATTAAACTCATAAAAAATATTTGTTAATAGGCTTCTAAAATTGCGCCACAAAATTATCAACTGTGGACTAAGTTTTAATATAGGAATATATAATAAATAGGTTTTTAAATTTATAATAAATTTGAATTTGAATGTCGCTGTGATGCTGCTCTAAGAGGGTGTTTAATCTTCGGCCTGCTCCTCAGCAAGCCTTCATTCTTTTTGTTATGGCCATTGCTCTTCACACACTTTTTCGCACAATTTGGATTTTACGGTGCTTTTTTTGTGCCAAGACAGGCAAAAAGTCTTTTGCCTGTTTGTTGTTGGCTGCTTTTTTTTTTTTTGTTTGCGGTTATTGCTGATGTTTGCTATTGGCCAATTACTAATTGCTGCACGCTGATGGGTCTCACCTGCTTTTTCAGTTTGAGTAGAACTAATTTTTGATATGTTTGTTTCCCTTTTTGGTGGCAAACACACAAAAATTGGCAACGTGACGTATGCGCAACATTATTATATATTGAATTGTTTAGCATGAACAAAAAATTATCGCATGCTACAAAACAACAAAAAAAGTGTCCAGTGCAACTATCGCTCTCTGGCTGTGCTCACTCTCTGCCTGTCTCTCCCTCTCTTACTCAATCTTTGGCTCGCTCTCATTGCCCGTCTTTCGTGACGGCGCCCAATGTCAGCATCTTGTAAAAGTTGAATGAATTAAAAAAAATACACAACGAAAAAAAAAAATAATATCGGTTTAGCGTTGGGGTTCAAGTTTGTTTTTTTTGGCTGTGGCCGGTTATTGACTATTTTCGATTTCAATGCTTAGCGCCACATTGAAGGTCGCTGAACAAGTTCTTCTGCTGCTGCTCCGACTGCGGCATGTTATCAACATGCGTTGGCCCTGAAGCTTGACTAAAGATCAGAAAATATGCTGCGCTTTTTTTTGTTTTTTGTTTTTGTTCATTTAATTGACAAATTCCTTATTTGCAGATCCATGTCTGTACATAATGCGCTTCGCGAATCGACTGCAGCTGGGCGCCAAGACGCATGAGGTGTCCATGACGGCGCTGCGCATTGTGCAGCGCATGAAGAAGGATTGCATGCACTCGGGTCGTCGGCCCACAGGACTCTGCGGCGCTGGTGAGTTGTGACTTTCTTGCTGGATTTATTTATTTATTAATATTTTATTTGATATTGCAGCACTGCTGATTGCCGCTCGCATGCACGAGTTTAGTCGCACCCTGGCCGATGTCATCGGTGTGGTTAAAATTCACGAGTCCACGCTGCGCAAGCGTTTGTCCGAGTTCGCCGAAACGCCTTCGGGTGGATTGACCCTCGAGGAGTTTATGACTGTCGATTTGGAGCGTGAACAGGACCCACCTTCGTTTAAGGCGGCACGCATTAAAGATCGTGAGCTCATCCAAAATGTAAGTGTGTAACTCCAATCAGATTTGGTTATTTTCTTAATTCGTATCCAACATTTAGATGGGCGTGCATGAGTTAACGGAGCTGCAGAAGGAAATCGATGCTCATTTGGAGAAGGATATTGGTAAATACACGGACAGTCTGCTGCGCAAGGCATCTAAACGGAAGAAGGAGGAGTCTGCTCAGCCTATATCGGAAAAGGATCTGGAAATGGAGGAGTCAATACAGTTTATTGAGGCATCCAATGCCGAGGTGATTAAAGAGTTTATCTCTAGCAACACGGAGGACTCAAAGCCGCAAGGAGTTATGCCAAGCGCGGTCATCGAGGGATTGCGTCCGGATATCGAGGCCATTTGCCGTGTGACCGAAAGTGAATTGGCTGATGTAGAGCGAGCCAAACAGCCAGCGGAGACGGAACTATTCATAGATGATCTGAACGATGAGGAGCTGGATCAGTATGTGCTGACGGAGCAGGAGGCAGACACTAAATTGGACATGTGGAAAAATCTAAATGCTGAATTTCTTCGCGAGCAGCAGGAGCGCGAGGAGCGCCTGGCCAAGGAGCGTGAGGAGGGCAAGCCGGAGAAGAAGAAACGTAAGCCGCGCAAGAAAGTCATCGGACCATCGTCGACAGCTGGCGAGGCCATTGAAAAAATGCTGCAGGAGAAGAAGATCTCCACTAAAATTAACTATGACATTTTGAAGACCCTCACCGAAGGCATGGGTGCATTAACGGGCGACGGTGAGTCAGCAGTGGAGCCCATGAAACCCAAGACACTGGAGGAACTGGAACAGACGCCCGTCATTGTGGAGGAGGGACCAATCTCGAGCAAAAACAGCCGGGTCAAGCCCAATTACGACATGCCAGGACCCAGTCGAAAGCGCGTTAAAGTTGAGGCGGCACTGCCCGTCACTCAGTCCGAGGAGCAGCTGGAGGCAAAGCCAGAGATTGCCGTTGAACCAGGTGAGTTAAACTTTGTACGCTTTACTTTTTGGCCAACTTTGCATTTCAAACGCTGCACTTTCAGATGAGCTGGACGAGGAGGCCGAAGCCGAGGCCGATGAGGCCGATGTTGATGTCGAACCCGAACCGGAGCCAGAGGCCACACTGCAGGACATGCTGAACCAGGGCGCTGGCGATGAGGACGATGAATACGGCTATGGCTTCGATGAGGAGGAGGAATATTAAACTAAGCAGTTGCATTTAGCAGTGCCGCACATTCTGCATGATTATTTTTATAATAATAATCAGCAATAACTCATATTATAATTAAATTAAGCATACAATTTTTTATCCATCTTGTTTGAGTGTACTTTGTTTTTTACTCGTTCTTTGTCTTGCGTTTGTTTTTTTTTTTTTGCTACTTGCCACTTGCCACTTACCACTTGCTACTAGCTGCACTTGTTGCAGTATCCACGTCTGCTTTTTCGCTTTAGCAGCCATTAAATCATCGCTTCCTTCTGCCCGGCGGCCACAGAGCGCAGCCATTTACATGTTTAAGCCGTGTTGCCGTTGCCTCCAGGCCTCAAGTGAAGTGAAGTCGAGTGGAAAGTGTTGGTGGAGGGAGGGGTGTTGTTGGTGCTCTGTTGCTGCCTCTTTGTTGTTAGTTTGCTTCTAATTGTTGGCGCTGCCGTGGCGCGCCTCGAAGTGCTGCAAATAAATATTTCACCCTTAATCATGTTTTCCACTCGCTGTGTTGTGTGCTCTGCTTCTGCTTCTTCTTGTTCTTGTTGCTGTAGTTGCTCTTGCCCCCCAGGCGGCAAGTCGACCAGCCAGTCAGCCAGCCAGCCAGCCAGCCAGCCAGCAAGGCAGCCAGCCGGTCAGAGATGATTTTAGCCAAGAACTTGACTTGGCTGCTCAACTGGGGCTCCACGGTCTGCCCAGCACTGTTGAGTGCCAAGTGCCCGGCAATGAGCTGTTGAGTCCTTGGAGCACTTGTCTTTCCGATTTTATAGTTATTACGTTGTAATTAGTGTTAATTTAGTTGCTTGCGCACGGCACCCGAACTAAGTTAACAATTCGCAAAGTGTTTCATACTTTTGGGCTGTTCCACAAAAGCCATTTTGGGTTTTGGTCTATCTTCGTAACTTGAGTCGACGCTGCATTTCTTATCTTTCACTTTAAGTTGCACTTAAAACATGAATACAAAGTCTTAAATATAATGCCTTTTCAAGGCAACTTATGCTGCATATATGAAAGAAGCGAGCTGCAACATATTGCAGTAAGGATTTGTAGTCATTTAAACTATAAAATAAATAGTATAGTTTTATTTAATAATTAAATAAATCACTATTCACACCTCTTTTAAATCTAATATTTTTAATTTAATGATTTTACAAAATTTGAATACTTAAAGAAACAACTTAATTTAAGACTGTGTTGCTTGATATCAATTTTAATATATAAAATCCATAAAAAGTATTGTTGACAACTATCTAAGCAAAACTAATTCTTTTAACATAATTCAGATTTTTATTTGTGAAATGTAGACTTAAAAAAGTACAAAATTTAAAAAAAAATAAATAAAAAATAAACTGTACGCTGAAATAAAATTACATATTAAATTAATTCTAGAAGTATTAAAATGAAAAATTGCCCAACATTTATTACATGTATTGCGGGAATCAGATAAATTTTAAATACAATCTTTCGTAATTCTAAATTATACATATCGATATACTTATTAATTTGGAATGGTTATTATTAAATTATAGTAAGCAGGAATTATAAAATAAATATTAATTCTAGGAGTATTAAAATAAAAAATTGTCCATTTATTGCAATGAATGCGGGAATCAGACAAATTTTAAATATACCTTAAACCTAACCAGAATCTTTCGTTATTTTTAAGTACACGAATTGACATATTTAGTAATGGGAATTATAAAATAAATATCAATTCTAGGAGTATTAAAATGAAGAATTGTCCAACATTTATTGCAAGGAATGCGGAAATCAGATACATTTAAATTACACCATAAACCTATTTAGGATCTTTTGTAATTTTAAAGTACACAAATCGATATACTTAATAATTTGGAATTATAGTAAACGGGAATTATAAAATATATATATTAACGCTAGAAGTTAAAAATTGTCAATTTTTTGCAAGGATTGTGGGAACAAATGTTCCAAACAAATAAATTTTAAATACATCTTAATTATAAAATATATATTAATTCTAAGAGTATTAAAAAATCAGGTACATTTTAATTACACCTTAAACCTATTTACAATCTTTTGTAATTTTAAAGTACACAAATCGATAAGTACTTAGTAATTTTGAATGGGTTGGTGTTTTCCATGGCTTGTTCTCCGAAACGGAAATGTTGTTTGTTGTGTCCTCTGCAACTGGGCTGATAAACGACTTTGTTTTGAATGCCGTAGAGGTTCAGGTCGTAAATATTAGCAGCGGCTAAAGGATTGTAGCAAAATTTGCGTGCATTTAATGCCTGTTCGCCAATTTGCATAAGCTTCGAGCTTAAAGCAACTGATTAATAAAACGCACACGTCCACTTCAGTTACTTGGAGTGCAGTTACAGTTATGGGTGGCAAGTGGGCGTGGCACTGGTGGATTAGCTGCCAACGGCCAACGGCCAACTACATATAATTGCGCCATGCACATGTAAATCCAGCTAAATGTGACAGCCAAATGGCAATTAGAAGGGCCAAAATCTCTCTTTCGGCTCACCGCCATCGCAGATACTTGAAAGTGTTCTGGCTAAAATAAACCAAGCAATTGCCTCAAATTTATGCAGAAGAGCAAGCAACAGGCATGGAAAAAAACACAGGACAATTAATAAAACGAAAGAAAATTTGTACAAATTGTGTGGAGTTTAAGTAGCTCTTTTGATGTGCATAATCCGTTCATTTATCATTAAAGCCATTAATTTTTAAACATTTTCTGTCATGAACAACGCCGCCTTTATGCGCCTTTGTTAACTGTCAGCTGTGGTCTTGTAATTAAAAAATTCTTGTTCATGACCAAAATATATACATATATACACATATATTCTTTTATATTAATTATATATATGCCTACCTAGGTGTATATAGTTTTAATGCTGACGTATTTTTATTTTATTTTAATGCAGTTTAATTAAAAAATATTGCCAAGCTGTAGCAATTTTTATTGGTTTTGTATTTCACTCGGTTGATTATTGTTATTAAATTTTTTTTTTTTTTTACCACAGTTTACACATTTTATGGATTTGTGGAGTTTTAATTGTGGCCAAATGGCAAAAGAACAATCAGCACCAGAGAAAATTTTAAAAATTATTGGGCTTCCCACCTGAGCGAAATTTACGATTAAATTTCTTTAACTAGCTGAGTAGTTGGTCAATGCATTTTTGTTAATTAAAAAATAAGCAATGAGCGTTTAAGCCCAATCAAATCAAGTTATAAGCCAAACAAAGTTATAAATAGAAACACACAACAAAATTTTTTTCTTTTGTCGAATGGGAAATAAGATTGTTCCTTGTGGCTTGCCGTTTCTGGAAGGCATGTGTAGGCGAATTTGATTTCTGGCTGTATTTTCATTAAGTGAAAAAAGGACTTAACTTGGTCAACAAGGAGGCCTATCAGCTTTGCATAGACACAATGTTATTTAGATTAAAATTTCGAAGAAAATTGTAATTCGACTCCCCTTTGCCAAAATTGGCTCCCATTTTACGTGGGCGGTGTGTGTGCCCAGAAGCTTACCGATTTTCAAAGGACATGTCAGTACCAACTCCATTGGAATGCATTTAAGGATTACAGATTCATCTTAGATTTTAGAAAATGGGCCCTAGTAGATCGAACAAAGGATATCCTTTGGGTTGTTTGGTAGCTCTGGTGAAAATCAAATATTCGATACTTCCAGAAATTCATGACAGAATTACATGCCACACTCAGCTGGGAACCCAATCCTCTTTTTTTTTAATTGGAGCTACGAGAATCCATGATTTCCAAAATTATAATTGCATTTGCCACAACAAAATCTGATTATTTTCACACGAAATTTCGAAGCTAGTCGACGGCACTAAAATTGTTTTTAACTTGATTTATTTCAATAGCATTATATAAATATATATATATATAAATAATACATACATATATATATAATTATATTTATCTAATTTAAGCGCTAATTTTGTGTGTTGTGTTGTAGTTTTGTTGGCATGCATAAATTAAAAGCATTTTATACAGCTACCTGCCAATTATTATCGTTGTCAAATGACTTTTTTATTAATTTGTTTATAAACATACTGAGGTATTTTATAGATTGGATTCCTAATATCACTTAAATTAAATTTAAAACTTGGGTCTCATTTTAATGTTTGTCTGAGTTTCACTTGCAAATATTATTATTATTTTGTGGACACTTTTTGTTAGCTGTAATTGTTGATAATTCTATAGAAATGTTTAGGTCCTTAGGGGTACTAATCCATAAGATGCTCGGGCAGACAAAACATTGTATAACCCAACTGCTTCCATTTAAAATAATAACTTAATCTATATTATTTATATTAATAATAATAATTTAATGTGATCAAAGCGGCTATTTATTATAAAATATTTCAATATTTATTTTGAATGCTGATTATTATTAATTATCCTGCTTAGCATTAATATCTCAAACGTTGCTTAAAAGTAATCTGAAATGTATTTGGAAATGCTGTTAGCACATTTATTGTCAATTACCAACACGTGCACTTGGCCATGGTTAAATGGTTAGCATTCAAATGGCTAAGCCAATGTGGAGAGCTAAGTTAAGTGTTGGTCAACATGGCCTGCTAAGCAATGGCAGTTAACAGACAATTTCCAGCTGCCAAGCAGCAGGCATTCTACGCATAAACCCTTAAATGCATACGCACACACACACACACACATACACACACACAGACATACAGAGAAATTGACGTAAATAAACCACGTACATTTCGGCCTGCATGCAAATACACACTAATAATGTAAATAATGCATACCACCCCCCCATTATGCCGCTGGCAGCATTAAGCCCACACACACACACTTACACACACACACACACACACACAAACACACACACTTATTGAACATGAAGTGGCTGGCAAACTGTGCATAGCTGTGATTGCAAAACCCGACTGCAATTACCTGCCCAGCCGGCTATACTCAGTCCCCCACACACACGCACACACACACACACACACACACTCACATTGGACCTGCATTTATGGCAGCAGGTTGGCAGGTTCTGCGCCGCAAAGTAGGCAACGATAATGGCATAAATTCAATGAATAAACATAAAATGGCAAACACATAAACAGCACCCATCTGCATGTCAGTGTGTACGAGTGTGTGTGTGTTTGTGTGTGTGTGCGACTGTGTATATGGGGTGCAAAAGTAACAGCCGCTACAACAATAACAACAACAACAAGAACAACTGGAACAGGAACAACATTCGCATCAGCAGTGCAAAAAATATGTATTAGCCCAAAGTTTACTAACAAAATTAATTATGCGAATTAAGCGTAGTAAAAGCACTTTAAGCAAGTTAACCCCAAAGCCATCCAAACACTCTAACGCCCAACAGCCACGCCTCAACCACAACACCTCCACCACTCCATCCCGCACCATATTCATAACATGTGGCGCAGTTTGTGCCGTGTCACAGCCCATGGCACAAGAGCAGTGGCACAAGGAGCGAGGCATTGTTCAATTTATGCGTGTATGCCAACAGCTCAGGAGCTGTTGTTATTGTATGGGAGGGGAGGGGGGGGGGGCGGTTTATTGTGTTTGCCAGTTAGTAGTTTGCGGACACAAAAGTAGGCCAAGCGCCCAGAGGAAAGTGAACTGGCAGAGAGATGGGAGCCGAAAGCTTGGACTCGGATTCCCATTTCGGACGGTTGAAACTTGCAGCCAGCTTGGAAGTTGTTTATTTAAGTGTGAAATTTGAGTGCAGCACAACGAATATTTAGCGTTATGTGCGGCAAGCGAGATAAGCGACATGGGCCTTAATAACCGACGCATTGCAAAAACCTATAATCATAAATCGACTTGCCACGCTCGCCTGCCACATCATAGATTAAAAAAAAAAAAATTGAAATCATCGTAACGTGGGCGCCACAAAAAAGCGCTGCACTTTTTTTGTGCGTTGCAAACATAAAAAAAAAACAAAAAATATGAGAAAAAAAATACTTTGGGCTAAATGCTACAAACGGCTTTTCGGCGCCATCGCTAACCGTGTGAGATAAAACAAAATGGCGGCGAGGCGTTGTTCCGTTGACGCCAGTTGGCAGCGCTGCCGTTGGCTTTGGCTTTGGCTGCTTGACGCCATGCCAAATTAGCTAAATGTCGACGAGACAGTCATTTAGTTAATTGTCGCACAGCAATGTCGCACAGACTTGGCAAACTTACTAAATCACAGCTTCGCTTTTAATTGAAAACATAAATATCACTAAGTAAAGTAACAAAAAAAAAATAAAAAAAAAAAACAATTGTTTTTTACTTTTTCTGCACTTTGCCAAACAAATGCTGAATTTTATTTTAAATGCTTTGTAATGTAGATTATAAAATGAATATACTTGACATAGTTGGTATTCTTAAAAAAAAAAATAAAAATAAATCAATTTTATATTTAAATGTTTTACTTTCTTTTAAGCATAAATATTTTTATAAATTATATAAATATTTCAGCATTTAAGGCAACTCTTGAGTTAAAATAATTGTTGAATTGACATAAAAGCACAAAAATTTGATACAAACAATCCCATTTGTTGCACTTTTAATAAATTAAAAACACACATAAATTTCGATAGTGCAAATCGCATTAAATAATTTTATTTAATTTTCAGCTAGAATTATGATACCATAAAGCCAACCAACTTATTCAAGTTAGAGGCTTTAATACGTTAAAACTTGTTACAAAGTTCTGGCCTCTAATAGTTGATAAGTTTGACTCGGGAAAACATATTCCCAGAAAGCTATTCCCAGTAGACCCAGCAAATTGCCGGTAAGTCTGCTTGGGAAAATGACAGCGACGGCAATTAAAATTTGCACCTTTCGCTTGACTAATTTATTGGTCCAAGTGGAAACTGCAATGCTAAGATTAAAAGAGCAAACATACCATAAAATGACTTATGTTTGCATGTGGCAACTTTAATATATATAAAAAAATAATAATGGAAATAATAGTTTGTTTAAGCCGCAGCAAACTTTTGTGCATGGTAAAGTTTTTTTTTTTATATTTTTGTCAGTCAGTCAAATAGTTTTTTTTTGCGGTTGCGAGTAGACCGCTAATTAGCAAGGAAAAGTTAAACAAAAATCAGCGAAAAATCAGCTTTCAATATGGTGTGGCATATGCCCAGATAATTAATTAGTGCCCGCTCGACTGATTGGTAAGAAACGATGGACTCGGGTCCAAAACAATTAGCCAAGCCCCGATACTGGCCAACCAGCCAGCCAGCCAGCCAGCACAATGGAAAGCAATGATGGAGCAGCCTGTGCAACGTTTGCTTGATTTTTATTTGGTCAACTGGACAGGCGAGTCCACAACTTTCTCTTGGACCCCCCTCCCCCCCCCACATTAAGTGGGCGTGGTGGGTTTTCTTTATGTAGTAAAACGTTTTTATTTGCCTTGCTGCCTTTTGCCTTTTCCCATTGCATGTTTTTTTTTTGCATGTTTTTGATGTTGGCTGGCTGGCTGGCTTGTTTGTGCGCTTGTTTCTTCGAAAATAATGACTGCACATTAAGTATACGTCAAACATGACATACGCACTACACACACACACACACACACACACACAGAGAGAGAATTGCAGAGAGCCGCCGCCCTAACACAAAACAAGCAAAATGTCAACAAATGACAACAGAAATATGATGCAAATGGCTCATGTAAGTGGTTCTTGCCGCCAACATTTTTAAAAAAAGGGACAACTTACAATGCAGCAGCAGAGGCAGCAGCAATAACAACAACAACAACAACAACGAGTGGGCGTGGCTGCCACACCCTTTCAGCTCATTCCTGGGCAACGTAATAAAGCCTTGAGTCTGCGTTTGCTTATACACATTTGTGTGTATGAGTGTGTGTGTGTGTTGGTGTGCGTGTGTGTGTGTGTGTGTATGTGTGTGTGTGTGTGGAAGGACTACTGTAAGTTGTATTTAACTTAGAAATTTATCATTTTGTGCAGAAATTAGCTGGCATTCAGGCATCGCGCATTCGCCTCGTTAGCTCCACAATGGGAGTGGGTTCAAGACAGAGATATACAGACAAAGAGAGAGAGAAAGAGAAGAGAGGAGAGAGCGGGAGTGGGAGGAGGAACTCGTGTCGAACATTTTTCATGTCAACGTATGGCGTTGAAACGCCTTGAAACTCCGTTCGTTGCGCTGATTCACACCCATCTCCTCATCTTTCACCCGCTCCCGCCGCTGCTGCTCGACCCACGCGGCAGCAATTAAAAGCACATTTAATATAAATTGTTTGCAAACGCTTCTTCGTGTTGAGCTGCAAGGACACACACACAAAACAAGGTATAAAATGTTTTTTGCCTTTGCATTGGGCACGACGCGGCAGTGTCTTTAATGCCAGCCGGAATGAATGGAAGCGAATGGAATTCCTGGCCGAAGGACATTGCGTCTGAAAGTTGAGCTGCTTTAATTAAGCAGCTGGTTTTGCTGTTGATGTCGCCAACTGCCTGATTGTGGCAACATGTCTGGCCTGTTGCTAATCTGTGTTATGTGCGTTAAGTTGGCCAACCCTATCAGCGTTATTTGTACAAAATATAAACAGCCAAAGACTAGCACACAATTTGACGATTTGTGGCTAGCGAAATGGTCGAAAGCCACAGCCAGCCTGACTGCCTGCCTGCCTGCCTGCCTGGCTAGTCAGTCCTTTAGTCCTTTAGTCCTTCAATCAGTTAGTCAGTTGGTCAGTTTGGACCACAGCCCGTCGTCGGCTGGCTGCACAGTTAGCTGGGCAGTCATCCACTTGACCGCATTGATATTCCATGCTTGATGTCCGACGCAGTTGCTATTGGTCAATGATTCGCCGGGACTGCTACTAACGATAGATGTCCTTAAGCCAACACAAACACACTCGCACACACACACACACGCACACAGATGCATGCAAGCTGGTGTGGACAGTGGCATAGGAAAATATTTATCTATACAGCGAAATATATATTTATATTTATATATATATATATATATATATATATAGATAGCAAGTCGCTGCCAAAAATGTTGCTGGAGCTTTGTTAAGTTTTTACGTTTAATGAAATCAATTCACAAGTCACGTTGCTGCCGGACAATAAATACATCAGACTCCATTTAATAAAATCATGATGTGCACTTCGCTATGATATACGAACACACAATCACTGTATTATATCTACACATATACAAATATATATATATAAAAATATATATAGGAATATGTATCATTTCTATATTGTAAACAACTTTTATCTCATTTGGAATGCCGCATATGACTTGACTATATACCATAATCATATATATATATATATACAACTATCCTTTTCATCCGTTTATATATATATATGTGTGTGTGTGTGTGTTAATATTTACCCAACTCTATAGCTATGTCAATTGCGCGATAAGTGCAGCAGTGCTGAACCTTAATTCCAAATCCGCCTAAGCCACTACTTAGGCTCTGGCAATTTGCTCTGGCTTTTGGATTACACTTTTACCTCATTATATCTATATAGATAAAGACTTATATTCCCATGTAGCCAAAAAAATATTGCAAAATCATTTTTATTCGCTTATTTAGTGGTTTGTGTTTGTGCTTTGGGCCACACGTTCGAGGTGCTGTGGGATCATAAATCTGAGATATTAAGCTAAATGCTTGACAGTTGGCAAAAAAAAATATATATAAATATATCTTCTATCTTAAATGGTTAATAATTTCTATTACAACTGTTGTAGTTTCTTATTATTATATATATAAATATATTTTTAAATATTTTATTTTGTTAGGTATTATAAAAATTTCAATCAATTTGGTTAGGCTTAAAATTTAATTATTTTATTATTTATATTATTTATTTATTACTATTACTATTTTCTATTAAACTTATCAATGCGACAGTTCTTTTTAGCTTGTTTATATTTCATTTATTATGGTTATTAAACATTTTAAAATTTTAAATATGAAATCATAATGAAAATTTTTATGTAATTTGTAGAATTTTTTAATTATTTTATTAATTATTTTATTTATTTTGACGCTTTTTTAATTTATGCCTTTCATTTAATATTTGTTTAATTAGATACGCTTCAGGAATGATAACAATTATATTAAAAAACCCCATTATTTCATAACTGTTCCCAGTATATTTTTCTCATATTGCCACTACGCTTGCGCAGTAAAGATAATCAGAATCGGTTATTATTATTCCGCTATAAATGAAATATAACGAGAATCCGTATTAACTTTTCGGCAACCCCGCGATTATTTGGCCATGTTCTCTGCTACTGCTTTTTGCTGGCTAAATTCAGTTTTGGTAGTTGCGATACCTGGCCTTATCAGCCAGACAGCATCATCTCTTAGCCGTGCAAACTGTGCTACGCTCAGCTGTTGGTGCAGCTCTCTCTCTGAGCCATGACCATAGCTAACTTGATTTTGTTTAGACGTATTTTCGAAGAGCTATTTTTTTGCTCTTAGCCAGCGAAGGAATTGTAGGCTTCGTGTGTTATTTTGTGGTACAGATGGAGACGAGCGAGTGGCAAACGAGGCGAGTGGTGCCTCGTTTTGCGGCGAAATACGAGGCACGTTGTGTGCGTGCAGCCTCCTCGCCTATCTGATGCGAACCAGGCGAGTCAGTTGGTAGATGCGTGGCGAACGTTGAATTTAACGGTCGGTTTGGCAGTGAAAGTGGCAGCCTCGTTGTGTCCCCATGTTGCACAGCCCCAGAGGAACGTTGTTCAGTGCGCTAAATAATTTGTGAATGCATCAAATCATAAGTGATAACATTCGATTGATAACGTGCAACTAACAAAGTGGCAGCTCAATTGCAAAAAATAAAATAAATAAAAATATAAATAATATATGCGAAAAATATAAACAACTTTAATATTAAGAAAAAACATTTTTCGGCGGCGTCGCACAGTCTTCAAGCAGCTGGTAAATTATTGCTTTAAATTTGCTACACTATAAAATAGTATAAGTTATTGCGATGTGCGGCAATCGAAACATTTTACACACATTTTCACACACAAATACACACACAAACACACTGTGCTCGTATTAAACAATATATTTTGTGTTTGTGGGTTTCTGCTGTGGCCGGCAGAAGCGGCGTATACGCAATCTGACTATGCTCGGCGAATATTTGGGTTGTCGTTTTTGTTGTTGTTGTTGCGGCAGCTGGTGAGTTAATTTTATTGGTTTCTTGTTTGTTTCTTTGTTTGTTTGTTCATCGAGCGCTTTTTTAGTTTATTTGTTTGTTTGTTTACGTTGCTTAAATGCTGCTAAGGCTGTGCTACAAGCGCTACAAGTTTACGGACAAAGGTACAACAATTTTTTTTTTTTTATTAATTTTTATTGCAAAATTGTTTGATAAAAAAAAACTTGGCCATTGACCATGCCCTCAACAACTTGCTAACTTTTTGCAGAATGATTGTTGATTTTGTTTGATCTTAGTCGTTTTTGTTGATTTCATCGCTGTTGCTCTTGTTTTTATTTGATTTTAGTACTTTTTGGCAAAGTCAACATTCGTTAGCTGAAATTTCACTCACGTTCCAATCGACCGACTCTTCTCAATTTCACATGCTGTCCGTCTTTATTTATTCCACACTCCACTCCGTTCCCTTCTACGTCTCCATTTCAGTCTACGTCATTTTCCTTAATATCAACCAGCCAATATTACTATTATATTTCCATTTCTACTATTTGAAGTTTCTTGTCGTTATATTTGGTATTCGTCCTTTGCTCATGTACAGCATAGTGTCTTCTTACTATGTATGTATGTATGTATTTGTATTTGTATGTATTTGTGCGCTGGTTTGGGTTTTTGTGGCGCTGTCCTTAAGATTATTTATGTGGTGATTAGCTGCGCTGAATTATTGCGCAAATTATCAAGTGTGCTATAAAATTTCTATGCTATTTATTTGCACAACTTTTAGCGTGGATCACGTACCAAACCAAGCTAAACCCACCCACCAAAAGCCACCACATCACCCTTCTACTACTAAAACACCCCCATCCCCCCCCATTGTGTCTCATGTGTATCGTTGTGCTCTGGTTTTGGTGCGTGTGAGTGTAACAAATTGCTTGAGTTTGATTTTTAAGTGTGAAAAATTGAGGAATGAAATTGGATTGGATTAATTATACTCGATGGCGCTTAGCTTGCTGCTGCTGCTCCTGCTCCTCCCATTTAGCTCCAAAGCGATGGGAATTAAATGATATCTGTCTCTTCCTGTCAAACTCGAAGTGAAAAGCAAATACAGCATTTGATTAGAAAATAAAATGAACTAAATTAAAATTAAAGTTGTTTAATAAATTTCCATAAATATTTTATACTCGTTATTATATATGCTAAAATTACTTTTACAATCAGTCAGCATTTTAGCATTGTAAATATTGTATTTAATTTTATTCGTCAATTCTATCAATATTAGTTTGGTAATTTAAAGTTTATGAATTTGTAAAGTTGCCAAGCCAGACTGATAGAGCTGCAAGCACTATTGAATATTATTATTATTTTCAATGTTAAACAGCTTAATTAGCATTTATCATTTGCATTTGAGTTGCCTCTAACGATTTTTGGATTTGTCTGCTGGAATTGTATACACCAAAAGCAGTTGCCTAAGCTTAATTGGTATAGCAATTGATTGTCTGAGCTCTGCACAAATTAATTACATTTAAATAAACACGAATGGAAGGCAGCAAACATGACCAAAACCGCAAAAGCAGCAACAATAGAAACGTCAGCAGCAACATCAAAATCAGCTCAAACCAACTCCTTGCCAACCACAATAGTTGGCCAACAGCAGATAAAAGCAAAATTTAATTCAACATTGCTTACGAGCTGTAGGCTACTTTAAGCCGCTTACAATGAAAGGCACATAAACACACACACACAAACACACACACACACACACAAGCACAACAAATACACACATAAATTTCAATGAATTTGCCACCAAAACAAAATCATTAACTTTGCTGAAAAACCAATGAATGTACATGAACAGAAAATTTCACTTTGTTGTGGCAGGCAGCCAGCAGCAGCATTCGACACCAAATTGGTCACTGAGTGGGTGGGTTGGTTGAGTTGGCCAGTTGTGGGTTGAGCCTGATGGCCGGATACAGCTCAATATTTTAAGCAGGCGGCGCAAACATTTAGGCATGGCCACAAATTGGTATGATATCGTAGTGTAATGAAAGTTAAAGCCAAATTTAATGCTGGGATTAGCGATAACAGCGACAGGCGATGGAGATGGAGATGTGGGAGAAGAAGCCAGTAGGTTCACTCGACCAGCCGTTTGCATATGGCAAGGCAAATGCCTAATGATTTATGACTGTCAGCAAGTTGCCCCCCCAACTCACCGACTCTAGAAATGCGCTAAAAAAAAAAAAAACCAAAAAAAAAAAAACCTTGCCACATAAACCAATCCGAACTCAGGCGAGCCGAGCAGCGTCGAGTTGCTCAAGCCACAAAAAAAAAGGTTGAGGGATTGCGGGGGGGGGCCAACAAAGTAAATTCAATTTTACGTTTCACAACTCAGCATGATTCCTATCAAAGTAGAGCCGCTTCGGTAACCCAATCCCAGACTGCTTCTGCCCGCAAACTGATTACTTTTGCTCTCCCCAGCGTCCCTCGAGTGTCTGCATGTCTGTTTGTATGTCTGTATGTTTGTGTGTTTTATTTGTATGTTTAGCACTGTCTGTGTTTATACCTAAGCGAAAGTCAGCTCGTTACACAAAAATAAGCTACATAATATACAATATATGAAAAAATAATAAAAACAATTACCAAAAAACTTGCAAAGCATCAAAGCGCACTTATCGAACGCTTCACGAAAGTTGGACAACAATTTTTTTCTGTGTAGGAGTAGAAGTTTTATTTATACCCTGTAGCCAAAAATAAATCCATGTTGGGTTCGCTTGAGCGCAAATTTAAAAATAATTTACTCCACTTAATTATTTAAGAAGCAAACAAAATTGAAGATGGATAAGTTCTCTGCATTCTCACAGCAATTGTTTATTAATAATTATAATGTTTTTCTCTGTTTATCTAAAATTAAGAACTTTACTAATTTTTTTTTTACTTCACTGATATTTTTAAAGTTTTATCATATTGTTGCCTCTGCGCACCCCATTTTCTCTGCATTCTCACAGCAATTTATTTATTAATAATTCTAATGTTTTTCTCTGCTCACTTAAATTAAGAACTTTACCAATTTTTTTTTGCTTCATTCATATTTTTTTAAAGTTTTATCACATTGTTGCCTCTGCACCTATTTTGAGACTTTACTGGTAATTCGATAGTCATGTTTTATTTACAATTCTACACCATAACAAACACTCGGTGTTTATTTTGTTTTTTCTGCTTTTTTTTGTTGGTTTTCTTTTTTTTTTTTTAATATACAAACTTTCAAGTGAATTTCGTAGGACTGTTGCTTTGAGGGGACGGAGCGGGCTTTCATCAAATTACTTTCTGATAGCCCATAAAAGTTCATTCAATTTTAATAAGCAGCGCTTGTAAATTGTTGTTAATACGGGAAATTAATAAGTTAAGTAGTCGTTAGTTGGCAAAGTGCAAAGTTAGTTGGATCGATTGAAGAAGTTGCCAAGTTTTAGAGCGTAACAGCCAAAGTCGGCGCAATCAAGCATTCAGGACTATTGCCACACACTTCGTCTCAGCGGAAGCCAGATTGCCAGATATTTTCGGGGCCCCGCCTCCGCATCGGCGAGCCAAAAAAAAATTTAAGCCGCGTTTTATTTTCACTTGAGCAAAGTGCAGTCAACTGTAAAAATATTGGCAAAACTCACAAAATGCCAAACAGCGCAAGCATTTGACATAAATCCTTATCATCCTTTTGTGCACAAATTGACATTGCACTTGTAAGACGATTGGCGAGACATACCCCAGCATCACCCCTCACCTCTCACCTCTCACCTCTCCGCCCTTTGCCCTTGGCTTTCGCGCTGTGCATTTTTGTTGAAAATCTGTGGCTTTGTTTTCTCTATCAACATTTCTGATATCTTTGGCTGCTTGCTGTGGTTCAATGTTTTTCAGCAAGAAGCTTCCTTTCCCGCTGATAAGCTGCAAGTTTTTGGCACGTCTTTTGCTGGAGTGACATACATCTTATGTTGCAGGAAGAAAATTAAAATTCATAATGTTGACTTTAATGGAGTTAATGTTGAAATATTCAAGCTGCCGGCTTAGATGCCTCGTACACCTCGTAGATTAGCTCGTCGCGAGACATTTTATTATGCGACACGCAACCACTTTTATATATCTATAGCAATGACATAGCCCTCTCCCTCCCCCCTTAAACGCACAACTTTGACATTATTAAATTATGCGGAGATTTGCGCTATTTTTTTCTCCCCATTTTCATTTTTTTTTTGAGCCTCTTGACGTTTTAATGATGAGCCAGCACAGCACGGCGCACGTTGACTGCTTGACTAGGCCGAAATTAAATTATTTTATTGCCGGAAAGCTTGGGAAATTCATTAAATCATGCTTTTACGCAATTTTCAGCGCACACACATTTTTGGCATGCCCAAGTAGGACTCAAAATTAGAGCTGTCAGCGTACTTCCGTCAATTTGGCGCCCTGTTGTGTTTCTTAACTGCTTGGTCTTGGTCGACAGGCATTGTGGCATTGATTGAGCTCAATGTTTTGGCTTTTATTAGGACGTGCCGATTTTAACATCTCAAGTCTACATTGTCTCTGGCTTTAAAGACATATCCCCCTATTCTAAATGTTTTTCAAGCTCAGAGTTTTATATATTTTTAGACGCGCTTTAGAGCGATAATCCTGATCAGACGAAAAAACATTAAAAAAAAAACAAAAACACCCCCGAAATAAATAAATACCCAAATCCGCCAGTTGCAGACGAGGGAGTTTTATTTATGATTTTGACAGAGCGCGCCTTAAAAAGTGGGAGTCGAGCCAAAAGCTAAGCCTCAAAACCAAAACAATCATCAAATAGAATCATAAAAACAGTTAGCAACGACAATAAATTTTGAACAGAAACATAAAAGCGATGCCACGTGGCAAACGAGTGCGACATAAAATTTCCATCGATTTATTCACCTTGCCGTTTATACATACAAATAAATATACATAAATCTATCTATAAATATATATATATATATATATATATATATATAACACATGCAGAGAAAATAAGAATCGTCGCGCTCTATTTGCTTGGTGGCAGCCTCTGCATCGGCATAATCCCTGCAAATCAGCAGTTTTGCTTTTGGTACACACGAATTTTCGAATAATAAATCTTGAAACAATAAAAATTTACATTTTTATGATGGTAAGAAAAAAAAAAAAAAAACAAAAATAATGTTTGAGCAATGTAATCAATGTTCAGCCACAATAATTTAATGTTCGCTGGCTAACAGCGAATACCTTGCGTATGCGTAATGTGCTTTTATCTATCCAAGCGAGATTGCATTGCATACATTTCAGCGCCCACTGACATAAAATTAAGTATTTGGAAATATTTGTCTCTGAGTGGACAGACACACACACACACACACAAAAGGGAATATAAGTGCATGTAAATAAATCATTAGAATGCTAATAGATTTTATTTATCCATTTTATGTGTGTGTTATTTATTACTAATACGCCTACACACAAATTGGTAGATAATCAGGCTATGGGAATAAATATGTATGAACATAAATTGACAAACAATTTTATTTTATGATGCACGCTAATAATTGAATCACTCGCATAAACCTCAATAAATTCGATCACAAAAAAATAGGAATACATTTGACAAATTTATTTATTATTACCTAATGTAAATATAGCAGACTTTTGGACTTATATATCCTTGTTTCTCTCCTTACTAAAGATCAAAGTTAGAGCAAATAAGATTAGAGCAGTTGTAAAAAGTTTTACTTTAATTTAGTTTATCCAAACTTCTTCAAATATTGTTTGACATTAATTTGGGCATTTTCTGTCTTTGATTTTCGATTTAAATTTATATTTGCTAAGAAGTATATTTTTTGAAATGGTTTATTAACTGAATTAATTAATCATCTCATTATTATAAACTTCAGTATATTGAATAATTCTAGTTTATTTTGGCAAATCTCTTAAGCTTAATATAACCTTGAGGATCTTCTACTCTGAGAACTTTACCCCAATCTAACAATAAATATACCTTAATGTAATCTTTTTAATTAAATCCACCCACATTAATTGTCGGACCAACCTCAACGGTATAATTCATATAATTATCACTAAGACCCCCCCAAACAACCTTCACATTATGAAAAATACAAATTGCTTTAATATTTTAGCAGGTTTTTTTTTTGGTTTTTTGAACAGAATTGTATAAATTTTATATATGCATAGCGTGGGTGCTCCCTTATGTTTTGGACAACGACAACAACAGCAGTTTTAAGTACTTGACATGAAAATTTCAGCAACACTCTCAATGAAATGCTACTCCAGCAACAACAACAACAAAAACAACAACAACAACATAAATAATACGCGCTGGGACTTTGGCAATGCCCATCTGGAAAATTAAACTTATGGCGCGACGCACGCGAAAATTTGTGCTCCAATGACCAACAAGGAATGGGTATTTGTTGTTGTTGTTGCTGCAACACTGCCCTCTGTGATGTTTATCATAACCGCCTACAAGGAGAACAACAACATTTTGTCGAAAGCCACAACAACAACAACAACAACAAATACAACAACAACAACATGGTTACTGGTGCCGCACCCAGTGAAATAATTTGCTGCCAGGCGCAGCTAATGACCAGCTTGTGTAAGTACGAGGACAACGACAATAGCAACGACTATGACGACGCCAGTGAAAAATCAGGACATCAACTGGCAACTGGCAACCGGCAAGCAGAAGCAGCAGCAGAAGCAGCAGCAGAAGCAGAAGCAGCAGAAGCAGAAGCAGCAGCAGCAACATCAGCTTCAGTTCCATCCTCAACCGCAGCCACAGCAACAACAATCCCAAGTTTTGTTACTAGTAAAATGATGGGCATGAATTCATCATGGGTGGGCCTGTGCTGCCTCTGCTGCCTGGCAGTCTGCCTGGCTTACCTCATCCAGTTCAACTCCCCCCCTTATCTACCACCGTTGCTGTGCTGCCTTTTTGTGGGGTAAATTTAAAATAATGTAACGATACAAAGTCGGCCAGGCGCAGGACAACAGAGAGGGAGTGGCGGAGATAGAGAATGAGAGAGAGAGGAAGAGGGAAAGCGAAATGGAAAGGAAGTGCGAGAGAGATGGAGAGTTTGCGAGTGAGTAGGATGGCTTTAGGAGCCGAAGCGACATCGCTCGCTAATTTTATGCTCTTTTGTGATTTTTGTGCTCGCCTGCCGGACACACCCCGTGGCCATGTTTAGTGTTGGGGCTGCCCCCCTCCTGCTCCACTGTTTTACATCCCGCTGCGTTGCTCCACAAGCGAATGCAAACTTTGCGCGCTTTTGTCATTAGCGTTGATGGCACTGACGTGGGCTGAGTCACCCGGAGCGTTGCCTTTGTGTCCGCTTTTCATGTGTTGCGGTCGCCGCATGTTGTTCTTGTTGCTGTTGCTGTTGTTGTTGTTTTTGTTGTGTTTCTGGTTTGTGGCCCCGCCAACTTGGTTACTTTTAATGAGCAAGGCGGGGCGAGGCGAGGCGAGGCAAGCCGAGCCGGTGCGTTGTCGACCAACTCGTGGCCATAGCCACATTTTTGGGCACTCATTAAGTTGCGGTTATACAGCTTTATTTTTGTTCACTTTTAACTTAGATTTTATAAAATGAAAGTGAATTACACATTTGGAAAAGAACCAGTTTTTAATGTGCTCTGACCCCTTTTTTATATGGCATTAAATTAGCCATACTTTACCAACAACACAAAAAAAAACCTAGTTAACAAAATGTTTATCCCAAGCACTTATATTTTCTGGAGAACTTACTTCACATCCATTGAAATCACTTATCCCAACATGAAATACCAGCCATAATTTCATTTAGGGTGCAATTCTAAAGTTCTCTGCAAAAATATTTAAGCTGATTTCCTTATTTTTGCTCTGCCTTTATCAACTTTGTGGATAAGCAGAATTTTTCTACAAACAAAACAAAACAGAAAATATTGTCAAAGTACATCAAAAAATGTTTGTTTAACTATTTCATTAAATACGCTTTGCAGTCTCTGATAATAAATTATTTACTACAATTATTTAATTCAGCATAAAGCAAATGAATTTCAATAATGAAAACCAGCAACAACATTAAAATTGAATACCAAAAATTAAAATCAAAGAAGACATGTTTTAAGTAAAAGTATTTGTTTATTTGTTTGTCAATAAAATATACACATTTATTTATTATTTATCTTAGACAATTATTTACATTTTGTACTCGAATATTGTTTACTCTCCTCAGGCAACTAGCATTTAAAAATTTGCCAAAGTCATTTCTTAAATTGTTTGCATTTCAATTTATGCAAATTTTCGAGAAAGGTAAATGTAACTGAACAAATTGCAAAGCAATTTCTACCCCTGTCCCTGTCCCTGTCCTCCTCCCTCTCGGTGCTTACCTTGTTTGTCTTGCAAATTTTCTTTAATTAGTGCGCCGAAATGTATGCAACAAGCTAGAAAACCGGCGGGCACAGACCCAAATTACATGCGCTGAGGGGAGAATGGAGGGGGCTGGGACACTTCTAGCACTGCACTCCATGTTGTTGCCACATTACACTCCTCGTGCTCGGCTCGTGTTGATGTATGTTTGAATGTAATTTGTAATGCTATTTTCAGCATAATTTCAACAGCTCCCATCTCATTTGAAAGTCTTGCTTGCCAACCGCCGCAGAACTAATGCCACAGCAGTTACTAAGTACACACACACACACACACACACTCATAGGCATACACACACACACATCACACTACGTTACATAATATGCAGAATATTTTGTTGGCTTCCTCGCAAAATTGAGCAAATATTTTAGTGTAGGGAAACCGCATCGTGATACAATTATTGCTGCAGCACCCAACTTGCCCCCAATTCTCCCTTGGCTTGTCTGCCTCTAATTAGCGCCCCAACTGTGGCAGCAATAATAATGCCATAAAGCTGCTAAATGGTGATTTTTGAGGCAAGGCGCTCAAAAGCCCATCAAAATCGCATCAATTGGCTTGGCTCGTAAAAGTAAATTCTACAAAATGCATAAAAATTGACAACTTGTCGCCCAAAAACAAAGTTCTGACACTCTTTTACACCCCCTTTTCCCCCTGTCCACAGGACAGCTGTGGCTGGTCAAGTATTTTGCAAAACAATACGCAATTTCAACAGCTTCAATTTGAGTCTGGTTGTAAAACTTTTCTCAGATATACTATATCTTTTTTTTTTTTTGTAGTTTTGTGTAACTTTTCTGGCAATCGTCTCAGCACTGGCAAAACATAAAATAAAATAAGTACAATTTGCAGTGGGCTTAAGCAACTTGACTATGAGACACTCTTTAGGAGGTACTTCTGTGAATAAAAGTGTTTATTATAAATACATTATTAAGCATATTTTGAAAGTATTATTGTCTAAAATTAAGTATTTAATCATTGTTTAGGTGTTGCTGGAAAGAGAAATAGTTGCTGGAATAGCAATTTGCTACCCTTTCTAATATTAATATATATATGCATATGACTAGTCGTGTATAACCTATATATCAAGCATAAATAGCAAAATCTAATACACTTTATAAAAATACAAATATGTTTTCCCCAAGCCTACCCCTATCAATAATAATGGTGCAGGGTATAAGAGTAAGAATAAATAGCAAGAAATAAAAACTAGTTGGCAAGTTTATTAAAAGTTGCGGCAACTTGTAGCCTGTGCAAACTTTGGCATCACACCCCTATATATATATATTCTAATATATATATATATATATATATATAGATATAGAAAGTGGAGGAAGTACGCGCTGACAGCCAGCAACTGACAAATGCCAACGCTAACTCACTCAACTTCACGTAATATGAAATAAAAATGTTGGGAAAAAAGATTTGAAATTTTTCAGTTGTTCTTTTGTTTTTTGTTGAGGTTTTGGTTTTTATTTTGTTTTTTTTTTTTTTGTTTGCTGTTGGCAGCATCTTTGAGCGGTTTTTTATTTTTTATTATCTTTGACCTGGCCCAAGGAGTTGCGTCTGTTGGCTCTTATTATTTATGCGTAAAGTTTTTGGCCCTTTGTTATGCATTTTGCGATTGTGTTTTGTAATTTTGCATTCAGGTCAGTGGGTTACACAATGACTCTTGGCCATATGTATGTGGCGCCTTTTTACAGCCAGCTGAGACAACAATTAAATGAATATATGTATGTGCTTTACGATTACTTAGGTACTATCGGAGTTCCCTCAACTTTTATGCTCATTTATTCGTGACGTTTACTAAATTTTACGAGCGATTCAAACGATTGATTGCTGATTGAATTCAAGCCTATTTTTTTTAACTTAATTTTATGAGCGATTCAAACGATTGATTGCTGCTTAAATTCAGGCCTAATCCCTTAACATATGTGCATTCAAAATAACTGTCGATAAGGTTGTCAAAAGTACTTCAATGACCAATCGACTTGCAGAGGCCTCTGTCATCTTGGTTTACAAAAACATAGCCAACTTGGCAAATAGCAGAGCAGCAAGTTGCTTTAGCTCAGGACTCAAGCTGCCATCGCTGCTGATGATGATGATGATGATGGTGATGATGATGATGATGTTGATGTTGATGCCGGTATCCTTGATGGTGGCTGGCCAAGTTTGCCTGGGCGTTCGTAGAACGATTCTGATTGAACACAACAATTTTGAAATTGCTGAACACATAGAAGTACACACACACACAGAGTCAAACACAGAGTCATACACACACACACACACACTCGCAAACACACGCATGATTGCTCATACACACAGAAAGAGTACCACGTACGTAATACGTGCTGTGACATTGCTGCTGACAGCCAGTAAGTAAAAATTTAAACAGTTCTGTGCCTTGGCGCCTCAGTCAATTGACAGCATTTCGCCTGCCAGTCTGTGTGCATGTGTGTGTGCGTGTGTGTGTATTAGTTTTTTTTTTTCGTGTTTGTCTGCATTGGGGAAGTTGCTCACATTTCAAGCACATTGCCGTTAAATGATTTTTAGCAAAAATCGAGCGGACATGACACACTCAAGTAGCTCCATACACCCTCCATCCCTTGCCATCCCCCACTCTCCCCCCCCCCCCCATATAACATATTGAGGGTCTTCCACTCTCGGCACGTGATTGCTCAGCTCTTGGCCTGTCGTGCCTATCGTTGTCTGTGCGTACAAGTGGCTTGTCGAGTGCGGCTCTCAAGTAATTTCCATTAAGTAAGTGTTTTGGCCCTTTAACTTAACTTGAAATGCATTGGCATTGACAGTGATTGCATTAGTCGAAGGTTCTCTGCCAAGTTCACTGTTTGTGGCTTCACTCTTAAAGCCGCTTACGCTTGATTGCAACCATTTCCAGGTGGGTTTTTTTTTTTATAGCCACTTCAATTTATGTTACAGCCATTTTTCTTATTGTTTTACCTGGGTCAGAAATTATATAATCAACAGCTGCTGATATCAGGCTGCCAATATATAATATATAATATAAAAAAATGCCAAAACGTAAGCCGCAAACATTTTTGCCTTCAAAATGCTATTTTCGAGAATTTCCAGGAAACGTAACATCCGCCCAAAGGAAGCTTTGCGTTGGCATTTTGGTATGCTTCTGGGGTATCTATTTGGTAACGTAGCCCATGCTAATGACGTCATTGTTGTATGGGCGTGTCAAGCAATGTATAGCAACAACATTATGCGATTGGCAACTTAATGCTCATTAAGCAAGTCTCGACGATATGGCTTATACATACATACTTACGCCCACAATGTTCGAAAGCAGCTTAATTTTAAAACACCAACATTGAAGAATATTGATTTTATGTTCTAGAAAATTGAATTTATTTCGGTAGTTAGCAAACAGTTGAAGTAAAATAAATACAAACTAACTTTTTGGAACAGGAAATATGTTTTTATTTATAACAACGATTATAAATAATTTTCTTAAACCATGTTTATACTTTTGTAAACCAGTTAAATGATATCCTTAGATTATGTGTGTCAACTTAATATTAAAATAATAATAAATTGGGGGTTCTGCACTGAGACCTATTAGATCTATTAGATCTTATAGCTCTTCTACCAACCCTAGTTCCTTCCGAATGCCAGAATCTTTGATCGGTTGAGGGGTACTATGTCATTGACACTCATAAGATGCATCTCTAGGATGCTGCATCTTTTCCTGGATAGGCCAATACATTCTGTTAGGATGTCTCTTGAGGACTCCTCCTCACCTTCACAAAACCTACACTTATTGTCACTATAGTGTGTCAACTTATAACCGATCTTTTAGATATGTCTAACATAAATGATGCTTCAAAAAATGTTGCTTATAATTTAAAAGCTCTTAGCTCTAAATAAATTATTAATAAATACAATTTATTGTTTATTAATATATCATGATCTAAAATGTAGCTTACCTAATAAAAAGCTGCTTTTTTACCAGCTCTAAAGAATTTAATATTATTTATTTTGACTCATAAAGTTGGTTTAGGAACACATCTGAATAGCTTTGGCGATTATATTTTATTTATATTTATATTTATTTATTAGCTAAACTTTTCTGCACTTTTAAGATAGTCAAAAATTGAGGTGAATTTTTTTCTCCGTTTATATTAGTAGTCACTAAACAGATTCATTAAAATTACCAAAACAGAGACAAGATATTTGAAAAATGTTAAAGTTATTTTACCTTGCTCCATTTTATGATGAATGTAACAAAGAAAAACAACTTTAGAATACTTGAATTTTCTGGCATTTTTTGTTGCTGTTTCTTTTTATTGGTAAGGCCAGTCTGCTTTGAGTTAGTTGGTTGCTTGGTGACCTCTGATTGCTGTTCTGCTATGCATGAAGTGGTTTTGGTTCTGTGCATCTTCTTCTTTCCAAATTCAGATCCTACTTCATCATTGCCCATAGGGTCAAGTCTTTCTGCACAAAAGTGTAACAAACCAACAAGAACTTTTGAGTGTGATACATCTGTTCATATTGAAAATTGATCTGGTCTTTGTGTTGCTATCAAGTTATACAGGATATTCCCATATTGGTCCAACTAGCGTAAATTGTGGCCTAAAAACCAGTTGAGTTTTTCGCAGTCTGCCGAAAGACTCTCAAAGCTCAACCAGTCGCAGTTGGCATGATTGACTGAGTGTCTGACTGTGATGTGTGTGTGTGTGTGTATGTGTGTGTGTGCTGTGTGTGTGTGTGTGTGTGTGTGTGCTGTGTGTGTGTGTGTGTCTGAATTGAAAACTAGGATTTCATATGTCGAGCTGTCAGTGTCAAAGGGTCACGCTACTCATTTCAAAATGTTGAATTTTGAGCCGCGATTTTCTGCTGCTTGTAGCCAAAATTGGTTTGTCTCTGAGAATGGCTAAGAAAATTGCTGTAAAATTACTTGAAGCTGTAGCTGGTATTGTTATTATGTGGCATATACACATTGTTGCAGAAGCGCCTGCTGTGTCTTACACTTCCGTTAACGCAGCTGTGAACACGCCCCTTCCCCCCCTCACACGCTATCAACAGTTCAGTGTTTTGATGAATCACTTTATGGGGTCAGATCGTTGTAATATATTTTGCTCGTTGTTGTTGTTGTTGTTGTTGTTGGTTGGTGGCACTGCTGTTTCTTACGGAGTGGTTTGGTTTTTGGTACTGTAAACCGTTCCGCTAGGTTCTTGTCTTGTCATTGTTTGTTTAATTTTGTATACCGGATACCCCAGCGTGTTTTGCCATTGTCCTGCTGTCAACAAAATGCCAGCAGCAATCGCAGCTGTAAAGCACTTGGCCAAAATGTAAGGGGGCCCGCTTGCCCATATTTGGGGCGTGGCAGCACTCTCTCTTTATGTTTATGCCGCTGACAACAAAAGAAATTAAATTGCCAACACTGAAATTCAATTGTATCTTCCCTTCACCCACCCTCTCCACAATTTGTCAAAGCCCAAAAAGCCTTCCCATCATCTAAAAAGTGTACTTTTCAAAACGTTGACGATATTTTCAATGGTTATTGCAGCAATTTATTGGGCATTGATTTTTTATTTTTGCTTGTTTGTTTCCTATTTTGGACCCCACAAGGCCAGGAAGTAAACAATTTATTAAAAAGCGCGTACCGTTGCCATAAAAAGGTCAATGATTATTATGTTTCAAATGCAAATTTGCCGCTCCCATCGACATCCACATCCACAGCCATTGTCCAATGTAAATATTGAACGCCGCCCAGCAGCTATGGCCAAAAACGTTGAAAACTTGTTTAGATTTCGATGAGGCCGTTTTGAAGTGGTTGCCCTCGCCGGGCTCCACTCCCCTCCTTTCCGCTGTAGATTGTTTTTCGTGGAATTTCTTTTTTAGTTGTCAATTTTTAAAGGCAGCCGTCAGCAAACGGGCAATTTAATAGGCATTGGCATAAACATGACACAGAAAAGTAAATTAAATTCGATAATATTTATATTATGATATGTTCGCAGGTATATTTGCAATAAAATTATAAAATAATATTGCATTTAATGCGCAGATTGACGAGTAATCAATTTTAAAGCCATAAAGAAAGAATTTAAATCAAGTTGTTAATTTTTTAATATTATTGAAGTAAATTTTAAATGTATTACGAATTATGTCGGTTTTTTTGTTCTGTGTGTTCATTGTTTCAGAGCCATAATTAAAGGTCTTAAATGCGCGCATAATTAAAATCCAACGCTCATCATGACACATTAACATATTTAAATCTGTATGTGTATACACACATATATACATATGTATACATATGTGTATGTAATTATTAGCCTGTTCTCTGCGTCACCCCACCTGCCGTATTCTATAAAAATATTTAATACCATTGCACTGCAAACACAATTAAAGGACAATTTCTTTGTTTGCTTGCTATGTGATATGTGTGCAAATAAAGAGTTATAACGGTGTATGTGTGTGTATGGAAATGTGTATGAATGGGTGTGTAAGTGTGTGTGTGTAAGTGTGTGCATTTTACCATTAGCCAAGGGCGAAACAGCGTGATGAAAATGTTGGCAGTGGCACAATAACAACTTCTGCAAGCATCTACCATGAGCACTTGTATATATATATATATCTAGATACATATTTATACATAATTACATACACATACAAATAACATGTGTGGCTTCGAGCCAGGCATGCATAATGCCGCATTATGCTTGCCACATGATTTATCATTTGTTGCACTAGTTTGGCTGTTTGCAACCATTTCTCTTTGTGTGCCGCTCGCTGCTAATTAGACCGTTCAATATTAAACTCGAATCAAAGAAGGTCTTTGAATTTACACTCGGCTTGAGGTCAATATGATTAAACGGAACCAATACATTGCTTAAGTATCTGTGTGCCACTGTGTGGCACGTCGTGGCGGGGGGGCCAAGGATGGTTGCCATGTCGATGGCTGTCTTTCATTATCATGGCCAAAGTACGTTGTTCGATTGAAATGTTGATTTACAAATCAAAACATTGTTTTGCAAAAAAAAAAAAAAATTCCTATGATTAAACAAATAGATACCAACTCATAAATATGCGCATTTCAAAGAGGACAATATACAAAAAAAAAAAAACAAAAAAAAACAAGAAGACCAAATCAATAAAGCAAAACAGTTTCCAATTTCGCCAAAACAACAATGTAAATTTTGATGATTTACAGCCAAGACGCGAACAATCAAAAATGAGCATTTTCCAAGAATTGGCGAACTGGGAGAATACCCAGCCTTGCGATTATATAATTGCTTTTAATTTCTCATTCTTACTTTTTAGTCTTAATTTTAAATAGCTGAATAAACATTTAAAATAAATTAATTAAAATGCCTTTAGAAAATCAAGTAATTAAAATAATAATACAGACTGAAGAACAGCTGCATTATTTTTGTTAATAATTCGGTACAAGTTAAAATTATTTAATCAACTTCATTTTGTTTAAAATGAGTCTAGTCTGATTAGAAGATTGCTACATGTTGTGTGCATGAAATGTAATTGCATTTGAAATGCTTATAATTAAAGCCAAGGTAAGAAATACAAATTTTCACAAGGAGCACAGACAGAAAATGATACATTTGACAGACGGCTGGATGGACAGAACTACAGATGGACAGACAAACCCAGTGACGGACCGACTTGTAACCGGAAATTGTAAGCAACAGCCTTGAGGGGGTGCTGTGTGTGGATGTGTGTGTGTGTTGGTGTGCTGTGCATATGTAGATGAGAGAATTATTATCTTGTACTTGCCCATGTCAAAGACAATTTGCATCTCAGTGTCTGACAAAGGGCGATGCGTTCGATAGCAGACGACGGGCCCTCTCCGAAGGGCGTTGTCATTGCATGTTGCTTGCTACCAATTGTGTGGCACAAACAATACGATGCTAGGTGCTGGCATATATGTGATACAGTCTACATTTTAATGGCACAACAATGCGCAACGTGTTGGGCTTTCAGCATTTCTGTTGTATGCTAGTAATTAAAAGCAATGGCGACAAACGTAGTTATTCAAATAAATGGCATCAAAAGATATATATTAAAATCGTAAGTCAAAGGATTAAAGTAGAGTCCATGAAATGCAGCAGGAGAACGAGCAATATATTTCTGAAAAGAGAAGAAAAGGAAATTCTTAATAAAAATTTAATTATGACATTAAATTCGTTTTTAATCACAGCTAATACCTTTTCAAAGGCACTAAAATATTCAACTTATTTCCAATTATTACGTTTATTACATAAATTATCTAATGACTTAATTCAACTTGGCCTTGAGAGCGGAAACACATTACAAAAGTGTAATTAAAATACTCCTAACAGACAACACATACATGCACACACTTACACACACACATACTTAAGTCTGAGTGCGCGTGTCTTTGACAGTGTGGCAAGATTCCCCCCTTGCGCTGCCTCCGGTTGTCTGTGTCATATGCCACTTCAGGCATTTAATTGTGCGGTTTTTCACGCGTTTTTATGTGTTTCAATTTTCATTGGAGTACTAAAATTTGTCGTTTCACAACAGCATCGTTTGGCATCGTCGTCAATGTCAGTGCCATGATGTGCGCACATGGGGCAGATGCCACCAATCCCACACCCCTGCCTTGCCTGTGTCTCATTGCTGATGAACAATATAATAACATCATAACACCGGAACAACGGCGAACACAACGACATTCAAGCGGGCTAATAAACACTTTTATAAAATTCTTAAATCGCACGTGTTGCGCTTGTCAAGGGGTTGCGTGTTGCACAATAAAATATCTAAGTGCATCGCCATGTTCTGTCGCACAGACATACACATGTAAAAGCTCGTATATATATATATATAAAGAAATTTATTTATATTTGTGAGCGCTATTTATGTTTTCGGTTTTTATCTGTATGTTGTGTATTAAGTAAGGTGTACGAGCGTCCATAAAAGCCATGCAGCTGCAGTGGCGACTCCGATAAGCTGCCGCAGCTACTGCTGCTGCTGCTGCTGCTCTTTCTGCCACACAATAAGTGCGAGCAAGAGTGCAGCGCTTGTGCCACACATATATTGTACTCTTACTTAGCAACCAAGACGTGTGTGTTTGCACTCAGATAAAAATATTAGATAAAACTTATAAATTTCTAAATATTTTATTATAAATAATATAAATAAATAAATAAATAAATAAATAAATAAATAAATAAATAAATAAATAAATAACTAAATAAATAAATAAATTACATATATTCAGAACATAGAATTAAATACAAATATATTTTATTTAATGATTTAAATATTAATACGATATCTCAAACAGTAAAAAATATTTTTTTCTCTGAGTGTATGTGTGTGGGGGAGCCTGGTGATTCTTGTGGCAGCTAAGAGCTGCCAGCTAATGTTCGTTATGAATGTTTGGCGAGTTGCCTTTTGCCAATTGGAGTCGTTGCACTTGAGAGGGTGGCAGATGGGATACCTTGTCAAAAGAGGCATTTTATTTATGTTGTGCAACCTTGCAGGCGTGCAGACCTTAAGCAATGTCACCGTGCGGAGCCACACATTAAAGCCACTTGTGTGGCAGGCGTTTATGCAGCGATATTCTTGTGTGGCACAAAGGCGTCCATTCAACGAAAACAAAGCCAAATTTGCTGCTTAAACGCATGCCAATCTGGGGGTAGCTGAGTAATTAAAACTTAAGTAAACAAAACTTCTGCAACAGTCCGTTCGCGGCGAGTGGCATGTGGCAAGAGTAACGAGCGGGGTGGGCACTGGCAGCGACAGCAGCAGCAGCATCAGCAGCAGCAACATCAACGTTGAGTGGCAGCTAAAATTGCGCTTGATGCGCATAACGGAGGCAGCTTGTGAATGAGCCTGAAAAGCAATGCACACACACACAAACACACACGCACACACATGTAGACACACACTCACTCATCCTTGCAGTTGAGGCTCAAGTGCAGCAGTAGCCACTTGTCGACAGTCTCATTAGTGTAAACAAAAACACAACACACAAAATGCTGCTGTTGTTGGCAATGCATAAAAACAAGAGTCTGATTTTTTTTGTATATTTTTTTAAATTTACTCTTTTTGATGTTGCAAGCATATTACATATTATTTATTATTGTTTGGCATATCTGCATTGGACTGCTTCCTGCCAGCTGCTCCCGAAACGGCAACGTGTATCGCAACATTGTTGCGGCAGCAGCGCACATGTTGCGCAACATTTTCAGCGTGCTAATTTTGGATGCGGTGGTGGCCAGCCTACGTCACACCATAATTTTTGGGGTGTGTTTCGCGGCAGTCTGCCGAGCAGAGGCGGCGCAGGCAGCAAACAAATTTTTCAGTCGTTTGTCAACTTGTCCTAGGCACGTTTGCGACCGGCAAATTCAGTGCAGCTTAAAATTCGTTTATGCTCAACAACAAAGATAACAAAAAAAAAAAAGAAAATAAAAAAAAACAACAAAAAATAACACAACAATAACATCAGTGTTTATTCTTGCACTTGCAGCACACTTCCGGCAACAACAGCTGGATGCACACCAACAAAACAGAGCCAAGCAATTACCTAAAAAGGCAATACAAAATATAAAATACAAAAAAAAAACAATTTCAAATTCAATTCTGTGGATTGTAATCAGTGTAAAGTGAAAGACTGTGGCCAAATGGGCACAATCCAAACAAACAACAATTAAAAGCCGGAAATTGAGTTTGTAAACTAAAAGCGATCGAAAGCAAAACTCAACAATAACAACAACAACAAAAATGTGCAAATCCAAAAAGTGCAAATCAAATGCGAATTTTAGTGAAAACAAACCACGCTAATTGTGAACAATATTCTTATTTGATTTCATCTGGCTGAGACAACTTTTCGAGTGGCGGCAAATTTAAAGCGTCCGTCGATTTGGCCGATAAACAACATTCAAAGCAGCATTTTGAGAGAGTGAGAATCTCAGAGCGTATTAATAATTTGCATATTCCCCAATCGGCAACTGTAAACAGTCTCTGTGCGCGCGGATCCCCCACAGACAGCGCAGCGCGTGAAATTGAAGTGTTTATTGAATGTGCCACAAATGTTGCCTGCCAGCGAGTGAGAGATATTGCCCGACCCCGATCATGTTGCCCAGCGACTTGTCACTCAGCTCAACTCGCAAAATGACACAGCAACCAGCAGTGCCAGCAATCCCAGCAATCCCAGAACATGGAGGACTAGAAGAGTCGCGAAAGCGACGCCAAACCAGCTATGGCAACCAGGCGACAGTCGCTTGGATCTTGCTTGCAATCTTCCTGATGTACTTGCTCTCGAAAATGGGTGAGTTGGCATTTTGTTTAAACTATTGCCCATAATTGATATTAATTTTGTTGTTGAAAAATCGTGTTCAATGAATTGCAGAATTGCAGTCGATTTATTGGGGTCAAACTTTTTACTTTTACTACTAGTAGTAGTTATTTAATTAATTAAAAAATACAGTCGAATAATAAAAAAACAAGCACTAATTGTAGCCCATTTCAGTTGTCAACAATTTGATCTCTGAAAACAGTTAATTAAATTGCGATTACTTTTCAACAAGAGGCTGCCACAGCAATCTTTTCGAACTTCTACGGCTTCGCAACTATATGGACAGACAGAGTGGATGAAATTAAAAGAATGTCACTCTCTTAAGTGACAACATTAAAACGAACAATAAGCACAACAACAACAACAGCAGTAAAATAGTAAAGTGGCCGAGTGCAGCAAATGTCATTTGAAACAAACACTTTTGCCATAATAAAACACAAATAAACCAAAAAAAAAAAAGAAAGTAGAAGTCGAAGAAGCCAGCCAGGCCACTTGATAGCGGCAAATGGGCCACACGATTGACGAAGTAGTAGTCGAAATCCACTTGAGAGTAGGGTGACATTAAAAGCGGCAAACCATTAAAAGGATTGACAGCCAGCAGCGCTGGAGAGGAGTAAGCAGTGGAGGAGTGGAGGAGGAGGTGCCAATGACAGTGCGACAGGCGTCGATGTTGATGACGCTGCCGATGCCGCAGCAGGCTGTGTGATTGCCTGACAATCGAACTGACGGACAGACAGACGGACGGAGTGACGGACGGACGGACGAACGGACGGATGGACGGGCAGACTGATCAAGTGATAGATAGATATAGATGGGAATTCCGTGAGCGAAGAGCGAATCGAAATAGATGTCGAAATCAGAGCTCTATTAGAGTGCTTCTCAGTGAATGATTTTATTGTTGTTGTTGTTGTTGTTGCAGTTGCACTAATGCTGTTGCCGAATGCTTGTAAAATGTTTTTAATGGTGTCTCGCTGCAATAAAATCAGCTTCATGCAACACTTCTTATGCTGCACCAAGCTGCCTCAATTGGCGTTGTTTAACCATGCTTATGACTGACACATCCACTTTGGTGCACCATAAATAGTAAGCAGATTAAGGACACAACCAAGCAAAGCATTTCCACAGGACAATTGTTGATGTGACATTTTTGGTTTGAATTTTAACTCGAGAATTAAAATGATTTTACTCAATTTAAGAAGAATGCAGACTGATTAAATAGGGGTTTCTAATGGGTCTACAAATGTTGTTAAGTGAGAAATAAATGAGGCAATTAAGTGCTATTTATAGGCACAAACAAAAACTGAGTTTAGTTTTAGCTGTGTTAGTCTAGTTATATATATATATATATATATATATATATTTAAAATAAATATGCGTCGACTAATTTCTCAATTTAGAGGGGCATAAATCGCAGTGGTATGTGAAATAGATTGTTCTATTTGTACACTAAGCGATTTATAGTTGAATGTTTTGAATTACATTTTTGGCTATATAACGAAACAATCAACTATAATTTGATATATCATTTTATACAGTTGAACAATTCAAGCCAAACCAAAAATACAAATTGCTCTCTGACATTGTCAGCTAGATTGCATATGCAGAAAAATGCAAATATATAATAGATATATATATATATATATATATATATATGTGTATATGTGTGTGTTTGTGTGTGGGAGAGTTGCGAAGCAATCAGAAAAACACATATAACAAAAATGGCGCTTCAAAATGCTCTTGGCAAATATTATTAAATTTTAATTGCAAAATAATATTGACAGTCGGCTAACAAATTACAAATAAAATATGCCAAATTCACGGTGATGTGCACTCGAAAATGGTCGAGGCATAAATTTTAAATTACAATCGCTCATATAAAATATTTTTGGTTACAATTATGCACTGCACGCATAAATTGCATTGGTCAATTGCGATGGGTTGGGCAGAGGGGGAGGTGGGGCATTTCTAGTTGCGGTTTTTGCAGTCCGTGTCTATGTTTGTTTATTTATTCATGTAATTTGTAATCAATGTTGTTGTTGTTGTTGTTCTAGTTGCCAGCTTGACCCTCAGCATAAACTGTGTAATAGATTTGCATCAGGATCTAAATTTATTTCCTTTTTTATTTATTAGATTGTCCGTCTGTTTTTTGCTTTTGTTTGTCTTTGTCATAAAACGCAATTATCTCGCACAAACAAGCGCATCATAAGCACATTTGTGACACACACACACCAGCACACCCACACACACAGTCACACACACACACCAACACACAGGCGAGTCTAAATGTCAGCTTGATTTTCAAAAGCTGCAAAAGTTGTCGCCATCATCAGAGCATTTTCGCATTTTATGTTCCCATAATTAACTTATTTTGTACATTAGCAACAGATTTTGTTTATTAACGCGTGTGTGCGTCTGCCCACAGCCCACAATGAAATACCCAACCTCATCCTCCTCCTTGCCCTCGTCCTCTTGCTCATTCTCGCCATTCAGGTCCTGATCCAAGTGCTTTAATGTGCGCAGGGCCAACGGGGCGCATACTTATCTTTTTTGGCATTGCCAGCGAGTTTATTTATTTTCTGTTTGTGGTTTGTTTAGCAGCCGGAGAGATGGAGAGATGGGCAAGAGAGAGGGTGTGGGCGGGATGAATTCGTTTGTGTGCTGCTGGCATCGCATAATTTATTTATCATTAGCGCAATTCGGCAATGCCGGAATGCTGTACGTATTTATGTTTGTGTGTGAGTTTTCCTACACAAGATGCTGGCTGAAATAGCAACGAGTTTGGCTAAATAGTTGAAATAATTTGGCCAATTAGTGCAATTGTGTGGCATGCCAGTGCAAAGACAATGTACAAATTGAGATGATAAAAACCGAAATTTGATTTTAAAGTAAGAATTTAATTAAAGAAATTCAATCACATAAAACTGACAAGAATTTCATTAATTTGTGCCGGTTCTGTATATTATTTGAGTATATAAAAATAAATATATATTTTTTATTGCTTTTTTATTTTGTAATAATCAACGGTGCTTACGCAATAATTGCTTGTCATGCACTTATACAAACATATCTAATATTTACTGGACCTCGTCCGATATTTATACGGATTCGCACTGTCGTACACGCAACCATCTGGAAATTCAATATTTCACGTTTAATTAAGCTGCAGCAGCAATGAATACAAAAAAAAAAAAAAAAAAACAAAAAACAAAACAAAAAAATAAACAAAAACAGAAAAATAAAATCACAACGACAAAATCGCAACTGCCACACGAAAATGTTTTGGCTGCCACTCCCAGTGCGACAGCCAAATAAATATGCAACAAAAATACGAGTCGAGATGGGTGTAAACTGTGTGCGAAATGCAGCAGCCGCAGCAAAACGCCGTAAACTTTTAACAATAGCAAAAACACACACATTCACACAACAAAATAAAGAGAAACAAAAGGCAGAACACTAAAAACTGCTGCGGGCAATAAATCTACAACAACAACAACAACAACAATAACAAACAGCTATAGTTACAATAGCACAAATGTTGCCAGAGCGTTTGCATAAACACATTCACACACACACACACATCACACACACAGCAACAATTGGATGCGCCTGCTGCGTAAATAACTAATAAGGTTCTGGGATAAATTCGAGTGTAATTTAGGAAGAGCTGCAGAAAAAAATATATATAAAACAAAACTGCAAAAGTTCAGCAGCAAAGTGAGCTCTGAGCTGGAAACAAAAAAAAAAAAAGGAGCAAACCAGCAAATGCAATCATTGATCATTGCATTTGGTGTTTGTGTGTGTGTGTGTTTCTATAACTTAATTAAAATTATGTTTGTTTTTTTTTTCCTGCTGGTAACTTGCAACGTTGGCAGTGCAATTTCGCTTTTTGCAGTGCTGTAAATAAACAAGCAGACGGACAAGCAAACTAGCAACAACATCAATTTATTCATAAATCAAATAGCACAAAAACGCAACCAAATTGTAGAAAAGCAGCAAATGGATGTTTCCCCGGGCCAGCAGCCCATGTCCACCCACAATTTACAACCGAAGGCAGTGCAGAGATTTTTTTTTTACTCTTATCCCAATTCTTACACAAAAGTTTGTCTAACATTGATAATGCTTTTGCCCATATTTTCAATTAATTTACTAAAATTCTAAACGAATATGTGAACTAAATTGTTACTTTATCTGTTTCGTCTTGTAATTTGTAATTTTGTCAATACTGTCGAAAAATTTGACATATTGTTTTCCTTACAGAATATAAGCAATTTTATATTTAGAAAACAAAGCCACATTTCACACAAGTCATGCGAATAGTGCAGTTGCATTTTGCAGATCAGAAAAAATATCCATTTTCAAATCCAAACGAGTGTATGAAAATCGTTTGGAAAACTTGATGAGTGTGTGGAGCTGAACGAGCTGTGGGATTTCAGAGCTGGTGTTTGAAAACCCATCTAAAACAAGCGCACAAATTAACTTCCGGGTACAAGTGTTTTGGCGTTGGTCAGAACAAAGGTAAAATTCAAAAGAGAGTATTCAAAAAATAAACCGAACACGAATGTCATGATATGGATGCGACCTGGTTTGGCTCAGCTAGGTTTTGGTTTTTACCGCGGTGCGTCAAATTGCTGTTTGCAGTGGGCAGCAGGGGGTAGCAGAGGGCACCGGCGGGCAGCAGCGGCATTGCAAATGGTCAAAAGTTCCATTAGTGTCAGGCCATGAATGCTATTTACAAGCAGTTCGCGATGCAGCATGTGAGATAAGAGTCGCAATGGGGCCAGATGCAAAAAAAAAAAATAATACAAAAACAAAAAAAAAAAAAGATATGAAAAAAAATTGCAAAAAAAAAGTCGGCGCACACACAGAACGCATTGGGCACACCGAGCCACACAGTTAGCGTCAAAAGCGAAGCTGAAACTGAATATCGCCATCGATGCTGGTGTTGAGATAACAAAATATTTTGCTATCCAGCTTCAATTGAGTCGTCGAGGTCGTCATCAGTGTCATGCACATTGCGAATACGACAAGTGTGCAAATGAATGGTGCGACAAGCGGCGGCGGCGGCAGCGGCAGCGGCAGCGGCAGTTGAAGAAAAACCAAACTAAGTAAATACGAGCGTGTATTCAAGCTGCTCCCTCTTGCATAAACACACACACACCCACACACACACACACACCCACACACAACAACTTTAACATAAGGGTAAAGGTATAAATGAGAAAACTCGGGTCAGGACACACACAGCGCATGAAATGAAAGAGCGAAAAACACAACAAGAAAAACGAAAAAAAACAAATAGAGAAAAAAAAAGAAAAAAAAAATAAGAATAATAATATGAAAATAAGCTTGCGACTTGTATGCAGTACAATGTCACCAGCATTTTAAATACATAAATATTTTTATGTGTGTCCACCAGGGTGTACGATATATATATCTATTGTGCAGATTCCTTGCCTGCTTCATAATATGTACACGTTGTTATCCTTTTTGTTTTATTTTCTTAGCGCTTCTGTGCAAAGAAGGACTATCACGAGGCAAACGAGAGAAACGCGCAACACGAGTATTGTGGGAGAGAGGGGGGTGTTTTTGTGTTTGTGTGAACACAGTTATGACACATCATCATCATCGTCATCATCATTATGATGATCATTATCCACTTGCCAGCCACTTTAGTATATAACATTCAGATTAAACTGTGTTACATATTATTTTTTCATTTAGCGCATTTTCTCTTCTTGTTGTTTACTTTGCGCGCGGGGGGATGCGTCGGAGAGCTGCTTCAAGTTTATTTACCAACACTCGAGTGTCGCACGATTTTGCTGTTTGGCCAAAACGCATTATTTATGTTTATATTTCTGTCAAAAGGTATACATAAAAATTTGGTATGAAATTATTTACTTCGTCTGTGATTTATTTATATAATTTATGCTAGTCACACTTTAATTTTTATGAAAATTTTCTCTGTGTGTTTATTTTATAATTATATATAAATATATCAATTTTTCATTTTTGCAAAGCAAATAATATTGTTGAGCTGGTAAATTTTATCTAAAAGCTTTAACAACTTATTTAGCTGCCGCATAACACAACACAAATTCATTTCTATAAACATAAAATTGGTAATTATTTATTGTCCTTTCATAACCAGAGTTTTAGACACAACCAGCATTTCGAGGTGTGTGTGTGGGTTGCTAGCCAAGCCCATAAAAAACAGCAACAAATTATGTTGGCGTGAGCTGTGGTTATGTCTATGTTGATGTGCTGTAGACATGAGATTAGATTAGGTTGGGCTTGGCGGAGTGGATGAAATTGCACTCAGCAATCTTGCTATTAACTTCCACTTCCAGTGAAGCATAACTTTTTTACAACAATAGCCCTTTAACCCTTCCTATTAAGGTTTCATTAAAAGCATTTTTTCGCGAGTGCTTCAAGTTTTCAAAGATCTGACTAGCCGAATAGGATAGTTATCTTTTACAACAATTATTTATGTAAAGCTTACTTCTGGTATAAAATCTTAAGCTAACCTAGATTAAAGAGCAATCTTCAGTTCGATGTGTGTGCTTTTATCCAGAATAAATATTGGATAGATAATAAATTTTATATTAGCCAATTAATTTTATATTACCGAACGTATTGGTTAAAGAAAACTAAACAAAATATTAAATTATTTGGATTATTTAACATTTTACTTTTGATATTTTAAAGTAATCTTAGCTTTTATATAAAATATACCGTCACTGAATTTAAGAATAAATATTTGATAGTTAATAAATTTTATATTAGCTAATAAATTGTATATTAACAAAATTTTTGATTAGAGAAAACTAAACAAAATGTAAAATAATTTAAATAAGTTAAGATTTTCCTTTTCGATATATTTAAGTAATTAAAGTTTTTTATACAAAATTTAATGTCACTAAATTTAAGATGTGTATTTTTTTTTTGTCAAATTAAATTTATTTATTTATCATGCAAATGCTTTAGAGTATGTTTAGTTTCGACTTTAAGCTAACTTTTTGATTTTTAACCCCTTTTTGGTTTATTTTGAGGGTATTTTACACGCATTGAAGGATAACCACAGTGCAACATTTTTTCCATTTTTTTCCCCAGCAAAGTATTTGTTCAGTTCTGGGCGTGTGCGTGGCTTTTGATTTATGGTTTCAAATGTTGCATGTTAAGTTTTTTTTTATGTTAATTAAACTGTGTTGGCTTGCGGTGAGTGCGGACAGTAAGTCTGTCCGGTTGATTCAACGCTTTACTTGGCTTGTATACACTCTTTTGAAGTGTGGTCATCCCTACATGGATACGTGATGAGAAGCAACCGGTCTCTGACTAGAGCTGTGTGCAGCTCGGCTCGTTCCGGCCACGTTGTGTAAACAAATGAACTGCAACGGTGTTTATAGTGATTAAAGCTGGCTGGTTTGGGTCTTAAATGCTGTTGACCCAGCCGAGCAGCCAGCGGGAGCAGTCGGGAGCAGCAGGAATGCAATGCTTATTAGAAATTCCATTATATGTAGTATACTTATGTGCGTCCGTATGCTTCTTGTGTCAACATAAGCTGGCAACGAGGCAGGTGTTGTCTTTGTGCACGCCTCAATGGCAACGTGCACACGGACGACACATATGGTTCCCGTTGGTTCATTTAGCACCGACTCCCGTTTTGTAGCACTGTGCATGATAAATCTTTATGTACAGTACTGCCTCTCCAGCAATCTACGGCTACAATGGGAGCTACGTTGCTGGGGCAAACATGTCAAGCAGCAGCAGCAACAATATTCATTTGAATTTTCAACAAAAGCCTATTAAATACCAAAACAATACATCGTCACACACACACGAACACGCACACACACACATACATGTTAACAACACACACACACACACACAGAGAGAGTCTGTAGACATACATTATATTGGGTGCTGTCGTCTGTTTGGTTTTGACTCATGTACGCGAACGAGTCCACAAATTATTATGCAGTGATAAATTTGCCCACATTTCACATGTTTCATCCTCCTCCAAATCATCCGACTCCTCATTTCTCAATTGCCATCTGTTTTTATTTGCGTTGCTTGGCAGTGGCTGGTTAAGGGGGGGAGTCTGTGTTTGCCTGTTGCTTGATCCTGGTTCAAGAATATTACAATTGAATATATATTTTGTACATAAAAATCAGGTTTTATTCTCTGCACCTGCCATAATACGAGCTGTCGATTTTGTGAGGGTTGAATTTTCAGTTAGTTTTTATGGAAACACAGCAATTTTTAATTCTAAAAAAATTCTCTGTATTTTTTTAGTGAAATGTGTAAATGAATACAAAGAAATTCCGTTTCGTAGAATTAAAATCTATTTGTTAATTGGATGCCTCAATTACTGAGCTACTTTTACCATTCACTATTAGCCATGTTTTGAGCAGCTGGGTTCTCATATTAGAAGTCCACTTATTTAATTGTACTAAAAGGTTTGTGAAGTTACCATATGCTTTGACACATCTATCAATTTTGTAGATTTTTTTCCCCTTTTTTATTTTTTATTGCTCCCAGCAAGCACATTAAAGTAAGAGCCAGTTTTAGCATCGCCAACCACAGGAAAAAAAAATTCGAAAAGCTCTTAAGCAAATACTACTAACATAAAAAACAAACCACAAAATGCATGAAAACCAAAAAAAAAAAATAAACAAACAATTGAAAAACATTTTGACGTCTAACTTTTCAATTTAGTATCAGTTGCGGTTTTAAGGAACCTGCTGGCAACATTTGCCCACAAAACGAATGCACTTCAGCCTGATTGAAAAACAATAAACTAGACAAAGAAAAAAATGAACTGCCTAGAAAGGAAATTGTGGTGAAAATGGCGTGAAAACAGTTTACCCCTGGTCAGACGATGAGTGCGTCCAGAGAATATAGCCCAAACCCAGGGGCAGCATCAACAGTCGCGACCACAATAAAAACAGCAAACAGCATTGATACTGAAAATGGGATGGGGCCAAAGGAAGAAGTTTCGCGGTGCAGCGGATCTTGGAGTTACGAACTAGAAACTATAGTACTCTGATCAGGGAAGGGAGCACGGGTGCGGGGTACCTTGTTGTGCTGTACTTGTAAACAAATCTCAAAAGGATAAGGGCAATGCACTTGTAAACGAGCACTTAGTCGAATCGAGTAAATATGTAAGTTGTGCGAAAAACTTTTCTTGCCATGCACCTTGGCAAGCACACACACACTTAGATGCATGTATGTGCATGTGTGTGCATGTGTGTGTACGGATTTATAGACATTGTTTGGCATTGGTTGTACATGGCGCCGGTGTGTGGTATGATATCATGGAACACTTTCAACCAAACACTAACAAGCAAAACTTTTGCCAGCATTAAGCAAGAAATTGCGGTTTCTACTCGTTCAGCACCACTTGGTACATTTGGTCTTGTTTGCGAGATTCGACTGCTTTTTCCAATTTCAATTTTCAATTTTCAAACAAACTATATTTTTCAATTTTTGATTTTCGTTTGCAAACATTTATGGCAAAGTTTTTTGGGGCCAACACACAGGTCATCGTTGACTTGGTTGGCCAATTAAGTGGACTTGTAGCTCATTAGGGGTTAAAGTTAAAGTGTTATAAGGCTTGAAAGGCCGCAAACGAGACGATATATGATAAAGAAAAGCTACAGAGATCATAATGGATATATATACCATCACATGCATGGCATAATAAGTAGATGCAGACATTGCCCTTTTGCCGTTATGCAAACAATTCCCAATGGTAATTTATAATACGCAGCTGGTAAAGCAACGACGACGACAACATACCACTAAAAAATGAAAATAATTTTATTTTTTATTTACCTCGTGAGAGGTTCACACACACAGAGAGAGAGAGAGAGAGAGACCATCGAGAGAAGAGTTCTCGAAGGGACCACCTCGCCAAAGCCGCAAATGATGTGCCATTATTCTTAAGGGTACAGCCACATGAAATGTGACCCAAATAAGATATAAAAAAAAGAATGAAATGTTTTTTTTTATTTTTTTTTTTTACAGTCTTGTTAGGCTATGTCGAAACGCTTGTAAACAGTTCAGCGACTTCCTTTTGCGTTTTGAATTATGCTGCGTATTTGTTGACAAAGGACTTTCAAATGGGCGGCCATAAAGCTGGCGGAAATTGGCGTTGATTGTTGGGCAATTAATAAAACTCAGATTTGGCAGTGAAAGCAAACATATCTTTTAGTTAAGATGTTGTGCAAATTTATTGAAAGGTTTTTTTGCAATATAATTAATTAGAGAGCCATGAACTTTGCTCAGTTGAATTCAGCATTCATTTTTATTGGCATATAATAATAAAAAAAAATTTTGTATTCTACTTAAAGAACTTTTCATTATTCTGTTTGTCAGTATTTCAATCATTTTAAAATTTTTTTCGATATTTGCATGTAAAATAAATTGAAATCGCATAGTTATATATATGCGCACACATATAACTTATATATAAATCTGATTCCTTTTTTAATCATTTCAGAGGTGGTTGAGTGCGCGCTGCGCAATGTCAATTTAATCATTGAGCCGCCGGCGGTGCGACAGGGTCAGCATGTGGTGCTGCGTTGCATGTATGATCTGGATGGGGCACCGCTTTATTCAGCCAAGTTCTATCGCGGTCAATTGGAGTTTTACCGTTATACACCCGGCGAGTTTCCCAACACTAAAGTGTTTCCTTTTCCCGGCATACACGTTGATGTAAGTATTGCAAAAAAAAAAACAACATGCATAATAAAAAATCAGAAAATTGTGGGGGGGGTTGTTGGCATGCCAATATATGAAGGAAAAAATGGCAAACTTTTGCCGCTCTTTATAAAAGGCTTTTAAAGCATCCGCAACTTTGGCAGCTTGTTAACGTTGAATGCAAATGCAGCTGGCCATCTGTCGAACGGCTAACTACCTTGTTGTCGTTCGAGAGAGACCAGGCTGACCATCTAGGAGTCTCAGGGCGCACTGGAGCTGAAAGCACTGGCGGTCGGCACTGGTCCTGGTGAAGCTTTGGTCTTGGCTTTGGCAGTGGCTGCGGCTGTGGATGTGGATGTGGTAGTTGCAACGCCGTCACTTCGACGACCTTAATTGCGCGCATACTGCTTTTATTTATATTGTATATTTTATAACTTTTCGCTCATGCATATTCAGTTTGGCAGTTTTATTGTTATTGGCGGGTATTCAAAAAAGCCAGTTCATGCCAAGACACCTGCAACGGCACCTGCCAGCCCCCAACCCACCCCACCCACCCAAAATGCCATGTAGCTATCGGTGCGGCTATCGGCAAAATATTTTCATTTAAATTTTTGTGTGGGCCGTGTCTGGAAATTTGGTTCTCTTCACCTGGCAACTGGCAGCACCCCACCACCCCCTGCAAATAGTGTTCCGAGCGCCGAGTCGGATAATTTTTCTTTTGCTAGATTATTGAAAAAGTTTCCATCCAGTTGGATGCTGATGGTGGCTGGAGGCTGATCCGGGGGGGGCGGCGTCACGAACATTTTTGTTGCCCCGACAAAGTTGCACTGAATCTGTCCAAATATTTCATCAGGCTATTGAGTTTTTGCCAGCGAGTTTATCTTTAGTTTTTGTCGTACCCAAAACTTTTACTTAGTTGCGGGTTTATGTTTTATTTTGTTCTCTTTTCTTTTTTGCAATATTTGTTTTATTTTTTTTGTTAGCTGTTTTAATATATTTAAGTGCACTTTATTACCAGAAAACATTTAATACAAATTGGCACGTTGGCAATACATTGACTTGAATAAATATACTTTTACCTTAACAAAATATTTGGCTACTTATACTTATATTTGGCATGTTTTTTTTTTAGGTAACCAACTCAAATGCAACCCAAGTGCTCATTCGGAATGTTGGCTTTGGTCTTTCCGGCAACTTTTCATGTGAGGTGACCGCCGATGCGCCGCTCTTCTCCACGGCAACTGCTTTGGGTATAATGCAGGTTGTAGGTAAGTCAAAAACAGGATATTATATAAGAGCGATTAGCCAATCAATTTATGTGACATTTGCCTTAAGTCTACATTAAGTACCTGTAGCTGTGGCGGCTTAAATGGTTAGCAAGAAAAAAAAAACTTTTCACAAAGCGGCAAAGGCAATTTGCTGGGATTTAAGGCCGGGCCAACAGCTGCTGCTGCTGATTTAAAAGTTTTGTGGGCCAAGCAACTTGCGTCATTAACAGGCTATTCCTCGGGCAAGTAAAGCATGGTGTGGAGAGTTGAGGATTCGCATAGCTTCTGGTCTGGGGACATTTGGTAGTCCTGTCGTCGCGCCAACATTTCACGGCATTCTACGTTTTAAATGAGCCTGCGATGGCAATGGTTTAGCATTAGAGTGCTTAATCAGTATGCCAGATTCATGGTTGGCAATAAGGAAAAAATTGTTTAGTTTTTCATTGGGGTAGCATAATAAAAATAGTAATCAGGGCTTTAAGTATGCACAGTCGAGGCCAATAAATACTAGCAACAATTGGCTCTACACTCGTTTACTGTCCCGGTAACTGGGTCGATTGCTCATAAATGGCAAACAGTGCGTATGCGTAATCGCGGCTAGGTTAAGGGTGTGGTCCGTCCACAGCAGCAGCAGCAGCCAGAGGAGCAGCCGGAGGAGCAGCAGCAGCAGCCTCGCAGTTAATCTTTATATTCGCTTCGCATTAAATATTCGAGAAATTTGCACTGACAGCTCAATTCTGCCTCAGTCGCAGATTTTTATGCCACTTGCCGCACAATTTTCTCCCCTGCCACGCGACCCTCTTCAGTTACTTGTTTGTATGATTGAGCACTTGCCCCAGCTGGCTGGCTGGCTGGCTGAGGGGGGTGTCTGCCTGTCTGTCTGCCTGTCTGTCTGTCTGTGTGGCACGGTGGCTGTTGCATAGCTGTGCGGTGTTGGCTGGTTGCTTATTGCCCGGCATTAAACATTTAGTTGTGCGCGTTTGGCTCGTAACTGGATGCCTTTATTAGATTGCCATTACCTCAACGCCTTGCGAAGGCGTCTGGTCGGCCAAGTCGGCCAGTGGCCCTGACTCTGTGCTGCGCTGTGTGAGCTCAATATATTTAACGCCGCATTTAGCTCGCTTAATTGGCCGCTTTTGCTTAACTGGCATCAAGGGATTAAAGCTTTGATCAAGCATTTGCTTTAAATTCATGAGGTTGCCAACCGTTTCTTGGGTTTCTTCAAGGACGCCTGTTATGGTCTGTTGGTTTACTTATTCAAGTTTCATTAAACGTCGAGGCTTTTAATTGGTTGTTGGTTCTTGTTGTTGGTCTGTTCGATGACGTTGTTGCCCCTCCCTCCACATACATTAATATGAGATAAGCTACGTTGCCACTGCCACACTGACAGGGACGTTGTCTGTGCCTGAAAAGTCAAGCGCGTGTTAGCTCATCTATGTGTATCGGTGTGTAACGGTGTGTGTGTGCGTGAGTGTGTGTGTGTTGGCCCATTGTGTAGCTAAGCATTTGAGGCTTATAATGTCGTCGACACTAAGACCCCAATAACTTGCGGGCTAAACAATAAATTACTGCAACGGCAGCCCAAACACACACTGAAAGCATATTGCGCATACGCCTAGTTTTCAACTGAATTTTCTATGCTAAAGCTTAAATATGCCAAAGAAAAAAGTATGTTAATATATATATTGATTTTTAGCATATTTTTTTGTGTGTATCGAGAGTAGGATATTTAAAGCATAGGAGATGATTTAATCTGAAGAACGTACCTACCTAAAATATATAATCTTCTTGCCGTCTGAAAAAAAAGGTTCAAGCCTAACAAAATATTTATAATAAAAACAATAATAAAAAAAATAATAAACAACTTTATTTATAGATATCAGCTTAAAGCTATGTTGAACAGCAAACAGAAAGCCTTTTTAGCCTTGGTAACAATGCAGAGCAAATTACACGATTAATTTCTTGCTTAGAGTCAACTTTGTTCCGAACAAATAAAAAGTGTTAGTTGTGGAACAAAGATACTTTCAAAACTAAATCCAATTGTTCCAATCAATTTCCTCTGACTTTTTGTGTGACTTAGGCAAACACAACTATTAAGTTGTTACCAAGAAAGATTGATTTTCTTAGATTTGGTGCATATAAAATGTAATCTGCTGGCAACTCAATTTTATTCCGAGTCTAGAAATATTATTGAACTTGAGTACATTAAACAAAATTTCAATTTATGTGTTATGTCTGGCAATTAACTGAAATTTTGTCTTTGTATAGTTAGATTGTGTCAGAGAGAGTAATTAATATGTGCAAATCACGATCTAAAAATTTTATTCCCATTTTCTTAACTAGTTTTTATGTTAGTTATATGAAATAGAGGTCTGATCAGCTCTACTTTGCCCCAAGCAAAAGGATGAACATTTTTCAAGCTTTTGCAAAATAACTTTGAAAAACAAATATAAACGCAGCTGATCAAGAATATATATATATCATAAGATCTGCTTCAAATATGACAACGAAAAAATATTAGTCCCCGCAAAGTTATCAATTGTGATAAATTTAATCTGAATTTAGCTTGTTAATGGCAAGATGCACAGCAAATAAATAAAAACTGAAGCCTGACGTTGAAATCTAATAAACCTAATTTTTTTAAATGAAATGTATACTCAAGGATATAAATTGAAATATCTTATAAAAGCATTCACAACAAATTTCCGTTTATTTATCTGCTTTTGCTCAAAAAGTGCTTCAATTCACTTTAATTTTATTGATTTGCTGACTATTCATGTTATCTATAATTTCACTTTTTCTCTGACATTTGTGGTCACTTATGTTTTATGCATTTCCGTTTCCGTTTTCGCTTACTGAGGCTGCTTCATTCATTAATGCAGCAGGAGCAGCAGAGGCGCCACCCTCTATCTGTGTCCTTGGAGCAAATGATTCTGAGGTTTAATCGTGTGTTAATGAGCTCAAGTGGCAATCAGATTGTGGGGCACGCCAAGATGCCAAGACAAAAGCGAAGGCTAAACTTAAATGCGACTGCGTCTTGCGTTGCCACACACATAAAATAAACACTTTGTCCTTGCGTTCTTTATGATAAGCAGCAGCAGCAGCAGTGGCAGCAGCAGCAGCAGCGTCTGTAACTGCCCCAATTTGGTTGTTGGTGGCAGGTTACCTCGCTGCGCCTCGTCGTCGTCGGCGCTGCTGGGGCATTTGAATGCCAAGGCAAGTCCCTGCAAAAGTTATGCTAATTCACGCTTTCATTAAGTCACAATGCCACACACCATGCCACTCGGGGCTCAGGAGGCGACCCAAAATACGATGGCACATGGTCGGTCGTGCAAGTTTGTAGATAGTTCGCAAACATTTGCTGGGCTTAAAATTTAATAACTTAATGACATAAGTCAAGCGGGGATTGGGCACAGCGTGCGGTGCTCTTGGCCAACTCTAAAGTAGGCTGGTCAGCTGCCAAATTAAACTTGATAGCGGCTCCGCTCCAGCTGACCCTCATTAGGAGCCCTTTTTGACGTCGCAAAAGCCAAAGGAAAAAGGTCGAAATCGGGGAGAAAAATAGCCGCAAACGCTAAAGGAATAGTTTGGTGGATGTCATGTCAGGATTAGAAGGCGAGCGGCCTTGAGCTATGTGGGGTGGCACAAGGCACAAAGATACAGTTATCGTGTTGGGTGTTGCTGTTGCCTTTGGCTTTGCCATTGCCCTCTTTGTCATGGAAATTACTTTCTTCATTAGTTACTTTGCTTGCGACTTTGACTTTGCTTTCAGCTGACTTAATTAAAAAGTTGAGTATGCCCCCCAACCTTCCCCGCGCCCGCTGCTGTGGCGTGTGGTCCTGAAAGGATTGGGCACTGCTCCGCCACTTATACGCCTATTAATAATTTGTAAAGTGCTCGAGGGTGAAGGGTTCTGGACTGGTCTGGTCAGCAATCTAATTGAATCCAAGCCAAACTCTAAGCTCGATGACTAAACACTTTTTTGGTGGGATTAAGATTTAACTGGGTTTGCCATTTGCATGCAGCAAATCTTGTTTATAAAAATATAAATATTTCCCATATTTTTGTTTGCAGAACTGCCCGATAAACGACCCACACTTTATACGGAGCACACACGCTATGAGCCCGGCGATGTCCTGCGGGCCAATTGCAGCACGCCGCCATCTCGTCCCCGGGTCGAGCTCAAGTTTACCATCAATAACATGGTGGTAAGTACAGTTATTGGTGAATCAACGATTTACATTTATCAATACATATGTTTTGCGACTTACAAACAAGTCGCGAGAGACGCAGCTGGCATAGAAATCCACTTTATTTTTTATGTACAAAAAAAATACATGAAAGTTGTATATAAAAAATGGAAAAACAAAAAAAACTAAAAGATAGAAAATAAAGAGAAAAGGCAGACGGAGAAAAAAATCTGACAGCGGGTCAGCGATTATTAATGTTCAAAGCTGTTGAATCCTTTGAAGTTGTGGTCTATTCCGATGAGAAATGGAAATGAAAATCTGTCAACGTTGACTGTGAAAGGGGGAGGGGGTGGGGGGGGGGGTAGATGAGGGAGCGGCTAGCAGAATTGTGAATCTGCCCCACTCACCAGCCAGTGTTTGTCCGTATGCCAACATGCCGTATGCGCAATTTTACACACTGCCAACCAGCCAGCCAGCCAGCCACACACACACACACACACACACACACACACACACACACACACACACACACACACACACACACACACACACACAGTACACACATTGTCATGTGTATTAACAATGCATGCAGCACAGCTGTGGCCATCTTCTTGTCGTTTTTGGTTACACTGGTGAAAACGGATTTCTATGCGGCCACAGCAAACATTACAAACATCAGCTCTTTTGTGCGTTTCTACAGTTTTTCCAGATCCCCTTATCCCCTCATCCCTCCTCATTACATTTGGTGCTGCTCCCAGCTGCTCGTTTCTGGCTCGCTGTCATTTTTAGTGAATTCTCACTTTTGCTTGGCGTTCCAACTCCCAGCCAGCTGTCGAGCTGCGAATAAGATTTTTGCATTACATTTTTTTTTATAAAAAATGCAAGCCTAATTCTGCTGCTTCAGACCAGACCACACCTTTAATCTGAGCCATTAAATGGTTACCATAAAATGTTTATTAACTGTTTCTAAAAAACAGTCGCCTGAGTCTATAAATGCCAAGCAATTAAGCTCTTGCTTGGTGACAGTTGGATTTCCAATATAAGATGGGATTTGGAAGTGTAAAATATTTTATCACTTGGATTTAGTTTAAAATTATGTAAAGTGAGTTGCACAAAAAAAGTGCACAGCAAAAAAAAAATACTCTTTAAGTATGATTGATGGCAAATAATGTTTTCAAAAGGCGTTCAATATATATTTTTTTTACTTTTAATTTATTTACGCAATAGTGATCAGGAAATCCCAATTTAGTTCAGTATATTTTCATATTGACATGACAAGGGGCAAGGGGAAAGGGGTTGATATTATTATTATCTAACTTGGCTTGGCTTCTTGGCGTTGCCCTTTTGGGCGTGCTCAAAGTGTTGTCATGCCATTGAAAAATGGTTACCGCATTCCATTCAGCATGGTAAAGCTCACATTAAACATGATAAATGAATTCAAATCATTTGCACCGCAATAACTGGAACGCAACATGAGCACAGAAAACTCCTTCGACTGCCAGAAGAGGATGGTGGAGATGGAGTTGGAGGCAGTTACAATAACAGCAATGGCATCAAAGAACCGTTGTTGCTTGAATATGAAATGATAGCTTATCGGAAAGTTTGGGTAGCGAACACTTTTTGGGGCAAGTGCCATGCTCATTCCCAATGCCTTTCCCATTGCCATTGCCATTGCCATTCCCATTGCCATTGCCTTTGGTGTTGCCAATTTCTGGGGTGGCAACAAACCGTAAGCAAACGTGGCAGACGTTGACTAAAATTGAGTAGAAAACGATACCGCAGTAGGAGGAAGATATATTGCAATTGCCGATCACAGGAAACAAATGAATATTTCATGCTGTGCAAATCAACAAGAGGCAGGAGTAGGGGAAAAGGCAAACACACAGAAACACACACACACCTACACACACTAGCATATTTCACATTCCATTTATGTAGCAGCATCGAGGCAGCAACAAAGTTTACGTTTGAAGGTAACTTGCCACAGGAGCAATGCCAGAGGCATCTGGAGCCGTTGCTGAACTTTATGTTGACAAAGTTTTTTGCGGTAAAAAGCCACATCAGTAATTTGCAGCGCACACACACACAGTCACACACATGAACGGGGAACACTTGCACGTATATACCCCCCCTAGCCATGACATATGTGGCCTGGTTTTTAGGGGATGCTGTGGCTTCGCATTCGACTGGCTGCTTCCGCCGGGCCAGGCATTAATCATTTGGCATGTAAATTGCCAATTAATAACTGCTGCATGTCATTTGGCATTCGGCTTCAAAATATAACGCAAATTGTGCCGGCAGGCAGGCGGGTAGGGAGGCAGGCAGGAAAACACTTGGAACGGATTTGGCGTTAAGGTTGAGTTGAAGATGCTGTGGCCAACGAACTTTTGTAAACATTTGCCAAACTGCTAGGCGCATTCGCATGGAGCCCTTAATGAAGACAAATAGCACTTTAGCCCGGCCAAATTTAGCGGAAAATTGAAAAAATCTTCTCCAAGCAGGAGCATTTCCACAACTTGCCAGCTTTCATGCGCCAAAGTTCTTGGCAGCAGACCCAAGATATTGCAGTGCCATTCACAATTTATATGTTATCGATATGCTCCCAATGCATTCCATACAGACAGACAGACAGACCGACAGACAGACTGTAAAACGGCAAATTGTACACAATGCGACCAGGACATACTATAAAATACAGTTATTGTATTTGTCCTGCTCAAATGGCTCTTATTTATTTGCAAGTGTAGTGACTCTTTTGGCTAAAACGAAATAAAGAAACGTCCATTTAGACCAGCATCATAAACTATAGAGCAGAACATAATTGATTAGTCTACAAAATACAATGGTAATTTAATTTAAGTTTTTCAAATTTATTGCCCAAAAAATAATCAGTATGAAAAAATATGGTTTTTTATGCAACGCGAATTGTTGCAGAATAATTTTTAGCAGTTTTTTTGGGGCAGCTTCTGAGCAGCTTTTGCATTGTTTTTTTTATGTTTCGAAGCACTGGCAAAAAAAAAAACACTTAACGACAATATGTTGCATACAATTTGAATGCTTTGTGCCGCTTTGTGGCACACGCCCTCTCTAAGCACATTGTCTCTGTTTGTGGGGGAAGGAGGGGGGTCTTAAAAGTGCTGTTTCTCACAGCAAATGCACAAAACTATTAAGAATACATAATTTCTCGTATGCTTATGCAGAAAATGAAAATGCCGTGAGAATGTGTGCTTTTTGGCATGCGCATAAATAAAAATTATTTATATAAGCGCAAATCCTTATCCGGACACGGACATTACCAACCACCCACCACCCACACCCACACCCAAAACACACACATAAAAAATAGAGAGAGAGAGAGAGAGGAGAGATAGCTGGCTAGACCAGGGCTGCAATTTTACAGTGAATTGCACTAAATAACTGCCATTAAGCATAAAAGCTGTTCTCGCATGAAGGAGCTGCTGGCAGCATTTAAGCTAAATGCAAGTTTAAGCATGTTGGAAGCTGGCGCAAATAAAGTGGACTTACGCAGCAAGGATGCAAACAGAAAGACACACAAACACTCGGACATGCACTTGGACATGCACATACACACACACATTGAGAGACACTAATACAAACGCATTGCAAATAAAAGGCTAAGAGTGGCGCGTATATGGCAAGAAAGCCAACTGAAAAACTGGCAAAAAACTTTCATCAATGTGTCGTCTGGCGCATTTGAGCTGCATGTCCTGCCAAGCACATATATGTACACCCCCCCCCCCCCCCCCCCCCTCCCATCGTTTTATATATATCCTTTTTGCCACTAATGTGCGCAATTGTGAGACGCTTCCTTCTTGCGAAATTTTTGTTTGTGTTGTACTCCAGACGCCGACTGCCGACTGCCGACTGCCGCTGCTTTTTGCTGCATTACATTAACACAGATAAAGTTCCTTGATACATAATTTCCATGCATACACAAATAGCCGCCAGGCTGAGATGCTCTGCTCTGCTGTGCTCTGAGCCCAGTTGGCTGCACATGTGGTCCCCGCTTTCCCCCTCGCACGCTGTGCCAACTTGCAAATGGCGACAAGATGCTAGCTGGCAAAAAGTTTTTGCTTGTCCGAAAGCAAGTAAAAGTATTACGAGTACCGGGACTAAACGTTGCCAAATGTTGTCCTTGTTGTCCTTGTTTTTGTCCTTGTTGTTGTTGTTGTTTTAGCTGTTTTTGTTGTTTTTGTTAGCGCCTTAAAATATGCAAATGCATTTGCGAGCGCTGAATAAATATCTCTTTATCCTATTGTCTTACAATCTCCAGCTCACTCACTAACTATATCTATCTCTCTCTCTCTCTCACACTCTTCCTCCCTCTCTCTTTACAGATCACAAACGCCGAGACCCAGTTTATTCGTACAATTGATAATCTGATAGCCTCACGCATCTCACTGAAACTTCAGCTTCAAGGCGTCCACTTCTCCAGCGTCAATCCGGCCATTTATAATAACGGTTACGGCTTGAATTCGGTATATGGCCACGGCGGACCCATGTATGCGCCTAATCCGGGCGGCTTGGTGCTGCGCTGCACCGCACAGATTGGCGACCTGTACCAGGAGTATAAGGAGGTCGAATTGGGCACACCGCAAAAGGATCCGGTGCCGGCACGTGGTAAGTGAATATATATATGTGAGAAATCTATGCGCGCTGCCTTTCTAAACTAATTAGATAATAATATATAAAATTTGACTTCCGTTTCCGTTTGCGGCATCTTTATTTCCTTTTTACATGCTGGTTCCTGGTTCCGGCTGCAGTTACGCTCTCATCCGGTTCGAGCATGAAAAACTTCTTTAGCACATATTTCTCCACATCGGCGGCATCCCGACGCGTCGGCGGCGTCCACTTGGCGCCCATCACAATGGCGCTGGCAGCCCTGATTGTCAGTGGCGGCGCCCTGCTCAGCCACATGCTCCGCGAGCTTCTTACGCAGCTCATTCCCATTGATGCCCGCCCAGCTATCGCTTCTACTGCGCATTCCAAGTCCACTAAGAGTCGTCTGTCCACGCTGTCCTACCTTCAAGGCGCCACTGCAGCGGCTGGCCAGGCCAGCTCGGAGATAATTAGCTTGGGGGCGAGCTGCGGGCAGCAGCAGCAGCAACAACAGCAGTGGCAGCTGGAGGAGCTATCTGTATGTGCCACAAATTAGTTTAATTGTTAAGTAATTAAGTTTAAACATATTTTATATGCAAATTAAATTAACTAAGTGCGTATTTGTAGTCAACCATAATTTGATTATCTTTTAATTACAGCTTTGATTATTTTTTGTAATTATTGTTTTTGTTTTTTTTTTGTGTTTTTTTATTGGTTTGCAATCTTTATTTGATAGCTATTAATGAACTCTACATTTTCAATGTGGTGTCTAAACTAGCGAGCTAAAAAACCAAAGTAATTTTAAGCAACCATTTGAATTTAGCAAAGTAAAAACCAGAGTTTATCGGCGGAACTCAGAAGCCAGATAAATCCAAGCATCCATTAAATAAATGTTTACAACAAAAAAAAAATTAATGTAAAACAAAAAAACTACTTAATACATGTGAAAGAAAAAACTAACAGAAAAACAAAAGGTATGTGTTGAAAATAATATAATTACAAATGCAAAAAAAACAAAAAAGAAAAACTGTGTAAAATATATTTAACAAATGCATTAATTGATTATTAATGAAGTCTACTCGTAAAATGATCGCCTTGTGAGGGCATATTGTAAATGGTGGTGAAATTGAATAAAAAAAAAAATACAAGAACAGTGTTAATTTTAAAAATACAAAAAAAAAAACTTATTGTCTTTAATTCATTTGAGTGTGGCTAACAAGAAACTGAAAAATATTTGTGCTGCCAAAATAAAAATATTCAGTTGGAAAGTTGGCAAAGAAGAATTGCAACTCATTCAACCGACATTTTGCAATTCAACAAATTTTGTGTACCAATGATTTTTGGCGTTAAGAAATGTTTCTCAACATTCAATGTGCAACAAAGGCTGGCAACTTCACAGTGACTGGCGCTGCTGCTGCACATATTGTCTGCATTCGGCATTCGAAAAGTGTGAAAAAATGTTTGCCTTTATGCAGCGAAGGATCTAAAAGAAATGTGAGATAATATTAAGGAATCTAGTTCAGTTTCGCATTGTGTGTGTGTGTGGCAGCATCCTTTTCCGTTCCGTTTCTGCATGCGCATTTTATACTTATTATTGTGTTCAGTTTCTTTTGAGAAATTATTGAAGAGCGAACAGTTATTTTCTTTTCAGCTGCCAACAGTTGCCTGCCTTAGTTCCTCCCCAATCCAAAATTTCAGCCTGGCTCAAAATGTTGTTATTGTTTGGGGGTCCTTGACTCAATCTGTTTTGTTACCCAAGTAATTACAATCATGCATACAAAATGTATATGTACAATATGTATAGTATATAGATATATCTATTTATATATATATAAACATATCTGGAAAGCTAACAAGACATCCAACTCACTGGTTAACTGCTTGTGTCTGTTTCTAAGACAACTGCATCTATATTTGAATTATTTGCATGGATTTGTAATAATAATTTGTTGCGAAAATTCTAAAGAAAATACTATTGCTGCTGAAACATTGTAGATATTGTTAGTTTCTCAGACTTCAACTGAATGTCAAAATTTGTTTGTTATTCAAAATGAATTTCTTGTTTATTTGTATATATTTTGGTATTTGGCTTGTCCAGCATAAAGTTACCAAATTTAGGTGTCAATCAGGAATTGCATTGCATGTGCATACAGAATGTAGCAGAAAATCACAAATATTTCATTTGTGCAAGTGAAAACTATAAATTACTTTCATGAAATTTGAACTATTCGAAACTACGTATTTTTGCAAATAATATTGATATATTTTCACTTGACATTTTAATAATGAAGAGTCTTTGTTTCAATATTATTTTTGGCCATTGCTTTAATAAAAGACTTTTTTTTAATAATAGTTGGTGCTTGTCAGACTTTTTTTTATTTTTAATTTTTATTCAATTATATTACAGAATAATATATGAGAGATGACTGTGCTCTCCATCGCAACTGTTAAGTATAAAAACAGCGCAATGAGTGCTCAATCATATACAGCACTAATTGGAGAGACATGGACGAAGATGCGTGCCACAAGTGTGCTCGACTAACAGATACTCTTTAAATTTAAATGTTTCAATATTAACTTCTTAGAAAACAAAAAAAATGTATTATGAAAAGGCGACATTGCTGAGTGAGGAGTATCTATAAGAATTGGACACACATTTCTTAATTCAGTAACACAAAAAATAAAAAAAAAAATTCTAAAAAGATTCTCATTTAATAGAGTATCTATATAAAGTTTAACAAATGCCTGCATCGGAGTATTGTGTATTGGAAAACACATTTCGCTGGACCAATTTTGATGGATGCAACGGATTGGCTTAATAACATATTTCTGCTATCCGCAGGTGATTTCATATACGTAAATTAGGTATTTCGAATTACATGTTGCCATACTGTGAATGTTGCGAATGTTGCGAATGTATTAACCAAATCTTTCAATAATATTTTCAACATGTGCTACTGTTGTTTGGTTGGCCAAAATAACATGCCCCCCCTTGACAAGAGATATTCATGAAGGGAATGTTTGCCTCTCTCTGTGTGTGCTGGTAAAACTTCATTATCCCTAATTAGTTTTGGGTTTCATGCAAATAGTGACGACAACAGTTTGATATGCGACAACAGCCACCTCAACTGCCACCATAAAAATAGTGGGAACATTGGTCCAACTACTGCTATATCTACTGGCTGTTCAGGTCAACAGAATGATGCAGTGCTTCTAATTGAAGTCAGCTTATTTGCATTTTCATGTCATTTTGCCAGTCGTATGTTGCAAACCAGTTTTGCAGTTGCCAGTCTCCATTGGACAACATGCATGTTTCCGGCATGTGTGTGTGTGTGTGTGTGTGGAGTGGCCCTGTGGGCCGCAGCTAATTTATTTATGTAAAATTAGCGTAGTGAACGTGTTGTTTTCGCTGTTGGTGAATGGTAATTTCCTTTGCTAGTATTGGTATTTAATTTTCCACTGGCCACTGTCCGCCGTGCTGAAATCAATTAGCTACGCGTATTGCATTACAAATTGCTTAGTTTATGAGGTTTTAGTGACCGCAACCCGTGGTCTTGGCCATTATGAACGTGTAGTCCAGTTTGACAGGGACAGCATCCGCGACTCTGCATTCCAGCATCGCACTTTTACTCGATCTTCTCACGGTGTCCGCAAACAATGTGAGACAGGATGTTACACACACACACACACACACACACTCGGACCGACTGTAGCTGTGTTGTGGCAACGCTTCTGTCAGGATTCTTGGGTTGGATAGCACCGTAAATTGATTCTCTCGATTCATATGGCATTTATGGCAAGTGCAACCCCTCGAGGCATGCAACATTGTTGTTGTTGTTGTTGTTGGTGCGTGCACTTGGAGTGTTCATTGTGTTGCCATACTATGATGGCATTTGTGTTTTTCATGTCCATTGCACACATACCATAAATGCGACTAGTTATTTTTTCTCATTTTGTAAGAATTTATTGTCAAGTTGTGTGTGCCACCAATTTCTTAACAGCTAAACTGATGACACACAACTTGTCCACACAACATCCAATTTTTATCACACAAAATTTTATATCAATTGACTTATTTCATTGACTATTGATACCAATATTTTGGTAACTTATATTATGGCTAATGAATTGGTAGCTTTTATACTTTTGTGTAGTATTTTTATATACTAAATAAAATTTTATATTCTGTTACTGAAATTGTTGATGCCTTTATTGGAAATTTTTTTTTTATCTTAAATGGGACGAATGAGAGATATCAAGCAATGGAAGCGTTATTAATGTGCATTATTTTTGCATGATGACATTGGTTAATGTGGCAGGAACCAGTGAAAAGACCACTTTAAAGCTGTTGCCAAGCGAATTTGCAATTGTTTAAAGTGAAGCAAGACGGAATTGGGCAGTTCCGAGTGCTTTATAAATAATGATAATGAAATTCGACTTACAGTTAACCAGTTGTCCAGATGTTCATAAGAATTGGGCCAAGACTCAATTCAAGTGGAACGTCGAAAAAATACAAATTGACACCAGACTTTCATTTAAGTTAAGTGCACAATGCAAATAAATAAAAGTAAATTGTGAGTGGAAAATTGCATGGCACATATGATGGGAGAGACTCTGCCGTTTGGCTTGCCGAACTTTTGTCAAACTGTTGACCAAACGAAGAATTCCAGAAACATCTGTGCCTTACCATACGATGCAATGCGCTGGTCATGATTGTGGGCGTGGTTGTGGGCACAGAACGTGTGCTGCTGGTCAGTCCTCAACGGAGGAGCGACACGCAAATGGACGGCTGCCCAACGGATGTTCGCACTTATTAAAAAAAAGAAAAGAAAAAAAAAACAAAAAATAAGTAAAGAAATTATATCTGGCTACTGAACAAAAAGTGCATGGAAAGGATTCCGTTCCGTATCGCACCGGTTGGAGGTAAAGAAATGAAAGGAAAGCTCAGTTGTCAGCTGACATTGCTCAGAACGTCACTCGGATGTTAAATGTACACTCATCCACAGAGATATGCCATGAGCTTTTCATCTGACTTATACAACACTACTACATACATACATTTAGATTTCGAAATATGATTTTTGACCATATTTAAATTTTTCAAGATGGCGTGGCCCATTCATAACACTGTCAATATTTATACCAAATTATACCAAATATTTTGACCTCTGTAATAATAATAAATTTGAAGCTGGAATAAGGATTTTCCAATAAAATTCTTGTAAGAAATACAAAAAATAAAAATTTTTTGGTTTTGGTAATAACTTTTCTAATAAAATAAATGCATATTAATGGAACGCCTTTTAATTGTTATTAGAGTTTCGATGAATTTTTTTGATGCTTTTACTGGCTACAAAAAACTGATGAGAGGCAAATATTTTTGGGTATATATTGTTATTTGGAGAGGCTGGATTTACTGAGTAAATAAAAAAAAAAAAAATTTTAAATTCAACACGGATATAATAATTTTTTTTTATTTATTTATGTAATGTAATATATGGGACTTGAACCGTTTTGTGACATAGGCAAACACACAATACGGCTGCAACTCAAGAATGAAGTAAGACAAAGGAGACTGCGGAGCTGGGATGAAGCACCGGAACTCCGACAGGCCAAATGTCTTTTGAGCGGCTGTAATCATAAATGATTTAAGCAAATAATATACATGGGCAGGAATAGGCTAAGGATACTTATCGGTCTTCTGACAGGACATTGTAGACTAAAAAGCCACCTGTCCAAAATGGGTATCTGTAGCAGCAGTCAATGCAGGTTTTGTAAGATCGAGGAGGAGTCTTCAAATCACATCCTAACGGGATGCATCGCCCTTGCCAGGAGAAGATGCTGCATCCAAGGGATGCATGCTGTAAATGTCAAGGACATAGCAGCCCTCGACCCATCGAAGATACTGACATTCATTCAGGAACTGGGGTTGATGGAGGAGCTATAAGCTCGGAAGGGGGCACAAAAGATCAATTAGGTCGCAGTGCACAAAACCCCCAAATAAATAAATAATGTAATGTAATAATGCAAGACTATAAACATCACTTTAAGTGAGGGTAGTTTATCTGTTAGAAACAACTAAGAAATGTTCTTAATGTTGATTCAATTTATCGCTTGAACTATTAGTCAACCACTCAGAATTAGGCCACATATGATTCCTATTGCTGTATCCCCCGCACCCCATGTAGCAAGTGGCATACAACGAACTTAAATAAAATTAAAGCTTCGTCAACGGACCATGCCTAAAGAAGGGTTCATTATATTAACATTTGGAATTTCGGTCACATAAACTTTGTTGTCCCTGTGCCGCTTATGCAAATTGCTGCCTTATTGAATTTACACTTTGGAACTTTTTGTTATATCCTGCTCAGCGCTGGACAAGCGCCTCAAATGAACTTCGTCTGCCCCACGGTGTGATGACGTTATTTTAAATTGCAGCAAAAGGATTGCCTCCATGCTGGGCCTGGTCAGTGATCCGTTTATGTTTGGAAAACACTCACACACATGCACACGCACACCCACAGACACATGGCCAGACACAAGTTCTTAACATATCCCGGAGTGAGCCATTACGCCTTCTTGTAATAAACTTTAAAAAATAATTTCGCCATCGTCTACGACAACTAAAAACTTGACACTTTGCAAAGAAAATTTCTGTGGCTTGAGTGTTGTACTTTTGGGTTGTGCATCGGTCAAAACTTCCTGTGGTGCGGTGCCGGGAGGGGGGTGTCAAAGTAAAATGAAGAAGGGCTTGGGGCCAGTGACAGCATAATTTAATTTGAGCACAAATTTTCCAACTTGTGAGCTATCGAAATGCTGTTGTTCTTGTTGTTGTTGTTGTTGTTGTTGCTGTTCGTTGTGCAAGAACACATAATGAATTATGCAACAAAAAGCCAACTCAACTCAGCTGCCGTAAAGTTTTCGCATAATTTAATTTGTCTGCAAATGAACATGTGTAACACGGACCAAGTGAGAATATTCATAAGTATTCACCAAAGATTCAAGTAGAATTTCCGACTTATCGGATGATGTTCATCATCATTGAATTTATCTATTTTAAATTTGAATTGTTTTTTTGCCACGCCTCCCCTCCTGCCAATCATTTGGAGATCTTCCTGAGCGCATTTGATATTCGTCACATGCCGCAAAAAAGCATCAATTTAAATCGAATTATGCCGTGAAGCATCAACGACTTCTGGGATACTTCAAGTCCCAAAACATTAAACTTTTAATCCATATTAAATGAACTTTTCCACACAATTTTTGTCGAAAATTTATTTTGCATTTATTTACACTTCAGTTTGGTTTTTCATTTGCTCTCTGCAACAACAACAACAACACAAGCAACATAACAAGGACAACAGAAACAACAGTATAAAAGTTTTGTCATAAAATTTGTTTTTATGTGCCCGTCCCTCCTCTTCCCCTCCTCAGCAAGCACCATCTGAGCCTCTTTTCTTATGTACATGTAGTACAAGTTGTATGGGAACTATGCAATCAACAGACCCCAGAAATTTCTCACGTTCTTCATTATTTTCATTAAATGGCAACAACATTGTTTAGTCATTTTATGAGCTCAACTTTTGTGCTTATCCTTCTATATTTAATAAGTAAATGTTAGCTTTTTTCTCAATACAAGTGTCACTTGATAAAGTCAACTACCAACAAGTTGCTTTTTTGTCTACATTTTTAGTATAAAATTGTAATATCATTTTTTGTTTTTAATCGTTTGATATTTGTTAGAAAACATTTTAATTTATAAACGTTGCTTGCTTTTAATTCGAATTACGACGACTCTATTAAATTAAAGGAACTATTAAGACAAACTTTGAAATAATTTGAAAAATGTTAAAATGAAAAATATATTTTATCAAAGGCTTTTGGCTAAAAATGTAACAGGCCAAAGTCGTTGAACTGTAATGCAAGTATTCTTTTGTTGTTGTTGTTGTTGTTGTTAGCTGCAGTTGCACAAAGTTGCAGTTAAAGTTAATTGAATGAGAGTTAAGTGGACGTTTAAGGCAATTTCCGGGCAAAATGAAATCGCTACAAAAACTTGAAACTTCATATTGTTGCAAAACTTTGGCGCCTACAGCCTTGAAATATATGTAATAGTTAAAGTTCCCATCATAAATATATTTATATATATATCTATATAAATTAAATATATTTATTTTAGTATATATTAAAAGTTATTTAATTTAAGAATAGATGTTTAGGTCGTTAAACTAAAATAATATTACTGCACATCGTTTAAGATAAATGTCCGAAGTGTTTTATATAACAATAACATAAATATGCAAAGACAAAACACATATTTCAATTGTTCACACAGTTAGAGAGAGACAGAGACATAGGTGTGAAAGAGATAGCCAATGCAATGCCTTGCTTAACCGAGCTTTGCTTGACTTCATTTCAGGACATAAATTTATAGAACATTTAATAAGCACATTTGGAAATAAATGATTTATGAATCGTATTTGGCCTGCATATGCATTTTGTAGTTGATACAGATTTCTGGCCATTATGCTACCTGCTGCGGAATGACAGATTTGCCCTTTTAGAATGTGACTCGAGCATTTCATAATATTTACACAATGAAATAATAATTTATGAGTAGCTGCGACACCTACAACATGTTGCCAGGCAATCTTTGCCACACAAATCGTGAAGATGCATTTGAAGTACTTATTACACAGACCCTCCGCTAGCGCATCTCATGGAGCTGAATCATTGGCAGAAAGAGTGGCCATAAGGCACCAATCACCAGCAAATAGTACAAGCAAGTTGTGCAAAGTTTACTCAATGTAATTTGTATGCTCTGCACTTGAAGTTCTTTTGTGCTATAAAATGAATTCTTTTGTTTAAAAACTCTGACTCTCTCAGTTTTTATTTTTATGGCCAAGCCGAGGCAAAACCCGACTAAAACAATTGCGACAGTTTAGATTCGGGCCAAAAAAACTTTCAACTAATCAACTGAGAGCAGTGTAAATAGAGAATTAATCGATAACATAAGTCAAGCATATGGGAATTTTGTTGCTTTTTGACAAATTTCATTACAATTTCTGTCATTTTTCATAATTTTTTCTAACTAACTAAATATTCCCTAAATTTACACACAATGATTTTCCCAGTTTTTTTTTTTTCAAAATTTACACATTTTCTGCTATTTCTTGAAAGACTCCTTCTATTTTCCCATTGACCTTATTAACTTCAATTTGTTTAATTAAAACGCAAATTGCCGTAATGGAATTGTACACTGCTTGGGTAAATTTTTGAGTGGGAGACTTAAATAAAATTTATGAATATCAGAAACATGACGAGGACGTCTTCAACCCAACCACATTCTGGGAGCAGGCAGCACATTAAAGCTCGACACATTGCCCTGGCACCAAATGGCAGCTGATGACGAGTCTGTCACTGTCCAAGGCTGATGGTTGATGGCGATGGTTTTAGCTTTGGCTTTGACAGTTGGCGTTGGCGTTGGCTGGCTTCTTGGTGGTTCCGCCCTTCCGCCGACGGCCACTTGCACCGCTGCCATTTGGCTGTGGGGCCTCCTAGTTTTGGCTCCGTTTAGCAGCTGCCGCGTGTTTTCATTTAATTTGACATACATATTATGCTTGGTTTCGTGTTTTGTTAGATGCGCACCATGTCCTGAAATGTCCTGTGTCCATCCAGCTCGCAGCACTACACTTAGTTATTTGTAATTTTGTAACGTGGCTGGCTCGGCACAAAGCTTTTAACATAATTAGTTTGAACTTTCCGACCACGATTCGTTTTTGTCCGTTGGCTTGGTTAGTGTTCCGTTCAAGCGTATTATTATTATAACAAATTTGTGCTTAGTTGACTGGGTCAGGACCAAAGTGTTTGCCAGCTTCGGCTTAGTTGTTTAAATAAACACATCGCACACAAATTACAAATTTTTGATTTACTGATTATGTAAAATCTGCAGTGCACTGTATGAAATGTGCCACTTGGAAATTACTGTGCTAATATATGAGTAAGATCCAGCAGACGGAAGCGGAAGTTCGAATTGCGTTCATTAATCGAATTTTATGGCTGGCGTTGCGAGCTCGGAATTCGCAAACAGCTAAGAAATTTTAAGCAACTCAGCAATGGAGCAATGGAGCAACTGAGAGATGCAATCAAAGCCGCCCAACAATCAGCTCTATTATCAAGAAATATCACATTAGTTTACCGAGTTTGGCAAATGTTGGCCCAAAGTTCTGTGATTGCTAAACTTTGTATGTTTTTTAAATTGCACCAAATGAGGCAAGCCGAGGCAGTTTGTGTGTGTGTGTGTTTGCCTGGGGGGCATGTGTGTGTTTGAATGTGTGTTGATTTTAATTCAGCAAATATCGTAAATTTTCCAAATAAATTACATTTCAAACAAATATCAAAAGGGTTAATATCAGTGGGTCAGCCATGTCGACTTACGAACTCGGTGCGTGCCTCCGACGTTTTATTGGTTTTCAATCCTTTTTTTTGGGACGAACATTTTATTAGTTGGAACGTGTTAACACGATTCCACAGTCCTTAAATCCTGGCTTATGTACGCAACTCCACTAGACATTGATTTGGGTAAATACACAATACAACAAACTTGATGACTTTGAATGGCATCATAAGTATTAATAAACTCAAATGCTTTTGGCCCATGTTACTTTTGGAAAATGTATAGAAATGGAAGTGAAAAGACTTAACAGTTGTTAGTTCAATTAACTATTACATATTTCATATATTAGACAGTTTTGTGGTGATATTCTCATTTTAGTTAAAATCGCTTTTTGTAGGTTGTTTTCAATATTAAATCTTGGCTTTGTCATTACCGTTTTACTGTCAAATATTTACATAAGTTTCGTCGAGGACAAGGTGATAAAAGCCAGCACAGCCTAGGCAAATATTAATAACAGTCGCCTGTTCAACAACAACAACAAAAACGTTGACTTGGCCTTAAGCGAGTGCAAACCAGCTGGTTGTGGTTTAATTTCAGTTGCCTGCAGCTGCTTCAAATGAGCAAACAAATGAAATTTCAGTGACTGCTGCATCTGCATAAGCAAGTTAAACGCAAGGCTTTCCAAAATACCCAAAAGAAAACTTGCGTTTTTGGCCAGCAACAACAATGGCCCGAAGCAGTTGGCCTTTTGAGAAGCAGACTCGCAAGTTGACGACTGACGCAGGCCTCCAGATGCAGATGCTTTCTGTCCGTCCGCCCCACCCACATTGCCTTGACAGTTAACCGTAGACTAAGTGACCTTTGCCCTAGCACTAGAATGCACTACCTGACCCAGCTGTGCCATCACTTACCACTCGAGCAGAGTAACAGAGCACGTCAAGCCAGGCCAAGGCAAGTCAAGTCATCAGGCTGGAAATGTAGTTGCCCGAGCGCCAGCGCCTGTGTGGCTATATTGTGGAGATCTCTTGTCATATGTCACCTTTAAATAATGTCCCCGGATGCCTTTCAACACAAATCGCATGTGAAAAGTGCTTCACACATGAAGTATTTTCGGAATTTTTACTACGTTTTTCGAATTATGATCGCATACACAAACCACTCATCACATGCAGCAACACTCACACCATGCACAACACCCACACATACAGACACAAAACACACACACACACACACAAGCACAATGTCAAAGAATCATCTGCTGTTGCACGGCAATTTGAGCTGTGTTCTGGTAGCGGTTACAACGACTCTTCGCGGTTCTCAGCTACTCCTCTTATACCCTGTACAAAATAAAAAAAATGGCGAACAGCTTGAATAAAAAATTGCATTTATTATTAAAAAATAACCAAATTTTTTTTTTAAATTGTATTATCATTGCAAGTTTTATACAAAAATTACTTTTAACTTAATGAAATATCATGAAACATTTGTCCCATTTTGTGGACCAGAGTATGTGCTCGTCGATCAAACTCTTCCAATGTATGCCGTTCTTATGATAAGCTCTGAACTTTATTGCCACAACTGTGGATTTTGTGGCACTCTGGAAGCCTTGAACACTGCTGCTGTTCTTGTTTTTGCCACACATTTGACTGCAGGACACATATGTTTGAAGAGTAGCAGTGCCTACTCCGGATAATCGCCTCCATCTATATGAAGCTTTAAATTGTTGATATCAGTTTATCATTTCTGTGACATTTATGTTTATTGAAGATAAACTTCTTGTGTTGCACTTGCATCTTAATGCAGTGGGTTTCCATTCTATCCATGCAGCATTCATTTCATGTTTCATATTTGATATTTTTGTTTTTATTTCTCACTTTTTATCAGTTTTAATTTGGTTAGGATTTGCAGTGCTTCTTTACAAAATATTGCTGCTTTATTTGAGTGGCACATTCTATGGCATAATCTTAATTAAAAAGCTTTTCCTCTGCAATTCGATTGCTCAACTTCAGTATAATTTCTCAGCAGCTGCAACAGCTCAAAATTTCCTCTTTTTTTTAATATTCTGCATATTCAAACTAGCTGTCGCTTTATTCAAGTCTGTTGCAGAGTTATGAAAATTCAATTCCCACTTTAAATCTGTTAGCCATAATTCGTTTTCGTTCGCTGCATTTTTCGCTATGGCAATGTCGATTTGCATGACCCTTTGAGATTATTGTATCTATTTTGCCATTTTCATTTTATCCATCACAATCATCGTCATCAGCTCCAGTTCAAAATGTATATTTATTCCTAAATACGATTACTTGCCCCCGGGCCACAGAGTGACACGTCCTGTGGACTGCCGATTTTCATAAATTATTGGGAATTTCTTTGATTTTGATGTTGTTTTTTATTGCAACTTTAGTAAAGGTAGCCAGCATTAACAATACTTAACTTTGCGATCTCTACTCATTGAGTATATCAACTCTACAGATCTGCGAAACAATCTTTGAGGCTAATTGGCAATCTTTGTTTTTGTTCCGTTCCAACATCTTGTTAAATATGTACATGCCTTAGGCCAAAAAGTTGCTTTCAGTTAAACGCATTAAAGTTTTCGGTGTTACCTTACAAATTGCAATTGTGTGTTGCAACGGAAATTACCGTCTGACAGAGGCGGAACAATCAACGGAAATTTAGGCAAACTGTGCCGGATATCAGTTTGCATTTAGAGCAGATAGTCAACACAAATGTGCTTCACATCCAAACAAGTGCAGGCAAAAATAACATTTGTTTTCACTTTTATGACTGGATTAAAGGTTTACATTTTTAGAGATGCAGGTTTGACATTTTCACTTGCCTCACTTTCTCAAAGTGAGAAAAGTGCGAGAAAACGCAAAAATGCAAATAGACAGTAAGCTCCTGAGTCAAGTGAGGGGCAGCTGTTAATTTGCAAGGTCCATTGAAGGCTCAACATAGTCAAACACGATATTATACTATATAGCTGCCTCATGTACATATATAGTTCTCTTTTAAAAAAATTGGACTTCTTCCTTTTTGCCATCTCTTTGGCATGCATTTGTTTGCAGTACATTTTCTAACATTTTTTTTTGGTTTGTTTTTATTTCTTTGCTTTTGAGCTGCAAGGTGTTGGTTATGCGTTGAATTATAAATGTAAATGTGTGTGCTCGAGCTGAAAATAGCTGCAGGCCAAATTTAACCTCTTTGAGTGCAGTTGACTGTCCTTTAGTGCAGGCTCCTCCTCAGGCAGTCTACTTGGTGATTCGGGTCGGAATCCAAAATGCTGACAGCTAAAAACTTGTGTGTGTACATAAAATAAAAACAATTTGGCTAAGTTATTTGTTAGTTTTATTATTGATTAGAGTTGGCTTATTTAAATTGTGTTTAATAACCTGGTCTGACCTGGGCTGGGCTCATTAACCCCTATCCCCATTCTATATTATATTTTATATACACTGCTTCTTTTCAACAACGTAGACGAGGTTTAAGCCTTTACAGAAAAAGTTTGTTATCTCCGATTATCCTTAAAGTGGCTTAGTCCTGGCTGGTTGGTGGTTGGGTTCGAACAGCATAAGCAGATGCTGTCACTGCTGCACTGATAAAGCACGACACGCCACTTTCACGAGATTTTCGCAGTTTTTTGTCTTTACTTCCGCTTCCGCTTTTGTAACGCCGGATGCTGCAAATACTAAATAAATATTGTGGCAAGCACTCGCAACTTATATTTGCCCCAGTAAATTATTATAATATTATGATAAATATTCTCGAGTTGACCAGCACTGCGAACGTGTTGCACACACTTCTCTGCATCCCCCTTGAATGCCACTCATTGAGTGAGTGCATGAATGAATTTTTCGCAGTTGTGCTTCGCATTCAAATGCAGATTGGCGGCAAATGGAAACGAGCACCTTGTGTCACCACCTGCTTGCCTCATTTGCTGCTTATAAAATGCAGTGATTTGCATAAAAGAGTGGCACTTGTTATTCGCATATTTTTCACCACTTGTAGCATTGCTTTTCATTACTATAAGTAATGTCTGTATTATATGCTCATAATTTATTGAGTATTTACTTATTACGATATTATTACGAAATTACACTGCGGGAAACATCAGCACATGAAATTTTTCTATTTTATTTATATATATATGGATGCAAATGGATTCTGATTGGAAAATGTTTGAGGGATGAGATTTAAAAGCAAGCTTTGCCAATAATTTAGAAATTTGAAATGTTTATTTAAACATAAACATTGTGAAAGATGCATATGCAAAGACAGTCGAATTACGAACATTTGTTAAATACTTTTGATTTAGTTTTCCATGAAAATTAAACTTTATCAAAATACACTAGCCTCAAATTGTAAGCATTTTTCTGTCCTAAAATTACTTGATGAAGATGTCTAGCATATTATTTAATATGTGGATTTTTGTGTATTATTATATTGAGTAAAATAAACAAAGGCTACTTGCGATTTGAGCTAATTTTAGTTAAAAAAATATAACTGGAATTTTAAGTGCCTATGTGAATTTTATTATGACAAATTGACAGCGGAAAATCAATGTGGAACTGCGTAATAAACCAGTGGCAAAATTGCGTATGCGTAATAATTTTAACAGCATCGTTTAAAAAATATTTTGCTGCTGTCAAAGAGCAGTTAAAAAATTAACATTTCAGTCACGTTTTGCCAGTTTAATAAAATAAATATGATGTGTAATTTATTTGAAATGCAGCTGCTTTGTTCGTAATTATAGTTCAAATGTATTTGGCATTTACATTTACATTTACAGGTTTGTCAATTAACAATTAGTTAACTAACTTAATAAAACAAGTTACTAGTTCTTTAAGTAATTAATAACACTTAACTATTTATAAATTACAATTGTAAAAATTAAATTATGAAATAAATCGACATGCATTTTAAGCATTTAACATAAATATTACAAATGATTAGATTTGTGCACTTTTATGAATACTAAATATTGCTCACTAGGATTATATATTTTTCTCTATAAAATATTTAAAACCAATAAGCACTCGAGTTAAAAATAATAGTAGACTGTTTTACCTCGATTTTTGTAGATGGATAAATGACAAGAAATTTGATGAAAATTACAATATATGTATGTAAATACTAGTTATGTGTGTGATTGTAAATGGACATAAGAGGTATCAAAATATGTTCAGTTGCTGTTTGCTTACTTTGTCATGTGATATGTTTATTTATCATATTGCCCGACTAGACAAGCAAACCGACTGAAGCACAAACGACGCAAAAACTTAAAAATCGATTTATGTAAACAGAAAAAGGCAAATTTGAATGTATTTTTATCATGAAGTTGATCTCCAATAGTCTCTTTCAAAAAACTAATTTATTTTTATCGAACTTATATTGCCTTGTCTCGAGTTCGTAGTCCTGAGTAAAACGATTATGATGTATTTTTGGGTCATAAGCACCATACCACGCAGGGAGGCACAACAAAATAAATCACAATTTTATTGAAATTGCTGTTGTTGCAGTTAACTGACAAGGCAAGAAGGGCGGGCACAATTCCTTGAAGTTAACCCATTGGGCCGATGGATACAATAATGAAATGCAGTTGCAGCTGTTGTCAATTGGACTCTGGGGCATTGGCGAGACTGCCAATTGCACCACCCACGGCGATACATATTTGAGTGGGTTTTAAAAGCACCGCAATTGTTGGAGAATTGGCCCCACAGCTGACCCTGTAATTGATTGTCACACGCCGCAGCAATTAAAATGTCAGTTCAGCCGACAGGCGTTTCAATTTCAGATCATTTTTTCCTTTTTTTAGGCGATCGGTTTACTGCTATAAATTGAAAATTAACTGTGCACATTTCATGCCAAAAAAAAAAAACAAAACAAAAGAAAACAAACAAAAAAAAACTCACGTTACATCTACGCAGAATAAGGACGGAGAAAGATAGGAGTGCGGGGCGGGGTCGGCGTCTTTACTGTTGGTCACTTGTAATGGAGCGGTTCGTGAAACAAGCAACAATAATAGCAGCAATGGCAAAGTAAGCGCCATTACCATTTAAATTTCTGTGTCTAACCAGGCGCAAAAAAAGGACACTTAAATGTCCGTTGGCATTGCGCTCAGCTTGAAAGCTACCTTGCTGGCTGCCATCCTTCACAATTAAGTGTAACGCTGAACTTAAAAACTAAAGTCGACTTAGCCGCACAAGTGTTTAATTAGACAGCTAATTTGTTGCAGAAAATTCAAATATATGCTATTTAGTAATTACATTCCAAACCATTGGCATTTGATAAATAAATCAAAAATACATTGTATAGCTATCAATATTTATTGCATTAACAATATGTACATTTTATAAGTGTGAATGATATTAATACGTTTGGCTTGCTTCGGCTTTGGCTACCGTTTGCACTTCCACTCGTGGGGTACTACATTGTCAGAGCTTGCACTTCAAATCGGGTATTTTTGTTGGAATTGTTTAAAAGCTAGTTTTAAGTAGCCCCAACAAACCAAAAGGTGGAAGGGGGGAAGGGGAAGAGGTAGCTGAGCGGGAATGGGAGAGAAAAGCTGAAAAGCTTTAGCTGTGGTGGGAGACATTTATTTTTGCAACTGGCGCTGCTCATTTGCTTTGTGCTTTTTGTGTGGCGTTTGGCATGTAAATTGAATTTAAAGTGGATATTTTTACGTTTGTATTTGGGTTTTGTTATGCTTTGTTTTATTTCATTTTGGTTTGTTGTATTTCTATGTGCTCGGTAAACTGAGCTGCGAACTAAAATGAATTGAAGCGTTTTTGGTTTCGCATTTAGAATGTGCGTCGACGGAGTTTGATTAAAAATTACCCTATTATTTTAATAAAAAAAAAATGATTTAAATTTAAACTTAACATGAATTGCTTAATCGTTTTGAATAATTTCTTATTTCAGTTAAATTTAAATTAATTCAGCATTTATTGTCTAAGTTATTCATAAGTCCCTTTGGCATCTGCTTTTATATGTTTATTATTTAAAGTTTAAATATTGAAAACTTTTTATCTTAGAAAGTTAGTTAATTAAAAAAATATATACACTATTCATTATTTGCTGTATGTACAGGGTATTCATACAAAACAACAGTTGCGGCTGCGATTCTAAAACACATTCAATGCTCAACGAGCTGTTTTTGTTTTTGTTCCAATTGTTGAGGAGTTTTTTTTTTGCAATTGATGTTACAGACGGTTTTAAGTTTCAGCTAGCTGCCTGCAGCAAAGTGGCAGATCATTCATCAAAGCGCTCAGAGCAGCTCCCACTGTCAGCTCCCAAATGCCATCAAACATAATAATCAAAAATCAGTAACATAACAAACGATCCTGGCAACCCGAAATGTGGCTGCCCAACTCCAACTCCACCCCAGACCCCAACCCAGACCCCAACCCAGACCCCAACCCAGACCCAGACCCAGTTCCAATTCCATTCCCATCGAGTTACTCAACGAAACCGAATCAGAGCCACGTTCCCCACATCAGCCCCCCTTTATCCTTCGTACACCAGTTGCCATACTTTACACTTTACTTATATGTCTGTGTGTTTGTCTGGGCTTGGCCTTTTTCTTGGGTGTTCTTGGTCCGTTGACCTGGCCAGCGTCGGGAAGAAAATGTTTTCACTCAAAAAGCAAACGCAATAAAAAAGCCAATTTATCAGCATAAAATATGATATGGCATGCCATTGAGTTGGCTCATATTTTCATCTACCATTCGGTTACCAATTTTCCCCTACCACTGCCATCGTCCACACATTTTTTAACCAATTTGCGCCCCCTTTTTAAATCCAAAATTAAAGCCGTAAATGTTATTGCGCTGCGTGGACATTAAATGTTGTTGTTGTTTTGGTTTTTCTTTTCTTTTTTTTTTTTACTACCTCAAGTGAAAGTAAGGCAATTGTTGCTGTCACCCGTATTACAGCCGTTAACGGAGGCACTGTGCCTTGTGGCATACAGACAGCAGGCCATGATGACGTATTCGTTCGAATGTGTGCCGTTATTTACGAGTACGAATATTTGCCAATGGTTGGGCCACTTGAGCTGCTCCGGCGCCAGCAGCTGCTGCTGCTGCTGCTGCTCCTCTCCCATACCATGGGCATTTTTCTACTCGCTGTTGCATGCATTGCTTGTTGACATCATTTGCCAGTTGCTGCTTGTTGAGTTTAACGCACAAAAACCCAACTCACTCGTTAGGCTTCACTTGTTTGGTGTCCACACCCCCCTCCCCCCTTCTTTCACTCATGCCACGTTGCTGCTGCTTATGTGAAAGTCAAGGGTTATCATTATGCGCCTTAAGTGCGCTGAGCGAGGTAAGCTGCTGTGTTGTAAGAGAACTTAAAGCCGGCACCGCATCCACATACACAGAGTATATCATCTGTGTTTTTTCTGCTGCCATTTTCCAGGCAGTTGCCAACCAAATCGAGCCGGTTGGTGCCTAAAGGCGGACACAAGAGCCATTTCTCTGGCCGAGAGTCAAGACCGCACAAAAGCCAATGCCAGCCAGCGCAAGTGACAACACAATATGGCCCAACGAAATGTTGTGTGCAGTCATTGAGATAAGATCACCACAGAGCACAGAGGACACTTTCGGCTTGGCCCACTTCCAAAAAATGTATCCGATAGTGCAGACATCTCTGCAGCAAAACATAACTGTTTAAAGCTCATCGCCGTCATCTTTTTGAATTACTGCCATGCCAAAAAGGGTACAACATTAATTAGCCATTCAATTTGTTTTTTCCAAAGTTTTTTTTTTTTTGGAGCACAGCTCAATTTCAATGCTTCTGATAATTTGTCCTAAGTTTTGTGTGTGTGTGTGTAGAGTAAACTTTTTTTTTGAACATTTATATGCCATCATTCATTCATGGCCATAGCCAGAGAGACATTGAGTGTCCTACCATGATTGCAACGATAGTTTGCTTATGAACTGTGAGTCAAAGAAGAAAAAACTTCCAGCAGCTTGCGAAGAGTTTTTGTGGTGTTTGCGTTTCAATTCGAAAAAGTAGCTAATTTAATAAGAAGAATTTCTCGTAAAACTACACGAGAAAAAGGCTTAAGTTCTACATGAACAAAGTTATAGAAAGTTGAAGTTGCCAAATCTAATTTTCTAAGAAATTTTACACAAAAACAACAACAACAACAAGAACAGCATGAATAGCCTGTTTGGCCCCTGGACAACAGCAAAAACAACAACAATAAGAAATCGTCGAGTGAACTATTTGTTTAAGCTTTTGCGGAATCCAAAGTTCCTCGTCAAAGTCAAAGCTTTATTGTTTATTTGAATATTTAGCTTAATTATATTTACAGCAAATAATGTGTGAAAGTTGAGGCATTTTAAGGGTTTGTTTGCTTAACTATTTGACCCAAAACCACAAGATATATACATATCTAATTTATATGTTTGTTTACATTGTTGTTTTCTTTTATAAATATTTGCGAAATCGCTTATCAATTTCGATTTCTATATTGGTCAGCGAAGCGTCTACTAAACTATATAAATATAAATATAAATACGTCTTTACCTTTAATTATATTAAATTCCTAAAAAATTATACAATATTAAAATATATTAAAATATTTTCATTCCAATTGTTTTATTATATTTTTTTTCCTTTTTAATATCCGACAAACTAGTTTAACAAAAATTACATAACTTTGATAATTGCAACGAGTGAAGCACCAAACTTACATAACATTTTTTTCAACATTCCTTAACACGAAATCATATTTTTTAACAAACATTATCAATCAAACAAAAATCCAGCTAAAATTCAAGTTTTGCATTCAACTGTTCGAAGTGCCCAGTTGTGCAGTCAGCTGCTTTGTAAAACTGAAAACTCAACAAGCCGAAAAAAACCTATTAAAATGCTGCCATATTTGTAGTGCATTTGACCGAGCCAAAGGCACTGAGAGTTTCACTCAACTAATTGCCAGGTGAAGAGAGTTAAAAAAAAAAATAAAAAAAATCAAAGGAAAATAATATTTTGAAACGTAGTCCCCGATGGGTCATCGGCGGATCGGGGCAATATTCACTTAGCCGTTCTATATTCAGTTTTACGAAACAGCCCAGCGAATATCAATTCCTGCAATTCAAAACACAACACAGCAAAACCAAATTCATTATAAACGCCAGTTGGGAATATACAAAAAAAAAAAGAATAAAAAAATAGAAAACAACAATGCATTTTTCACTGTTTTAGTGAAAATACCGAAAATTCCATTTTCCGCTGGTATGTGGCGGCCGCCTGGCTCCAAAAAGTATTCCCAGTCAAGGCAGACAATCCGCACCGACAGTCGGATGGACATAATGAAGTTCAGCCTCATCCAGTCCCGTTTAGTTTGCTTGAGTTCAGTTCACTTCAGTCCAGTCCAGTCCAGTCCAGTTCAGTCCAGTTTGGTTCGAACAAAAGAGAAATGCACAAAAATCAAGTTGGGAAGAGCGCTAAAAAAAAATTCCTGAAATTGAGTTTGAAAATAAATTAAATTATCACAGCGCGCCATATAAGTAGTTCAGATTGAGACTTTCGGCGCAGGCTGGCTAGAAGGTCTGCCGTCGCGTCGAATGTCCCAATGAATCAATTTCAGCTTAAAAGCCAATTTAAAAAGGGCAGCAGCAAGTTTCGACACGCCATGCTAACTGTCTGCCAGTTAGTGTATCCGGCGAACTCCACTGCCACTTTTGCATATTGCCTTTTCCTCACTTTTACTCTCACACTCCCACTCTCTATGTCTCTCTCTCTCTCTCTTGCTTTTTCGCTGACCAGCCACCGGGGAGCGTTTGAAATAAACAGCAGGAGAAAGAAATGAAGAAAAAAAAACCTGTCGAAATGCTTGCAAATTCCATTACACTTTTAAATTAGTTTGCAACGCGTTTACTTTAAAGTTGAATGCGTTCCCAGACCCAAATGCAATTAATGATTAAACCGCAAATGCAAATTGAAAATTAACCCATTTTGTGGACGCACACCTAATGTCGATTAGCAGCCAATGAGTAGGCCGCAATTAATCCATGAAATCAATATAAATCTGATTTAGTTAAATCAATTGCGTAATTATTCGCAGCACATTTAGGCTAAATGCGAAAGCAATTTGATATACAAAAGCATATTGGAAAAGCCGTTGATTGTCGTGGCAGATAAGCAAAAAAAAAAGAAAAAAAAAAGAGATTCCGTTTGGCAAAGCACTTTGTGTGCATGCGGCATGCGGCATGTTGGCAGTGGCAACGTGACTTGCAAAATGAATGCTGGAAAAATGATAACGTAAATAAAGCAATGACACCACTTCCAAAAAGTGAGCAGCCATCAGCAGGCCGAGCATGCTACTCCGAATTACCAATACTCTATATGCAAAGAGTGAAACTGTTGATGGAAGCATAAGCTGTGATTTTTACCAGAGTTCGACCAACATTGTAGAAGGACAGACAGAACATTGCCACAAAGTAGGCAACACTTTACGCTTGCTTCACACTCGGTTGCAGATGACAGCCGTTGGGAGCTGGGCGGATCCTTTGGCCATTTTGTAGCGCATTGTGCGAATATCTTCACACAATTCGTGCGAAATAAATTTCATGAAATTGCAACTCATGTTTCCAGCTTCGTGTTTCTTGTGCTTTGTGTCGCTTCTGCTGTTTCTGCTGCTGCCTAACCTTGAACGCTTCGTTAACTGCATTTACGGCTGCCGGGCAGGGACACGTCCTTACATCTATATATCCTTACATCCTTACGACTACAGCTCCTGCCACAGTGCCTTAAAGTAGAGCTGAAATTCGACATAAGTAGAGCTCCTTTGCTATTGGCATGTGTATCTCTTGCTAACCTGTATTTGGCACCGTTGCAACCCAAAGCAAATTTTCACCAAGAAAATCAAAGCTGCAATTGGCAATAAAACTTGGCGTGTGTGTTTCAAACATGAAATTGCTCGGCACAAATCGTGAAAATTCATTTAAAAACTTTTGCAATTCGAAGCAAATTCCTTAATTAATTTCACATTGTCGCTCAACCGACGACTTTGCCAAGTTGCCAAGTTGGCAACTAATCTTTGCATTGCCTGCCTCTGCAACACAATTTCCCCATTGCATTTAACCCAATTGCGAAGCTATTTAATGACAGCCGAGCATTTGAGCGACTCATCAATATGCTCAATTAGTGACTGCCGATTGGCCTTTTCAGCAGTTAATCGATTAGCATAATTGCCGACAATAAACTCGTTATTCGCAGCCCACATTCCACATTCCAACAACACAAAATTGCAGTCAATACCTGATTCCACTCGAGCTCATCCATAAATATGCAACGTAAGATGGCAAAACTCAATTTGTTGTTGTCATTATATTAATGAAGTTTCCCGCCTGATATATATATATATTTATGAAGGATGGAGTGGGGGGGGGGGGTTAATCTTTAAATTTGTCATTAGCATCGACAACACTTCACGTCCGTTCGGGGATAGTCCTTGGTCCTTGGGAGTTGCTTCTGCTGCTGTGCTGATTGAATTTCATACGACAATGCCAGACATACCATCATCGAATCGTAAATTAGTCTCGGCAATTATGTTTACCTACATCTAATTAGTTTAATTGAAACAGAACAAAGGACATCTCCTCCTTTCACTGGCCAAGCGAACAACTTACAGCCCAGCCCAGCAGCCACTGGCTCCGGCTCTGTCTCTGTCCTCTGGTTGGGCTTTGTTCCGTGTGTGCGTGTTTTGTCTCTATAATTGTGTATGCATCTCACGCAATTTGAGATACACACACACACACACACACACACACATATACTCACTAGAGTTGCTAATGCCAGATATAAACATGTGCACATGTCTACTCGCAGGTTGGCTAAGTCATCGCACAGCAGCGCACCGGAAACCACTGAACAATCAACACACCAATCTACACCTGTGTCAAACAGAACAGGCTAAAACGCTTTAAAGCCGACTGCGTTGCGGTTAGCCGCGACAGCCAAAAGCAGGCCAGCCAAACAAATTGTTAAAGAATTGTGGGTGGGCTGCGTAGTTGCCACGAATATTCAGTTTCATATACGGATTCTCATTGAGGCAAGTGGGGCGCCATTTTGAAACCGCAATACTTAGCGCTGACGTGCCGCATTAAGCCCAAGCGAATGTACACACACACACACACACACACACACACACACACACACAAAATCAGAGTTGTGCATTAGCTGCTGCTGCTAATTTCTGTCGTTGCAAGCAGCAACTTCGCGCGCGCATCATCAACACAAAACTAATGCGAAAAGTTTGCACAATTTTTACTTTTAATTGCTTGAGTGTTTGTGTCAGCGCACACACACACACACACACACACACACACGCATACACGTACAGGCAACTCACAGTCAAACCATCGCCATTCACCACAAGCACCGCAATTTAGTTAAAGCAGAACGGCTGCCAAACCGCAGCGGACGACAGCGTCGACAGCGGCAGCGGCAGCGCTGCTCAAATACTTTGGCCCATCTTTTTTTTTCCACTGTCCGAGTTTTGCCTGACAGTTTTCCCTCTCGCTCGCTCGCTCGCACTGCCAACAGTATTAAATGTTTGTTTCCATTTAACAATTTTTGCATTTCCCACCTTTCCGCACAATCCCCCCCCACCACTCGCTGGCGGCGCCTTTGTTGCCGTTTCGTTAAGCTAAATTATTTCGTTTTGTTGCAACAGCCAAAATTTTAAGACAGCAAAACTATTTTCGGCCAGATTTGTCTGTCTGCCAGTGTTGCCATTGTTCCTGCTGCTGTCGAAGTAACTCTGCCAGTGCACAATGAATGCAGGCCAACATTTGCGTTGATTACGTTAAGCTGGTTGTTTTCCTTCTACAATTTAAGACCATTAATGCCAAGCCCCGTTATCAATCATAGTCCAGAAATATAAATGGATCTCGGAGAGCCGAGCGCATATTTAAATATGGCATTTTCAGATTCATTTTGGACTTTATTTAAATTGGAAACAGTGCAAAACACAATAAACAATAAATAAATTAATATTTCATAAAATTCTCTAAATGTGGCAAATGTACAAAAAATAATAAGAAAATTTGGTATAAATCACAGGTAAGAATTTTTTCACTTTGCTTCTCAATTTTTTATTTGTATTTTTGCTAACAGGCATGAAAAATAGTTTCAAAATTGTTTCGAAATGTTTACTAAGTGTTTATTGAATTTTGGGACTGGTTTATGATTGGCTGCAACATAATCAAGTTTCGTAAAATGTAATACTTAATTAAAAATTCAAATAATTAATTTCTTCAGTTTAAGTTGTGCAGAAAAAAATGCACAACAATTATAAAATGGCATCTTATTACATAAGCGAGCTGCAAATGTATTTACTTTAATTTAAATGTACTGCATTTCAGCTAAAAGGGATTACTATAGCAACGAGAAAAAGGTACATCCAAGAACTATAGTACCCCCCTCCCCCTTTGAATTTGAGTATGGCAGGACTACTGTCTGGAAAGTTTGCTCTGTGCATTTATGAATCATACGCTCCGTGTAACGTCAGTAGTGAAGTGGCTTTAATATCTCACTGGTGTACTTTGAATAGCTTATAAGAGATTTTGCAGCACAAAGAACAGTGAGTTTTTGGGATTGGTTTTAATTTTAGTCTTCGAGTGTCAGCTCATATTAGCTGAATAGTGAAGACGTTCTAAGTAAGGCTAAGACAGGAACACAATGGGTATATTACTTCCATCACAATAGACCGACTCATTTAGCATTTTATTAAAATTATTATTGTTCATTTGTAGTTGCACGTTTTATGCCTTTTGTTAATAACTAATTATTTTAAAGCACACCTTAGCGTGTGTGTTGCATGGCTTAAAATGCTGCTCCACACTTAAGCATTTCATTTTGCAAATGGTGCGCTTTGTGGAATCCTTCCCGGACTAGACACCAACCGCAGGCGAATGCAGAGTTTCACATTTTCGCATTTTCACATTTCCACATTTGCGCACAGCAACCACAGTGCCACAATAGTCCTGATTTGGTGTTGCCTCCAGTTGCATTTTATGTTATTGTTTAACATTTTTGTTTGAATTGTTTTAAATGTCTTGTTTTTTTGGGAAAACTTTAAGAAAACTTAAATTTATTTTGCAGTACCAGAAGCCATTCCCATTTTGTGCGCCTGCTCATGTGGAGTGAGGACATGCGACTAAGCAGGACTTTGACTTTGTGCAACAAATTAATTTCCGGCAAAAGGGCAGTGCTGTTGCCTAGTAAAGTTGTTGGCCAAAAAAGCAGTTAGTCGCTCAGTTATGGTATCTAAGTATAATAAGTCTGTTGTTGAAAGCTTTGCTGTAATCAAGTAATTATTTGTAAATCCAAAATGATGCAAGACTGGGAGATGCTCTGCACTCAATTTTCCAAGAGTGTTTTCAATCACTAAAGGATAAAAATGCTCACGAAAACTGAGAATTTTACAAAAATTATTTTTTAAGTTTTGCATAAGAATTTATCAAGCACTTGTTATACCCTAGAGTCACTTTGTGTGTATGTAGGGTATTATTAATTGCTCTTTGGATAAAATCAACTTTGTTTGCTTAGCTTGCCAAGAGGCGGGCAACGGAAATCGATGGGGTTAAATTATGTGACCCAAGTGCAGCAGCAGCAGCAACAGCAGCAATAACATCAGCAACGGCAGCAACAACAACAACAACAACATCATCAACAGTGCCAACAATGAGGGTGAGTGGAAACTGACTGATATTACAAACAATGTAAAATGCACTAAATTGTTGCAACTGACAAAGCATCTTTCTATACGATGGGGACACAGAAATGTTTTGCAATCAAATCAAATGCGAATTGAGTTGCACAACTAGAAAATGTAAATGCAAACGCAAAATGGAAATGAAAACGAAGACGCAAATGAAAATGAAAACATCACAAAAAGTGCTTGGCCCCAAAAAAAAAAAAAAAATAGAAAAATAAGAAAAACTAGGCAGCTCTTCAGCTGATTGCAAATCGAAATTAAATTGAGTCCAGATATGCAAACAGTCGATATAAAGTAAGTACTTGCAACTATTAATCGCTGGAATGCATATGTATTTACTTACACACACACACATACATTCATTATTTTATATGTATTTACTTACACACACACACACACACATACATTCATTGCTTTATGTTGGAGCGGGTCAGGGAATGCCTGGATAAGAAAATAAACAAAGTTTATGCAAGACTGTCAATTAACATTAAAACTATCGATCATAACATATCGACCTTAACATACTTATGTTACTGCTGCACGGTTGCATTGAATGTAAAATAACATTATTTTCAACATTTTAAGTATCGTAATTATCTTGGTACTTCAATGACTCATTGAACTTCGCCGTTGCAAATGTCCTTCGCAATTATAAATCAAAGAAGGCAACAAAAATAAATCTGGCCAACGAAATGATTGACGAATAGCAGCGTTGATGGCGGATGGCGGATGGCAGCCATAAAAGTCAGCACATTGAGGATTTCAATTATGAGCACCGTTATCTGGAGCCGGAATGTGGCAATCAATGCCCACTCGACCATCATATATAATTTTATTTGATTCTTATTTAATTGAAATTTATCACAACAATAAGAGATGGCAAGGGGGGAGAGGGGGCGGGCAGCTTAAAGCTGCGACTCATTCTCGAAACCCCTTATCTACGATTCGAAATTAAATGAAGAATAATGAGAATTACATTCTTTTGCTGTTGGCCATATTCTGCCGTGTTATGATTCCCATTTCATTTTCCTCAAAGTTGCTTTATATTTTTTTTGTGTTTTTTCTCTCATTTTGTTTTTTTCATTATTTCAAGTATATTCGATTGCTTTTCCCAGTCTTAATTACAATTCCTTTGATTGCATTCATACTTGTGCAACTCTTGATGAAAGTGTGACTCTTGATTGAGTCTCTTGACTGATTGCTGTTGTGTGCAAGGCCAGGCAAACCCTAAAGAAAAATGTACCAGTTTCCAAGCTGTACTCAAACTGGGCTAGTTTAAGTAATTTGCTTTGTGGTTGCCACTGACAAACGACCAAAACGAGCAAACATTTGACCAATGGCCTGACCTGAAGGGTTTTGGGCTGATTTCAACATGACCCGCCCAAAAGTACATTGACAATAAAATCAAATAAAAAGCCTAAATTGTAAGTATAAATTTTCTTTGCAACAAGCAGCATGTGGTTTCTGCGGTCAGTGCACATTTTCAGATTAAACCATTCAAGTTTTCAAATTGTATTAATAACAACAATGTGTGTGTGTACGCATGTGTATATTTACACATACGTATACACATGTATGTTGCATAACACTTGGCAATGATTGCCCAACCCTGCCCTTTTTCCTGGTAGATTAGTTAATTAAACAAAAACTACGTTTGTTGAGGTTGCCGGATTTGCCTGCCCCAACCACTAATTGGAGCGCTTATGGGATTTGCTTTGGGCTTTAAGTTTATTCTGAGGTTTTCTGCTGTCAAAATGTTAGGTAGTATTACCTATAAGACAGGCTCCACCTGTCAAATCAAAGGTATGCTATGTCTCAAAAAAATAAGTAAAAATAATTCTCATCAGCATTTCTCATAATTTTGCATAAATTCGCAAACAACAGGCAGAAGTCAGATCGTGGAGCCATTTGGCTAATTACAAGAACGTGTTGGCATCGACGACACGCCGATATCAGTGCATGACCCAACCATGGCAGGTCAGCTCTGGTGTCGCAAAGGGCCAAGAAGAGGGCAGTCGAGGTTAACAGCTGGTTTTTCTTAACAAGTAGCTGCTTTCCCGCTGCGCAGTCACGTTCAGTTAACAAAACTGATATAAATTATAAGAGAACGCGTATATTTTTCACAACTGTCAGCACAGTTGCGACACTAAAACATATTTGCCGCTCCCTCCCTCCATCCCATTTCCTCCTTTTATTGTTGGCCCAACTTAGCTAGACTCAAGTCCCGCTGCAGCGTCAGCTGAGCCGCCCCACGCTTCGACAACTTTGCGACATGTTGCAGTGCCCCCGCAAAAAGTAGCGCCCTGCTAAAGATATGGTTCCCTGGGCAATAAATTCGCAGACTGCCACACACACACACACACACACACACATACACAAAAGCATACTTAGACACACTGAGAACCCACCTATAGAATAGCACTAGGCGTTTTGGCCCTTGGCAGTATCTTCGCATACACATAAACATGGCCAGGCTCATCTTGTTCTTGTTGCTGCTTCTTTCACATTGAAGTTTTGTTGCCAAAAATTTGCCGCCATTGGGTGTGAAGTTGGCAGCATACGACCTCAACGATCTCTTTCGCCCACACACACACACACACACACACACACACACACACACACACACACCCTTCTAACATGCTCGCATATTTTGTTGGCGTGAAATACCTAAAGGCTTTTGGGCGAAAATTTTATTTCAGGCTGCTGCCACTGCTGCTGCTGCTGTTGCTGCTCTTTGGTTTGCCTCTGTTGTTGTGGCCATAAACATGCACACACAGAGAGATACACTAATACAGGCACACAGAGGCATACTCAAGCACCTTCCACTGCAAGAGGCAGTCAACTTTGCGGAAAATCGTTTGAAGCGCTTTGCACTTCGCCGACATCTTTCCGCTGGCTTTATATGTTGCCTTCAAGTGCTCACCACAATGAGTATCTTGTTTTGACATATGTGTCTGTGTGTGTGTGTGTGTGTGTGTGTGTGAGAAATAGTTTGTTTCTATTTATGTGTCATTGTATTCGTCTGTATTGTGCCATGTTTTGCACTATTGTCGAAATTGTCACTGTAAACTTTACGACTTCGCCGTTTTTTATATCGAAGCCAACACTTTAAATTTGTCTACGATTTAAATTGCATTTTTTATAGGTTTGCACGAGCCACTAAATGCTATTTTCTTTAAAGTTCACACCTGTGGAATTTTTCCAAAAACCAAAATTATTTTTCTATCTATAACAATATCTTAACTTTCCCTTTTTTTTTATTTTCCCCTGCACTTCGATACGTGAATGATGCGATTTTAATTTTGTAAAGCTGATCGAAAATTCTTTTCACGATAGCCAAATATTGTGTGTGAAGTTTTTTTTGATTTTGATTTATTAACTATTTCACTGAAAGTCGCACAACCCGTCAAGACAAAAGGGTATTTCATAACTCATTTAAGTCTCTGCACGTGTCAACAATCCAAGTGTGACAACGAAGCCATCTGATGGTGTTGCCTACCAGTCGGGCCACCTTTCGTTTTGTCACACACACACACACACACACACACGCACGCACACAAACGACAGCTACAAACAAACAAAGGCGCTTCATGGCCCGACTTGTCTGCCCCGGCAATCAATCCAAATGATGTACACATTCCAGACTGCCAGCGTGCCGGGCTCAGTTCTTGAAGGGACTTTGCAAATGTTTGCGGAGTTGCCGGGCCCTGAGAAAGATTTGATGTATTTGAGATATAGACTGCACATTCGTCCTTTGCCTTCAGCCACGTTTTGGTTTTTTTTTTTTTTTTTGTTTTTTTTTTTATGTGGGATCTAAACGCGCTTGTGGTCGAGCACAATATGTCTCAGTCGGCCGCAGGCTACGTGCCATGCGGACTGAATGTGACTTGGTGTTCGTCTACCATGTCTGACTTCCCAGTGGATTAGCCATTGATATTTGTATATGGGTTGCTGCTGCTGGGCAGGGGCAAATTAGGCAAACATCATGTTGTCACTGCCATCTGAATTATGGCCAAAAAATATACATATATAAATTATGCGAATACAGCGTCCACTTCAAATCCTCAATTTAATGCATACAAACATATTAAAAATGCATTAAATTGTTCCCAAAAAAATAATCGCTGGAATAACAAATAATAATGACAATTTGACATTTACTTAATTTAATTGAATATTATGCAGCTGCCACATTTGTAACCAATTTTGGTAACTGGCATAATGATTGGACTCGCGGCTCGCAACTAATTAAAATAATGAACGCAGTTTGTCGAAGGAAGTATTTGTGGGGCGTGGCACGGTGCTGGGCGGCGACTCTAGCAACGCGTAACAAAAAGCGCATAAAACAGTCAAATTTATAGCCAGAAGGAGTCGTTCTTAATGTGCCATGCCGACCGCTGCACACGCCGCCAACCAGGACGACACCAGACACCGGCCAAATCGACGACCCGAATCCACGACTATGTAGATGCGATGCCTCCTTTGGTCCGACAATCTACAACGGACGCACGGCGACCGACCGACGGCTTTTGGCCTCATTTCCAGCGTTTACTTATTGTGCCTTTTAAGAGCATCCGTTTCGTCACGCATAACGCTTTGAAATGTTAGGAACATGAAAATCATCAACATTCCATACCAGCAACAACCAGATCTTATACAATGCTCTCCAGCCATGGTCTGGACACGGGCAAAATGTGTCTGCATCTATTAAGTGACAGCCTCCTAAATGGCCACCAGATACAACTACAAAATGGTGACTACTATTCTTCTCTATGTATTAGTGTGTGTGTGTGTGTGTGTTAGTGTGTGTATCTGTGACTAAGCACTTGTCGTGCTAGTGGGCCAATGAGAGAGGTATTTCATGTGCCGTGTTTGGCCATGTTTGTATAAGCTCAAAACGATGCCAACTTAACTAGTCGTCGTTGCTACGTGCCTGCTGCTTCCATTGGCTAGTGGCATCTGTGTTGGGCTCACATGGCGTATGTATAACTTTTATGAGCTTGTTCTTATAACAATTGACATCATCAACGGGCAAACATTTAATTTAATGCCGAACAACAAACAGCGAATGCGTAAATTAACCTTTCACACCGCAAAAATTCAGTCGAAACACTGAAAAATAAATAAATAAATCGTTTTATATAATTATTCGCAGAGCCGCAGCACACAGCAATCTAATTGATTGTATTATTATGTTTAAAGTGCTTTTGTATTTTTTGTGTGTATTTTTTAAGCACATATATACATATATATATATACAATAATAATCGGCAGAGAGAGTAAGCCACGTTGAGAATCTGAGCTATAATAATATTAGCAGAACACCCGCAACGACAACAGAAATGGCAACTGGGCTCAAACGCTGACAAATATTATGATAAATAAATTGTATTACATACACGATCAACACGTTTAATAAGTTGGTAACTTAATTACCAGCACAAACAATGAAATCCATATACACATAAATACATATATATATTTATATATATGCTGCATATGCTGCACTGACCTTAAAGCTTTAAAAAACAGTTGTTCAATTAACATTGCTGTAATTTTCAGAGCTATATCATAAATAATTGTAATATGATATCAAATGTACATTAGTTTATTTTAGAAATGTATCCTTTGTTAACATAAAACATTATTTGTTGGCCTTTATTAATCATCAGATTGCAATTAAAAACATAACAATTATATTTTAATTAGTTTTTCATTCTTTGCTGCAAAAAGTTTTTAATTTAGTTGTAATAACTCAAATTAAAAAAAAGGAAAAACAAATTGCTGTGCTTTTTATGTTAGTTTATTTATTTTAAAATTATGAACTAAAAATGTGTTTAAAAAACTATTACTGAAAATTAGATAAATTACTTAATATACCCACTAAGCGTCATTTTATTTGTAGTTAGTATTTAAGGATAAATTTATCAGGATAAGTATATCCACAGCGACGGGCAACATTTTAATGCCACTTGACACTGATGTATCGAAATGCAGTCTACAAAAAGCACAGTCCAAAAGCTGAGGCACAAGTGCCCAGGTACTTTGCAACCAGCTGATTTTTGTAATTGCCACTTTAAATGTCAAGCGGCTATGTAAATCAAATGAGTGTCATGCGCACTCTATTTATTTTTTTAAATGATGTTGCGTGCCACTCGAGTGATGCATCAAGCGATTCGAGTGTGTTGCATACAGTGATGCAGGTGGGATGACGCATAAATGGCACGTCAGGCACTCAATGCATGAAGTTTCTTTTTGTATGCAATGACAGTTGCACGATGCATATAAATATATATATATATACATTCATATATAAACATATACATATATATATAAATAAATATAGCCTGCTCTCAAATACTTAGCAATGTGTCAGCCACTTGTCGTTGCAGGTATAAATGTCGCCCGCCTGCTGATTTATTAAGATTACTTGTAAAATTTATGAGAAATGGTAATAATGCCATCGCCACAGCCACAATTTCCAAATCCATGTCTAATTTCCAGTAGAAATTTATGCGATTGGCTAACACACACTCCCGCACACACACACACACAAATCAACTTAGCTCAAGTGTATCAAACTAATTTCGACAAGTCGACGGTGTGGCTGTTCCCAGTTCCCTTCTCACTCATCCTCTCCCCCCGCCAATTAGTAAGCAATTTCACGCATCACCTGCTTAATAAAACGCAAAAGCACATTGGCCGGAAGTAAACGTGTATTGTAATAATCCGATATGCGCATACTCGAATATAAAATACTTCTGCTTACCTAAAAAAAAAAAATAAATTATTATGATGGGGGTTCAAATGAAGTTTTCTTAATTATTTATATCTATTTTTAATTATCATATATTTACACCCACTTTTAGCATATGAAGAGTGTGACTTCTTTTAAAAACCATATTTCTTAGAATAGCTGAAGAGTTTTCGAGGTGAGCATATTTTTGACAGATAAAATGTCGGTTATTATAATAATGCAAAAGTATTCTAAATTTAAAATATATGTACAAGTCATTTAAATGTCTGCACTGTAAAATATTTTAATATTTGTGTTTAAAATAATTAGTATAAATCGATAAATATCGATCAATAATAACCAAGTTGGAAAAGACTCTTCTTCAAAGCATAACAAATTTCAAGTCAACTTTATAATACCCACTGCAAAAGAGTAGAAAAATCGACTTGCTACTGTCAGTTGGCGATGGCGAATGAAGTCAGAATATTGCAAGCTGAATTCAACATTTTTCTTTTTTTTTTTGTACAATTTATTGTCAGTCATGTACGCCAGCTGTTGACGTTCCGACTGGCAAATCGTTTATTACATTTTGACATTGGACTTAAATATTTTATACATTTCGATTTGCAGCACTGACATGCTGCAATGCGATTTCAATTTCGAACAAAATATAGACGCTGCCAAATAACAGATTGTCTTACCTGAAGCTTATCAACAATTAGCACACAAATCTCAAAGCTTAAAGCAGACAATATAAATACGCTTCTGGCACACAACTTAAAATCAAGCAGCAAGTTATTACTACATGACTATAAATAATTAATCCTTAAGATACTTTCGTAATTGTATTAGTTAATCTGCTCAATTATGAAAATAAAAGGCTTAATTTTAATTACATTTTGATGTTAAGATAGATAGATGGAATAATATAAATAGATATATAGAGATAGAGATTTATCAGACAGATTAATATGCGGTTGATGAGCAGCCGGCGACAAATTTACAGTTTCGAAAATATAATTAATTGATTAATTAACACTGAATATGATTAATGTTGCACAGGCTGAAAATGGGAGCAAGCAGCTGCTTATATTGATAGCTAGCTATTTGCACAGTTACTACCAGACACACACAAACACACAAACACACACAAGCACACACATACTAAATTACACAAGCACTTATATAATAGGTGGTCTATACACACACACACACACATACACAAACAGTTTGTGTTACGTTGCCCACAAGCGCAGCCACGTGTGACTTTCTTTTGGTCGGCGAGCAGGAAACTGCCAAGTAATGTAATTATTGCAGAACTATTCATCATGTTTGGTGTCGGGTCGCTGGCACTTAAACGCTTCGCATCGCATCGCATCGCAACGCATCGCATCGCATCGCATAGCATCGCCTGATGGCTTGTCAGACGTGGCGTATGCGTAATGCCTAAACATAGCATAGTGTTTGGTATTTATGCGCTTTTGTTGTACACAAAACTCGTTTATGGATGATGCCAGTGAACTATGCGATAGGTTAACTAATTAGCATGTCAAAGCCATCCATTTTATACATCTACCCAGTAAGCCGCAGCGCAATCATAAAACATACAAGCCAACTTGTAAGCGTCAACCCCTTCTTGCAAGTTCCCCCCCCCACACACACCAAGGGATGTGCCCACATTGAATGGCCCAAGGTGTAAATCCGGTTTAATTATGCTCTTACATTTATAAGCTTTGCACATATTATAAAATAGACGAACTTATTTACAAGAACATCACTTTTAGCCCGAGGAAAACACGCACGTTTCAATTTGAATTTGTTTTGTCAATGGCTTTGGGCAAAAAACCAATTTGCTGTCAATGCCATTAAGGAGTTGGCTAAATTGTTAGCCGTTAAACAAAATGGTTGGGCTCAAGCCAAAAATTTCAAATTATTCTGATTAAATTACTTTTGCTGGGCGACTACTCAAGCAACATGCAAGCAAATGTGACACAACTTTGATTAGAAATTTAGTTGCTTACAAGAAGACATTGTGTCTTAATTTATTGAATGTTTATTTAATTATTCTTAGATTGGTGTCGAAGTTGGTTAAATAAGTACTATACTTGGGCTTCTGGTTCTGATAATTGCCAACCCTTCCCATGCAGCGTATGCTTAGGCAATTCCTGTCCAGCACCTCGGGCCTTGACAACTCCAAGATTTGGTTGTGCCTTGGAATAAACTTACTTTGTGTGAATTAAAGTTAGAATATTCAAATTTTTGTAATCAGTTGAATTCAGTGCTCTATTTTCCTCGTTTTAATTTATTAGTCGCCAGATCGAATTTTTCACTTTCCCGATTGGATTTTGTTGCTGTAAAACTTGAGGTGAATTTTGGGCAAAAAAATATTCGGGTAAGAAGCAGTAACAGAATATGGAGAAGGCCATAATATAAACATATATTGGCCTATATTTTGTTAAAGTTACTGCAAATAATTATAACATATAGCTGCACTACACATATCAATGAGTATCTAGGTATAAATAATTAAGTTAGATATTAAGTTGCAAACGGAAACGCTGCAAGTCTTTTTCAAGTCTATTTCAATTTATATAATAATAATATAAAATAATTTCAAATAATTATAATAAAAAGCTACACCACACAGATTAATGATAAACCAGGTGTAAATAATTAAATTATATATTAAGTTGCAACGGAAACGCTGCAAGTTTTTTTCAAGTCTATTTCAATTAGGTTTCCTTAAAGGCATGCAGCGTTTTTATTTGTATATTGTTGTTGAAGTTGTTTCGTTTTGCAATCTCAATTTCCCCCGCAATGAAATTAATGTTTTACGTAGCCAATTCCGAATCATTTATTTCACATAAAAATGCGATAAATAAACGACGCATCCGGTGCGACAACGCCACATTTCAGAGAAAAGAGCACCGAAGACAAAGAATCGTTTTGGGTTTTTGGTTCCATTGGTGTTGCTGCTGCTGCTGCTGTCGGTGTTGCTGATAGTGTTGTCATAGTTGTTGTTGCACGGCAAACCTACAGCTTTGAGTGTTTATAGCGTCAACAATGGAAAGGATGTGCCCCAAGGACATACGCGGCGACTTAAAGCCGAACGAGAAAATGTGGTGTGGCAGAGAAACTACGGGTGACGAGCTCGAAAACAAAATACCGCAGTCCCAAAAAAAAACAACAAAACCAAAAAAAAAATAAACAATACGAAGTGGACACAGGATGAGTTGAGAAGTAGCAGCAGTGGCAGCAGAAAACCATTGAAAGCAAAGACAAAAGCTTCAGCTGATGCAGCAGCAGCAGCAGCAGCTCGACGCTGCTGGTGGCCTTTGAGTTCACCCACCACAATCACGGGAACAGCAACAACAATAACCACCATGGCAAAAATGCTAAACAAGGATGTAGTCCACGTGGACCGCCGTGGAACTGCTACCTAGCCCGTTGTTAAAAATTTCATGTTAATGGGCACACGAAGCATCGCTCTTAACCCCTTGCCAAGGGGTCGCACACACACACACACATGTGTGGTTGCCACACTCAGCCCAAACTCTCTATGTGTGTGTGTGTGTGCTTATATGTGCGTAACGGGGTCATTGTGCTTCCATATTTTGGTCACACCTTTATGCGAGGTGGCTTATTTCCTTCTGCTGTCCTTTGCAAATTTAATTTCAACTTGTGCAGAAGCGGCAAGCGCGAACCCATTCCAGAGAGGAAATGACTTTAATTAAGGATATCTTGTGAAATGCTTGCTCATATTTATAACCCCCTTGATAGGACAGCAGCAGCAGCAGTTAGGAAAAGGTGCACAATCAAAGACGGAGAGCATCGTTAGAAAATAAAATCGAAATAACAAAGCGGCCACGGCGAAAAGATTGTGCTGAGAGGTCCACCGAGAAAACGACAAAAAAAAAAGGAAAAATAAAGCAAACGAAACAAAAAAAATAAAGGACTTGGAGCTGAGCGAGACAAGGACATAATGCGCTTTTGCTGTCTGGACTTTCGCCAGGCATTTTCTTTACCACTGTCACCTAGCTACCAAGTCCACAAAGGTGACCAGCTGGTCGGGCATTGTTCCTGCGGCCTTTGCCGGGGCTTTTGGCTTTCGCTTTGGCTTTGGCTCTGGCTTTGGGTTTTGCTTATTTTTGCGCATTGTTTTCTTGGGTATTATTTTTTTTTTTTTTGTTTTTTATATATATTTTGGCGTTTCCCTTTGACTATTTGCCATCTGTCCGGCTTGAACTGTTAGTTTTGTTTGTTTGTCAGCGGCCCTGGGTCTTTTGCGAGGATAATCAGATAAAAGCTTTAGTGTCATTTGGGCCAAGTTACTTAATTGCGAGAATAGCAGCTTTGCAGCTTGACTGCTGCTGCTGCTTTCAGCAGATTGAATTAGGCACATTAACTGCAACTAAACTGCAAAACTGAAGTTCACTACAAAATATCAGTTCGAAGGGGCAGCCTTTGGGGAGCGACCAAAAACTTTATGTAAAACACTTTGAAATTCATTTGCAAGGAGAGTTGACAACAACAACAACAACAACAGCAACAACAACAACAACAAGTTGTGTGCTTGTCTGCCAAAGCGTCATGTACGGGCAACTTATTTCGCCCAAAACATCCAATAAAACAAACAACTAACTCAAGCAAGTACACACAACACGCACAACAACAAGCAACACACACACACACACGCACACCCAACAGTGTTGCCAAATGGTTTTGCAGTGTTGCTGCATAAATGTTCATGAAGTGCTCATGAAATATTTAATGTTGAATGAATTTCTAACGTTACTTACTTCATTTGCATAAACCTTGTGTTTGTCAAACAACTAGCAAGTGTCACATATCATTTACATGCCTTCTGACGAGCACACACAACACACACACACAACACCCAATTCAGCACACTCCCCCCTCAGCCCACGTCACACACAATATTCGACATTAAAAGGCGACTGTTTTGGAATACTTCGTAAAACTAGATGAACCATGAACTCTGACCTACAGCCAACTCGAGCTGGAAACGTTATTGGAGACACTTTTGGCAGTTCCAAAATCACATGTATATTAACTAAAGTATTTCTTATAGAGAGTAATTAAATATATAGTTACGTAAAAGAGTTGCACAGATATTTTAAGCACTTTTAAATTATAGAAAATAATCCAAACTGAATTTATAATCATAGTCAATGTTGTGCTTAAGCTCTTAATGCCTACGCATGGAGTGCATTTAAGCAGCTTCCAGGTTATTTTTGTTGTTATTGTTTTTACCAACGCACGTGCTGTACACACCCTGAATCCAGTTTATGGTTATCGTTATTGCCCTACTCCGATACGCCGGCTGTCGCCGCTGCCAACTGGCAGTTTCTGCATATTTTATTGCGTCCGTTTCCTGTTGCCTTCTTTTTTTGTTGCATACTTTCAGGCTAATTCATGCTTCATATTTCTCTTCTTTTTTTTTATTTGCCATTGTTATTGCTGTTGCTTTTGCTGTTGCTTTAGCAATTGGCCTGCATTTTTATTGCAATCTGCTTAAGGAACAAGGGGGGCAGTGGCAAGAAAAGAAATGCGTCAACTTTGGCCCTTCTTATCGAGCGGCAACTGTTTCCATGGCTGCTTTGCATTAATTGCCACTCTGTGCGGGCTTTAGGTGATTTATGACCGCAGCTTTGCAGTTGCCCATTGCAAAATATATAAATACCAATAAAATACACACACACACACACACACACACACATACACACACACACGCCTACGCCTTGGCTGGCTGGCTCGGTAAAGTGGTCGAAATTTATAACACGAATCCGCTTGCCAAACAAGAAATTAAAAGTTTTGTGACCGGCACACATAAACTTTTTGCACACGCATGTGGCGCATTGTGAAATTTATTAAACTAACTGCAAATTAGTGCAGAATTACAAACACACACAAACACACACTCGCACACACTCTCACAGATTCACAATTGACAACACATGTGTGTGCCAAATTTAGTGCAGTAAAGTAGAAAAAATAATAATGTATATAAAAAAAAAACAGCAGCTGCAACAGCAGCAGCATAAATCAAGGCGCCTGCAGCAGGCCAATTGTTAAATAATGTTGCCAATTGGCTAAATACTTTCATCTCTGCCTCTGTCGGCGCTCTAATTTCAACAGTATTAAATAAAAGTGGCGCCGCGATTGAAAAGAAAAGTAATGCGGAGACAATTCAGTTTCGGGGAGTGAAGTGCATTTTTTCTTTTTGTATTCTTTTTTTTGTTGATAAAATTGTAAAACAATTGTTATAAATTTAATGCGCCTTTTTTGGTGGCATGCTCGGCGCTTGACTAATGCAGACAATTAGCTAAATGGTTCACTGGCGCCAACAGCCGCCAGATGCCAGACAGCAGCAGGACAGCTTCGGCTGCAGCTCCTATTTACAGTTACAGTTACAGTTAGAGTTACAGTTGCCCAGCTTCATCCGCTTGTCCAAAGTTACTTAGTCATTGCGCAGTTTTTTTGACACGCGTCCAAATTAGTTGCAGCTGCACAATTGCTGACAGAGATAGCTAGCTGGATGAGACAGCAAATACGAGCAGCTTGTGGCATCCAATGTGCAGCAAATCCCCCCCTCCAGTTATGACTCTCCCTCATTAATTGCCGTTTTCTGCACTCTGACCGATAATAAAAGTTTCAAGGTGCTGGTCAGCAAACATTATTAATGCATTTTGTTTGTTTTTTCCTCACAGACACTTGCTGACACTTATTACGATCATATATTGTTGCTGTTGGCCTTGGCAACAAGCTGCCGAAAAGTAAAAGTTCGACTTTCCACAAGAGATATCACAGATACGTTGCTCCAAACGCTCTGCACAAATATGTTGGCAAAGCAACTATTCCAAGGAGATGTTTTTTGGATTTTGTATTTCTTAGTCACCGTAAGTACGTGTGTGTGTGTGTATTTGTATTTGTGTATGTTTGTGTGTGCGTGCGCTGTACTTGTAAATCCTCTTGGTGCATTGTTATTTCCGCATTATACAAAGAGGGCATTGAGCAACTTGCGGAAATGGCTTAAAGGATATTGCAATTTTATTTTGGTAAAAGAAAGTAACAAAAAAAAAAACAAAAAAAAAAAAACACTGCCAAAGCACCAAAAAAAAATATGCAAAGTAAACAGCACTCGAACAGGAAGAATGCAAAATCAGTTACAAAATAGAAAAAATATGTGAAAAAGAATATTTGCAGAAGTAATCTTACATATATATATATCAATCCATACATATATTTTTTAATGGCTTCAGAGTTAAGGTTTCGGATTATGCCAAATATATTTCGTTAGTTGGCGGAACTTAAAGCCATTTACGAATTTACTTAGGTCTGATTAATTATTTACTCGGCAAATTAGCAATTTATGTGATATATGTGATATACTTGCAAAAAGCCAAAGCGGCAAAGTTTTGCATTCAAAATAATTTCCCGTTTACTGGCGTTCTATCCCCCCCCCCCCCCCCCCCCAGGCAGCATCTTGTGGAATTTTGGTAGTTTAGTTGGGTTATTTTTATTCGATTGGCGCACGCAAATGCCAAAAACTTCAAGAGTGTCAAATATTTTGCGCATGGATATGTGTGTGTGTGTGCGTGTGTGTTATAAATTTGTGTTAGGGAAACATTCTCGAACATACAAACAAACATCCACACAAGCAATACTAGAATATTTGCCAGCCTCAAACAGCAAGTGGATAACGAAGATAAATTGTGAAAAGTTTGCAGCTGCCTAATTGACAAGAAAATCGAAAATTTTCTTAATGAAATGCAAAATTGCTTAAGAAAATGTAAACTTTAAGAGCAGCTCAGCAACTTAAACCACCTCTTTTTTGTGACAGCAACCAAATAAATATATATGTATATATATATATAGATCTATTCAAAGTCGAACTTGCACAGATTAGAATAGTGTGGCGAAAAGCGCAGACGAGCAGAGCAATGGAAAAATTGTAATTTAATGCTATTTTGCACCTTCAAAACCTTTCAATTTCACCCGTTACGTAATCACATTCGAAGTGCTCAGTACTGTCCCAGCCCAAAAGCCATGCCCAGTCCGCCCCCTTGCCACCCTTGCACCCGCTAGTCACTGGCAATGTCAGCGTAATCACCAAAACTTGATGAAATTTTGCAATTTATAAGACAAACCCACAGCAGCAGCAGCAGCAGGAGGAACTGCCAGAGGTGGCTTTCCTCTCTCCCTAAGCCCCAAAAACACATATATATCCTCTGCATGCCACACACATCTTTGTCTGTGTGTGTGTGTGCGTGCGTGTAGCATTATCCATGCAGTGGCAGCGTGGCAGGTTGCTTGCTCGGTATTTGTACATTATTTTGAGCTGTGCTCAATGCTCGCTGAGCTTCTACTGCAATTTTGACACACCTGATGAATTTTGTGCACTTAAGTGAATCCTTGCACCACTCACCCCTCCTCCAGCGACCACCACTCGACAAAAGATTGCAAGAGTCGCATACTGCGAGTGCACACAGAGAGCTCTTGACAAATACTTCTTTTAAATTATTTGATTGAAATTACAAGCTGTAGCTGACTGACAGACTTTAGCTGATTGCGGTTTTGACAGCATTTGCAATTTGGTTAAAAAATAAAAAAAAAAATCCCATATACTTATGTATATATATGTTATCCTAGCCTTTACCTCAGCTGCAGCAGCTGGTGCTACCAATTAGCAAAGGCCAAATAGCCAATCGCAAAACTAAACTCGTTTATGTTGCAGGCCTCCGTCTCAGCCTCAGCCTCAGCCACAGCGGCCAATTAACAGTTTTCAAATTTTTGCAGGTTACGCTCCAGTGAAATAGCCTCGAACTGGGCCGGATAGTGGGAAAAATTGCCAGTCTAAAGCTAGTACTCGATGGCAGCCCCCAAAACTAATTTCAACACAGCGAAGCATGTGGCAAACTTTTTCGGAATATGTCGCCCATTATTTGCCAGAAAATTTAACATGAGGCAGCTGGCGCACCTACGCAGCACATGCCGCCAGCAATCATATGTGTGTGTGTGTTGTTGTTTTTTTTAAATTTTTTTTATTTTGTTTTGAATCTATTGTTGTCATTGTTGTTGTTGTTGTTGTTGCTGTTGTTGTCTACGTGCGCCACATGCGGTTGGTTAGCTAAAACGGCTGGCGCTTAAGCTGCTCTGCCAAAAGTTTTTGTCATGCCAGGGACTAATTATAAAATAGCTCAAAGGCAATTCAGAGGCTACCCAAGTAGGATCCCATCACGTGGGGAGCAGCGACATTGAAAAATGTGTAGTGTGAGTGAAAATTTAAAGCTTCTGCTGCTGCCGCCGCTGCTGCTGCTGCAGGGTGTAGTCTGGCTGCGCGGGTTGCAGGGTGTGTATCTTGCTGCCGCAAACTAAACATTTCTCTGCCAATTTGTTGTTATTTATTTTTATGTTTGCTTTCATTTTCCATGCTTCACCGCCACTCTCTCCTCACCACTCCTCATCTCTCCTATTCCGCTCCACCCCCCGTCAGCAGACTGATGTCCTAGTAGCTTGTTATGTTTGGCCATTAAAAATAATAGTGTGGTTGTTGTTGCTTTGTTACATTTTTGTGTTGTTGTTGTTGTTATTGTTGTTGTTATTGTTGTTGTCGTTGTTGCTGTTGTTTTACATAGTCAGCGAGTTTTGGGTTACACACTACCTTGATAAATATATTTTTTTTTATTTTATACCCTTTGTTTAGCATATAGATTCAAAAAGGTATATCGTGCCGGAGCATTTGTAAAATTCGCAATTGTAAAATTCCCAGAAATACAGAAAATACAAAAAATGTATACAAAGTATAAAAAATGACACGTGTTCAATTTTTCTTTTGAGGAATCCGGCCAGAAACTCAAAATTGGCAAGCAACAAAATTGGATTCAGCATGAGTGGTGTTCATATGGTGTGTGTGTGTGTGTGTGTGAGTAAATGTTGCAGTATTAAATTGCCTGAAACCCTTTGGCAACATTCGGCAACACCACAAAAATTAGCACTTTAATCATTACTTAATTCGTGTCATTTGTGGCAACGATATTTTTGTTTGGTCCAAATTTGTAGCGATTAATTTGCAGAAAGCGAACTGGCACCGCACAGTGGAAAAAGGAATTGGTTACAGCACTGGCTATAACTCAGTGGCTTTATCAAAAAACCACTTACACACACAATCAACTTAATGAAGCCATAATTATTTGGGTTAACAGCTTGCGGCGTTCAGCCGGACCAACTCGAGGCCAGATTCATTTCATTGTGGCCAATTCATTTCTGGGCCCAACAAATCAAACCAAACGCCTGATAAGTAACCAGAACCACAACTTGCCTTGACGGCAAACAAGAAAAAAAATAAAATAAATAAAAAAAAAACACAAACAAAACAAAAAACAAATAAACGCACATTTGCAAGCCTATTTAACAAATAGACGAGCATTATTTTTCCTCTCTGCTATTCAATGCGAACTCAACAAAAGTGAATGTGGAAGCCTAAAATATTTGTATGGGTTTCATATACAACATTCAAGTTAGACAAATGGTCAGGGCGAAGTGAGGTCTTCTAATTCGGGGAGTGATTTAGTTACTCAACAAATGTTCTTAGCCAGCTAAGTCAGTTGGCAGTTGGAAAAAAAAACCTACACTGGAAAAATCTACAAATGGTTTGCTAACGTTAAATTTGAGCAAGAAATTGGTTTTTACAATTTATAAGTATTTATTTTTTATTGGTATTTATTTTTTACAATTTATTAGTATTAGTATTTTACAATTTATTGCAATTTATTAGCAGCACAGGTATCAACTACGATAAGTAAAAGAATAATATGTAATTATTTTAATAGAAGCATAAACAGAATTTTAGATTCTGACTGCTATTATTTAAACATTATTACAAAAATCATGTAGATAATATTTAATTCATTAATCTTAAACTTTTAGCAAACTATTGCTGTATACTTGTTAAAAAAAACGTCACATTTTCGATACCATAACTTAGTTAAAGTTGAATTGACTTTCAGACGAAAGACTAAAAATCATTTTCGATTCACATTTTATATCATTTATTTGCCTCTAAAGCGATTTGCAAATATTCCTTCAGCTTAATAGAACTAACTTTAAACACTTAAAAATAAAGGTGTTCTTTCTAAATTGCACTTAGAAAAAACATATGTAACATTTAAACAAAGTGGCTGAAGTTTTATAATTAAACAGACAAATTTGTAATTCACACTTTACTTTACTTTTTACTTTATCATATTAGACAAGTATTATTTTTATGGCTTCAAAAAATAGTTATTGGCTGATGGTCAATCAGAAAGCCAAACAATGCATTTGTATATGTATTTGTGTATAGAGTGACAAATGATATGTGTGTCTAGACATGCAGTGAACAGTGATTATTATTCAAGCTCCCAAAATATATTCGATGATAATCGGATATTGACGGCATCTTTTGTTTGTTTGACAGTTGCATCAATTGAAAATTAAGCCACCTTTAATATATTTCTTGAAAGTGGCTTAGTTTGAAATTTGCAGACAAACATAAATCCTTTTAAGCTGAGTTGCTAATATATCAATGCCGGTTATAATTCTTCTTTTGTATGCGGTCATTGAACTCGCCAAATGATGACTAAATCGCATTAGGAATTAATTTTGTTTGTTAAAAAAAACACACACAGATTACAATTGTAAGCTTTCGCATATTATTGTTTTTTAATGTAATTATAGGAATTTTGGACACGGACACCCAATTAAAATTTATAGCAGCAATTAAACATAATATTTGATTGGTGCAACAGCACGTTGCACGTTGGCAGGCCCAAAGCAACCGACGCACTGTCAAAATGTTTTCCCATCAAAAGCTATTAGCAAAACGTATTAAATTGCACAATAAACATTACATTTAGTTGGTTTCGCAAACAAAAAAAACAGAAAACAAAAAACAAAACAATTACAACAACAATGAGGCAACCAAGTGTTTTGTGGCAGCACGCCAAAATATAAATATAATATAATGAGGCACATAGAAAGGGTCCTTTTAGGGGTAGCCAGCTAGTTTAAGGCGTTGTTCGCGCTGATGTGTATTTGCCATTGCCAGGACTTCACTTTAGGGGATTGTTTATCTTTCCCATGGCACAGCATATTTGCTTAGGCCAACCGCAAACCTTTGTCAATAGTTGCCAAGATCAAAGACAAAGTCCAAAAACTATCTGATTGCTCTGGGAGCAGGTGTCGCGTGCTAAAGCAGCCGTTACCACAATTTGATGAAGCGGCAAAATGCTCATTTAAAATGCATGAAGAGCAACAGCGATTTGGATTTGGATTTGGATCAGCCTTGCATAAAATATGAAGCATATCGCTTACAAACACAGAGACATTTGATTTGATATGCAACGCTTCAGGTTAGACAGCAATGCGACAGACCAAACAACATGCAAAACATGACAACTTTGGAATATAACTTTGCATAAAACAACAACAAAACAAAGGCTAACAAAACCTAGAAACTAATCATTTAATTGCCAAAAACACACTGTAAGTTCATTATATATATATACAAATGTCTGGATTATATTTCTAATACAATTCTTAATTAATAAACTATTCATACTCATCGGAAAATATCTTAGCACTTTAGTAATTTCTCATTCATTTAATACTAGCCAGGAGTTAATGGGTTAATTTCATGTTTGAACTGTTTGCAATTACGGAAAACATGACTTGTGTAAATTAATTATTTTGCCCTTTGACTTTATCATCAATTAAATAAACAAGCACATTTCATTGGTTATAGCTAATCAGTCTATATATTGCCATAAGTGTTTTAGGTGTAAGTATAATTTAAACTTTAACTAGCTGTCTTTATTTGTGTATATATAAAACTGATCGATTTGTATTTTTATATTTTTTATAGTAGAGTTAAGCTTACCTCTTTCTTTATTCAATTTTTTCACAACAGTCAGTTAATAGTAGATACGATTTTATGTTTATTGAAATATTTGTGATACGACTAATAACTGATGTTTATATAAGATGGATTATCAGCTTTGAGCAGAAATAATATCGTCTTTCGCAAGCTGTTATTCAAAATGATAGACACGTTTCTGTTGTTAATTATTAATTTTCGCAGAATTTGTTGTGCCTCTAGGTGGAATACGTGTCACAAATAACTTGGATTGCATAATAAAACGCTTCTCAAGCGTGCAGATGACGTTAAGGTTTTTATAAGCTGTCAATTTGTTTACACGTCAGCGTTCTCGTTGTCGCTGCTACTCCACCAAAAACAACAACAAAAAAAAAATACAAAAAAAAAAATAAGAGCAATGTTGCCATTGACTTTGTCGACGCCACAGCTGAAATATTAACAGCTCTTATGATGCTCCATGACGTGGTTCACATGTGCGACTCCCGACTCCCGTCTCACATTTACTAATCTTGCTTGTCGCACTTGTGGCAAACAATTTGCAGGCGCATTTAATATTTTCACCAGCGCCAGATAATGCTCCTGGGAACTGGGCCAACGTGAAGTGAAAATGGCAATGGTTAGGCGAACTCCCAGTCTAGGCCACAAAAACAAGTAGCTCAACTCAGGTCGCCTTTGAGTGCGACAGAAGGCGTTGTTCTGTTTTCCGTTGGTGTCTCTCATGCGTGCGTTTATCTTGATGTTGCCCCAACCGACTCGACGAGGTAGACAAGGTGTAGGGGTGCTTGTGTATGTGCTTGAGTCTGCGTGGGTGTGCGTGCGTGAGTGACGAAAAACGCATAAAACAGCATAATTTGTCAGCATGAGCACGGCAAGCAAAACGTCAACAGCATAACAATGAATCCAGCAGCAATACATCTGACATTCTTTGTCCTGCAATACAACAAGCATTCAGGCCACGACCTAGACCAATGCACAACCATGAAACGAAAGTGCACCCACCATGCCCCAGCATCGTGCATTTTTCAATAAGCAAATTCCGTAGCCAAAAATGTCATCGAAACCGTCCACAGCATATGTGCAACGAAGGGTCAGACAGCAAAATTTTAATTATCAAACGGATAACACAATCCATCTCCAATGCTTTCAGCAAAAAAAAAAAATTCCAGCTTTGGCGACACAAATTTTGAAATAATTGCTGGTTGGTGTTTGAGGGGTGACGGGGATGTGGGAGTGTGGGAATTGTTGTCTAGTCTGTGGCAGGCTAATTTGTGCACATTTAATTATGGACTGGCTCTGTGCAAGAGATGTTCTTCAACTGATGACGGGAAGAGGGGGCACGCAAATGTGTGTAGTTGTTGTGCGGCTCGCATAACAAATAACACACACACACATTTTACATACAAACATACATACAAACAATATTAGTTACACATTCTGTACAAAGTTCTTATATGAAGCAAACTTTTTTGCTCTCACTTCTAATGCATTTTTTTATTCAATTTACTTGGCTTTTAGTTCATTAAGGGTTTTCTGTGGCAAATTGTATTTGTCTTCCAGCAAATTCAATTGTATAAATGCTAATAAAAATGGCGTGTGTATATTTGCAGAAAAAAAAAAATTACGTATTTCATGCGATATACCAAGGAAAAGTATATTATTATTCAGTTAAACAATGTGTTAATCATTGAACAAGATTTATAGCCAACATATTTGTTTTGCAACATTTTCCATTAAAAACTGAATAATATGAATACTATTGAAAACTTTAATTAATTGAATTCGCAGACCGGATTTTACTGCTGCAAGGGTATTTTAAATTCAACATGTTATTTTTTTAACCGCCCTGTTGCATTTTGTATATTAATGGTTTTTTTGTTTTTTATTTTTTTATTTTTTTGTTAACCAAACAAATGTGCTGCGAAATAGTTGTTTTAATGTTTGTTGAACGCTTAAGTTGACTTCAGTTTCAGTGCATTGCCAATTAAAAACTTTTCCCCAGTTGCAATCAGCGTTGCAGCCGATGCCCAAAAGTAGACTTTACTTTTATTGCATTTCACAAGTGAATCGATTTGGAACACGCACCATTGCCCCGTCGATTATTTCGCATGCATTCCTGAACTTCTGCACACCTACGAATACAATAAATATAAATGCGAAATGCGAAATGCGATAGGCGATATTCGCAATTGCAACGCTGATGTGCATACACAAGAAACGCAATCAAATTTCTAGCTGTAAAATATTTTCATTTTTTTTTTACATTTATTATTTTTGTGGGCAAATTGGTGGACTACATTCACTTTAGACTTTAGACATGTGTATGCATGAAAAGTATTCCCGCATTAGTATCCCACTCACTGAAAACTCGCTCCAGCGTAAACACTTCAAAGACATCCTTCGACAGACAGTACAGCCCAGCCCCCTTTATGTCCTTACGCAGTGCCTTATTTCCACACTGGCATAATTAGCATACTAATACCCATTAGGACAAGGGCAGAGTGTATGATGTGCTTAGTTTTTCTAGTAATAAATTTGTAATTATTTAAAGCTACCTTAAAAACCAACACAGTTTTATATTTAAAAATAAAAAAAAAATTATAATAATGTCATTTTAATAGATATAATTTTGATAATAATTTTAAATACTCGTTATAAATAATAATTTTTTTTCAGCTTTTATAAATTGTTTTCTTATTTTAAACTCTTTACTTTTTCTTTTAGACCTTTTTTTTTTAAAAAGTAAGGTATTTTTATATTCCATATAATCATAATTTGAATGTAACCAAAGTAGATACAAAACGACTACACCAACAACAAAGACCACAGAGAAACAGTCCCTCTTATAAGGGAGGCCGCTTTGGCTGCCACAATTTTGATTTAATTGTTGGCATGGCGACATGTTCTTTTAATTTATGGCAATTTATTTAATCATGCACTCGCTGCCTCTGCGGCGCAGGACGATAGAGAGAGAGAGGGGACTGTGAGCAAGAAGCTTGTTATCCTAGAAGCCAAGTCATTTCATGGTATTTGTAATTAAAAAGCACTCATGTTGGCCAGATAATTTGAAAAGTAAGTAAGTTAATGTAAGACATCGCTTTGACGGTTCTCTGACGCTACTCACGTCCCAGGCACATCATAAAAAAGCCAAAAGCGAGCGCGATAAAAATACATTTATCAATCAAAACTTCAATGGAGAACTTTTGCGTAAGTTGCAGCATAAAAATATTCATTTTATACGACAGGGGGGTGCGGTGGCAACGCAAGCCAAGCCATCTTTGGGTATGGGGCAGCTGTTGCTATTTAATAGCTTTCATTTTGCCAAAGCAATTCAGAAAATCTCGCGGACACAGGACAACGACGACAGGACGTGCACGAAATGCGCAAGTTCACCCACATCACTCCAGTGCCACACGGCAGAGAATACGGGTCAAATACGGGTGGGGCAATATGGAGCTGGGGTCCAGGACTGGGATTCGTGATTGGGAATGGAATTGGGATGCGTGCTGAGGCTAATTTGCGAAATGTGCCCTGGCTCATATTATTGTTGTTGCTGTTACTGTTGTTGTTGCTGTTGTTGTTGTTGCATCATTCATTTCATTAACAAGCCATCAGAGTAGCCCGCAACTTCCCCCCGCATCTTCACCCCTGGAAGTGCCTTAAATTCTTATAAGAAGCCCAAAAGGCGATCTAAAAGAAAACTTTCTCAATATATTTTCAAGCACATTTTATGTTTTCACTTGCCATTTTTCATGCTGACTCGTTGATTTTCTTTGGATATTTCTTTTTTTTTTTGGTTTTTTTTTAAGCTGGTGTTGCAAATCGTTTGAGCTGTTTGTAAAACTTTCCTATGTGTTATTTGAATGGCAATCATCATCGGACGAGTGTTTTGCATATGATGAAAAAACGATTCCAAGAAAAATGTATAGAAAATAGTATTAAAACATATTTTAATTCTTCTAATCTAAAATTGCAATAACTGATTTAAGTTAAATAAAAATTTAGGCATTTTGCATATTGAGGTAATTTTAAAATATATTTTTTAAATATCTGCAGTTGTCATACAACTTACAATATCCATTCACATGTATAATAATTTGTTTTTTTTTTATGATAAAAACACCAATGATAAGAATCAACTGGCCACAGCATTTTTTGCAGCATTTACTCATTAAACTGAATAAAAATAGTACTTTTAAGCTGTGAAGATGTGCAATCGAGGCAAAATTGGACAACTGAATAATCCCTTTGTGGAATTGGGTCAGTTAAAAATGTCTTTTAACTTTGTGGATAAAAGGAACACTAAATAAAATTGTGTCTGTCGAAAACCAGCTAATAACGTGTTTAAACTTGCAACATGTTTATGTTTCCAGCAAAATATACAAATATAAAATGGATTTTCAAGTATTTATAGGATTTTATTTAAACAAAAAAAAAAAAATGGCTTACACTTTTTAAGCATTCAGTTCTCAGTTGGCTTGTGTAAACATTTGCACAGTTATTGAAATGCCATCGAGCAGCTGTCAGACTGTTTATCTGTCTGTCCGTCAAGTGGGCGTGGCAGGTGGCACCTCAATTTAATGTGCCTTGCTTTGATTTTCTTTTTTAAATTCTTGTGTAACTTTGTAATTAAATGCAAATTAAGTGAACCGTATTTTTCGCCATGATTTTTTAACCCTTTTTTTTATTTTGCTGACAATTTGAAACTTGCTTGCAAACTGATTGGGAAAACTTCCAATAATGTTGCAACTCTATTAACGCCAGTGTTGCGACCCAGAGGTCGAAGCAAAAAAAAAGGGCTGCTGAAGTCCCTCTATTACTCGCTGGGGATGTGACAACTTTTCTAATTAGGATCGGTTAAAGAGCGAATGAGAAATGGGGATTTTTACATGCGCTGAGAATTTATTTTGGCTTAGCTGCCAAAACCAGAGCCTGTTGCTGCTTCTGCTGGTCCTGCTGCTCCTGCTGCTCCTGCTGCTGCTCCTGCTGCTACTCCTGCTTCTACTCCTGCTGCTGCTCCTGTTGCTGCTCCTATTGCTGCTCCCGCTCCTGTTGCTGCTCCTGCTGCTGCTGCTCCTGCTGCTGCTGCTCCTGCTCCTGCTGCTACTCGTGCTGCTGCTGCTCCTGCTCCTGTTGCTGCTCCTGCTGCTGCTGCTCCTGCTGCTGCTGCTGCTCCTGCTCCTGTTGCTGCTCCTGCTCTGCTGCTACTCCTGCTGCTGCTCCTGTTGCTGCTCCTGCTCATGTTGCTGCTCCTGCTACTGCTCATGCTGCTGCTACTCATGCTCCTGCTCCTGTTGCTGCTCCTGCTCCTGTTGCTGCTCTTGCTCCTTCTCCTGTTACTGCTCCTGCCATTGCTGCTCCTGCTCCTCCTCCTGTTACTGCTCCTGCCATTGCTGCTCCTGCTCCTTTTCCTGATGCTGCTCCTGTTGCTGCTCCTGCTTCTGCTCCTGTTGCTGCTCCTGCTGCTGCTGCTACTCCTGCTGCTGCTCCTGTTGCTGTTCCTGCTCCTGCTGCTGTTGCTGCTCCTGCTGCTGCTCCTGCTCCTGTTGATGCTCCTGCTGCTACTCCTTCCGCTGCTCCTGCCCCCATATGCATATCAAACTTGAGTATTTGAATAATGAGCTGTTAGGTAAAGAAGTTGCCTAGTTGCTGAAGATGCAAATCAAATATGCAATCTTTTCACTATTGCAATTGCTACGCAATCAAAAACTAACTGAAACTGAAACTTGCCAAGCATTAGAAATGCCAACAAAAAACACATCTAACTCAAAGTTTTTGAGGAGCAGCAACCAAAAACACGCGGCAATCGACAATGTTGATTATATCAACGTATGTATGAGTATATAGTGGCAGATGTACAAACATTTGAATGTTTAAGTTTTCTGTCTGGTTCCTTTAGCAACTACTGGCAATTGGGAAACTTAGGCAACCGGCAATCGGCAACCTGAATGCCAAAAATGGGAGTTCCAACTGTTGAAAGTTAAACCGTAAGAATCAAAAGATTCAGCGCGTAATTACAGATTGCGAAGCAAAACGAATCGAAAAGTATACGATGTGGATGTGGATGTGGATGTCGATGGAGGGATGCGACTTCGTCGAATGAAAGCTGGAAATCTCAATGGAAGTGGCTGGCTGACTGTGGTTGTGACGGCGCAGAAGGAAATTACACTGAAAACACGCAAACGTTGGCAAAACTTCAAACTGATGACTGAGGCGCAGTCACGGAAAAAGACGTAAGACGAAGGTGAAACCAGGTGCTCCATAAGAAAGGGTAAACTTTGGCGCAGCCCGTGAAGTGGCATCTTATGCGATTTTTCGCTACACTGCACTGCACAACAATATGGCGGCAATATCCCAGACAAAGTCGCATGAGCGATCCGCTAGCATAGGAGCGAAAATGAAGAAAGTTCAAGCAAACCTGTAGGCATATTTATGATGCATGGGTGTATGTGTCGCCTCGTCGCTGATGAATGTGCAACGTTGCAACGTTGCAATGTGTTGCGTCTGGAAATGGATTCTGAGTCGTGTGTCGCCGTGTCTTGAGTTATGCGACAAGCGCTAATCGAAGCGTGTCCGTGCAGACCTTGCCACAGCAAGAGTTGCCACAACGGCTGCAACATCAACAACGAGAACTCCAATTAAGTCTTCAAGTTGCTCTCGAGCGGTTGTTAGTTCGAGTCGGTCAGCCAAGTGGTAGCAAAGCGTAAGCTAAGTCAAGCATAGGCCCTGGCTCAGAGAAGGTCCTGCTCCTGCTGAACGTAAGACAAATGCTTGCAAATGTTGCCAAACGTTCCAAGTATCTGCAGGATGTTCGCTCTTCGCTCCGGCATCTTTTGGAATATAGATGAGTCAGCATTTGTTAGTCGAGAGAAAGCGTTGATTGAATTGTTTTTTCTATAGGAGTCCAGGAGTCCAGCAGTCGCCTTAAAGTTGAACTTAAGCCGCTATAGTGATTTACCCAACTGCAACACACACACACACACACACACACCTACTTACACACCTTTAGTTGGTAGTACTACAAGCTCGGGCACTTTTCAATTAAAACAATTGTCAGCGACAATAAGTTGCGTTAAAAAGCAAAGAAAGCAACTAGCTTTTCCCCTTGTGCCCCCTCCCCCCTCTCCATCTCTTCCAGAGTCTCTGCCTCATTGCTGATGTCGCTGACAGCCGCACGTACGCTTAATTAGAAAAAGTTGCAACGTCCACCTCGATGCTTTGGGCTATGGCCACGCCCACATTCATGCCCATGACAACGCCCTTCTCAGCCCAGCTGTCACCGTCTGCCCACATTTTTGCAGCGGAAGTAAATTTACACTTCAGTTTTTATTATTTTCCGACGAGCGCGCAAAAGCGCGACTAATTTTCTTAAGCGCCTGGTCAGACCTTCATTCCCGTTACATTCCCAGGCTTCCTTCCGCTGCACAACTGATCCGACAAGGCAAAAAAAAAAGAAAGTGAAGCGGAAGCGGATATAACGCCAATTCAAAACGAAATGATTGTTCCCTAAGATATGCATTTAATTATTGTGACTTCCATCAGGGATTAGTTTCTGCTGATCTAGTGGAATTTTTTGCTTTTCAAATTCGATTTGAAAAAGCATTTGTCCCTCAAAAAAAAGCTGAAATCTTTACGAAAATCTTTAAATTTTCTGAAAAACTTTGATTTCCTTTTTGGTAGTGCATTTAAATGTCGGTTTGTCGCCTGCGCTAAGCAAAAGAAAATGAGGAGCGTGTGCCTTGCAACTGACGCATAATTTTCTAAAAAAAAAAAAAAAAAAAAAAAGAAAAGAAAGAAAAGGGAAAATATGGAGGAAAAGTAAGGATACTACCAGGTGGCACTGCAGTGCAGTTGGTTACTTGGCTTTTGTTTGCTTTTGGCGCGTGTGTCTCGTTTGTTGGCCTTTGTTCTAGCTGCTGGCTGGCTGCTCCCTTCTGTGTCCTGATCCAGCTGGCTGATTTTTTTTTTTTTGCCCTTTGTGCCTTTTGACTGTGGCTCAACCCTTTTTTGGACGGCAATCCACCTGTCCATTGCGTTTGCCGGATGTCACGTGCACATCATTTTCCAGCACTTTTGCTCCCCCCTTCGCGAACCCCTCGCTGTAATTATAACGGGCGTTGCTTAAATTAGTTGCCAGCGGGTGTGGCATCAAACCAAACCATCCGCCACTGACCTGCGGACCTGCCCAGCAGCAGCATGAGTCTACATCCGCACCTGATGCACTGGTTCCGTTTCGTTGCGGCGCATTCAGTTAACACGCTCGCATGTGATTTTTATAGTCGGGCCCATTGTTGACGTTAGTTGTTTGTTGTGGCTGCCTCTTGTTGTGCTTTTTTCGACTTTTTGCTTGTGCCTTTTTTTCGATTTTTTTTTTTTTTTTTGCGTATTTGTTTGTTTGTTGGTTTCGGTGCTTTCTGGCAACGTCAGCGTAATTAGTTGTTCCATTTTTGTTGCTGTGCTTTGTTATTGTTGTCTCTGCCTTAGTGCTTTGTCAAATCCATTTGGGTTTTGGGCACACAAGCCGAACGATAAATATATAAAAATATATGTATATATATATAAATATGTATATATATATGCATTAAAGTTCTGCTGACTTGTACCAATTAACCGTTTCATAGGCCTGTCACACGAACTCGACCCAAAACAAGGTGCTTATATCGTATGCACTTACATCATTAACGGCATCATTTACAAGTGCATGAGTGGGGGGGCGGGAAGGGTGGCAGGGGCATTCACAAGCTGACGCTGTTGGTGACTTTAAGTTGCAACTAATGAGACTACGAAACATAATTGTTGGCATTTACTTAGAGGAGAATGGGTGGCGCCACGCTGACAGGCAAAGCAGCCAAAGCAGGCAAACACTTACACATACAAATAAAGTTGAGCTAAAAGTGACACGGCACAAAAAAAGAAGCATCACAAACAGCAGCAGCAGCAGCAAAGCAGCAGCAGCAAAGCAGCAGCAGCAGCAGCAACAACAAGAACACAAGTGGCGGCAAATGCGACTAGTCCAGCAACTGGGAAAGCACAACGAAAACAAATGCACCTAATGACACAATTTTCACACACCCACATAATCACACACACACAGACACACACACACACAAAGCAACACATCAGTGATGTGGAATATTAACTGTTATACGAAATCGAAGAGCGCTCAAAAACGGCAATTGCGAATTTTTCTCTTTCGTCTCTGCTTCTGCCGAGCGGCACAACGCGAAGTCCTCTCGTTTTCGCAGACTCACACAGCGAATGCTGGCGAATTCGGGAGTTAACCGTTCGTTTTGGCAATTCGCCGCATCGGGTTTGTGACGATGGCTGGCTGGCAGTTGCCAGTTGCCAGCAGCCAACAAAGTGGAGCAGTTCGGGCTAGTTTTTGGTTGTTCAGCAGCCCAGACCGAGTGCCAAATGACGCGCGACACGTTACTTGCCCAGTGTTAGCCGGTTAGTTGTGTGGCATGCCACACAAATATATGTATGTATTTAAAAACAGTGTGTGTACATTAACAAAAGTGCATATTCAAGAACTAAACGAAAGCGGCGAGAAGAACTTACTGATTTTTTTTTGGGTATGTTGTACAAATTTAATTTTATAAATATTTTGTTTTTTGGGCTTAAATCTGCGAAACTTTGCGAAACAGCTGAAGTAACAGTTGCAGACGGCAGCAGAAGCAACGCCATCAAGTTTCAAGTTGGGACTTGTAACCTAGTTTTTTGGTACTCGTGCCTTACCACACGGGGAATGTTGCACTCTGTGTTTATTGGTGTTACTGGTTGCTTGATTTTGTTGTATGTGTGGGTGTTTGTGTGTATATGTGTGTGTGTGTATCTTGGCGCGCATTACTTGTTCGTTCATTTTTTATTTTTTGTTTTTTATGAAACTTCTCCTTGTACATACTTATTCATGGCACTACCCCAACAAAAAATTAAAGGAAGCAGGAATAGCTAGAGCTGCACCAGCAGAAGCAGCAGGAATTGTAGCAGCATTGAAAAGTGCAATGGAAGGATCCAGAATCCGGAGCAGGCAGCTGTGATTTGTATGAATGCTGCCATTAACCAAAGTCTACGGAACGGCGGGCTTGGTGGGGAAGGGGGTGTTTTAGAATTGGTTTCCTTAACTTTCGTTCCTTTCATTACGTGCCAGTTGCCCATTTTACACAAATTTCTAATGCGTAACACGAGGCTGGGCTCCTATATATATACATATATATATATATATATATATATATTATTTATATATATTTATATACATTATATATACATTTATGTACATATACAGATACATTTGTGCGCATTTTCAGGCTAACAAAAATGTCACGATAAAACTTGGCCAAAAAAGTTTTGCGCTAACGAATTCAATTGCTTTGAGTTTTATTTAAAAACAAATGGTAGCAGATTTTTTAAATGACAAGAATTAAGATAACAAATTCACATAACAAACGGTAAGGAGAAAACAAAAAAAAAACCAAAAAAAAATGAGAGTGAAGTCAAGAAAAGCAAAGAAAAGCAGCATCAAGAAAATGCTGGCAAAACTTTTGTACCGGCAAATAAAACAAAAGCCCGTCAAAGCCCGAACACAAAAATTGTTACAGCGCACAAAATAGGAGATCCCAGCAACAACAGCAACAACAACAATACGAACAACAACAACAAGTACAAGAAGCATGGAAGTACATAAGCCAAAGTCGCGACGCAGTCAAAGTCAGGAAGCCGCACGGCTCAGCCGGATGTGCGAGGCGCCAGGGACGGGCACAGGGCGGGACTGAGAATGGTATGGTAAGAGCGTAAGGCCCGCCACTCTTGTCCCGTCCTGCCACAGCTAAAAAGTCTAATAAATTAAGCAATTTACATGAATTGTCGTTTGCTGTACACCCCAGACAACTCATTTGTACATAGCACCAAGCAGGAGTGGAGGAGTGGAGGAGTGGCCTGTCGAGGGATTTGTTAAAATAAAAAAAAAAACAAAAAATATAACAGAAAAAAAAAAAACTTTTTTGCTCGTTGACAATAATTCAAATACACGGCAAGAGTTCTGCTCAGCAGCAGCAGCATCAACAGCAGCAGCAACAGCAGCAGCAGTCGGTGGCAAGTGGCAAGTGGCAAGGTACTGCAATTTGTTTAATTTCATTATATCTCACTGCTGTTGCTGTTGCTGTTGCTGCTGTTGCTGCTGCTGCTGTTGTTGATGATCATGTTGCTGCTCTTGTGTTTCTTGTAATTGTTGTTGTTGTTGTCTGCTGTTTGCATTTGTTGTCTGGCTTTGCGCTTATCTCTGCTGTTTTGTTTTTTTTTTTATAATATTTTATTTTGTACTCTAGCGATTTAAAGCTATAAAATTTATGTGCATATTTTTGCCATTTGACTTTCAGTTGTTTTACAGTTATAAATAATATGGCAACTACATGTGTCTACTCTAAAAAAAAAAAAATGCCAGCTAAAGAGCTGGCGGGGAACTGATGTGTTGGTTGTAGGCATTGCTGCCACTGCCACTGCCACTGCCACAAGTTGGACGCGCTTAAAGATAAGCAACAGTTAAAACTTTTTTTGTTGCTGTCAAAAGTTTTGTATCTGGGATTTGTCATATTGTTGCTGCTGTCGTTTTAGTTTGCTGCCGTTTGTTGACTTTGCGTCAACACGTGTGGCGCCCAAAGCTAATCAAACTATTGATTGCTTGGTTGATTGTTGCACTGGATTTGAGTTTGACTGCGATCGCTTTTATTGCCAACGCAGCGACAGCGACAGGTGAAAGTTGTATGGAAGTTTCAAGAATTTTCCCTTTTGCCCAAAACTTGACTTTCACTTTGGCCAAAAACTAATACCAAAAGTTTTCGCTTTTCACTTGCTCCTGCAGGAAATTGATTTTTGATGTGTTGCTCTCTGTTTTTTTTTTATCGTTGCCCTTTCTGTCTGAGCTTTGAACCCTTCAATGCTTAACTTTGGCAATATTTTTTTTCAGAGGCTTCTTGTTTGAGCTCTTTTGCTGGAAGCGTATCATCATCGTGTTGCGAGGTGTTAACCTCTTTGACATGCGAAAATATTCTCTGTCAGTTTCCTTTTGACACATTCCGCAAGCTTTTTTATTGATTTTGCATAAGCAAGTGAAGTGGGAAACGGGGAGAGCTGAGAACCACAAGAAAATTTGTGTAACACAAACTTATTTCGTATATGCCATATATAAAGTATACGCACCATTGCAAACCAAGTATTTGTATCGAGTATTCAAGTTGTGCTCAAACACACTGTCAACAAAACTAAATGTGGTCCAAACATCTACAATCTACAATCTAAAATCTACCTTCACTTGTAAAATCTAACCAGAACCAGAACCAGAACTAGGCTGAGAGGAGCTCAATGCAAGCCATGCTGGGGCAAACACAGTCAACTTTCAACAGACCAGAAGGGCCATCTGCAAATGTTTATAAAAGCACTTTGCGGTGCACAAACTTTCACTTGACACAAAATACTTAAAATTCTGCCCTCAGAGACCCCTCAGGTCTAGCACCTTCATAAAGCAGACAGGGGGGCGAGGGAGAGAAAAATAAAAACCATACGAAAATTGTTGCATAATTATTTTTACTAAACGCACACACATTTTTGTCACTTGCCGAGGGTAAAATGCCATTTTTGCGCTTATTTAAGCCATTGCATAAATTTTAACACCCTCCCACACACACAAGCATACACGCACACCCTCCTCCATACACATGCAAATTCACTGACGGGTGGCTGCTAAGGCCAAGGCATGCAATTGCAGGCAGCCACAGCAGGTCCAGTGGCATGGCATGATGTCAGTGGCTCCTTTTGCCAGACGTGCTCTAGATGTTTTGTCCGTACACACACACACACACACACACACTCACCTCCCACTCATGTGCACACACACACATGTACATGTGCTCACATTGAAATTCGCTTCAATGTCAAAGTTGCGCGAGGAATGTGTGGAAAATTATTTTGCGATATAACGCGCGAATGAAAAATGTATAAAATATTCAAAGGAGCATTTTATATTTCAGCGATACGAGCAAAATGTACAAAACAAAAAAAGCTTAACAAATTTTTTTTTTAAAACAATTCATGCAAAATGTAAAAAATTATTTGCAATTTATGAAATGAAAACACTCTTAAATGGAAATGGCTGAGCCAATTTTCAAGTCCCCAAACTTAAACGATAACGTCGCAACCATTTCACTTGCGTGGCTTGCTGCAATTGCTTATGAAAAAACAGAAAAAAAAAACAAAAAAGTAAAGAAAAAAAATCAAAACCGATTTAAGTTTTAAGCGTTTGACGCTTTACAACCGCAAAATGTCGACACAAAGTTTCACACGCACCCAGCTAAAAGCTAACAGCTAACAGCTAAAAACCAGGCGAGAAGCTCAATTTCATTGCCATGTTAACCAAACTCATAAAGTCAAGGATGAAATGCAAAGTACCAAAGTTTTAATTTAAATTTGCCAAGCTTCGCACTAAAAACAACCACAAAAGCAATAATAACAAAAATATATAATATAAATATAAGTAAACAGAAACATAACTAAAAAAAAGTTATGCGCTTGAAGAAACTAAATAAAAAGTAAAACAAAAAATATGTTTTTTGATGTATAAAAAATCTAAGCAACAACTAGAAAAATGAGTATTAAAGTTTGCTAATTTTTAATTTTTATTTGTAGTACTTTTCTAAAACAACATGTTTAATTTAGCAGTTCCTTTAATTACACATTTTATAATTTGTAGTTGCCACAATTACTCCCAGTAAACTAGACGCAGCGAGGCAGCTTCAACATTGGACTCAATGGCCATATAAAACTGTTATAAAACTTGCAGCAGTGGCTTAGAAAATGTGCATAGAAACTGAGCAGAGGAAAAAGCTTGAAAAATTACGATGCCTCCGAGTAAGACACTTTCAGAGTGTGTCGAGAGAAACCGCGGTAGTTATTTGCATAACTCATACGCAGTGTTGGCTGTGGCCTTAGAACCAAAACTTTGAAGCTGAGAACACATGGTAAACCAGCGTCGAGAGGATGAAAGACAGATGGATGCATGGATTTGCACCCGAACTCATAAACACATATCCAAAGATGCCTCGGTGGCAACATAATACGTTGCAACCCGCTCGTGTTGCACTTTAAGCTGACGTCACTGTGTGGCAAGAGAGAGAGCTCTTACTTTGTCGCATTTGTGATGTCAAATTCTCTTGAAGAATTGCTAATATATGCATCCGATTCTTAGATAGACTCCAAAAACTGCCTGCAGCAAATATAAATTAAGCTTGTTTGCCTTTAAAGTGTTCAATTCAATTAGGGATTGCCATTGCTATTAGCACTAAGCTCCTTAAAGACTTAAGCACAAACAATGCAAATTTGAACTTTTTGGCAAATGACAATACTCAACTCAGCACGTATGTATCTCGATTTTGGATTATTCCCATGTGCTCTTCACTTCCACTCACGATTGACATTATCCTATGTAGTCGGTGCTTGGTCACAGAAATGAATGACTGTATAAGGAGCACAATGAATGACTGACTGGTGTGGCAGACTACCAAACTGATGGGACGACACACGGAATAAAACACTGGGGAGTCTGCGTTCTTTGACTAATGAGAACGTATCGAGTATACGTACTGTGCGCGCCGCATGTGAATAAGCCACTTCGGCAACGGCAACACAAACACAAACATCAACAAGAGCAGCAGCAGCAGCAGCTGCCACATGAGGCAAGTTAAAATGTAAGAATGCTGTTTTAAAGCGAATTCCTCTGTATATACACATGGAACCTGACACACATTTTTCGACTCGTGTGTACTTATAATTCTCCACTTCTTGGAATCGAAAGTAATTTACACCACTTTGATGATGTTTACAGAATGCGAAGTTTATGCTAAAATATAAATGCTTAGCAGCATAAATTATTATTCCAAATTAAACAAAAACATTTCGATGTAGAAAAACTATGTCTCAAATTTTATTTCTGGTTTTTATGATTTATTTAAATTGTTCTAATGCAATGCGATTACTTCCCATAACTCTTTTACATTTAACATTTTACACACAAAGTTCGAGCAAAGACCAGGCCCTAATGACATGAGAACGTGATAGGTGAAAATTGGGTGGCATACTTTGTGGCACTGTGACATACTTAATAGGCAGAGCCTACTCTGTCTGCCACCGCCATATTCACGGGGGAGTCATAAAGTATTTGCTTGTGGAGCAGCCTGAAAAGTTGCTGAAGTCACAAATCATTCAATTTATCATTCGGCTTGGGAAAAGATGGCAAATGCTGAAGCTATTGTGAAGTTTGCTGTGTGCTAAAAAGTCGATCATATTCGATACATATAGTCGATATATGCATAACTGTATATTTCATGTTGCTGCAAAAGCATTTGGAGAGAACTGAAATGTCATTCAAAATGCATTCATTTAAATTCAGCCAGTGGAACAGCTTGAGTTGTGGCTCTAATTATAATCCTCCGACTCTGACAACACTTTACCAATGAAATGGAAATCGCTCCTTTATGCTGCAACCAGAATTGCGGCTCCACAAAAAACAGTGGAAACTATGAAAATGCAGGAGATGCCGATGGCATCGGATAGATTTCGCGTTCATTGACGGAGCACTTCATGAAATGAAAGTTACACAACTGATTGAGTCAATGATGATAGCATTAAAAGTCGCAAATGGATGTTTTTTGTCTCAAATGTGTCACACACAAACACACACACACACATACACACACATGCGCGTGCCAATTATAAATGTTAGTTTTCTGTATTTGGCATTCTGGCAACGGAAACAAGCTAAGAGATTTATTTTTTGATATTTCCGCTTTAGTGGAGCAACAACAGCACTGGAAATCAACATCGTCAGAGAACAGAGAACTTTTTCGATAAAAATGTAAATTTATTGGATATGTGTTACAAACAAGCTGGGCATGGATGGATATATATATATACATATATATATACAATTCTTCAGACAAGCGACTGATAATAATAACGCTGATGACAAAGGCGAAAAAAACAAGAATGGGAAATTGGAATTGTGATGATCTTTGCTCATCATTTTGTACGAGTGTTTGAATCATATTTTTATGATTTTTTATTGGCATATTTTGATATGCCTGTTAACAATTCATTCATTGACTCTGATGTTGTTTGTGTCCCATTAGTGTTCTTATTGTTAGTTTGAGTTCGCGTTCTGAATTTTTAGTGATTCCTTTGCTTTGTGTCTTTGCCATTTTTTTTTCCGCAACTCATTTGTTTTATGTTTTGCTACAAATTGTATGCGAAAAACTTTGCGTATTACATAAAAAATTTATCACATAAAAACGAAAGAAATATATAAATCGTTGACCCTGTAACACGCTAATATAAATAGTATTAAGTTGAGTGAAAATAAAAAACTTTCTATAACTAAGCTGAATTTGGGTTAGAACCAAGACTATAAAATCATATTAACTGCTTATTTGAATGCGCTTGTAAAAGAGTTATAACCAAGATTTATGTAAATTACATCATACAAAACTTGAGCTAAGTAAAAGCATAATTATGACTTATGTTTAGTCTGAAGAAAGAAATAGAATTTATTTTGTGATGCTTACTCATTTACTTAAAAGTAGTATTTAACCCGTACAAAATGCAATTTTCATATTGTATGTAATATTTCGAAACGTAAGCCGATTTAATGCAGTTCTTGTGTGTATTTAATAAATTAGTTAAAGCTTTTATCGGACAGATAAGCGATGAATAAATAATGGCAGCCGCCTATCGGTAAATAATATTAAAAAAAAAAAAAACAACAACTATTTGATAAATATTTCATTAAGCTTTTTCATGGCTTTGTCCCATAAAGTGTAGTCAGTATATAATTAATCAATGAATTGTATTTAACAGCAATAAATTTTTCGAGCTGACGCATTTAAAGATAAGCTCACAAAATTAATAATGCACTCAATCAGCGGTGAAATGCAAACAATAACCACTGAATATTAAAAAGTGGGAGAAGAGGGAGGAAAGGGAAAAAAAAGGATGCTGCCCAAAAAAATTCACAAACATCTCAATTCGGACAGAGACACAAGATACAATACAAAAGGACAAAGGATGCCGAGGACGATGAAGCGCTATTATGTTGAAATTATGCGTTACAAAGTCAGAAGCAAACAGTTGGACAACAATAAAGGGACAGAATGGACAGATCCCTCTCAACTTAGCATGTAGTCGATGGGAAAGGACAATGTCTTTAAAGTGTGTGATGTGAGGGTAAAACATATTTTTAAATCAAAGTGAATGAAAGCAAGCCGCTATTAGGCCACATTGTGCTGCGACGGGGGCGGCGGCGGCGGGGAGGGTTACTGGACAGTGGTGGGTAAATCCAAAAAGGTTACAAATAACTGACATAAAAAGTTTATTGGCGCAAAGGATTGAAAACAAGCAAGCAGGCAAGCCAGCAAGCAGGACATCAGAAGAAGCCAAAGGATCAGAAACGGTCAGGACGCACCCTGCATGCCAAATCGCAGCCCTAATAACATGCTCAAAATAGTGGGCACAACCAACCGTATTTATTGTTGTTTATGTAGGTGCCCTGATCTGGCGTAACCCTACCACATCGCGGCCCACAAACGCCTTTGATTTTCACATCTCGTCCTCGTTGCTGTTTCGGGGCTTTTCGCTTTTCGCCTTTCGATTTTCTATTGCTTTTTGTTTGCTGTTGTTAAAAAACATTTATGCGCCATAATCAAAAGCAATGCGACACCCACACATGTTGCTATTGTTATAGCCATGTTGCTGTTGCTGTTGCTATTGTTGCTGTTGCTGCTGTTGCTATAGTTGCTATAGTTGCGAGTTCACACAGTTGAGTTCAGTTCTTGGCAAGGTTATGGCATTTGATTATTGCCTAGGATTAGGCTATAATTGTGTATCGCATTTTGTTATTTGTTTTCATTTCACATTCTCCTCGCATCGCCTATGGGGCTCCCCATTTGGACTCCCAAAAAAATGTTGCCATTAGCTGCGCTTATAATGTCCTTTACCACAATTCCCATTTACAAAGCGTTAAGCAGTGGGTTGGGCGGGGAGGGGAAGTAACAAATTCTGCAATATTTTGTGATGAGCTTCAAAGCCGATAAGTCCAACAAATTGATGCGTTTTATAATCCCCGACCCTTTGATTTACGCTGAGTATGAGTTGTATTGTTGGACAAGGGCAATCTCAAGCAGACGAGGGGAAAGAGGATGAATCTAATAATGAAACCGCTCATTTGCACTCAAAAACTGAAATGGGAGGCAAACAATTTGGCAGTCAGTTGCTGGAATTGCTTGAAAATTTCAGGCATATTTGGCAACGGGTCATTAAATGCGGAAATTGAGTCAACAAAAGCTAAAACGCCCAACCGGAAGGATGTACACAAGCCACAAATACACCAGCAAACTTACACACAACTACACACACACACACAAAACAATACAACTGTGCAGCATTTTTGCGGCTACTGAAAAGATTCCTCGATTTGGTTGTTTTTCCAGTTTTTTTGTTATAGCCTTGATTATGTAACCTTTAGCAGCGGTGAGCAAATATACACACACACACACATACACACATCTATATACATATTTACACATGCAAAACAAAGTAATTGGTGGCAGAGAAAAAAGCAACAGTGGCAAATTTCTTCCTCTTTCGATTGGCTACCAATAATAGAGAAACGCTTTCATGCACATCCCATTAAAGCAACAACAAATGTTTGTGTGTGTGTGTGTGTGTGTGTGTGTGTGTGTGTGTGTGTCAAAGGTTACCCAATTGGATACAGAGACCATACGTCTATATTGACTGTCGGTCAAGTTTAAAATACAAAACGTATTTTGTATTCACATATTTAAATTTCTTTGTGTTTTCCTTTTATTTTCTTTTGTTTTGTTATTTTTTTTTCTTCGTTTTTTCTATTTACAAATCAATAGAAATTTTTATTTAGATTGTTTTTGGATACAACCGTAGTCGCCCGACCCTCTTTATGAGCACTTTGTGTCCTGGATACGGCGCACAATTGCCCAGCCGAGACTTTTCCACCTGCCCAGACGAAGAACCAATTTAGAAACTCATCGCTAGGATACATTTTGCCCTTAAAGAAAACTTTCGAAGTGAGCTCCTTAGTAGATAATTAGTGTAAACAAACGCCCAACTAAAGTTGAATATTTCCAAACGCAAAAACCCAGCTTAAAATAACTGAAAGAATTTTTTTTTGCAAATACAGCAAGATTTTCCACAGAAGGTGTGCGAAATTCTTCAGTGACTGCCATTTAGGTTTTGCGTATCCTAAGTTTGTTTTGCAACTTCAACTTTTGCTCTCTCAAATTTGCATTAATTATTTATTATTACTACTATTATGCACAGTGTTGCTTTTTAGCAAAAGTTTTTGCACTGCATCAGCAAAATATGAGGGAAAATGATTGTACATTTCTGTGATGCTTGCAGATTTTCTTCATTTTCGTTGGACTTGGTTTTGTTTGAATTCTCCAAGTACAACATATAGCACTATATAATATAGAAGATTGCTTGAGGCGAAGACTTATTGAAATGCGTAATTGGAATGCAACCGTGTTGATTATGTGAAAGTGATGAACCTCAAGCTCGGCGGAACAATTAACATTTGCGGGAACCACAACAATAGACTTGCTAAGCAATTCAATTTATCAAAAGAGGACGCCCTGAAGTATGCCATAAACATAATTAAAATGTTTTTAATTTACGCTTGCCAAGAGGCAACAGAATTAACTTTTCAGCATTGTTGGTGACAATTTCATGCTGGAGCAGTAACAGGCAATTGTGGCAGGGATGGTCACAAAGTTCAGTATGGTTCAGCCACGACAAGCGCAATTAACATATTTTATCAATCTTTTCTCGTTGCCCCTCACTCCCCCCCATTCCACACACAACACACTTACGCAATTTAAATAACTCAAGTGGCAAACGGCACATGGCAAGGACACTCGACACAGGCGCAAACATACGAGGCATCGGTAGGCAGCCAAGGAGGGCGGCTGGAGGGCTGCCAAGGCAGATAGGCAGTAAGGCTGGCTCTGGCAGTAAGGCCAACAGGCAGCGTCGAGTCAGCGCCATTCACATAAACACATTAACACTTTGTGTGTGGCAGGTGCAGGTGCAGAGAGCGCGCGCGGGGTCAATGTTGGCCAGGCCACATTAAGTTCGGCGTGTTTGTTTTTTTTTTTTTTGCGCTTTTTGCCCGGGTCACTGGGGCCCACAAGGTCGCCCCGCATTACGCACTTGGCCAAGTGAGACATGCGGCGGATAAGCAGGACTGAAATTTACCAGATACGCGACGCAAAACCAAGCTCATAAATTACACTTTAATTTTGCAGCATTTTTGGCCACGGCTTATAAATCAACAACGTGCACGCTGGAAGGGCCACCAAACAGCAAAACCGACAACAACAAATAACCAACTAAAAAAAATATGACCAAGTGCCGCGCCATGGAGCGACAGCTGCTGCCTGTGAGGGCAGCCAGGCAGCCGGGAAGTCAGGGAGCCGGGACAGATAGGCCACCCCAGCACTCGGCCATGGGCAATATTAAAATTTCAATTTAATTACATGCATTGAACAGAGCAAAGGCCCTTCAGGCTCCACCACGGCAGTTGCCAGCAATCTGAGCACTTGGGCAACGGCAATAATATCATGTTAGAATGCTGTAGTCGAGTGAACTCTACTGTCATATACCCTGAAGGCAGTTGTTAAATATATTCTAGTTTTTGTGAGCATTGCATATTGGAAACATAGGCATAGAAGAGTTGAAACACGAATATGTAGCGCATATTTATATTTAAAAGACCGAAGTGATCCTTAAGTTCCTGGCTAGAAACGTGTCTATATACATACAAAAATACATCCATACGTATCCATCCATACCCAATTGTAGGAAACGGGGTTCTGCATATTATCTGCTAATTAGAAGTTCTGCATTTAAAATGTTGGCATTTATTGCTAACGGCAATCGAAATGTGTTGATAATCGATAAACGAAGACAGTTATCGAAAAGATAAGGCAACCTTGAGTTGCACCTTAGAAAACATATATTCCAAATTTCAAGTCGCTAGTTTTTTTAGTCTCTAAGATCCGCATTTTAACAGACAGCGCCGGACATGGCTATATCGATTCGGCTATTGATTCTGAAGAAGAATGTATATATATATATACATATAAATATACTTTATGGGGGTAAGAGATGCTTCCTACACCCTGTTACATTCATTTGTACAAACCCATTATACCCTTTTTACCCATTTTTAATGTGTTCAGGGTATAAACAACAAGCGCCCAAAAAAGCAGCCAAAATTTGATGTGAACTATGGTTAAAGCTTAATTTGTTGAGATAATTGTGGGAATATTGTATTATTGTAAAATGAGCATCCGCATTTCGGGTGTTTTTCTTTATTATTCTTTATTTTTTTTGCTCTTTTTGCACATAATATCAAAATTGGATTTTGAGTGCGCCACCCTCAACGCGGTCAAGCTCAACTTTGACCTTAACACCACAAACTCAGTTCGGCTTTCTGGGTAATTGGATAATGGTAGAGATTTGCCTGAAACCAGTATGAGACCCAAATAAATCCAATTAGCTGCGGCCAGTGCTGATTTCATTGAAACTTTCTTTCGCATTGCATTAATTATATAAACAAGAAACATACAAAAAAAAAAATAGACTTAATACCCTTGAGGACATTTTCTTATCTTAACGGAAAAATCTTTTAAGCCAAGAAAATACGTACATAATCCATTACAATTTAAAAAACATTGACACAGTAAGCAAAAATGTTGTTTATATTGGGACACAATCAATCAATCAATATTTGTAAGTATATATTTTTACAACAGATTTAGACATGTCATGTGGAAAAGACTTTTTGCACAGCAAAATTTAAGCTGCTGACCAATCAATTTCTATAAGTCGCAAACTTATTGTTGAGCTAAACCTAATTTTTATCATAAAAAAAAAAAATAAAAATAAAAAAAATCATAAAGATTTTTAATGCTTTGAGTATTATATAACTAATTAATAGCTGCGGACTAAAGAGCTATTTATAAATATAAAAAAAATATATTTATATATAAATATTCAATTTCTTACCAAAGGTTCAACAAAGATTAAATATTTGCTTCCGCTGCGCTCTTAGAGAATTCTACAAAGTCGGAGATTCAATTTTTTTTTTTATTTTTTTTTTTAAATGTTAAAATATTAAAAGGCGTGCAAAGGGTCAACGAGGCATGCCCCAAACAACAATGCTGCCCATTCTGTCGAGTTCTGTGTAATGCTTTTAATTAATTCTTAGCAGTCGAGCAAAAGCCAAAGCCAAAGTAGAAAGCAAAAGCCGCGACTCGAGTAAAAGATTCAAAGTCAAGTTGCCTGCAGCTGCACAGAATGCACAGAATAAAAACATAAAATGTAATGAATAAAATCCATTCATGGATAAATTGCCCAAAAACCCGACCACAAGTGTGGCCCTGGATTGCAAGTGGATATGGATGTGGATGAATGTGGTGGCTGTGGCTCGTTAGGGGCAACCACATGCCACTCTCAGCTTTGGGGGCGTAATCAATTTTAAAGTGAATTTAATAAAAATGCATTTATGCGCATTTTGCGGCAATTTAATGCATTGAATGTCGAACAAACGAAGCTCTACTGCCACATTTAATACCACATGTCGCCCGACTGCGCTCTATGCCACCTTCAAAGGGGAGTGGGGGGGTGTTTGGTTCACAGCAGGCGCATGATGTAATTAAGCTGATGTGAAAGACTTTGACGTGGTGCGAACATTGCCAGCAACAGGCAATTAAATTGATGCTCGACAGGGACAGACAGACAGACAAACAGACAGACAAACCGACAGACAGCTTAACCCACAATTTCGGGAGCGTTCTGCCGCGACAGATTTATGAGAATCGCGCTAAGCAACGGTTGACGGTTGAGCAACGGTTCCGCGGTGCGAAGGGCAGCACCATGGAGACAACTCACCTGACAACTGATGCGACTTCTCGTAAACGAGCAAACCAAACAATTTGAAATAAACATTTCAATTTGTTGCCACCGATGCTGCTGTTGTTTGCCACTGCTACATGTGGCAGTTTGGTGTGAAAAACTTGTAGTTATTTTTAGATGTCGCCTGCTGCCGATTTTCCCCGCCAGCTGGATACTCCCTCGCTGATGTGACGGGAACATCTTCGTGCCAATTGCATGGCTGCGCGAAATGTGTCAAGTGAGCGGTGACTGATGTGGCAAGTAACAAGCTCCACGCACTTCGACAGCAGTGCCCCCGGCATTGAGATGATGCACAGCGAAGCGTAATAAGCTGCACTTGCATGTAAAAAAAATACAAAAAAAAATAATAATAATAATAATAAAAACCTTGCATTGTAAGACAACAAACGACTTAAGTGCAAAACAAACATGTTGGTGTGGGGATCACTTAAGGAGGCGTTGCCTTCATTTGTGGCAACTGTCTGAGCCAGTTAACTGCACCCATTTCGCAACACAACGACTGTCATTGTCAATGTCTTCGGGACAAATCTTGGTAATAATTTGTTTATGGGCCTGTGTTTTTTTTTGGGGGGGGTTTTGGGTATCCACCCAACCACCCAGCAAATACATAACACGCGCAATGTTAATCTGCTTTTAATTAAAAGCCAGAAACAAAAGGCTCTAAGCAGCTTTTATGTGCCACAACTGGAGACTGTTTCAACTTGACTCAACACAACCCAAGAAGAAGACTCGACTCGACTCGACTCAACTTAACTCAACTCGACGCAACCCGACTCGAGTTCAGTCGAGCCAACTAATTGCCATTTGTTGACTTGGCCTGCTTTTTATTGTATCTGGCAACTGCACTCACATAAAAGGCATTTGTTTTTGGCCAAATATGTTACAGACAAAACATGCGCCGTAAGCGCCAAGACTGTGGAACCATGGACAGGGTGCGATGGCAATTACAATACAAATGTTTTCACTGACAACTACATGAAATGAATGACAAGTAGCATAGATGAATATAGACACACACACACACACACATATATATATATATATATATGTATGTATGTGTTCGACGTAAGCCAACACCACGTGATGATAATTAACAGGAAAAATACCCTGGGGACATTTTGCAGAACAATATATTTGGTTAAATAATGCAAATGTTTATTTAAAATAGCAATAGCATTATGCAAAAACAATGCCAATGAAAATATTTGCACTGCACTTCATATTTATACATTATTATTATTATTATTATTATTTATGTCATTACTTTGAACATCTGTCCATGTTTCTGTGTGTGTGTGTGTGTGTATCTGTGCTTCAATCCCAGCGGCAATTAGTTCAAGAATCACATCAACTTGTTATGATATCAGATTAAATTAAATGTTTTTCCAACCACATTTGTTTGTCAAAATACCAAACGCACCAAATACATATACCTATGTAAATAAAAAAAACCTCAATTTATAGTTACTTCATCTCAAAAATAAAATAACAAGAAAGAAATTTTATTTTTTATGTGTACATAAAACTTTTGGTCCCTTTCCTTTAAGCATATATATTTCTGTTAAACTCACCGCATAAATGATTGATGACAAAATATTATTGAAAATCAATCAAGCTATGAAACATGAAAATAAAAAAAACCATAGCCATGGTAAATATGTCAAAGACAATTAATTATGAAATTCAGAAAGCAAAGCCAAACGCCCACAAAAACAATCAAATCAACCAAAAAAAAAAAAGAGAAGAGGACAACAAATTTATGAAAAATGTGACTGACAAAACAGACATTCACAATAATTTGTACAAACAAACACGATAGGGAGTTAGGGAGAGGGTGCGGGGGTTTGGAACTGACTGACTGTCTATGCGAACAAAGGTATAAATAAATCAGTTATAATAAAGAGAAAGAGCGTCCGCAATTATAAAAACAATTTTTCAATAAAAAAAAAAACGCCAGACAGGAGTAACTGTAACCATATTTAGGGGCCATCCCATGCAGACAGTAAAAATAATGTTTGCCACGGAGAAGTAATTATAATGTTGCCACTGCAAACACATGTTCACGATGCAACCACACAAACAGCGGCAGCGGCAGCAGCAGCTGCTGGCAGCAGACAGTGCACCCCGCCCCGATGATGAACGATTTAATCAATAAACAAATGTAAAAATATGACAAACAAATTAATAAAAATGCAACAATACAAAACGATTTAAAACAAAGTTTCGAATAAAAAAAAAAAGACAAGGAGCACAATGACAAAATGTAATAAATGAAGCTGCGTGTCGGCCTGTGAATGACAATGGGAGACAACTGAGAACAGGAGCCAATCCGATGGGTAGGGAGCACCCGCAGCTAAATATAGCTGCCCCGCACACCCTCACCCACGACCATTGTCGAGTAATTGTGACAATTTGGTCCCAAATGGCATAACAAATGTTGAGGGTAGGAAATGATGTGTGAAGTGCAGCTGATATGTCGCCCCTCCCCTACCCCCCTCTCCAGCTTCCACCAACCCTTTGATAGTGGACGGAAGTGATTTCTGGTTTTATTGCACGACTGCAGCAGTCAATCGCAGACTAACCAGACTACCGCCCATTATGAGGCATAATGCGAATCTCTGCTGCCACCGCTGCAGCAATGAGCAGAACTACAACAATTACCAAATTGATAAGCCAAATACAGAACAATTGGCAAGTTAATCAGCAGCAGCTATGATATACTCTATAACATAAGATAAAAAAAAATTACTGTTTTCTTTAATTATTATTGAATGCTATTTTTATCCGAAAAGAAATTTGCACTTCGACTTTGTTAATATTAAATTAAATTGCACTTTTATTTTAAAAAATAATGATAAACTATTGAAATAAAAAAAACAATGTTTTCCTTAACAACTTATTTTATTAGCATCCGAAGCTATTATTTATTTATTCAATGAACAAAATATAATATTTTTAAGTAAATATGCACTGCTCAAAACTAAATCATAAACTAAAAAAAACAGTGAAGAATAATTTCAGAAATTTAAAAAAAAAAAACTTGGCTTAGTTGATAAGCAGTTTATCTTCTCTCCATTCTAATTGTGAGTGTGTGCATAGCAGCAAATTCGAAACCTATTCAATGGCATGCAACGAGTTGATTTGAGCATGCAACATAGGGGGGGGGATAACGACAATAACAATTTGTGGAGCCGGGATGCCTCAACAGGCAGTGGTGGTAGATTGGAGAGCTTAAAGGATTTGGAAATGCGCATTTCCGGATTTGAAGCGCATAATTAAGCAGTCGCGGGATGCCATAAATAATGAAACGAGTATAATCCAAAATCCATTGGCAGCATCAATTAGGTTCTATGCCTTTAGGCTCAAGCCAAAATAGTGTGATTGTTGGCCAATTAGCTAGACACACACACACATATATATATGTATATAGATATGTATAAGTATAATATGTTTGAGCAACTGAATGGTGCGCATAGCGATTGACCGCCGAAAGGTCAAAGCAAATGCTTATCAGAGTGCCCCATGGAGGCCCATAAATCAAGCGCGAAACGGTGGCACGTGATTGCCGCTGTTGCCGTTGTTGCCGCTGCTGCAATTGTTTGACCCGATGGGAAGGGGGGGAAAAGGAGGGTGCACTTGCCTGGTCATAAATTAAGTATTTAGAACTTTGCTGCGTTTAACGGCTTGCAATAAAATGAATACATTTTTTTTTTCTGGACTGCGCTGTTTTGTCAACTAATTGAAACATTATCTTCTGTCTCTTTCCAGCTAATTGCGGGGCAGACCATTAAGAAACATTGTACGTAAAACAGAGTGCGTGTGTGTGTGTGAGAGTGCGGACAAGTTGCGTCTGCCACATAAAAACAATTAGAAGGCAATAGAAAAATCGCCTATAAATGTCAACGGACAAATATTTTCGCGGAAAAGCAGCCAAAACAGCGGAAAATCTAGCAAGCAACAAAAGACAATTTCCACTCAACACTTGGCAACATGCTCCCAGACAGCAGCAACATTTCAAAATTGTTGCTAAGCGGCGATGGCAACAACAACATACCCTCAACCACTTCGTGTGTGTTTAGTCGCGTTCGTATCTCTGTCGGCTGCGTATGTGTCCCTCTCGGTAATGTGACGCGCTCGTTCTGACTTCACCACAGCGACAGAGCAGAATGACGAATTAATATCAGATAAACAAAGCAGAGAGACGAAGATACGGTTGTGGGATGCGAGGAGCGGAGTGATAGGAAATGCAGTCGTGCGTGCAACTGAAATCAAAATTGATAATACGTAAACAATAAATCAAAATACAAAATGTGCTGAAAAATCGACGAACATATATCAAATTAAATGAAATTAAGTTAAATAAAATAAAATACCTTAAGTGAAAAAAGCCAAAAAAAAAACTAAAAGAATACAAATTTATACAAAATACCCGATATATTATAAAAAAAAAAAAATAAATATTACAACAATAATCAAAATATTAACCAAAGTTGAAAAATGAGCATTTATTAATAAGATAAGAGCTTAAGCCTTGTCCTAATGAATAAACACTGCCAAAAACTACATATGTAGCTAATGATTTATAATAATGGACACCAATGCAGACTAGAGACCAGACTCCTGACACCAGACTCCCTCCCCCCCAAGTGACAGCAAACGCGCCAAATTAAGCTAAATCTGGCAAAGAGTGCGCCAAATTAATTAACTCGCTCGTCAGCTGCTCAACTCGCTGCAAAACTCTGCAGTTCCATTAATTTCACACTTTATTAATGTCAAACGTCGAGTGCGGAGCAAGTGGGCCAGTGGCAAACGCTTGCAAAGTGTCCAAAAAGCGCGACACGCTGACAATGTGGCAGACGCTATCAACGCTATCCACATCACTCACACTGCTTCCCACTTTACTCACTCCTGCCACTGCCACTGCCCCAGCGGGCTGCAAGTGTGAGCCCGGGCAACGCATCAGGTCAAAGCAACGCCTCAACATTAGTGGCAACAACACGGAAATGCAAAGTCACAGCCAGAACGGTGGCAGCAATGCGGCCAACATGTTGCCATCAACATCAGCAGACATTGCGACGACAACGAGAACGACAACAACAAAAACAGTGGCAACAGCAACAGCAACAGCGGCCACAACAGGCTCTGTGGCGCTGACAGCGACAGGAGTAGTGGCAATAACTGAGCGTAGGTGTCGCTGCCACAGGGCCAGAAACAGCAAAGTTGCAGCCAGCATGCTGCACTGGCTCCTGCTCCTGTGCATTTTTTGCGGTAAGTACGAGCAGCCAACTAAACAACCAAAAAAGCCAACAAATGAGCTGTGGCCAAAGGCCGCAAGTGACTTTTGGCAAAATTCGCTTAAGTGTCTCTGATTTACTGCACCGCACAAAAAACCCCAAAACATTTCCCCAGCAACACAGTCAAGTGATATAGAAATCGGCAAGAAATCCAAATAAAACAACGCAAGAACATGAAATAAAAATATAAAAAAAAAAAATAGTTGTTGCATTAGTCCTGCAATAGCTAACAAAAATACAAAAAAAAAAGAGTCATGCAGCAGGAATCAAGATGAATTTTCGTGCATTTTTGTGCAGATTTGTGTGGGGCTTTAGCAGCAAAAAGGACGCTTAATACATACATACATATAGTGTATATGTATTTATATACGGCTGACATGAAAGGAACATTCCCACAAGCGACATACCCAAAACGCTTGTGTCTGTTTGTGGTTCTTAGACCAAGTTTCAAATGCCACAGTAAGAAGGCAAAAACATGATATCATATTGAACAACAAAACAATACCCTTTAAAAAAACAAGAAACAGAATTATGGTTTTTCCATGTTGCATTATTTTTATTTTGTTATTTAATATACTTATTAATTTTATTTATTTATTTAATGCAAATATCAAAGGAACAACAAATATAAATCCTAAATTAAAATAATTATAAATTAAAATTACTTTATATATTAAAATCAAATTTATATATATTGCATCTACTACAAAATATATATATAAACAGGGTATTGGTAAATGGCTAAACATTCAGAGCAAAACATTTGAAAGTATTGCCAAGAAATAGAAGAAGATTAAATGGCAGAGAACAGTGCAGTAATGGGTGGTGGAAGGGGGACAGGGAGGAGATGGATGCACAGCTGAGGCAGCAATAATACAAATTGACTCGTGTTTTTCATTTCTGAGTGTGTGTGTGTGTGTGTGTGTGTGTACGTGTGTGTGTGTGTGTATTGTGGTGCTGTTCTCACCATTTGCTTTGCTGCTTTCAATAATTTTGCTTGATTTTGCAGCTGTAGTAGCTGTTGGGTTTTTTTGCTATTGCTGTCGAGGTTGCTGTTTCTTGCCACTTAAAACTGAAATTAACTTCAGCACACGAAAGTGTGCAACGAAAAACGAACATGCCAATTCCGGCAACATTTATATACGTGCTGGATATACTCGTATGTGTGTGTAAGAGTTGTTTGATTATTTCTTTTCAAAATGGATGCTGCAATCAATTATAGAGCACCACAAAGCGAGGAGGGAAGACAGAGAATCAAATTCGGTTAGCGAGCCACCATAGCAGACCCGGCGTCGACCGGAGTGCCAAGAATAATGGGGAAACCAGCAATTGAGGTTTTTACCGCCGCTGGCAGCGCAGTCATTTTTAAAGCCAAGTCTTTGTTATCGATTTGCCAAAGCAAACTCAAGGCGAAATCGCTGTGCTGTGCTGTGCTGTGCTATGCTAAAATAAACTGAAATCAATTAAGTTAAGCTCAATCAGCCACTCAGCCGAGCAGCAAAAACCAGCAAGCCACCACGCACAGCTCGACCACGCAGCTAATCAAGATAAATAAATATTTACAATTAATTTAAAATATAAACACAATTCGGCCGCAATTAATTTTCGCCAGCACCAGGCAGATTTTCAACCCTATAATATTCGGCGTTATGTATACGCCGTGTTGAACTAATCAAAAAAGCTGTCGAAGACAGTCTTTCCTGCTGATAACGCTCTCATCGCAAAGTAGTTGTACGTAGCACATGAATAAATGAATGAACGCATGAATAAGCAATTAACTGTAATGATCAACGCCCCGACAAGGATAACTTGTGGCAAACCCAAGTGGCAGCATTGTGGAAATATATGCGCAACACAAGGTTAAAGCAAAGCAAACGCGTTAAAGTATCCCGAAAAGGGTCAAGCAGCCCCTTTAACGAGTGCCAGCTGAGGGGCGGCAAATGTGCAGCTAATGAGTCCCAAGCCCAGTCTCAGTCCCAGCTCCATCTACAGGTGTACACAAAAGTAGCCGTTGGACTGTGGAATGTGCGTGAGCCTGTCTGTCTGTCCGGCTGACTGACTGCCTGTCCCGCCTACCACCTTCCTCCTGTCTGACTGGCTGAGCGTGCTTAATGAACTACAATCAATGGCGCCAGTCGATAAGCAACGAAAGGCGAGTGATTGTGCGTGCAACATGAGGCTGACCGCAAATGCGCAGAGATATATATACTGTACACACACACACACACACACACACACACACACACACACACACACACAGACATAAACAAAATGATTTATACAGAGCGCTTTTTGCTCGGCTTGGCGCATTAATTACGTAAATTTTGTTGAAATTTATTTAAGCGCATAGCTCTATAGATTCAACGATTTCTCATATATATATTCGTACACTTAACGAAATTATTTAAACATGCAGCAAAATGTGTACGTCGTAAATATATTCTCAGCATTTAATTGCGCTTTTGAGGAAATTTCTGATTGCCTTTTGTTTGTGTCAAATCAAACGAATTCTTTTAACAAACTACTTTTCTTTACTGAAAAGTCTTGTAGAAAAGAAAATAATGAAAATATATTTCTCAGTATATATACATAAATATATATATATAGTTATCATATTCACCAGGTTTTTAATATAAAAATTATTGTGCAATTCTTTTGCTGTCCATCGGGTTTTAATTAAATGCATTGCTTACAATCCAAGTAAATAAAAAAATATCTTAAAGCCAAATAGTTCGTTATTGAGAAGTCGAGACAATTGTGATAAAACTACGGCAAATAAAGTGAGGAAAAAAAATATTAAAAGAAAAATTCAGCAAGGATTCATTATAAGGAAGTTCAATTTTTTTTTATCGAATTGGACTGCATATAAAAATCAGCCAACCTCATCGAGCAAACAGCAGTGATATCCACAGCAGCAGCAGCACACACACACACACAAACACACAAGATATTCATTATTGTTTACACTTATTGACACACACACACACACATGCACACATGTTGGAAAAGAGGACATGGCACAGATGCAGCTGTTCCTGATTTTCAGGCTTTGACAGGCTGTTTGACAAATGTTACAAAGCCAGCATTTCACATTTGACTTTAATAAAATCCCAGCTACGTCAGATAAATAAATAAATATATATGAAATTTTCGAAAAGTCACAAATGGAAAACCAAATAAGAAAAAAAAAATGATATTTATAAAAATGATATAATAAAAGTAGAAATGCAATTATTACAGAAAATCGATGAGAAAATATTTTGATGCACCTGTTACTTATTACATTTCATATTGCTGTCTGTTAAAATAATAATACAATTTAAATTCACAACAAATTCAAATCAAAATTCTTATAGCAATGTCCAATAAAATAAAACCACTTAGTATTAAATTGTTTTTGGGTTAACACTCAAACACATTTGGAAACCATAAACTGCGTTGAATGGGAACTCAACTTTGCAGAACAAATTTGAGTATATTAAAACAACGTAAAAACCATTCAGTATATAAACCCAAATCCAGCAGACATAGCAGACACAGCGGCATTCAGCCAGTTGGTATTAGCCATAAATGTTGACCAAAAATATTAGTTGGATGGCCAAGTTCTCAGAGCGTATAAAAACTTTTTAACATTTCAATTTCAAATTCAACACATAATTATATATTGCTATCTCACTCTAGCCACACACACACACACTCTCCTCTCTCTCTCTCTCTCCTCTCTCTCTCCCTCTCTCTCTCTCTCTCTCTCTCCGTCTGTGTGCAGTGGTCAGTCGCAATGTGTCAGCAACTTTTCAAAATTGCAACAGTGCCAATTTGTCGAAAGTGCCGTGTCCCATCCCATGTCCTTGCGTCCTTTCGTCCTTTTGTCCTTTCGCACTGCCAGCTGGCGATTTGTAATGAGAATTCAACTCAAAATTTTACTGCTCGCAAATTATGCAAACATTTTGCTGGCACTGCTCGTTCACAGTTGATATGTAAATTCACATAATTTTTACGATGCTTATGCATAATGGTAAATAATTGAAACTCATTTTTTGTAATGAGCGGGGCGTGGCAGAGTTGTTGTTGTTGTTGTTGGTTATTTTTCGCAATTTTGTGTTGTGTTAATTATCGCCGAATGCTGTCAAAATTAATTACAGGCGTTAGCCAAAGTGAGTCTCTAGTTGTGTGTGTGTGTGTGTGGGAGCGAAAAAAATTTCATTTTATGCATTTTGTTTTTAGTGTTAGGCAAGCGAAAACAACTCGAAGAATTCATGAGTGAACAATTATTATTGTTAGCTAAAAATTGCTCAGCTTAAAAGTTGGCCAGTTATTGGATTTTCTGCGCAGCCAAACGATAAATTAATTGCCAGCCATGTGAAGGGAAACACAATGAGAAAATTTGTAAAAGTTGCCAGTTAAAGTTGCTTTAAGAACAAAACATTAAAAACTTACATATATATATATATATAATATTTAAGCTCAGGCGCGCTACAAAATGTGCAAGCACATTTTTTTTTGTTGTTTGCAAAAAAAAATATTTTACACATCATGGCGCCGAAAGCCGCAACTGGATAAGCAGCTTGCGGCCGCCTCACAAAGCTGCTCCAAGGAGTAGATTGCACAAATGAGCAAATGTTGGCTCTGACTGCCAAGGGAGCGGCAGCAGCAGGCGGGACACGAGCTTTGGGGGCAGACAATAAGTTAAATTAGTTCTGTAGCGGCGCAGCATCTATGCAAGCACACAGTCTGCCACTTTCTGTCTCCTTCTTGCCCCCTCTCTCACTCTCTCTTTCTCGTGCTCCATGACAACAAAAATATTACTCATAAATTATCACAAGTGAGTTCATCACACGGCTTGCACTTGCTACATTGAGTGGCCGCTGCTTGTCTATCGGTGCAAAAGTTCGCCTGGCTATTGCCTCCTCGACAGCTGCTCCTGCATACCCCTTCATACCCCTTCATATCCGGTTCAAGCCACAACTATGTTTACCTCCATCCCGTACATATTTGTAACTAAATCTGTGAGCTCAGCAACAAAAGTTTATGTGCTTGATAATATGAATGTGTGTGTGCGTGTATGTGTGTGTGTGTGTGTGTGTGTTGCCTGTTGAACGGTTAGTGTGGCATATGGCTGGCGCACATTGTCATAATATTGAATGCATGATATATTGAATTGTGCAGTCAATAAATGTTTTATTACCACAGCTGTGTTTACTTCAGTTTCTGCATAGAACTGCGTAAACCGGCGACTAAATCAAGCCAACTAGTTTGGATGTGTTTGGGTGTGTTTGGGTGTATTTTTGGTGTCTGTCGCAAATCAAGCCAAGCCAGCAACTGTCAATGTTATGTAACATATACGGCTTTCTATTCACGCTGAGAGAGATTAACTATGCTGGTGCACAGAAAAATAAAAAAAGAATATATTCCTCAACACACACTGCTTAGTTTTGACTTGAGTTGCGTCGATAGCATTGGCATCTGGTAAAGCCACTCGATGCACACTTACAAACTGCATGGCTATAAAGCTAAGCTCGAACTAATTTCCAAAGCCAAATAGGCGCAAGGAGCACAGATGAAACGAAACGAATAGAAACTGCTGCCAGGCCAGATACAAAAAGCAAAACATTGTCAGCAATGTGAATATTGTCCACGAGGATGGCGCAGGATGTGGCACAACAAGCACCAGCAGCAGCAGAAGCAGCTCCAGCAGCAGACACAATCTCTAACGGATATTGCGCACAGCCTAGGCCAAAACTGCGTAAGCTTGGGGTCGGTGGCGGGGCGGGGCGGAAACGGTTTTGTCAAGGCTGGAACAAAATTGAACAAGTCACTGGAGGCGGGCAACACTCGGATGGTATTGCGTTGCTATCAAGATTTCAGTTAGACAAAAAAAAAGCCACATAAAAAAAAACAACAAAAACTAGTCGAAAAAATAGGTGGAATTTCGAATACCCTATTTAAATATTTATTTATGTACAAATTACAAAGAAATGGTTGAAGACACAAAAAGTTAACTTTCTAAACTATAAAAAATAAAGATTGAGGAAAATAAAGTTTACTAATTTTATTATAGTTAATACTGAATTTTTTATTACAATGCGATAGTCGAACTTGAACTTTTAAGACACCACTTAAACAACTTTAACTATCTATTTAAAGTTCGGATAATCCGGAATACTTAGTTTTATGTTGAAAATAAATACGCAACAATATTAAGGGATTTTTTTCGCAACAAATTTGTAATAGCCTTGGCAAGAGTAGAAGTGGTAGAAGTTGAAAGTGTTTGCTGACAGTAGGCAAAGGGTGAAGCGATGACAAGACAAATAAAGTAAGAAAAAAAAAGCTGAAAAAAAAAATAGAAGTGGAAAAAATAGACAAAAAGAGGTTTACAACTTCTCGTAAGGCGGCTTAAGCGATTTGCGAGTTTATGAAAAGCCAAACACACTTTACTCACAATCTTATATGCATACATATGCATGTGTGTGTGTGTGTGTCAAAAAAAAAAAAAAAATTGTACAACAAATGGAAAATTACTTTTTGATGTAGTCAGTCTAGTTGGCCATGCATGCCAGTCTACAAACCCTATCGATTGGCTGCTGCTCCTGCTGCTGCTACTAGTTGGCTAAAATGTAGCACTTTAAGCCGCTTGTTTGACTTTAAGTGCAACGCCAAAACTGCTTGCCACGAGGCACGCTGCACGGCAACCGTTTTCTGAAAATCGCAGCATATTTTAATCCCAGCACTTGATGGTGCCCCAATGCCTATGGATGGAACTTGAATCGATGACGATGTTGTATTTGATATGGATGATGCCGTTGGTCCTTCCACGGACAACGTTCCACGACGTATCAATATTGTTTTACGATCCCTGCGCTCTGACTTTTATGCAAATTTGGTCACGTACAGCAGCCCCATCCTGGCATAATGTTGAAAGAGTCTCGTCGTATGCAACGCACATGTGTTGCAACTGTTGGCAATTTGCGGGCTTGAAATTTGATGGGATGACTGCGGGCCGGGCCGACTACCTGTCGCCTAGCTTTCATGGCATACTCCGGGCATCAACTGAAATAAATCTCATATAGCTTTTACACACATCTCGTCTCGTCCACTTACAGATGCCGCCCAGGCAACGCTGCGCAATGTCAACCTGCTCGTGGAGCCGCCGGCCGTGCGACGTGGCCAATCGGTGGCACTACGCTGCGAGTATCAGTTGGATGGGGCACCGCTCTATTCGATTAAGTTCTATCGCGGCCAGTTGGAGTTTTATCGCTTCACTCCCGGCGAGTATCCGCACACGAAGGTCTTTCAGTATCCCGGCATTAAAGTGGACGTAAGTCGAGTTTCCACTTTTATTTATTATTTTTCTTTCCCTTCTTTTTTGTGATTATTACACTTAATCACTGATATATATATATATACTTGCAGGAGAGCAGCTCGAATGCCACCCTGGTGGTCATACGCAATGTCAGCTTTGGACTATCCGGCAATTTCAGCTGCGAGGTGACAGCTGATGCTCCACTCTACTCGACAGCCACCGCTTATGCGCAAATGCAAGTTGTGGGTGAGTACCGTATAATAATAATGCCTGTCCACGCCACGTCAGTCTCATTGGTGCAACAATGGGGCAGCCTCATCAGGATCAAGCGCCTCCCCGTTCTCGGCACTTAACATGCATGCTGGGCAATCCTCTCAACTCCCCTTCACATCCTTTTATACAAGCTGCTGCAGTTGTAAGGACCTGTGCTGAAGCTATATTTACATAGGATTTCACAGAGAACTTTAACACGGCGACTGCTCCTCAAAGTAGTCGAAACTTTTGAAGTTCATTTTCGCAACTTAAAATGCAACTCGATTCCCCAAAAATCCCCAAAAAAAAAACCCAAAGAAAACTTTTTGATTTGCTTGTGAATTCAATACTAAAATTAAGCTATTGAAATTAATTAACTTAGTTTTGGAATATTCGTTAAATAGTTGTACTGAAAAACTGATTAACTTATTTTGGTATATACATTATAAAACATTCTATATACGAAACCAATATATTTCAACAATCCATTCTTTTTCAGCACACAATAAAAAATCGAAGAAATTTTCACTTAACATTTTAGCCCAATTCATATGCTGAGTTAATATAATCTGCACAGTTCGCAGAAAAAGATTTTTCATGCATGTTTAAACAGCAAAAATCTTGATCTAAGATCAAAGAATCTGAAACCTTAGAAATTTTAATAGTACACAAATAAAATTCCTTAAATCTTTCACTTTATATAACAGCAATCAAAAACGAAAGGATTTCCTATTAAACGATTTTTTTCGTTTGAAATCTATTGCAGAATTTCCAGAGAAACGACCCCAACTATTTACGGAGCAGACCCGCTACGAGCCGGGCGATGTGCTCCGGGCCAATTGCAGCACGTTGCCAGCGAGACCACGTGCCGAGCTCCGCTTCACCATCAACCAGATGCCGGTAAGTGTAAATGGATGCTCCTTTTGGTTTAATAGCTGCGCGCAGTCGCCTTACCATTTTGGCCAAAAACACAACAATTCTGGCTTTAGTGGAATGAGTTATTTGCATTACTTTGCAGAGTTTGTGGCAGCCCCTAATTAAACAGCTTTGGCCTGGTAAATTGGATCGTAAATCCGATATAATTAGAACAGTTCCTTAAACTCGTGTGGAGCACATTTGGGATGGGGCAATCTCTGTCAAATTTGTCGTTCATTTATGTATCTTATAGTAGTCGAATGAGAACCGTACTTAATTAAAATATTTCTCAAGCCAAGAAAAAAAAAGGTGTAACCTGCAGAAGCAAAATTAAGTTAACAAAACGCCGAAAAGGGTTGCGTGCTTTGATTTGGTTGTGCGATTTGCCCTTGTCATTTATCATTACGCAAGAAGGCCAAATAAAATAGGGAAATATCAAATGGAAAATGCCAAATGCCAAATGACAAGTGGAAAATATAAAATGAGAAATAGAAAAGGCAACAAATAAGTCACTTTGGGTCACAGAGTCAAACTCAGAGTCACAGAGAGTCACATGCAAAACGCATATAGCCCGAAGAGAGGATTAGGATCATTAGTCATTTGGCGGCATTTTCATATTTGCATCAATTTTGCGACTGGGCGCTAATCAGTTGCATAAATCAGGAATGAAATGTTAGCTGGTGTCCGGGTTCGGGTTCGGGTCCGGGACCAGGGCGGGGCGGGGCCATTGCTGTTAAAAAGCAAATGGTTTACATTTTTGTATCCCGTTTTGACCGCAGGGCTGACTAACCTTTTTTTTTTGGTTTGTAGCATTTGCTGTTATTAATCATAGCCACGACATAAAATAAATTACGTTCAAGTTGTGCACAGAAATTGCGCCCCGAAAAACCAAAACCGGACGCTGACTTCAAATGAATTTACGAGACAACACTTTTCAACTGACACGCCCCCGAAAGAGTCACAGTGAACATTCGATTGTCGACTGTCGTGCTGTCGTCTGTCTTGCTGTCGTCTGTCCTCTGTCTTTGCTGTGGACAGACACTATTGTCTGTTCTACGACCCAGTGCTGCCACCAGGCAAAAGAAAACTTATTAAACGCTTCATAAATTTTTATATTATGTCTACCCACATCATCAGACATAACGTGCTCTGGCAGCTTCTCGCATACTTCCCGATCTGCTGTGCGCTATCTCTCTCGCTCTCTCTCTCTCTCTCTCTCTCTCTCGCTCTCTCTCTGTCTCTGTTTCTCTGTACATTTGTGCGTCTTATCCAGCCGTTTTGTATCTGTCGCTAGCTGTTGTCTACTTTTCGGCGCACACACACAAACACACTCACACGCACACACACAAACACACTCACACTCACGCACACACACTCACACACACATACGCTCACATGCAGGCCGTTGAACACTTTATCTAGATGCCGCTTGCTTCCTTCCACTTTCAGTCAAGCAACTAATGACAAAAACCGAGACAAAAGTGCGCTGCTTGAATGTGTGTGTGTGTGCGTGTGTGTGTGTGTGGAGGTTAAATGTCCGTCTGTCTGCCACAGTGTGCCATATAAAATTTTATGTGTGTTGTGTTTATGTTGGCGTAGACAGTCAACAACAACAACAACAACACAAACAGCACAAACAACACAATATTCCATTTATTCTGCTGGCATTGGCCATGCAATTTAGTTTCATATGCCTGCAGAGTAGATGCTTCTCTGATATTGAATTATGATCCCGCTGCTAGCTCTTTAAATGGCCTGCCCAAGGCACCTCTTATTGCAATCCATCGACGCATAAATAAGTTATGCCAGATTAAAGCCAAAATCGCACAACATGTGTTCAGATATGAGCCAAGACTCAGTCCAAGTTTAGACAAGTTTAGTTTTAGCCCTAAAATCTGCACTTGATGTCTGATTGATGGGAAACACAACCTTATCACTGGCATTACTTTTTGCACTTTTCTTAACTTTGTGCTTCAATTTATTTCATATAATAAAAAGTTATTATTCATTAAGAAAAGTACAAAAACTTGGCAAAATTGTCTAGAAATGTTGGCAAGAGCTAAATTCCATATGCATTAAGAAAAATAAAAAAAATCAAACCAGACACATGTTGGCCCAGACGCTGAGGGAATGGGTCAAGGGTCAGCCGTCGTAATCACTAACATAATTTGTTATAAAGTTTTTGTCATATTAATGGAAAAAATCTGAAAATGTTTTTTTTTTTGTGTCATGGGAATTAGTTGGGATTACAGCTGCTGAGAGTTTTTTTTTTTTTTTTTTGGAGTTTGCGGCCATTTAAGTGGCATTCGACAATTGGATCGATTTTTTTGATAAATTATTTAGATGCAGCGTGTGAGGGGGGAATTAAAGTAGAACTACTCAATATGTGATATAAGAGCATAATTAAAGCTGAGCAACAGCTTTAAGTGGCTGTGATTAATGAATCGACAGCACATGTTGAGAAATAGAAAAAGTGCTAACTGAAATAAATAAGAAATTATATTAAAAAAAAAACACACAATTTTTGTGTGTTATTTTCTTAAAGTAACACAACTTGAGAGCTCATATTTTATGTAAATATAGTGAAAGTAATTTACATATGCAAATTTTGACAACTACTTCATTTTGAGTGTCCCTACAATATTTTAGCCTTTTTTTTTGTAATTAACATAATCCTTGTTGGCGCAAATTAACATGTTTCGCGAACAAACCAATATTAATAGGAGGTCATTAAATGGAATTTATTCACGCCAAACTGAAACAACATGCAAAATCAACAGACAGTTATGTTGGCCATTCGAGCCATGTGAATCTTGGCTAAAAACAATTTGCCTGCTAAATGTCTACGCAAGCAAAGCCAAACATTTATTTAATTGCCAAAATGAATGTTTTTTTTTGGGGGGGTGCAGGTTGCAGGGGCTGTTTGGAGTTTGGCGTAGTTGTCTGGCACTCTGTGGGGCGCCCCCCCCCCACCCCTCGATGCCATAAAGGTAAATCAGAAGAAATATGAGGGTATTTACACTTTTGGGTCGCTGCCTCAGCCACATGCTTAATTAAAGCGCTTCGCGTCTTAAGAGTTTCTCGTAAATTACGCGGCATTAAATTCACAAAAGCGTGCGAGCGGCACGAGCACAATACACTGAGAGAAAGAGGGGGAGAGAGTGCTGAAGAGAGAGAGAGGGGAAGAGGGAGAGCGCTGGGTGCAAAGCGAGTTAACTAAAAATGGCTTTTTATGTCGCTGCGCCTTTGCCAGCATGAAAATAAAAATAAAATTCAAATATAAAGTTAAGCCAAAAAACGCACAAGAAGAATAATAAATGTCTGCGTGCAGCGTGGTGAGCGTATAGAGCTGTATATATATACATATATATATATATGTACAAGTGCGCAGAATTGTTATGGTAAAAAGGGTTAAGGGCGAATAACACAAAAAAACAAAAACAACAACAACAACGCACAACAATAAAGCGATTTTGCCCCCTTTTGTTGTGGGTGTGTGTGAGCTGCTTGAGAATTGGCTACGCCCAAAGCAACAACGCTATTCAAATATCCTTGCAAAAAAGGATACCAGGTATATGCCACAAGACTTCACAGTTAGTTGTCTTAGTTTGCTGCAAATAGGGTGTTTAAAAGTCAACCGTTTTGGGCGTTGCTCCTCTGCTGACCCAAATTGAAGGCGAGCAACGTGCAATTTCTTTCACCTTTTTAGGGCACTAAACAGCGCAAAATACATGCATAAGTAAATGGCTCTCAAATGAGTTTGTAAGTGGAAATGAAATGCGTATTTATTGTATTTAAATTGCCGGCGTTTCGTGGAGGGTTCAGATTGTCATTTGCAGCAGCAGTGGCAGCAGCAACAGTGGCAGTAAGAAGCAGCAACAACGCAAGCGGACATGCAGCAAACGGAAATGACAACACAACCATTTGCAATATGGCGCCTGCACTTCCTGCATCGACAACAATGGCCATTTGCAAGTAAAAGCCTAGTCACGATGCAGTTAACAGCTTTTCTTCTCGCTCCATGCGTAAAGATGCGCCAAACGGAAATGATAAGTCCCAGTTCCAGTTCCAGTCCCTGGCAAATGAAGCGGAAAGCTGTGTAAAAAGGCTGAAATAAATATGCATATGCACATGCAAATGCCTGAGCAAGATTTGAGCTTGACTTAGCCAAGCTTCAAGAGTGTGAGAGGGAGGGGAGAGAGTGGGGGAGACGACGAGTTAAAGCGTCGAACAGATTTAGGCCCATTTTCCTAGGAGTATTCTCCAACTGTTGTTGATGTTGTTGTCATGACGGAAATGAAATTTTTAAATGCGCACAATGCAACCGGGTATGGCAGGCAGCTAGGAAGGCGCACAGGGCGGCTGAAAGACGGATGCCCAGATGGAAAATGTTGCCACTGTTGCCGTTGCCGTTGCAGTTGCAGCAGTGGCAGTTGCAGTGGCTCCGTTACTCAAAGGCAAAAGTGCAAATAGTTTGCATTGCGTGCAGCGTTAAAAGCGTACATGCAACGAGCAACACGAACCACCAGCACATCCACATCCACTTCCACTAACAACAGGAACAACCTTGAACAGCAGACACTCCAAACAAACTGTCGGACATTTGCGTAGCCGAAAAAAACCCAGGCAACAGGGCGTATGAGTGTTGCAACTGTTGTTGCTTTTGTTGATTGTGTCGCAGGAAAATTGCTGTTGCTGTTGCTGCTGTTGCTGTTGCTGTTGCTGCTGTTGCTGTTGCTGCTGCTGCTGCTGCTGTTGCTGCTGCTCTTGCTGCTGTGTAACATTGAAAACTGTTTTTAAAAGCCAACAGAGGCGAAATAAAAAATAACAACAGCAACAGCAACAGCAACAACAGCAACAACAACAACAACAACAAAAATATGACATGCCATGTCCGTTCATTCTCAGTATCCGCTTCCTTGCATCGTTGCAAGTTTTCCCGTTAGCTGTTGCCCCCGCTGAATGTTTGCCGTTGGCTGCAGCGCTTTTGTTGCCACTGTTGTCGCAACTGGGCCTCTTTCCCTTACCACCCCCCACTCGCTCACCCACTTCGCTCGCCCACTCAAAAGTTGGCACATGACTTGCCAGTAGCTGGCATTGCCGCAAGTGCAACATGCTTGTAATAACCCCCCCTTTCCCCTTCCCCCCCGCAGACGACAAATTGCCATTCATTTTCGTTGGATATATACTCGCATCGGGGGGGGGGGTTACCCACACATATCGGACAGAAACTTTTCTTTTGCGGGCATTCGCACTCGGCAAATATATATTTTTAGTTTGCCAAGCGGAAGCGGAAAGCAAAATCAGTTTCAGCTGCACGCAAACACGCACACACACACACACACACATACATACATTGCTAGAGGACTATGAATATTTTATAGCATACTTTCAGACTTATGTATGCACTTCATATGCATATGGTAGTTAGTTGCTTAGTTGGTTGTTCAGAGGAGAAGTTAAATGCTTTTAATGTGCTCAACTAATCATGGAAATTACATGGATTCGCAGGTGGCCACAGAGGAGACACAATACATTCGCACAGTTGATAATCTTATAGCATCCAGGCTGAGCATCAAATTGCAATTGCAATCGGTGCACTTTGTGGCCGCCGCCAACAACAATGCCAATGGAAATGGCAATGTCAACACACATGGACGAGTTGCTAATATGCAAAGGACAAATGCATTGGGCACGGGAACAGGCACTGGCTCTGGTACTGGCTCTGGCACTGGCTCTGGTACTGGCGGTGGTGGTGGCGCGGGCCACGCTGGAGGACTCATGTTACGCTGCACGGCTCAAATTGGTGATTTATATCAAGAGTACAAGGAAATTGAATTGGGCACGCCGCAAAAGGATCCAGTGCCGGCAAGAGGTAAGCCACAAGCCACACAACATAACTCGGGAAAACACCTTCGACACTTGTTTTCTAAAAGCATTAAATCACTCATTGCAGTTACCCTCTCATCCGGCTCGGGGTTACGGAATTTCTTGGAGACCTACTTCTACACATCGGCAGCTGGCCGAGGATTTAGTGTGCCCACATTTTTCGTTTGCTGCCTAATCCCCATGTTCTCGATGATGATGATGATGATAACAACAAGCGGCAGCTAAATGCGAAATTGATTACATTCTAGCTAAAAATTACTTACATACATAGAGAGAACAGCTTGAACATGAAATGTGTATAGCATATAGATATTGGCTTCGATGTGTGTGTGTGGCCAATCGTATTAAGCTTAGCCGCTACACTTCCGCCCCCTATCCACCCTCTCCAATCATGCCACAGAGATATCTACACTAACCACTAAATAAATTACACATTTATATATATATATATATATGTTGTACACATTCACATGAAATAATACAATTTTTGTAAATATTTTTTTTATGATGTAAGCTCTTGCACGTACATACAATAGACGGAAAGCACAGCCACGCCCACTTACACACACCAACTCATACAGTCTGCCAGTCTGATCGGGCTGAGTGGCAAACATGGCTAATTGTTAATTAATGTATTATTTAATGATGCATTAATTATTGCATAAATTATTATTTCAACTGCATTTCACTTTATTAAAAAAAAAAAAAAAGAAAAACAAAACCAAATTTGCAATAGCACTTTGAATATCAACTTTAAATATAAGTAAGTAATTAAATAAAGACCTATACAAAAACGCAATTTAAAAATTGTACAAATAAGAAAATATAATAATAAAAAATAAAAACAGCATAGATATTCGAATAAAATATCAAAATTGCATTAATTTTTGGGCTATCGACATGCAAATTAAAGTAAGTAAATTCCGAATTAATTGATTTTTAACATTAAACATAAAATAGTAAACAAATCTAAGGATTAACATATTTGTTTGTATTAATTAATTTTTTATCCCTAAAATTAAGTTGTAATCATAATTGTTGTGTGCCAAAAAACAATGTATAAATTATTTTTGGCTGGCATAAAATTAATTTTAATTTACCATTAGATTTGCCTGTTTTTTTTTTTATCAGTTAGCAAAAACGAATATTTATTAAATTTATTTGTTAACTGAAGTTTTAAAGAGCTCAAATTTTTCATTTAATGCTGTTGCATAAATCATTTTTATTTTTTCGTTTCAATTGCCTAAACATATTTCAAATTGCAGCTCTTACAAGTGCGAAATGTACATTTGCTTAGGGCGTGGCCAATGACAGCGCAAAAGGCTGGCAAGGATCTGCTCTACCAGTGGATGGATGAAATTTGTAAAAGTGCAGCCCCGTTTAGCAGAGAGAGGCGCAAAATGCATTTGCTATTTGCCATTTGCCAGGGCAGCGACTTGGCCGTGGGCCAGTTGAAAGTAATGAAAAAAACTGCGTTTGCCAAAAAGCAAATACCAGCCAAGGCGAAAAACTGAGTTTTTGCCCACTTATGCAAGCAGCCGAGCGAGCGGCAAATAAAAACCAAACACCGAGCCAGCTTCAAGGCAGCACCGCAAAACGGAAACGGAAATCGGAAGCTGCAACTGTGCAACGCAATCGGCCAAAAGAAGCACAGCACAGCAACAGAAATAGGCGGCACCCGGACACAAGGACAACGCGGCAGGCGAACCGGGCACGACGATAAAAGTGTTGCAATTTATGGGCAGGCTGGACGGCGCCCAGGCCCAGGCCCAGGCTCTGCTCTGCTCTGCTCTGCTCTGTCCTTAGCCCCCAGCATCTAACCCAGAGCTGGCAGGCAGGCAGCCAGCTAAAGTTTCTGGCTAATTGATTTTGTGATTTTATCTTTTAATGACTTTTCGCAGAGTGCAGCGCTGAAATTCGTCTGTATGTTATATATATATTAATACATATAACATAGCTTCAAATATATATATATATTTGATTTTAATTGCAAATTACTGTAACTGGAACATTATCGAAAGCCTATAAATTTAAAAAGTCCGCTTATTTGAGTTTACTCTGCTTTTATGAAATATAGTATTTTCAAGCTTAATTAATTTAACTTTTTTCCAATTTTATGAAATTGCCTAAAAGTGTGCTTTAAAAATTGTTTATTTTTCTCTGACAAACTCGCTTAAAAAACGCACTGAAAACGCTTTTAAGTCGCGCAAAAAACGCTTCTTCTAAAAAGTGCAGTGAAAAAATTGGTAAAAAAAAGTTCGACAGTTTCCATGCGTCCGCAATTATGTACAAAAAAAATAAAACCAACTAAATAATTAAAAATAAATGTGTTTTATGCAGTCATTAACATTATTCAAGTTTCGCGATGTTGAACCAATTTTGGTTTGATTAAAAGTCAATTAACTGTGGAAATTGTAAATACAGCTGAATAGAGACATTAAAAAAATGCGAATGGCACTAAAGAAAAATATGTATACATTAAAACAGGAAAGATTCTTAAATTTGTCAATGGCATAAAAAAAGAAAAAGCTAAAAAGAAATTTCTGTATTCAACACTATTAAATTTTACTCTAACAAGAAGAAAACATTTTTCCGTCTAGGGTTTCACTCCTAATTTTGAATGAGCTTGGTAATAAAATGTTATACCCAAATTTGATGTGCTAATAAAACTCAAGGTCTTTTTTCTATGGTCTTTAACCTTGGCCTTATCCAATACCCACCTGGTAATATTTTCGACAATGGAAAATAAATTTTGAAGTTATGTCGACTACACAAGTGCCTCAAGGACACACAAATCAAGCTACAGACAGAGATGGACTCTTTGTATAAGAAAAACGGTATTTTTATTATATTAGAAAAATATGATAATTCTCTCGTTATTGCTTTATTTATATATTTTTCTTTTTAATGTTAAAGATATGAAAAACATGGCATTATAAGGACAGTTAAAAATCAGCAACATTTTGATAGCTAGTTCTTTAACCTTATTTATAATCTAATCAAATCTAATAAAATATTTTTTTTACTATATCTAAGATATAAATAATTAAATGGTAACCCGATTTATTTATTTCCATCAAAGTTCGTTTCTAAATGTGGATATTTCATTCGTGTGCTTGCAACACAATTGCTTCGTTAGCGTTTAAAATACGCTTATTTCGTGTTGAACAGAAAAAAAAAAAAAAAAGTTAGCCAACAATTTATGTTGCATGCCATGAATATTTGATGCTATCGAGCACTTTAACTTTCCGCATTGTAGTGAAACCATTTTTTATGTAATTGCATTTGCGGATTTTGCCAAATGAAATTTTCGCACGAAATTTACATATATTGCATATTGTTCGGCGCAGGCATGTGCAATTTACTGACAAATCATCATTAATATAGCGGCTAGGTAAATTTCCGTGAGTAACTGTGTGTGTGTGTGTGTGGGAGTATCTGTGTGTTTTGATGTACGTGCTTGTGTATGTCTGACTACAATGGTACTTCGTTAGAGCGGCAACGAACAAATTGCTATCAAAATTAAATAAACATATTTATGAAACAAATTTGATTTTGATATTTTTATATGCCTTTTTCACACTTCATGACAAATTATGCAATTTATGTATAAATGCATATTAATTATATTTTTCAAAAAGTGATAAATTTTTAAATTTGCAGAAAAAAAAAATGTTAATGACTAACTGCCCATTGTAAAATGCATTTTAATCGAGTATTTTTTGTTTCACACAATTACAAATAAGGTGCGCAACCAAAATGGCCAACAAACTAATTATCTAGCAAAATTGATTTTTTTTCTAAAATTATTTTTAATAACACATTTGGCAAAATAGCTATGCTTTGTTATAAACACATATATATATAGTGATATTTTGCTTTTAGAATATTAAACACTTTAATAATGTAAAGTAATAACCCTAATTTACGCGTTCATATGATTTATAATATCCTGTTTGCATAGCAATTTGCATTTAATGCAAATTTGCAATAATAACAAATATTGTAATCATTTTACAAGTGCAATTTGGTCATTTTTTTTTTTTTAATACATATTAAGTTTAAATTAAATGGTTGGTGTAATGGAAATGAAAATGAACAAGAGAGAACTTTGCAGTCGGATGTTAACGACTACGAAATACACTGATTCGAATAAGAAAAACAGCTGTCATAAATTAGGGTGAGTATAGCCAATATACCTTTATATATAAATACCTGTTCTAGCAATATACCATTTAAATATGGGTAAATCAATTTACACTAATGAGAGTCACGGTTTTGGTAGGCGGGATGGGCGTAACCATACAATTTTTTGATTAATTCTGCTAGATCAGGGTAAATAGGAGAAGTGGGCTTGGCATTAACCGATCTTTTAAGATTATCTGCAACAACCTACCAAACAAATTTAGTGCATGATTTATACCGTTTGCAATTATCGATTTTTATCGATTTCCTCTTAGCACTCCAAATTTTACACTTTGTCTGACACGGGACAGATCAATAAGTGTTCCAAGTTTGAGTCTCTATCAGGTTGATTCAGTGAGGGAGAGGGGTAGAGAGCTTGACAAAACTAACGTAGTATGATACATTCCAAAACAGTGTATAATTAGCTGGCAGAGCTCGCAGCCAATGTCATTGAGCCGTAGCCTTAAATCCTTCTTTAAATTGCTCGTTTCATCAGCGATTTGTCATACGTGCATCGAGAAATCCGAAGGACTGACAACAGCGAGCAATCAACAACAGTCCCGCAAACAGACCTTGCGGTCAGATCAACAACATAATACACTCAGAAAAAAAAATCACATTTAATTATAAAAAAAACAAGCCGAAAATAAAAAATCGATAACAAATAATTTATATACATGTGAATAAGCTTGGAAATCATTTTGTTAAGAAACCGTCAGAATCATCGATGACTCATGCATAAGTCCAATTAAAATTGATTGGTAATCAATTTGAAAAGCTTAAGTGGATAAGGTAAGAAACCATTGGGCCAATTGAATGTTGAAAGCATTCGGTTTTTTTTTATTTTCAATTGGACTGTGGATAAGTGCTGACTGTAACATCGTTGGGCAGATAGCAATGCAAGGACATAAGTGGACACGATGAATTTCATTTTTGTTATTAACAGTGTAGTGGCTGTCCTGCTGAGCTATTTGAATCAATTTTCGTTTTCACTTCATCAAGGTGCAGGAGAGAGAGAGAGAGAGAGACTGGCCTGTCAACGTGAATTCTATAGCCGGAATACCTAATTGTTGCACAAACGTCCATGCTCCAAAAGCACATACAAGACCGGTTAAGGACAAAAGCTCATTACGCATACGCCGCGTGACGGCGTGGCAAACAATGCCAGCGACAACGACGACGACGACGACGACGACGGTGGCAACATCAGCTGCAGCAGCAACATCATAAACGTTTGAACCACATTTGCACACATGAATTAAGCATTCCACAAAAGTAACAGTAGCTGCTTAGCGGCACATTCCAAGGACTTTCAGCCGCACACCGTACCGCATTTAACTCACATTCACACACACGCACACACACATACACACTCATAACATTCTGCACACCATGCACGTCATGGCATCCTCTTGTTTGTTGAGCGCGTTGGTGGCAATGAGAATGGTGCCACAACTAACCTACAACTGCAGATTCCGCAGTCTCTGGTCTGGTTTGGTTTGGTTTTGTCCCAGTGTCTGTTAGCCAGTTGTGTGCAGTGGCTTAATGCAACGGCAATTTATTACGAACACGTTGGCCAGGTCTACAACGCGGTACATTTATAAACGTAATGTTCAACCCTGATTCTAGATCAATTGTATTGTAAAGACTTTTAAATTAAATTTCTAATTGTCATTTTATTTGCGCGTCTTTCCGTTGCCTATAAATTTCAAGTCCGGTCAACTGCAGCTGGCTAACAAAATACTAAAAAAAATAAAAAATACTTAAAAGAATAAGCAAAAAAAAAAAACAAATTCAACGGAACACAGTTGTCTTTTCCCGCTGGTTATCCGCACTAAATTCAGACGTTGCGACATAGTCTAAAGCCCAACCACACAACAACAACAACAACAACAACAATGAGTTTGTTTCCGTTTCTTGTGTTGTCCTGCAGAGTCTATTGTGCCACAACATACATATTTATTTTTTGTAGTTCTTAACGTATTTTGGCCCTTGTAATTGTTTTTTATTTACCTTTAGTAACCGCAAAATAAAATGGAAAGTTTTTTCCTTTTTTTTTTTTTTGGTTTTTTCCCCTCGGCTTTTCCTTGACAACATGCTTACTTATTTAATATGGTTGAAAATATTAGAGTATTTTGCACACTTTTCGTACTTTGTTCTGGGGCTTTTATCCGCCTTTGCTTTATTTTCTACAATTTTATTTACGCATTTTATTCGATTAGAGTGGCTCTGGCCAATGGCAATTTAGCCACAAGGCGATATTGTGTAATAGACCAGAGTCAAATTGAATTTGCTGAGAATGTGAAAAGCTAAATGTGTTGTGACTGAGAACGGTTTGCAGTGCTGACAGAGCCTCAAATGATTTAAGCCAAAAATGATTTAAGTTCAGCGTTGTAAATATAAATATAATAACATTTTTGTTAATCATTTTAAAGTAAAGCATTTCCTACTTGTTAGTTATTCCTTGATTTAAAAAAAAAACTTAATGTACTGCTAAAAATATTTAATTGTAAACAGTTAAAAACGCTGAAGTCCAGCGTTGAAAATAATAACATTTTTGTTAATCATTTTAAAGTAAAGCATTTCCTCCTTGATTTAAAAAAAAAAAAACTTAATGTACAACTTCTAAAAATATTAAATTGTAAACACTCGCTTCACCTGCTAACTTAAGTCCGACGTTGAAAATAATAACATTTTTGTTAATCATTTTAAAGTAAAGCATTTCCTACTTGTTAGTTATTCCTTTATTTAAAAAAAAAAACTAAATGTACAACTGCTAAAAATATTTAATTGTAAACAGTTAAAAACGCTGACTTAAGTCCAGCGTTGAAAATAATAACATTTTGGTTAATCATTTTAAAGTAAAGCCTTTCCTCCTTTTTAGTTATTCCTTGATTTAAGAAAAAAAAAATTAATGTACAACTGCTAAAAATATTCAATTGTAAAATCTCGCTTCACCTGCTGCCTGTCATTTTAACCTTAATAAATAAATAAATATAAATATGAAGTTCATTTATAAACTCTTTATATAGTAAGAAACAGGTTGTTGCTTTAAAAGTTTAATATGTTTACTTCAAAAAGTCAACTTATATAATTCTGTAGATATTCTTAGGCGTTTCAAATGATAAAATGAAGCAGCAAATTTTACTTTTTGCTCTTACAATTTATTTCAACATTTAATTAGGAGCATCTTTGTCAATGCATGGCAAATCATTTAGATTATGTAAATAAGAAATTCCACAAATACCCCCACACACACACACACACACACACACACACACACACACACACACACACACACACACACACACACACACACACACACACACACAGAGAGAGAGAGGGAGAAACCCTTGTTGTGGTTTGTAAGCCAAGCACTTGAGAAAATTAACAAAATTTCAATCACACTTCATTAGCAGAGACATTTCAATAGGACCATAGAGCGGTTGGCTGGCAATCCAATTGCTATGAGGGTTACAACGTTGTACAACGACATCCACATCCACAACATTTGCGTATTATAAGAATTTACACATGAATATCTCAGAGAGAGCAGCAGCAGCAGCAGCAGTCAAAACTGGATGCAGGAACTCTGAAAAGGGGCGCAGCAGCAGCAGCCAAACATTTTGCAAATGGAATGCTACAAGTGCAAATTTGGAATGGTGTTAGTTGAAGTGAAAGCAATGCTACTGAATATTCTAGCCAAATATTCCGAGGAGCTGATTTTCATTTACATATGCACATATATAAATATTTGTATTTAAGCTGATAAGTATTACTAATGTATATATAAATACCAAAATTAAATCAGTTATTTAATATAATTACTAATTTTACATTTCAACAATAAACATTTATTTAAAATTGTGTGTATATTTATTTATTTTATTTAAAATACTCATAATTTAGTGGAAAGGGTAGTTATAGCCATCATATAAAATAAATTGCAAAGCACTCGTAACTTGCCACACAGGTGGTAAAAACGTAAAAACAGAGTTTTTTGATTTAATACTGTTGCTTCTCTAATTACTTTAACTACTCAGCGGTTTCCCCAAATATTTTAGCAACGCTTCAAAAATATTGCCAGCAAAGATATTTTATTATTAATAGAACACGAAAAAAAAAATAGGAAAAAAAAAATTGGGGGAGATTGCATAAATTCAGCTTTGAGCGAAAGGTGCATGCAAATGCGAAGGGTTCACCAAAAATATTATGTGGATGCGGAACAGGGTCGAGCAGGGCGTGGCAGAGCAAGAGTGAGTCGGATGGTAAAGTCGGATGTGTGCATCATGACTTCACATATTGCCCAGGGCGCCACTAAAATATTATTTCATGAAATTTGCTTAAGGATGCAGCGGTAACTGCAGCATCAGCAGGCAAAAGTTTGCTTATCCTTGAAAGTTTATTTTACGCCGGAAATAAACCAAATTGCGCTCGTCGAGCGCGGGTATGTTGCAAGTGTGTGCCTGTCTGTGTGTGTGTGTGTCTGTGCGTGTGTGTGTGCGGTAAGTGGTTGGTGAGTGTTTACAAAAAACGAGTGCAGACCACACACACACACACACTCACACACACACACACAGTGAACTCGAATCCATCATAATTCGCAACAGCCGCAGCTTATAAGATTTCTGCACGATTATATTTGAAATGTATACATTAAATGTACATTTTCTTAAATTGTGCCATCAACGAGTTTAGTTAGCCTTGGTTAAGGGGGGGGTGAGGGGTGGTGACATCACTTGTCTGTCTGTCTTGCTCGTCGGACCGACTGTTGAGCAGGCCAACTAAAATATATACAAAATGTTGTAATTTAGCTACATATTTGCACACCAATTATTTTCATAGCTAGAGCAGCAGCAGCAAACAGCAGCAACAACAACAACTACAACAACAATATGCCCAAAAACAAAAGTAAATTGTTGGCCAGGAAGACAGCAATGGCAGCCATAACGATGATGGCCATTACGAAAACATTTAATTGTTGTTTTTGCCAAATGAATGGCAAACGGCCCGCAGCGACAAAAGCACACGACACAAATTGCGGTGTGCTCATTACGACAATGGGGCCGGACTCGGACCCGTACCCGCACCCCGCACCCGCACCCGCACCGGCACCCCGTAGCCGGCCAAGTCAGAGTCAGCCCATTAGAAAACCCAGTGGCAACCACAGAGTCATGCATTCGCCTTCTTTCATGCTCGCCTGCACATCTTTGTTGCAACAGCAAACCAGCACCGAAAACCCAACCCCCTTTCCCGACCCCCCAACCACCCCCTGGACAAAGCAGCCTTGTCAGTTGAGTTGGTCGAGCTGTCGACCTGCGGCTGTGTGGCCCCAGCGAGCAGCGAGTGGAGCACTCCATTGCGTATGCCTTCTCCATATTTTTTCCACTAATTAAAATAAACCAAGTGGCAGCGCTCAACACGCTCCTCATTTCGCCCAGCTTGCCTGCTGCTGCTGGCTACTATTCCTGCCACTGCCACTGCCACTGGTAGGCATCAGAGAAGTCAGTTGTAAGCACTATGTATGTGCAAATAGCACAAGGTTGCCCAGCACACTCCGCCCAAGGCACACACCAAATTGAAATTGAGGAGTGGACAACCAGTGGTTAAACTGATGGACAGACAGACAGTTGGCCAGATGGACGGACTGCTCCTTAGTTGACCGGCAGCAGTGGTTTTGCGTTTTTGGGTTTCATTTGCCTTGTCAGAAGGCAATAATGTGCATTAAGGCAATGACAGGATTGGCACAGCCTCAGTTCTGTTGCCTCCGTTTTTTTGGTAGCAAATATATATTCAGACATTACAGTTATGCGGCATGAATTTGATTGAAGAGCGGCCTATGCAACTCTGCAACATCTAACAGTCTGCGAAAATCTCTCTTGGCCACTAAACAACAACAACAACAACAACGCTGCACTTTCATTTCAATTTTGGCCTTGCTGGTGCCCCAAAAACATTTTGCATAATCGTTTTAATAACAACTTTGTAATTGCTTATTCATGTACAAGTGAGCGGGATCGAGAAATTGTCGAGTGGTTGAGTAGTGGCGAGGAGGAGGTTGGTGGGGGGGCAGCCCTTAATGTGGCATCCCCTCACTTGGAAAACTCCACAGTTATGAAACAAACTTTTGCTTTTTAAATATTTCTTTATTAGTTACTGTAATTGTTTTCATGTTGTTATTGTTGTTGTTGTTGTTGTTTTTTGTTGCCACTTTTCTTAAGGGCTCTGCAACAGCGCAGGAAATGTCCAGCCAGCTGACAAGGCGCCGTTTGCGGCAACAGATTTCATTTAATTTTTTTTTTTAATTTTTTGTTTTTTTGTTCTTTATCAAAGAAATTGAGTCTTCAACGCTGAGTCGCAACCAGCTGAAAGTTTTCACAAAATGCAACCGCAGCAACAACAAAAACAATCAGCAAACGACAACAAAGTTTCCCCAAAAGAAAAGACTCACAAATTTTGTGTTGTTTTTTGTTGTTGTTTTTTTTCTTGTAAACACACCGGAAATGCTTCAATTTCGCGTTGCCCAACACTGTGGAACTACTCGCCGCCAGCAATACATACAAATATATAAATGTAGCTGTATATTCATTTATTATATATCATATATATATCTATATATATAATTGTGCAGCAGAAACCTCAAAAAACACAACGGAGAGCGTTGCAGTTGCAAAATACACTGATAACAATAAGTAGTAACTTCTTATAACAGGTGTCGGGTTGGGATGTAGCCCAGGCTTGTTAACTTTACCTCTTAAATTGTGGTAGATTGAGAGGCGTTGAGAATTGTGGCAGCGAATGTGGGCGTGGCTGTAAATTTCTTAAATTGTGGAAGATATAGGCCTTTATCGTTTTGGGTGTGCAGGTGTGGGCGTGGCTCAAAAATTGTTGTTATTCGCTTTGGCATTTTTATTGATAAGCTTGACGGATGCCAAAAAGTGGTAACACAGACATATAGATGGGTCACACGGACGAACAGTGTAATAGACAAAACCAATATACAACGTTACCTGCTTTATCAAAGTATAAAAACTGTAATTTTTGCCTTTTGTTTTGCTGGCTGGCCAAAAGTTTTCAACGCAAAACTTTACCAAACAATTTAAGCAAAACCAGTCAGCCTGCAATTACGTCAAGTATGGCAAAAAAGCCAACTTTGATTTATATTCATTTATATATAGTTATATATATATATATATATATGTGTGTGTGCTTGTCGACAAGAAAATTGTTGAATCAAATGTAAATTAAAGAAATGCTTTTGGCGACCAAAACAAACAGTTTGAACGACTCAAAATGGGCATTGGGAATAGGGCAAAGGATTAGCAGCACCAATGTTTTGTTTGTTACCAAAATTGTTGTGCACATGTGTGTGTGTGTGTGTGAAGAATTTTTGCAATCAACATTAGCATGTTTGTCGAAGCAAGAAATGCAATTTGCGAGACATCAAGATAGCAAGGCAGAGTGTGAGAGAAGTGGGGCGTGTGGAAGTGGAGTTTGCCACAAGATAAAGTAAAACTTTATTAATTTAAAGTAAATTGCTAAGAATAGCAATAATTAATTTAAGCAAGCCACGAACAAATACAGTGCATAAATGCCTAGAAAATCGCTGTGTATAAATTGAGCATAATTTTTTGACAAATGGTGAACGTGTCGTATACGCAACGCAACAGGAAAATCAATAATAAAGTCATGACTACAAATCGGGCGTCAAATAATCGCTTCGGGCAAAATCTAATCCCAAACACACACCAAATACTACTTCTGATATTCGCGTATCGATGTTGTCCTTAGCACATTGGAATCAGGTGATGGACGTTGGCCTCATCTGCTGACTTATGTAAGTAAGCTGAAGCACGAATTGGCAAGGATGGCGTTAGTTGCACTCAACAACTCGACACATTTCGCCAGTGGCAGCAGCAGCAGCAGTGGCAGCAGTGGCAGCAACAGCAGCAGCAGAGCAGCTCATTAGATTAATGACGCTGGTAATGGATTAGCGAGCATGGACTTTGTCATTGGCGCCAGGGCATCTATGCCAGCCACTAAACAGCAGTTCTCGTAATTAGTGACATAGGTCGATGGACACTGTGGACAGCAGACAACAGACAGGCAGACAGACAGAAAGACAGACCGACAGACAGACAGATAGCCAACATATGGGGCACAGTTGTCAGCTGTGTGCCGAGCGCAGAGAGAGTTGAGCTGTCAGCAGCAGCTCAGGCCAGGCCAACAATTACAACAACAACAACAACAACAAAGTTTAAACGTGAAATGTTCGTTTAATTGACCACTTAAAGTATCCAGGCATAAATAAGTAGTATCTGTGTGCAAATGAAAATTCTTTATAGAATTTGTTTCCATAAATACGCCCACAAAACTTACTTACATTAAATATATTATCAATAATAACTTCTGCCCGAATGCCGGACTGCATTTTAATTAAATCGCGACAGTTGGAGAAACCTAAACAGCTTAATTTTAATGTATGTACAAAGTACGTACTTGGACGTGTACTGCTCCGTTTGAGATTGCTTACCCCGGCTCATTTGAATGACAGCCAACAGGAATAAAAAAAAAAAACAACAATGAAATACAAAAGAGCAATGTTTTTCTTATTTTTTGCAGTCGAAGTTTAAATACTCTATCAGACAAAAAAAAAAACTAGCAGTTATTTTTAGCTAAATTAATATATTTTTAATTTAAATTAAATTATACTATTCGACATGTGCCTAAACTGAAGCAAAATCTTATTAATTTATTTCTTTTTTTGGCAGCAAACTAATCTACAATTTCACTTTAAATATAGAATGCTAGGGTATCAAAACAATTCTTACAACGTTTTACATGATTTTTTTTTGCCTTTGCTCCAGTTCTTGAAGACGAGCCGGGAATACCGAATAGCAGCAGCAACCGGAGTTTTTGGGCCGTGCCTCATATTTTGGCCAGAATTTATGCGCAGTGAGCAACGCAAACTTGAGCGATTTTAGTTGTTAACTAATTGGGGGCTGCGCATTGTGCCACGCCCACATCTTCGTGACCACATGTTGTTAGCTGTCACACCAGTGAATTAGCAACTTCATTTTATTAACAGCTCCATCAAGTTAATAACCGTAACGTGATTTGACACTCGGCGGCAGATTGAAACGTTTGCCACTTGCCACTTGCCACTTGCCACTTGCGCTGCAATGATGCAGCCATGAGGCATGCATCAGTCGGTCTGTCCATTTGTTAGTTAGAAACTGGGAACACGTGCCAAGCCATGACAGAAGCCTCAAAGCCCAGTTTGTGTGTGTGTAGTTCTGCGCGGTATGCGTATCATTTTCAATTCCAAAATTAAAATGCATATCACGTAGGGATTTTCCTTTATTTTTTTTTTTTCTTTTTTGTATTTACTTATTAAATCGGCACTAGTAATTTTTTTTTTTTGCTGCTTTTGCTGTCACATTTTAATGCCAAGTGCTGTGAACTGCTTCTGGCCAGTGTCACATTTTAAATGTCATGTTGTCAATCGGCCTGTAATTTCCCGCCTCTTGTCAGCTTATGTGCGGTCTCCAGCCAAGCATAAATTACACAGATCGCCTAGCCCGGGGGGGGGGATGTGCGATGTGTTTACAGTAGCTGCCACATCGAGTTATTTGCAGCAGGATGTAATTCGCATTTAGCCTTGAAAGTGGAACTGAAAAAAAACACATCAATGCAGTTGCATGTAGAAACATCAGACATTTCTTGTTTTAATTATTGATTTAATTAATTTAAAATTCTGCCAATAAAAATAAACAGATATTTCAATAATAAATTATACAATTATTATATTTGTTATATTTGTTATATTATTATATTTGTTCTATTCAGTTAATCTATGCTTTCACATAACATATTTCTTAAAACAATATTTATCCTAATGGTTCTCAGCTCTTTATTTATATCTTCATATTTGCTTTTACACTCTAGTTATATTTATTTACATCCCATTTAAGGGTTATTGAACTCTAAAAAATAACTAATTATTATTAGAGTTTAACTATTTTTACCTATTGTTTATTTTCGTTTGTGTTTTTATTACTTCACAGTTGAATCATAGAAATTTTTTTTTTGGGTGCGAAAAGCAAACGCTTTGGGTATAAAACTTTAAAAATCCAATCTTACAAATTTACATTTTTCATTATCTCGTTACGTTTATCTAACCTCAATAACCAAAAACTAAGCAGATGTGCTTCTATCTATAGAACCAAAGAGATGCCAAATGTAACACAAGTGGAGCAAATTAGCATAACCGAGACGAACATTTTGGGCATAAAACTTGTATTATTATACGTCTCATTTGACAAATCAAAGATACAAAAAAAAAAAAAAACATACACACAAAATTCTCACATATAAAAAACATGAAAAGGCAGGCCATAAATGTCGCGCCCATAAATGGAGCGATTGGAAAAAAACGACATGTATAATAAAAATAAAAATAAAAATAATAAAAAAAAATGTAAATAACAAACAAAATTGCAGAACTACTTAAATTTAAATGAAATCACGTTTCATATCAGCCGACGTCGTTTTGGACTTTCTCTTTTCAAAAACGTGTAAATAACATTTTTATTGTACGTATTTATAACATTTATACAAAGTTTCAAATGTGCGACGGGCACCCAACCGGACAGACAGACAGACGGACGGAGGGACAGACGGACCAAGCACAGCAGGTGTGACACTTTTTTTTGGTTTCAGTTTCGGTTTCAGAGTTGAATTCCGTAGCGCGTTTTACTGACCCACTTCTGATGCCTGATGCGGCATCAGAATGCAGCGGGCGAGTGCCAAGGCTCCTGGCAACAACTCTCACCCACGTCTGCTGTGAGAGGGAGAAAGAGAGATAGAGAGATATAGAGAGTGTGAGAGAGGGGGAAAGTGGTCACATCAAGCATTGTACATTCTACATTAACAGAGCACAAGAAACTGTGCAAATATTTTTACGAGCAGCACATAAAACAATGGACATACGGACAGGCTGCTGCTGCCCATTCAAAACAGACAAACAGAGAGAGAGAGAGACAGAGAGACAGAGAGACAGACAGACAGAGAGACAGACAGCCTGACAGTCAGTCAGAGTAGTCCAGTCTCGGAGCGGAACAAAAGAATTGGGCTGGCAATTCGTAGGCCATGAAATTGTCAGTAAAATGTGAAATTTTAAATAAAATGATGAATTTATGTGGAGTGCTCAACGTGTGTGAAACGTGCGAGAATTCCAAAAGCAAGTCTCAAGTCTGATTTCTGCGTGGGCGTGGCATCTCGTGGCGCCTTGCTTGCATCACTTAGATATATTCAGAATGGCACTCTCTTCATTCGCCACTCAAGTGTTAACTGCAAAATTATGCAAATAAAGCACAGTTATCATAAAAAAAAAAAAACAAGCACTTTTCTTCTTGGCAAACAATATTCAAGCCGGAAACGCTGTGCAACGCAAACAAACAACATTTTTGAGAACGACAATCTTTTGCTCAGCGTTGACTTAGCCCCATTTGAGACTAGCAAATACATATATATATATATATATATATATTTACAAATATATATTTTTACAGTTATTGGGGGGGAGGGGGGCAAGTTAAATGGAGCATGACCGGATACTTAAAGACATAAGACTGCTAAATGCAAATACTGACTAAATATATCGCTGCCCTTAGCTAAACTAAAGTCTTGCGCCAACAGTTGTTGCAACATGCCTTCCAAATCGGATTGTCTTTGCCCCTCTGCCCATCTGCCTCTGGATGCCGACGGATTACACAACTTTCACATTGTCAATATGACTTAAGCTGCTGTCGCATTGTTGCTGTTCTGGCCGTTGCTGCCTCCGCTGCTGATGCTGCTGCCTCCGCTGCTACTGCTGCCTCCGCTGCTGCTGCTGCCTCCGCTGCTGCTGCTTTTGCTAACGAGCTGCTTTCGTAGCCACAGCGTCAAGAATAACAAAGCTCGCCGCCGATGACTTCTAGCCAACTTTTGCTACAACTCTCTTCGCCAACTGTAGCTGAAGGGAGGGCAATTTTGTAATGCCTTCGCGTGGCAGTCGTGGCAAATTGATTTTGATGCCGCACTGGGTGGCACAACTGACAGCAATTAAATTTCACCGTTGCCGCTAGTCAAGATTTAATTATGCGTGCACATTTCAATTAGACTACTGCCACTGCGGCTACTTAAGTCACGCCACTCTCCCCCCACTCCCCTCTCGCTAGGCAATTAGAAGGTCAGGTCAGTCAGGCTGGTTCAACTCAATTGTCAATTAGGTATTTTGCTCATACATAGCAGCTGTGCATAGCTAAATAAATCAACTGAAATTGTGTTGCCTTTTAATATCAAGCATACGCAGCGTGTAAAGTGCCAAATGAAAATGGCAAGCAATGGTTTTGGCTGACTAAATTACTTAGCACTGCTCTCATTTGCATGCCAACAACAAAAATAACAACAACAATAACAACAACAACAACAGCAACAACAATTCCTGCCAGGTTTGACGACGACGGCATAACGTCGACGCTGCCAAGATTTATTAGCGCATTTGACTTGATTTAGCTTGTTTATGTTTTTGCCAAGCAAAACTTATGGCTGAGCATTATGGCCACAAAATGGACAGCGTCGCTTGGACAACACCAGCCATGCAGGTGCACATATAGATGAGTGTATTGTATGTTGCTACAGGTATACGCAACAAAAAAGGGGGGGCGGGGAGGGGGACTGCTTCTATCTATAGCTCGAGCTGCCTTGCTGATGTGCATCATAAATTATTTTGATGTGCGTTTTAGTTGATGCTGCCGTTGAAAAATCTGATTGGACGCAGCAGATATCCCCCACAGATTCTGGGCGTAACTATAAGGTCTGCAGGTGTTAAATGTCTTTGGCAAAGTGTTGCACATAAATCGAGTGCAGATGTGTGTGCGATATAGATGCGACTTTAAACTGACAATAGCTCATTTAAATGGTCGACATTTGTTAGTGAGCATCCATCCACCCCCCCCCCCCCCCCACAACTTTAATTTGATTTAAATTAATGTGCAACCAGTCAAAGGTTATACGCCCCAATAATAACAATGCCAGTATGATGATTCTCTGCCCCTCCCCCAACATTTGGATTTTACATCTGTCGCAGACATAAGCAACTAATTCCTGCCGCCTTGCATAATCCATTAGGGTCACTTTATGTGGCACGTTGCAACATTTATGTATTTGTTGGCCGCCGCTTGCTGCTAATGTTTTCGTGTGTTTTGTAAATTGTTCCTTCTGAACAAAAAAAACGCTCAAATGCGAAATGCAGTGTCATTCATCACAACAACAGCAACAACAACAACAACACAAAAGAAAACAACTTGTAAGCAGAGAAGACAGCAAAACTGTAAATGGGACTCCCGTAGGACACTCATTTTTGCACTTAAACACCGAGCAACGAACCCCAAACAAAAAGCCGCAAATGCACAATCATACACACACACAAACACACACACACACTCATACACATTCACGTTGTTGGCTTATACACTCGCCACTTGTCAGCCCTTTTGTTGTTAGTCTTCTTCTTTTTTTTTTGTAGCCAGTTATTTTTTTTTTTTTTTTGGCACAACACCCTCGCATTTATATATTGCCTGTACACCCCCAGGCAAAACCGTTAAAAAAAATTAAAATGCTGCTTAACCACTTTGCCGCTTGATAAACGAGCCCGAATGCCCAGACAACACAAGGTTTGCACATTTTCATAACTGTTACAAAAAAACACAAAAAAATTAAAAAATTTAAACATTGCTTATCGCAAAACCTTCCTCCACAAAATGCAGCTCAAATTGTTTATGAGCCTTTGTTTTGCCGGAGCATTCTGACATCGTATATCTAGTGCCAAAATGTCATCGTAATTATGTCCAAAGAATAACGCAGACAATTAGCGTAGCTAAGTGGATAAAAAAAAAATGCAAATTGAATCAGAAGAGTTCGGGAAAAACTCAGCTCACATGCAGAGCAACAGTTTATTTTATGACTGACATTTTTTTTTTTTTGACAACTTACAGAAATTCAGTTAATGAGCTGCAGGTAGTCGAGTCAATACGCATGACCAAAAATAAGCTGACATAACTGTATACAATTCAAGTGAATGACTTTGGGCAAATACTTATGAATATTGTATATGAAATATTCAGTTGTGCAAATATTTGTAGCAATGAATATATCATCAAGTTGTGCTGTGAATTGTTGTCTTATGAATACTCTACCAAAATCAGTTCAGCTATGAAATTAGTCAATAATAAAATATGTGAAAGCAAACCAAATTAAATTAGATAATTAATTGCCGTCGAAATGAGAAAGTTAAATTGATTGGATATTAATAAAGAGCATAAATAATTGGCTTAAGAACTTTATGTCAGACAATCTAACAACTTTTGAAATAGCTAAACATGAAAAGTTTACTCATTTTCCATTTTGCATAATTCCTTTAAGTGAAGGCACACAAAACAAACTAACTAAAATACAAAAAAAAAACTTCAAATTATGATTCCAACATCAGCTTTATTATCACAAAGATGGTCCCGGAAAGTGGGACACACTTATACGGTCATAACTAATGGTAATGGCACACTTAATATGCCGGCCCCTGGAAATCATTTAATTTCCACAACCACACACATTTACACACTTTTACACACATGTATACCGTTAGCATTTGAGGTACGAGGAGGAAAATTATTTCAAGCATTTCAAGGGGCAGCCAATAACAGTACAATCCTACATTTACAGAGAAAACGCCCTGAGCACCGAGAAACAGTTAAGGATAATGAATAATGACAACAATAATAAAACTGTTGTAGTTGGGAAAATATAAATGACAAAATTATTAACAAGTGGGTGGGAATTTTTTTGCCCTTCCATAACTGTCGCATTTCGGTTGAAAATGATGTCATTAAAGTAAAATAAAACTGACAAAAAAAAAAAAACGTACATTGGACACACCGAAATATTTATACTCTGTCCGCTTTATGTACCTGTTAAAATTGTTAATCAATCATCATCAATCAATCATCAATAAATAAATAAAATAATTACGCTTTCTTTTGTCTTGGCAGAGAATGTTTAATTAAAGGGATATGTATTTAATATTTATATATATTAGCTCAAAATTCTTAACTATAAAATTTACAAATATTTTTAAAAAAAATTTTAACTGCACTATTTTTAGAGGTTGCTTTAATATATTCACCTGCGAAAAAGATCACAGTTAAAAGAGCATGGCAAATGAGATGAGTTGGAAACAGCTAATGAGTGGGAAAGAAAAAAAAACCATAAAAAACAGAGCAAATACAGCAAACGATATGATTTTTAATGAAATTAATTTTACTTATGTGTGTGTGTGTGTGTGTGTGCGCGCTTGCGGATGGTCAGGACAATGAATAATATTAAATTGAAGTGCCACAAAAGGAATCCAACGCTGCGTATGCGTGACGGGAACGATGAGGACGACGACGAAGGATGGAAGGCGATGACGTGCCAGCGACATGCAAATAATTATAATTATCAAAAATCTATTTGAAAGAAAACTAGAGAACATTAGAGAACACGTGATGTATGAGCTAACAAGTAAAATGGCTATAAGCGTATATTATTATTAAATGAGTTTGTGTATGCCTGACCACAATCTGAAACCGCACGCATTTTGGCCTAATTAATAAGCCAGCCCTAAAACTTTGAATGGCTTCCGTGTCCACACGAAATGTGTCATAATTTCTATTTATGGTCAGGCATTGTGGGCACGTCGCACTTATTATGATTTAATTAAATAAATTACACAAAAAAAAAAAAGTAACACCCCTTTTCTCACTGTGCATTTGATAAAATGTACCTTAACAGGCTCAAGCACGCAATTCACATAGAAATTTTAAAGTGGACAGCTAATTAAGTAATAATTTGCCAAATGCTAAAAAATTTTTGCCAGTTCACGCGATATTTGCCAGTGAAAAAGGGTTCACCACAAATTAGCATAAACACACATATATATATATATATATATATATGTGAGAATAGCTCATTATATGCATAAAGCTAATGTGTCTACATATATATTCAGTACATTAGAAACTCAATGCCACAATTCCTAATTAAGCATGCAAAATTACACTTTTAATGACAAAATAAATGTGGCACTTCCCGGGGGAAAAAAATGTTGTTTAATTAAATAGTTTATTTTTAAAGATTATAGTTTTCTATTACATAAGCCTTTTATTTTCTTATCATTGAGACATAAAAATATCACATAAATACAACAATTAAAAACAAGATTTTTTCAAAAACCCGCAGCACACTGACCAAACCAACAGCTGACATAAACAACAATAATAATCATACCCAACTGGACATTACGAGGCTTATCGAGATGGCTACGTAAGATATAAATTAAACGTGCTGCGTTTGCAATTTTATGGTAAAAATAGGCATACCCCAAGCACACCTGAGCAACGTCTTTTAATGGTTATTTAATTCATGGCCAAGATATTCTGATACGCAGCTGTGGATAAGGCTCATAAAATGGTGCCAAAGGCATCTCATCGGCAACGGGCCGTAAAATTCAATACAATGAAATTGAAAATGAAAATGCAAAAGGCAAATGAAAATCGTAATGATTTCATCTAATTATAGCAGACGCTGCAAGTTGACTAATTCAGTTAGAGGCAAGTGCGGAAATGCCACAAAACACTTGGACGCACTCTTTGACACTTCTCAAGCAGTCCAGTCCAGTCCGGACCATCGCTGAGTGGCAACTCAACAGTCCGCAGCTAAGTATGACAATCAATGACTACTTCAGAAGTTTCCTTTCTACCCATCCCAACATTGAATTGCCTACCACCGTTGGAGCAGTTGGACGAGTTGTCTAAATTTAGCTACAACTGTTGCACCAACTGCGCCTTTTATGGTCTTTGATCTTCAACTAAACGTTTGGCTTGGTCTCCTGCTCCTGCTGTCTGACGCTCTGTCTGACTGTCTAACTGGCTGGCTGGCTGACCGACTGTCTGACTGTGCATTCGACTGGCCCATCAGCAGCTTGGTCTACGCTAATTGTCCTTTGGCATTCCTTCTCATCATCATCATCATCATCATCTTCTGCAGCATACAGCTAATGCGCCTGGGAGATCCGCAACTTGGCTTGGAACACAGGGCACAACAGCCATTATAATTGGTATTTTAGCGTCTCTTGCGTCTATATATAGAACTCAACATGGTCAAACGCCTTCATTATGTTGCTCAAATTACAGTAATTTGACTTTAAGTACACACACTGAATGTGATTCTGTTAATAATAAATCCACAAGGGGCGCCTCCTACTTACATATGGGCAAAATATAGCTTTAAGTTGCGAACATAGTTCAATTTTAGCGGCCACATAATTCACAACAACTCATAAAAATCTACACACCACACACACACACACACACACACACACACTCACACTTCAATTTGCTTAGCTCCTTCAATAACTCATCGGAAAGTAAAAGTGAGCCACATCTGCATTAAACGAAGCGCTTTAAATGCAAATTTTACTCTGCATAAATTAATGAATGAAAATATAAAAAAATGCTGAGCTGAGCAAAATGAAGAAATCACCTGGTCACACAATTAGCATAAATGTCTAATAATTTTATATGCCTCTTAATTATAATGATGTTGGGAGTGTTTTTACCAATTTTCCAATTTATGTTGTCCCATTTATGTCTTGTTGGAATACAGGCAACAACTTTATGGCAAGCAAGCCACTTACAACAACCCACACACACACACACACATCTGGCCAGGCCCATCATGACAAAGTTTGCGATTCCTTATCGCTTTGGAACCATCTTCTAGTATCTCTGGTGTGGCATAGTTTGAGGTCGCTTCTCTGAAGCTGTCAGCGCTTTGTGCTTGAGCTAAGCCAGATAAGCATCGCACTGGGCACGACTTGGCCAGGTCGTGTGCCCTGACTCTCTAAGTCTGATTCATAAGAGTTCAAATTAGCACAACATCAGAGCTTAACTTAGGCATTTAAATATTTTGTCTAATTGGGCCAATGAACCGGAACATCGAACTTTTTATATACTTTCGTTTTGATATGGTAAACATTTATTTGTTATACTTTTTTTTAAATATATTTTTTTTGCTGGCTCCAAATCAGGCCGGAACATTTTAAATTATGAAAAAAGTTTACCAAACAATTAAATATTTCAGTTCTTGCAACAAGAAAGAAAATATAAATTAAGTGCAACATTTCATTTATTTTAATAGTTTCATGGTAACAAGAAAGAAATGTTATTAATTACACATGAAATGCCAAAAGAATATTCGTTATTTATTTTTCTTTATTTTTGTGTTGCTGCCAAATCTAATAATTTCTTACAATATTTATTAAATTCGTAGGTACATAAAATAAATTGATTAAAATAAATTCGGTATTTTTTAAATTGTAAATCTTATCAAAGGGTAATAAAAGGTTTTTCTTCTTATATCTCGGCTTGAATGGCTGATTGTATGCGATGTCAATCTTAATAGCAAATTCTATGAAAGCATTTTGGGCCAGTGGCCGAAAACAAAGCTATTAAATCACTTTAGATTTAATTACAACGCCCGTTTGTCTTTTTAGCCAACCGGTTTTTACCGTTGATGCTGCTCAAGTTCAAGACCCCAAGCAGATAAACGAGTATGTGCACAAGCACTCTAATTATATCTATATATATAAATATATATATATATATATCTTTTTTTGTCTCTCTGAAAACAATAAGCAGACTGCTCCCAAGGGTTCAATTGTATTTCAAAGATACGTGCGAAACACAGTGGCTAAAGGTATCTGCGTTGGCGGCTTTGGCTGCGAAGCCGGCAAATTGTCGGTCAGTAGCACAAAATTTGGGCTGGGTGTGCGTAAATAAACAATAACAACAAATTACAACAACAATGTGAACGGAGTGCGACAAGTTTATAAAAATTCAGTTGTTGTCGCGGCTGAAGCAAGTTTTTGCACTGGATTTACTTTTAATGGCATGTCTCAATATGTGTATATATATATATATATATATATATATATATATATAAATTTATTTTGTTTTGATTTTATTTTGTTTCACTTATGTTTTCGCTTCTGTTTGAGTTGTTTTGGTAATTTCTCAATAATAATTTTTTTGGTAGAACTTTCTATTAGCTGCCGTCATCGTCATCGTTGTCATCGTCCTCATCAGCATGCGGCTAAAGAGTCCAACGGTGAAAGTTCTGTGTGTGTGAGGCAGCGTCATTCCGGACAATTCCCGTCAATCGTTGTTGCCTCCCAAGAATCTGGTCAAGGCCCCGGACCAAAGCTTACCTTATGCAGAATACTCGACTTCAAGTGTTTTTTTTTTTTTGGAACGTTAAGTGTCTGGTTTTTTTTTATTGTTGTGTTTTTGTGTGTGCTTTTGTGAATTTCTTTTGATTTGTTTATTTTGGCAGCCTTTAAGTGAACTCAGGCAAGACAAACACAACAATTTACTTAACTGTATCTAAAATAAATTTTGTAATTTTATTCGCTTTGATAACCGCAATCTGTGTATATGTCATGCATCAACTTGTTTTTTTTTTTTCTTTATTATTCAATTCGCCGTTTGAGTAAGCCGAAATCCATGACTCATGTGGAGGCTGTGGCACTTGTAAATTTTTGAAGTGTTGTCTTCTTAGAAACATAACGCACATTCTGAATTTCTTTTAATTGTCACTCCCCCCCCTTAGACCTCTCTGTTTATTAGTTTGGCAAATGGGGTTACATTCTTGGGGATTTCTTTTCTTTATTTTTGGGTTTTTTTTCTTACACATATATGCTGCTGGTTTATTGTCAAGAGAGGCTCAACTGTTCTGACTTACATAAGATAAATAATGATTACCGAATGAAATGCGACAATCAACCAGGAAACTGATTCTTTGCATATATTAATGATCGCAATTAAAATAAGCAGAAAAAATGCGTTAAGATAAAATTATAATTCAGTTATCTCATATCATGTCACATCAAGCAATTTACTCATTTAATCAAATTCATAATAAATATCAGGTTTGTATCGAATTCAGTCATTTACAGATGCTACATTTTGAATGCAAATTTTTTGCAATTTATTTATAACGCAAAGAAAATATTAAGTAAAATGTTTTCACAAATTGTTAAGCCCAAAATTATTTGGCACACGAAATGATCCGGCTAAATAATATTAATAAAATAAAAATCTTCAACACCATGGGACGCACTCGAATTTGAAAAGAAGCAACACAGTCTTAATGGAAAATCTCTGCTGACATTCCGCAGTTTGGCCAAAAAATATTAGAATGGGTAAGGGAACTGGAAAATGTTTGGCTTTGAGGCGTGGAAATATTGAAAATGTGCGCATTATGATAATTTAATGCGTGTGATTATTGAAAATCATAATAATATTTTTATGGGCCGCTCATTTTTTTCGTTTATATTTTTTTTTTTCTTCGACGGACGTGAAGCAAGTCGTGTTGTTGGTGTTGTTATCGTTGTCGCATTATTATTGTTATTACCAAGACACATTTATTTGATCAGTGCCAAAGTACCAATAATTCGAAACAATTTATTATTTTAGCATTTGTATATCAGAGGCACACACACACACACACACACAGAAGCACACCCGTTTACACACACATATCTCTGCTCACTGTTTTGACTACTTACGAATGCAAATCACGTTCGCGAGTAAAGAGCCAAAACAGCAGCAACAAAGACAACAACAACAACAACAACAACAACTGGCAGCATCGGTCACAGCCGGCACCTGTGCTTAAGTTACAGCTACAAGGATACAAAGATATACAACAGATACGTCGATGTACAGTTAAAAACACGCCCCCCCCTTTCGACCTATATATTGAAATTTTCCTGCCTCTCTAGCATGGACTTTTATGACATGGTAGAAAGGAAATCACACGAAAATCTCTGTGCTATGCGTAGATAAAAAAAGAATTTAAATTTTATATATATGCGCTCAAAGGAAGTATTTCGCTAAAGTGAGAACCCAAAAAAAAAAAGAAAAAAAAAAAGTACTTGTCAAAGCTTTCACCGCAACGCAGTTGGAATTAATTTCACACAGATTCTTTTTTATCTTTATGTTTATGTGGGTTTTCAATTTGACGGAAAGGAAGACGACCTCAAATCGCTGCACGTTCATCGCCGATATGACAAAAATTGGCTGTCCGTTAAGCTTTTGGGTGATTTTGAGATTTTGTTCCGCAGCAGCCGCAGTAGGAGTAGCATCAGACTGGGTCAATGAACTGCATCAAGTTTAGGCTTGAGCGATTTTAAGACCAAGCTGTTTATGTTCGTCTAATTAAAGGCATATGAATCACATGTTGCATTGCCCGAGACGTCGCTCAGCCAGCGCTGGGCTATACGTTTTGACAGACAATAACAAAAAAAAATTAACAATAATTTTCCGCCATAAATCAAACAAAAACAGAGAACAAAACGCGAGATGAATAACTGCGAACTGAGGCACAGCCAAAGCAAAACAAAACAAAACAAAAACAAAACAAACAGCTGAGGGCAACCCCAGCTGCGAGTCGGAGTCGTAGGCAAGTGGAGCTGCTGCTGCTGCTGCTGCTGCTGGGTTGACCAATCAACAAACGCAAAGACAGCGCCAAAAAAGACGATACCATTGACCAACAAGAAACAGCAAAGAACGTTTTTTGCCCACTTTTGGCCAAAGCAGAAGCCGGCAGAAACCAGAATCGCGGTGAGAGTCAAACAAAACACAATTCGCAAAGCCAAACGCCGGCCGCGACGCTAGCGTCTTGAGAATCTCCCCTTTGAAAGCAGAAGTTTTGCTTACAATTTATGTCTGACGCTGCGCCGTTGACGTTGACGTTGGCGTCAAAGCGACGCTGACAGCGACGCAGGGCTATTTGTTGCGCAAAAGTGAATTAAAAGCCGCGAAAATTGCTAGCGTCTCAGTTCAGCAACAGCAGCGCTGTTCGGCAAGGCAGACGCGCAGTCGCAGTCGCTGTCGCAGTCAACGTTGACTTCGCGACAAGAACATCATTATCATTAGCTGCAGAGGCCAAAAGAAATTTGCGCCGACCGATTTGACGCTGCGAGCGGGACACGAGGGTATATAAGAACCTGGCCCTGCCAACCATTCAGCAAAACTCTCGTCTCGGTCACGCGTGCGCCGTTCCAGTTTCAGCTCTGGACTTCTGCGCCTTTCATCCTGCGCCAGGATATGTGTAACGCTTTTGTGCAGTGAACTGCAAAAAAAATAACACTAACTAATTTGCTTGCCTTGGCAAATATAACGATAAATATATTTGTGTAAAGTGCGAAAAGGGCTAAGAAATTTATTGTGCAAAAAACAGTGTGAAAAAAATAACAAAAAAATAAAACTGAAAAATAAAAATTTGTTCAAGAAACTATATAATTTTGTTTTAACGGTGAGTGAAGTTTAAAGCTTAATTAAAATATATAATTTAAAAAATATATATAAATAATAAGTGTTGAGAGAAATTTAAAATCAAGTTGAACACAATTTGTATTTTTTAAAAATATTTTAAAAACATTTTTTAAAGTTGCTGTTTAAGTTCCACTCAGAAATTGCAAGCAGCGCCTAATTGATTTGGTTGTGTAAAAGCTTTGCTAAAATATGTAACCAAATGGTCCTTTAAGTGCCACCCAATACAGACAGACACACACACACACACACACATGCACACACACACACACACACACACACACACACACACAATCACATACATATATAAAATAAAACACACGGCACATTAACTAAACTGAAATGAAATGAAAACGAGGCAACCTTTAAATGCCACTAAAAGGTCCAGTTGCGTGTCTAGCCAAAAAAAAAAAAAAAAGAAAAATGAGTGCCTCTCGCAGCGGCATTTATCTCATTTTATGTCATTCTAAAACCTTCATCAACGCGACTCCGCCATAAAAAAGGATCCAGTGAGTAAATTGTGTTGCGCTGTAAAAACCGAAAGGGCTGTCAAGTCAACGCTTGTTGGTCAATCAAAACGGCTAAGAACAGAGAGAGATAGTGGGTGTAAAAGTGTGTGTGTGTGTGTGTGTGGGAGATATAGATGTGGAGAGTGAAACCTCAAAGTCCGAATGTGACTCAGAGCCAAACAAAGCCATTAAACTACAGCGCTTTAATAGACTTTTATTGTTGAGCAACTCAAGACACACGCACAACGAAGAGTCAATTTGGTAACAGCAAAAAAAAACAGAAAAAAAACCTAACAAATAAGCAAAGTAAAAAAAAAACTTGGCCACATTTGAAGTTAAAGGTCCCAGCGATGCGACCCGATGCTTCACGGCCATCTGCATCCCTTAGTCCATCATAGTGGAAACAACAATGTAATGTTTAATTGACACCATTGTTCGGGCAACACTTTTTGCTCCATTTAACAGCATGGATTGCTGCGCGCCGACAGGCAACGCGCAGATAACGACCAGCAGAAGGGTGTGTGCATGTATGGTAGGGGGAGAGAGGGAGGGGGGTGTTCTATACCAAACACTGCCTGCCCCAATGTCAGTGGCCAGTCCATCAGTCACTTAGCCTGACTGCGCGACTTTTGCCGATGCCAACAAAAATTTTCAAGCAGCACATTGTGCTGGAGCAGAGGACAGTGTAACGCTGACAGTGTCCAGTCAACAATTCCGGGCACGTCGTTCAAATTATTATTATTCGCAAAATCGCTAAGGGATCTGCACAACTCGATGTTTCTACACTCCAACTTTGGGCTGCCACTCGACTAGACAATCAAGAAATTTAAATTTGATTCGTTGCGCAAACTGCCCAAGCAGCAGCAGCAGCAACAACAACAACAACAACAACACTGCGCACTCAAGTGTCAAATGTAAGAAGAAGCAGAGAAACAAAAAAAGCACATATATATCTATATATATATATATCTATATATATATATCTGTATGTACACTTCAATCGAAGGAATCATGCGCCGCCAACATTGTTGAAAACTTCTTTTTTTTTCCATTACCAATTCGCCTTCCTCCAGGCTGTCCAGTTCCTTCGTCATTTCATGTAATTCAGATTCCCTTTTTTTTTTAGTTTTTTTTTTTTTGTCTGTTCAGTTTGCCAATTTGCTTGGCATTCTGCTTTAGTTTTCAGCGATTTTCATAAATTAAATTGTTTGTCGCTGGACAACATTGACAGCATTGGAAGTTTCTCTGAACGGCGACAATGTTGACATCTCGTTTAACATTTGCGCCGATTTATGTATGCACTTGACTGTGCTCCAGTGTCTAGTTGTCTAGGTGTCTAGTTGCCTCTAGGTAGCACTCGTTGACGCCCATAAATCAGTCAGTGGGCGTGGCATGTCAAGGCCTTGGGCCGTACATTGAACGCTCCCCAATGAACGATTGCCAAATGTGCGCGATATCCTTTTGTCTGGGCTATGCACGTCAGCAATTTAATCTGACGAGGCGATGAGGCGGCGCACAGGTGAACTCATCCACGTCCCCCTTGTTGCTGGTGGTGGTTGCCTGGTCCCTGGTTGCCACGCTGCCTGCGTCAGTTGATTAATGTTTATGAGCTTCATCTGTTTAATTTGAGTTTTGGGAACGATGGGGCGACACCTTTCCCCACGGATGGCGCCTACTTGAAGCATTATTAATTTAATAAGCAGCTGTACGCTGGGAATTGAGATATATTTGCTAAAGCAATTTAAAGCCTTTAATTAAAGCATTTAGTACATAATCTGTTTAAGTACATAAGTTACGCATACGCAATGTGTTCATATTTTCTGAGCACTTTTCAACAATATATATATAAATTCGCACGCATTAATTATGGCACTTTCTTTTATGCTGCCAACTCATTTGCATAGATATGCATCGTGAGAGCAAAAACCCAAAAAGAACACAAACAAATACATACAGACATATATATATATATATGTTTGTATACAAGCCAAAATTAAATTCTGGCTCATGAAAACACGCTGTAATTTATTAATTTAAATTCCGCACATCAACAACTACAAACCATATTATGCTTTCATAATATGTGCACAATTTAAAAATAAAAATAAAAATAATAAAAAAAAAAAGTGAAATGATTTCTGTGCTTTTTGGTCATTACGCATTCTGATGGCTATCAACAGCTCGTTGCGACGGGGCCTTAACTGCTCACTTGTCACTTAGCTGGTCGAAAAATTATGCTAATTTTATATGTCAATTATCTGCCAATAAGCACAAGAAATGGGGGGGTATGGAATGCCCAGCACTTGCTGTATACATCTATTTTTTTTTGGGTTACTGGGCACCCGGACCGGACTTGGCCTTAGCTGGCATCTCCCAAGATTTTGCTCATGTGTAAACATGATTTGTGCTGCTCTTGTTTTAGAACCGATGGCCAAGCATTTGCATATTTTGTGTGTTTTATGCAAATTAATTGAGTTTGCCCTAATAACAAAATCACAACAACAAACACAAAGCTTTGAATCAAGTCTTTGATAGGCTCATTGTGAAACCAATTAAAAATAATAATAAAAAAAAAAAACCACTTCTCATTGTTATTGTTTATTGAAAAATGCTTTGATATCATGGCTGTGCTTTAATTAGCCCCAGCTCAGATCAATCAATCAAGAACAAAATATATATATATAAAGTATGCAAAAATCAAGATATTTGTGTCAAGCATTTCACAAATTTGGCATGCCCCGTCAGCTGAAAAAGAGGGCGACAGGCTTTCTCCGCATCTGGAATTCGAAGCACTCGAGCACTTGAGGGTAATTCACAAACATTTGACAACAAACAATGTGGCTGAGATATACACATACATACACATACATATATATACATATTTATATATAAAATATGTAGAGACTCTCACACTAGTTGATTGCATTATTTACACAATTCGCAAACTTGCTGCAACTTCAATTACAATTGGTTGGGGGGGGAAAAGAGTATGTAACGAGGCATGCAGGGCATACAGCAAACAAACAAATTGCTGTACAAATACAAATAAACAGCACTGTAACTCATTTGGCATTGTTCTTTGCCTTGGCAACAACATAAACACAATTTAGCAAAACCGCTCATATTATTCAATTAAACTTCAACTTGAACTCGACAAAACTCCAAATGCAGGCAAAAAAAAACCAACTAACACGCGATTGCCAAATGATGTAATCGATTTGCCACATACATATATATATAGCTAATTATATATATATATATCTGGGCAACATTTTTTTTATCTTCTAGCCGTAACCCAGCAGCACTTTTGGCGAAAGTCAAGTTTTTGGCCACACCTCTGAGCCCCGAACAATGTGGCAAAATACAAAGAATTAATAATAAATCTCTGGTCATGTAATATGTGAGCGGTTTCGCATTCCATGAATCAGCATTTCGTTGCTTTTGTTACCGATTTGCAGCTGCTATATATATATATATGCATATATATAATTGTATTTTTGTGGTTATGTGAATGGTGCTCAACTGCCACTTGCTGCCCCAGAATCTTCGAGTGTGTGTGTGTACTGGTAACAACAAGTAGCTATTGGCTAGTAACAAGTAGCTTAGCAACATGGCAAGCAAATTACCATACAATTTACATAAAAGCTTCCGTGTAAAATTTATTTAAAACAAATAAAAAAATAGAAGCAAACTGCTGGACACTACATCTTGCTCAGAGATCCGTTTGGGTCGTCGGAATAGGCGGAAGCCGGGCAAAGGCAAAGGCCATAAACATGAACAGCAACAGCCAACGATGTCCCCAACAATTGGCAACAGGTGTAGGGCAAGTTGTGAGCCAAGAAAAACCCAGATGCTTGCCTTGCCCATTGACCCGTCCCTTATCTAATAACAACGGCGACTTGACAGCCCAAAATGGCAATTGCACCGACGAAAGAGGGGGACGTGTGAGGTGTAAAGTTTGTAACGGTATTCTGAACACGCTAAACACGTGCCTATCACTGCGAATAGGTCTTAAGTTCTTCCGAGACATGCCTGACAATTTGGCTAACCCCAAAACAAAGTCGGCTGATGTCTTCGATTGTCCGATTTGTTGTTGTTGTTGTTGTTGTTGTTGTTGTTTGAACCAATCTGGGTTTAGTCTGTCAATGTTTTGCGAGTGTTTGTTACGTGCCAGGACCTCGTCGTTGTCATTGTGCAAATTTACAGTTATCTCCGAGTGAAGTCCGTTTGGGGAAATCTACGAAATTGTCACACCAAATGCGACACTCAAAAGACAACCCATTTTTGTATTGTGCAATTCCCATGAATCGACAGTTAGAGAAAAAAAGAGAGAGATAGAGAGGAAGAGACAGAGTAGTCAGCTCATTGTAACTGGCACAGTTGGCAACTTATGATTATGGCCAATACCAACTCAGGGAGCAAATTAAGTAATTATGCAGTTGACTTGCCTTTTTTGCAATTGTCCAAGCGCTCAGTGTTCCCCAGACCTATTTAAGCCGCTTTGCCAGCACATTTTCTCTTCTCAGTCAGTTGTACATGTGTGTGTATGTAAATGTGCCATGCATGTGTGCGTGTGTGTGTGTTGTACACATACCAATTTCGGGCATTGGCCAAAAAGTGCAATGGCATTGACTAGGCTGGTATATTGGCCATTGGCAGCATGTTCGACTTTGTTGCAGACATTGGCAACGTTTGTCTATAACAGAATTATAGCTACGCTTTGCAATTGTATGACAATTTGGATAGTTTGGTAGTTTGGTAGTGGTGTGCTTCTGGCACTGGCATTGGCATCCGGACTTACTAACGGTAGTCAAAATGGCTGAAATGTGCCAAAAACTCTCTGTTTGGGATGCCTGCAACTGACGCGATATCTCTCTCGAATTGGGAGTTAGCCCGGTAGTCAATAGTCAACTAACTGCATCAACTTGCCTGCCAAACACGACCGGTGACTCTTTATACCACAATCCCCACTCTTGTTCTATCTCTATATCTATCACTGCCCCACCCTTTACCTCTCTGTCTATGTCTATGTCTGTCTGCCTGGATGTGAACATATACTGATATCGATATAAGGCATTACCTGCTAAACTGTTTGGCAGCATCACAGGTAGCATGTCAAACAGTTTTGCAATTGTTTCGAAATTGTCTCTCGTGCAAATGCAATTTTCTTCAATTTCATTTGGGCGGACATTGGATGTAGTAGTAGTAGTAGATGGCCAGACCAGAGCTGTGACATTGTCTGCCAGCTGGCAGCAGGAGCAGCCTCTGAGTATTCGAGTTTGAGTCTGAGCCAGTTCCTCTGCTCAGCCCCTGCTCAGCTCAGCTCAGCTCATATATCTAAAGAGACTTTAATCTATTACATAGTACAAAGAGTTGTAGATTTGTTTTCTGAAATGTAAGCATGACATTTAAGTTATTTTCCTTCTCTTCAACATTCAACTACATTTTCAACGTTGCTTTTGGTAAGACATTCTGGGCACATTCTGAGGACATTGAAGGCCCAATTGACAAGTTGGGGCAACCATTGCACAAATGAACGTTATTTACTTGTAGCATAGATGCAATAGATGTGGCAAACAGATAAAGCTTAACTGTATTCTCACAAGCCCATTGTGCCCTGTGTCAATTGGAGTGAATCAGCCGGGCAACCCTGGGCCATTGTCTTTACTCAGATTTGGACTCAATGTCATTTCCGGCATGATGGTCTTAAATAAATGCCAACCCCAGTTCAAATGTGGGGAGTTAATCCCTGATGTAATGTGTATATTTTTAATTCGATTAAGGAAATTGCGAATATTTTATAAAAAAAAAAAATATTACACAGTATATACGAGGGTGGTCTGAAAAGTTTCCGACCTAATAAAGATACAAGACATTTTTCTGATGTTTTATTTTTTGTTTTTCAACATAGTCTCCTTGTAATTCTACACACTTCTCCCAGCGATGCTCCCATCTCTGTAACCCGTCCAAATAGTATTCGGTGTTTTTCTCTGCAAAATATGATTGCCTCTTCATTTGACGAAAATCTCTGTCCTCCGAGCGCAATTTTCAGATGAGGTAACAAATGGAAGTCGCTTGGGGCTAGATCTGGTGAGTAAGGCGGATGGTCCAGCAGTTCAAACCGTAATTCGTGGATTTTGGCCAGAGCAACCACTGAGGTGTGAGGTGTGTTTTTGGTGTAACGTGGGCAAACGCGGCACCCAACGAGCGGAAAGCTTTCTCATGCCTAAATGTTGATTTAATATGTGACAAACACGTTCCTTAGACATCTTCATCACCTCTGCTATCTCTCTCCATTTAATTCGGCGGTCGTCTTGCACCATTTGGTGAACTTTGGCGACGTTTTCGTCGATTGTTTCAGTTTTTGGACGTCCCGAACGTTCATCGTCTTCCAAGCTCTTACGGCCACGTTTAAATTCAGCTGCCCAAAATTTCAAAATTTCAGACCACCCTCGTATATGAAAAAATGCTTAAATTAACACAATGTGTTACAAATTCAGCTTATCTAAAAAAAATATTGTATAACTGATGAGTTTATATGTATTTTTATTTATTGGCTATCAAACGTGAATACAATTGAATTATTTAAATATCATTGGGGTTATGTCAATTACGAGCTCAAAATTCGTAAATATTTATGGGCGTAGCTTATGGTCGAAATGATAAATATATCAAAGCTAAAATCCCCAAAAAAAAAAAGAGTTAAAACAGAGTCAAAAAGGAATAAAAAGAGCAGAGAAACGATATTATACGACCAGAAACACATGAACAATGACCCAAAGTTGACATAATAAAACGCACATTCGACTATGTAACTAGTGAATCAACAGCCGGAACAGACGCCACCAGCCCAATGGCAATGGCAACAGCCGGAACAACAAGCCGCAGATGCCGCAAATTCCAATGCATGCACAACGAGTCCAAAAAGGGCCGCAGAGAAATGTTATTATAAAAATATGTATATATATATACATACATATATACATACATATATATATATATGTAACAGAAAGGCAAGCATCATAAAAATACAAAAATATAAGGCGAGTAAAAAAAATGAAATCATATAAAAGACATCAATGGCAAACTATGGGATTTAAAAGCGGTTTAAAATTGGCTAAGAATATGCAAGGGCATGGCTCATAAAATTTGCGGTTTTCATAACAAAACTGGCAATGCCAAGAATGCCAAAAATGTGACCGAGATCAACTTAAATTCCATGCATTGACCATTCCAGTTGCTTAACTCATCCTTCAAATGTGACAAGCGCTGAAGGACGAAGCAAAAATGTTTTTAACAGAAGTTGCAACAAGAGCAGCAACAGAAGCAGCAGTTGCAACAACAGCAGCAAACTGTGCCACTGTATACGTTCAATGTGAAGGTAATTCAAAGTTAACGATGTGTAAATACTTGGTAGTTGAAAGTGCAGGAGCATAGCCAAGGCAACAGCTGCCCGGAGTAGTGGATGCATTTAAACCTAAAACGACAATTATGGCATTGGGGTGCAACCACTAAGGCTAATAGTGGGTTGCTTGCAACAGCAGCTGGAGCAGCAATAGTGGCAGCTTTATCTCCGCTCCTCCTCGTGCACTCTTTAACTTGGCTTGGAATTACTTAGGTATCTGCACAGCATCGACACAAATGATGCCCAAAGCTATGATTTGTCCCTGTTACAGCAATGCTGGTAAATTGCACGCTCTACAAATGAGGCACATTGTAGCACCACTAAACCTGCACAGAATACCAACCGCAGTTGCACACACACACACACACACACACATACATACGCACTAATACCACAACAATTACCCAACACTCAGCCCCAACGCATAGACAAGTTTTATAAATTTTTTGCCCGTCTGCAAAACAGAGCAATAACAACAAGAATTTGTTATAAAAAAAGAGAGAAAAACATCAATTTTTTATTGGCCTGGCCAACTAGTCGTTTGACGACCTTGAACCGTTCTAGACTACGTGATGGCCTGAAGCGCAGCTCTGCAGTTTTGTCAGCTCTTCATCTTCGATTGGCCAAGACAATAAATAAAATAAATAAATTTTTAAATAGTTGCTGCATTTTTTTTATGTTGCAACCACAATTAGTTGCAGCAGCGAATTCAATTTACTGAGCTTAAGTCTGAAATATCCCAGATTAACTAGCAAGGGGCTTTAAAACTTGTTGGCCATTAAGTAGATGTTTAAGCTTAAGGGTATAACACATTTAGTTAATCTACGCTGGGAACTCCCAGCCACGCCCACTCGCGTGATTTAATGAGTTTTGCACTCAATCCCAACAGATGCCTGCTGATTTATGCCTAATGACTGGGCCAAAATCATGTGCGAAAGCGCAGCTCGAATAAATACAAAACTAAATTGCTTGAAATAAAACTGGCTGGTGTTGGCCAACTTTAAGCTAGAGGAGCAGAGTAGCAGAGAGGGGGAGGCAGGCAGGCAGGACGGGGGACTGCTGGGAATCACATCAAGTGAGCAAAACAGATTTGTCACAAGACCGCAACAGCCAGTAAATCAGCATAAAGGGCGAGTGCAAGTCAAAACATTTCAGAAATTATGGCCAGGCCAAAGAGCAGCCGCAACAACAGCCGCAAAATGGGTGGCGGTAGAGGGGTTGGGGTGGGGTGGGTTGCTGCTACAATACACGATAATTGCTAAAGCGCTGAGTGGGTGCCGGGGGTCCGGGGGGCCAATGAGAATTGCCAAAAAACACACAAACCGAAAAGAATATAGGACAAATACAAAGAGATACAGCAAAATGTTATAAGTGCAATAATTGCCGCATTCATATGTGTGTGAGTGTGTGTGTGTGTGTGTGTGTGTGTGTGTGGGTGCGTGCGCAGTGCAGTGCAGTGTGTGTGTATATAAGTAGGCATGCACAAAAGATGCAAATCAGTGAGACAGCCGGACCACAGTGGACAGACAAGATGTGGATTGTGCAGAGGAAAGGACTTGCCGCAACGCTACCAACATAAATAAGTTGTATGGCTCAGCCGGCGCTAGCAGCTTAACCTCTCGACCATGCCACATGCCCCTTGCACAAACACACACACACATGCACAAAACCAGTCGCATCGTATTCATAACAACAACTACAGCAGCAGCAGCAACAGCAGCAGCAGCAACAGCAGCAGCAGCAACAGCAGCAGCAGCATCACTAGTGCCTCTGCATAGGCTTGAGTGGGATGCAAGTTGCTGTTGCATTGTAATGTACATCATCCAAAATGTGGATGTGGTAGAGATGCTGAGGCATGAGAGCATAACAAAACAGCTTGTTGTTGCTGTTGCTGCTGTTGTTGTTGCTGTTGTTGCTGCTGTTTGTTGCTAGCTCACTTGAGCAGACAGTGGACCAGCCACTGACACTTCCGTTTGGGCTTTGTTTTTACATTTTTGGACTGCACATATGTATATACACATACATACATATATATATAGTGGCATTCATATATGCATGGGGCATGTTGCATGTTTGGCTTGAAGCATTGTCGCCAGCAACAAAGCAATTAAAGGCTTTAACTTGGACCTGAACCTGGACCTGGGCACACACAATTTCATTGGAGAAGTTGTAAATGCTTCATGGATTATTTATGGTCAAGTCTTCGTTTTTTTGGTGCTTATTAAATAGTTGCATTTAGAATTTATACTTTATACTTTATACGTTAGACAAACACCAATGGCACATTGAATAATAAGTTTTTAGATTTTCACACAATTTACAACTTTTACCCTGCCCACTCGGTATTTACATTCACAATAAGTTTTTGTTTTCATACACAACAATTTCCAAAGTGGCTAAAATATATATGCCTCTTAACAATAGCAATAAAAGGAAATACCTTTTGCCATGTTGTTGCAGACTGAATAAATAAAATTTGAAATGAAATAAATGGGAAAAGAGCTTGAGCAAAATGTATGTAAATTTAAAATGACAGTTGGAAATAAATGAAAATAATTGGAAATAATTGGAAATAATTGAAAATTGGGTAATTCTTTAATTAAAGCCAAAATACTGTAAGGTTCCCTTAAACCAAATGTGTTCGAATGGGATAAAAATGCTCTGGCAAAATCTTAACAGATATTTGATGAAGTACTTTTCTAACAAATCCATCAATCCATTATATATAAATTTATATACATTTTATTGATCATTTATATATAACTGAAGTTTTGTAATTTTATTTATATTCTCAAATAATATATATATAATTCATTGCTTATAACTGCCATCAATTCAATGCTATCTTATTTAAACTCCAATTCAGTGTGCGAGCAATAAAGTCTGGCAGCTACCACGTCTATTAACCCATTCCACACTCCACCAAATCGGGTTAAGCAGCAGCCTCTGTGGATGCAGTGCATCTGACAGCCTGTGGTTTTCGTTCAAGCATGTGGTGTTTGTGGTGGAGTGTGTATTCGTGTGTTCGTTGTCAGGCTACTTATGCTTTGGCAAAACGTTCTGTCATCTTGACAGCACAAGCAAACAAACATACATACATACATATTTGTGCCTTTGTCTTGCAGCCATATAGCAAATAAAAGAAAACAGCCAAAACATCAGTTAACAGCAAGTGGTGACTGTAAGTGAAAAGTGTTAAAAAACGAACAGCTGCAGAAATGTTTCTCAGCAATAATAGAAGCCACAAACACACACGCACACACACGTACACACACACACACATGTACAAAGCGAAAGTAGTGTTATGCTTATCAAATGCAGCTAACTAGCTGTTTGACATGTTCACACATGAAATTCTCAACATCATCAAAAATGATGCTTTTCATAAATGCCACAACCAAATACATAAGTGGCCAAATGTCACATCTGCGTAGGGATTAAAACAAATATTGTTGCCAAGATGCCAAGAGTAAATGATTTTTAAATGCAATTTCACAAATGCTGCTCTCAAAAATACACACATACATATACATACATATATAAATATATACATATATATATACATATGTGTGCTGTGCTGTTGGGCATCTGTATCAATATCAAATTTTTATGTCCAGTCAAAACATAAAATTTTTAAGGCCACTTTGATTTGCTATATATATATATATACATATATATATATATATATATAGCATAGGCCAATGTCCAATCTTATATAATTGCGTATGAAATATTTATGATTGTAAAAAAAAAATGAAAAGGAAAAAGAAGCAGCCAAGCCTGACCCCAGAGGCTCTGACTGTCTGTGTTTCCCCCCTTCCGCAACGCTCCTCTTACCTAAACGTGCTGTTCATCTTATCCATATTGTCGCACACTCACCCGCATTACACACACAAATATGTATATATATATATATATATATATATATATATATATATGTTTATATATATACATTAAGCAGTCACATAACGGACAACATATTTTGCCCCACTTGCATACTTCTGCGACCTGCATGCCAAAAAATACAACAACAAAAAAAAGGTCCAGCGATTCTTAAGTTTATCTAAAAGCAAATTTCAGTGAGTTATATGCGAAATATTATTCACCTTTGCTCTTGATCAAATACTGAATTGTACAAATATAGCAGAATATAATTCATTAAATATTTGAGTTTTATTTACGCTTAATATCGATTAAAATAAATATATTTTTTTTTATTTTTTTTATTTTTACTCTGCTAGCATTTCTGTTGAATTTTGAGATGCAGCGCATTGCAGCAGCCGTTAAAGGCGAATTTCTTGTTTTTCTTGTGTCTTGTTTGCCCTTGGCTCTTACAGGATAATCTCAGCTCGTGCATAGCTGTGATTATGGAACGTTGCATACTTCGGCGCACTGGCATGCAGACAATGTCAGGAATATGCTCGGCTCAGGGGTTTGTGGGTTCATCTTTCGTCTGTTAGTCGGTCCGTTCAAGAATTGGTCATTTTCGCATTTTGAAGTAGCCTTCTTTGCAAACCAAAAGTATGACAACATTTCCCCAAATGCCAAAAAAAAGAACATACAATAAACGTAATTACAATTCTAGCAAGATGTGTGTATGTGTGTGTGCCAATGTGTGCTACTGCTATATATATTAACACATAAGAAAAGTTGGTAAATTTTAATAAAATTCTTACATTTTTGTCTGCGAACTCTTGCCTCAGGTGCCTCATTTGCTGCTCCACTGAAGCATATTTTAAAGTTTTCAGAACGTTTTTATTTTCAAGTTTTTAATCTTACACAACACTTAAGTTAATTGCTTTGTCACCTTAATTGTACTGGGAACTGATAAATTAATTTTTTGCACTTGTTTTTCAACTTAATTTGATTGAAAATAAAAGTTTATATACAGAAAATTTTTAATAAACTTTGTGCGAGGCAAAAGAACGCTAATTTTGATATGACATTTAAAACTTTAAATTTATGCAATAATTAAATAATAACTATTTTACCAATTAGTTTATATAATTGTGACAATTTATCAAATTAATATCGAATGCAATGGAATTTAATTACATTAAAATTTGAGACTGCATCGCAACTTAAACGAGAAACGAGAAAATTTAGGTTGTGTATCAAAGTATTTGCCAAATGCTTGTGCAGAAATTCAATTAAAATCGTTTGTATCTTTGGAACCCTTCCAATGGCCTAAACCAAAATCAATGGTGTGATATTTATCTTAAGCAACAGCGAAGAGCAGCGCCCAACCGCTGGACGTGGGCAAAACCTCAGCTGAAAATCCTTGGGCAACAAAACCCAATAACTTAATTGGAAAAACGCATCAAAGCCGCTTTCAGACGGGTCTGTGGTAGCCTCTGGGCACACTTAGAGAGTACTCGACGACGGGTTTTAAACTTGGAACGGTTGGAAGGTAATTAGATAAACGGACAACAACAAAATATTGAAGAACAACTGTCAATGCAGCTGCTGCTGCCCCGGACAGAACACGCTCAGTTTTATCCTGCGGCAAGTGACAAAATGAAGGTTACTTTGCAATGCTGCTTTGCAACGCAACCAACTTCAAGTTGTGGGAGTAAGTAATTGTGTGTGTGTGTGTGTGTGTGTTGTGTGTGTGTTTGTGTGAAAGTGTGGTTAAAGTGGTCGCTGGCTTTTTGAGTGGCGCAAATCACATTGCAGCTGACAAAGCAGTCGAGTCAAAACAGCCGTAAACAGATTGCCTACATCGCTGGTCGACTGCCACTGCCACTGCCACTGCCACATCCACTTCCATTTCCAGTTGCAACAACAAGCTCGCCGCAACGCGGAAGTCGCGTTTGTCTGCCACAGAGCGCATTTTGCCTTTTTGGGCATTTTTGGAGCTGCCAGCCACTTCCACTCGAATTTTGAGTTACGAGCTTCTGTTCGGATGCTGCCCCAAAAAGCCCCCGACCCCTTTCTAGGCGCCCGCGTGTTTAGCCGCATCCTGGCTGCTTTTGAAAGTTTTATGCGGTGCACTCAAACAGCTACACACAACTTTTGCAACTGTACATTAATTTAATTTCATTTTATGAGTAGGCCCAACATCTTTGGCAGACGCACACCCCAAAAAGACACACACACACACACACACAAACAAGCACTCACACACCTACAATGGAATCTTTGCCCAGTTAATGCAATTTTATTTCACTCTTTGCTCAGTTTGCAGTGCAGTTTGAACCACACTCTTACTCCTCTTCCCTTCTTCAACCCTTCCCCACTGCCGTTGCCAGGAAACTGCTTTTGGTGAGTTAAGTATGAATTATGTTGTTTTACTGCATACGGTCCTGAGTTTCGAAAAACTTATTGAAATATGCTGGCAGGACGTTGCGAGCGCCAACTTGTGTCCTTTTGAGCTTAATTGAAAGTTTGAGAGCCAAAGTGTTGCCTATAATGCAATATGGCCTGCAGTCTAAACTTTTTGAAAGACGCGTCTTTTTTGGCCCTGCCAGGCAAGGCAGTAAATTAGCAACAGCTGTTTTGCCTTTTGAGTGGTTAGAACTACCTGACTGTAAATTGGCACACCTGAACATAAAAAATCCGGTCTAAAAACAAACACAAACACAAAACAAAACAAAAGTCAAGAAAGCTTGCCAAAACTTGCTTGCCGACTATTTGGCTAAAGAAAAGTTTTCTCCGGGGGGGGTTTTGCACAAAATTCAATTGATATTGAATATTGAGTTTTGAATTTTTGGTTTTGGAATTTCAAGTTTGGAGTTTAGCAAAATGCTTTTGACTTGCTGCTCGTTATTTGACATATCAACAATATCAAACAGATCTGCAGACAACTTTTCACGCACAACAAATTTTGTGGAAAACAAGTTTGCGAACGCCAGAAAATCTTCTGCAACTGCTCATAAAAATGTCAGAGACTTTGCCGTTGTCACCAGCTCATTCAGCCAATGTTGCACTTGCAGTTGCAATTTGTTTTTTGTTTTTTTTTTTTTTGGTTATTTTTTTTTTTAATTTTATTATGTGGCCATGCAAAACTTTAGCTTCAAGCTCGACAACAGTGGCGGCAAAAGAAGTTGCCTTGGCTGCTTTTTGGATGGCACCACGGAAGTAACTTGAAGTTGTCAGCTGCGCAATGATGCACATTAAGTGTCAAGTGTCAGACGCTGCCAGAGAAGTTGGGACACAACAACACTTGCAACACTTGCAGCAAGAACCGCGAGAGGAAAATGTGCTGACAACTGACGCCGCCTGTCACTGTCACTGGGTTGGAGCAATCCTAAGCATTTGTGAATGCCTGACGCCCTGAAGCCATCTTATTTATTTATTTTGGTTAGATGCGCGACCATTTTTGCCAATTTCCCATCGTCTTTTGTGTAAACAAATCTAGAGCGAAGCAATTTCTGGTTATTTTTACTGCACTAACACAATAACAGTCGACGACCGAATCTCTGCTCCGCTCGGCAAATCGACTACAAAGACGACAACATCGACGCCATACTCAATATTTATTTGTGTTGCCAACCAAATGGACCAACCAGACCCAAAACCACCCTCCCTCCCTTCACACCCCTTCCAACAGCTGCTAACACCGTTTGTGTTGCCTTCTGTAGCTGGGCGATATCCCATGGAGTTTTCAATTCCGGCTCAAGTACGTGCCTCGCCTGATTTGCAATCCTTTGAAGTTGCACGCCAGTTGGCAAACAAAAAATATACATATATATATATATATACATCTATATCAAATGTTGGTATAACGGGAAAGGAAATAGCAATGATATTTTGATGCATGTCAGTCCAAAAGAGCGACATGTCGCTGGCATTTTTGTTTGCCTTGCAACTTAAGTCGCACATTGAAAATACTTATACGTGACGCGTGCATCAAAATATAACGACTGCGATTTGCACAGAATATATATATATATACGTATGTGCATTTTCATGCATAATTGAAAATTAAATTATCCGTGCGTGCCCTTGCCAAACAATTCTTGACTCGCACGCTTCACCAGCTCATTCAATTGGAAAAGTTGTAAAATCAACAAGTCATTGGCAAACAGCGTACAAAGTTGCAACAAAAAAAAAAGAAAAAAAAACCCATACCTCGCCAAATACGGGCCTTATTTGCATATACAAATAGAAAAAAAAAACTGCAAGTCGTAAATGTAATGAACTCAAAAATACCCCGCATTGAATATCTTAGAATTAAACAAACAATTAGCAATTAATAGTTATTTGCTTAAAGAAATACTAGCTGTATATTTTTTTTACTTTTTTAATTTTTTAATAATTTACCAAACCTTAGTTAACTGCCTCACTGCTTGAAATAGTAAAATGTTGACACTGTGGAATATGCAAACAGCATCAACGGATTGCAATTGCAACCAGTGGGCAGGGCAGGGCAGGGCAGAGCAGGGCAGAGCAGGGCAGGGGGCAGATAGGCGCTTCTATTCAAGCACACGAAACTGCTGGGAGCTGTGTAAAAATAACTATGTTTAGCAGCGGAAACGGAAGTTAAAGTGCAACGAGTAAACTGGAAACTGAAAGAGACAGAAAGTGCAGGCAACGTAGAAGCACAAAATGTCATGTGGCATTGGACAAAAAAAAAACCTGGAGAAAATTGTAACTGTATATTGGAGATGGTGAAATTTATATCCAATTTAGCACTTTAAATGTCCAAATACGTTACGCTATAAAGGTGAAAACTTACTCAAGTTTCTCAACTGAAAAAAGATAAATTCTAAATTGAAAAATCGTTATTAAAACAAAATTATTAAATTTAAAGTAAACAAAAAAGAACAGCTACTTTTCAGGCAGAACCAATTATAATTTACAACATTTATTAAAAATTAAATCGACTATTATACGATTGATTTGATTAAAGACTTCAAACCTGTTGACGCTATTTTTCTAAAAACTGCATAATCAAGTTGCATTTTTTATTTATATTACAACAACATTAATCCCTTTAGACAAAATATCGAAATAAAGCTTGTGTAATTAAATTTAATTTCCAAACAGCCACAAACAACAACTGTGCGAAAATTCTATTTATTACTCCAATAAAAACATGCTAAAACTAAATCAATAAAATTCCACATTAAATCCAATTTATATATACAAATATGACGTTAAATTTCTAGCAAAGACAATAAGTGAAATATCATAAAATTTTCAAGCAAACACTTTTGACAATTTAAATGGCCAAATGCTGGTGACTTAACAGGGTAAAACAAAAATTGTCTGTTAACTTTTCGACTGTATTGTTTTGTCATTCGCAAACCACCGGAGATTTTTGCAATTTTTGTGCAAATGATGCCCACCGGAACAAACGAAACCCAGACACATGGCTGAAAGCTCCAAATGGCCAACAGACAAAGGCCAAAAAGCGAACAGCTTGTTACTTGCTAAAGTTAACGCTACAGCTCAAAATGCAATGCAAAATGCCAAAAATAGATTTTAAGCTGAAAATGTCAGCAAACCAAAATGCATAAACGTTAACACTTATGTTATACTTTGAATAAATGCAATGCACTTATTGTGTGTTTAAAAATAATGAATTCAAAAATTATGCACTATTAAAATTAAAAAAAAAAAATATTTCATATATTTTGGGAGTTGAACATGCTGAACTGTAAGACTAAATAGAAAGGATTTTCATTGAGTAATAATATTTTATATTTTATATTTATTGTACACATTAATCATCACTGAATTATGTTGTGCATTTTACAATCACATATTGAACAAAATTTGGTATTTGGTTGATGATTTTCTATGCCAAGCTCAACATGTTAGTATTTGATGTATTTTATGTATTTTGATATTAACAACAAAAGTAGTCATAGATGTAAACAATGGTGACACAATGTGCTGGCCATGTAGGCAGTAATATTTTGTGTGTTTTTCTTGTTGCTGGTGTTTTTGCTGTTGTTGTAACAATGCTATTGCCATTTTTAAACCAATTTCCGTTCATTTTGACGCATCCGTTGGACACACTCATACAAGCTCACACACACAAGCCACACCCACACACTAAATGATACATGGTGTACACATATATGTATATGTATTTACCCTTTGGCCAGGCCTTTTGTTTTTCGGTCGTGTCTGTGGTTGCTCCTCCTTTTTTGTTGTTGTTGCCGTTGTTGCAACACGCGCGGTTAGTTCTTTTAAACTACACAGTTGTTGTCCTTTCATATGCAACGGCAAAATAAGCTCTTTTTGCATGTGTGAATTTGTATGCGAATATTAAATACTTTTCTGCTACATCAAATAAATCTTTAAGATCTTTATTTTATTTGCTAAGCTTTTAATTTCTACTAAATACAACAAAACAAAGCCGAGATAAGATAAGATGGGAAAACTCCATTTAAATATAATACATTTCTCTCACATTTTATTTTGACAGTAGAGCTGACAAAAAAAGAAATAAATTAAACTATGAATTGCAGTTTTAAAAACTTCAAGAGTTTTCAAGCTTAAATGGCAGATACTTATTCAATTTATGCTCAGTAGAAATAAAATATGCGTAGAGGGTGTTTTTTAAATTTGAATTTCAAAAATTTTAAAATATTTCTTGGTTTAGATGGAATAAAATATTCTTGAGTAACTTGCACAACAGCTTGTAGTACAACAATATATGCAAATATATAACTGGGATTAATACAAGATTTAGTTTTATATCTCTTTATTGAATATGCTAATTTTATTGGACAAATTGTTTATTGCATCGTCGCACAGCTGTCAGGCTTAGTTTTATGGAACTAAACAATTTAATGCACTATTTTTGATTGATGTATCATAATTGATGTACCTGTAATTATGATGTCAATTAAATTAAGCAATATTTCAGCTAGTCACTGAACCGCAACATTTGGGCTAACAAAATGCAAAACAAAAAACAAAAAGTGCAATTTTACTTTGTAGACATCAACAATTACGTAATGTAAAGTAACAAAAATGTTTGTATAATATTTTTTAATTGTTATAGTATTATTTCATGTATAGCAACATAAAAATATGTATATGTAAATAAAACATGAAAACAGTTATAAAAGTTGGATGAGATATTTTTTGAACAATTTTAAAGTGTGCTCGACTAAAAGATGTGCTGCAACAATGCCTTAAGTAAAAAATCATAATTTTATTCATTTTGTGAAATTCAAAGGGCTATTAAAAATGAATAATTTACAAATACATCATACAAAATTTATTTTATATATATATTACATATATTTTTTTGTTGACCAGAAACACCGTTTAAACTGTTTTGCGGGCACAGCGTATAACAATAAATAAATTACATTTATTTGACACGATTGCACTTCATGAAATTTACACAAATATTCAGAGCAAGAGAAAGAGATAGGTAGCTGGAGATAGAGAGAGAGAGAGAGAGAGAGAAAGATAGCGAGAATGTAAGGCGCCATAATATTATTTATTGAAGCGTAACTTGCCATAGGATGAGGGAAAGCATAACCAACGAAAATTGTTTGGTTGTACCACACAAAAGTGGACTCTCAAGCTGCCAATTGTTGTTTGACTTCGAGCCGAGATTTCGAGTTGCCTTTATTTGTGCAAATATTTTTGGCAACAGACATGCTAACTAAATAAATATATATATGTTTTCAAATGTAAATTCTGCATTTTATTTGCCAATCTACTGTCAAAGGCATAAGTTTCCTACGTCACACATTTTCAACCTTATCAATTTAATTTAAAAAACTTAACAAAATTTTATTGATCAAATGAAGACACAATGCATTAAAGGTCAAAGGCTCAACTGAGCAATTCAATGAGAATAAAAATATTATTTTTTTTAAACTGTGAAAGCATAGCATGCCATTTAATTGAATTTAAAATATATATAAAAAAATAATAATAATCTGATAAAGTAAATACTTCGTGTCAAAATAAACATAACTATCAATTAAATTTATTGTAAAAAAAATAAAAACTGAAATAATTAAAATATTAAATGTTTTTATTTTTGTTGTGCAAACATATAGCTTGGATTCCAGTTGACAATTGTATTTTGTGTGTGTTTATTTTTACGGTTACGTTGACTGCAACGATAGGCAATATTTTTCAATATTTTTCGTACAAACAAAGTGGCATCGACAGTTGCAGCCGCAGGGGTGTGAGGTCGTGTCGAGCAGATGGTTGCCAAGTTAGATGCTCACATATACATTAACATGGCGGCAACATACGTACAATTCGTGCCTCAATTCGCTACCTATTTGTTTACAGTTAGCGGCTCATTTTCGCCAACGGCAATGGCTGTGCATGGAGTATTGTCAACATGATGTTCGGATTGCATACACAATATGTACACAGTTGCAGTTGCAGATATAACTGTGGAGGGGGAGGTGGAGTGGGAGTGGGTGGTGTGAGTGCCACAGTTGCCACAGTTTACCGGATAACCATTATAATAACGGGGGACGTTTTTCAAACGAGCTGCAAATGTGTGCACACACGCACACTCACACACACGCATACACACACATTTCCACTCATATGTACATTTGGTCGGTTGGGTGCACTTTAATATGATCCGTTTGACATTATGATAAGGTGGTATCGGGCCCCAACGCTGACAACTGCATATATTGGGTTGCAAATAAATTGCTTTTCGCTTTTTGCTTTTTTCAGAAAATAAGCAATGCTGACCCGGCAAGTTTGTAATGAGCTCGATTTGCGTGGTTTTAATTAAAAAAAAAAATAAAAAAAAAAAAGAAAGCTGTGGGCGTGGCAACGATGTTTGTTTACGTTTGCCGCTGTCTTTTTACGCTTGATATTAAAAGTTTGCCAACCAAAGGAATTTCATTAGTGCGCCAGATGGGCGTGATCAACGGCTGATTGCCAGAGGCTGCCGGATAGATGGGAGTGGGGAGTGGGGGTGGCATAGCAAGGGATATAGCAAAAGTTTCGCATTATTATTATTATTATTATTTGTTGCTACTGTAGTTGTAGCTGCACACATGTGTGATTTATTAGCCCATATTTGGTGGAAAGTTGCCCACCCAAAACATCTGGCAGTAAGTTTTTATGCGTAATAAACACGGGTGTGTGTGTGACTGTGTGTGTGTGTGTGTTTGGCACGAAATTCATAATGTATAATGAGCTGAAAGAGTAAATGTGCATTTGATTGGGCCGCTCATTCGAATGAGTCAAAATGAATAAAGAGAATATTATAAATAAAAAACGATGATTATATAAGGGAAAATAAGCATAGCAAACCAGACTAAAATAAATTACAATTACAGGGTGTATTCCAGTCGAGTTGCGTCAAATGAAATATATATTTCATTTTGAATTGAATATTATTTCATATTTACCAAATATAGGTTAAGAGGAGTCTACCTTTGCGGAGATCTACAGCGTTTGGCATTAAAAACAAAAGATAAATAAATACAAATTGGTGTCTACTTCGGGGCGCGCAATTAATATGCATCATTGCGACCTATAAACACACACATACATATATATATATATATATATTAAAATACTGCTGACAAGTGCTGAGCTGAGCAGAGCAGGGCCAACACACATGTTTAACAAGCCATATTGGCTTGTATTTCATTTTTATGATGACTTCTGCTCGTTCACGCGACGGCAACAAAAATGTATTTTTTTTTTTTTTTTTGTGCGTGTTGCAGCAACACAAATAATTGTCGTGCAGCATGTGGCGTGTGTGCTTGTGTGAGTTTAACTTTATTTATGATTATTTGCGTTCAGTCTTTATGGCCATATTGCACATACATAAACATATACTCGTATATATATATCAAATATTGCCGCCTTGTCTTGAATTTTATTCAAATTTTTGGCATCTGACACAGCGTTATTAATTTGTGCCACACACACAGACGTTGGCATCGTATAGAACAAACTAATAGCAAATTGTGGCAACATTTTCCGTTGCATTCCACATTCTAAGCTGATTTCGCTAAAATATGCAGCTCAATTTTTACGTTACGCTGTTGAACAACTTTTAAGCACTATGAAAAAGGTGTCAGCTGCAAACACACACACACAGAAGTCTGGAACTCTCTATGCAGATAGCAAAGTTTTGTATATCCTGCAACAAGGATATATATATGCATATGAGTTTCAGACTGGGGCGGAGAAAACGGTTTGTGTTTGTGCCTTCAATTTGTTGGCACAGGCTGTTCAACGTTCTCTGTGACAGCCAGCCACCTGCCACACATGGCTCATGTCCATGGGCCCGTAAAGTCCACTAACATGAAAGGCAAACAAACTGGCGCTGAATTTTTAGACACTTTCTAAGCAAAATGGCGAAAAATTCATGCAAGGAAGCAAAAAAAAAAAAAAAAATGAATACAAATTGAACGACAGTTTTGTGGTGGAAAAAATACCTTTAAAGCAATATGTGAAAACAATTGGAATCTTACCAAGCAAAGATCTATATGCGGAAATATTTTCCATCCAAGTGCATAAATTGAACAATGTAGAAGCTGTCAAATTTATATCTGTTTGGTGCACACAAATGAAGCGATTAACAGACAAGATAAAAGCCGACTTATTTATATTAAACAGAATTTAATCAAGTGTAGCATAAACACAATTGTTTTGCTATTTCATATGCTCTTTCAATTGTCTCGTTCAGCTGCAATCACCTAATCAATTGGGCCAAAAGGTAAGTGGCTTGTTGTCTAATTGAATGCGCTAGAGTAAATACGAGTGGCAAGAAACTAGACAAGTATTGTGTGCAACTTTGGTCACGCCGTTAAGCCAATCAACTGTATCAACAGCACGCATACGCCATGTATGCCAAACACACACACACAAACACACACATTGTGCCACAACATTTTCGTGTATTTAAGGCTTAAAATTTGGTCAGAGTGAGATGGTTTTGGGAGGGAGTCAGATATATTTGTGAACTAGACGATCCGATTGTGCAAATTGTTTGCTACGTTTTATTCAATATAATGAAAACAACACAGAAACACACACACACAGACACACACACACACACACACACACACACACACACACAAACACACACACAGACACACACACACTTAAACGCAAAACATACATGGAAATAAACAAATATTTAATGATGGGAAATAATTTCTAATAAGATTTTGGCCAAATTGAAACCGGATATTATATTCGACACAATGTCAACACGAGTGCAATAAGTTTTCTGTGTGCTCTGTGGGTGTTGGGCATGTTTTTGCTCGTTTGTACATATTTGGCTAAATTAAATAGAGTATAAAACTATTTACAAATGTGTGAATGTGTGAATCATCTGACTGAACTACAAGTTATTTTTTTTTAATTAAATAATGCAACAGAGCGTGCAGACTGTCGGGTTTTATTTTTCTTTGTCTCCTATTGTTGTTAATTGTTTTTATAAAAGTTGCACAAAATTTTTCAAGTTATGATTTAATTTATTTAATAATTCAAACTCTGTGATTAGTTATGCAAATCATTGTTATGCTATAACGCTCCCTGGCCAAGCCAAATGCCTGCAAGGCCCAGTCTGCAGCTTTGTGCTAATTCTGCAATACCAAAAGTAAACGAATAGCTAAAATTGAACAAACAAACAAACCAAAAAAAAAAAAACCAAAAAGAAAAAACGTTAAGAAAACAATTTTATCATGTTAAAATTAAATAGGGCGTGTCTGAGTGCCAAAAGCCAGCACAAATTTTATACAGCTAACACATAAACTTGAACCAAGGCTCAACTTAAAGCAACATACATATACATATATATATATATATATATATATATATATATAGTATATATATATATGCGTTGATAAAGATGCAGGCATGTGGGAGTGAGTTTATTTCACACCTCAAGGGTGCTGACATATGGCAACAAAAAGCATCGTAGACTCACACACACACAATCCTCCCATCCCCATCCTCCAATCCTCCAATCCTCATCACTGACAACAAGCGTGCAAAATTTCAACAGAGCAACTTGAACGTGTTGCTGCGAGCCATTCGTGCTTGAAAAGTTTTCTAAACATAACTGCAAGGTTTGAGCTGTTTTTCTGTCCTCCACACTTTTTTTCTGCACCCGTGCACACATTGCAATTTCACTTGGTTTCACATTGTTGTTTGTGCAACTGTTTTTCTTGTCATCATCATCATCATCATCATCATCATGGCATTAAAGAGAATGGAGCATGTACTCATCATCATCAAAGTTGGAATACCCTTTTGCGAGTTGTCCACATTTAAAGTTGCTCTCTGCCCAATTTCCATTTCATGTTTTTCTCGCTAATCAGAAATTAAAAAATTTTTTTTCAGTTTTTCAATTTGTATATCCTATTAAAAAAAAAGCGTACAAAACATTCGTTAAATCAAAAATTGCCTTTTACATTTTTTATTGTTAACGTTTGTGGAATTAAGTGATACAAAAAACTATTTTTTAAATTTCGTATTACCACCTGTTGCATAAAGTTTGGTTTGTTTAAGAAAAAGTTTCGTATTCGTATTATTTTTTTTTTTGTGAAATTCTATCAAATGAGTGAGATAGAAGTTTGATTTCATCATCATTATTATGAACTGTTTAAGTCAGTCTTGCCAAATAATCGTGTCAAACACCTTTCTGACAACTTCTGGCAAAAGTTTGACAACTTTTTGTCTGCAAATATAATCAAGTTACATAATTGAGAGCATTTGATTGCGGCGACCAAAACCTGTCACGTCACATAACTTTGTCCTTCTTTGCCACGCAATTCATAAATGTGTGCTTCAGCACATACTCAGCACAAAAACAACAACAACAACAATAGCTAAAAATGATCTACGTGCAAGCCGGTTGGAAAAAAAAAATATATAAGTAATAATAAAAATACCTGTTTATTATTCTGTAAATCGACAGCGCAAATACTTTGTGTGACCCTGACAAATCAGTTTTCTCTATTTATATAATAGGCAACGAAATTGTGACCCAAATGAAAAATTAAGCGTGTGTGTGACACATACACGCGCAGGCAAACACACATAAAAAACACACAAACACACATACACGCGGAAACAGTCGATTGATTGCAGGTGGGGAATCAAGGTGAAATTCCATAGTAAAATTCCTTTGCGACTAAAAAAATAGAAGCCGTACAAATTCATAGCAATTGATTTGGCAGCCAGTCATAATGCCAAGCAGCACACACACACATACACTTACACGAAAAAAAAACACACCCACACACTAAGAATTCCTTAATAAAAATCTGAGTTCAATAGCTAGATACTCATACACACACACTCGCAGTGGCAACACGCAGGACAAAAAGCGCAAATGTCGTTTGATTTGGTGAGTCCCCAGTTTCGACAACGACACGGCATTTATAAAAATCATACGCACTGTTGTACCAGCAGCACACGGCAGTGTCGACATATATTCTTATGGGCTGTCAGGAGGCGCTTGCCTGCCTGCCCGCCTGCCGCACATCCTCCGCATACCTAACGTCAATTTGGACAAAAAAAATGGTTTGTTGCTTTTCTTTTTGTTGCCGTTGTTATTGTTGTTGCTGTTGTTGTTGTTGCTATTATCGCTGTTGTCGCTGGGAGCATAAAAACACGACACCGGTTTATTTGTCCGGAGCTGTCATTAGCACGCATAATCCACTTGGCAGCCATGCGGCGAGGTGTGCAAGATTGGCAAACTAAACAAATCAAAGAAAGGACAGGACACGGTCATTCTGATGTGCCGTCAGCGGCATATGAGTGATTGGTCCTAATTGAAGATGACGGCAAATCCCTTAGCTATTGCATAAGTTACTCTCGCTCAACTTTATCACTTTTAAGTCCATCTCGTAACAAGCACAGTTGAAAAGAATAAATCGCAAATAATTGAAATACACTTGCAGAAAGAGAGTTTTTTTTATATTAAAATTCTGCATTTAGTTTCAATTTATATGCAATTTTTCGCAAGGCAGACAGTTGAGTTGAAGTCTGTCGTCGAAAAAGTGCAATTACTCAATGGAAATTAATTTACAAAAAGGATTTGAGGTTGTCGAAAAATTAAATTAAAAACGCAAATATGGGATAGATATGTAGGTGAAGTTGTATAATTCATTAATGATTACAACAACTTGAAGAATAATTCCAGAATTGGAGTAATTTACATAATGTGAATCGAACAGAATTCCGCTAAAAAATAACAATTCTCTTTGAGACAAGCTTTAAAGAAATAACAAATGGAAACATTATGACGAAGATTGAATATGCTTGCAGATAGTCAAATAATTAGTAGACTCAACTTTATATTAAATTTGGCAAGAATTTTAGAGACTATGTCGAGTATTTTTACTTGTATGAGCTTAAAGATGTTACGCATTCAACGGAAATGGCTATAAAAAGAAGTTCATTGATTTACGCCTATAAATACACATGTCAAAAGCTATAAAAGCACATCAGACACACAACAGTAGAATGAAGATTTAAGAGAATTGTCTATATGAAAGGTAATGTCGGAAAATCTGCTGGAAAGTTTATCCAAGTCACTCAGGTAATGTATTTGGTAAGAGTGATACCATGTCTTAAAAGCATGCCACACAAATTGCTGAAGCGGAAAAAGTTTGACAGCTCTACTTCAAATGACAATTGTCTGGGCGTGTGTGTGTGTGCGTGTGTGGGTGAGAAGGGGGCGGGTGATTGTGCCACACATGTAACATGGCATTAAATTGCCCAATTTGAAAGTGGAGCTACTACATGGTTGACGAGTAAATAGGTTTAGTCACGCCCACACAGTTGTTGGCATGGCTAAGGTGGCCCAGTAAAGTGGATATGAATTGCGGGGTCATCCCTTATCAACGAAAATAGGAAAAACTGTCAATCAGCGGCAACGAAACAGGCCAACAAACAGGCAACTAATTGGTTGAAATGCAAAACTGAAAAGTCGGCGCGGCGTCAAAGCAAAAAGTTAAAAGAAAAACCAAAAAAAAAATAAAAAAAAACCAAAAAATTGGCGCTGCCAAAAAGTTTTACGCTTATTACACCAAAAAAAACCAACCCAAAGAATGGAATAGAAATCCGTAGCCAAAGCTGTAAAAAATGGCGTCATGATTCATTAGTGGAGCACGCGAAGTGCGTAATTTTTGAGCAAGTCCATTGCACCGGCACCGGCAGTGGCCTTGGCTAATTTAAATTCCTTTGACGCCATCTTATTAGAGGCATAGACTTGACTTGACAGCTCCTTAAGCGCCTGAATGATTGACATCAAAAAGGTTTTCTGTATTTTCCTTCTAATTTTTGTTTTTTTTTTTTTGTGCAATGCTCAGTTGAAGCAGCTAAAGCCATGGCAAATGAATGAGATAATTAAATATATATTTTCTTATTAGGGATGTAATTAAAAAGGCGCATCATTAACACAATTTAATGCTGATTTTTCAAATATTTCCACTGCTCTTTCTATTTGCTTAGGCTACAATTGGTTGACTGCGCATTTTGAAGATATCTCAGCTTGGAATGAATGTAAAGTTCAAGGCTTAAAAACTCCAATTGCGAGTTAATTAAGAATTTGCTAACTGAAGTCGTAATTTCTTGTATGCTTTTCTTATTTTTAATTGCACTAATTTGCGTTGCTATTAATATCTCAATAACAATCAACAAAAAACATGATGTGAAGCATTTGTTTTCCTGTCGAAATAAATGAAAATAAGTACTTAAGTAGCTTATGAGCGTTGTCAAGTCGACAACCTGAGAAATAATTGCAAATAATTGTAGATCAATTTTAAAAAAAATACATATCTTGTCCTAGCCTAAACAGCTATGCACAATTTTAAAGAGAACTTAAGCCAAATGCGAATGTTTATCAATGTGTGAGTATATGCAAATGGCAGCCTTTTGCCAGAGTCTGACTAGAGCTCAGTGACAACCATTTCAAGCGACAGCCACGGCTTCCGAACAAATCTCACTAAATTCCAAGACAAAAGTAAATGAAATTGCACTAAATCTACTGGGAATTTTCTTCAAAAATTTTCAACCTTTGCCCGAACAGTGTTTGCCTGAAATTGGCTTAGGATTGTGCTCAGCAGCTCCTTGCCATCTAGCAGCCAGCCTGCCCTGGCTGCCCTCCTGCCTTCCTGCCTGCCAGCCTGGCTATAATCAAAAAAGGTACGAACAGGCCTAGGCCAAAGTGATAAACCGTTTTCACTGACATCGCATATAAATCTGCGACAAAGTTGCGTCTGCCAGACCCACGGACAGCTTCAAATCGTGCGGGATTTGTCACGCCAAATCGTTGAAAATGGCGTGCATTGTTTATTCCCTCTATTTTCTTCAACTCACTCTCCCTCTCCCTCTCCCTCTCTCTGTCTCCCCCGCTCTCACACATTTCTTTAGTATAACCAGTGAATTTTTGTGAATTTTATACAAAACACTGGCAAATGCAAAAATAACAAAAACAGCAGCAGCTCGTCTCTGGCTGTGTCGTAAATCTTCGAGTAGCTTATCTACACAAAAAAAAAAAACTGTGTGCTTTTTAATTCGTTGCAAAAAATAGGCAAAACAAGAAAAAATAAAAGGGCGAAAATCTAAAGCCAACTGAGAAAAAAGCATTGTTAATGCTTATTTAAAATTAGGCACATGTTTAGCTTGTTGAAGCTCTACGGAGCATTTTATGAATGCGAATATTATTTATAGAGCCAACAAATGCTTAAAGGACTTAAAAGATGAGTGCCCAAATTAGGCCAAGAAACAGAGGCAAAGTTTTTTTTGACAAATTACAAACATTTTGATAAAATTTTCTTGTCTTTCTGCTTTTGCTGCATAGTGAATTATAAAAGGCAACATTATAAAATAAAATAACATAAATTCATTAAGTAAAACTGAAACAAATTAGAAGCATTCCCAAATCAGAGTACTAATAGTTTTTTTTTTTAAAATAGCACTCTGTTTATGTGTATAAGTAAAAAAATATACAAATATACAAAAAATATATAAAAAAATGTACTTATCAAAATTTAATGGCTCGTTTCTGGGTCATTTATCATAAAGCGCAGACGGGCCAAACAATGCCACTGATTGGGGCAGAGCGCAGAGTCGAGAGCTTATATACATATCTGTTTGGTAAACTTTGATAAACGAGATGTCGCATAAAACATTTTGGCTTATTACCAAACAAGCGGCCATTATAAAAGCTGTACATTAACACATCGGGCGGGAGATTGATAAAGTGGGAGGCAGGGGAAAGCTGTTGACTTCAAAGCTGCTTTTAAAATTTTGGAATTATTTTAGTTTGAAATTGGCCCAGATGTAAATAAAATTAGTGAGGTAATTTGATGAATTTGATTCATTTTTTGAGGTAAAATCTAATTACATGTAAATTTATTTAAATTCATATTTACCCGCGTAATTGGTGCAAATTTACGTTTCATTTAGCCGCATCGTCGACTTACAAAAAAAAAAGAAAAATAACGTAAAAAAAGGACACAAGAACACGGACAAGCAAATGACCAAATGGTGGCAATGAAAAAGCAGCAAACAGATTATAACTCCCAGCTGACATTGTGGGCTTTATTATTTGGCCATTGAAAAATGCGGCGTTGGTTGACTCAGCGACCCAAGTGGATTTTAATTTTTCAAAGTTAACCAAAAGCGCCAACGACCCTTTTTTGTTTTTTTTTTTTTTTTTTTTTGACGGTACTGGAGTGGGCTCAGACTTGACCAGGAGAATGAAAATGTAACGTTGGGACTCTGTTTGTTTAAGCATCGCCGGGATTTGGCAGCACTCCATTTTATTGTGTACCTTTCCAACTGTTTGCTGATTGATCCCTTGGGTTGGGTCAGTATCATGGGGTCTGCGTAATTAATTTTGCTTTTTGATTTGTCCATGGACAAAAAAAAAAAGCGAACCATCAAATTGTCACGTAATTATATTTGTGTTAATGATGTTTCACGGCCCAGCCATGAAAAGTCAATTAATATTTTAGAAAATGAACAATTGTGATTTGACATCATCGCCGACGGCGACAGACGCCAGACGACACTTGGTATTTAATTAAAATGCCTGCCAGCAATTTGAATGCATGCTGAGATTTTTAATTTTCATAGAATTTGCCAAAGCCACCCAAAATCATGTAATTATTGTTAAATTTTATTATTACATTGGTATTTGCTCTGCTTTTGCAAAGTCATTCAACTCAATTGGGGCACGCGACTTGAAGCACTTGCAAGATGCCGCCGATAAATCCTAAATGAATGATCCATTAAGTTGTATAACATTAACATTAAGTGGCTATTATTCGGCTGGTGAACAAAAACGGGTTTTGGTTTTTTATTTTAACCGGTAGCTGCTGAAGCATCTGTACCGGAATACAATAAACAAAACCAGTTAACAGAAGCAGCATCTGATATATGAGACAGCTTTCAGGTGTGAATTGTAGTATTTAATTTATGAATAAATTCCTAAGTATTATTTTTGTATTGGATCTATATATATATATATAAATATATATATAATATAATATGTGCATAATAATAATATATACTTCGATTACAAACTTTAATTAACTAGATTAAATTTATCTTGGACTGAATTGAAAACTCTTACGCTTATGTGCAGAACTTGAGCACATATTACTCATACGCCATGTTTAAGTAAAAATCAAAGTCAAATATGAATGTGCCGTCTGCCTGCCTGTTGCGCTCATTATGCATATAATTATGTCCTGGTCTTGAGCTCAGGTGGCTGTCTGAGGCAACTCCAAGTCTCTGCGGTACATAGTATATATAGATGCTGGGAATCAGTATGAATTACTTTTAATGGTGTGCTGAATAAATTGAATTTCATTTCATGGTGACATCAATTAAAAGCATGTAAAACTCAATCGTCTTTGACATTTTTAAAATGCAGTACAGGCATCAATGCCAAACCAGATGCAAGTAGAGAGCAGAGCAGCTGAGCGATTGTTGCAAGAGTGATGATGAAGGGTGGTGGAGGCATCACTTAATGAGTCCGCAAATGGCTGATAAAAATGCAGAGGCAATATGAAAATCGGGTTGAATGGCGACCAACGAGTTGGTGTTGTCGCTGACAACGGAACGGACAAAGTTACCGAAACTGACAGGAAACATTGATAAAAGTGGCAATAATGATTCGATTCGCTTGGCTTAATGGCCAGCCATTAAATGCATCGCGCCTGGAGCTCTTTTAAACGATTTAATTCACAGCAATTTTATAATAGTCAAAACGAAACGAAACTTTTTTAATCAAACTTGCTCTGCAACATTTTTAATGTAATTATTAATTGTAACGAAAAAAAAAGGAAAAAACAAATACATAAATAGTTTTTGGTATAGTTAAATACGAGTCTGTTGCAAAATTGTACTCACTTGGCGTAGTTCATTTAAGCAAAGAGACCATCAACAATTGTAACTTTTCATTTGGCGTCAAGAAGCAGTCGAAACTTAAAAGCCAAACTCACTACCAATGGACTTTGTTTAAAACCGACAACAATTGTTCCCATACAGCAATCGCTGCCTCTTAGAAGAATAAGAATAAGACAAAGTCGAAGTCGAAGTCGAAGTCGCCTTGACTTTGCCTCATTTCCAGTTTTACTTTTGAAGTTTTTAATTCTTTGAATCTTAATGACTTCTCGTAATAAGTTTTCATTTCTCGTAATTTCTTAGGTTAATAGAATCTTTGCAGTTTGCTGCTGCTGCAATGAGTAAAAATGAAATTACAGTGTGACAGCCAAGCAAAGTTTTAATAAATTTCTATAATTTTCCATATTTCATAACTATTACATGTCAAATATTAAAGAACATCGAGTGAAAATGGAATATTCACAAACAAATTTAAATGGATTTACGCCAATCACTTCAAACAGTTTGAACTTGTCAGATTGTCAGCTTATAGACGAACCCACTGTAAGTACATTGCTCATTGAAAGTTTTGTGCTGGCAACAAAGCAAAAAAAAAAAAATAAAACATAAAAAAAAATGAGAGAGAAAACCATTATTATTATGAAGTTGACACAAAGTCAGTGAGCGGCAGCATCAGAGAGCTACCAGGAAAAACGCAGACAATAATAATGACAGAGAGGACGATGTTGAGTCCTTGTCCCTGGTATGTCCCTCGCAATGAATGCTATTCACAAGGAAGCAGTAGAAATGCATAAAAGTAGACTACATAAAACGCAGCAGGACCTCAGTTGACATTTATGCAATCCGCGCGCTCTGGCTTAAACTGACAAAATGACCAAGTTGTAAGTGCAAGAAGAAGAGAAATAAAAAAAAAATGAAAATGAAATTCAAAAGTAAGCCGACTTGAAAGAAATCCAACTAAGAACCGCGTTAAATACTTCGGGCCAGGCAACTAAGCCCACATCCACGTCATTCGGGGCTGTGGCTAATCATAAATTCCAAAGCGGCAAAAGTGCAACGCGGTTACAATTAACTTATTAAATGGGCTTTGGGGCCCACAAAACAAAAGCCGGCCAAAGCACGGCCAAAAGGAAGCGACAGTGCTAAAGGAAGTGTGCGTGCAAATTGTGAGAAATGAAAGCAAAGGGGGCGTCAAGAGGAGGAGGAGGAAAGCAAACCAAAGTAGTGTCATGAGCATGCCTCATGCCACGCCCGCACAATTGTCCACATCTTTTTGTTGCTTGGCCACGTGGCGTATAATTGATTTAACTGCTACATCTTCAAAGTGTTTAGTAACGCTTCCTTGACATTTCCAGCAACATTTCCTAATTAGTGAAATTGATTTGGAATTTATGATGCGCAAAAAAGCCTGGCTTTCCAAACATCAATTCGCCGCTCTAATTGAAAACTAATGTTTTGCATAGTTGCTCCATTTTACTGGCAGCTGTTTACAGCAATGCCATATCAAACGAATTCTTATTGTTGCATGCTACATAATAAATATATATATATATAGATATTTTTTTCTTTTTGCTCAACACTTCCTCTTTTTCTTTGCAGTTGTTGTGACATTTTGGCAACATAAAACGCAATGGCGCCAAAGATGACGCCATTTTCGCTGCTCGACAAAATGGCGGCGACGAGGACGCTCGCATCTTTAACGGAAATACGCTGCCTCTGCCGATTGCTGTTGCTCTGCGTTTGCATTGGCGCCGCCGCAACTCGAGGTAAAAAATAGATTCAATTTCAGCAAACCAATTTTTACAATGCGACTAACAAAACACACAAAGTTTATGCCACAAAATCTTATTCATTTTCATAAATGTAGCGGCTTTTTGGGGTTTTCGCTTTTATTGTTATTTTTAATTAAAATGCATAGGCAAAACATAATTTTATTTTGTAGTATTTATTTGAAAATTATTTGTGGCATTGTGGAGTAATGAAAATGCACATGGCATAAACGGATTTGTGTAATACATGGATATATTTTATTATTGTGTACAAATAAATTCACGCAGCATACATTGCAAATCCTTTTTTGTGTACAACGGGCCAGATTTTTGCATTTCATGGTCAAAATTCATTTGGCACTGACATCAAAGTGTTACCAGCGGCGTATTGCGCGAAAACTAATTATCTGTCAAAATCATATTGGCAAACAAGCGCAGAAATATTGTGCATTTTCGGGTGATATTTCCTGCGGATATTTGCGAATGTTATTAATTAAAATCCTTAATATATATATCTTTGTGCGTATGAAACACAAATAATGTTTGGCAATTTCAGATGGGATATTGAAATTGTGGTATCAAATAGTCAATTTGGCTGCAATACAATTATGGAATTGTTTTATTATTGTTAGAAATTGGGGAGCCTGCACGGCGACCTATTCGATATATTCTGCCCCCTTCTGTGCTTATAGCTCCTCGATTAAACCCAGCTTCTGCATGAATTCTGGAATCTTTGTTGGGTTGATGGCTTCTATGTTTTTGAAGCTAATAACATGCTACATCTTTTCCTGGATGATGTCTGCTAGGATGTGCATTCAGGTTTCATCCTTCTTTTTACAAAACCTGCATAGGTCGCTATTATAAATACCTAGGTTTCCTAGGTGGCTTCTTAGTCTACAATGTCCTGCCAGTAAACCGATGAGTATCCTAAGCCTTTTTTTCCTTGGATATTGCTTGCTTGAATCAATAATGATTAAAGGCACCCAAAAGACACCTAAAAGAATAAATCATTATAATGAAACTTGGCTCAATTTAGCCAGAATTTTATTTTTTTTTAATATAACGTTTGATGGCCAGAACTTCCATAAAATCAAAATAAAGTCAAAGCACTTATTATGATTGTTGATTCTCTATTTAAACAAAAATATCATAACTCACTTTTGACTTTTACTGACTCTTTCAGTTGGAAACCACTTTCTCTTCACTATTTAAAAAATGTAATCGCTTTAAAATATATCAGATATCAATGAAGTTTAATTGAAATATTTCATAAATATGCTGCACGATTAAGCAAATTATTGAGCGCAAAAAAAAAATGATAAAAAGTACAATGAACTGAATGCTGACTAGGACCTGCCAATGAAATATAAATGACAAAATCACAATGGGAATTTTATCCGGGATTTACATTGACTTTTTGATAGTGACAAACTAAATTTTTCGTCTCGACACACAACCGCGACACACAACCAAAGCAACAACAACAACAAGAAAAAACCACTTTAATTGGTCAAGTAGAGTGTCCTTGATTTTGCGATATCCTGCATGAAGTTGATATATTAGTTATATATAAAGTCTTAGCTATTCTTTTGCATTATAAATAATGAAAGTATTTACTTAAAAAAATTTAAATTTGTTAAGTATTATATGTCTAGTTTTACTACTGTTTGGTTATACCCTCTTGATACGATTTCATTGGTACAGAGTACAACATAACGATGATAAATTTATCAAAAACTTGCATCTATGTATAGCACATCATGCATATAGATACACAAAAGCTCACATGACACAGTACTCGATGCTGGCGCAGCATGGGATAAAAAAAAAATTGCAATTGCGATGCAACGAATGCGGATCACGTGATTGCCATGGATATGCCAGGGGATGATTGCTGATACTCCCGCTGCTGTTGCTGTTGCTGCAGCAGACGGCGCGACCAGGCAGCTCATGGCAATTTCATAGCCATATTGCGACAATTTTTATTAAAATTTAGAATTTTTCAATTTATTTAGCACTTTTCTGGAGCGCTGTCTGTCTCCTTCACACGACAGAAAAACCGATGCGGCTTGACTTTCGGAGGTGCTGTTTGATTTGTTGCAGCTGCATGATATTGGTCAGCACAACCAAAAAAAAAAAGATAAAAAAAAAAAACACAAATGGCAACGGACACTGTACGTGATTTGAATTTTGCAAACTGCAACATTTAGTTTACCCTTACCCAAAAGTCAGCAAATTGTTTGTTATTTAAGAGGAAAACGACAGGCAGCAAGAATTTAAAATTCAATTAGCCATTACGATAATAATGATGGCAACTGCAATCGTTGCTGCCTTTGCCAGTTGTACAACTCAAAGGATTCAACAATTGCCATCACGAGCAACTCCCAAGCGGCCAAAAGGACACAAGGAGGAGCAGCAGGAGCATCAGCACTGCATGCCGGAATCAATGAAATGAAATCTGTAGTGGCGCACAAAACAAGTGGATGAAAGCAAATTACAAATTGCAAAAATTGCCGAGGCATTTGCCGTCAGGCATTTGCCATTTGCCTTGTTATTGTTGGTTGGCTGCTCTCGCCTCTGATGACTGTCAACACGCTGATGAGTGTTGGAGCCCACGGCTGGCAGCTCCAGGCATTTGCCGGCTCCTTCTGTTTGTCTTCCCGTCTAGTCGTCGTCTGTGGCTAGCTGGGCAATGCATTGACCCAGGCAAATGCTAATTTTATTATGACAAATGCGCAAAAGTCGATGGAAAAAAACTTGTCACTCAATTTTTTTTTTGCTGTCAAGTCAAGTGAATTAGAAACTAATTTAATAACCTATAAACGATGCTTAGCCCATGTGATGTGTGCTGTCATAAATCATAGATTTGTTCAAGTTGGCCACCGTATTACACATCATTTTATCTAGGCTTGGGGAAATCAGCACTAATTTGTAATTACCTTAAGGAAAAGCAAACAGTAACCAGACAGGCGCATAACTTATGCCGCTGACTGTGAGCGGCTAATTGAAAATGATCGCAGAAGAGGAAAACGATAGGCAGGATGGGCCAAGTAGCTATGCCTAACTTAAGTAGACATTTAGTTGGCATAACACCAACGCCTACCGAGGGTCCCTTGGGATCAGACTCTGTTCTCTGAATCTGGCTAACAAACTTGTTGGCACAACTGCGACACCATTGCCAGTCAACAAATTATTTAACAAGCCGTCTGTTGAAGCGAGGCATGCAACCGAGTTGCATCTGCGTCTGCGCAACACTTCCACCTTCAGCTGTCGTCTCTAATCTAAATAAGCGATTTGTCTGCGCATAACTCTGATGCCTTAACCGGATTGCCGGCTCCAATGTGGCATGCTAGTGTGGCATGCAACCGCTTCGTAGTCACAGCAGTTTGTCCAGCCCAACTAAATAATAATTTATATAATTTACTCGTGGAACCCAAGGCGGCAGTTAAGGAATTTATAGCGCGATAGCTTCTTATGGCCAGCTGCCCAGTTGGTGCACAAATACCTTCAACTGATACAACACTTATAAATAATTAACACGTGCATATTTTTATTTTTTTTTTGTTGGCTCTGTGACTTTGGAATTTGCATTGTAATTTGAAATCTGTTGTTCTAGCATTTTATGGCAACTTCTTGACTTGAAAATTACGCAGTTTCAGTCTGGCATTTGAAATCTTTAGCACTGCCTCAACTCCAGCTGGAGACTCTTTTATTGTCTGACAGATTCTAATATGCGCCTTCAAGGCGGAGTACATAACACTCAGCAGCAGCTAAGAATACAACTTCCGTGCCCTGGGGCCAATCTCTAATGCCAAGGCTTTTGTCTATGGCTAACACTGAGTCACTTCACACCTGAAAGGTGTAAGCCCATTTGTTAGCCGACTAAAACGTTTAGGTTTAATACAAATGTTATTGACCTCGACATGAGACAAACAGTTTTAAACTCATTTCAAATGTATGAGGAGTTGGCAGTGAAGTAGTATTCAGGTAACAAAAGTAAGCTAATATATTTATTTATTTATATTTATATTTAATATATTTATTTACATAATTTAATCATATATCTGATTGCAATGGAAAGCTTTTATATTATGCAAAGTAATTTTTGATAATGAGCTTCTCTGCATTATTGGGCTTTATCAAATAATTGAATAATAATAACTCTTCAGTTCAATTTGCACTGACAGAAATCATTATGTTCATGCGTCATGCAACAAAATAAGTCGGAAACAAAGGCTGACGCATGCCCTGATCGGCAGTCAAGCAACTAATCGTGCCGCCTGCTGCTCGAATCTGACAGCAATGCCCCCCCTCCACACACCACTGCCACAATGTCACTTCGGTGAAATTTAAATCATTGTTAACTATTCATTTGTCATGTATTACCGCAGCATTGCTGGGTGCTGGTTGCCCCCTCGTGCCGTACACAGTGCCGTCAATTGTTCATGTTACTATCAGTGGAACTTCATGAGGCGACTCGAAGACAATAGACCCCTTGATGGCAGCCCCGACACAATCAGACAATTTCCACTCACTATCTCCCCCCAACACAACTTTATCCTGCTGTCTTCCTTAATTCAAGCATGTTATCCTATCGGAAACATTCAAGCCGCGGGTGGGCGGCCCCAACTTTTACTCCTGCCTTTTTGTGTAATTGTATGGGAATGCTGTGTGTGTATGAGTTCCATGCAAAAAGCAAGCAGCTGCCACACACACACGCACACCTTCTCTCATGCACGTGCTGCTGCGAGTGGTGCTGCTAGTGAAATTGTTATTATTCTTGTGGTATTGTTGCAGCTTAATTGAAAATATTGTAAGTAGAACGTTCCGTTTGTTTGTGTGTGCTTAGCAATCGCTTGCAGCATTCCGTTGCGCCGCACTACAAATGAAATTAATTGAATACCCCCAGGCGGCACACACACACTCACATACGAACACACACACACATATTGCTTAATATCTAACTAACGAACACCTAACTTTTAACGCCTAATAACTGCCGGCTATTGACATTGGCCTTTGTGACTGGGCCAACTTTGATGAACGCTTGTGTGGCACACAATGAAAGACAACTTTAAAGTGGGCATACTCAAGTAGACTGCACTGCTAAATCAATAAGCGATCCTTTTATTGAGACTATGTTCAATATACACACCTTTGTGTGGCTTGACATAGTTTGGACTCACTTGATTCTGGCCATGTTCAATTAATCATTTAGTTGCTGTTTCAATTACAACCAGTGTGTGTACAGAGTATATTTAAATCAAGTACACACTTGATTATTTTTTTTTAGCTATTTAGGTGTTTAACATGTGTATAATTATAATTAGTAGCTTCTTGAAAACTAAAAACATACAATAATCATTTGAATTATATGTCCATTTTGGTCAATATAAAATACAATTTAGTTTACCTTCGACAAATTTTTATCAATTAGTTATCAAATGTAAACATAAATTGTTAGGTTTATGAATCAGTTTAGGCCAAATCCATAATATATGTCAAAGTGCCTACTTAGTTTTGGCATATGAGCTGCCAACGCCCAGACAATTCCATCATTAGCTTTCTGGGCGAATCTAAGGCAAACGCAGTTCATTGCATGACCAGGAACAAACTGCTTAATACAGTGAACACACCCAAAAAGGCCCAACGTAAACTGGCTGTTAACATGCCATGGCAAGTCCATAAAGTGAGCGACCATAAGCAGGCCAGGCACAACTCTAATGATAATAATGCAGCCGAAAGAGGTCAACACAAAATGAAGTAACTAAACCCGGAACCCGGACAACGACAACAAAATATATAAACCCAGTGCTGGACAAGACAAGCACGAACCCGTTTGGACAACTGGCAACGGGTAAATGGCAACTGGCAACTGGGAACTGGCAACTGTGCTACAAAGTGGCACGTTTCAAGGTATACAGCCGATTCATGAACTTTCACCTTCGCCAGTGCTTTGGGGTGCAGTAGTTGAGTCTAAGACGTAGCCAGCCCAACGCTACTTTGTCTGAAAGCCTTTATGCTTCCGGCTTTCATTATAATTTTGAGCAAACTCGATGGCGCACATTGTCTCAGCGCGTGCTCCTGTCCTTTTATGAGTCATTTGCTCCTCTTGTTGTTGTTGTTTTATATGTACATGCAATTAAATTAAATATTTAACTTAATTACACGAACGAACTAACGCGTCGTCCTCGTCGTGCTGCACGCATCAGTTGTGTCCTGGGGATCGACGAGTCATCCAGTCATCGAGTCATCGACTTGTCGACCTGTCGACCTGTCGACCTGTCGTCTCCCTGGGCCTGTCCAATATGACAACGCTCAATAATGCAACATGATTGTAAGCAGTAATAAAAGTCAATTGTAACAAAGACAGTCCGCCTCCCACCCCCCCAGCCTAGATACTGTTAAATGTCCTATTGCTCTATATGTATGTAAATAGTTGGAGGAGTTCAGGTTGCATGTTGCAAGATTTTTACCCCATCGTCTTGACTCTAACCGTAATGACAATTTTGCGCCACTGCCTGCTGCTGTTAGTTAATTGAATTTAATGTAGTTTAATTGAGACGAACGTGATTCTAACTAAAAGCGCTTTATGTTTAACTTAGCAGCAGGCAGCAACAACCAGGCCAGGCTAAGAGGCAGGCAGGCAGGCATCCCGAAGGATGCTTGCAGGACTTGAGTAGATGGCTAGCCCCAACTACTACTTAGTTGACATGATGAGCTGGGATGCTTTCAAGTTGTTAAAATCCATATTAATTGCTGGCAAAGTCAAAGGCAATTTCCATTTAAATGTGCTACAAGAACAAATTTAAATATTTCATATTTTTATGGCAGCTGTCGGCAATTTCTTGCCGAATTTATTCACGAATGAATTATGCAAGCCAATGAAGAAGTTTGAGCGAAGCGGCAACTGTGTCACACGCTGCGTATGAGTAATGGTGGCGGATTGGATGCACTGACTGGTCATTGCAATGTTTTTTTTTCAAGGACATCTTCAATATTAAAAGCTTTTCAAGCGCATCGCAGCGCGAAATTCGAACGCAGATGCCGCATCGCATTCCCAAGTAGTAATCGGAGTAAAATGAGTAGCAGCTGCAGCTGCAGCACCAGCAACAGCACCAAAAGGAATCTCAAAATGGACAGCTGTTGGAATTAGCGTACAGAATTTCATGCCAAGCCATAATGCGAAGCAACTGTCAGAGCACCAACCGGCGCAATGTCATCTCCCAAAGAATCTAGAAAAAAAAAAAAAATGGTCAAGCTGCATAATAAATTGAATTTCTTATGACTGGACGTTTGGCGCATTTAAGGCTACAACATGGACACACACTTCAAAACAAGTTCAAATGATCGCATCTTTTGTGTTGGACTAGCAAATATCCTGTAATTTGTTTGAAAGTGCAACAAAATTATTCCTATACATGAAACGTATAAAATAGACTTGGTTTCTGAATTATAACATAAATTAAAATGTGTAGGTATAAAATGTATATAAAAGACATTTATAAAACTTACGTTGCAATTTTCTACGTGTAGAAATACAATATTCTATTGCCGTCTCCCTCTTCCTATGCCTCTGTCTTTCGCGCTTTCCTCCATGGAGAAACAGTCGACGCCATTCTGGCCACACACGTACGTTGTCTAACATGAAGTTGGCGACAAAATTTCACCAGACGCAAATGAAATTACAAACAAGCCCAGAAGCAGCAGCAGCATCAGTAGCAGCAGCAGATGCCATGGGAGCAACTAACTTGGACAGCAGCTCAAAAATCCAAATATCATATTTACAACATGCAACTGCCACTGCAACTACAACAGCAACTACTTGTACAAAGCGAAGTTAACTTTTAGCATGTCGGAATGCAATGATAAAAGGCAAAATGAAAACTGACATCTGAATTCTTCCATTTTTATCATCGTTAACATTTATACACAGAGAAATTAGAGAACGAGCTTATTGGGTTAGTCTGGTCTGGTCTGGTCTGGTCGCAATGTACGTTAATCAAATTAAGGGTCACATTTGACAGCAAAACAGAGCTGCTACTTATAAATTATACTTTAACATCAAAATACTTTAGTTAATACAGATTTATATAACAGGTACATAAGCTACACACAGCTCTAAACTGTTTGGCATTTGCACTGCATCGCAACTTTAAGTGCCTCAGGTCAGGATGAGTATAACTTAATTGGACACATAATGCTTAAACTTTTGATAACTCATTAAGCGCCACTATGCAACATAGTTTTATAACACAAAACACGCCCAAAGCGCAAATGATACGCTTAATTAGTACCACCGAAAAACCCCAAACGATTGCGGTAATTGTCAAGTTAATCCCAACAAAAAACAAATAATAAAAATAAAAAAAACGTGGCTACAGTTGACAATTTGTGTTCCTTTTCCCCATATATATATATATCGCCTGGGCATTATTTGCTTCACTTTTGCACTAAACACAAAAAAGACCAAACAATGTTTTAATTTGACAAATTAAATTTTAAATTGCCAACCCACCAACAAACAACTAGCGGAGATGCCAAGTTCTCGTACAAATTGCACTAAAATTTATTGGCCAACCAAAAGAAGTATCCTCTTTATTATGGCCATAATAAAAGCAGACTGCGGTCACGCTCAATAAATATTTAATTATTAAACGAATAGAAAAAAATTTTAATTACTATTTGTCATTTGGTTGATAAGTGACACTATGCTAACCAAAAATGCTGCATGCCACAGCTATAATGGCAAACTGCTGGCTGAAAGGCAACATCGTATATATTAAGCTTTTATAACTACATTTACTGAGCCATAATATGCTTTAATGCTGCAAATTGAAATTTTAACGCAACAACCTACTCATTTTTTGGCACTGCCAGCCTGCCAGCCTGCGAGTTTGCCAGTCTGTTAGCTCCGCGAACGTGGCCTATACAAAGTTATGCATGTATTTGCGGCCATGCTCTGTGGTCAGAATGTGGCTGGGCCACGTTACGCCTGTCGCCTGTTGGGCGCCACATAAGTTTGCGGTCGCTCCTTTTATTTCATTTTGCATAAGTTCTAAAGTACACATCATATATAATTAAAATCACAAAACGGTCAATTTCGCCTCAGCAACCTCAGCAACCCGTCGAATACCCTGCCCTGAGTAATGGCTCCGGCATTTGGGCATCATGCATGTTCCAGCATTTCCATTAAAATTGTACGTTTGTAGACATTGTACACCATGGCACTTAGTGTGCCTCTGCGCACAGCTGTTGCAAATGGGGCAGCAGAAAAAAGCATCGCATCAAACAGACAAACAGTTCGGCATTGTCGTTGAATTCGCGCCGGATAGATGCGCTGCGGCAGAGCACACGGAGCAGAATGCCCACGGCCGGCAGCAGTGTGTTCGCATCATCAGCAGCAGCACACAACACCAGATCGCAGCTGCTGTAGGTATCGGCAGCGGTCCAGCTGTGCATCAGCTGTTGAACGAGCGTCGATTTGCGTATGGCCGGCTTCAGATCGGCATGCCCAGCAGAGGCAGCAGCACCGTCATGGTTGTTGTGGCTGGTGCATCTCTGCGATCACAGCATATGCTGGCGTACTCAAAGGGTGGGTTAATCACGCATAGATTATGGCCGAGCATGCCCAGAGACAGTGCACAGTGCACAGAGCACAGTGCTCCAGCTCCGTTCGCTTTAGCAGATCCAAGGAACCAGTTAACAGCATACCCAAAGCACTGGAAATATGCAATTGTAGACTCGTTGAACATCTTTTAATTAGGGCAAGAAAAACACTTAATTTAATTTTTGTTTTAACTGAACTATTGTTCATAATGCCGAGCAGGCTCTCTATTTTATATGGCAGTTTAATGCTACGTTCTGTCGACAGACAATGCAATATTTCTCGTATTCTTCGCAGCTCTGTTGCAAGCAGCGCATGAGACATGTTTCAACATGTTTAAATGCGCGCATGCGAAGTTCCAGCAATGCTTGAAGGAACGTTTTAATCTCATTTGGCGATCTTGACATCTTGCTACACTATTATCTGTTGAGATTTCACACTGTCAATATGATTTATAAATTTTTCTGAACTTACTTGTTCTATTCTCTTTATTTCATATAAAGCACAGCATTTTTTACAATTGCCAAACGCATTTTGAGCGCGTCGTCTACTTTTCCGCCTATAATGAAGCCAGCAATAGTTTTTGCCGCCGTTGTCTTAAACAGAGCTGTTAATTTACATGGGAACCATATTGCACTTTACTCATTATTGCGTTAATGTTGCGCGCACTTATAATATAAGGGTTAAACCATTGAAGCAATGCTTAGAAGTGAAATAGCAGACCAGACAGCTTGACGCCTGTACTTTTTTTTGTCACTGAAAAAACGAAATGGGTGTTTTTGGCGCAAATTTTTCTTAATACTTTTTAACAATGAGTATCAACATTGCAAACGCCCAAGAGCAGCTGCTTGACAATAATTTAAAGCAGATTACAGCGGATCTATACTATTTGCTGGATAATGATGAAAACCGTGCAACAGGTCATTCCGCTTGCAACGAGATCAGTGCCGCTAATGTTCTGCAAGAACTCAGTTGCAGAGTTAACGCCATAACCTTCGATGAAAATGACTACCAATGTCGTTATGGGTGCGCCCAAACAGAGGCTATGCAAAAGTATTTGCCCGACGTAAACGACGGCGGCGCCAAAAAGAAGTCCACATCAAATGCCTTAACTAGCAGCGAAAATGAATTAGTTTCGCGCCAAAATCAAAACCTGGAAGAGAACATAAGAGAGGAAGAGGAACGTCGCTCAATAGAATTTGGACTAAACGGTGATTGCATCGAACGGAATCCGGTAGTGCGCTTAATGGCGATCTTCAAGTCGATTCATGAGCACATCAATACCGAATTGCCAAGCAATCAATTAAATTCATTGCCATCTGATTATAAATACGATTTGCCCAAGAAGTCTTCGCTGCCACGCGGAGAAAATGTACGCCATCATGTGCAGGTGCTGTACACCAAAATGGAACGCTTCCTTCAACGCCAATATCGCATTCTGGAGACAAATCGTTACTTTGACTACACTAGATATAACGAGTGCAGAAAGCTACTTAATAACGCCGGCAATAACCTACGGGCTATCAAATTGTTATTTTACTCGAAGCAACGTCCACGCGCGGGGACTTTTGACAGTGCTGAAAAGTTGGAAATAATGCTGCTTCAACTGCTTGCTGATCTTAAAGCTGCTCACATTAACGTGTTTATTTTCAACTGGGAAATGGATCTCGAGTATCGTTACTCCTCGGCCATGAAGGCCACAATCGAGAAAACCACAAAGAGAGCTTTGGAATTAATTGAAGCCGAGCGTCAGGCTCCAAAAGAATTTGACTCCACGGAACAAATAATGGCTGAACAATATCAGCTGGGTTACCTTATAAGCTGCGCCAAGCAGCACGAAGACTTCCTAACTGCATTGTTGCAGTCGCCAGAAAAGTACTTTCCGAAAGAAATAGTCAGCCTATTCGAACCCACAAACATATTCTGCAATTCGCAGCCCAATCTCAATTATAATGTTTGTGAACACGTGGAGCCGTTGAACTTTGTCGGCGAACATCTACCCATATCTCCACCAAGAGTCAATCGTCGACGTCATGTACCAAGAATTAATAGGGCTTAAAAATAATAGTCAAAGAATGACAACAATCAAAATATTCATACTCGCAGAAAAGTAGCTTGAAGCTATATACACGTTCATATCTATAAGAAACAACAAATTTGAATTTGAATGAAACTTTAAATGTATTTAATCAGAATTATATGAATTTGATCAGAGTGAATTATGAATTTGAATACTTTTTGATTTAAGTTAAACACAATGTTCTGAAAATATTGGAAATATATAAGTTTTGTAAGGGAAGACAAAATAAGTATTGAAAAGATATCTTTATAAACCCCAATGAACCGCATCTTAATTAAATATGTAATAATAAACACATTCCATAATCTTTAATATGTATAATAAATATAATGTTGCGTTGAATTTGGCCGTGAGCCGTGAGCACCAAATTTGTCTGAGATCAGTGCGGACAGATGCTTGATGGTCTCCTACTCGACGGGTGTGGTGTCGGTGGAAGCAAAGATCACGCGTGGCAGCTGCACCTCAACGTTGCAGTCGGCAAAGCCAGTGACGGGACGACGCTCTAGAGTGGGGCCGACGAGTTGCCAGTCCTTGTGCTCCTCCAACTGTTTGGCAGGGAAAATCAACAACTCCTGTTCCGTGCTCGGCAATACATTGCACCTTTCCAGGCTTCGACGCTTGTCCAACAAGGCGGTGCTCAACCGAGCGCGTTCACAGTGGGCTCACAACAGGATCACCTGTCTCAATAGTTTTTCTTTAATTTAATGTAGTAGATTCAAGATTTATGTATATTTTCCCCGTTTTTTTGATAAATTTCAATTCCGCTTTCTTACATAGCTCATAATTTTTAATAATATATTTTTTTTGCAATTGAGAATGGCGGGGCCAGTGCCGTATATGCCCACATTAGCTATAATTAAGCTTAATGGCCCTGGGATTTGGCAATTTTGGCACAATAAATGGACCTATTTGGTTTAGGGCACGTTGTAGAGCCATAAAGCATTGGCTTTGACTTACAAGCCCCAATAAAAATCACACAGTGACTGATGCAAATTTATGCCTGGCACAGCCCAGCCTAAAAGAGCGCTTACAATGTTTTTGCCAGATTTGCATGCCGCAACAGCCATTTCGTCTATACGGACACGCACCACAGGCACCACCTAATAAAAAAAAAAGAAAAAAATAAATTAAAATGAAAATAATGTGGCAAATGGAGTGGCGGGTATGCGGACACTAAAAAACATGCACAATTCATTTTCAAAATGAATTTGTTCCGCTGAAACGTCCATAAATGCATTTAAATTTATTGGGACGCGCGACAGCAGCAGCAGCAGCAGTATCGACGTCACCAGAACAAGAAGCAAAGCAACGCAGCAGAAAAAAATATAGAAAAAAAAAAAAATACTCACCCATTGAATGACAATAAATTATCAATTTTATTTTGACAGCGGGAAAAATCCCGTTGCGAACGAACCAAAGTACAAGCGCAAAATGTCACGCAAAATTGAACGAAATATTTTTGGGTGTGGCATTTGTGACAGGAAGTTTCAGTTCAATGGTTTGTTCCAGCGACCAACTCTCAATTGCCAGCACTTATGTATACATTCATATCTATATCTATTGACAAGGATTGGGCGAATAGCGTACTCAACACTTGATTTGTTGGGCGTAACAATACTAATTTATATGGTTAAGCGACAATGCCTAAAACTAAAACTAAAACATGCAACACTTGACTTTTATTGCAGACATTCCATCTTCGTCAGGCTATGGACAATACGCCCCCATTGACGCTGACTTCAATTGCCCGGCGGAGGGCATGTATCCCGATGACTATGAATGTCGCATCTACTATCGCTGCGAGCAGCACACGGAGTACTACATCAAGCCATATATGTTTGCCTGCAAGCCGGGAACAGTATTTTCGCGTGTCCTGCAATTGTGTATGCCACCGATGTTGGCTGGACGGGCGGAGTGCATGAATGAAGTCGACAGCAGCGATGCCGAGACGGACAGTCAGCTGGCGTATGATGGGCTCGTCAATAATCACGATGGACATAATGCTTTGCTTAACAGCGTCGTCACACCCGCCGCCCATGAGCTGCACACCTATGCGACGGCAAATCGGTTGCCCACAAATTATGGATTGACAGGACTGAGTGGTGTTTCAGTCATATCCTTTTCGAGCTCACCATCATTGCGCTCGGCAGATGGGGGCGTGGCGTGCCAGGATGATGGATTTATGAGTGATCCTGCTGACTGCACCGTGTTCTATCGCTGCATCTCGAATGGTCGTGGCTATAATAAAATCGGATTTCGCTGCTCGGAAGGTACCGCCTGGGATGAGTCACTTCAGTCGTGCAACTATATGATTGATGTACGTCTAGGTGGGGGCTGTCGTAATCAGGCCGATCCGCTGAGCGATGAACAAACAGCAACACAGTCATCACAAGTGAGCCATCAAAATACAACATCATCATTGTCCTCGTCCAGCAGTCAGCAGAGTTCGTCGACAAGCTCCTCTTCCTCGTCGAGTAGTTCAAGCTCTTCCACCAGCTCGTCAAACCAACATGAGTCCACCAGTTCCAGCTCACATCATGAATCCTCCACAGCGAGCAACAATCAGCAATCTATGTCAGAAAGTTCAACAAGTAGCAATCAGCAATCCAGTTCTAGTTCCTCAAACCAAAGCAATAATCACAATCAAAACTCAGAAAGTAATCAATCTTCCGGTTCTTCCAATAACGCATCCAATCAAAGTGGCAGCAAGCCAACTTCAGGCGAGTGCAAAGATGAGAACACCTATTTTCCCGATGGAAAGGACTGTGCCAAGTTTTACAGATGTCGTCTTGATGGCAATGGGAATTTAGAGAAAGTTCCATTTTCTTGTGGTCCTGGCACCGTTTGGAGTCAAGAAGAGAAGGTTTGCGTTCTACCCACCGATGATCAAAAGAAACAATGCAATATGCAATCTAGCTCTACCAATAACGGTAATAATAACAGTGGCAACAGCACTTCCAGTCAGCAAGCTAGTGGCAGCAATGAGAATAGCTCCGGCTCGAGCAATAATAATAATAACAGCAATCAATCTGGTAATCAGCAAGAATCATCCACATCAAGTAGCAATCAATCTTCCAGCAGCCAACAAAGCTCATCAAGCAACAATCAAGCCTCTACTTCATCTTCCAGCTCGAATAATCAGTCGTCTACTACTTCGAGCTCTTCAAGTTCACAGACAACCACATCGAAGCCTCCAAATCCTGACGGCGAATGTAAGCACTCAGAAACATATTTGCCCGACAAAAAGGACTGCGCCCGTTTCTATCGCTGCGTGGATAATGGCAATGGTGGCTATGACAAGGTTACTTTCGACTGTGCACCTGGTACAGTTTGGGATCCCGACTCAAAGGGCTGCAACCATCCAACGGATGTACAGAAAAAGCAGTGTAAAGTCATGGCCAGTGGACAAGGATCATCTTCCAATCAAGGATCATCATCCAACCAGGAATCGTCATCTAATCATGAATCATCGTCAAACCAAGGATCATCATCAAACCAAGGATCATCCTCTAATCAAGGATCATCCTCCAATCAAGGATCATCCTCTAATCAAGGATCATCCTCCAATCAAGGATCATCCTCCAATCAAGGATCATCCTCCAATCAAGGATCATCCTCCAATCAAGGATCCTCATCCAACCAAGGATCTTCCTCGAACCAAGGATCTTCCTCCAATCAAGGGTCATCTTCCAACCAAGAATCGTCTTCAAATCAAGGATCATCTTCCAATCAGGGATCGTCTTCTAATCAGGAATCTTCATCCAATCAAGGATCATCTTCCAATCAGGGATCATCTTCCAATCAGGGATCATCTAATTCTTCTAGTACTACACAAAAACCATTTAAGCCAGCAACGAAATGTGAGAGCGAAGACACCTTCTTGGATGACAAGGAAAACTGCTCAAAGTTCTATCGGTGCGTCAATAATGGTAAAGGTGGTTATATGAAAGTATCATTCACATGTCCACCAAGCACAATTTGGCATGCTGAAGCAAACAGTTGCGACCATCCATCCCAAGTTGACATGCAAAGCTTGAAATGTAAGCGGGTCACTTCAGGGCAACAGTCGAGTACCAGCAATAACCAACAATCATCTTCGAGCAGCTCTTCAAGCTCCACATCTAGCAGCAGCTCTAGCTCGACAACATCAAGCTCAAGTAACTCTGGTTCGTCCTCGTCTTCAAAACCGTCTGGTAATTGTGCTTTAAGTGGCCAATTCATCGCCGATGAGAATGACTGTGCCAAGTTCCATCGCTGCGTCGACAATGACAGAGGTGGCTTTAACACGGTAGCCTTTTCTTGCCCACCTAGAACTGTATGGGATGCTCAGATTGAAGCCTGTAATCATGCCTGGGCCGTGAAAGACAAAAATTGTGGCAGCAGTGCAACCACTCAATCGCCGGTAGCGACGACAAGTCCCACGGTGCAACCAGGGAAACCTCCATTGCCAACAACACAGAAACCGACTTCGCAGAAGCCGACTACAGTAAAACCAGAAACGACAAGCCAAGGCAAACCAGGAAGACCCCCACTGCCAACAACAGAGAAACCGACTACAGTAGAACCAGAAACAACAAGTCCAGGCAAACCAGGAAAACCCCCACTGCCAACAACAGAGAAACCGACTACAGTAGAACCAGAAACGACAAGCCAAGGCAAACCAGGAAGACCTCCACTGCCCACAACAGAGAAACCCACTACAGTAGAACCAGAAACGACAACAAGTCAAGGTGGGCAACCTGGAAAACCTCCATTGCCAACGACAGCGAAGCCAACAACTCAGAGCACCTCAACGGGAAAACCTGTTGAGCAAACTCCAACTAAACCTAGTAGTAAGGTAAAGTGCATGTCTGACGGTTTCATTGGCGATCCTGACAACTGTGCCAAATTCTATCGTTGCATTGACAATGGTAAGGGCGGTTATGACCAGGTACCTTTCCATTGTGCTGCCGGAACCGTTTGGGACCAGGATCTACAAACCTGTAATCACGATTTGAATATGTGCAATCCCATTAAGCCTACAACAGAGTCTGATAAGGGTCCTTGTGACAGCACCACAACTAAGCCCATATCGACAACGACAATGGAGACAACGATAACACCAAGCATAATGGAGACCACAACAACAACAATTCGTCCAACAGAGACAACAACGGACTCAACAACAGAACAGTCCACTACAACTTATCAACCCACAACGAATCCGCCCACTACCAATCAACCCACAACAACCATGCAGCCAACGACTGACAAACCGACCTCAACAGAAACAACAGGTGAAGCAAATCCGCCGACTACAACCATGATGCCTCAAAGTACAACGCCAGTACCCAATTTGCCACCCGGTACCGAATGTAAGGGCGAAGGTTTTATGCCAGATCCCAACAATTGCCGCAAGTTCTATCGCTGTCAAAAGACCGGTGATACTTACTCAAAACACGAATTCATGTGCGCTAAAAATACCGGTTGGAACGTCGACTTACAGACATGTGATCACGCCAGCAATGTTCCTAGTTGCACGGGTCAAACAGATCCTCCAACGGAGACCACAACTTATCCAGGCATAATCACCGAAACTACTCCAGCAAGGACAACCACTACCGAGACTCCAACGAAACCGACACCTGTAACAGTTACAAAACCAACTGATCCTCCAACAAAACCCACTACAGAATATCCTACCACAACCGAAAATTGGATAAAACCGACCGATTCTACATCGAAACCAACTGAATATCCCGAAAAACCAACAGACCCTCCAACAAGACCCACCACTACTGAAGCAAAACCCACAGACTATCCAACAACAAAACCCCCCACAACTGAAGCAAAACCGACAGATTATCCAACAACAAAACCCACAGACTATCCAACAGCAAGGCCCACCACAACCACAGAAAAATATCCAGAAACTACAACTCGTTTCACCACATCAATGCCCGGATATCCACCAACAACTGAGGACAACCAAGAAACAACAACGGAGGACAACAACCAAGGCACAACAAAAGAACCAGAGAATAACTTCAAGTGTCCTTCTGAAGGTTTCCACGCTGATCCGCAGGACTGCAGTATTTACTATCGCTGCACCAAGCACAATGATAAATATCAGGTATATAAATTCCGTTGCTCCAAAGGCACTGTGTGGGATTCGTCGCTGGAGACGTGTAATCATGCTGATCAGGTGTCTGGCAACTGCTCCTCTGGCAGCATTACCACAACAGGCAAACCAAGTGATACAACAACATCATGGACAGAGCAGCCCACAAGCACCATGGACCCAATAGTGACAACAATCAGGCCAGAAACAACAACAAAGACTCCAATCTATACAACAAATCGTCCAATCGAAACAACAACCAAACCGATAGAGACAACTACAGAAAAGCAACCTACAAAACCATATCCTGAACCATCAACAAACACGAGTGCTCCATGCCCCACAACAACTGAGGAGCAAAGTCTGTTTGTTTGCCCGTCGGGCTTCCGTCGTCATACCAAAAATTGCGGCATGTTCTATCAATGCAATGAGAATTCCAACTCCAATCTGAATATCGTACTCTTCCAATGCCCCAATGGCACCGTTTATCTGGAGGGATCGTGTCGCTGTGGTAAGCCCGAGCACAACGACAGCTGCAGTAACAAGGGATCATCTCGCACCCAACTGTTTGATGAAGTCGATCATTCACTTAATATGGCAAGTATTTTTTTTTATACAAACATATAGAATTTAATTAAATCAAATGTTTTCCAGGTGCATATAAAATCGGAATTGCCTCTTTGTCCGGAGGAGGGACACTTTGCCTTGAATCATGATGAATGCAGCCAAGTGTTTGTCAAGTGCGACTACTCTCATGAAACGGGTCGGATTGAGGGACAAATCAATCGATGCCCACAAGGATTTGTTTACTGGAATGTGAGTCGGCGCTGCGAACCGGCCAGAAAATTGGCAAGCTGCATCCCAACCACTTACAATGTGGGCGAGAGTGTTCCCCTAGAGTGGGTGAACATTGGACACAGACGTCGCAGTCTGCGTATTTAAATCATACATACATACATAGTTACACAAATAGCATTAATATAGAAATTGTAAAGGCAACGCAATTGTTTGCTGCGCAAGCTTACTGATTTTTGTTTGAGATCAGCTTGCGCCGCAAATGACGTGCCAAAAGACTAGTTTAGATTGTAGTGCAATTACAAATGTAAGTTAAGCATGGGTTAACAATAACAATTTCTGGTGTTGGTACTGTTCGTGATTGTTGGCGGAACTACAATTCCAAGAGAGAGGACATTTATTCATTTCAGTTTACAGATAACTGTAAAACATTTGCAAAGGACGCAGCCTTCTTTTATTTTTTTTTTGTTTGTAGCTATTTCACGCAGTGGTTGTATTTATATTTATAATTAAAACGTTTTAAACGCCATATTTAGCTTATGTTCTATTCTTAATGTACTACATAATAAATTAAAACATATACAAAATGTTTACATGAGCTCAAGCTTAAGGTGACTATGGTGTTCCGTCCATTTCTCTTTTGTTTATTTTCTTTTCTAACTATAAGCACGTTATTTCTTCTTTTTGGCAACTGGCGGTGCCGCTGGGTTGTCGCCCTTGTAGAACTCTTTAAGCAGCGTCATAGCCTCCTCTGCGCGCACACCGCCAGTTATGTTGATCCGTTGACCCACAACGGCGGCCACATCAATGACAGACTTGCCACCGAATCGATCATTCTCACAGCCATAGATAATCTCTTTGACGGCTAGCGTGTGCAGCGCTGCCGAGCACATTATGCAGGGCTCCACGGTGACCACAACGCTGATTTCGCTGAACACTTGGCGTGCCGGCAAACGATTCTCGCGGCAATAGGCCAAGGTGGCATCGATGCAGATGAACTCCGCATGACGTGTTGCATTCCGATGGACATTGACTTCGTTGCCGCCACGTGCGATTACCTTGTCGTCGTGTATAAATACACAGCCGACGGGCACCTCACCGGCGTCACGTGCTCGCCGCGCTTCCACTAAAGCTTCCTCCATAAATGCGGCCATTTGGCATGGAAATATCGCGGTCAATTCTCGTGCAAACAAAAACACAGCAGTCAACGACGCCACGACACAAGCAAGCAAAAAATAACAAGCAAAAATCAGCTGTTCACAATCGAAATGGTTGGCAACGCGCCCAGCTATCAGCTCTATGGCAACACTGGCTAAAAAATACTGTTTATATTGGTAGCAAAATGAAAACTCTTTGGGCGGAAATATGTAAAAAAAAAAAACAAATTTTAAAAGGATTTACAATAATTTTTATTTTTAATTATCTCACATTGCAAGAAGTCTAATAATACAGATCTACGGTTACTGTCTTTTATTTTATTTAAACTTTTCTTACAAATGTATAAATATAGCAAATAGTTGCATTATGTCTCATTACGCATAAACTTTATCAAATCGTGCTGAGCCAAAAACGCCTCTGCCTTCTCTGGCCAATTGGTGTTGTTCACCGCCCGTGGCGATGGATGAGGCAATCGATGGACAGACACCGATTTACAATAAGTTGAACGCTTGAGCGCTGTGTGCACATAATCGCCCACTGCCACAACAATCTGCGGCTGCAGCAGCTGCAGTTGCTGCTCCAATGCCGCCAGACACATATCGCGGATCTGCTGCTTGTGCACACCCTTTAGCTCGCTGGGCGTAATATTGTGTCCGGCTACATCGAAGAACGCTAGTGGACAGAAGTTGTGGACAAAGCACTGTTGTGCAAAAGTGTTCAGACTGCCGCCAGCCAGATGTTCGAACAACTCCCACAAGCGGACACCACTTGGCTCCTCAATCCGGCAATTTAAACCGTCAACGGGACGCTTTTGATGTAAAACTGGGGGCTGGAGCACTTCTCCAGAGAGTTGCATCATTTGACGCACGGTACGAATGTTTCCAAAGGGTACCTAAATACACATAATAATAGAAATAAAGTTAATTAAAATAAGTGAACAAAACATACTCCAGTCTGGCCCATGCCATTGGGGCCCGGGTTCATGCCAATGAATATGATCCGCTTCGGTCCGCTCAGGAAGCGTCGCAAGTAGGCGCAATGCAAGGGTGCCGCATACTCTACGGGATTGTATGTGCAACTAATGGTGGGGGGCAGTTCAAAAGTCGAAAGTTGTGCATTTAATCCGCACTCAACTTCGTAGAACAGCATCCAAAATTGTTGAGCAAACAACTTCGATGTTGTTGCTCCAGGAAGATTTGTTGTCTTTGGCATGCTTTGGCCCGAAGCTGCCGCCGCTTGCTGCTCTAGTTTTCGTTTTAACATTACAACAACTTAAAAGTTTAAATAAATTAAGCGCGCAGCAAATGTAAATAACGAAAGCCAAAAACAGCTGGCAATTCAAAGCGTTGCCAACTGCGACCAAACCACACCGCTATAAATTAAAATAAGCGCAAAATGCAAATTACAATCAAGTTTTTTTATTACTACATGTATATATTTATATGGAAATTTAATTTTAAGAAATGAATTCATTAAGCTTGCTGACATTCTCCTTGCCGAATTGCACTTTAAATAACTTAACGCTCGTTTCAATGCTGCGGTTGACAACAGTGTGAAAAATTTTTAAAAATTGATCTACCTGAAAGACAATTGTTAATATTCATTAGCAATTTGAGCGTTATCGCATTGGAGTCGGTACACTTACAGTCATATCCTTTTCAGCACAACCCAGTTTAACAAACTCGCATTGAGGCGCATGCTTAAGATGCTCCTTCCAAGGATCGTCTTCAGACTCCCATCCGTCCAGCGTTTTGCCGCACACAAAACATGTGGCCGTATCATTTTCACGCTTCGTTCCTGTCCAGTAGAAACCAGCCTCAGCCATCTGCACAAGAATTAATATTACTATTGATTAAGAGGAAATTTAAGATCGCGCTTGCCTTGCCAATGCTGCAAGCGGACTTTGATGAGAATGGCCAGTCCTTAAAACTTTCTATGCGATGCTTTTCCAGCAAATACAGATCACGAAACTCATCGAGCTTGGTTTCAGACGAAATAGTTGATGCATCTATTATTGACATTTTACACAATAAATAATCTATTTTATGTTCAATACACACAGAAGAAAACAAACTGAAATCTGAAGCGAAGTGCCTCGTTACTGAGCCTTGTCAACCCTAGCAGTTTCTATTTAACATAGCATCTGCGTTAGTATTAACATTGCTCAAATGTTACTTAACACGTCTTATAATTTAATTTTGATATATAATCCCTACTCGTTTCAGCTAAGCAACCGCAACATTTAGAAATCTAAGTAAAATACTAATCTTAATAGTAGAAAATATGCTCTCCATATACAACCATTAATTTAAATTGGAAGCTATTTAAATTTAACAGACATATTTTGGATAAAATGTGACACATAACATAAGTGTTTGCTTATATATCGATAAGTTGATTTTATCTATAATTACGATTGTTAAGAAAAAATCTGTAAATAGAATTTTTTTGTATGCGAAGCTAATTTAAATTTTTAACATATTATTTTGTATTTACCAGCACTAGTCCGGGGAGTGTTCTAAGCACTGGCACACTGGGACAGCTGTTAAGTCAGTTTTTCATTTATTGTTGTATTTTTCGGCTACACATAAACATAAAATAAATGAAAATACAAAATAATTGAAGAAAACATTATCCGTTTATTGTTTGTTATTAAGTTTTACTTAGTTAATACACGTATTATGAAAAAACTTGCTTCTGTTAAGCACTCCCATACATCCAAAATTGATTAAGACAAGAAAAGAAAAAAAGAAAGTGTTTGGGCCACAGAGCGAAAAGCTGAAAGGCCTTGGAAAAATAACGCGAGCTAATTGGAAAACTCAAAAAGGGAAGCAATCACTAAGAAAATTTGGCAATGAACTTGTGCTGGCAATGAACTACAGACTTGAAGGCGCTCAACAGCTTTCGGGGCACATGGCCAACGAATGCAAGCAGAGTAATCCCAAGTGGGAGGTTACAAAACTTTACAACGAACTCATTGAGGAGTGCAAACGCAGTCACGAGGAGACCATCCTGCCACGTTTCCTACGCCACGAGCTCGAGAAGTATGTACAAAATAAAAGAAATAAAAATAACCATAAGTGTTCAAATATCTCGCACGTTTTCCGTGCTTCGATAAGTTGAATGGACAATTACATTTTTAATCAATATTTTGAATTGTTATTATTGTTACGTTGTTGTTGGCGCCACTAAGATTGAGCCCTTATCAGAGGCGAACGCACTTCAAACAAAATAAATAAACATTTGAAAACAATATTTACCAAATCGCATTTCCTCCTCTTTTTTGACAAGGCACTCGCCAGAGACGCGTCAAGACCTGGTTCGCAAGCAGCGCAATGGCTGTGCTCCGCTTTTTATTGCCTGCAAACGTGGCGCAGTGTCGATTGCCGAATATCTGATAACTATTTGTAAGGCGGACATCGAGCAGCGTGGTCACTTTGAGGTGCCCGAGGACAATAGCTTTCACTATGTGTCCCCGCTCTGGGCAGCTGTCGTATCCGGTAAGCTGGCCATGGTCAAGTATTTGGTGCACGTCGGTTGCGACATAAACGCCACATCGGATTCAGGTTCAACGCCGGTGCGTAGTGCCTGCTACATGACACACACTGACATAGGTAAAATGGAATTCCCACTAATAACTTGAGTTGCTTTGTACAATTTTTTATTATGCGTTCCGCAGTCAAGTTTCTGGTAGAGAACGGCGCCGACATCAAGAAGCCCAACATTAATGGCGGCACCTGCCTAATCAACTCAGTGCAGTCCGTGCAGCTTTGCCTGTATCTGGTGCGAAAGGGCGCAGATATCAATGCACGGGATATCCAGGACAAGACGGCGCTGCACTATGCGATACAGGAGCATCGATTGGACACCACCCGAATGCTGATCGAACAGGGCGCCGATCCATTTGCCAAGAGTCGGTATGGTGACGATGCGCTGCGAACGGCGTGCCTGAAGGGCGCTCATCAGATATTTGATTATTTAAAGAAAGAGCTCACATATCCGGTGAATCGCATTGCCGATGCCCATGAGCTAATGGGCTCCACATTTCTAGACGAGCACAATGAGTCTCGTGTGTGCATTCTGCATTGGCGCATGGCGCATCACATTCGTGCCGCCTACACGCCGTACGTTGAGAAAAAGCCAAAGTTTCCGCAGTGCAAGGCATTTGAATACGCCGAAGAATTTACTACGCTCGAGGAACTCGATAATATTGCCACAGATATGGATGCGATGCGTACGCAGAGCCTGTTGATCTGCGAACGTGTGCTGGGACGCACACATAAGGATATGTTGTTCCGTTTGACATTTCGGGGTGCCTCATATGCCGACTCATTGCAGTTGCAGCGTTGTATCGATCTCTGGAGTCTTCTGTTAGAGATTCGCGTCAATAATTGGTCCATTTTGCATTTCGAGACATGCTTCGCTGCCCAGGCAATGGTGCGTCTCATGCTCGATCTGCATGCGCGCAACTCGAGCCAAATGCGTAGCGATGCACGCGCCCATTTTATGCATCAGGATAATCTACTGCCGAAGTTCTGGGATGTGCTTGGCGTATTTCAGACGCTTGCCATGGGCGCTGTTGAGGTCAAGGATCTGCTGCAGGTGCGTCCCGTCTTCCGGCGCCAGCAGGAAAACTATGACCGCGTATTGCGCTGCTTGGCACATCTCATCTATCTGCTGATCAATACCGTCCAAACAGAGGATCAGCGCAAGGTGATTTATGAGACCGTCCGCGAGACAGTGGTTGTTGGCAACTTGCGCAGCGCCAGCACAGCAGATACCCTGCTCCACTTAAGCGCCTCAAGGCTGAATGTGATCAAAAGTGGTTATTTTACCGAAGACAATTTGGCCGATGTAAGTTTAGAGTTGGTTATCCATTGTATTTTTATCATACTTAAACAATTTTTGACAGAAGACTGTGTTTCCCAATGCGGAGGTCATCAAACTGCTTATCGAATGTGGCATTGATGTCAATACGAAGAATGAAGCCAAATCAACCCCACTGCATGTCGCCTGTCAGCCTTATAATTTTGATAATGAGGTTAGCTGTGGATCACGTTTCAACTGATAATGCAATAAATTAAACACTTACATATTTACCATATTTACAGATTGTACACTTGCTGTTGAAGTGTGGCGCGGACATTGATCAGCCAAATCGGGCAGAGAAACGACCCTATGACTCTATTGCCTCCAATCCCACCAACACCATACCGCTGCTCAACTTCGTCTCGCTGCAGTGCCTGTGTGCGACGGTTCTGAGTAAGCATAAGATCCATTATAAGGATCAGCTGCACAAGCAGCTCGAGCAATTTGTGCATGACCATGAGCCTTGAGTGGGTCACATTCATTACTTTCGAAACACTTCTCTGTTGAAATTGTTAGTAGGCATATTTAATATTGGCCATATCGAAAGTTTAACCAGTGTATATCCTATTATTTTTAAAACTACTATTGTTAACATATTCGGCTAAATGTAGTTAAAAACTCATAAACGAAACATATAAAATAAAAGAATGGGAAAATGTGTAGAAAAGCAAAAGGATCAACGTGATATTAAATCTGCATAGGAAATGAAAATAAATCATTAATATTTTAGTAAACTTACAAACATAACTAACAGAGAAAAGCAAACCACATATTCTATGCAGCTGTTCAATTAGTTCATAACAATAAACTGTATACTGTACACATAATCTGCATTCAAATATATGCCTAAATAATATAAACCCTTATATAATTATTAATAAAAAATAAAAAAAAAACAATATATATATTATAATACCTAATATTTATATACACATACGAAGAGAATAACTAATTTATTACATGTTAACAAATTGAAATTAAACTCCAAATGGAATATTGTAAAATGTTAGTGGGCCAAATTGAAAAACTTAACTCGCTCTAGTTGGCTTTACATAATTGAACTTGCTTTAAGAAAATTGCCGTTTTGTTTTCCAAATAACTGCAAAGGCAAGTGCCGTCTAAGGCACTTGCTCCCTAACTGTATTAATTATTGTGTGTCAGTATTGACTCGTTTTGTATATAAATAAGTATATTAAACAAACAAACATAAAATCGAATCTAATCAATAAATCAATAGTTTACAGTTTACTGACAAATACAAAAAAAAAAACATCTATTTTTTTGGAGGGGAGAATAGTTGTATCGCTTCTGACTTAAGGGAAAGTTCTGCATTTATTAAGGACTTTCAATTACAATACTTATAAATAATATGTAAATACATATATGCATATGTAGATTGTGACTGGTTGACTTATATTACAATTACAATATTTAAAACGACGATATCAAATGAAAATGAGGAAAAAAAAAGAGCAGTCAACATTTAGAATGTGCGAAAGATCAGGAGCACCAACAGAGCCGGCAGCAACGTTATAGCCAAAGATTGGCCAGAATTGCGCAATACATTCGTATAACTATCAACTATATGAATCTTCCAGCCCATATTGCCGTGAGTAAATGAATTATAGTAAACAGTGTCGGGCCACGTTATATTCGGCGTAATCTCGAGCTGCGCTGGCGGCTCATCGCTGCAGATATTTACGAGCGAACGATTGAACTTCTTAAATGTGCTAAAGTTGTCATCCAAGCGACGATCGTAGTTCTCCGGATAGCGGGATAAGCAGAGGGGACCCGCAGCCGTAGGCTTTGGGCGACCACGACGGGTGAACTCCACACCCGCTAAAACTCGAATTTCGCTCTGCTTGGCATCCGACAGACGATCGAAGCCACCCTGCGGTTCATCCGTTATGACCAATGGATGATAGTGATCCGGCGAATGTGGATTGTTGCCGCCTCGCACTTTAAAGGTGTACGTCAGACCACGTTTCAAATATAGTTCCGGTATCATATAGCCATTGATGTACCAGGCCAAGCCACTGGATACATGACCCGTCAGGCCCTGATAGCCACGCAGACCGCCCGACGGGCCCAGATACGCATTAAAGGTACGCACGGAGCTGTATGGGCATACAAATATATGTTTAGATTATTTAAAACTAGAAAAATTAATAGTTTTCACATACGCATCCCTAATTCGTGTACGTTCCCACAGTTGCACCGGAGCTTCGACACTTTCCGTGAAACTAAAACAATCGTTGACCGGCTCCGTTGTGTTGAAATCAATGACTATATCGCTCTTGGGATAATGTGTGTGAAAGGCGGGCTCATTGTTGGAGTCCAACTGGCCAAAGGCCCAGACAACATAGTTGCTGCGATCCAAAAAGATTTCCTTGTCGCCATCGTCAGCTGCAATTGCAAATGTACATCATGAAATGAGATTTCTTTTTGGAAATGCATGGAATAGCACCTACATGATTTAAGTAGTCGCCTGAAGCTAATCGTATTGATGCCATCCTTGCGGGCGTACGTGTTAAGCTGAAAGCTGTCCAATCCGCCCACAACATCATCGCGGCACACGCCCTTATTCTGGCCGAGAACCTGCACGCAGGGAGCCAGCGATGTGATATTGTAGTCCACTGTGTAGCCCCTTATGTCATCCATATAAGCGACGACTACATCGGCCCCAATCATTTGACTGGACGTATCTGATCCTGAGAAGCCAAACGACATGTAATCCGATTTCGCTACTTTTCCGGACAGTTGAAACGTTATCTGCGGCCCAAAGACCTCCCACGACACTTGCAGATCCTTGTGCAGCTGCCTGCAGTTTGGCAATGAGAACTCATAGGGCGTAATCTTCACCAGCGATGGTGGCACATTCAAACCATCTGGTATTAGCACATGACCATAATTCTCATTATCGGCCACATCGTAGACGCTAATCCAATCAATGTCAAAGATTGTTTTATCGCCAGGCAACTCCAACTCAATGGTCTCCTTGTAATACGCACGTATTGGATCAAGACTGAAAGTAAAAAAAAATTTATATGCATCAAATGATTCCAACTGCAGTTAAACAACGCTGATTACTCACTATCCGCGCTCGTCGAGCATTTTGCTGCCACGACTAGATGGTTGGGCACCAACACCCGTCCAGAAGAATGTTCGCTTGCCACGCCCATCATATGTGAATTCCTTAATGCGTATGGTTTTCGAGTCCAAGATCTCGATGGTGCTGCTGCTAACGTTGTGATTGCGCTTGGAGAATGTGCCGCCGATTTGAGCGCGAGGCGGTTCAAAATCCTCGGGTATATACACATCACCAAAGTTATTCTGATTGTTCAGATCGTAGACGGCGAGCCACTTGATTTCGGTCATCTTTTTGCGACCAGGCAGCGTCAGCGTAAAGTCCTTGTTGTGATAGCGATCCAGAATATTGGTACTGTCAATGAGTAGTGGGATACGGTTAATGCGATTAGCTTAAGTTTTTTTTTTGATTTCTACTCACTAGCCATATTCATCGGGCACTATGAATCCCTGTGGACCCGGCCGATTGCTGGCGCCGGACCAAAAGAACGTATCAGCCCCGTTGCCATCGTAATTGAAGCCAACTATCAGAAAAGTAGACTCATTGACGGCATAAACGTCGCCAGACACCTGATGATGATACGAGTTCAGTTTGCCCAGATATTTGCCACGATGCGGACCCTCCTCGTCCTCCCCTTCGCCTTGAGCAACTGTAAATATGCATTAGCGGCTTTAATTTAAAGAATAATAAAGAAAAAGCTAGAAAGGAATAATTTATAACTCTGCAATCGAAACTAAAGCTCTTATGCGAATCTGACTCCGAAAATCTTATTTAAATGGTATAATTTCAAAAGGTGATTGTAGATATGGTTAGAAACTTTTCACAGCCATAATATAGCCAAATCTGTTCCAGTGCTTTCTATTCATGTCCTAAGCAACAATGCAATACAATGATAAAGATCAAAACAGCATTTCAATATTATTTATATTATGACAATAATGCTAAGAACTCTAAGAAATCCAGTTTTTAGAAACCAACGCTACCTGATCATGATTTGGTCTCTAGATCAACACTACAGACAAATTGGCTGCCAAAGCTGAACTGATTATTAAAATAATAAAATCTTTTTGACTATGGCCAAAATTATGCTGAAGCTTCAGATTGAATTTAATATGAATATTCAAAGAAAAACAAAAAAGCATTGTTGAGTCACGTTTGGCGTGTAAAACCAACAAAAAAAATTTAAAAACACAACGAATTCATTTTTGCCAAATCAGATGTTGACTCATACATTGCGCAGCGTTTCCTCTAATTTACTGCCACTGGGGCAGAATGGCATTCGTCAGTGAAGCATTGGTAACACTTTTTTTTATTTTTCATCAACTGCTCGCCCAGTTCCATGGAACCGGCGAGCAGCAGCCGCAGATAGTAGACAATGTTAGACGCATAGACCAGTTTCGCTAGTTTCTCACGAAAGTGAATTTGTTTTCGCTGCTGTTTTTATTGTTTTTGTTGCCAGTTTTTTTTTTTTTTTTTGTATTTAACGTAACAAGCATTAAAGTTTCTCTTTCCTTTTGGCGTGCATTTTATATGTATGTAATTACTTGTGTACTTACTTGCAGCTGAGGGCAGGCCAAACAGGAAAAGCGCTACAAACGCCAACAAAAGTTGTTGTCTCAGACGGCGACTTCGCTGTCGCAGCACTGCTGCTGCAGCACACCCTATGGCGATAGAGTCGGCATCGCATACGCAGCAATGACAAAGAACGCCTTGTCTTCCCAATGTCATTGCGTTGCCTTTGCGTTGCACTCTCCACCTCTCTCTCTCTATCGATCTCTCTCTCGCACTCAAGATATGCACGCTTCGTTCCACGTAGATAATTTGCAAATCGTAGCCAAGTTTCGTTGAGTTTCTTTTTTTCGATTTTTTAACACAGTCTATTTAATTCAATTAATTGATCACAAACTCATTCATTTTGATCAATTATAATCGTTGTTGGGATTATTCTTTAGCTTCCGTGACGAAATGTTGCTTTTATGGGTGCTGCGTATTTTCTTAAGGTCGTTTCGTCATTCGCATGCGATTTTCTTTTGTTTGTGCCGTATTACTTGTAGTATTGTATAAAACTGGTTTAAATCGCGGCTCCGAAAATCAAAAACCGCTAACAGCGTCAAAACGAACTTTGCGTCTGCGCCGCTTAACAACAACTGAGTGAGCGAGCGAATGGCTAAGTTTCTTTGGAGTTTCTTTTGTCTAAGTCTGCGCGCAGCTTTCTGTGGTTTACTCTCTTTCTCTTTCACGCTTAAAGTTACACAGCTGCGCATGCGCTGCATTGCAATACAAGGTGCGTGTAACGGTTTTTCTCTTGCGCTCTATGGAAAATGCGAGGTGAGCAATACAAGTTTCTAATTTCAACAATATCCCCGTCCTTATTAAAACAAAAATTTTCAGTTCGATTTTTATGCCTTCAAAAACTAATCTTCGTACTTTTGCTTTTATTTGTTTTACCATTTCTTGTAGCAATTCAATAAATCTTGTTAAAAACTAGCCAATTGCATTTCTTGCATCTGTTTTTAGCTGCAATTGCAAAAGTCGTATTGCCGACTTGGATTTTAGTTCATTTTATGAATAGTTTTAATTGTAATTGTTTTTTTTTTTAACGTTCTCTGTATTCTTGCAAAAGATGTAATGCGTATTTATTTACAAAAAGGCGTGGTAAAGTATTATGTTTTAAAATATCGGTTTCCCAACATAAATATAGGCGATTAAATTGTCGCAAACTAAATCATTGTCATTTGTATGTATGTACGTATGTATGTATGTGTATTGTATTTGTCTGAAGCAAAAATTACATTATATGTATTAAAAATAGAATTTTTCACTTAAGTTTTAAACGAATTTCACACGATTTTATTACAAAACAAATCATTGTTTTCACATTTTGTTTCTGTTGTTTTGTTTTTTATTTAATTTTGGGCTTAATGCTTATGTATGTATATATGTAACTGTTATTCTTCCTGCTTTCTATTACTGTATAACTAGTTCATTGAAATACATATTATTTAATACATAATTAATTTCATAAGAAGCACATTTTTTATTTATCATTTATGCGTTTACATTCCACTGTTTAAACTCGCTTTCAATGCCTGCCAATTCATTTTAACATATATGAATATATATATATATATATATATATATACTTATGTATATATGTATAATCATACATTTATGTTCATTTTTAACTGTTTAACATTTTTTAGCGCACACTTTTGTTAACACTATACGCTAGGATAACCTAAGAATGTCGACCGGTTGTGCATGAGGGGGTGGGTTGAGGGGGATGAATAACAAACATATGACGATAAATGTGTAATGAAATAAAACCACCAAGTCAAGGCCGTTGCCATTATGAGCTGGCAAAGGTTGGTGGCTGGTTGGGGGTGGGTGAAAACTATATGTTCAATGTAGGTCTTGGACACATGCACGCAAAGTGTAACTAAAAATAGAAATACTTAGCTTATAACGTAGCGTATAAAAATAGGTTGGTTTTTAGTAAGACATTAAATTAAAGAAATTGAGAACGCTTATTAGATGTTTAAACTTATGTTATGATTTTGAATTTTTCTCATCGATTTGGTTGATTTTGTAAGAATTTTGCATGTTTATGCTTTATTTTTCATTTGTTTTACATTTTGTTTTTTTTTTTAAATTTATTTATTTTATTTTTATTATTTTTAGATTAGATTTTTAACTTTAAAATGAGCATTTTGCGTGATTCTCATGTATGACAATAGAGCAGGATGAGAAGGGGACATGGGCTTGATCTTCATTTTTTTTAAAGTTTTTTTTTTTGAGATTTAGAATAATATATATTATAGGTATGCTAACTATTTAAATTGTATTTCGTTTTTAACAGCATGGAATGAACTTGATCGAAAACGAAAACAGAAATATACAACATAATAAAAAGCACAACTTTTGTTTAGAACTTTTTCATGATTCTCGATTTTGTTTCTTTTAAACTTAACAAGCGAACATAAAACGCACAAACCTGGTAGTTAAAATATTACAATATGTATTTTGTGTGTTTTTATAATGCATTTTTTTTTTATATTAGAAATACTTGGTACGCGTATCTGTGTATGCGTATAAAAAAATATTGGGGCACTACGTTGGATAATTCGATTGTTTCTTTAATTACGCTACAATGAAAATTAAATTTCAGCTTTTCTTTTTTAATGTTATCTACGTACAAAATTTTTTTATTTAACTTGTATCACTAAGGAAAAATGTTACAAAGCTTTTGCTATGGCATTTATGTATGTATGTGTGTGTATAAGTAAGTGTAGGTGAGTAGAGTATGTGTGTGTGTGTGGAAGGTCCAGGATAATTGTTAGGCATAGAGCTTATGGAAAATTTGAGGGCGCTTTTGAAACAAATCAATCGAATTAACATTTAAATGAGGCGACTGTTGCTGTTGTTGCCACGGTTGCTGCCAAGGCTGTGCCGAGGCCCTAAAAATTAGCGTGGGTGTGTACAATGCTTGAATTAGTAGGAGCAGTAGTAGCTTTAGCTAAAATTTATCCTGAAATATGAACAGATTATTGGTCGCGGCCACAGCGATGATATTCTCCTCAGGATGCCAAGCGGTGTGCAAGATTTTCTTATTGAAGTCCAGGCAATCGACACTGATCTCATCCTTCTTCCGTTTGCCGCCAGTGCAAACTTTACGTGGCTTCAGCACCGTCTTGGGCTTAATAATATCCCTTGATGCCTCCAGCGTGACATCCTTTTTCGAATTGCGATCAAAGACGCGGAAGAAGTTGTTATAACTGCCGGTCATTATGGAGCTATCCTTGCCGTTCCAACAGCACTCGAACTTATCAAAAATGCAGTCGTTCTCGTACAGTGAGCACAGCTTTGCGCGAAGGTATTCATGAACCTGTTTTTATATGGACAACAATATTAAACAAATATAATTTAATAAAATTGGAGGAGGTGGATATCAAACTTACCGGATAGGTCTCAATGGGCTTTGTCTCCATGTGCAGGTCCCACACCTTGATGCTTAAATAGTCTCTGGAGATCATGTAACGGCCTGAGTTGCTTAGCTTCACATCACTGATGGAGCTGATTATCTCACTGAAGAAGCTGCGATTCGTTGGATTCTCGGGCTCCTCGAATTGCTTGCTATGGCGATCGCATAGCGCCGCCGATCTCATATCACATAATCGTATTGTGCCCTTGGAGCTGGAGTAGACAAACACATTGCATTCGGTCGGATGGAATTCCGCCGCTGTAATGACCTCCGTTAGCTCCTCCATATTGGTTGGCTTGATGTCAACAATGTTGTAACTCTGATTGACCACCTCCAAGTGCCAGAGGTTGATGCGCAAATCGTCGGCCGATAGGAAAGTCTCTTGATCAGAATTAACGCTAATTGAATTGATGTGATAGGTGTGTGCATTGGCAAAGGTGCGACGTGGCGAGGCCTCAACCATAAGCGGTACTTGCTTCACAGAAGGAACTCGTAAGGCGGTTACATTTTGTGGATCTCGGATCAGACCGTTCTCCTCTTTTGTGTTATAGCCTTCGAATGACTTATCGCGCTCACTGACCTTCCACAATTTCACCGTTTTATCATTGGTAGATAGCAGAAAGTGTACGGGATTTTTTTGATGCAGCCATCGTATCTTATTGATTTTCTCCTCGATTTCCAGCGATTTAAGATAATCAAATTCGGGCTCGTGCGATTGGAATGTCGAATAGACATTGTATTCCCCGCGTCGCGGATTTGCGGTTTTCGAGGCGGGATCACGCTGTTATTAGCAAATAAATAAACGTTAAGTTCATAAAGAAATAAAATAGGTAAGCAACACTCACCTGAAAGATGACGACGCGACCGCCTTTATCGCCGGTGGCCAGCAGCTCGCCATCGTGATTGAACTCCACGCAGGATATGATATCCGCATCGGTGACATCATCATCTAAGGCGCCCTTGATCTGTGAGAAGCACCAGGACGCCTCTCCATTACCTGTACGCGTCCAAACATAGACAAAAAAGAGTACACAAAATTATAAAATAAAATAATAAAACTACTTATTCAATTGCAAATACCCATCACACAGCTCGAACTGAAATGCCGAAATAAGTGCTTGTTACATTTGATTTGCACACTCTTCGTGGCACTGGCCCCAGACAAGAGACAAGAGACACCAGACACAATCAATATTAGTAGTCAGTCGCTGCTGCTGCTGCTGCTGCTAGAGGACAACGATGACGTCTGCAGGACGATTCGTCCTGCTTCCTTTGCTTGCCTGTCTCTGCGCCTAACTTGCTCAAATATTTACTAATGACGCCATTTCACTAGCTACGACTACTGTTGACTTTCAGCTCTTTTTGGGCTTTAAATTGCTCTTTAAGCATTGGCCGCTAGCAGGCCCTATTTATTTTGCTTTCTTTCAGAGACTCTGTTTGCCAGCCACTTTTTGCGACTGCACATTGTGTAAGCGTCGTTCACAAAAAAAAAGGGGTTTTCATTTCGAAAATGTGCTTGGCCCTTACATTTATGCAGCACATGCAACACACTCCACCTCTGTCGTCCTGTTTACCGAGCTTGGTTTCAATTTCAATACACTTGACAACGGGCCACAAAGCAACATTCACATATTGCATGCAGAGTGCAAATACTTTATAGATTATTAGGTAAATTCTAGTCAAGCATTATTTCAAATTTTCATTCATTATGAATTTTATTGTCTGGCTTTTTGCGATGCTTGTTTATTGCTATATTCAAAGCGCCACTGACGACGTCATAATTTGATAAATTGTGCTCCAATGATGATAATAGGATTAGTCAGTCAGTCAATCAGTTGGTCAGCTCGTCATTCAATTAGCCAATTTGTCGGTTCACATTCATTCAAAGCGTCCTATTTTTAAGAATGTATATGATCAGCTTTTATGTGTGTAACGATTACGTTGCCAAAGACACTCGACCAGCCAGCCAGCCAGTCACACACCCACACACGCATACACACAGAGAGTTTTACAGTCATTGAACTCAATGCTCACTAAAAAGGAAAGTGCTACAGATTTGTGAACAGTTGCACAACTTGAAAGATAAATGCTCTTCTAAGAAATTGCTATACATATAAATTATATATTTATTTTATTTATATATTAAATAATATATATCTGAGATAGCTAATAGAATAGCAACAAAAGCTAAAATTGTACACCACGCACACGCCCAAAGTGGCGGCAGACTGTTTTCCGGGTCAAGGCAACAAACAGAACAAGTCACCAGTTATAGACAACAATTCTGCTTTACGAGGGCGGCTCAATAGGTTATCAATCTTTCTCTCACACAACAAATGCCCACCACAAATACCTTAATAATTTTGTATTACACACGTAATAAATACCCATTCCGAAAGACTATGTTTAAATATGTGTACAAACTCCTAGATAATACTCTTAGCGCTAACTGATACTTTGATAACCACTCTCGACCATTTAAGATTTAAGTGGTTGGCAGCAGCGCAGCGCTAGCTGATTTCGATTTTGGGGATATCTAATGATATAATTACGCCAAATGCGAACACAGTGAGGCCCAGATTTTTGGTTTTTACTCACAATTCCCATACCTCAGCGAACACACACATAGACACATACACAACCATATAAAATCTCATAAGCAGCAGCTAAATGATACTCAAATATTGACACAATTATTTAACTCAACCACGCGATGTCGCGCGGCAACCAAAAAACAACGACCAACTGCAGGGTTGCCACCCAACCCACATTTTCCAGGAATGATTGAACCGACCTAAAGAACAGCACCACTGCCTTCTTCTGATTGACTGCTGTTGTTCTCACTCGCTCTTTCTCTTTCTCTCCATCCTTCGCTCTACTCTCGATTCTCGATAGATAGCATGCATAACAAAGGCATATAGGTGAACAAGGTGTGTGTGTGGCGGTAAGCAATGATTCGTATTGAATATGCATGTGTTAATGTGTGGAAAATCTTATAAACATGTAACTGGTTCAGTTGGGTTACATTATTCGCCCACTCAGTCGAACTTCTCAAATAAAACTGACTGCGCAGTTAAGCAGATTACACAAAAAAAAAAATAAAGTCTATCGTATTATTTTAAAATAGATGAAGTGATAGATAATGATTTTATGTGGATAAACTTTTGTTGATTTCTATTAAGTCAAATTGGACTAAAACTTTTTTCATACACACCAAAGTCAAAACAGCTTTAAGTGCATTTTCGTCAGTCAACTAGGAACAAGAAGATACATTTACACAAAATGTGCGAAAAGCATATAAAAAAAAGTGGGGGGCAAAATGTGTAGATACAAATATATATATGTATATATATATATAGTTCAGTGCAACTGGCAATTTATCTTTTCTGTTGCTTATTATTCGATTGTCGTCTTCGGTATTTTAAATAATGCAAATCAATTGAATTACTTTGCGGCTAAGTTGGGAAAGAGGGACTGGTGATAGGTGTTGCAAATATAATAGGTCGAATATCGGCCACCGGTGCGATAATTTACACAAGTCTAAACACATAGTTTGGGGTTCCGTTTCTCAAGTGCACCGATCAATCTGAGTTGTTGTATATCTACTAATAAACTAGTGCAGCATGTTTGTTTATTTCGCGAGCAAATTGTTTATGCGCCGTTGTAGGTATATGTTGCAGAGTTCAAAACAGAATTGCAACAAAATCAAATGAGTTCACATATATACAAAAACATACATACATACATGTGCGTTCGAAAGTACCCAAACAGCAAGAAGAAGAATAGAGACTTACCGGCCATGACAGTTGAACAGCTTTCGTTGAACGGCGCGCGCAAGTTTAACAGGAGGTAGCGCTCAAAACAGTAACAGTAACAACAAAAACAACAACAACAGCAAAAACAACAAAAACAATCGAATAAGGCCAAGGAGTTGCGGTCGCTCTCTCTCTCTGACTCTCCAAGCGAAAACGAAAAAAAAATAAACACACTCTCTTGTCTAATGCTTCTTTCTCTGTGTGTGTGTGTTGAGAAACGTGATTTTACTGCTTTTGTTGTTGCTGCTGCTGTGGAGGAGTGTTGAGCGCGGTTTCTTTTTCCAAGGAGCTGCTGCTAGCTTGGCATGCAAAAGAAACGATGAGACGAAGAACCGAAACCAAAAGCAAAAGACAAAACCAAAGTGCTTAACTTTCGTAGCTTTTGTTTCTGCCCTTTTTCTTTTGTTTTTGTTGTTGTTGTACTTTGTATGTTGTTTTTTTTTTCGTCGCTGCTCAACACACAACTTAAGCACGTATACGTATTACGGGTGACGACAACGGCGTCGACGACATGTGGGGAATAAACTGCAAAGTAGGGGAGGAGTTTTTCTTTTGTAAAAACGCCGACAGCAACAACATAACGTTAAGAGCAACGACGGCGGCGACGACGAGAGCAACGGCGGCAGCAGCAAAAATAGTAGCGGCAGCAGATCTGCGTAAGTGTGCATGTGTGTGTGTGCAGCCGGTGGTTGTGCCAAAAAAAAAGATATCTCGAAATTATTTTGCACTATTTTCTCTATTCTATTCAAAGCGGAGCACAAGTAATAAACGCGACGTTGTAAAACGTTAATAACTCGCCAGAGTATGTTTGCTATGCAATGCGATTAATATTATTTATTGTGTGTCGCACAACAAACAAACACAAGGCACACACACAATGCAATGGCAGAGGCAGCAAAGCAGCTTCAGATCTCCACCTCACCTCACTTCTCGTCCGTTTCGTTCTTTTATTTTATCGTGCTTTCTTTCTTTGGTGCTTCCTTACAAACGCAGCAACGAGTGGCAATCTAACCTTCAAAATTTGTGTATTCCTTGTTTAGCACTTATTCCTACAGCACAAATAGCTGCACAGTCATATTCTTATTTATAATTTTGACATTCAGTTCTGCAGCTTTGATTTGATTAGGATTTGTTATAAAAAGGCGCGCTATAGCAGTCAACATTCGATTTAAGTGCGACTCATATTAAATTTATATCATTTTTAACTATTTTACATGTTTGTTTTGGCAAACGCGTCACGACTGAGATTATCGCACCAGAAATGTACTGAACTCGCTTAACAAATATGGGCAAAAAAAAAATCGCGAGATTCTAATGCTGCTACTGCTGCGGTGAGCTGTTCTTCTTCTTCCAGTTTTTGCCGCCTCTTTTGATGCAGTGCTTCGTCGCCGCCGTCGTCGTTGCGTTGCGTCGTCGTTTTCGCAAATGCGGCTGCGGCGGCCAACAATTTACGCACTTTTAGACTATGTACATCATATTGCAATGATACAAATTCAATGCGGCTATAACACTTTAACGCGCCGTTAACAATTTCAACTTAATTTATGACTAATTTGTTATGAAAAATTCAACATAAAATGGAAGTACAAAATGTATTGCAAATTTCGCACTTTACAATAGCAGTTTTAGGCCACTAAATTGCCGCAAACGAACGGCGTTGCGCAAGTCTGCAGTGTTGATCAACGTGTATTCGTTAGTGCTGTAAAATGTGAGACAGCTACAGCTGTCTGGGTTGTCGTTGTACATTGGCTTTATGGCGCGTAACATTTTTATAAAAATAATGTATGTTAGTTGAAAAACAAAAACAAACTCACTCTGTGGCTTTTTGGCGCCGTTTATATTGATGGCCGTGTTAAGCATATTGCCAATTTTTGTAATGCTGGACTGCCGCATAAATGTGCGCGGCGGTATGGGTGGCGGCTGTGGATCAGGCGGCTCCAGCACTGGACTTTGTCGACCCCAACGACCCATATTGTTGACGCTTTATTTATTTATTTTTGTATGTTGTGTTACAGTTTTCTGCCTGTAAATAAATTAAAATGATCGAATCTATTAACATATATTTTGAAGAACAGTCGCATTTAAGCGCACACACAAACACACACACATAGAAACGCACATGAATGAATGTTTGCTTAAAACTTGGTCACTTTAGAGCTTAACACATGAGAGCTTTTCGTGTTTTTCAATTTGTCAAGCAATTAACACCTGTCCCCCTTTTCGCGACCATCTTTTCCTTCCCCTCACTCTTTCGCTCTCTATCTCTCTGCCCTGCGCTGGCGACTTGCACTTATCTCACAAAAGTCTCCGACTAGATATATATTTTATTTTGTTTTTTTTTTTACGCGCACAAATTAATTGTGCAAATGTGGCTGTCGTTTGTTTACATTTGACAGACACAACGTTCGCGTTTTGGTTGCAAAATGCTTGCGAAAACAACAATTTTAACAGTTGCCAACAAATTTTGAAAAGTACCTCGCGGCGTGTTTTATTAGTTAGGATCTGTAGCAAGTCAGAACTCTTTGCATGAGCGAAGTGTTTGATCTGTTCGCCGTTTAGCGGTAATATGACACTATTTAATGAGTAGAAACAGTGCTCAAAAATATATTTTTAAATACTAAATATTTATATATTTTTAAAACAATAAAATGTTATGAAACAAAGATTAATTGTTTTATTTATTTATAATTTCTACTTAGAATAATAAAAAAAAAAAATAAATAAATTTCTTTGTTATTATTTAACGTTAATAGACTTTTCTCAACATTTTTAAAACAAGAAAACTTTTTTAATTTGAGTATTTAGCAATCGCGAGAGATGACTGTATTTTCTTGTAATATTCGTGAAATCGCAAAATGTGCACAAAAGTAAATACAAAATCATAATAAGCTGTTCACATTTCAATTAACAATTACAAAAGTGCGAATTTAATTTGCTAATCGTTCATTCAAATATTGAAAAATAAAATACCCAATAATAAAAACCATATGAATGGAAAATTTTATTGCAAGCACAATAATTGGGTTAAGCTTGGCAGAATCAATAAATAAACAAACAGAATACATTTATTATGAATACATTTCGAAAATGTAAATAGTCGGAAATATCATTGTTTTTTATACAAATTGTGGATTCTTGATGACGTCAGAAGGCAACTACTCACACCCGCACCACATGTGGGTGTTATGGGTGGCACATGCAACAAGTTGATCTGAGGCATGCGCCCCAGAATCAAACAAAAGTACATCGTGCAAAATAGAAAACAAAACAACAACAGAAACAACATGAAATTGTAATCCAATTAATGGGCCTCAGTCTCAATGTCTTTGTGATGATTGGGTGTGAATGGGAGGTGTTGTGCGCGGGAGGAGTGGGGGTAACGTGAGTAAGCGCGTGGCAAAAGCTCTAACTGAAAATGAAAAAAAAAATGGTATGCAATTGTTTTCTTCTAATAGAAGTAAGTTTTCGAGAAGTGAACATAATACGAAAATCAAATAGGGCAAGTGTTGAATGTGTCATCAAAGTTGAAACTTAAACATGATCTATGCAAAAAAAGTAAATGGGAAAATAAAAAAGAAACTATATTATATATGGATATATTTGTATATATATAAATATGTATAAACAAAAAAAAGTTTTTCTTTTCTTCTATCAAATTATGTTGTCAATTTCTGTTATTTATTACCGGAAGGTAATTCAAGAAATATAGTAAAAGCAATATCTGAATGAAACTTCAAGTAGAGCAATTATGTAAACTGCTCAAAATAAATTAAGATTTATATTAGACAAAGGCACTGATTGGATTTGTAGGGTTTCAGTTTACGAGATAAAAGCCAGTTACAGAATATATGCTAGAAAATGGAAAGTTATTTTTATAGTTTTTTTACGTCAAATTGACAGGTTACTAGGGTATTAACTGCTCGATAAGACAGCAATTTTAAGTTGTTTTTTTTTTTTTAATTTTGTTATGCTTTAGATGCGGTGCAAAGGACAGAGAAAAGCTACGGAAGGAAATACAAAACAAAAAAAATAAAAGAAAGAAAAACAACAATAAATTTTTTGTATTTATACATATACAGAAAGATATATAAGCAATGTCTGTATTTATATTTTGCTTAGCAATAATACAAACGTTGAAGGTAGCCAAGCGGTTTCAGTTTTGTTTATTTTTAAAAGAATGTGAAGGAAATGCTGAAAATACGTTAGCAAACACACACACAAAATTACACACTCACCTAACCACACATATATATGGAATTAAAATTGTGTGCGAGGGAGCCACTATAAATAGGCAGGACAACAATTTAAAGCGTCCAGTCGCACGTGCAACACGAGACAGACCCCCCATTCCAATCCGTCTGTTGGCACTGGTGATGAGGGGCTTTGATTATGTGAGAGACATATTTTTGGATGCCCACCTTAACAGATGTCGTCAACCCACTCGCACTGAGAACGCTCCTAATTTGCTTTAAAAGCGTGCTACACGCAAGCATAAAATCGACTTATTTATATTTAGAAGATTTCATCAGGACTGTCAAACTGTGCCATCAAACTAACGTCTACCAATTGGTGTGCACAAAACAAAATTAAAATAATATTTCATCTCAAAACGTAAAGCATAAAGGGAAATTTTACATAGCAATTTCAAAAATTCTAAAGGTAAAACTGTTGTAGAATATGTTAAATTTGCGTTATTAAATAAAAGTTCATAACTCAATAATAACCACAATAATTGGGTAAGTTTGTGAAAAGAAAAAAAACCACAAACATTATATTATAACTTTTAATCAAGTTTGATGAATATACGTAAAGATTCATAGCTTATAAAAATAAACGGGAACGCCGTAATTCTCTGAGTGTATTTTAATCATTTCTAACCTATTCCCCTGCTCTGAACTCCTTTCGATTATTATTAATAAATTATTAATAAAGACAGACAGCAGGCGAGATCTATCGGTGGCAATTTGGCATAACACTGATAGGAATATCTATATCTATATATATATGGATATAAATATATATAGATAACTATCTGGGCATAAGTCGATGGAACAATATTGATCTTATCAAATTGTGTGTTAATTAATGAATGAGCGAGTCAATGTCAAAGCTAATTAAACATTTGACAAAAATAAACGGCTTCTGGGGTGTTTATTTTGTTGTGTATATTATTGGCAGGTCTAAAGCTAAACAAATTACATGCCAGTTATCATTAGAGTCAGATAAGTCTGATCAAAGCGCGAGTTTTGCTTTGTTTTTCCAAGCAATTTGAATGAATTTGGTTGTAATTGATGCAAACAGCTTAGGTAAATATTTTTTTGGCATAAAGCGCGGCTGGTGACAAAATAGATGCCATTAATTGTTGTTGTGATACAATGAATTTGCTTTTGAATTTATATGGCAAATACAACTGTTGGCTAGTGGTTGCTGTTGTTATTGTTGTTATGTTAGTGAAACAATGTTGTTAACCTCAAAAGCCGCCAAGAACGTCAACAACTAAAACTTGGATCGCACGTACAAAAGCGACGTATTTTTCTATGTACATATATATATATATATGTATATTTCTAGAAATGGTATAAGCGAGGGGGGTAAGTAACTTGCCGTTCAGGCACTCTAAAACGGTATGGCGTTACCTTTGTTATAATGTGGCTATATGATATCATTATGTACACACTATGTACATTTGGAAAATAAATGCATACAAGTAATTACAAATCCGCATCTGAATTTATCTGATTGACGTAACTTGGCAAAGTTTTTATATTTTATAGCATTATATTTTGAGGGTTAATACATATTTAAACAGCTGTATTGCCATAAAAAAATCCACGCGCACATTTGCCAAATGCTAAAACAGAACTTCAAACGCAAGAGGGAGCACATAACAACAATACAATTTGAATTTCTTAATATTTTTTTATTTATTATATTTAAAACCGAAAAAAATCCATCACTGATATTTTTAAATGTCGGAATACCTGAATAAACTCCGAAGCGTTATATGTTGCAATAAAAGTAGTAATTGATTTTACATCCGCTTTGGTGTTATCATTTGTTTATGTTTCTTTTAATCTCAAGTTTCTATTCTAGTTTGCTTTGCTACATAGCATAGTGTTGTAAGTGTCGTAACGGATAACGGCTTGTTTCTTGAACTGTTAACAGCACTGTTTATTGCTTATGAACAACTCGCACTTTCGAAATTAACTTGACAGGGAGAGGCAAACGCGTGTAGCACATTTGCTGTGCGGTTTATAAAGGCACTGAATCAGATTTAAATTTGAATCAACTTCAACGCATCGCAACGCAACGAAAATCAAAAACCGCAAGGCGAAACAGTCAACGCGGCGTCGTTAAAATTAGCACTAAACTCGCATGCGTCGCCTAGCGATTGTGCGGCCTATGATTTCTACATAGCAGGCACAGTGAGTCATAGCTGTAGCAAGTTGTAACATTTCCAAGCAGCTTACACAATATGAATGTTTTTTGATATATTTTTGTATATTAGTTAATCTTTTCGTCCTAGTGCTAAAGCTAAGATCTATAGTTTATGTTATAACTAAAATAGTTTTCTTTATATTTAAAATAGCCCGTATGATCTTCTGGATTTCTGCTTAGATATTAATGTTGGGTACCGTGAAGTTCTCAATCATCCAATCAAAAAAAATTTGTACATGCACTAAACAAAAAATTTGATTGGGAAAAAAGGCATTTAAATTTTCCGATAACCATAAACATTTTTTTTTAAGTTGTGGACCACTATAAGCCTACATGCTCTCTGTTTTTTTTCTCTCTTTTGTTCTCTGCAGCGGCGTTCGGCACCTGCAGTTGTGTATATGTGTGTGGGTGTGTGTAAATGAAGCGAAGAGCCGTCTCTCTCCCTCTCTCTCTCTCTCTCTGTATTTCTGCGGCCATGGGGAGATTATTTGTACTCTTTCTTGTCGAAGATTTGATTGTAAAATGTAAACAAAACTATGTGAGAGTGAGTAAATGATGTTATTTTTATTGCTGTTTTTGTGCTTGTGGTTGCTATTGTTGTATTCACTGTATTCTTGTGATACATGGTAATTTGCATATTGATGCTACTGCTGCGCGCTGTGTTATCCATTAAATGATTGAATGAAAGCTGCTTAAATAAGAAAGCAACGAGAAAATCATGCGTTACTATACTTTTACCACATTTCGCGATAAATTTTGGTCAACGCATTTCTGTCCTTATTGAAAATATTGTATCTAAGGCGCACATAATTGCTCTGCGTGCCCCAATCCTCGACGCCATGATGAAACATCACCTCCAACACCAACAGCTGACGGTACACCTCAAGCCAGTCCGTGCTGATGGTGGCGGCGCATGTTTCCAGCAGCCATCGAAATGAGTTGGGGAAAAGGGAACGCAACTTTTGCTTGCCAGCATAGCTGATTTTATCGCGCTGCGTGCCATGCAAAAACCAACAATCGAAATTCGATATTTTTAGCAAAAGCTCATGAGCATGTGGCTGATCTTCATGATTATATGCGTCCTCATCTTCACGCTCATCCCCATCATCATCATCCGGCTCCTCTTTAGCCGGCTCAGCATCTGTCTCAGTTACTGGCTTTGTTTGAACTGTAGCTTCTTCTGTTTCCCAAGGATATGTTAATTGGCGACGCGGCAACTTTAGCGGGACACGCAATGGATCCATGTTGCTCTCATCGAATACCTGTATTGCGGCTAGATTGTTTAGCGGCACTTCCTCATTGTTCAGAGTCAACAAATAAGTAGGCGTGCTTTGCATTACCAAGAACGGATTGTCCAACTCGAGTGCAATGCGACGCTCGGCTTTTTGCATAATCTTATTTTGATACTGTTTGCCATAATTTGCAACAGGCTGGCGAAATTTAAAATCGGGTCGCTTCTCCTGCTTGTTTAGTTGCTCAATCCAGGTGTGCGTCTTTATATCGCAATTAGCACGACGTTCCGTCATACGCACCGGTAGCCGATCAAGCATCTGATAGATTCCTATATTCTGGTAGTCCTGCTGACAAGCCATTTCCTCCACACGAAGTAACTTGCCTCCCACAGCCAGTTGTTTAGCCAGCTCAGTGGTCTGACTTTTAAATGGAGCCATCTGACTATCTTTGTGATCGACTTTCATCCAGTCGGGTATCTGGACATTCATCTCACCCTGTTGCGCCTGTGTCGCATGCAGGAGTATACGATGAAAGTAACTATGCGCAGGAGTTAGGCTGGGTTGAAATTCAATGTGATTTTTGGCGACGCTTTCCATGCTGGACTCGCCGTATTTCTTTTTCAACAGCGTCTCAAAAATAAGGCAAACATTATCACGCATGCGCTGCATGGCCGGCGTTATCAGCATCTCGTTGTAGTTGTACTCCTGCTCCTTCTGCTTTTGCTCCTTGTTCAGATAATCATCAATCCGGCGTCCATTGGAAGTAATCACTCCAAATCGCCGGGCAAAGCTTTCGTTGTACTGCGACACCAATACTTTCCGCATCTCCACATACTGCATCCATTCTGTGTAGACAAAAAGCGGCTTCACCGGTTGCGCATCGTCAAGATGTGAAATTTCTGAGAGGTGCTTGTTAATGAGCAACGCAGATTCGGATATGGCGCGTTCCTTGACATCATCCAGGCCAAACAGCAGCTTTAGCACATATATAATGTAAGCCATCACTCGGGCCTCATAGGGCGGATAGAAATGCATGGATTTCGGACGACTCTTTTCGAAGGTGGGCGGCAGTATATCCATTAAACTGATCACGTAACTGGCTATCACCGGTGGTAAGCTCAGTTCGAGTACATAGCGATGGGTTAACGTTTCCAGATTAGGTTGCTGATATCCATTCAGGTCAATGAAAACTCCTATTTGTGACATGAGAATCCGCATAAGCTAGAAATTAGTAAAAAAAAAAACATGATTTTTAATTACTTTTTTAGATTATAACTTAATCATATATATGATTTTAAATTAAATAAAATATTTAATTATGAATACTCAGAAGTCAAGTAGCTTTGTCAACCTATTTTATAAAGTTAACGATATGTATAATTTTTTGTGAACAGATTTGATGGTCTTGGATTCTTTGATTCCATTGGCGCTCACCTTATAGCGAACCTTGTCCCTCTGGTGAGCAAATTCCATATTTTTGATCAGCTTTTTTCCATCCATGGCAAATTTCTCTGGCAAATAGTTGAGCATATAGCGACTGGTCAAATGCTCCTCATCAATAAACCGCAGTAGATCGGTCAACTGTATGTTATCACCAATTTGGTTTAATGCAATGGCCAGCACAATATACAGTTTGGTAAAATTTAAGCGGTAAACGTTGCGATCAAAATAGTTGAGGCTTTTAGCGTTGTGGTGCAGCTTGTGACACTGCATGCTGCCCGAACTGTCTAAGCTGTGTTTGTCCAGATGCTTGAGAGGCATCTGCTTTTTGAATGATTTACGAGCATTCGTTGACCATTGTAGCTTTAAATTTTGGTTAGTTGCCAGCGTTGATTCTGAGTTGACGCCTCTCTTAACGGCCGACTCATCCAATTTGCGCTGGAAAAAGAGGAAACAAGAATAAGTCGGTGTCAGTTGAGAGCAGATAGCCAGGTGATTGATTAACTTAAACTAGGTAATTTGCTGAGGAATTTGCATAAGGCTAAGCGATAAGCCCCTATAAATAGCCAACTGAGCCACCCAAATGCCAGTTCAACATTGTTGCTTAAAACATAACTGAAATGTCTCCACGTCTGGTACTGATCTGCCTAGCGCTACTTGTGATAGTGTACGCACCCCTGTCTACATCAGGGGCAGCTCTCCAGCTAAGTGAAGGTGCGTCAACAAGTGAGCTGATGAAAGTCGACTAACATTATATAAAATATTTGCTTTTCTGCACAGCTACTTTGCAGGAGCGCGATCTTGAAACTGAATGGGGTTCAACTGATGAGCCTCCATCATCGGAATCGGGTCACCCAAAGCCGCGCACTTTCTTCCTGCTGCTGCCGCTGCTGTTTGCCAACCAACATTAATTAACTGATGACACAACCAAGATCATACATAGATAGATAAGCATTAAAAAATATGTGTTAATAATAAAGTGAAAAAATTTAGCATGCAAAACCTTGGTTTTTCTCCATTTTCGCCAGTTGGCGCGCTCGTCATCGGGTTGATTTGCAGAGTTTTTTTCCAGACGCGCTCGTTTTCGCGATATCCTCTTGTGATTATAGATGATGCGAGCATCGCTGCAAGACAATGGTAAAACAAAAAATTTACAAACACGAAAATAAATGTGTATTCCTTTTTAAATATATACACATATATGGTTTTGATCCTAGTTATATGCATGCACTGGTAATCGGAAATAGTTTGTGCTCAGATTTGTAGAGGCATTTAAAAAATATAATGCTATTGTATCCTCTACTTACTTCGGTAGAGCCCGCACATTTAGTTTTGGTAGGCCCATCTCATTGTTCTTGGTAAATGCCACCTCCATGCGTCCCATGTAGGCAGCCCACACCTGCAGCGTCATTAGCTTTAGTTCCTGCTTGGCGCCCATTTGCAGTAGCTCTTGTGTAAAACCGTGCAGCACATAATTGTAAAACTCCCAGGATGTTATTTCGGCTTCCTCCTGTTGCACTTTTGGCTTCCGTATGGTACGCTGCGAAGCATGCTTGGTGGTGTCGTTAAATGTGTCCTCGGCACTTATCTCTACGGCGCGCAGCTGTTCCTTTTTGGTACCGCACTCGATGCAGTAATAATAGCCTTCGCGTTCCTGGAACTTGCGCTCCCGGCAGACATCGCACTCCATGTCCGCCACTTCCATTATATCAGCGTCCTCCATTTCAAATATTTAAATGACACGCTTCTCTCAAATCTGTTTCTAACAAAATATAATAACAAATAAGCATGTTCAGTAACCGATTATCGTTTATCGATATTTATACTAACAGTTGTGTGACCAATTCTGATTTTGATTTTTAAATCGCCCGCATTGTTTAAATTGGTTAATAGAATAACAAAATACACTCTTTAGTCGGAAATTAATCAATAAACCAATAATAAGAATATAAATATACAGATATTCACACATTCGGCTCAATCTAAGCGATTGTAAAAAACGCAACCCAGTGAAAACTGCCTGTTGCTCGCAAAAAAATGCTGACAGAGCACATCACTAAATTCGCCAAGCACTGGCGCATTTTGACCTATCCCAATATTTACAATTTGCTGAATAAAGCAATTTCATTAAATGTTTTGTCTAATCCAATTGTATCACTTACATAAGATAAGTGGTAAATACGAGTATACCTTAACAGGGTAATGAATAACAGAAATCAAGAGGGACGCTTTGTCAATAGTCACTAGTATTGAAATGCTTTGCATTCCCGCCGGACGCGCAACCCGAAAGCTAAACCCTCGTGCACGCCGAAAGTTTACGACTGTAATTGTTAGTCAACAACAGACTGCCGATCAGTGAAAGTACAGCAGCGGACAATGAGCACCACCGACGAGAGCGCCATACACCCAAATACCGATAACCAAGATTCGTTCACTCCCAAGAATAACGATGAGGAGTTGATGTCGAATGGGGAGCACTTGAAAGTGCAGGAGTTGAGCAATTGGATGGACGCAAATCCCACTATAAATGGCTGCAAGGACTATGCCAATTTGCATTTCTTTTTGCGCAACTGCAAATTTGATCTTGATCGCACCAAAAAGAAGATTAAAACATACTACCAAATGCGCGCGGAACGTGTCGAATGGTTTGACAATTGTGATCCCATGTTGCCCGAATTACAGGAGCTACTCAGCTTGGGCGTCTTTCTGCCCGTTGATGGCGTCGATGATCAGCAGCGAAAGGTGGTCATAATACGAACGGCTGCCCACGATCCCAAACGACACACACAGAATAATGTCTTTAAGGTATATTTGCAATAATGATTAAGTAAAATTTTGTGACCTTTGCCTCTTTGTAGACGAGTAAAATGATATTGGATTTGCTATTGAAATTTGAGCCGGATAATTGTGCGCGCGGCATTGTTGCTATTATGGATATGGACGGTGTCCAATTGGGGCATGCACTGCAACTAAATCCAAAGCTCATAAAGCGTTCCGTTGAGAGCTGGTCGGCGTATCCGTGTCAACCCAAGCTATTGGAGTTTACCAATGCACCGAGTCATGTCAACTTTTTTCTGAATACCTTTCGGTGCGTCACATTTATTCGACTGATTACCTTTGTTTATTTGAATATAATCAAAGCTTCCTTTGTCTTTTGTTCAGAGTCTTTATGACAGCGAAAATACGATCTCGCATTATGGTGCGCCGTGAGGGAACAACGGTGAATTGCAAGCAGCTCCCAAGCGATTTGGGCGGTAAGGGACCCAATTACAGAGAGCTGGCCTTCAAATGGAAACATTTGGTTGAGCAACACGCTGACTTCTATGTGGAGCAGAGCAAATACAAAAGCATATTGAGGAGATAAGCGTGCAACTAACAAAATATACGATTAGAAATCCACATAAAGGCAGAATAAAATTATTGGCACAGCAACATTTCGATGTTTGCAGTAGCCCTAATCAGAAAATATATTGCTCTTAAGGATTAGCTCTTTCTCATATTTAACGAACAAGTACTTCTAATTCGTAGATTAACATGACGCGAAGCTTTTGTGTTATCGCTTTACGACTAAATGCAACAATATTGAAGCTGGCACCTCTCTTAAATACATTGTATTTGTATGAAAAAAATCACATTAATCTTGTTCAATTTTTTTATAATTTGCCATATAAGCTGCAGCTTTTGGTTATCAGTTAATTAGGTAAGCAACAGTCTGGACAAATCTATTGCAATAAATCACAATATTAAAAGCAAGTTTTTTTCAAATTCATTATATTCTCTGTGTCTTTATTAGTATAAAATAGTATATCAAAAATGTTTATCAAGTCTATAATTATTATCATTTATTGGGAGCTATCGAGTGTTGTCTCGCTTTGCTAAAGGGTTTGCAATGCAAATGATTTTCCATCCATCTATCGATATTAATAATAAATACGTACATACATACTAAAGAACATAAACAAAATGTAGTCACAGTTTTGTAAACAGAATATTGCTTAAAATCGAGTTCTTTGTTAGTTTATCAATATGTGTCTGGTCAGTTTTTTACGATGTGGATTTTTTGTTTGCTCGCTTTAAGATTTTTGTGTTTGTTGCTTTGTTTATATAAACGTACATACATATATAAATATAAGTGTGTTTTATATCTCTTAAAAGTATGTGTCACATATAAAAATATAGTAGATGTTAAGCCCATCATCTCCGTTATCATTAGCAAACAACGCACTATTGGCAAATTTAGTGGGACCACAAAAAGCACTGAACAAAACTTAAAAGCTATAAACGAGAAAAAAGGAAAGGCGGTAACTAACTGAAGCGTAATATATATGTATATAAAGCGTTCAAATACAACTGAAAGCATAGCGCACTTGCACCCGCCCATCACAAGTCCAATTGTAAATTAATGCTATTCCCACCACTCAACGCCGGTTGCAGTGATTCCTATATTTGCCGTTCATCCTTTGCTGTCAGCTTATCGATGAGCTCTTGGAGCGGGGCCAGTTCACGTCGTTCAATCAGATTGAACTCTTGCACAAAGAATATAAAATGCTTAAAGGACGTATTCAAATGGGCCTCCTCGCCCAGCGTCACCACCTCGGAGAAGTGCTGATGATAGATGTGTGCATAGACGCGAAACAGTCGTTTCAGTATGGTTTTAGCAGAGGCGAGAAAATTCTTTGGAAATGGTACACCAATTTTGGATGGGAACAGTGTCTCGTCATCCAGCTGGTCCTGCACCCAGGTCATCAAATAATCAATATACTTGGGTGCGCTGCATTTGATGGGCTTCTTAACGGTCAAACCGTCCGCCCAATGGTATTCATATTTCGGACCAGCCGACATAATGCCACAACTTTCCTCCGTGCAGAATTCCGTTATTGTGCCATACAGCATATTAATCTGATTAAAGAAATCGACAGCTGTAAGGCAGGCAGAGAAAGAGAGCATATGAAAAAGTTAGCCAGGATACTGTGTACATATGTGTGGAAAACTACTCACTGTTGACGGCCACCCATTCGTTGAGATCCTCTCCATCGGGCAGAGCGACTGCGTTGCGTAAATTGCCGGAGCCAAGTGTGGCGGCTGCATGCTTCATGAGATCATATTGATGCGTGCCCTCCGGTATATTCTTTTTCGGCTTAAAGGTTTTACTCGAACGTGAACCGCTGCAGGTTAAAAACAGATTCATTGTATTGGTATGCCACAACAAACAACCCCTTCAGGCAACAACTGCCAGGCGTGGAGCCATCACCTCACACCAACCCACAACCTAGCTGAACAAAGGGTACCCGCTCTTTGTTTGCAACTGTTGTTTTAGTAGAGCCAGTGCAAGTGGCTTTTTGGGGTACATATGTATAAAATAAACAATATACGCATACGTATGCGATTGTGTGTGCGACAACACTCCACATATGAATATACTTACAACAAAAATTCCATTGCCATACAGTTATTGTCGCCGTTCACTTGCCACAAAATGAAAAACTTATTCAACAACCTGTCAAGCAGTATGGTTATTTATCTGCAATACACCTTTCGGATGAGTGAGTATTCGTTGGGTGGTTAAAAACAATGTTTAATCCTAATTATTTCTTTATTAACAAAAATTGTTGGCAGGGCAAATAGTAGGGCTGGCAACTAACACCTACCACATCGATAGGTCAATCTCGTAAGCTGATATATCGATTATTCTTTTAACAGTCCTGTTCGTGCTGCCACATGGAACTAAAAAACCGCAGGTGTATACACTGGAAACGTGCTAGTGTGTACACACTATTCGGTCTCTTAAGCACGTGGAAAAACAACGCGACTTGGTTTCACCGAGAATAATTGATAATCTTTATTAATTTAAAGGCATATTTAAGCCTTAATTATGGTAAATACCTTTTAAATCATGAGTATTATGATGAGTATCTATAGATAATTATGTGATATAAGTTTCATATAAACAATAAATATAACCTACGTATTAAATGTGTTCGGGAGCCCCGTAAAACGTGGAAAAAACTTAACTTGTAGAATTGAAATTTCTATTGATTTCGTGTATTAATACACATTTATTTACAATTGCAGACGAGCCTTTACGTCCTGTATGAGCATGCGGCAGGCTTCTCGCTGTTCTCTGTCAAGGAGTTCGAGGAGGTTTCCATGTTCCTGCCGCAGGTTGAGTCCTCTGTCACGGACATTGCCAAGTTTAATTCGATTGTGAAGCTGGCGGGATTTTCTCCATTTAAGACGGCAATTGCTGCACTTGAGAATATCAATGCCATATCTGAGGGCATTGTGCCTCAGGACTTGTTGCATTTCCTTGATGATTTCTTCGCCAAGCTAAAGAAGAAGAAGTGCACTTTGGGCATTGCGGATGCAAAGCTGGGCGCTGCCATAACCGAATCTGTGGGCGTTCAGTGCAGCCACTTCGGTGTTGTGCCCGAGATTTTGCGCGGTGTGCGTTTCCACTTTGCCAAGCTCGTAAAAGGTAGGTCAACAAGCTCATTTACAATTATAATTCCACTAATAAACATCTTCATTGGCGCTTACAGGCTTTACAGACAAGACGGCTGGCGTGGCTCAGCTGGGTCTGGGACACAGCTACTCGCGTGCCAAGGTCAAGTTCAATGTGCATCGTTCGGACAACATGATCATTCAGTCGATAGCTTTGCTGGATCAGCTGGACAAGGATGTCAACACGTTTTCTATGCGTATACGCGAGTGGTACTCGTATCACTTCCCAGAACTGGTCAAAATTGTGCCCGACAACTACATGTTCGCCAAGGCGGCCAAGTTCATTAAGGACCGCAAGGACCTCACCCAAGAGAAACTCGAGGGTCTGGAGGAAATTGTTATGGACTCTGCCAAGGCGCAGGCGATCATCGATGCTGGTAAAATGTCCATGGGCATGGACATATCCATTGTTGATCTAATGAACATTGAACTCTTTGCGGAGCGAGTCGTCAAGCTCTCAGAATACCGCAAAAAGCTATCCACATACTTGCACAACAAAATGAACATGGTGGCACCAAATCTGCAGTCGCTCATCGGCGATCAGGTGGGTGCTCGCCTCATCTCGCACGCGGGCAGTCTGACAAATCTGGCCAAGTACCCCGCATCGACAGTACAAATTCTGGGTGCCGAGAAGGCACTCTTCCGTGCCCTCAAGACACGCTCCAATACACCAAAATATGGCTTGATCTACCATTCATCATTCATTGGACGCGCGGGCCTGAAGAACAAGGGTCGCATCTCTCGTTTTCTGGCCAACAAATGCTCGATTGCCTCGCGCATTGATTGCTTCCTGGAACAGCCGACGAGCATATTTGGTGACACACTGAAGCAACAGGTGGAGGATCGCCTTAAGTTCTACGAATCGGGTGATGTACCGCGCAAGAACATCGAGGTGATGAAAGAGGCCATTGAGGCGGCTGGTCAAGAAGCTGCCACCACACCGCAGTCCGGCAAAAAGAAGAACAAGAAAAATAAGCGTGCAGCGGAAGCTGATACAAATGGCGCAAGCAATGGCAATGGAGTAGCCGCATCTGAGGAGGCCGAAAATGCGGATGCGGATGGTGAGCCAAAAAAGAAGAAAAAGAAGAACAAGAATAAAAATAAACAAGCCGTGGAGGCGTAGATACCACCTATGCACCTATCCGGTATTCCACATTAGTGCTTAGTTTTAAGTTCAACATTTTTTATTTTACCTACTATTTCTTTCAATATTTCAAGATACCACAAGTCTAAATAAATTACAATTTTACTACAGAAATATGACATTTTATACAAAGTAAGGCATTACAGAAGCCATCCTATTGTACCATCTGTATGCATGCAGTAAACACAAATCGGAATTTTAATTTCATTCTTTATTTTCACACATTGGTTTTATATACATACACATAACTGTTTAACTATTGCTAATGTTTCGGTATTTTTTTTTTGTTTTTATTTTAATTATATTTTTTTTTTTTTTGTAACAATTTGAATGGTACATCAGCCGTCCTTCCAAATGTTGCGCTAAAATATCGATTTAGTACAACCATTAATTAAATTTATTGCATTTATGACATTTAAACACGCAAAAGTATTTAAATTTCGAGTGGACAACAGGACGGATGTGGAATTTCCATTTTTTGTTTTGTATTTAGATTTTGTTTCGAAATTTCGAAGGACAATCAAAAAGAAAAGAAAGTAAAAAAGTGCTGAAATTTCTACAATTAATAATACATTTGAATATTGGGAATTGGAGCTTGCTGGGATTAACAATCGATGTTGCAACAAATAATCAGATTATATATTGTATGATACAGGGAAAGATAAGATAGAATACACCGGAACAGGTTAGTTCCGTTCCGGATGTGCGTGCGTGCGTGCTTCCGTGTGGAACGTCATTAGGCTAACAAATATCATTGGAACAAATCAAATGCTGAGGAATTGTTATTGCTGCTGTGATGCTGTTGTGGCTGCTGGAAAGCGTTGAAGTTGGCAAATGCTGTTGCTGATCCGGCTACTCCGGCTGCTGCTGGCTGTGCCTGCATCTGTGGAATGGTCTGTTGCGGCGCCCCAAACATATTGGGGCTGTTAAGTGGCGAGGCCGTTAGCCCCGAAAATGCGCCTGCCGTTTGCACATTCAGCGGCGACTGCGTCTTGGCGGGACTCTGCGTTTTCAGCGCGTTCATCGAAAGTGCCGGCGCATTCGATTTGCCCGATTTGCTCAATAGCAGATTATCCAAATCAATGTTTAGATTGCCCGCTTTCAGATTACCCGACCAGGTGGCGCCCACATTTGTTGGCTGCATGCTGCTGCTCGTCGTCGCCCCATTTGTATTGATGTTGTTGTTATTGTTGCTGCTGCTGAACAGTGACATTGGCTGCAACAGATTGTCGGCGTTTATTGCAGCAATTGGTGGCAGCATGTTATCTGCAAAGAACGCACAAAAATCAAACATCAACTAAGCGAAATATAAATCGCAATTAAGGAAACTAGTATATGCATATGGAATGTTAGTAAGCACAGGTGGGTGTTAGTTGGTGTGTGTGTGTGTGTGTGGGAGGGGTGTATATCTATGTGCGACTTAACGTTTGTGTAAGATGAGTGGTTGGAAGCATTGTTGATAACAGGCGCAGGTAACTCAATCAGCTAAGTGCAATTGAATTGTTATTTGCTTTAATTTATATAACAATTCATTGTTTATTGTATTTGTTGTTGGTTATAGTTGTTTACCTAGTGCGTCCGCGGTTGTGGCACAATGCCCGGTATATTGAGAAATGCTTTAAAGTATTCACATATATATATATATATATATATTTCATCAATTTATCACAATAATATATATTTATATACATATTTATTTGTATATATTATAATTCAAATAATATCCAAATTGTGCGTTTGCAATATATAAAATGTCAAGGGAAAAAGGAATAAAAGTAAAGTAGAAATATTTGTTCAAATCAAATCTGTAAGTACCTGGCTCGCTATCTTTATACATATCTATTAATGTATATATTTCTATGCTTGGTGACGTAATCGTTTTTGGAAATTAATGCGCCGCTTTGCTTTAAACATAATCCGAATACATTAAATGATTTACAACAATATATGTACAAAAAAATCTTCAATTTATTTTAAATTAGAGCAATCGTAACATTTATTTTTGAGATAAACTGAAAATCGGTTATTTAACTCTTGACTTAGATCAATATTTTGAAATGTAAAAACCATTTTGTCAATTTTCGATTCGGATAAGAGCAAAGTAACGCAATATTTTCCGAATTTCGTATATAGAAAATGTGTCGTATCTAAAAAAACACACTATTTTTGTGGAAAAGCAAAGATAAAGATCTGCACCGATCTGCATTATGGCACTTATAACAACATATAGAATATATATATAGATATATATATTAAGCTTAGTAGTGTTGGCTCTGATCGAGAACGGCCGCATCGTATAGTTTGTAGCATGTGTTTAAGATTTGTTCGGCTAGCTCTCGGCACTCGTCCGATGATTCACCACCGACGAGCGGTGAGCGCACAAACTCCTCCAGCCAACGTCGCAGCTCGTTGAGGGATTCGGCAAAATGGGTGGCGAGTAGTTCGGCGGGCATAGTGACTAGCGCAGTGCCCAGCAGTTGTAGCGTCGCCGCACGCACTCGTGCCTCGGCGCTGAAGCGCACAAAGGCACACAGATCGAAGATCTCACGGGTCATGGCCGGCAGCAGGGGACAGTTTTGGGCGCACATGACCAGCACGGCCAATGTGTGCAGCATGTTGATCAGCAGCATTGTCTCGATGTCATGCAAAATGTGATCGTATTTTACGAAAAGCATTTGACGTGTCCGTTCGCCGCGCACCAGACCAAAAAAGAATGTCCCGGCCACGGCATGGAAGGGATTCATTTTCGCCTGTGCCTCTGGCATTTTGGGCTTGCCTAGAAAACGTCTCGTCTTGCTGCGCAATCTTTCACGTATGATTCGCTGTGCGGCAAGCAGGCGTGCTGCAGCCGCATCTTCATCGGTGTGCAATATGAACTTGCGTCGCTGTTTGGCAACAGGTGGCACAACATCCAAGATTTCGGCATTAGTTTGCGGCGACTGGTTTTGTTCACCGGCCAGTTCCTTGGCGGCGGCAGACAGCACCTGCAGTATGAGGATGCGCACTTTGGATGCATACCGTGTGTTTTCCGTGTGGAATTCGCGACACAGCAACTCTGCACAGGCGGCCGGTTGGGCTACGCAAATGGCCACACAACACTGGAACTGGGTGTGCTCGAAGTTCTCAAAATAGTACTGCATATCGAGAACTATAAACAGCTTCATCAGATCCTGGGCGAGCTTCACATCCTGCTTTGCCAGCTGACTGCGTATCAGTTGCTCGGCTGTGCTCAGTGCACTCTCAAAGATCTCACAATTTGCCACCTTGGTGCGTAACAGATGCAGCAAGTCAAGAATGAATTTGGGTCGATGTTGCAGGCTGCTGGATATGTCATTGGACATGTCATAAGGCTGCAGGTCATCGTCATCGTCCTCGTCAAGCATCTGTGCTGGTGGCTCATCATCATCCGAGTCCAAGTTCAGATCCATGATTGCAGCAGTTCTTGTTGTCGTCTGTGGTGTGTTTGGCTGCTCCTGCTGCACTTGTTGCACCTGCTCGCCGCCCATAAACTCAGCCATGTGCAGCTCAAGGCGTTGAAGCAACTCGCAACTGGGTTGCACATCCAACTCCTTCTTACTGGGCAGCTCAAGATTCTCAAGCTCCTCGAGAATGTGCCAATGTGGCGTCTGCTCCATGGATGCATAGTTAAAACGCAAATAATCCTCTTCCTTGGCGTTCGGTTCCAGTAAGCAATTATATAGCAGCTCCACGGTCTTCATGCCCACATAGCGCTGCACCGCGTCAGGCGAGTGCAGATGGTGACTGAGCCCATCGTGCAGCTGACTCTTTTGTCCATTCTGCAGCATGCCACCATATTTACCGGTAAGCACAAGCAACTTGCTAATGGCCACATGCTCCTGGCTGCTCAGCTTTTGCAGTGAGTTGCGACTGGACCAAATGCCCAGCAGCTGCGTGAAGATTAACTGCAGCTGTGTGGGCGCAACGACATTTAGATAACCCACCAGCGAGCATAGTGCTCCATTTTCGATGGGCGTACGCTGCAGCGGCAGCTTCTGCAGCAAACAATGCTGCCAATGAGGCGATTCCAAAGCAACTTTTCCAAGCAGCACGTAAAGATTAAGCCGGTTGCCGAGTGCGCTCTGTGCCAATTTAAAACATGCCGTTGGCTCCAGTTCGCGCAAGATTTGCTGCACTATTTGGCGTGACTTGGGTGCAACCGCTAAATCCTCGAGCACGCGTAACAGACTCTCCACATTGGAAACATCGTAATAGTTGGCAAGGAGACGTGAAAGCAGCCAGCTGAATGGGCTTAGATCGAAATGTCCCGTAATATCCTCGCACTGCAGCACAAAGTGGACAGCTTTCAGCCACTGGCGCAACAAAAGACGCCCATAGACGCTGACCGCAAACACCGCCGGCAGCTGGCGTCCCAGCTTATTGGCCACAAGACTGGGCAGACCCATCAGGAGCTGAATGAACTGCATAATATGCTCATCGTGCTTTTCCAGCCGTGGCTCTGGCATCAGCTTAATGGTGCGAGCAAAGCGTTGCAAGAGCGCCCCTCGCTTGCGTGCCAAGTGCAGCAGACAGATGGCTAGCAGACGCTCATCTTGGAGCAGAGCGGCGAGCAGACAGCTCGCCCTGCTGGGCACACGTTCCAGCTGCTTTAGAAGCGTCTCAAATGCCACTTCCACATATTCCGAGCTGTGATCCAATTTGAACATATTTATGATATCCACATCTGCCTCAGGCTCCGGCCAATCCGGCGTGAACAGCCTGGCCAGCTGGGCTAGCAGAGCGGCGTACTCGTCACTGGCCAGCTGGGACCAATCAATGGTCGCACAATCTAGATCCACGAGTTGCTCTGGCGTTGTATATCCAGGCAAGGCACCAACGCTATGCAGCTGACGCAGTTTGGCTGCCACAAAGCTGACATCTGCGGCGCTCTGAACGCAGCTTAGCCCACGCAATTCCGCAATGGCCTCGCTTAGAGCCAGATGTGTCGATTCCGACGGTGGCGGCAGTGGCAGCGGCAGCGACGGCGACGGCGTCTTCAAGACTTGCCGCGTCATTTCAACAGCTGCGTCGATTGAAAAGGAAGAAAAAGAGAACGAGTGCATCTGATTGGAATATGTTGCCGGTATGTGTGCAGCAAGAGAGTTACAAAGACAAACAGAGAGAGAGAGAGAAAGAGAGAGGCAGAGAAATTGGGATTGTTTCGTTCGGAAAAAGAGCCAACATGCCAGAACGCTTCACAAGATTTCGTTCAACGTGTTCTATCTAGGCTAAAACAAATCCTATTGCAAATCCTAAAGACTAGGTCTTAAAACTATTTAGCTTATGCTTAAGATACTCACCCATTGGCATACTTTGATGGATCGATAAATCACCCAATCCGGCCAGCAGATCAGTGCCTGTGGTTGGTGCCGCTGGCGCTGCTGGCGATGTGGCATTGAACAAATCGAAGGCATCGTTGGCTGGCGTCGCCGTCGTCAGCAGATGGCCATCCAATGCCGTTGATGATGACGATAATATCGTCGCCGTGCTTGAGCCCTGGAATGCAGCAAAGTCCGCAAATTCATCATTGCCCGTCTCCGGCACCGTCGATGGTGGTGCTGAGACGCCGCCAAAAGCAGTTGCAAAATCACCAAACTCTTGTGTTGGTGCAGAGTCGGCAGCACGTGGATTGAAATCATCGTCGTCATCGGCAATGACCGCTGTGCTATTCAGCGTCAATTCGCTCTCCTGTTGTGATGTTGTCGGAGCACACGTTTTGAAAAGATCATCAAGCAAATCGTTGTTGTTGCTGGGTGTATTGCTTTTGTTGTTGTTGTTTTTGCTGCTGTTGCTGTTGTTAGGCGAAACGCCGCCCATTAGATCAATATTGTTAACGGTGGGCGTGTCACGATGCGTGGGCGAATGAATGCCGGCTGCGTTTGGCGTCTTACCAAAGTTGGCAGCAGCACCCAAATTAATTTTCTTTTGCGTCGGCGGCACCTTGCTTGACGTTGAGCTGCCGGTTGGTGTCGGCTGCTTGGACACCGGCGAGCTGACTGCCTTTGAGCGTATGTTCATATTCAGGTTTGGCGGTTTGCTCTCGGTGGCCACCTCAGCGGGACTAGCACGGTCATTGTATCGATAGTTGCGCCTACAAATAATCAAATATATAATTATTAAATGACGGGCAACGAATAAAATCAATTTACTTACCTGGGACTTGGTGAGTCACTGTCGGAACCCTCGCGCTCGCCATCGTAATGAGTATCCTCGTCTTCGTAACGGTCTGCGGAGCTCTTGTCGGAATCTAAAATTAATAGGAGACAAATTTTAATCAATATGCTGTGATCTAAAGAAATATGCAAGCATCAAATTCCTATCGATGTGTATCCTAACAACTGATTAAATAAGTTTTTAAGAATAGGATAAGTTTAAATAGCAGATATTTCTATTTAACATTATATAATCCTCAGAAAAGTATGATTTACATTACATTCATTACTTACACCAATTGTCGCCACGATTGTTGCGCCAGTCGCTGTCGTTGTAGCCACTGCCACTACCACCACCACTGCCACCACTGTATCCGCTGTAGCCGCCACTTCGGGAGCCGCCCATTGCGTCGCTGCTCATGCCAATGTACTTGTCCTTATTCTTTTTGGCTTTCTTACGCTCATCGCGCAACCGATCATCGTCCTGAATAAAGTCTATAAGCTCTCGTACCTTATGCCTAACATTAATACCCTGATCCTTGCCGCCCTCGTCCGTAAACGTGTAATTCTCTAAAGAGCGCAGATCGTAAATGTGCTCACGCGACGAAGTAACCACACGCTCCGATCCATTTCGCACCAAATAGTTGAGCAGCAGCAGACTCTATAAATTGCATAAGGATAAGCACAAAGAAATCTTGTATAAATGGTTCATTTTATACATACTTTATAGGTCCGACGCCAGTTGGTCTTATTGTCCTGCAGCATGCGTTTCCAAAGCATGGACATAACCTCTGGAAAGGTCTCGTAGGAGAATGTGGCATGTGCCAGCTCCTGCATGAGTGGACCAGTAGGGCCCCAAGGGTCATCGTTGGTCGCTTCGCGCACCTTACCCTCTATTTCTGTGTAGTTCATTACGACATTGGTGCTGCAAAGAGACACGTGCGCAATATAGAAAATTACGATTAATTCAATAAAAACAATTAAATATCGCGGACTCTTCAAAAGTACTTCACTGATCGATTACTTATTTTGTTGCTGACCAAAAATCATGTGGGTTGAAAATCACAAGAAATATATCCCAAAATTGCTCAGAAACACATTAATTTCGAAATGCCAAAAATGATATTAGTTAGTAACCAAGAGTAAAAGAAAATAAAAGTACGCATAGTATTTTTTTTAAACACACGCAGGTTTAATCATGAGAGTATAAATGAATATAAATTTCTTTGAACCCATTTTTGTTGGGCAAGTTGATGTATTTCTTCTGGGGGATCGGAGTACTTCTTCGCCATCTCAAAACTAACTTTACTTTAAATGTCTTTTTATAGGTCTCAGTAGCTAGGAATAGTACGTATGATAAAACGATCATTAATTGCCATAGTTGGTTAACATGGAGCTTAACATGACTTGTTGGATGGACTTCCAAAAGTGATACAAAAAGTGTGAACTGTGACAACTGCCTGTTATCTCTTAGATAAGCAGTCACAACAGACTTGAGGAACACAACAATGGATTTAAAACTGTCTAAATTACACACTTTTATTTGTGGACAAACATATTCGGGAGACCCAATCGCAAATAAACAAAAGTGAAAAATGTTCAAAAGTCACACAAATCGAACCAATGGAAAATATATAATAATAAAATATAAAAGTCATTAAAAGCTACTCGTTATTGGAATGTCGCAACTGGAAGCACAAATGTGAGCACAGGTGGAAAATATATCATTTGTTTTGGGGGCAAATAATTTTATTTTGTTTGATAAACTGGATGTGTATGTGTGTGTGAAAATGCATACGTATGTCAGGCTATGTGTGAATTGGAATTTCTGTGAAATGAGCTTCAACGTATTACATTTAAATCCAGACAAAATGAACACAACAACCTTGAAAACAACAAAAGCGACCAACGTCAAACAAAGCAGAGCGTTAATCGCCCGTTGCCATAAGCGAGGAGGAGAACAGCAAGCAAAACTATATCACTTTTGGCACGACTGCATTTGTAGCACCTGTATGTTTTAAAAGAGACAGGTATTTGGGGATGGGGCTGGGGGTGAATTGTTGGCAAAGGGCGTGGGTGTGCCACTACCCCAATAAGATTAAGTTTTTTTTTTATTGTTGCTGTTATTTTAAATTGGCCCACTTAGATTATTATTAATTTTGTTGGAAAACTTACACTTTGTCCGCCAATTCGCGCACTTTCCACATGCTTATAAATTTATCAACCATTTTAGCTTAATTTTCTGCTTTGGAATTTTTCACACAAACTTGCCAAGTCGGTGGCAGATAAAACTCGTTTATATTTTTTGGTAATTACACGTATTTTGTATGCATGTACATATATATTGAAATGAAAAGCTCGCTTAGACGAGTTACATGTAGCTGTATGCGTTTTATTTTTCTGGCCAAATAAAAAGTATAAAATTTAAACGAAAATGCAAAATAAAATCACTGCTCTACAGGCAGAATTTTGGTGAGCTGTCTTTCGTTAGTGTTGCAAATAGTTTTAATGACACAGTGCTACCAAAAATATGCAGGTGCTGTGAAGTGCTGCGTAACTTTTATCTAATAGATATCGATTAATACAATAGATACTTTGTTCCTATCGATATATTTCAAATTAAGCGTTTTACAGCACTACGCTGCCGTTGCCGTTATTTACGGAATTGTCCGATTCAACTACTATGAAGATTTAAATAAATTTTAATAAATAAATAATGACTTATAGCTGCAACACAAGTGTGTCAAGCGCGGCCCTTGCAACGAATTCTAATAATGGACTGCGATCTTGAGCGACCGAAGAGCCAGATGCTTTTACGCCGACGGCAGAGGAACCCCGGAAAACCAAATAACTTTTACATTAACAGTTTAATCATTTACAAGTCACATGATCGCAGCGGAATTTTAATTACTGCAAAATAATCACGAATCCAAAAGGAGACCAATCGCCAATAACTTAGATGAACTTTAAAGTATACACTTTACACCATGACCAATCGTGGCAATTATTTGAGGAGTCTATTCCGGCAGCAATCATTTTTAAAAATTTACCACAGTTCATTTCGGTTTTCAAACTTGATCAGCGCTGAGTGACCTTTTGAGATTTTATAAATATATTTCGTACGTAGAGACAATAACACCCCTTACAAAACAGACCTCCAAATGACAATTTCCCAATCCAGTAATCCAATCCATTTAAAATCTATAATTCCTGATTTTTTCTACGAGCGCACCATTTACCTCGTATTATATATGATGCTTTTATAATGGGATTAACTTTTGTTAAATTGTAATTTTGACTTGCTGGCAAACTTATCGTAATCAATTAGAGATGGGATAACGCTGTCGTATCATCAGGCTTTGTTAATTTTCGAAAATATACTAACTTTGTATAATAATCGAAAAATATATGCAATATATTCACGGGGCCAATATGTACTCGTTTGTTGAATCAATTCGTTATGCTCTGCAATAAGTTGGCAGGGCTACTGTAAAGAAACATTAGTAACCACAGCCAACTTCGCTTTATCTAAATTGACTTGGCAGCACTGTATATAGTTGGCGTAGCCAACTTCGTTTAACAAGCATCAGTTTCCTTTCTTTCTGTTTCAGCGTCTGAAGTGAACAGACGTAATGGTAAGTTTCTCTTTGGAAAATCGGTGAAAATTGTGCAGCGCATTTGTATATACTTACATATATATCAAATTAAAAAAATTTATTAAACTAGTGAAATGCTGCGGATAATTAAAACATTTTCTGTGCTGCTGAAGTGCATTTAACTATTTTTTTTTTAATTGGTGTTTTTCCACGTGTCTGCCGCTGTAATTCAAACATAACCTTAAAGAAAAGTAAAGAGATGTGCAAAATATGCTCGAGGGAAATGTTTAAACGATGTTATGCTAGTCATTGTCGCGTTTTTTAAATTTAAAAAACAAATGTAAACCGGTAAAATTCAGCGGACGCAATAATTATCACATTTGCTGTGGTGCTCAAGTACATTAATTTATTTTTTTAAACGTGTCTGACGCTGCAATTTAAACTTAACCTCAAAAGAAAATTTAGACAAATGCAAAATATGCTGGAAGGAAATGTTTAAACAATGCTAACCATAGTCGGGGTATTTTTTTTTTTACATTTACAGTCTCATCGTAAATTTTCTGCGCCTCGTCATGGCTCCATGGCCTTCTACCCCAAGAAGCGCTCATGCCGTCACCGTGGCAAGGTTAAGGCATACCCCAAGGATGATGCCAGCAAACCAGTGCATCTGACTTGCTTCATCGGCTACAAGGCCGGTATGACGCACGTTGTGCGCGAGGCCGATCGTCCTGGTTCAAGTAAGTATCAATTTTCCTAAATTTTTTTATAATTCATTTTCCATGATGAGGAACAGTTAAATTATTATGGTTAGAACACATATGATAAACCGTGATTATTAATTAACTAGGGCGGACTGATTAAATAATTAGTATTTTTGAATCGTTGAAAACCACGTGGTGCTCTAATCTCGAACAAACTGTTCTTACTGCTTACAGAGATCAACAAGAAGGAGGTCGTCGAGGCTGTGACCGTTTTGGAGACGCCACCAATGATTGCCGTTGGTGCCGTTGGCTACATCGAGACACCATTCGGTCTTCGTGCTCTTGTCAATGTTTGGGCTCAGCATTTGTCCGAGGAGTGCCGTCGTCGCTTCTATAAGAACTGGTATGTAACTAATAAATGGTCGCCATTTTGTTTCGACCTCCATGTTCACTCCAGTCGCACACGTGGTTGCTGCAAAGTTGCTTGGTCTGCTGCATGCTGTGTTGAATGATGATAAGATGGTATCTGAATATATGTTGTCGAAAAGCCTTCTACCATCACTGCTGCCTTCCTTCTGATATCATCAGCTGCAATAGAAGTTTTAACTGCAGTAGCAGCAGCCACATGTGCGATTTGAACACATTTAGACTGACTTTAACTAACTCGTACAAACGAAAAACATAAAGTTCTTCGATCAGTTCGCTGAGAGAGCTTTTTAAATCGATGCAAGTCGTGTGAGCTAATTTGGTTTCTTTGTGGCCATTTTACGAGTAAGCACGTCATGGAAGAATGTCATCTCCGCTCGCTTTCAAATTGCGATGAGGTGTGCTTCCCGTTTTATATCTCGCCCCCCGAACAGAGACGACGCGGAACACAATTAGTGTTTGATCGACTGGCTCTGTAATAATTTTGCAAATCCTCCCACAACTTCAACTCCTAATCAGGTACAAGAGCCAGAAGAAGGCTTTCACCAAGGCTAGCAAGAAGTGGACCGATGATTTGGGAAAGAAGAGCATTGAGAACGATTTCCGCAAGATGCTCCGCTACTGCAAGGTCATCCGTGTGATTGCCCACTCCCAGGTAAAGAATTTATTCATTTATCATGTCCATCCCATAATTTCATCTACAAGTGCGACGTCCTTGGTCTTGTTGCGCCGACTATGCCTCGGTGTGGTTGGTGCGACCTGGCCTAAAAGGCATTCAGGCTGTGTTTCCTCAATACACAGCTTACGAATGCAACGTCGCAGATTAAATTGCCCTTCGGGTGGCGATGCTTGATATATTCCAGTAACGGTGCGCAGCCGCTCAGGTGATGACCGCTCGGTTAAACCATATCACGTACAGTCTCAAAAAATATTTTATTGCCACAACTGCTGTAATATTAATTTATAAAATACAACTAACATTATTTATTTTTGGCATTTTAGATCCGTCTGATCAAGCAACGCCAAAAGAAGGCGCACATCATGGAGATCCAGCTGAATGGTGGCTCCGTCCAGGATAAGATCCAATGGGTGCGTGAGCATCTCGAGAAGCCCATTCAGGTCAGCAATGTATTTGGCCAGGATGAGATGGTCGATTGTGTGGGCGTTACCAAGGGTAAGGGCTTCAAGGGTGTTACCTCGCGTTGGCACACCAAGAAGCTGCCCCGTAAGACGCACAAGGGTCTGCGCAAGGTCGCCTGTATTGGTGCCTGGCATCCGTCCCGTGTGTCCACCACGGTGGCACGTGCCGGTCAGAAGGGTTACCATCACCGTACTGAGATCAACAAGAAGATTTACCGCATCGGTGCCGGTGTTCACACCAAGGATGGCAAGGTAAGCAAATTGTACGATTTATAATCAGTCGCCTTCCTCCCTTCGCCCCTGCTCAATGATGACAAAAAACATTAATAACGACATCGAAATAAATAAAACATTTGATGAACCGTGATATTTATAATGATAGGACTGACAAGCTATCTAAAGTTCCAATTTAGTTGAGCATTTACCTTGGTTTTGAGGCACACGTCTAATTTACATATTCTGATTACTTTCAGGTCATCAAGAACAACGCCTCCACAGATTACGATCTGACTGACAAGAGCATCACCCCCATGGGTGGCTTCCCCCACTATGGTGAGGTTAACAACGACTTCGTCATGATCAAGGGCTGCTGCATTGGCTCAAAGAAGCGCATCATCACCCTGCGCAAGTCGCTGCTCCGTCACACCAAGCGCTCTGCTCTGGAACAGATCAAGCTGAAGTTCATCGACACCTCGTCCAAGATGGGTCATGGTCGTTTCCAGACCCCAGCCGACAAGCTGGCCTTCATGGGTCCCCTCAAGAAGGATCGCCTCAAGGAGGAGGCAGCTGCCACCACCAGCGCTGCTGCCACCGCCGCCACCACCGCCTAAGCGTCTGGCATACAATCTTCGTACAACAGCAAAACGAACTTGTTTGGTGTTTCTTTGCTAGCTTCTACCGTCCTCGCTGCGGTAGGGTTGGCGCAATAAATGTGGTTTTGAATAAGCTAATAACTAAAAACGAAGTGTTTAAATTATAAATGGGATTTGGGATGCCTTCGAAAAAGCGCTTGACAGAAGTCGGTTAGGTCTCCAAGAGATTAATATTAAGATGATATCTACCGCCCCAGATAAAAGATGTTAGTAGCGCAACTCAATTTGGGGCCAAACTAAAAACAATTTTTAATACTTGATGAACAGTCAAATCAAAAAACGATTACAGTTGAATTTTACATAATTTTGAAAATTGAACTTAATTTACTGTTGAATGGTAAGATTTGTTTAATTATATTGCTTAATTATATTATAATTTGGGGCAAACCTAATTTAGAATTAATCGATAGAAAGCTTAATGTATAAAAAAATAAAATGTATATTGTTGAACAATAGCCGTGATAAAGTAATATAAAGTTAAATGAATAATATGCATATTGTAATAAATATTAATTATTACTTAGCTTAATATATAAAAAAATAATAATCATATTGTTAAACAATAGTCGAGACAAGATTAATAAGAGATAAGTTCAATAAATGAATAAAAATATGCGTATTGTATTGATTGTTAATTAATACAAAGCTTAATATCTAAATAAATAAAATGTGTATTGTGAAACCATATTCGAGACTAGCTCAAAAATGTAGAAAATAATATCAATTAAATAAAATGCATGTTTTGAGCAACTAGAGAAATAATTGAATCAACATGAACTATTTGCAAATATCGAATAACAAATTACAGTTTGGCTAAATGGAAATAAGCATAAATACTATTTGGGTGAGTGCATCGGTGGGGGATTATTGGGATTACTTAATCCTCTTTGGAGAGGCTGCCCAAATCGCTGAGAAAGATTTCGGGTGTGAGGACATGCGACGAGCCAATGAGGACCTCCCAGTTGCGCACCGTGTTGGTGACCTCGTAGGCGCATCGCATTTCCGACATGCTCACGCCGCCCACAACGAAAATGATAAGACGTGGCACATTCTTGACCTGAGCCTGTGCCTTATCCTTGTGCCAGTGGCCATAGCGAGCGGTGGTCGGTGCATGATAATTGGTATTCTGGGCACGTACCTCGAGGAACGGGAAATGGCGCTGATCCAGCTTGTCCTCAATGCAATCCTCCATAATGTCCTTGATGACTGGTGTCCAGCGTGACATCTGATAGGCACTCTCTGTGGTGCGCTCCTTGCGCGGCACCGTATACACTTTCTTGCGCGAATCGGCCAACACATTGATGCCCAGATGGCTCAGATTACGCACCATGTCCTGATCCTTGGCCGAAAGCTGGGCATGTGTAAACAGCTTGGTCAGATTGTCATCGGCGATGCCGTTTTTGATCATCACATAGAGCGCAATGATGCGCACCTTGTCGTAATTGGAAACGTTTGCATCAAGCATAATGGGAACAATATTGCGCATATGATCCTTAATCTTTTCGCCCTCGGCATCAGTGCCCATAGCCAGATCCTGTTCGACACGACACAACTTATCCACATAATTCTGATACGATTTCATGCAATCTTCGGCGAGATGCAAATGCGTCGAATATTTGGACAGCTCCTTCTGATACTGCGGCATCTTCTTGATCATCTGCGAGAGGTCGCGCATCGATGACTTGTCCGTGGAGCCCATGCGCTTCGAATCTGTAAACTTCTTCAGATTCTGTGTGACCTGTGTGGAAACAACGGCAATATGCTCGTGACGCAGCTCCACCCACAAATCATCGTTCTCATCGAGCAGCACCTCCTTGTCCGGCTGATTGGGTCCCGGGGTATAGCGATACACATCGTTCACAATCGGCAACAGATCATACGCCATCGCCTGAAGCGTTAGCTCGTGCAGCAGCGGTGACACACAATCGAATCCGCGGTCCAAGATTAACAGCTGCGATCGCGACTTCTCTGGCCCATCGCCCATTGTCGGCTCATCGGCCTTGAACGCATCCAGCTTCTGTTGCACTGCCGCAGCCAAATCGATATTGCGATCCCAATCGTTGCGATATCGCACATTTGGATATTCACCCAGGGTGGCGCACAGCGCGGCAATCTGATCGGAAATACGCTCTATGTGCTTGCCGCGTATCGAGGCGAATGCTGGTGAATACAGGCACTGAAACGTGTCCGGAGAATCCAGTGAGAAGACCTGGCATTCATACGGTAGAAATGCAATATTTATCTCCTTCAGTGTCTTGATCTTTCTGGCCGCGCACGATTTGCACAAATCACTGAACAGCGATTCGGGGCAGACCTCCGTAAAGAATACGTGCGCATAGCGGTACATAGGACGAGCCGGATTCTCAAAGTCACGGATCAGGGCGCGCACAGATTCATCCGATGGCGTTATCAAATAGATGGCACCCATTGTCGGCAGCGGTTCGCGTTTTTTGTTGATGTCCTCCACCAATGTGATACCTTCGGCACTAATCTCATGCATCTTGGTGCAGGCGGACACCATTCGCATGCCCAGCTTATCCACGACAAGGACACGCCACTCAATGCCACCGGCACCTGCTCCTGTTGCTGCAGGAGCGCCAACTTTCTTCGGTGCTGTGGGCGGCTTGTATTTGATCACCTCGTTCATAATCTTCTGGCTGACCAACAATTTCAGCGCCATCTCTCACTAGCTTTTTTTTTCGTTGTTTTTGCAATTAATCAATAAGCAAATGTTTTTGTCAACTAAAAATGAAATATAAATAATAATCGAGCAGCGAACAACGTTGAAAACGCGGCTAATAAAATTAATTTTTTACTAAAATCGATGTGTATTTTGTTTTTTTTTTTGTGTATGTAAATAATTGAAGCTTGTGGGAAAAATCGTCAATTTTTCTGAATTTTTTTTATGAATTATCCAAATAAGATTACACATTGCGCAGGTCCGGCATCTCTGTTAAAGAAATCAGCTGTTTAAAGATAATAACCTGGACAATAACATTGTCATTGCGCATTTTAAATATAAATATTGATTATCTGTCTATTTTTACTTTACTTAAGCACACTTGCAGAATCTGTAAATAAGTCAGTTTATATTATATAACTTTTATCAGAAAATTATGGGTTAAAATACGAAACTACCAACTAACTACCATTATTGTGACGTAATTGTTATGTTAAGGCCTTATCTGCGAAATCTTATCTTGCTAAGGCCAGTATTTTATGCACTGCTTCATTTACAGTTAAATTTCAAATTTTTATTATTTTTAAACACAATTTAATTAGTTTGCACTTTTTATTGGCAATTCAAAGTAGGTCTATTACATTCCACATTGGTCGATCCTATATCATTTCACATAAAAACAAATATAAGTAAATCCATATCCATCTCCCAATTCCTAAGGCAACCTTACATCAGCAATCACCTTCTCATTGTCGTAGATCTCCTTGGAGTAGCACAGATTGGGATAATCGAATGCAGCGCCATAACGATTCCTGCAACCAGTGGTGGCCTTTTCGCCGGGAGTGTAAACAGGCTGGCCAATGACGTTCGTGGTGGCAAAGTTGCAGGTCAACACAAAGTGGTTGTAGTAGTCGCGAGAGAATCTCACAGCGGCACAGCCCAAATGGGTGTTCTTCTCGGCAACGGCAATGATGAACTTGGCCACATTCCTGTTGGGCAACTCCTCGGGGAAGCTGGCCAGCATGTCAGGCGATGTATTTGCGCGCTCCTTAAACCAATTCTCAATCTGCTCCTTAATAATCTCAGCATCTGTGTACTCCGACTCAGCACCACTGTAACTGAAGATGGCATTGTTCTGCCCGGCATAGGCGAAGCGTTCGGTACTACGGCACTTGTCTGGCAGAGACTGGCACGTCTTCACGTTGAACAGAGCCAGATGGGCTAGTTCCTCGCACCATGTCATCTTTGCCATGCGCACTGCCCTGGGCAGACCCTCAATGCCACCACCAGCAACCTTGTTGCGCAGCTCATTGAACAGACTCAGGATTAACTTCTCGTGTGGCTTAATCTTCACCTCTCGCACACCTTTGGGGCAATCCTCACTGAACTCCTGCAATATGACGGATTGCTTGTTTTATGTAGTCATCTTTAGACAATTAGTTACTTACTCCCTTGTTGTTGCAGGCAATGTGTTTGTCAAGGCAGGTGGGCAAGGCACAATAGTCCACAGCGGAAGCAATTCCCACCAGGGCAGTCAGCAGGAGAAATGCTTTCATTATTAAATAATTTATTTAATTGATGCTTGATTAATGAAAGAGTCTGATATTTATAGCAGTGGCAAAAACGTCGACTTAACAAAAATACTTGCAAAGTCTGTACCTTAATAAATGTTCTTAGAATCACGCCACATGCATTTTCTTTATGTACATATGTTTCTACAGAAATAAGTTAATGTTCTGTTTTCTGATTTTCGATCCAATCCAAACACCTTTCGAATTGCTGATAAATTAGTTGATTCACTTCTTTGTGAAATTATATAAAGTTCTTTGTTCGTTTTGGGTATAAAATGTGAAACTTCTGTGTAGTTTCTTCAGTTGCCAGCCAACACGCAAGTTCATTCAGAATGTTGTCTAAGGTAGTCAGTGCTATCCTGCTAGCCACAGCTTTTGTTGGCCTCGTCGCTAGTGTCGACTACTGTGCCTTACCCACCTGCCTTGACAAACACATTGCCTGCAACAACAAGGGAGTAAGTAACTAATTGTCTAATGATGACTACATAAAGCAAGCAATCCATATTGCAGGAGTTCAGTGAGGATTGCCCCAAGGATGTGCGAGAGGTGAAGATTAAGCCACACGAGAAGTTAATCCTGAGTCTGTTCAATGAGCTGCGCAACAAGGTTGCTGGTGGTGGCATTGAGGGTCTGCCCAGGGCAGTGCGCATGGCAAAGATGACATGGTGCGAGGAACTAGCCCATCTGGCTCTGTTCAACGTGAAGACGTGCCAGTCTCTGCCAGACAAGTGCCGCAGTACCGAACGCTTTGCCTATGCCGGGCAGAACAATGCCATCTTCAGTTACAGTGGTGCTGAGTCGGAGTACACAGATGCTGAGATTATTAAGGAGCAGATTGAGAATTGGTTTAAGGAGCGCGCAAATACATCGCCTGACATGCTGGCCAGCTTCCCCGAGGAGTTGCCCAACAGGAATGTGGCCAAGTTCATCATTGCCGTTGCCGAGAAGAACACCCATTTGGGCTGTGCCGCTGTGAGATTCTCTCGCGACTACTACAACCACTTTGTGTTGACCTGCAACTTTGCCACCACGAACATCATTGGCCAGCCTGTTTACACTCCCGGCGAGAAGGCCACCACTGGTTGCAGGAATCGTTATGGCGCTGCCTTTGATTATCCCAATCTGTGCTACGCCAAGGAGATCTACGACAATGAGAAGGTGATTGCTGATGTAAAGTTGCCTTAGGAATTAGGAGAAATGATCATAACTGAGCACTGACACAATCGAAATGTAATACAAAGCCCTGGGTATAAAATAATATGATTGAATAAAAGCAAACACATCTAAAGAGATTTAAGTGCACATAAAGTGATTTTCAACAAGCTGCCAATTCGAACCGTTATTTATTAAAAGCAGCACTGCGAAGTCTTCGATAACAGTGACTATTGAGGTATCGATATGTTTTTACAACCAAAATTAAGCATGTTATGCAAAGCGTTGCGAATTGGAAGCCGACGCAGTTACACTTACAAGTCTGTGCGTCGTCCAAATTTGGCGGCGGTGTCCAAAGCGAACAATGTGAAACCGAAGCAGGAGCAGTCAAGCACACCAGAGGATGCTGCTAGCCATGGTATTAGCCGGGGTAACCTGACCAATCAGCTGATAGCTAAAATACTTGCCACTGGCCCTATTACAGTGGCTGAGTATATGCGCGAGGTGCTTACAAATCCGCAAGGTGGCTACTACATGCATCGGGATGTGTTTGGACGGGAGGGTGATTTCATCACATCGCCTGAGATATCGCAGATCTTTGGAGAGGTGAGCAAAAGTGAACTGCACATTTGCACAGATAGTTTTATTCCAATTTCATTGTCAGCTTGTGGGCATCTGGCTGTTGGCCGAGTGGCAAAAACTGGGTAGCCCCTCACCTTTTCAGCTAGTCGAGCTGGGACCAGGACGTGGCACATTGGCGCGCGATGTGCTCAAGGTGCTGACCAAGTTTAAGGCTGGAGCCGATTTCACCATGCATATGGTCGAGATTAGTCCGTATCTGAGTCAGGCACAAGCGCAGCGTTTCTGCTATAAGCATGAGATGATACCGGAGGAGGCGCAATTGCCACACTATCAAGTGGGCACCACCGCAACGGGCGTCCAGGCCTTTTGGCACCGCCACCTGGAAGATGTACCGCCCGGGTTTTCACTGGTGTTGGCGCACGAGTTCTTCGATGCGCTGCCCGTACATAAGCTGCAGCTGGTCAACGATCAGTGGCAGGAGGTGCTCATCGATGTGGCGAGGACAGAAGGCTCGGAGACGAAGAACGCTGACTTTAGCTACGTTTTATCCAGGTCACAGACGCCAGTGTCGCGTTTATTTAAGCCTGTGCCACAGGAGACACGCAGCTGCTTGGAGTACTCTCTGGAAACGGAGCGACATGTCGGCTTGCTTGCCGATCGTTTGGAGCGGCAGGGTGGCATTACGCTCATAATGGACTATGGCCACTTGGGCGACAAAACAGATACATTTCGTGCCTTCAAGCAGCATGCGTTGCACGAACCGCTGCTGGCGCCGGGCACTGCGGATCTGACGGCCGATGTGGACTTTAGGCACATTAAGCATGTCGCGGAGACGCACAATCAAGTCCACTGCTGTGGACCAGTGCAACAAAGCGAGTTTCTATCGAAAATGCAAGGCGAGCTGCGACTGGAGCAACTGCTGGCCAATGCGCTGCCCGAAAATCAGGCTATAATACGCTCCGGCTACAAGATGCTGACCGATGACGACCAAATGGGCAGTCGCTACAAGTTTCTGGCAATGTTTCCGGGTGTAATGTCGGAACACCTAAAGAAATATCCTGTGGTGGGATTTTCTTAATATAAGTTGTTTATGTAAACATATGGGGATACCTTTTTAAGCAATATCTAGTTTATATCGATAAGAATCGATAGAAATAAATGCCGCAACCTAACTTGCCATAATATTGTTCAACTGTAGAAATTTCATCAAGACCGTTTAAAAAAACTTGAGTTTCTGCTTAAAATGAATGATTTTTGTAATTACGCATATCATGCTATTGTTAAAAATCGATTTAGATAGATAGATTTCATTTCAGATAAACATTTCGGAGGACCTTCCTGGGGAACTGGCCTTTACTTATATTATAGATAGTATTTTATTTTGATATACACACGAACTACTTGGTAGTGGGAAAATTATTAGCTACTACTTCTTTTGGAATGCTGCGTTAATCGTCTGCATCTCGAGGGTGGTAAACTGTAGAACGGCGCTGATGGCGTTCAGCATGTGACGCTTGTCATCCGCATCCCGGGTGACAATGAAGCTAATGATGACATTCTTCAGGTACTCCAAATTAGCCCCTTCACGCGTCTTGCAGCGCTCCAGCCTGAGAAGCGAAAATAATAAAATAATGTTAACTGAATGTCCACTTAGAGTTTAGCGGAAGAGTTGCGACTAACCTGTCCACCTGTTCTTCGAGATACTCCATCTTCTCGTGCATCTCCTGCTGGGCACTGACCTTGTCCTGTATAGCCTTGCGTAGCGTCGACTCTGCAACATACTTAGATTTGCGCAACGTGGTTATTTCAATGTCCTTTCTGGCCAGCTCATTGGCATAGTGCAGCATGTGACAGTTGTCGCCCAGGGATAACTTTTTCGGCTTCAGTTTAAGCTTCGCATCGCGTTCACCCTCCACATCCGCAACGCTGTCCGCATCAGAGGAGTAGGCAAAGGATTCCGTTGTCTCCAGTGGCGATGAATTGGGCTTGTGAAAGACCTCAAAGGAGGTTTGTAATGTTTTAATCTCCTGCTCCTTCTCATCGAGCAGCTGCAGCGAACGCTGTCGCTGCTTCTGCAGCAATTGTTCCAGCTCGTTCAGTTTGCAGCGCGTCTCATTCTCCAGCTCGGATTTCGCCTCCTGCCACTTGGACCGCTCATTCTTCAGGGCTAGTCGCATCTTGTCCCCCTGCTGCTTTAGCTCCAGTTCGGCCTCGTCTATGTTGCGATTGAGCACCTGCACCTTATCCTGAAGCGTCTGTATGTGCGTCTGCTGCAATTGGATCTTCTGCTCCAGCTGCGCACGCTGATGCTTATTTGTGTCCAGCAATTGCTGCTGCAGATTCTGAAGCTGCTGCTCGCATTGCACATGACTGTCGATGGTTTTTGTTGCATGGCTGCTTATGCTGCCCAGCACTTGGCTCAGGTCAATAGGATTCGACGAGCGGGCATTGGCATTGGTAAGCAGCTTCTTTAGTCGCACAATCTCGTCCACCAACGAGCCCATGTCGGTATCGCTAAGCAAACCCGGTGCGGGCGCTGAACCTTTGTGTGCCTGCTCCAGTTCGTGTAGCTGCTGCTTAAGTGCATGTATGCTTTCCTGATCCTGTTGTCGTAGTCGATCATAGCTGCCAACGGTGCTGCTCAGTTCGGCCAGGCGTGCCTCCAGATTGGCCACGCGATCCTCGTGCAGCGCCGTCTGCCGTCGACTCTGCTCCTCGGCGCGCAGCACACGTCGCTGCTCCTGTTTGATGGCGACAGCATGCTGCTCCTTGAGCTGCTGCATCTCCTGACGCACCTGCTGCAAAAGAGCACTGTTCTCCGTCGCCTGGGCAGCAGCCGTCGTCTGGTCTGCCTTGGCCTGGCTATGCTTTAGCTGGGCACGAGCCTCCTTCAGCTGCACCTGAAGTTCACGCAGTCGACTATTTTCGCCCTCATTGCTGGCGAATTGGGTCTTGAAGTTGTTCAGCTGCATCTCAATGTTCTCCTTGAGATGTCGCTCATCCGCGTACAGTTTTTGTAGTTCACGCAGCATAATCATTTGATTGTTGGTTTCCTTCTCACGCTCCTGCCGCTCCACAATCCACTTGGCCTTCACCTCGTCGATGTCTTGTTTGGCGCGAAATTGCTGCTCCTTAGCCTTGGCCTGTAGCTCCTGAATGTTCTGATCCCTTTGTGCAATTTGCGCACGTAACTGCTTTTTGTCCGCCTGAAACGAGGCCTCCATGCGTGACTTTTCCGCCGAGAGCGTGGCCAGTGAATTCATTAACGTTATAATTTGCGTCTGCAGTTGTCCCCTATCGTCTTCGCTGCCCCCATCAGCCACATCTGCGCTAGCACTGGGGACATCACAGGGATTAGCGCCTGGATCACTGGTGGCGCCCGTTGCCTCAGCATGCGCCGCCAAACTGGTCTCGAGCGCCTCCTTCTCCTTGAGGAGACCCTTGTACGCAGTAACCACGTCTGCAATAATATTTTTTTTGTGAATCAAACGTCAATTCGGTGCTTTGTTTATTGCACAAGTTACCTTTCAAGCGCTTCTCGTAGCGCGACAATTGCTCCTTTTGAGTGCTCACCAGCGACTCCAGCTCGCGCTGTCGTTTTTCCATGTCGATTTAATTCCAAATGTACAATTAATTTAATGTTTACTGCAACACAAAACACTGCAATTTATTTTTTCTCTCGTGGCATTTTCACACTCATTTAATTGACAACCAAAACAAGCAAGTGTTGCAACGACTCTGAAAATGCCCTTCAATTTCAGACTCCATATACCTAACTAAAGTAATATTCTTGGTATTCAACTATAAAATGATCGCTTAAATATATTTAGGATATTAGCTTTATCATTTTACATTTTTTTTTTTTTTTTTATTTAGGTAAGTGCGTAAATACTAAATGTTGTATAATTCTATGCCCGTTACAAACTACAAAACGAATTAAATGTACCTTAAAATATAACTTGTGCTAACAGCTGACGGCGATGCTGCCAACTCGTCCGTGTGGATTAAACTTTTGCTCAATTTGTAAACGTATTTTTTAGTGGTTACTCATCGCCCTCGTCTTTCATCATTTGTTCTATTAAACGTTTACGCTCCGCCGCCTGACGCAGCTTACGCATTACCAAATCCTCGTAGTCCCGTGCTGTGGCGCCACTCGACGCCGTCGTGGGTTGATCGCTCGTTTGTTTATCTTGCGCCGGTGGCGTGACCCATTGGAAATGCAAAGGATTTTCCGAATTGCCTTTCTCATAGGCCAAGATCATGTCGCAGGCTTCGCGTGTCTTTAATTCCACCATGGCGCGACCGCGTATTTTTGCGTTCATGACCAATGCGACCACCTCGCCGTATTTTTTGAGATACTGCATCAGCTTATCCTGCGTGTAGCCGCCATTGCTGATATCGGTCTTCTCTGCCTTCCATTTAATCTTGATGCGATGCTGGGCGGAGTCAAAGGTGGATGCTTTTTCTTTTTGCCGCTGCTGCTGTTGCTCATTATAGTTGCGTTGTAGAAGCTCCCGCATCGCTCGCTGCTCCTCCTCAAGCAGCTTGGAACCCTCGCTTCGCAGCCGCTTAACTTGCTCCTGCAGCACCTCCTCATCGCTCTTACCCACCGTGCTGTAAGGTTGTCCCGATTGCAGTTTGCTTAACGCAGCTCGTTCACGCTGCTCCAGTTCCTCCTTTAGTTTTTGCCGTTTGCTGTCTAATTGCTTTGTACGTAACTCGGCGGCCTTCTTCGCTTTCAGCACCTTGTCGTAGGCGGCCCGCGCCGTCGCATCGCTGAGTATTTCCAGGGCCTTGGATAGCTCATGAAAGCGCTCCGCCGCCTTGGGATTGTCGGGATTCTTATCGGGATGACAGTCGAGGGCGCGTTTTCGATAGGCCTTGCGTATGTCGGCCTGCTCGGCTTCGATGGATACGCCGAGCAGCTCGTAAAGATCCACATCGCTGTACTTCTTCTTGTTGCTCGCCATTTTCACTGAAATTTCTGGCGCAATTTGTGCAGTTAACAAACGTTTTGCCGTTTGTTTACAGCGGGCACCAGCTGTTCATTGCAACAAGTTGGCAGCGCCGCTGCCGCAACATGTGCGATGCAATATTATTATTATAATCCATAATACAAAGTGATAAACAACGTGAAAATTGAGCAATAGAACAATGAGCATCTACCACGATGAGGTCGAGATTGAGGATTTCGAATATGACGAAGAAGAGGAGATGTATTACTATCCCTGTCCCTGCGGCGATCGATTTCAAATTTCAAAAGTAAATTAGAATCGGAATAAAATCGCAGACAGTTGGCAGCTATCAATAAAATTTGGTTTCTTTTCCGCAGGAGGAGTTGATGGAGGGCGAAGAGGTGGCCACTTGCCCGAGCTGTTCATTAATTGTTAAAGTCATCTACGATCCTGTAAGTACAGATCTTCAGTCGTAGGTTAAATTTTTTTTTGAAAATTTTCAATTGCAGGACGCATTTAAGGCCGAGGACGATGAGTCAGCGGTCCTAAACGAAAAGCTTAGCGACTTGAAGCTGGAGAAGAACTAGAATAAAGTTTACGATTTTGATTTTTGTGTATTTAAATAAGATTTTTATTTGTATATTTCCCTTTAATTGTAAATAATACGTTGACTAGTAAACAATTAGTTTAAACTATACATTAGCGATAAATTCAATAGTGTGTTTAATTTACTTTGTTATATTTCGTGTTGTTTACGTGTTTAAATATAAAAAGGATTATATATAGAAAACAAAAATGGAAACTTGTAGCTAGTTAGGCATGTGTTAGAGGCGCACTGATGGTATGCACCATATGTAATAATTTTTAGCATTTCATATTTATAAATTAAAAGCTTAAAATACAGGACATATAATATAATATATAAATATATACTTTTATATATAAATATAATAAAATAACGCATATATATAGGTATTGCACTGAGCGTTTTTAGACCACATTGTACAATTAAAAGATTAATTTAGAAAAATAAGGAACTATTTTATGTATGAGTTGCAAGTGGAAATTTATACGTTGTTACATACAAAAAAAATTATACGTATATATATGCAATATGGACTGTGCTCCCTTATACTTTCTGCTTATAAATTAGGAATTCCGACTTAAATATTGTATCGAGTCATGCAGCTTCCACAGAGCGTGTACTCCTATACCTTTACTTGAAAAATATGCATGAGTGCCGGAATGTTGGTGACAAGATGGTTCATACTTTTGCTCCCTTATTTTTTTAGTTTTGAGGGCGCTGATGTGGGCGAGTTTTCCACTACTGTTCCAGCCATGAACCTGTCACGTTATTCGGTGATTTTAACTGCAAGTCAAATGCAAGAAGAGATTAGAGTGCTCCTTGCAATGGAATTTGGAAGGCGGCGTACCCACCTTGATATTGAACTGCTTCAATGTGCTCTCCAGTGCCATGGCATTGCCCGAGAAGTACGCAGCAATTGCATTGTGCAACAGAATGAGCTGTTTGTGCATCACTTTGATCTGACATTGAAATAAATTGTTAATTGGCGTTAAATAGAGCACAATTAGTTTGCAAACACTTACGCGATTCTCATCGAGAAATTGCATTTTTACGGCGACATCGCCGCGCAGTTTCTCATACAAATCCTTATGATGGGCATAGCTGCGCTGGGTCTCCTCCAGTGACGACGCCGCATCCGTTAACTCTGGTTTCGTATTCTCCAAATCCATTCGATAGGCATCGAATTCAATTCTATAAAAGATTTTTAATAATTTACATACGGATAGTTTTATAGTCTCTTCACAAAAAAAACATATAATAACTCAAAATGAATCCTTAAGAAACTTGAGTTCAGAAATTTTTTCAACTGCATTTATATTTAATTAATTGAAAAGAAATTTTTGCAAATAAATAGTGATTGACTTCTTCTAGTTCTGTTGTCCAATTTAAAAATTTTCCGAGAATTTCATTTTCAACATATTATTAATTGGAGGTGCTGATATTGGAATTGGAATTACCTCGCCGTCTCGTATTGTCGTATTGTTAGCAGGGTATCGTCGATGGTCTTGTTGCACAGCGTATTCACTGACGAGATAAAAAAGTTCAGTGCGTTCAAGAGCAGTTCGCCGTTCTTCGTCAAGTTGCGTTGCGTCTCCGAATTGCAGATGAATTCCTTCTGCAATTCGGGATTTTTTTGCGCCAGATCGGCGAAGGCATCCGCCAGCGCCTGCTGCGACACAACAACATGCTGGAAATGTGAGCTAAAGGCGCGCGTCAGTCGCAATATGGATAAATATTTTCGTTGGGTCTCGCGCAACTGTTCGATTTGCGCCTCTAGCTCCGAGTCGACGGTGCGCTGCGATTTGCCCAGCTTCTCTAACATTATTTGCCGAGTGCATTTGTACGTTGATATGCTCCAGTTCTTGATGCTATCAATCTTGGACGCACTTGTCCGTATAAGGCTGCTGCTGCCATCTGTTGGTGTTAGAAAGCCATTGCTCGTCTGCGGTCTTGTCGGTGACATTGGTGTCGCTGGTGCTGCTTTGAGACGTGAATTGTTATTTGAATATTGTTTCTTATATTCGAGTTCTCACCAGAATGATTTCGCAACGGCAAACTGCTGGACGTACTTAACGGTATACTCGTTCCAATACTGTGGCTGCTTGCGCTGCCGCTCAGCCCAATTCCCATTCCCATCCCAATTCCGATTCCGCTGCCAATGCCTATAGTGCCCTCTGTGCCTGTGTGGACAGCGCCGCAACTATCGTTCATTGACGGTGTGTCTTTGAGCATTTCATGTATGCTACGCTCGCGTTCAGCCATATTCTCAATTTCACAATTGTTGTTGAATAGTGTTTATCCTATCAATTTTTACTTACACCACATAAATCGCTTGACTTTGGTGGAGGTGGATTAGGGTGGAGTTTCCTGCTCGGAGCTGCACTCGAATCAATAGCACACACACACGATAGCAGGAGCGTGGCCAAATTGTTGCCCGCTTTTTATTTGCACTAGTAATAGGTATTTGCAATTGCAACGCAGCCGCAATTATAATTTAAATTTATTTCGACCAGAGAAAAACCATTGAATTAAAATGGGGCCGGTGTGACCGATCCTTTGTCTAAGCTAAATACCAAAATTTTCATGAATACATGAAATTCTCATACGGAGTTGTATTGTTTCCAATAGTCCTTGACGTGGTGTAATACTGGTTAGATTGTTTTAAAATAATTAACTTTTAAGTGAGACCCAACAATGTTTATTTAAACTGTAAATTATTACTCGGCTGGTCACACTAATCGAATACCCTTCAAGCAACAGAAAAAAGGTGGCAGCTCTCATGTAATTTGAGCAATCTGGCAATCAATTATCTCAGATGTCATACCAAAACAGCGTACAAATTAGGGGGTTTACAACTTATCACACCAGTCAGCAAACAGATAGAAATTGAGATTAGTAGTGGAAATTAAAAATATAAATCAGACATCAATTTATTGACTACAGCAATGGTTTATCTAGATATTTTGTTATGTTTAGGCTTCGCAATTGCAGCTGCAGTGACTACAGTTTATTTAAGCTCTTCCGAGCGTCCCCAAAGGGCACCGACGAATTTTAGCGGACGTAGGAATCGTACGGATCGTAGGAACGACACTGGTAATGGTAATGGCGGGCAATGCTGGCCTAACAGGTAAGGCCGAGACTTTTAGACCCATATATATATATATATATATATATATAAAGTATATACTTGTATTTCAGTAAGCCCGGCGACAAATGCATTATTTGTCATACGGAAATGACTGCTGACGGGATGCAACAAATGCGATGCGGTCATGCACTGTGTGATAGCTGCTTTTCAACGTACAGATTACATCGAAGAACGTGTCCATACTGCTCTCGGGTTGTGTTCCGCATCAGTCAGCTGGGGGATAATTGCGCCATATGCTTTGAACCAATGGCGGAGGACAATACCTTAACGTATCTGACTTGTGAGCACGCTCTGCACACAAATTGTCTTTCACAAAGCAGGACGAATAACATTGCAAGGTGTCCACTTTGTCATGTTACAATCAGTACGACATATACGAACTGAAGCAATATTAATTTTTAATCAATTATATTATATAATTAAAATTTTTAATTGCTTATATGTGCATATGTTATAAAATAATCATTTTTACAGCAACTAAAATTGGAATAAATAATTTTATATTAAAATCAATTGTACTTATTTTGTTTTTGGTGGACATTCCTCTTCCACACACATCCTTTCTTTCTTGTTTCGTTTTACATTTGACAGCTCAATTTAATGCCGAAATATGTTTTAATGGATCGTGATTTATATTTCCCTTGGGTGAAACCTTCTCTGCCTAAGGCATTTTTTTCCTGTTTTGTGTAATTTATTACTGTTGTTTATATTAAAGTTATTATTCAAGAATATTAAACTTTGTAAATTGAAATATTGGAAAATCATATGACAAATAATTACATTTTATATTAGTTAACCTATTTTTATCTGTTCAGTTAAAATTAAAGCGAGCGATTACTGTATAATTTTATAATGTAATAACAAGTTGCTTTAAGTAGTGGTCAAAAAACTTTATTTGGAAAAATCAAAAAAAAAAGAAGACATAAAGCACTGCCTAAAGAAATGCTTCCAATACGGGTGCAGCACGTAGTCGCCAATTCTCGCGCCAGCGCAGCTCCTGAAACTGATGCCGGCAGCGACCGAAACGCGATCGAGTCTCGACAATGCTTGGATTGTTCGGAAAGTGCTCGAACCAGATAAGCAGCTGCTCCGACAGTTCCATATGATCGCTAAAAACGAAACCGTTCTCGCCATGCTTGACCAGCTCGTCCAGACTAACGAATTAACAATTTAAATACAAAATCTTATCATTATTTTTGCAGCTAGCTTAACACTGAAATTTTAGTACTCACCATTTATAATTGTAAGCGCAGACTGGGAGGCCACTGCCAAACATGTCCACCACTTTAATGGGCAGATCGAGGCCGCTGGCCGCGCAGAAAATTGGGACGCCTTAAGCGGGCATATTTTAAGCCTTTTAAATTGTTGAAATATTTTAATCATTTACCAAATTTAAATCAACTTTTTTTAAACATAAAATAATACTTACTCATATATTTACTTTCACAACAGAACTCAATAATTGGCTCTTAATATTCCAAACAATTTGCGCTGCCGCTCATCCTGATCCCAATCCCAATTCCGATTCCGCTGCCAATGCCTTAGTGCCATCTGTGCCAGTGTGGACAGCGCCGCATTGTTCATTGAAAGTGTGTCTTTGAGCATTTCATGTATGCTACGCTCGCGTTCAGCCATATTCTCAATTTCACAATTGTTGTTTAATAGTGTTTATCCTATAAATTTTTACTTACACCACAAAAATCGCTCGACTTTGGTGGAGGTGGATTAGGGTGGAGTTTCCTATTCGGAGCTGCACTCGAATTAATAGCACACACACACGATAGCAGGAGCGCGGGCAAATTGTTGCCCGCTTTTTATTTGCACTAGTAATGGGTAATTGCAAATGCAGCGCAGCTGCATTTATAATTTAAACCTATTTCGACCAGAGAAAAACTATTGAATTAAAATGGGGCCGGTGAGACCGATCCTTTGTCTAAGTAAAATACCAAAATTTTCAATTAACGACAGAAGAAAAGGGAATATGAAATTCTCATACGGAGTTTAATTGTTTCCATAGTCCTTGACGTGTTGTAATACTGTTTATATTGTTTTAAAATAATTAACTTTTAAGTTAGACCCAACAATGTGTAATTAAACTGTAAATTATTACTGGGCTGGTCACACTAATCGAATACCCTTCCAAGTAACAGAATCAAGGTGGCAGCTCTCATATAATTTAAGCAATCTGGCAATTAATTGTCTCAGATGTCAAACCAAGACAACGTAAAAATTAGGGGCTTTACAACTTATCACACCACTCAGCAAACAGATAGAAATTGAGATTAATAGTGGAAATTCAAAATATATATTGATATATGTTATGGTGATTGTCAGAAGTTAATGTAGTGACTACAGCAATGGTTTATCTAGATATTTTGTTGGGTTTAGGCTGCGTAATTGCAGCTGCAATGATTGCAGTTTATGTTAGCTCTTCCGAGCCTCCCCAAAGGCCGCTGGCGAATTTTAGCGGACGTAGGAATCGTACGGATCGTAGGAACGACACTGGTAATGGTAATGGCGGGCAACGCTGGCCTAACAGGTAAGGCCGAGACTTTTGTTGCATATATATATATAAAGTATATACCTGTACTTCAGTAAGCCTGGCGACAAATGCATTATTTGTCATACGAAAATGACTGCTAACGGGATGCAACAAATGCGATGCGGTCATGCACTGTGTGTTAGCTGCTGTTCAACGTACAGATTACAACAAAGTACGTGCCCATACTGTTATCAGGTTGTGTTCCGCATCAGTCAGCTGGGGGATAATTGCGCCATATGCCTTGAACCAATGGCGGAGGACAATACCTTAACGTATCTGACTTGTGAGCACGCTCTGCACACAAATTGTCTTTCACTATGCAGGACGAATAACATTACAAGGTGTCCACTTTGTAAGGCTACAATCAGTACCACATATACGAACTGAAGCAATGTTAAAATTTAATCAATTATATATTATATAATTAAAATTTTTAATTGGTTCTATGTGCATATGTTATAATATATTTATTTTTACAGCAGCTAAAATTGGAATAAATAATTGTATATAAAATTAAATTGTATTTATTTTGTTTTTAATGGACATTCTTCTTCCACACAAATCCTTTCTTGTTTCGTTTTACATTTGACAGCTCAATTTAATGCCGAAACATGTTTTAATGGATCGTGATTGATATTTCCCTTGGGCGAGTCATTTTTTTCCTGTTTTGTGTAATTTATTATTGTTGTTTATATTAAAGTTATTATTCAAGAATATTAAACTTTGTAAATTGAAATATTGGAAAATCATTTGACAAATAATTACATTTTATATTAGTTAACCTATTTTTGTCTGTTCAGTGAAAATAAAAGCGAGCGATTACTGTATAATTTTATAATGTAATAACAAGTTGCTTTAAGTAGTGGTCAAAAAACTTTATTTGGAAAAATCAAAAAAAAAAGAAGACATAAAGCACTGCCTAAAGAAATGCTTCCAATACGGGTGCAGCACGTAGTCGCCAATTCTCGCGCCAGCGCAGCTCCTGAAACTGATGCAGGCTGCGACCGAAACGCGATCGAGTCTCGACAATGCTTGGATTGTTCGGAAAGTTCTCGAACCAGATACGCAGCTGCTCTGACAGTTCCATATGATCGCTAAAAACGAAACCGTTCTCGCCATGCTTGACCAGCTCGTCCAGACTAACGAATTAACAATTTAAATACAAATTCTTATCATTATTTTTGCAGCCAGTTTAACACTGAAATTTTAGTACTCACCATTTAAAATTGTAAGCGCAGACTGGGAGGCCACTGCCAAACATGTCCACCACTTTCATGGGCAGATCGAGGCCGCTGGTGCTCCAGTGGAGGCAGACACCAAGATCGGCGCTGGCCAAAATGCTAGGATAATCCTCCGCCTGCAGCCAGGGTGTCACAATCGACACCTTTTGCCATTGCCTTTTCGCTATCTGCGCCTCGTACTGCGCCTTCTGCGGTCCCTTGCCAGTGATGATGCACAGCAGGGAGGGATACACATTTGGCTCGGCCAACGCGACGGACTCGTAAGTGTCCAGCGCCTGCAACAGTATACCAAAATCCTCATCGGCCGTCCAGCTGGTGCTCGACACAACTATCGCTTGGCGGTGCGGCTTAAACAGCACAGTTCCATTCGCTAGTTTCTGGGTAAGCGCCGTCGATTCCACAACGCCCGACTGCTTCAGATCCGCATAGCAGTGAGGCATAAATTGTGCATAATCCTTCGATAGCTTCATGAACAGATCGTGCTTTTGCGCCAACTCAATTGGATGGAATTGTGCCGGCGCTCGATCGTATAGCACAGTGACTGGTCTGTAACAAGCAAAGATTGGCCAATGACAATGCCAACTGTGATAGTTAACAATAAAAAAAGACAGTTGTTTTTACCCAATATTCCAGTTGCGTTGCAAGTCATCCTTCATGGCCTGCGTGACGCAGAAATGTGTGTGCGCCTTGGCGCCAAAGTAGCGCTCCAATCGTTTGGTTAACCGAATGAGGCGACTCTGCTCGCCACCGGCCATACCCATCGCCAGAACAGTATAACTGTAGTTGTGCCAATCGATGGCGAGTTTGGTGCGCGTCACGGCGCAATACAAATAGCACACGATGAGAGTGGGAATGCCGGGCGGATTTTGGACGAGCAGAAAATTGGGACGCCTTATCGAGATGAGGGCCATCAGCAGACTCAACGTCTGCCAGATCGCCTTAAACAGCAGTTTCAATATGGGCGTTAAATTAGTTACGGGCAAAGCGGGTAGTTCGTGGATTTTACACTTGGGCTGCGCCACGGCCAAGGCATCCAATGGCCGCGTTTCCATGTAGCCAATTATGTCCACATTGTAGTTGTCCTCGAGCAGACTCTGCGCATGATATTGCATACGTGGACTGCGTCCGATGTCGCCCAGCACAATGACGCAAGCGTTGCGCTTTCTCAGTTGCACCTCCACCATAATACCCAGCTAGCTAATTGATACTTGATATAGTTCCTTCTTCCCGGCACTTGATTACTTCTGCTGCCTCTTCTTCTTCGTTGATTTATTGCAGTGAGAATTCAATTTGTTTAGATCAGGCTCTTTTTGTTATTATTATTGTTGTCACACAAAAATGTTAACAGGCGCCGTAATGTTAGTAGCAGGGCGCACAATCTTGTTTCTGCTATAATTGTGCAATTAATTTAAAAATCAATTTGTTATTTCAGCTAACGTAGGAAAATAGTTCTCGACGGTGCCCAGTTTAATTGAAAAACGGCGAATAGTGTTTCGAATTGAGTTTTACTTATGTTGAGTAGTTAATCTGATTAATCATTTTTAACAGCGTCATAACAAAACAGCTGTTGCATTGCATTATCATACGATGTAAGAATTCTGTTGATGGCTTTCGGTCTTATCACACAAACACTATCAATACAATAATTATCTTACAACATTATTTGTGCGTTTATAACGATATATCGATATGAACTGATTTGGAAACAGCATCAGTGTGACCATATAACTTGATGTACAAACAGTATTTTAAAAAGTATATGCATACGAGCTCAAATGAGCATAACAGTGACTTAACATTACTCTGTAGTAAGCAACAGCGACTAATCGCTAACAGCCGTATAGCTTCGCTTATGTTCAAACCAAATCAAATATTGACGTGTGTGGACGTGTCGCGGCAAATCGTTCATCAGTTAGTTGTGTTGTGCGTGTGCGTTTAAATGTGTATGTGTGTGTGGGTATATTATTTACTGAATGCCCTCTACGGCTAAAGCTATAGCAGCAACAAAATGCTCAAGTGTCCAGTGCAAGGATAAATTTACAAAGAATAAAAAAACAATCTGCAAGTACGGTTAACGGTAAAATTCCGTCTGGCCATTGTTGTTGTTGCCGCTGGCAATGCGGCAAATTTGCCGGTAAGTGAATACGCCAAAAATACGCAATTTGTTTTGGTATTCCGGCTTTTTGTGCATTTTTTTGCCGGCACAACAAAGTGACTTTAAGCCCCACTTGCCTGCCCCTTTTACCCCGCCCCCTGTCAACCCTTCAATTTGGCGCCGTCGCTGTTTCGAAATTCAGTTCCGACTCCCGCAAAAATGTCAATTTGCAGTTTGTGTGGATACGTGTGTGTGTGTATGTAAACTTTTCGGTATTTGTATTTTGCCGCCATTGACTATGGCAGTGCACTAAAAGTATGCAGCATTGTTTTAGTTGATTATGCTTATAATTTATTTATTTTTGGTTTTTGTTGATCCACGTTTGTGTGTTTGCTTGCCTTTGTCTGTGTGGCTATCGTAACGGGATACACGCATCATGTTACTACGAATTACACGCTAGAGTTGAGCTCGTTCGTGCTTTATTTCGTGACACGAAAGCTAAACACGGAATTGTACGCAAAATTGAAATAAGTCAAGATAAAATAAAATTGGAATATATAGATTTGGAATATGTAAAAAACAAAAAATAAAAATAAATAACAAGAACAAAACCCAGATAATTATTATGATGTACCTTTATTTTTTAATTCAAAATATATTTTAATAAAATATACACGTAAATGCAGAAATACCTTATACTTCGTGTTTTACAAATCTTTGAATCGCATCCATTTCTAGTTAAGCACACACACACACAAACAGAACTAGCTTATCTCATTAGAAAACTGTCTGCAGCGTTTGCGTCGCTCAGACGACACACAACCATCGAGACGCGCCCACTCGCCTCCTTCACCCGCCAATGCGCAGGCAAATAGCCAAAAAGCCGCCCAGAGAGTCAGCGTCGGCGTCAGCATCAGCTTCAGAGCCACCCCCATTGAAGGCGATTTTCCCAACTCAGCGCTCGGACTGTCTGGGTGGTTGTGTGGAGGGGTGGTTGCCTTCTCCTTGTGGATTTTGCGTGCAATTTTATGCCGTTGATGTTTGATTTCTCTACTGTTTTGTGTCAGTTGCTCGTTCGCTTCACGTTCTCTATTTCATAGTTGGAATTTGCAACAATCGTTCTAGACAACAAATCGATTGCGATTCAAAATGTCAACTAACTGTTTAGTCAAGGTATTTTCACTGGGTAATGTCCTGCAAGCCACTTTAGCAAAAAAAAGAGATTATGCTTATCATAAATTCATTAAATTTTCAACTCTAGAATATTGAATATATATATAGAAAGAAAAAAAAACAAAGAATATATATATACATTTGTATAGAGAGATGTTTGTATTTATTTTTAATTGACGTATATATTATTCGTAGATGCAATGTAATAATTAAAAAAAGACTTATATTTCGATAATAATCAGAGACGTATTTGCATATTGCTATATATTTAATAGCTGGATTCTCCTAGTCAAGCTGACCCCAAGTCTTGACTAACGACCCCTACTCTTAAGTATATCTACCTAATTACCTGTGATCGATAATATTAAGTAAATCTAATATAAATGTTGGTTATATTTATTTGCGATATATATTTGCTATTCTGCTCAAAAATGTACTAATTAATATTTTCACTTACAGCCTGCTTAAAACATATCATTACGGATTAGCTATATATGACTAAAAGTGACCAGAAAATATAAAAAAAAAAACAGAAAACTAAAACTAAAAGAAGCAAACAATAAGAATAATAAATTTATAATATTTTATGTGCTAATTGGATTTACGGAAAGGGACTGCAAGCAGCGACAGGTAAGTTTTATACTTGAGAGTCAATTGCATATTTGCGACTTGCAACTTGCGTGAATTTCATTTGCATCATTTGTAAATGGGCCGCGTGTGTCTAGACAAAGGGCGCGGGGCGGGAATGGCGGTAATTTATAGCAAAGCAAAAGCGAGCGCTGTGTGCAGCTGCCTGGCAAATAGTTGTGTATCCTAAACAAACTTCCGCCTCTCGCATACCAAATATGTGCACACATCCATACTTATTCAGCTTGCCTATAATTAGAGAAGAGAGCGAAAAAAAGGGACGAGAGATGCAAAGCGGAAGAGGGAAAGGGAGAGAGAACGCGACAAGTGCATGCACAGTTTCTTTAACGGCTATTTATATATTGCTTGTCTAAGGGAGTAGAAGACGCTGAGCTAACAATCGGCGCCAAGTGCTTGTGACATTTGTCCGAAAAGCGAAACAAGAAAAACGACGACAAGCAGAAAAACCGACAAACCGACAAACACACACATGTGTGTGCATTTAAAAGTGTGCTTGCATTAAGAACTATGTATATGCTATCCATATGGCCTAACATACTTTGGCCTCTCTGCAGTTCAAGTGCGTTCAAATTTATTCCGTCCGCTGATTGGTCGACAGCATCTCATAATGAGAGTGTTCGTTTGGTCACACGTGACAAAGTATTTGCCCTAATCTAAAAGGTTTTTCATGTGGCCGCGCAGCCAGATTAAGTTTAGATTGTATTTACACTATAACAAATTTGTGGTGCTATTTTGAAGATTCGAGATCTGACTTTGATGATTGAAGAAGTATTATTTTATTTGTCACAAATTTGCAGGGATATTTTCAATATTGCATCTAATCTCGTTTTTGAAAAAATATATATATAAATTTATTGTTATATTAATATTACAGAAATACACTTTCTGTTGTGGGCGAAATTTGTTGAACTAATTTTACATACCTAAGCTATTGTAACATATTTATGTATATTCTTTCTCAGTGCACATTTTGCGATAAAAGGTGAACGCCCATTTCCTTAATTAGACCTAAAACCAGAGCATGCAATAAAATCATTTCAAAGAAATTTGGCTTCTTGGAAACAATTGGGTAGCAAAAGTGCACAAAAATCAGGCAGCAAGCGGATTTTGCCCGAAGGTGGATGAGGAGGTGGATGTGGCAAAAAAAAAGCAACAAATACAACAAGAAGCACAACAGTATCAAGCTGTTACTGCAACAAGGGGGAGAAGACCGAAAGTGGTGCGAATGACGTTGATGGCGCCTCGCAACGATGCGAGTTGTCCAAGATGCCGACGGGCATTTCACTTCATTATTGTTGTAGTTGTCGCAGTTGGGGACACCAATGGCCAAATGTCGACAGCATAGCCAGCAATGATGAAGTGGCAGAAGTAATGGAAAGCTTCACATTCTGTTCATGCGACACAATTTATGCAAAGGACGTGGGGCTAAGGGACGGCGTGCGGAGCAACTGCCTCGAGCGGCGTCAACTACAAAAGTGCTATTTAGCTGAGTTGTAGTTGTTGTTGTTGTTGTTGTTGCTGCTGCTGCTGTCGTTGTTGCTGTAGTTGTAGTTGTCATTGATGTTGTTGCTCTTTAGCTGGCCGCCTTTGGGCAACATTTTGCACCTTTCTTGTTTATTGTGACATTATGCTTTAAATAATGGATAACAACAAAACAATAATAACAACAACAGCTCAAACAAAGCAAACACTTTTTAGAACAACAGGGGCGTGGCGTAGTTTTAAGGGGGGGGGGGGGGTGCATAAAAAGAGTGACGGGTTTTTGTTTGTTTTGTTAGTGGCTGTCGCTCTTTTTTTTGTTTTCGGTTTGTTTGCTTTTAATATACTTTTTTTTTCTACAAAATAAAAAGGGTATCTTAAAAGCAATAGACCAAAAATAAAAATAGAAATCTGTAAAAATTATGTTAAAATCAGACGCTTCTTAAAAACATGAACACTCCCTTGAGCTGTGACTATAAAATATTGTTATATAAACCATAACTAATATATTCATATCTAACTCCAGGGTATCTGATAGTTAAGTATCATTCATTCCCTTCACTCTGTCGTGTGTCCTTTTTCCTTTTTGCGTCGTACTTTTCCATTTTGTTTTGATTAAAATGAAGCCGCAGACCCACAAAAAGTAAAATAGAAATTCGAGCGCAGAATAGAGAGAAAATAAGCGAATAGTGGCAGAGTGGGTGGTCTGCGGGGTCTAAACCGCCATAAAGTTAATGGAAAGATTGAAGTCTGGCGAAAAACGAGCTGATTAAAATGTTTAGCAAATGTAAATTAACAGATGTACCAAGCAGACCACAAAAAAAGTTTATTTAAGATATGGGTAAATATATATAGAAAAAAAAAACAAAGTGATTCTTTTTACAATTATTGAATTTTGTTAACAGACGCAAGGAAAGCAATCTGAATCATAATCAGATAGCAAAATGCTTAATTTAAATAAAATATAACATAAATTGATATAATAAGTATATAGATACATTCCTGATTCGAATTGAACTTTTATACCATTTTTTAACCACATTTCGGTGCATCATTTAGTGCTTAATTAAAAGCGAAAATGGTTCAATATATAAGTATAATAATTTCAAAGTATTAATGTGTAATATTTTGGACATTTACTTCTCATGCTATGGCAACACTTTAGGCCTCCAATTAAAATAAATTATGCATATTAATGAAAAGTACTAAAAGCCACAACAACATTAAAATGAGCAACAAAAAAAAAACAAAACAAAAATTACATGTTCAGCGAGAAACAGCGAGACAAAAAAGCATGTGAAAAAAATAACGGAAGCCAGAAGCTCACGTGCACCTTGACGGCTTGTCATTTAGTCTCGGAGAGGGAGTCTAGAGAGGGAGCGGGTGAGGGCTGCAAGCAGACGTTGCAAACAACGACACAAGGTGGCAGCACCATTGCCGCAAAGTGTGTAATTTTGAGTGTCGAGTTTAGGTTTTGGCTTTGGCCTCTCCAAAATTCAGAGTAATTTTTTTTTCTATTTTTTTTTTGGTGTAGCTGCAGCTGCGTGCTTTGCTCGTGCCTTGTGTGTGTATGTGTGTGTGTGTATATATGTGTGTACTTGGCTTTGTCTGGCAATTAAGTTCTGCCAGACACCGGCAGCTGTAAGTTTATGAAAGGTGAAAAAGATTTTGTCATCAGATTGATTGATGCTAATTTGACTATAATTTTTACTGCTGAAATTTATAATGCATCACACGTAAAATATTACTAATTTTTTTTATTCTTGGTAATATAATGATTTACATTTATTCAAAACGTTCTTAACTCAAAAGTTTTTAAAACAAAGTATAAATTTTGTATTTTCTTAGAAATAATAACAAATTCGAAACTTTTTGGTGAGTGAGTTTGGTTTTTCAGTGGTTTTAGATACATGCAAAAATAATATTTCTGTAATTGATTTTGTTTTTAAATAAGAAATTTAAATGTCGTGCATGGAAAATAAAATAACTAGAGTAAATTGCATGCAATATATGGCAAATATTTTGCGAGTGTGCCCACCAACTGTGGTGTGTGTGTGTGGTTTCGGTGGGTTTGTGGTTGGTCTTATAATCAAATAAATGACTGCAACCAGGTACTCATTGGATGTTGCCACTTGCGTCACCAGTCAGATGTTGGCGTCCTGCTCTGTCTTCATCATTGGCGATGGTACTTCCTCCCAATGTTTTGGATTTTAATGATGCGCAATTTGTCGCTAATTTTCAGCATTTTATTTTATGTTTTTTTGTTTTTTATTTTTCTTTCTTTTTTTTTACAAATGTTTCTTAACATTTCACTTCGTTACGGTGCCTCCAGCGCCAGCTGTGCTTCGTTGTCAGTGCCACAACTCCCCAACTCCATTTGATTGGGTCCCTTTTGGTGTTTGCCATTATTTCGTGCAACTTTTCGTTGAAACAGTGGGTGTGGATTGTGGCACACAACTTTTGTTTTATGTCTTTGGGCCGTGCGGCGACATTGCAGAAAAGTTTCTTGAGGCAGGGCAAACCATTAATGTTGGATTTTTAGTTGTTGCTGCTGCTGTCATTTGATCTACGTTCTAATGTCCCTTTCAGGACTATTAAAATGTGATTATTTCACCACGCCAGAAGAACTTTTATTTGAATTATAGTTGCAAACATTTACCGATTAATTCAAACGTAGGAATTTGCTTGATTAAGCGTCTTAAGTTAAGCGTCCATTGTATTTAAATGGCTCTAAAGCTTAAGTGGAGAAGCTGACATTAATTAAGCCATAAATAACTGTGCGTTCGCAGGTCAAAAAGTTTCGTTAAATGCCCAAAGCATTGTAAGGTTAATAAACTAAGAAATTGAGTTGCATTTTAAGCCAAATTTCATTAGTTCCTCAAAATTAAAAAGCTTCATAAAATCATTAGAGGTAAATTTATACCAAGTTGTAAGTTGTCATATATTCTTTAGAATTTGCATTTCTTTAAGTATTTTTATATATATATCTATTTTTTTAATGAGTCTTCTTTGCACTATAATTGGCAACACTTTAGTTAAGCTTGTGCTTTGTGCAATTGTTCCACGACTAAAGACCACAACAATAGATTTTTGCAGCTGTATTAACTTGGTCAGTTGGTGTTTTTTTTCTGCTGCAGGAAATGCCTTTCCTCTGCCCATTGTTTAAGTTGTGAAATGCATTATTGTTAGGCATTATTATTGTTGGCTGAGTGAGTGGCTGAGGATGGCTGGATGCACCACTGCACCACTGCACCACTGCACCACTCACTCTATTCTCGCTTCATAGAGCAACGGGCATTGGCCCAGACTCATTGCTTGTAGAAGTTGTAGCATCAGGCAAATGTGCAACAATTGACAACATAAACAGAAACAGACGCCAGACGATGCCATACATAGGAAAAAAAAAAAAGTGTGGTGCCGCGACAAAAGGGATGAGCAAGGGCTAGACAGTGAGAGGATGAGTGGGTGAGACAATTAAGTGTCAAGTTTTCACGAACATCAACACGTGGCTTGTAGGCCAGCGGGGCAGGAGCGGAGTAGCTGATGTTGCAGCGACGAGTGTTTTATGCTGTTTCACATTTGTTGGCAGTTGACAGGGTCTATTTATGTGAGTGTGTGTGGTGTGTGAGTGTGTGGTGTGTATGTGTGTGTGAGTGTCTGCAACGCGCGTGGAGCTTTTCATAGTTCGACGCCATTTGCTGTGACATTTGTCAAGCCTGAATCGTGACGCATAAACCAGAAACGGAAGTTACAATACGCAATAATCTAGTCTAAAGTGCCATCAAAGGGGGCTGGCATATGCCTAACTGTATTCAATTTGTTAACAACAATTACAAAATTTGCTAAAGTAAATTTAAACATAAATGCAAATTTCTGTGTTAAATTATTAATTATATAATAATTATTTGGCAAATTCTAGAAAGAACCTGAAAATGACACTTACAAATTAAATTATTCATTGCTAAAAATATTTTTTAATATTTGCTTAAATAAAAAGCTCACTTTTTAAATATTTTATTTAAAAAAGAAATCAAAAGTTATTTATTATTTATTTTATTTATTTAGCACAAAAATTTAGCTAAAATTTAGGAAAGTCAGTGCAGCCTCAACAGATACACTAAAATTACAGGGTGCATATAGGATTTGTAGAAGGCTAAATAAGAGTGAAAGAGAAAGAAAGACACAACGCGAATGGCAGCGATGAGAAGTAGGATGAGGATGTGGATGAGGTCGCAACGGGGCGTATGTGTAACATCCGATTTTGATGCCGCTGTTGTTGCTGTTGCCTCGCCAAAGTGGATTATGTGTTTGTGTGTGTTTGTCTGAGTGTGTTGGATGTGTGTGTGTGTGTGTGTGCATTTCATTTGCCTACCAATTTGAGTACCGCTACACGAATCCCCCCCCCCCCCCCTGCACTCTCTCCCCTCGCACTCCCCTAAAGCCCCGTTCATTTAGGTCTTCTGCATTTGCCAAACAATTGCCAACAAAAGCCGCTTACAACACTTGAGGCGCGCACATTTGTTGTTGTTGTTGTTGTTGTTGTTGCTGTGGTTGTTGTTGCTGCTGCCAGTTGTAAACATTTGCTGTTGTTGTTACCAACTAGACTCTGACTGCAGTTAAATTACAATTGTGCGCTTTGTTGCACACTTGTTTGCAGATTTTGCCGCCTAACGTTCGAAACCATTTATATATTTTTTTTTTTGTTGCTCTTGTTTGTCATTCTGTGTAATTGTTGTTGTAAGGGAATAGATGAGAGATGAGTGTGTGTGTGTGTGGGGGGAAGGGTGTAGTGTGTGTGTGTGTGTGTTATCGTTTTAGTTTTCAGTTTTATTGTTGTGGCCGTTGAATTTACGTTGTGGCTTTGTTCTTGTTGCCATCGCTGTATTTTTGAGTTTAAATGCTATAAAATGCTAATCGCATTTGTATACATTTGTGTGTGTGTGTGTGTGTGTGTGTGCTCGTGCTCGATTATTATCATATTTATTATGTGTGAAATTAAAACTTGATTTATTAGCGATAAATCAGGTGATGCCGCAAAGCGTGGAAAATGTTGTGAAATGTTCGCTTTTGCGCTAAGCCCAGCTGCAGTGGTAAAAGTTTAAACATTTACATGGCTCAACACACACACACACAAACAAAGCTCATTTGCATAATAACACACACACACACATATATATATATATATATATATACAACAAATTAAGTTCATTTGCTGTGCGACGCTGTGGAAAAAAAATAAACAAGCGTCAAGGAACATCAAACTTAGGAATACTGAAGATCACATACCCTTTCAAACAGGATCCTTACTATGTTATTGAATTAGAAAACCTAGTGATTTTTCTAAGAATAAAAATATAATATAGTATTTTAGTTTGCATCTTATTTTGACCAAATATAGGAGATGAGGCTAAATTACTTATCTATAGGTTAAAGTAGAATAATAATAATAATATGGACTAGCTGGCTTTTTCAGTTAGAAAACATCTCCTTTAATGCGTAACAAATAGTTCAAGCAAATTATATAACTCTCTCAAAGGGTAAAATATAAACTTAACTACACTCGAAAAAGCAACATCCACCGACTTTTAAACATTCCCCGCTCGAGTGCTGAGTAGATGTATCCCTATGCAGCAGAAGCTATAGAATAATTACACATACATATAAATATATATATATATTATATATATATATAAATGCAGATACAATTATGCACACACACACACACAGAATGCCAGAGAGATGTAGATACAGATGCGGCTACTAACTACAGACAGAGCAGCAGCAGCATAGCAGCAGCAGCAGCAGACCAGCAGCAGCAGCAGAGCAGCAACAGAGCAGATCAGCAGCAGCAGCAGTTGTAGTTTCATAATGAAGCTCGCCAACTTTTGTATAAAAACTTATTAAATTTGTGCGGTGTCTGCTAAAAGTTGTTGTCCCGATTCTAGTTGCTCTTGCTTTTGACATACACTGCCAGTCAGAAATATATCATAATAAATGCATCTGACAGTCATGTCTGCAATGGTAATTAATGAATTATTCTCAGTTCAGTTTTTTGACGAAAACTGTGCATATACGAAAAAAAAGGAAGAGATTTTCCTTAATTGACTTGTAGTTTTTGCTTTAGTTATTTGGCAACCATAATTTGGTGCACTCAAATTATAGTACTGATTGAGATATGAGTGATACATGATGCATTATTCTACCTGCTGATTTCAGGTATTTTTAAAGACCATAAAAATTCGATATTTATTTAAAGAGAAAATAAATGAAATTTGCTTTTGAATTTGATAGTTATAAGCTGGCTAAAAATGTTCTGCTATTGTCATTTTTGTTATTGGATATTTGCAATCAAATATCTTGTTGAATGTATATATTTTTAAACCATCAGCTAAATAATAAAATAATTAAATGGTTTTTTTTGTAATAGTTGATATTAAATATTAAAGAGAGCATTGCAGTTTCGACATTTTTTGGAGTCTTGTAACTTTTGCTGCTTGCTGCAATTTTGAAAATTAACTTAAGCTTTTCATTTATATACTCAACGCAATTGCCACATGATGCAGTGCTGCCACACGGTGTACCGTTTGTTAATCTTTGTTAGCTTTCAGTACGTGCAGCATTTGCCAAATGGCTGCCTGCCCCAGCGAAGCTCCAACAAATACAATTTTCTTTGGCATTTTACCTTTCATTTTGGGCGCATTTCGCGCGCGCTTTTTTTTTTATGCAAATGACTTGGATTTTACTCACAGACTATTGAGGGGTTGAGGGGTGTAAAGGGGCGTGCTTCTTACCTGCGCCAAGCATTAAGACATCGAAGGCGGGCATGAGTCATTGTCGTCCATTACCAAGTCGATGACAGTCAGCCGCATTTGCCACATGGCACATTCAAAAGAAGCTCAGCTCAGCTCAGCTGGCTGCTTTCACCTGCCAGTTAAGCTTCACTTGCGGCTTATTGGCCGACTTGTTTTTTATTGCACTACCCCCTTGGGCGGCCACTTCTTATTTCTTGACTTTAAATGTGCGTTGCGTGACTTTTGCCGAGTTCTTTTTTTTGTCGTGTGTATTTTTATTTATTTTATTCTTTTTTTTGCTCATCAACTAAGGTACTTGCGAGATGCCAGCAACGGCATCCTCAACCGCATCCGCATCCTCGTCCTTATTTCGCATTCCCCACGCACCATCCAAGCCTGGGCCTATAAAGTTGTTATTTCTCCCAACATTGTCGCTGCTCATTTTGATGAGCATAATTTGCGTAAAGGTTGTGCGGAAAATGGTCGTTTGGTAGCTTTATTAAATGACGCATAATTTATCTGTGGGATTTCATTTTCATTGCGTTGCAAACGTGAAAGAAAGCGGAAAGTTTTCATTATATGCCGCTCGTTGTTTTTCACATGACTCGTCGGCGGCTCTTTGGCTCAAAAACCCTCCCTCCATCTTACTATTAAAAATTTGTATTTTCTTCTGCCTACTTGAGGGCGCACAAGCATCCAAGACAGACGAAAGGTTCTTCATGGGAGCTGTCGAGCGAACGTCGAGCAAATTGAATCTTAATTACTGTGTCCACATTTGGCAGAAGCGGCTTAAGACTGTCTGCCAAGACGTTGCAGACAGCGTGCTTGGTAGTGAATGAGTGGGCTAAGTGCGTGTTGCACACATACATATCAGGATGTTGCATACACTGTAAGAAATTCCAGTGTAATATGCAGCTTTTTCAGGTTGAATACAAATTATTTAATTGGATTTATAAATCACACAATTCATCAAATAATTTTTTTTAATGTCCTATTTTTTTTCAAGGTTATATGTGAAGCCCATCTCAAATTTATAAACTAAATTATATAAAAATTTTTGTCGAAAAGAATCTTTTATTTTTATTGTTCATTCAAAATTTATATTTATTCTTCTTAGGTCGATCCGAAAATATATATTTTTTTTTGAAATTCTTATCCAATTTAAGAAATACTTTTAACCATATATTAAAAGATTAGACAATATTGTAAATACGAGCATTATATTATTATTACTATTATATATTATTATATTATTATTTTATTATTCTTGTTATTATATTATTATTATTATTATATTATTATTATTATTTATTATTATTACTATTATATATTATTATATTATACTCCTAGCTTATTTATTATATTTATAGATTAAATTTTGATTTTTATTTTTAAATTTTAATTAAACTAAAAAACTACCCAAATATTAACAAGAATTTCTAAAGTTTTCAAGAAATTGAATGGAATTTTAGCTAAAATGAAACTAAATTCATTAGATGCTTGCGAGCTTTTCAGGGGTCTTCACTGAAAACTTCTTGCAAGTTAATTTAACAAGTTTCTTATGCAAGTGTGTGTTGTGTGTATTGTTTGTTTTTTAGTGTGTGTGTGTGTGTGTGTGTGTGTTTTTTTCCCCATCGTCCGTTCAACTTAAGCAGCTTTGGCTCAAGGGGAAGCACAAGTTGCTCGACTCGAACTTAATTTTATATTTGGGTCGGTGGATTTTGTTGTTGGCGGCGCTGTTGCAACGTCGCTGATTATCGATGTTGGTCATGTAATGACGGTCCGATTAACTGGGCCAACACACTCGGCTATTGAAATAAAAACAACCCTTAAAATAATGGACCGTAAAACAATTGCCTCTGTCCCTGTCTACACATCAAGTTCAAGGCGTCCAGCCAGGCCAGGTGACCCAAAAAAGCAACTAACAAAACTAACGAAAAATAAAAGTTATTTTTATAGTACGTTTTTCTGTTTGACATATTGATTTAATAATCGTGACGTGGAAATGTCTGTGTGTGTGTGTTGTACGTGTATAAAATAAACATGGCCATAACTCATGGACTTGGACACTGATCATAATTAAAACGCGCATTGCTTCATTTCAATATTATCCTGTCATCCTGTCGAACATCAGAAGTGAAATTATGCTGCACAGAGGCAGCTTCTCACTTTCCGGCAACGGCAAATGCTGCGTGTGTCATTAATAAGAAATCAAAAATCGATTAAGCCCCGCATCCTTCGCCTCCTCCTGCCCATAAAATGACGACATCTCTATGGAAGGATAAATTCGTCGGGCTATGCATTTATCATGCTCTGCGCTTTTTGCGGTTATAAAAAGTTTTAATTGGCCGGCATGTTACTTCAATATGAAATTTTTCAGCTAATTTGCAGTAACTGCGGTTTAAAGCCCAACATTAATTAATTAATTGAGCCAATTGAAATGTTTTAAACATCAATTGGGCATTTTATCATTTATTGGTTTTGCCATTGCATTACACTGTGCAACTCGAAAAGTTACGATTTTTTGTTATGGAAATTAGAAAATTAGTTTTGGAGTTAGTAGAAAGATATATATATTTTTAAGAGATTTGTACAAAAAAAGGATTTGAGTACAACTGATTCATTTATTTGATTTGCATAATAAATCTCTGTGAGTTTTCTGAAGCACTTTTCAAATCAATCAGGATATTTCTTTTGATGTTTTGATATGATAAAACATATATTTTGAGAAAAAAAAAACTTTTTGTTGTTGTTTAGTTTTCTATCAACAACTATTCAAACTTAGAAAAATATGAGAAAAATAATTAAAGAATATTACATTTTTAAAGACTATTTAAATAATAACAGAAATTTATATTGAAGAATATTACATTTTTTAAAGACTATTTAAACAATAATACAATTTTATATCTTAATTTTAATATATAATCCTTAATCGAGGACAGATTTTTAAAATTTTTAAAATTTAAAAAAAAAATACATTAAAAAAATGTTTTAAATTTATTATTGTTATTTTTCTGTGGAAGTTTTCTAATTTTCTTTTTTCCATTTGCATTTGTGAAATGTATTTAAAGGCTTACAGATTCAACCAATTTAAATTTGACCATAGTTCAAATATTTTGGGGCAGTTTTAACAAAACGTGTTAACCAGTTTGGCTGCTAAAATCTAACAGCTGCCGTTTTTTTGCGAACGCTGCAGGCAACTGCCGAACTGGCCATTAATTTGAGCAGAGCTAATGCCGAAAATTATATGGCAACGGTATATGGCAATGCCAAAATTTGGGTTACCCTTGTCACGAAACCGGCTCCGTTCAATGAGGGCGTGTGTATGTGTGTGTCGGTGTGTGTGCTCCCTATGCGGCAGTGGCTCCACTTCCTCGCACCTCACCTCACCTCACCACACCTCAGCTCTTTGCACCTACGAGCTGCCTTCCGCTAAATAAAAGGGCGAACAGATGTCGCGGCTCTTGTTCTTGTAGTTGTTGTTGTTGTTGTTGTTGTTGGGGATCGCGTTACCTTCAGTTACCTTGAGTTACCTGCTCAGTCAGCTTTTCTCTCTGTTGCCGTTCAGCTTGTGCATCTTCTTTGATTTGCGGCAGGTGCAAATTTGTGGTCCGTTTAAGTTCTGAGACCTGTCGTCAGTCGATCGCAGCGCAAAACGTTCGCTTTTACAGATGTACATATATATGTATGTATGTATATATGTATGTATGTGTGTATAAATGTATGTATTTTTTTTGTCTGCATATTCGGCAATCCCCGCTTGTTCGTTGGCTTTAACTGATTTGTTGTGCACACCTGCCGTTTGTTTAAATTGCTGTCTGCCCACTTCTTCAGGTAGTCGTCTCATCCTTTGTGTCTATATACGCTGCTGTACCTCTCTTAATCTTCATATATATATATATATATATATATATACATATATCTGTATATATCCTGTTTAATGGCTATTGTGTGCAGGCTCTTTAGATGCAAACCATAGATTGCGATCGTCATCCTCATCCTCATCGTCAGCCTCAACATCATCTTCAGCGTCATCTTAATGTCACAATAATTGTTATAAATTATTTGGCTACCTGCTACCGATTTTTTGAAACAGTGACTGCAACTGCGACATTGTCGGGTGACTCCTCTGTTCCGAATCTTTGATACTCATTCTTTTCTTTTGCACAATGTGTTAATTGCATTGCCTTTGCTCTTTTGGTTTTTTTGTTTTGCCCTTTACCTGGCGACAGCAACAATTTCAAGGTGTAAACGCAATTAATTAAAGCACTTAATGTTTTCTTTATATATAAACTTTGTTTTTTTTTTTTGTTTTTGGTTTGACAGTGCACAATTAGCGCGTCCATCGATTAGGGAATGACTTACGTATTTTAGTTGCACTCAACAACTGATGAAGACTGCCGGAACACTCTGGCAAACAGAATTTCCTTCATTAAAACGAATCAACTTCGCAAAACTAAACTTTACAACAGCGTCGCCGCCTCAAGGGCCATCTGCCAGCGGGACGTGTGGGGCAGGGAAGGGTGGTTTACATTGCATTTTCATCTTGGTAGATTTACAAGAAAGAAAGAAAGAAAAAAAATATAACAATTGTGTACACGGCCACTTCAACTTGAACTGCCATCTCTGTCGCTGTGCAGTTAGAGCAAACTTCCCGTTTTTACCCTGCTGCCCAATTCTTCGCTTCCTCCCCCCGTTGCGCCTATATGCTGCCTGCGCTTGGCAGTGTTATTTCGACGCCATCGCATTGTTTGACAGCCCCCCACCCCCCGCACTGCGAGTGGAGCCAGATAAAAACTTTTTTGACTGTGCATACAAACATAAAGGAGAGCGAGAGAGAGAGAGAGAGAGAGAGCGCGAGCGAGTGGAAGCAAGTGAGAGGGAAAAATCGAAGTTAAGAAAATGAAACAAAAGCAAAACCAAAACGAAACTAAACCAAAAATCGATAAGAATAGCAGACAATACTTTTGGCTAAACATTTGGCTTAACCGATAACTAAATACTCTAAATTCGTTTTGATAAAAGCATAATGAAAAAAGTTTGTCATTTTTTTTCGAAAAATAAAATTTCGAAAATTTTACGCATTTTAAGCAACTATTCAAATACTTGTCGTAAAAGTTGGTCTGTTCTCAAAAGGAAAAGTTTTTGACATTTAATGCAAGCATAAAACTGTTAGTGGTGTATTTTTTTTTTTGTTGTTATACTAGTCGAAACTAAAGATATTAAAATACGGACAAAGCACTTTATATATAGAGTTTTGTCATACGCTTAAAATTCATTTAAATTCTTTTGTTAAAAAACAGCAAAATTGCTGACAATTTGGCAACTACCCGTTTAGTAGGAAAAATTTCTGGGGCTTTGCTGACGTCGACGTAGACAGTTGTCAAGTGGCGCAGTGGTGTGTCGGATTCTCATAAGTATGCACAAGATGTGTCCAATGGGAGCGGGGGGGGCGACGACTGGGACTGGTGGCAAGTTAGCTACGGCAAACGGTACGTCATTTTGCCAATAAATGGATTGACTGCGACTGTGCAATGGAGCATTCGCTTGCTTCAACTTTCAGCAGTGTTCGACAGACGCTGAAATGTACGTGTTCAGTTATGGACTCGACCGGGATTGAAGCCGATGCTCAAGATGGATATGGAGATGCCGGCAAAAGGTAGTAATGGCAGTTTAAATCGATGCGATAAAATGCGTAGTGGTAGTGCGTCTGCCTCCACTGCACAAGAGGAAACATTAGGTTGAGGCTGTGTGATGGAATAGCCAAAGGATATATATATATATATATATATATCAGGGCAGATCAAAACTCGACAGGCACTTGAATACATTTTCCGAATTCAAGTGCAAATGAGAAAAAACACAGAAGGCCTCCGGTGCTGTGGTCTATGCGTTGTGTGTGTTAGCTGTGTGTGTTAGCTGTGTGTGTGTTAGCTGTGTGTGTCTTGGTTTACAGACCGTTGGATATTTATCATTTTTGCACTTGGCTCGAATGACGAACGAGCTACGAGTGTGAGCCGAAATATTGATATTGAAAAATGACTTAAATGGCAAAGGACAGCAGCAGCAGGAGCAGCATCTCTGCCCGAGGATGTACAAGGACTGCCATGCCAGCAAGTCAATTACAATTTGTAATGGGCAACACTCTGCCATGAAATTGTCAAAAAAGTCACCTCTCCACATGCGAGGCTCAGAACTCATCATTAACAATCATTTGGCCTCATTGTGGTTTGTCCTGCCCTTTTATCAGTAGCCCCGACGGCTATCTGTGCTCATGTCAATCTCTGGTTACCTGACAGTTGCCTCTGCTTGTATCTAAATGTGTCAGTTATAGTACTAAATAGCTCATACATCATGACAGTTCTGTCTGTCTGTCTGTCCATCACAGGAGGGGGATCTCTCCTGCTCCTCCTCCTCCATAATTCACATTACTGAGTAGTCGTTGAAGTTGCCTTAAACATATTTTTAGTTCTATTTTTTTTGGATTTTGCCTAGTTCCGCCTGCACACAAAACTTGTTCAAATACTATGTTTTTTTTTTGTGTTTGTTGTCGTCTGTTGGCGTAATTTATGTTTTCTCTGCCGTAGACCGTTGCTCTTGTTTATCTATCTCTTCGTCTGCCCCACTCTGCTACACCCAAAAGTCATGCCACTCTGCCTCTTGCAACTCGACAGAAAAATGTTTTCATAATCATAAATCATATATAGTACTTATCAGCATAGAAGGAAAAGTTTTATGGCTTGCATATTTATGATTCATTAACTATTTGAACTCAGCATTGAATCGGGGTTTTCCTATAACAACTTTGGTCAATAGCTCTGTTAATATAAGGAACTTAGTTTATACCCGAATAAAATAAGCATAATTTAAATTTATCTGATTTATAAATAACCAAAGCATTAGGAACTGTATCATAGAGGTAAATTCCGATAATTTATAGTTATCGAAAGTGGATGACAAATGGTATGTTAAAGTCAGTGTTCTTATTTCTTACTTAAATTATTAAATCAATAGTTTGAATTATTTGGAGAGTTTTTTTTTATTAGGTGTTTAATTTATATTTGTTCAAATCGTTGCTATTTCTTATATGCTATCATTCGTTTTTTATGAGTACAACTGTTCAACAAATTAATCACTCATAAAAAATAACAATAAATTAATAATAATAAAAAATATTCATAAAAAGTTTATATAAATAATTAAAAATATATAATAAAATAAAATGACATTTTGTATGTTAATTCTAGAATCAATCTTGTTAATATTTAAATATGTTTATAGTATTCCAAAAAATAATTAAAAATTTTGTTTTTATATATAATGAATAAATGTTAAATATATAATAAAATAATATGACAAATTGTATATTTTTTCTAGAATTCAATTTGTTAATATTTTAATTGCTTCAAAAATGTTTTTAGAATTTTTAAAAAAAATAACTAAAATTTTTGTATGTGCTTTTATGTTTTGACTTAAAAATGTTTTTTTTTTTTCAGTTCTTGTTAGTCTTTTTGTGTTTCTCGTTTGCCAGATGTTTTTAAGTTGCCGCTTTTGCTATGCGGGCTATCCGGGCTTTTCAGTCTTTCACTTTCCCCCTGTCTCTGTCCACCCTTCGTGGCGGCTTTTGTGCGAGTGAATGCATCTTATTTCCCGGCTTATGCGTCTGCATCATCAGTTGACACGTTCCCGTTTTGTCTTTGGTCTCGACACGGCTCATTTGCTTAGGCTTTAAGCTTTGCGTTTGCCCGATTAAATGGCCCAGATTGCTTTTGGCCGAGTATCTTAGTTTTGCCTGTGCCAGATCTTAATGAGCAGCTGCAGTCAGCGGCGACTGGGCCACTTCCGTCACCAGTCGGCGTTGGCCAGGCGACAGTTGTTATGCGGCCATGATTAATCTCAACACTTTCCGACCCATTAATTTCATGGTGTCCAGCTGCAACCCCACACCCCCTTTATGTCCCATGTCCCATTTATAAGTTGCTTGTAGCTTGTGATAAAACCAAATGAAAACCCAACTACGCACTTAGGATTGAGTCGAGTACTTTAGACTTTAGGTTGGGGTTTTGCGGTTTGTGGTTTCTTTGACATTGTTCAGCTGCCTCATCAATGCCCTGCCTTTAGTCACCTGCCGAGGATTCCAAGTGCTTCGACGCCTTTCACTCGGCGTTAACCTTAGCTTCAGCTTCAGCTGTCTTTTAATGTGCGCTTTGTCTGAGCAACTGAAGCATCTGCCGGGTTTGTGGCTGTCCTCTTCTGTACCCCTCTGCAACTCTGCTTTATAAATGACAAAGAGGTGTTTAATTAGCAAATATGATTCTTATAATTCAAATAATTATCATTCTAATTAGTATCATTTTTTGATCATTCAAATATTTTTATCGTTCTAATTATTCTAAGCATCCAAATAAAATTAAATAGTTTTTTTTTTTTCTAAATATTACACAAACATTTTTTTGCTAAAATTACAATAGCTATTTTTCTCGTTCTTATTATCCAGTCATTCAACCTAAATTAAATAGTTTTTTTATTTTCTAAATATGACACAACATTTTTTTTGTTGCTAAAATTACAATAGCTATTTTTCTATTTAGCTGAAATATTTTTCTTCACATTAGAAAATATTTATAAAAAAAATTGTAACAATAAAAAATATTAATAACATTTGCTGACTTGATTACTTTCGACATCTTTTGACATTATCAATAGCTTAACCAAATTGTTGGTTAAAATTTTAATTTAAACCTTTAAAATATAGGTTGTCAAAAAAATGTATTATTTTTTTGGTTTTCTGGTGCACTTAAATATTTGCTTAAATTCCACAAATGCCACCAACAAAAATAATCATCAAAATAAGCTTTTTATAATTTTCACATATGTGTAAATATTAAAAAGGAAAATTTTATTATGAATACAAATAACTATTTTATTTTATAGAAGCTTAATAACTCGATTGTGGAATATGGATTATTTTAAAGTTGATATTAACTGAAAAGCTGCTTTTATTTATTTTGATTTTGAAATTGAAAGCAAATGAAAGTTTACAGAGATTATTATTAGTGCTCAATCAGGGAAAACATGAATTAAATTTGTATTTTAAGCTGTAATTTTATCAGCTGCTGCATTTCGACTGTCATTGACAGTCGCTTTTTAGCCATATGAGCAATGCGTGTCATAAAATGGCTAAAATATGACCACTTGCTAGATGTGGCTGAGACTGGGGCGTAAAGGGGCCAATGGGGCAAAAGTTGGCATAGAATTACATTTTTGAGGCGTTGGCAGGGCAACACCCTAATCTATTTACAAGCTGTCGTTAAAGGCAAACCTGAAATTGAACTTCTCTTTTTGGCCAGATGAAACATATTTATTTTTCCAACTGCTCTATTGGTATTGCTCTTGCCATTGCCATTGCCATGTCCTTCGGGGCACAGGATACGAAATTACATTTGTAGCTTTAATTTATTGATGTTTCGAATGCGTTTCGAGGGTGTGTCAAACACATTTGCTGCCACACAGCAACGACGTAGGGTTGCAAGCCAAACGGGGCGGCAGGGGTACGGGTGTTAAAAGGTGCAAAAGGTGTGTTGTTGTTTAGGTCAGCTTGATTTTGTGCGTGTGTGTGTGTGAGTGTGTGTCGTTTTGGCCAAAGGGGAGGTCAGTTAAAAGCTTCATTTCGTTCACGTTTCGTATGAGGCGTGAAAATAGCCAACTAATAGAATTGAGGCACATAAGGGTTGTGCCCCCTAATGATATCTCATGTGTGTGTGCCACACACGTGATGGAACGTTACAGATTTGTTGCAGGCCAGGTGTTGCCCCAAGAATACAAGCATAAATAACAAATAAAAAAACAAAACGATTTCGCATTTCATTTCTTTAAAACATTTGAAAACATTGCACGTCCATTAATTTGGCTTGTGCGTCTCGTGCAACATTGAAATCCCTGCAAGATTTTCTGCAGACAAATTTCCTTGTGGTGCCACAATTTCTTTTGTTTTGCCTGTTTGGCCCTGTCTCACCTCTTGGCAAAGTTTAAGCGCCCATAAATTATAAACTGACTGCGGAATTCGACTTTTTGGCCCGCTCGTTGGCTCGTTAACTTTGAAAACAAAATCCTCGCTTCAAGTCTGGTCTGGTCTGGTCTGGTGTGGCATGTCTCTTGCATATGCCATGCCCCTGGCTATTTACCTACCCGGGGACACTCAATCTGTGCTGCAGAAGAACTGCTGCTGCTGCTGCTGCTCCTGCTCCTGCTGCTCCTGCTGCTGCTCCGGCTCCTGCTCCTGCTGCAGCCGTCGGTGCAAACTTAATGCGTCGCCTGGCGCCAGACAACAAAGACTGGCTGCAAATTTATCATTTGCCTGCATTAAGCACGAGAGTGCTCCAGAGAACATGTAAAGAAAAAAGAAATTTACGAAAGCCAACAACAAGAACCGGTGCTGTCCGGAATTCGTCCTGTCGCCATAACTATAAAGGACAAATCCTCTTTGACTTGCCTCCCGGCAACGAATTGTAAAACCTGCGAATGTGTTGCAAAAATTTGCGTGCAAGCCAATAAAAGTCGAGACATGAAATTGCGTGGAACGTTTTCACTTTGCGATAAGTAAACATTTTTTAAAAGTTTTTTACTTTTAACTTAAATATCTGAATAATGCATAAAAAGTGTTTAAATAAATATATTTTAATTTGGAATAAAGTTTGCTAAAGAAAAATCAATTCATCAAATGCGTTAAACTACAACTCTGTTTTTTTAGTTGGTGATCATTTTTTTATAATTAAAGTTATGTTTTTATTTTTAAATAGAAGCGAAGTATACGTTAAATCTAAATTTATTAATTGTTAATCATACGTTTGGATTATTTTTAATTGCAATTATATTTATTTGTAATATTTTGAATATTGCATAAAAAGTGTTTCAATAAATATTTTATTTAAAAAAAAATTTTTCACAGATTTAGTTTGCAAAAGAAAAGTCAATTCATCAAATTCGTTTAACTTAAACTCTGATTTTTTGTTTGGTGATCATTTTTTTATAATTAAAATTATGTTTTTATTTTTTATATGTACTGCGATTTTAAATTGAATAGAAGCGAAGAATACGTTAAGTCTAAATTTATTAATTGATTATTTTTAATTGCAAACAAATTTATTTGTTATATTTTGAATAATGTATAAAAAGTGTTTCAATAATATTTTTTTTTTAAATGGTTGATAGATAAATTTTGCAAAAGAAAAATCAATTCATCAAATGGTGATCATTTTTTTACATTTAAAGTTATGTTTTTATTTTTTTAATGTACTCCGATTATAATTTGAATAGAAGCAAAGTATACGATAAATACGCATAAGCATAAATTTGTTTATTGTTGATCGTACGCTTTGATTATTTTTAATTGCAAACAAATTTATTTATAATACTTTGGATTTTTTATAGAGCAAAATACTCTTTAAATTCCTGATAAGAGTTTACGCATAAACGTGTTTAAAACAGACTTCATTATTAGTCTCTGTTGCAAGTGCAGCCACAGACACGGACAACAATGTATAATTTCAAACAGCTTTCTCTACATTATTCTCTCTCTCGCCACACACACACACACCACTCATCGAGATACAGACGGCACACCATAAAACACACACACACACACAACAGTCACGCAGAACAGTCTTTGCATGGCTCTGCAATTGTTTGTGTACATTTTATGCTAATGTTTTTTTTTTTTCTTGTTTTTTTTTTTTGCAGTAGTTTTTGTTGTGGCAACAGAATGAGTTAGTAGCATTGGACTTAGGTGAGTTCCGGCGAATATGTCTCGCTCCTTTGGCTGCTTTTAGTCCCATTGTTTTTGCTATGCCACGCTTGATTTTTGCTTTGGTTTTTCAAATAATTTTTCATTTTTTCATTTTTGCCCATAAATGAAACAGAAGTGAAATATGATGGCTTGCGTTGTGTTTTGTGTTGCACCTCTGCCAGACGCTGTGGCAATCAAAATTTTGAAAATTGTGCGAGCAGCAAATATAGCAAAAATATATATTTTTGAATTTGTTTGATTTATGTGAAATGGAAAGCTATTTGTGCTCCTTGCTCCTTTGACAATTGCTTAGCTGGGCCAACGAAATTTTAAACGAAATTTTCTTATTTATTTCCATTTGCCTACAAATAGCTTGAAAACCCTTTTCAGGGTTTTTCACATTATTTTATTTTTTTTTTTTTGTTTGTTGGACACAAAACATAAAATTCGTTTGTCGCAGCTTCCGTTTTTTTTTTATTTTTTTTTTTAACTTTTACTTTTTGTTGTTGTGGCGTTTCCTTTGTTTTGTTGTTGTAGCGCCAGCGGCCGCTGAACAGTTTGACAATCACTGCGGCGCCTCCATTTCCCCCCCGCCCCGGGGCTCACAAAACTTTTTCCCTCTTTTGCAAATGAGATTTCGTTCAGTTGCCGTGATAAATTGTTGATAGCTTTGAATGTGTTTACATTGATGCCTGCTAGGAATGTGATGCGGAAATGAAGGAACTTCTTGAGACTGGGACACCCCTTCTTTATGTACGTGTGCGGATGTGCGGTTGTGCGTGTGTGTGTGCGTGTTGTGCGACTGTGAGTTTTCTTGTGGTGTCTGGAATTTGGTTGTAAGAAAAATTTTTTTTTTGCTCTGGAATTTATTTTGCTGGCAGAGCTTAACGCTCTTTGCAAAGAAATTCTGCCTTTTAATCCTTAAATGCAATGACCTTAATTTAAACAATATGCACAAGAATGTGCTCAGAGTTAACAGAACTTTAAATAAAACCTTACAAAATACTTTTGACGAAAGTATTTTATTAAATGTCAAATAAAGTGGGTGAAGTAGGGCAAATTGTGCGCATTATATTTAAATTCAAATATATTTATTTGGGATTTATGAAATTTAACGCATGAAATAATCTTTATTTATTTAACTAAATGTCTTACAAAAGCTGGATTTAATCTACTTTGATTGAGTGTATATTTCTACTTAAAAAGCATTTATTTTGAATAAAAGAAAATTTTGAAAAGACATTTTATCTCAAATTGAGCACTTATTCGCAGAAATTGCCTATCAACTATTTTGCTGATTGCTTTAATTAAATAAATAAAATTGTATTTTAAATAACAACTCAAAATAATTTGATTTTATTTGTTTTAAGTTTTTAATTTATTTTAAACACATGAAAAAATTATATTATATATTTTATAAATATTATATATATTATATATTTTATAAATATTATATATATTATATATTTTATAAATATTATATATATTATATATTTTATAAATATTATATATATTATATATTTTATAAATATTATATATATTATATATTTTATAAATATTATATATATTATATATTTAAATTCAAATTGAATGTCAACTCGCATTAACGGCTTGCGTATTATACAAATTTTAATAATTGTTATTTACAAATTGAGATTGCTAATTAAACAAGTGAAGAGTGTTTTTTATTTTGGAATTGAGTACACGCTTAAAGTATAATTAAAATGTTGATAATTATGCGAACAACTCTTAAATGTTAATGCGAAAATAGGGAAAATGTAAACTGATGGTGGTCAGTCAGTGGAAATAATTTTTGAAATTATGCGCTTATTTTACCCGCAGCCACAACAACAACAACAACAACAACATCGACATTAATGAAACAGCATTAAAATAAAATCAACTTAAATCCAATTAAAAGTTAAACGCTGCAGCGATGTAGCCAAAAGGTCAAAATGGTGCAACTTGAAATGTTAAATTATTGCCAGTCTGCCTGCGCCGCCCCGCCCGCCAAATGTGGTCAAGTTCTTCCCCCTTCTAACGGGTTATGAAGGGCATTATAAATAACAGGCAAACACGCAAACCAGTTTGTGCAAGTTTATTTGCCAGGTGGAATCTTTTTTGGCCCCAGCTACTAAACGAGATAACGACGCCGAATCCTTGCGTGCCAAGCTCTGCCGGCACAGCAAAAATACCAAAAGAAAAAAAAACCACCAACGAATAGCAAACTTTCCAACAAGACGCTAAAATAACAACAACAAAAGCAATAATATGGGGGAAGTGGAGCGGAGAGTGCAACACAAGTTTGATTAAGTTTCTTTTGCCTTTGGCTTGCTTTAAGTTGCAATGCGCCATGGAAGCCAGCGAATTAACTAAGCCCAAAACTTCTTTCGGGGCCAAAAGCCTCTGAACAACGTGCTTTGGTTAACTGAAACTGAAGGCGCTGCAAAGTATGCTATCAAAAAAAAAAAAAAATGTATATATAAATTTCAACATATATTTGAGGCACGTGAGGCACGTTTTGAATACACAGCAGCCGTGCCTCAAATGCTTTTTCTCCTCCAACAAATTGTGGTCAGGTGGGCAACGCCTTTATGATTATTGTCTTAAAATTAATCAATTTGTGCGTGTTGGCAACGGAACAAGTTTACAAGTTTACAGCCTAATAGATTCCCCCCTGGAATAAACCCTCCACTCCCCAACCCACCGAATATGGCTAAGAAATTAATCGACTTTGAAGTTGTGAAAGTTTTGGAAAGTTTATGTGTGCTTGAAATTAATTAGATTACCGGGCAATATTTGTGGTTGGCCAAGTTTTTGGCATCCTCGAGAGTTAATCACTGAATTTGCAGATTTTAACTGAGTTCTCCAACTTCAATTTCACACCTGAAGTTAAGGCAACTGACTGGATTTACAATTTGTTGGCTTGCACAAAACGTCAAAAGGCCACAAAGGACGTCATCTTCGTCGGGTTGCTGTTGATGTCGTTGGCCTGAAGTCTTATAATCTCAGCATATGGCACACTTTATATAATTTCGCATAATAATGTTGGTGACAGCTGGCGATTATTGTACTTGTTTTTTTTTTTTGTTGGTGTCAGTGTTATTTGTGGCAGTGGCAGCCACAAGATCAAGTTTTTTTTTGCCATGCTTCTTTGTGAAACTTATGCATCTGTCACATACATGTACCCAACAAGCTGTAGTCCATCTTTAAATGAAAACTTTTTGTATTAAATTCCACTCTGGAAGATATATCATTTTATTTGTATTTATCATAATTAACACTCTATTAAATGCATTCACTTTGTTCTAATTTTATACGGAATTTTAAGAATAATTCTGCATTTTGAATGAAAACTTTTTGTATATCAACGTGTTAAAATTCCACTTTGGAAGAAATGTTATTTTATTTGTATTTCTCATAATTAACACTCTATTAAATAATTCTACTTTGTTCTAATTCTTTAATGAATTTTAAGAATAATTCTGCATTTGAATTGAAAACTTTTTGTATATCAACGTGTTTGAATTCCACTCTGCAAGATATATCATTTTATTTGTATTCCTCATAATTAACACTCTATTAAATAAATCAACTTCTAATTTTATAATAAATTTTTAAAAATAATTCAGCATTTTGCATCTAAAAATATTACAAATTCTTATCTCTTAAATCCTTAAATAATTTGTGCGCCAAGGAATCTCTTGCTAACAAGCAGCAGCTGAGGCGTGGTAATGGCTGAATTGTATTCTTCATCTTAAACACGTTTCATACATCATAATCAAATAATTAAAAGTTTTCTACATTTCTTAGGAAATTCATCTGAAGTTGAGTCTTATGTAAAGTTACGGTGTACGTGATGGGTGGACAAAACTGTGGGGGCAGTGACTCCTTCCTGCACAAGGAGATATTTATTCATGCTCATTTGTAATAAACAAACAAGAATAAAATAATAAAAAAAATATAATTTGATATGAAAATGATAAAAAAATATATATGCAGCAAAAATATTTTAACGATTTGAAGTGTTAAGCAAACATATCAAAAATTATTACTGACTATTGACTATTTTTATTGTAAAATGTTTTGAACAAGTTAGCACTGAATTCTGAGCATTTTTGTAATAGAAAACAAATAACAAATTGTTTCTGTTTGACTTCTGCCGGGCATAAATAAAGTTCAATAATAATAATTCCGACAATTGTACAGAATTTTCCGAAATGGGTGATGTGGACAAGTGGATTGAGTTGGTGAAGAAGTGTCAGTATTTGCCGGAGAATGAATTGCGTAAGCTGTGCGAATTGGTATCCGACATACTTCTGGAGGAGAGCAATGTGCAGCCAGTTAGCACACCTGTCACCGTTTGCGGCGATATACATGGACAATTCTACGATTTGCGTAATCTGTTTAGCACCGGAGGCGATGTGCCCGACACTAACTATATATTCATGGGCGATTTTGTTGATCGTGGTTATTATAGTTTGGAGACCTTCACCCTGTTGATGGCCCTCAAGGCACGCTATCCCAGTCGAATAACCCTGTTGCGTGGCAATCATGAGACCCGTCAGATCTCCAGGGTGTATGGCTTCTTTGATGAATGCTTCAGCAAGTATGGCAATGCGAATGGCTGGAAATATTGTTGCAAGGTATTCGATTTGCTCACAATTGCGGCAATCATTGACGAGCAGGTGTTTTGTGTGCACGGCGGACTTAGTCCGGAGATTATGACCCTTGATGAAATACGCACCATTGATCGCAATACTGAGATACCCATTAAGGGGGCCTTTTGTGATCTGGTCTGGTCCGATCCAGAGAATATTGAGGCCTGGCATCAAAGTCCACGCGGAGCTGGCTGGCTCTTTGGTCGTCAGGTGACCAACGATTTTATGGCCATCAATAAGCTCAGTCTGATCTGTCGTGCCCATCAGCTGGTCGACGAGGGACTCCTATACATGTTCGATCGGAAGCTGGTCACCGTGTGGTCTGCGCCCAACTACTGTTATCGTTGCGCCAATGTGGCCGCCATTCTGAGCTTTCCAACAGCCCAAGAGCCTGTTAAACACATCTTTCACGCGGTGCCAGATGATGAGCGTGTCGTGCCCCAAGAAAATGGCACGCCCTACTTTCTATAATTGCCAACAGTTTGTATAGGCATCGAAAATTATAAAAGTATCCCAAATACACACACACATTGATAGATGTTAACCCCCCGAAACACATCTCACAAATGAAAAAACAATATTTATTGAGTTTGCAAGCACTTGAATTGATTTCCTTTGCCCTTTTTCATCCTCAAATAAAGCAATGAAATAAAATACAACATTTAAATAAATTGAAGGCAGTCAATTTTGAAAAGGAAGCAAGAATTTTATACTTAACCAGAAAAAAACACTGAAACAAGCATATTGATTTTATATATTAATGTCAGCAATTATACCATAAAAATAAAAAAATAAAAAGCAATTATATATATAAATTATGGAAAATGTAGTTAAGGTTGAAAAAATTCAATATTTGTTACCGAGTTGGCATAGACAAATTAAGGTGTTTAATATTTTTATGTTTATACAATTGAGTTAAATATATTTTTTGAAATATTTTTATCAAAGTTGCAAGAGTATTAGACTTGATTTTGACATAATGAATTTAATATAATTCAATAAACATTAAAAAGCAGTTTAACAAGTTCAAATCGACATGTCGGCCATATTTATTATATACATTCAGTTACATATATATTTTAAAGATATTTTTTTTTATTAAAGTTTATTAAAGAGCGTTCGACCTAATTTTGAAATAATGAAATTAATATAATTCAAATTTAATTTAAAAAGCAGTTTAACAAGTTCAAATCAATATGTTAGCCATATTTTTTATAGAAATTGAGTTAAATATATTTTTAAGATATTTTTTTTATAAAAGTTGCAATTGTTAGACTTAATTTTGAAATAATTAAATTAATATAGTTTAATAACCATTTAAAAAGCAGTTTAACAAGTTCAAATCAATATGTTTGCCATATTTTTTATATACATTGAGTTAAATATATTTTTAATATATTTTTTTTTTATTAAAGTTTCAAGTGTTAGACTTAATTTTGAAATAAAGAAATTAATATAATTCAATAAATATTTTTGAAAATCAGTTTAACAATTTAAATTTAATAAGTTTGCCATATTTCGTGAAAAGTATATTAAAAGTGTATTTATAAAAAAAAACGCAATGTTAACTATTTTTTCTATAAACCAAGTAAAGCAAAAATGTGTGTAGCTTTAGATAAAAATTGATGTTTATTTTCAGTTGATTAGAGAACACAAAACAGAAGCAAAAGACAGTATTCAATGTCAGCTATTTTACTCAGTTGTTTTCACTTTTGGTTTGAACTGCCAGCGGCATGTCAAATGCCAAACGTTATTTTATAACATTTTAAGTGGGTTGAAAAATAAATTGTTGAAACAAATTGAACAGCATTTTTCAGCTGTCAGCAGTTTAACTTGATGAAGCAAGCAGCAGCCCAAGTGGCCCCCAGTTGCAAACGTCTGACACTAACCACCATCATCCTCCCACCATCCTCCCTCCATCCAGAGAGTGACTGACACAGAGAGCCCTTATTTATTTTTTTTATATATATTTTTTGTAACGCTTCATTTGGCAGCAACGTCAATAATGTGTACAATGTGAAGAGGACTGCTTTTTATGTCGATTTCATAATGTTTTTGATTTAGCGCCTTGGCCCATAAATTGTAACCAGCGTATTTTCTCGTAATGGCAGCCGGAAGTGTCCTTTATGCCTACCATTCTGTGAGCATTAGCTCCGCCATTATTATTTGTGTGTTTCCATTTATCTCTCCTCCACTTACTGCTCTGATTATAATGCCACTTTTTGACACTCGATAAGGTCAATAAATAGAATGGACACAGTCCCTAAATGGCCACGCCCAGTAGAGTCAATTTTGCCCCATGTTTAGCATTTTAATTGGGTCTCTTTATGTATTTTTTATTTGTACATTCCATTTGTGAATACCGCAAATATACAGTAAATAAAATCATTTATTTATTGTAAATATCAGTCATTATTTTAATATATTTTAATATCTCCCTTTTTTATTTGCAGCTTATCGTAAAATTGCAGTACAGTTTCAACAATTCAATGGTAAGTTTTAAATTTCCATTGTTTTTTAATAACATTTAACACATTGCATTAAATTCGTTAATTGCAGCTTAATTTTTCAATATATCTTATCATGTCGAACATATCATTTAATTTTAAATATGGGATTTGGTTAAGTTTATTGATGCCATTATTTATGGTAGGCAAATAGCAATAATTTTCAAGTGAAATGCGCTATAAGATTAATTGTTGAGAATATAGGTTAATAACTTTTTTTTTTTATTCTCAAACACGAATCATTTTGGACAGAATGAGACACTTGGGACACAAACAGCTGTCAATAGTCGATGTGGTTGCTGTTGTTGCCAGTTTTAGGCAACCTTCAGGGGCTGCAACATGGTAAACTTGGTCTTGCCATGACAACTGAAACTCCATTAACTGGCCAAGTGCAATTAAGTCGTTATACAACGTCAGCATCAAGTCCGTCAGAGCCAAGTCCGAAACGTTCATAATTGGCTTTAATTTTTTTGAGGTTTGCACTTGCCAAACAAATGAGGCAACTCTTTCGGTTGCAGCAACGCTTTGTGTGCATCACCCCTCGCCCTCGCCTGTTGATTTAATTACAATCAGAAGCGGAACAAAGACTTGAATCAGCCAAGAATTGCAATTATTTGGTAAAAAATGTGAGGCAGTAAATTTATTTTATTTGTTTCCAATTAGTCGATGATTTTTTATATGATTTCTTTTTTTTTTTTTAATTTTCTTCTCTTTTTTAATGTATAAATTTATTTTTGCTATTATAAGCAAAATAATAATCGTGATAATTGGTTTGCACATTTCAAATAGAGGAATCTAATTGCTGTGCTGCATTTTTTTTTTGATCCCATCGAGAATCGGGAACATATGCTCTGAAATTGCTCCAGTTATATAGGGGCTACTACTTCAGTAAAGTTTATGATGGAGTCTCCGTCACTCTGGCGAGCTGTCCGCCAGTTCATCACAAGGATCTGAGATAATGCGAAACATACGAAGAGTTTTTCTACTAATAATGCTGAGATTTATTTTCGCAAATATTTTTGTTTACTGTAACTACGACAACTTGGTGTACAAATGATGAACAAGAACTGATTTAAAAACCACTGACAATAAAGCTAATTGACGTAAGTCCCCTTAAAAAAAGTAAATTGCTATAAAAAATAAACAAGAAAAGCAATGAAAATGGCTGACGACGCCATTTTACTTTATTTTATTTTAAATCCAACTTTGTTAGGGATTTGCTGTGTGAGTGTTGGTTCTTAGTTAGAGTGCTCCAAATTGAATGCAGTTTGTTGAACTTTCTCTGCACAATTTGTGTTAATAATGCTAAAGGCAAATAACAGCCAGCGAAGAGTTGCAAGCCAATAAGTCGAATGATTTGGTCAATTGGCGTGGCAGCAGCAATGGCAGAAGAACTTGCCACCAGCTGCGAAAAATATTTCACTCTTGGATGTCTATTAAATGGCCAGAGTATCAGTCAGAAGCGAAGAAAAATACCTACATGAAATGGATAAAATATGCAATACAAGACCGAATCCATTCCGAGTAGGAAGCTGAGTTGCAGCTTCAAACTTCAAGTTGAATTCATGTTGTCAACAATAAAAAAAAAACAATGCAGTAAAAAATGTTGCCTGAAATGCGTTCATGTGTAAAAATGCCATTGTTTCGCATTTGGCCGTAAACAAAACATCAAACCGAACGGAACGCAAGAAATACTTTTTTTTTTCCTGTGTATTAAAAACTAGGCGAAAAGGTAAAAATCTTTTAACAAAAGTGAAATGCAACAAGAAACAACGCCTTCTAACACTTGGTGAACACTCTTAGCCGGCAGCTCCTTACAGCTCCATTTTTTTCGTTGTTTTGTTTTCTTCGTTTTTTTTCTTAGACAAGCTGGTAAAGTGCTATTGGGTTTCTGGGTCCTGCTGCTTTTTGCCATTGCTTTTTGCCATATGCAGTCTGGGAAAAAATTCGTAGCTTTTAAAATGAAGCACAACGCAACAAGCGTAAGAAAAACCTGGCAACACGAATGTGGCACAACTAAGTGAATATGTTTGTAGTTCAATTTTTGATTGACTTTATGTCACCCTAAATATTCTGGGCAAGCTATGATTAAATAAAATTTAATATTGATAAAATATGTATATGTATACCGTATATTATGGTCTGTAAGTAATATGGAATAATCGTTTAAAAATCATTGCTTTTTATCTATTTAATTTTATGATTTGGTTGCCTATTAAATAATTCATTACAGCCTATAAAAAATTAAATACTTTGATTATTAAAATATTTATTATTATATTTGACTCTTGGTTTATAAAAATATATACATATATCAATATATACTGCATATTTTGGTCTGAAAGTAATATAGAATAATCGTTTAAAAAGCATTGCTTCTTATCTGTTTAATTTTATGATTTGATTGCCCCTTAAATAATTCAATACTGGCCTATAAAAAATTAAATAATTTGATTATTAAAATATTTATTATTATATTTGACCTTTGGTTTATAAAAATATATATATATACTGCTTTGCTTGGTCTGAAAGTAATATGGAATAATCGTTTAAAAAGCGTTGCTTCTTATTTGTTTAATTTTATGATTTGGTTGCCCCTTAAATAATTCAATACTGGCCTATAAAAAATTAAATAATTTGATTATTAAAATATTTATTATTATATTTGACTTCTAGTTTACCAACTACATTTAAATGAATGACTTGAAATCCTGTTTAAGTATTTTTACAATTGACTTAGATTGCTATAAAAAATTAAATATTTTGATTTTTAAAATATTTATTATTATATTTAACTTTTGCTTTATTAACTACCTTTAAATGAATAACTTCAAATCGTGTTTAAGTATTAAACAATATTTACAATTGACTTAGATTGTGTGTCAACTTCAAAGTATATATTAAATAGACACATTGCATTTGAAGACAAATATAAACTTTGATTTTTCGGTTGAAATTAGTTGAAAACTTGAAATGCCCTTTTGTCTTGTCTGCAGGGCATTTAAAGTTGGTTTTTTTTTTTTTTTTAGTAATATCAATGCAAAAACTTTTCTATGACTTGGCCAGACTTGTCGGGGCACTGCCATAAAATATATACAGCATAACAAAAGCAAACAGACGAACTATTTGGAAGATGTTGTGACAGTGGAGACATGGACAGCAGATGGTACAGTTGAGTGCACAAACTGCCCACAAAATGGTTGACGTCTTTTTTGTTGTACATTGCAGGGGATTTGTTGTTGTTGTTGTTGTTGCTGTTGTTGTTGCTCGTTTCCTGTTTCATAGCAGTTGAATTTTTGGCATGTGTCACCACAGCAAAAGCAAACCAAAATCTTCGCACCACAATTGCTAGGAGTAAAAGCAAAAAACCTTTCCAACTCTCCACAAATGGAAGTGCATTTTCACAAATTCCATTTATGTGAAAGCGAGTCCTTTGCAAAACCAACCAGTTGCCAGTTTCGACAATGCAAACCATTAATAATACAAAATTGCTGCACAAATTGAGCATTGCAAAGTTGTTCCTGTTTGCAGCGAATCCAAAAACTGGCCCATAAATTATTAACTCAAAAAAAAAAAAAATAAAAAAAATCTGTGTTCACTTTGGAATCACAGTTTATAAAATAAAAAAAATGTAGAGCAAGAAAAAACAACTATTTCAAACTTTACGACAAACTGCACCGAAAAAAACGAATAAATAAATTAATAATAATGTTCATTTGGCCAATCAAAGTAAAAAAAAATTAAATAATGAAATACAATTAAATAATGTTTATTATAAATGTGGATAAAAGAATGAGCAAATAATATAATTTGCAATAACTTAATAATTTAATAATAACGCTGAAAAAGTATACATAATTAAACTGAAAGTAAAAGCCAATGATTAAATATGAATAAATATTTAAATCTATTTTATAACTATGAATATATTTAATAAATATTTATATGAAGCTATTTAATATATTTTTTATATCTAGACAGCCGTAAATAGATTTTCATTTCAATAAGCAGAGCTTTAATTGTTTTATTTTCTAACAAAAAACAATATCAACGAGAATTAAGTCAGCAAACAATTGGTTTTTTTTTTTATTGACTAAATATTTATATTTATTTATGTTGATATTGCTTGTAAAATAAATATAAATAATTCTGAGAAGAACAATGCTGATTTTAGCATTGTGTTTTGTTTATTTGTGCTGTTGTTTCTTGCCTTCAGCTGAGTTTTTACAATGTTTGATATTCATTTGGCTAAAATTGTTAGCATGAAAATGTCAGCACATTTACCATTTGTCTGATTAATTGCCAATCATGAATCACTCAAATCGCTTTTAACCTTTTTCACCTGCTGACAGTTGTGATTTCTGTCGGATCGATACGAATGAATTTGTAGATTAACTTTAACCTTTGCCTATATATGCAATATACAAAAATATCTACACATGGAATTTATATGTGTAGTTCTGCTTCTTCTTCTTTTTTCTTGTAATTTGCTTTATACTCGTTTTGCTGCCACTGCTCCATATGGCAGCGAATAAATATTTCATATGTTCAGCTCAATATGGCGTCTGTCGTGCCGCCATTTTGCCATTCGCCATATTTCATTTCCGCTTGGCGTTGGCTTTGTTTGTTCGCCATTTGGCTGCTGCTGTTTGTGCTGCAAAACTCAATTATTTATGCATGTCACGTCATTTGCGACTAACCAACAAACAACAACGCCAACCAGATTCCGAGTTGGGTAAAAGAAATTTGCGCAGAAATTCAAATGTCACTACCAAAGCTGCGGTAACTTGTTTTATTTGTTTATATTTTTATTTTATTTTTTTTTCATTTTACTTTTGGTTTGCTAAACATTTTTCTGCCTGGGGAGGCGTGGCACAGATGTAGGCGCTACTTATTAGATTGCCGTTATGCGTCTGTGTGTGTGTGTGTTGTATGAGTAATGCTTTTAGCTAGATTTATGAGCATGAGGCGTTCACATGGGCGTGGCATGTGTTGATGGCAATTGAATTGTAATTTTTGTACATGACATTTTTATTTTCCTTCTTTTTTTTTACTGTATTTTGTGCGACTTTTGATTAGGCTTAAGCAAGAAAGCAGTTGGTCAGCAGTCAGTCAATCAGGGCAGCCTGTCATCAATCATTTGAAATTGTTTTTAATTTAAAGTTAAGTCAAAAGCTTTCACTCATCCGAATTGGCTCTTTTTTAAAGACTTTTTTTATTTATTTATTTATTTTACACACGCACAGAGCACATTAAGCCAATTCAACGAATTTTATAAAATAAATTAAATCAACACGCGCACACAATAAATTTCTATAAAAACCAAAAAAAAAGAATAGTAAATAAATAAAATGAAGCCGATGCGGCAGCGACTTCAATGAACCGTTAAATTGAATTGTTGTCGCTGTTGTAGCCACATTTAATGCTGTGTTGGGTTTTTGTTGTTGTTGTTGTTGTTGTTGTTGTACCCATCTCTACTTGGTAACCGCACCCAGTTTCAGTTTATCTATGTTATTATTATTATTATATTATTTGCAATTTGCCATTTGCCAAGCAGTTGAAAAAAAAACGCAACGTTTTATGGCCATGCAAATGGAAATCGAAACCCTCCTCCCGTACTCCTCATGTGGCGCTCCAGGGTTGTTTGGCTAAGGGAGTGGAGGAGCTGAATATGTTCATTGTAATCAAGTCATAAATTGCTCAATGCGTTAGGCCGGAACTTAAGCGACGTTCAACCCGTTGCCTAACAACAAAATTGAGCTATTTTGTACGAAGCACGTGCCAAGAGCACACACACAAACACACCACAGACACCACACATACACATTACACACACACACCCAAACACACAAACAGGAACTTAAACACACAAAAAACATACATTGAGCTTTCAATAAGAAGGGATTAAGTTTTAAAGTAAACTACAAACGAGAAGAAATTGCTCGGAATATATATATATATATATCTATTACATATATTTTTTTCTCTGTGTTTGTGTGTCCCAAAATCCAATAAAAGCACAGATCTTATATCTTAGATTTATATATATATATATATATATCTGTGTTCGTTGGCAAACACACTTTAAGTCCGCCTGCCCACTTCTGGCCTGGCCTGTGCGTTCTGGCGATAAGTGTTATTTTCAACTGCCAGCTGTGATTCCCCAAAAAAAAAAACTTCCATGTTACCCATAACGACATGGGCCGCATCTATACCCCACCTCTCCGCCAACCCCCTCGCACCAACAGCCATCCATTTGCTGTATAACCTGCGTCTTTTCTTGTTACATTCTGTGTGTGCCCCAAATGGTGTGTCTGTTTGTGTGTGTGTGTGTGTGTGTGGACCCTTGACTGTATAAGTGTGCACTATAAATTTTCTTATCACAATGGGCCGCCGATAAGACGCTAAAATTTGTCTGCCCTAAGCGTCTGAATTTTGAATGCTTCTATATGTAAGCACTTCTTTTTATTATTACTTCTCTTTTTTTTTTATTATTACTACTTTTTTTTTTATGAACTCTTCCAGCAAAAACTTTTAGCTTCAAACAAAAAACTTTGTTCGAGCGCACTTTCAATCACATTGGTTTTTTTTTTCTTTTTTTTATTTGCTTTTTGGTTGAAGAAAATTATGTGCTACATGAGGGGAAAAACTCATGACTCATTCAGTTCATATCAACGTTAACGGCACTTAACTTTCGCACTTTCAAAAATATGTTTGCAGTTGGTGGAACGGTGCGAGGGGGAAGGGGGATGGGCGCATATGGTTGAGTTTAAGCTTTGGCTTCATCTAATTTTCATAAGGCCAAGTGGAATTTGTACTCAAGAAAATTTACTTCAACCCAACAAACGCCTCAAGTGCTGGGGGACCAGCGAAGCGGCAACTCGAAAGAGACCCCCCCCTTCCCTCCACCCCCTCTTTAAATTATGCCACAGAACCTCAACGTCAAGTGAATCAAGTTAATTTCTTTTGCTTGCGGGTTTCTCCATTTCGAGCATGTCATAAGCAGCATAATTTCAATTGAGCAATATGCAGATTAGGTTATCCACGAGAAAGACCATAAATTCACTTCTCTCATATTTAATATTTGCTCTTTTAACATTTTTTTTAAAATTTTTATTATTTAATTTTATTGTATTTTAACATATTTCTAGTTTGGTATTTTTGTATTGACATTTTTTATTCTTTTCTTTAATTATAAACTTGGTTATCTTTTTATATTAAATATTTAATACTAGATTTGTTTATATTTTCATAAATATTATTTATTACATTTATTAGCAAAATAATTTCAATTGTGAAGTATGCAGATTACTTATTACAAATTTCTAGTTTGGTATTTTTAAATTGACATTTTTTATTATTTTCTTTAAATATAAATTTAGTTATCTTTTTATATTACATATTTAATACTGGATTTGTTTATATTTTCAAATATTATTATTTTTTATTACTAATTACTTAATTACTTATTTACAAAGTTATTAACGATTTTATTCTATATTTAATACATAAGTAATTTATTTATATATATATTTTTTTTATTATTTATATTTAATTCTTTCAGTTTTTATTAGTAAATATTTTATTCCAAACAAACTCTCTTTTTTTTTAATAAGTGCATTTTTATGTACTTAAATATTTGTTCAATATGTTTTTTTTAAATTTACTTATTCATCACTTTATTTTCCAATTGTGAATGTTATTTCAGATTTCACTTCTGACTCTACAGATTATACCTCATTTAACTAAAGTCTTTTACATTTTTTACTGTAATCCTTCACATTTTTATCTTCACATTTTTTCTCTTCTCCCTTCCTCCTCGCCCATAAGATATGCGAGAAATATTAAAAATTATGGAAACTAATTATGCGTACAATTTTATTTATGGGCATTGAATGGAAAACTTATTTTTTAACTTTGCCAAGCAAATTTATGTCACACTAATTTGAAATTTACGCAGTGTTTTTTTTTTGTATGCATTTTCTTTTATTTTTTATTCTTTTTTTTGCTTTTGCGGGTTTCCGTTTTTGTTTTGCTCTTGTAGAATTTTTAATTAAACTTTGCCTCACTTCGCCGTTTCCCATCAAGTTCCACATCAGCGACAGCAAAAGCGCCAGCTGTCAACTCGACTCGTCCGGACTCAAGGCTCTAGAGTCCGGACTCGGGACCTCCGGAGGCGTCTAATGGAGGTGCGTGTTTCTGCAACCGTAACTTGGCCGCGCGACACTGTCAACATTTGTTGAACACAAAATTTCAGTTTAGCATTTTACGCTTGAAGCGTTGCCTAATGGTTACTGCGTTTGGGTTTGAATTTGAGTTGCTAAAATGTTGGCCAAATGAATAATGCATTTTTATCCACAATTCAGCGTTACCAAAGTTTTAATATGCAGTTGTCCACCATCTTCCCTGGCTGCTCACCTGTCAACTTTTCAATTCGCATCACAAACTTAATTACAAGCGATGCTTGCTTTGTGAAAGTTTTATTTTTTTCAATGCAAATTGTCAATAGTTTTCTTTACTTTGTCTTTAACAATTTTTTTTATTTTAGTTTGTTTTTTATATATTTTTTTGTTGTTATTTTTTGTATTTACTTGTTCTTTTGCTTGTTGGCAAAGTTAAAAGCCAAACAACTTCATTCATATGCATAAACTGCAATCAAAAAGTTTGCCCTGCCTTGCCTGCCTGCCTGCCCTGCCTGCCTGCCTGCCTGCCTCTCCCATTGCGTTGGCAAAAGTATTTTCAATTTTTAATAATCGTGGCTTATATGGCGGCCGCCTTACCAGCCAGACAGCCTGGCATCAAACGACGCAGCTGCAGCGCCCGTCCATTGCCAATAACTGTGAATGCTAAAGTAGATAAGCGATGCAGCAGTCGATGCTCATAGCGAGTGCAAGTGTATGGGCAGCGAGGGAGCATGAGGGGCACAGATTGAGAGCACAGCAATAATAAATTTTATGGATCTCTTGCGAAGCACATATTTTTATGGCCAAGAAGTAGTTGGCTTACATGAATGCCCTTACAAAATGCTGAGAAAAAGTAAGCACAATTTGAAAATTAATAAATATTGCTAATTTCTGTATTGTTGGAGAATAATTGTTTTTTTTCTTGTTTCTTGTGATATGATTGATACTTGATTGATTGAGATTTGTAGTTCAAGATAATTAAGATTAGGCAACATAAATTTTATCTGCCTCTTGAGAGTTTTGAAAAACCAAACGAAAATATAAATGATTGTCTTATTTGTAAATGTACAATATAATTGACTATATTATTTTTTCTATTGTGTTTGTTAATTCTGCCATATCACAGAAATATATATTTCCTAAAAATATGAATATAAATTAGCATAAGAAATGCATGTTTTTGTATAGTCAAAGTTTTTGCTTGGATTATTTGTTACACTTGGGCTCATTGCTGAAGTTGCTCTGCCGTTTGGCCTAGTTCGCATTTGTTCACATCAGAAATTTAAGTTTTATGCACATATGCGCATTGCATCCAAGTTTATGAAGCTTTTCTCTATGCACTTGGCTGTGCCTGTTTGCCAATCGGAATTTTAGCTTGGAATGCTCGTGTCATAATCTTTGACAACTATCTGCATTTATGTGGCAAGCCAAAAGGGGTTTGTTCCTGCTGCAGTCTCGCATTTTGATTTGCTGACTGGACGAGAGTGCAACAGCTGCCAACTGTGGTTTCCGCACCACTCACTCCAATCCACTGCTTGGCATCTGTTTGGACCGTTTGCTGCTCTTTGTTTGCGTTTAATATGGCCAACAGCTAGTATGGCAGCGCGGGGGGTGGCAAGGAAGAGGGAATAAATTTCAACTGTTTGTTTGTTGGTTGGTTTTTGTGTGCACACATTTTATTTTATGATTTCTGGCTCGTATTTCGTTATTCTTCGCATTGTTGCGGTGCGCACAAAGTTGCCGACATTAAGTGAAATTGAAAACTGCTGTCAACTTTGATCTTGTCTTAATGTTTCTGGCATGTCCAATTTCAAAGAAGCTTCCATCTTAATGTTTTCTTGATACTTGCGGTCGTTTTGTCATTTGGCTTATATTAAATATTGCTGCGGTTTTAAGTCCTTAGATGGCCAAAGAGATGCCAGACCAGATTGCCCACTTTGTAGCCACAAAGTGCTGCATAATTGATGTACTAGTCGCATGAGGTACATCATTTTACAATTTATTTGCATATTTGAAAATATATATATATTTCAATTGTCGATGATATTTTCATTGCAGTGGTGTTTACATTATTATTGTTATTGCTGGCTGCTGTTGCTGTCAACAAATATTTGCCAACATGTACTAAATAATTCAGAGCTTATTGACGGCTTTTGCAGCGGAACTTCATTGAATGTGGTTTTCCACTTAGTTGTTGTAAACAATGTAACCACAATATGCTCAAAATCTCTCACATTCAATATAAAATCAATTAAAACGATTGACAGGCAATTTCATTGCGGCTTAATCTGGCCAAAGCCTATGCTTTTAACACAGCACTCATACGCCCCGTATAAATGGGGCATATTGACCCAAAAAGCGTTAGCTCTTTCCTTCACTGATTGATGTGCAAATAACTTGACTATTGATTTCAATTTTAACAATTGCAACAACTTTGCAGCAAATGCTGCATAAATATTTGCATTGCTCTTAATGCTCGTGCAACATGCTAAATTAAATTTATTCTATTTTATCGGATCACAAGGTATCTGTGCAAAATAATTAAATTTTCATTTATAAATTCTAGTTTTCTTAGTTGCTATGTTCACTGAATTTAATCTAATTTCAAATCCAGCACAACACTGACTGCAACAATAAACATGGTTAATTAACTTAGCTGCTCGCCAGTGACATCTGCTCTATTGCATTTGTTAGAAAGCTTTGTTTTAGCTTTTACTCATTGATTTAAAGTTGTTGAAATGAGAGTTTGCTAGACTTTTTGCTTTCATTATTTAAAGGATTTATATTTAACTGGGATCTGTTTGAGCATTTGCCAATTTGTGAAGTCTATGAGTAAATACGGAATAGTTTGCAAGAATTTTTGCTGTCATTATATAAAGTATTTATTTTTAACTGGGAACTGTTTGAGCATTTGCCAATTTGTGAAGTCTATGAGTAAAGACGGAGTATGAAAAAATCACTATATTTGCGCTTAAAACTTTATTTAAGACTCAACCTAAAATAATATTTTTAACATGCTGGGACACAACTTAACTGTCAACATTTTATATGATGATATTAAAGATAGCAAACTTTTCTATATATTCTGGTTAAGTATTTTTAATATATTTTTTATTAATATATCAAGCTCGATTCCAGGGTATTTCTTTAAAAGAAAGAATAATGTTTCTATGCCAAACTTAGATTTTATTTGTTTGAGCATTTGTCAATTTTTGAAGTCTATAAGTAAAGCCGTAGTACGAAAAAATTACTTTATTTCGCTTAAAACTTTATTTAAGACTCAACTTAAAGTTAGATTTTTATCACGCTTGGACACATTTCGTTTTAAGTCATACAACTTTGCTGTAAATATTTAATACTGAGCTGAAGATGATTTCAAATATAGCAAACTTTTCAATATATTTTGTATTTTAATTGTATTTTTTTTTTTTTATATATTTTTTAAAAATTTTTAATAAATTTTTTATACATTTTTTATATATTTTTTTAAATTTTGTTATATATTTTTTATTAAAATATCAGGTTTGATTCCAGCTTATTTCTTTAAATGGAAGAATAATTTTTGGATGGTTACTTTTAGTCTATAGCAAACTTACATTTTATTTGCACTCCGCATATATTTAAAAAAAAAAAATACTATCATTAATAGGATAACTTCCAGTCGTGCATATTTCGCATGTGTTTTCTTATTTAATTTATTTTTTCCGCTCGTCCGTGCAATTTTTCACATCATGCTGACTGTTTTTTGTTGTTGTTGTTGTTGTTTTGTGCTTTTCATGTGGTTTGGCTAGAAGCATCGCTGTTGGCATATAAATGAACAAGAGGCAGCTGAATCTATATAGCATTTAGTTCACTTGCACGAGTAATTTTCAACATTCAACTGCCAACAAAAAAAAAAAAAAATGGGTTTAAAAGGAACATTCGACTAGAGTTTATTTCATTTCGTTTCGTTTTGTTTAATTAAAAAACCAATTTGAGTTGCGAGTGAAACTGACGGCACCGACTCAGTAAAAATAATGCACAGTGATGAAAAGGAAAAAAATATTTGGTTTTTTTAAAAATAAATACAAACGATGTTAAATAAAAATAAGCTAGAAAAAAAAGAGAAGGCTGCTTTGAAAACATCGAAAGCCGTCTTTTATCAGCTGCAACGCAAAACGTTTTCGTTTTCAAAGCCTTTTGGCCAAGTGCGCAGTTTTCTTGAGCTGAAAGCAAAACATTTTCTCAAGTGCGCCGGCAACACTCACTCTTCATTCCGTTCCTTACTCCTCACTCTTCTTATTTACCGGAAAGTAGGCAACACAATTTGGTCACAACAAAATGCCGCTTAATGTTCCGTGTCCTGAGCGAGTGAGTGTAAGTCTGTGTGTGTATTTGTGTTTGTGTGTTTGTGTGTATGTGCAGCCACCTGTGCACTTCCAGGGTTGGCCTGTAACGGGAAGGCAAGTTTTTTCCATCGATTTTTTTCTTAAACGGAAAAGTTTAGCTTCAAATAATTTCGATACACTGCGGCAACCTGCAAAACTCAGCCATGCAACAACTACAGGCAACAACAACAACAATAGCAACTGACGACAATTGCACAACAACAACAACAACAACAACAGCACACAACAATAACAAACAACAACAGTAACAACCCCCGATGTTTTGAGTACTGTTATTTCCCTCTACCCCAAAATCTACTCAGCAGCGATAAATTCCCGGCGTTTTTACGAGCTTAACTCGGAATGCAGGCGTACAGTCTGTGTGTGTGTGTGTGCGCGCGTGTGCTTATAACATTAACATGCACTGCAAAAAAAAAGCAGTATGTGAAAATGATTGCAAACATAAAATAAAACAAAATATTTATGTGCATTTTTTTTTGTAAATCAAATAAATCAAAATTCAATTTTCAATGTTGCAAAAAGCTACTTTTGCTATCAAAATTCTACTATATATATTTAGGGCAATTCAATGTTCACATTTTTTTTTGGTTAGTATTCTGGCTGTGTGCCAAGTGTAAGTGACACCCCACAAATGGCCAATGTTGGGGTTGTTTTTTTTTTTTTTTTTTTTTTTGGCTCAGCGTCTAACACAATTTGCGCTCTACAAAACTGGCGGCATTTCAACGCATTTGGATGCGGCCAAATGTTTTGGGTGGTGGCATGCGGCTTGGTGGCATGCGGCGAGTCTATGCTAGACTGGGTGGGCGGTGACTGTTACTTAGTGTTGGTAAACGAGTGCAACTGTTTTTGATTTTGTCCCGCATTTGCGTGCGTTGCAGCTTTTAATTTATGTATTCTCAATTTATTCACCCGTTTTTTTTCTTTCTATTTTCTGTTTTCTTTTTGCATTCGTTTTTTGGTAATGTGGACAAAATTTAATTGCGTTCATAAATTTCATGCTACATTCACATAAAATTATTTTTTTTATATTTTATGGTTTAGTTGGTAATATTACCGCTTACATTAGCTTTAAAATAAATCACAGTTATTGTCTGACTGACCCACTTACGAGGTATTTAGTGTTTTTTGCTGCAGCTCTTAAATATTATCTGCCCCAACTAACTTTTTACTTAAAGTTATGTTTTTTTTTTTTTTTTTTTTTTTGGTTGTCTTACGTGCACTGGCTCTGGAAATTGAAAAACGTTGCCGTACAAGACACGTATTACCTCGGCACATGTGTAAATCCAATTCAAAACATGCCAACTTTTGCTGCTGCAGCAATGCACACGAATTTATTTTTATTTATTTTTTTTTTGTTATATTTCGTTCTGGCGAAAAACACGTTTAACATCTGAGATGAGTTCTGTCTGCTCTCGTCTGCCAGCCCTGGTGGTTTTGGCCCTGTGCACTTGTCACGTGCCCTCCAATCCCCCCCCAAAAAAAAAGAACACAAAACAAACTTTGCCACCCTTTGTAAATTTTTGTGTTGTGTTTGATTTTGGTCAAAGAATTTGGCTGCAGCTGAATTCCAAAGTGCATAAAAATATTTGCTACAAAATTCAACCGTCGAATTATGCAAATGAAGCGAGTGCTACTCCAAATTGTGCCAGTCATCGTCTCATTTTGAATCGCAAATATATACATTAACATAAATATGAATTTTAATAAAAAAAAAAATACGAAGAATTTTAGCGGTTGGCGGTTAGACTACCTTCCTGACTAGCTGCCACAAAATGTTGCTCGCAATCACTGTGACAACCAAAAAGGACTCCTTTTTGCCAACAATATTGCAGTGTGTTTGCTTTGTTCTCTGCCCGCTTCATTTAACTTCAAAAAGCCACTGATGGAGCATACAAAGAGAATAAAACAAGTTTCCCTGCTCCTAAATTAGAATGAGTGGACTTCAACCACTTGACGGCGCAATGCCAAAAGTATCTGTGTGTATGTGTGTGTGTCTGTATGTGAGTTAAAGGGGATGCGCTTCTAGGTATGCACACCCGCCTTCAAAGGCAGCTCAAGTACCATTTAGCATATTTTGGTGGCACGTAGACTATGTGGCTGGCATTCTAGTGGCCTCTAATGGAGCCAATGTCGAAAGTCGTGGCCACAATGCACGGCGAGAACTCTGCTCTTAACCAGATAAATGCAGTTAAGTGGAGGTGCGCGCTTAGCGTAGCATAATGAAGCAACTGAGGATAATTGTACAAATTAAATACCCTTTAAAAATATAATACTCTCTTCTTAGGAACAATAAGAAAATTATGTTGCAAAAGATACTCGTAAAAAATTAATTATCATTTCAATCATGTAATATAACATTATATTCTTTTGATTAATAATTAAATTCTATTGCAAAAGGTGCTTATAGAAATTTAATACCCTTTTAAACATATAATATAATATTTTATTCTTTGGTTTGATAACAAGTTGATGTTTTAAAGTTACGTGTAGAAATTAAATGCTCTTTCAAACATATAATAAATAAAATTCTGTTTATAGAATCAATAATAAAATAATGTGGCAAAAGATACTAATTGAAATGAAATACCCTTGCAACAATAAATATATTAATATCTTCTTCTTAGATCAAATAAAATATTGTTGCAAAAGATACTCGTAGAAATAAAATGTAAAAAAACTTTATTCTCTTCTTAAAATCAATAATAAAAATAATATTACGAAAGATACTTATGGGTATTAAATAATTTTGCAAACAATTAATATATTAATATCTTCTATATATAAATTAATGTTGCCAAAAATACTTGTAAACTTATAACATCATATTTTATTTATTGGATTAATAATAAATTAATATTGCAACTGATACTTATAGAAATGAAATGCTCTTTCAAACATATATGTAATATTTTATTTATAATAAATTATGTTTGCAAAATATACTTGTGGTTATTAAATACCCTTTCAAACATTAAATTTATTATTCTGTTCTTCTTAGATCAATAATAAATTAATGAAATGGAATTTACATATAATATTTTCTTCTTAAAATCAATAACAAAATAATATTGCAAAAGATCCTTGTGGAAATAAAATACCCATGCAAACATTTAATTTAGAATTCTGTGCTTAATATAAATAATAAACTTCGAACTATTGCTTTGAATGTTTATAAAATTGTTCAACAGTGTAGTGAAATGCAGAGTAAGTGATTAAATAAATATTTAATTGTAATTAAATTTACATTATATATTTAAATTATATAATAATATTGCTGTGACAGATTCTATTCGCATATTGATGCTACTGAAATACATAATAATTATTTTGGCTCAAAGAAACATTTTTGTTAAAAATACTTGGATTTCGACGAATTGCTGAACTTGTCTTCCTAAATATAAAACTTGAGAATTAAGGTATGAAAAGCGCATTTTAAATTCACGCCAAGAGTCGACTCAGGGACGGGACTCAGAGACGCATACCAAAGACACAAACTGAGTTTAAAAAAAAAAACACACACACAAACACACACACACATACGCACACTTGCGAGAAAACCATAAAGTGGCTGTTTCATTTTGCGTTAAAGTCCTGCGAACGCGACAAATTGCCCAAAGTGGTTGGTTGTGGTGTGGAGCGGGTGACAGGATGGAGCTGTCGTGCTAGCGATAAACAAAGCAAATGCCCCAAGGGAGGGGGGGGAGGAAACCCAAAAGAAATGTTAGCATCTGCATTTATGACTTTTGCTGGCAGGCTAATCTGATGCTGAGCATGTCAAGACAACCCGAGAAGCCAACCCCTCGAAGCGGGAGCTAAGGAGCTAAGGACAGCTAAAGAGCACATGGCTGTCTCTCGGCTTAAGGACACACAAAAGCGACAGAGGCAAACATGTAAAGATTGTAATTAACATAAAATTAATATCAACATGTTGTAGCAAGTCCTTCGCATCACAGGACATGGGAGCAGAGACGCAGAGGGGAAGGCAGCTGACAGTCGACAGTCGACAGTCGACTGTAAGCCGGACTGTTGACAGAGCTGAAGACTACACAATCCCGAGTACATATGGGATATGCATACATATATGCATTTACCGTTGTTTGCTTTTACACACTTTAGGGGAGGAGCAGAGGAGCAGAGGAGCTGCTACTGCTTTTGGTTTTATGTATCTCATCTCATCCGTTGTATCCTGTCCCACAACAAGAACAATCTTTGCAGCTCTCCAGAGCTCTGTCGAAGGCACAAATAATTTGTTTTCACTTGAGTATCTTAAAATTTGAAGTTTTTGCACTCAGGTGTATGCCAAACTTCAAAATTGTTGCCAAAAATGGTAAACAGAGCTCAACTGAATTGGCTTCAGGCAATTTTAAGCTTATGTCTTTAAATGACACAAAACCCATAAAGTATTTATTTACAGTAAGAAAATATATGAATAAAAGCTAATCTGGTTTAAATTTTATTAAGTAAAATATCCAAATTTTAATCACTGGAAAATGTTTGCAAACTTTGGTTTACTCTAGGAAAATGCATAAACCGATCACTTAGATAAATCCCCTGAGAGTTTAATTTTTTTTCATGAAAAAACAAAATGTGAAAATTTGTTCATTTTCTCTCTTTACCTGTTGAAAAACCAGGAGTTTTCATTCTATCACGTTTTGGCACGTAACTAAAACTCAAACGTGTTAATTCCCAGGTTTACAGGCCAATGTGCAATTACCAATAACATTTACTCAACGGCTTTTACAGCACATTTGCCACAAATGAGTAGTTACAATTTTTAATTACACGTGTAATAACAAATTGTTTTTTATTTTTACATGACACGCTGGAAATGAGGGCTCAAATAACACAACCTGAACATTTTGGCCAGCTGGCGGTTTGTTTAACAAAACGCAACATTTTGTAATAAAAATGCAGCAGAGGCAACAGCGACTCATAAATGTTAACGGTTTGTGGTGTTTCGCATTTTTTTTTTTGTTAATATTGTTGTTGCTTGCAGCAGCAGCAAATCCCGGCCGCGGAACACGCAATGCATGTGGCGGCAACCAACATACCTGGTTGCCATTAACGGTAGTCATCCTCCATAGTTTGCCTATAATTATGCATGTTGCGGCTCAAAGGCGCGACACATAAAGCAAACGCCAGACAAAGACGACAAACGGGATTCTATGGATACGCATATGTGTGTGCCCATTTGTGTGTGTATTTTTGTGTGTGTATTTTTGTGTGTGCCTGTGTATATACATCCGAATGCAGTTGCTCCCGTTGGGCAACATTTGCTTTGCGGAATACGCGACGCCGCTTTAATTGCGTCAGCGGGTGCTACACTTGCCACATGGCAACAATTGCTTGCAACACAACTCTGTTGTCGGTCTGGCAACGCATTTTTTGTGCACAATTTAATTAATTTCCTGAATTAAATTCGTTAATTAACTTTAATAAAATGCAATATGTTGCTAGGCAAATATAAATTAAAAAATAAATAAATGAATAAATTAAACTCAATTTCTAAAATAATAAATAAAATTATTTTTGATAAAGTTAACTAAAAACATGAACATTTTTTCTTCGTATTTGTCTTTATATACAATTTACCTAAAATTGTAATAAGTGAATTTTGCGCCAAATGAGGCACATAGCAATTTATATTTATGTTGCCAGGGAGACATATTTGTTGTGGCAATATGTCCTTCATACTCCCGTAGAGGAACTTGAAAGGCAGAACCAATGGACAGCAGTGAGTACTCCTGTTTTCTTGGGCTCAAGCGGATTTTCAAGCCATAGAAATGGTGGTTACTTCGTGAGTAAAATCTGAAGCCCAAGAAATTGCACATTTCGCTTGTGTTTAATTTAAATTAAGGAAGAATTCAGTTGTACTTTGGATGATTGGATTTATTGGATTTTATTGAAAAACAAAAGATTGTAAAATAAAAAAGCTTAGCAAAGAAATAAAATTTGAAATACATTTGAAAAACAATTTTTAATTTATTTTATTTGTTTTTTTTTAGCAACGAAATATAATTTGAAATACATTTGAAAGACAATTTTTAATTTATAATATTTAATTTTTTGCGCTTGTTAAATTAAGATACTAAACATGCTTAGTTTTGGCTAAAATAATAACTTTTTCCTGAGAGATATGTTAACAATATTGTCGGATTAGCATTTATACAAAACTTTAATAAAATCAATATTTTTTTCTTTCTCATTTTGCACTTAATTCAATAACAATGCCGATTTGAAAAGAAATTGCATATTTAAACACTTTTTCAGCAACTTTTGTGCGCGTAACAATTTATCTAATTTATTTTCAAATCATTCTCATTACAGCTCATATGATAACTAATCACGAGGAAAATAACACTTCAATTTTATGTAGAGAAAGAGCAATTTATATTAAGTGCTAAAAATGCGACAGCAATCAACAAACGCTGGGCGTTATAATGAGGCATATCAGAGAGCAAATAATATTGGCAACAACAAAACAAATCGCATAACAATGAGCATCACTTAAGCAAATAGAAAATCAACGCACAAAATCAATACAAAATCAATACAAATAGCTGTGGAAATTTTCCTGTCAATATTTGCTGACAGCGGAGAGGAGAGGAGAGGAGAGGAAATCGTGTCGAGCGAACAAAAGCGTGAGAAAGGACAAACAAACAAACAAGGCGACAAAATAAACAAACTTCATTTCAAATGGGTGGCAAAAGTGGTGCCAATACCAGTGGTGGTGGTGCTGGTGGTGGTCCTGGTGGTGGCGGTGGTGGCAGTCTCAATTCAAGCATCTGCAATTCGGTGATGACGAATGCAACCGCAGCCAGCAACAGTCTCAGCCAACAGCAGCAGCAGCTTCAGGCCAAGTACATCAAGTCGAAACGGCATCAGAGTCGTTATACCAATATGCAGCATTCTGGTCACGATTCCAGCAGCTATCTGCATCTCAATTCGCTCTGGTCGATATGGTATGGCGTTCTGCTAACACTTTTTCAAGGATATTTGGCTATGCATGGCGCCTACAGGTTCCTCGGTAAGTGAAACGCATTTGTCTGCGGAAGCCATTTAAATAATAAAAAAATGTATTAACTAAAAGAATTTAATTGTTTTTATAGTCAAGGTTTTTGTTAATTTGTATTTGTAGTTAAAGGAGGGAGACAGAAATATTTAGAGAGAGAGAGAGAGAGATACATAAAAAAAGAATGGTATCAGTTTGAAAGTTTTTATAGTCAAGTTTTTGTTAATTTGTATATGTAGTTGAAGGAGGAAGACAGAAATATTTAGAGAAAGAAAGAGAGAGATATATAAAGAAAGAAAGGCATTAATTTCAAATTTTTAAAGTAAATAATTTTTTTTTAATCAACGAGTCAAGTTTTTATAGTCAAGTTTTTGTTAATATATATTTGTAATTGAAGGAGGAAGACAGAAATATTTAGAGAGAGAGAGAGAGAGAGAGAGAGAGATACATGAAGAAAGAAAGGCATCAATTTCACATTTTTAAAGTAGATAATTTTATTTTAATCAGTGAGTAAAGTTTTTACAGTCATTTTTTTGTTAATTTGTATTTGTAGTTGAAGGAGGAAGACAGAAATATTTAGAGATAGAGAGAGAGGAATAGATAAAAAAATAAAGGCATCAATTTCAAATTTTTAAAGTAGATTTTTTTTTTTAATCAACGGTTCAAGTTTCTATAGTCAAGTTTTTGTTAATTTGTATTTGTTGTTAAAGAAGGAAGACAGAAATATTTAGAGAGAGATAGATGAAGAAAAATTAAAAATTTCAAGTAAATAATGTTTTTTTGAATTAGCGAATCAAGTCCAACCAAATTGGTTATCCGGTTCCGGTTTTGGTGCTGGAGTCACATCCATTCTTTTACTCTTTGTTAACACATTTATATTTAATAAGATTTTTATTTAATTTAATAGATAAACAGATATAATTACAAGCGTTAATTTTTTTTGTTAAGTTAAAATAGCAGTCGAGTTAAAAATTGAGTTAAGCTTAAACAATTACAGCCAAAAACATTTTACCAAACTCTTAAAACTGACTTTAAATATTATGATTGATGGACATATAAAATTATAATTTTTTACAGGCTGTTCGCTGATACCCTGGAAAATTGAGCCGGTTGCCGAACTTAATCTGCAGATTGTACTCTCCGGAGTGGTATTTATACTGTTGCCCGTATTCTTTACATCGGCGGTATTCAAGGTGAGTTTACCTATATTAAATTGGCAACAGCTGAGCTCTTAACTCAATTTGAACGAGGCAAAATTAACTGTGTGTTTGCGGTCCCTTGGGTGGTTAGTGGGGAGGGGGTGGCTGAACAACAACAGACGCTCGTTGCAGGATAATGCAATTTTCGTCTGTCCTTTTGTTTGTATATCGACTATTTTAGTGGCATTATTTTCGTTATTAAATTCATTTGCGAGCAACACACAATGTACGCTTCAGCTTCTGGCCACTTTCTGACTTGTGCTGTGCCACAAAATGGCTGCCAATGTGAAGACTGCAACACATGCACATACACACAAATACACACACACTCACACTCACTCACACACACACGTTTGTGTTGGTTATCCTTTTCAGTTTGTGTCCCTGCTTTTATCAGCATAATAAATGCAATTATTGCTTTTTCATATTCCATCTCATTCTGACGCTCAGCTCGCCATTTCTTTCTAGCTCCAGCGAATGCATTCTCTTTATATTTATTGTCTATTTAAAGTGCATGGCAGACGACGGTCCTGGCTAAAACTCGATAGAAAAACACAATAACTTTGCAAACGGCTTTCTTTTTTTCACCCTATAAATACGAGTATGTAGGAAAGGGGTTGGTTGGCGCATCAGTTGATTTGTGTAGATTTTCTAAGCAAATGCATTAGGATTTCAAACGATTAAAATGTGCTTTTAGACTGCATGTATTTTTATAATATTATTTCTTTTTTTTATGAGAAAAGACACAAAGCAAAGAAATTAAAAAAAAATATTTCTCAAATATTTATAGAATTTTTCTGAGCAACGTTTTTTTTTTTTAATTATTCATATCAAATTGTATCAAAATAATTTCCAAATATGATATATTTTTTTTTGGATTAATATATGCATTTTGTTTTTTTTTTATAAGCAGTATCTAAAAGTCGATTGTACTCAACTTGAGCACTCAACAGTACTCGGTTGAGGATCTCTTGCAACATGCTGCATAAAAGCCACTTAAAGTGGCTTGCCACTCTTTAACTTAAAAGACAGAGAAACGAAGCTGCAAGCTGCAGATATCGTGCACAGTTTATGATTTTGCAGCGGGTGGGAAGGGGTGGCAACAACAGATTGTCCTTTTTCTGCCATTTTGAGTTAGTGTTTGGTGTGTTTGGTGTGTGCACAGCCAGAAGGAGCCACACACAAAACAGTGTCTGGACATGTTTTGCAGCCTGTGGGGTTTTTCCACAAATAATTGGCTGGTTTTTGTTGGCAACTAAAAAGCTGAAGCAGGCACACCACAACACACTGCAACACTGCAACACAACAACAGGAATAGTATTATTGAGTAACGAGTAGACGAATAGCTTTGCCATCAAAATGCGTACTCCATTTTATGTAAATAAGTGGACAGACCACAACGATGCATACGAAACTCTAGCCGGGAGTGGACCAAAGTGTCGGACAGTGCACTGCGGCAGGAGGCAGCAGGAGCAAGGAGTGGGATAGTTGGAGCAGGACTTTATCACATGACGGCCTTTTAATAAAGCTTGTGGCCATTGCCAATTTATTGAGTTCGTCAGACTCGATTCACAAAATCGTTGCACAACATTGGTCATTGACGCGTGTCTATCAGAGCATTGCCAGGAACCACACACAGCTGTCCAGTTGCTGCCACAGGCACAAAACCATCTTTTGTCCAAAATACGCTCAAGCGCTATGCCCAATTATTGCAATTCATAGTTTTTGTGCAATGTTTTTTTTGTCTATTCGATTCAATTGGTTTCATAATGTCGAGTGTCAAACTCAAATGGCACAGACTGTGGAAAAAAGTGGTCAGATATGGCTAATACAGTTGGAATTTGACTGGATTCTCTTCTCTCATGCATAACAACTATATTGGTAGAATGTCAAAGTTCAACTTCATTTTTAAATTGGTTTTGTTTGCTTAATTAACAAACTTTCATTTTAAGTAGCTTTTTCTCTTCGCTGTCAGGCAAAAGTTGCTTGATAAAACTTGACAAGAAATTATAATTATGGCACATTATATATATAAACATATATATATTATTATTATTTATTTGGGGTTTTGTGCACTGCGACCTAATTGGTCTATGGTGCCCCCTTCCGAGCTTATAGCTCCTCCATCAACCCCAGTTCCTGAACGAATGTCAGGATCTTTGATGGGTCGAGGGCTGCTATGTCTTTGACATTCACAGCATGCATCCCACGAATGCTGCATCTTCTCCTGGCAAGGGCGATGCATCCCGTTAGGATGTGAGTTGAAGATTCCTTCTCGATCTCACAAAACCTGCATTGACTGCTGCTACAGATACCCATTTTGTACAGGTGGGTTTTTAGTCTACAATGTCCTGTCAGTAGACCGACAAGTATCCTTAGCCTATTCCTGCCCATGGATATTATTAGCTTAAATCGTTTATGATTATAGCCGCTCGAAAGACTTTTGGCCTGTCGGAGTCCCGGTGCTTCCTCCCAGCTCCGCAGTCTCCTTTGCATTTCTTCATTCCTGACTTGCAGCCGCATTGTGTGTTTACCTATGCCACAAAACGGTTCAGGCCCTATAAGGGGCCTGTCTGCTCATCCGCTGCTACGTTCCCTGCTATTTCCCTGTGCCCGGGGACCCACCTTAGGGTGAGTCTGTTGTGAGCCCCGAGTTGGTCAAGTTTGGATCGTACCTCTTGGACTAATTTTGAAGTTACCTTCGTCCCATTTATTGCATTTATTGATGCTACACTATCGGATAGGATAGATATATCCGCTTTCCGATAGTTGCGCTTTAAATTGCATTGTATATATATATATATATATATATATTAGAATATCATTTGTGAGGTCATATTAAAATATTATTTAATTCACTCCAATTGTGTAATAAATAAAAAAAACACAACACTGTAAAAAACTTTGGAATTGAATTGAAAACGGCTGCAATTGTTTGATAGCCATCGCATTTTCTTGTACTTTGTATAGTCCAGCGAGGCGTTGGCACTCTTGATCCAGTCGAGAAAGTGCGAAACATTTGTATAGACGCCGGGAAAAAAATAGCGACCGCAGTCTACTCCCCACGATATGATGCCCGCCAGTGTGTCGTGGCAGACGAGCGGTCCACCCGAATCCCCCTTGCAGGCATCGATGCCACCTTGCAGCCAGCCGGCACAGAGCTGCGTTTCTGGCATATACACATAGATGAGATTGCACATATTGTGAGGCACTATTGGCACCGCTGCCTGTTGCAGCTCCCTGGCATTGTTGCCCCAGCCACTGATGTAGCACATGGTCTTTTCGGGATATGGCTGGTCTGTCAGCGGCAGTGGCCGAATTGTCGGATATTGATATGGAATTAGACTATTGAGGAACACTAGAGCTATATCATTCTCAAGCGTCAGCGGATGAAAATGGTCGTGCCCGATAATCTGTTGCACCAAATACACCTGGGTTAAAGCCTCCACCTGGTCGAGCATTCTGCTGCCGGCCACAACCACATAGTTCTCGGGTCTCCTATATACGGCCGGAAGTGTCTCATTGCTGTAGAGCAGTTGGAGAGGTTGGATTTGGATTCTATATATATATATATATATATATATTCTGTACTTATACTTACATGGCAAAGCAATGGGCCGCCGAGCAGATCACACGTTGCGTTAATACCGAACCACCGCAAATATGACCCAAGCCAAATCTTTGTTCATGGAATGCTCGGATGCGTATGGAGACCATATAGGGCACATCCGTAATGTTAACCAAATAGCCGCCAATTATTTTCGCATGCGTCCCATTGGTGTCTGCACAAACATATATTATTAATAATATTTATTTATTATGTAATTTAATTGCTAGTTTACCAGCAGCAGAAACTGTCAGGAATAGTAAAAATATTATTAGCACTTCAAAGGATAACATTTCTTACAACCCTCGCTTGAAACTTAATTAAAACTACATTTATTTTGGGCTTTGACAAAACTAAAATGTGAATATTAATTTAATTATCCGTTGAGAACTTTTTTCTAACTATAATTTAAAATTTGGTTTAATTTATTTTATTTGTTATTTTGACAATAAATCAAAATAAAAACTAACAAAAAAAACTTGACAAATGCAATAATTTTTAAGGTTTTTTTCATTGCTATTTAGGCAAACGACCTTAAATATTTTTTACATATTTGTTTAAACATATATTAAAATATTTAGTTCTTAAACCACAAATGCACTGCAATTTGCAAAGGATGAAATTTACAGTTAGCAACTTAGCTAACTGAAATTTCATCATTTTTTTTTTTTGGTAATAAAACTAAAAGCCACATACATTAACCACACCAAATGTGCATAAATATGTGGAACACTGAATTTGCCAGGGGCTAGAAGCAGTTGCCTCATGCAGCGGGGTAACTACCTCATGATGTGTCTGCACCCGCCCCTGCTGTATTTGCCCTCTGTTCCCCCTCGTTTATGGGGGGAAAAAGAGAACGTTTGCCGTTTATTTAAGCTGGCTTCAGGAACTCTGCGAGTTGGTACCCTTAAATGCATAATCTCTTTGGCTAAATGGGTGTCCATTTGCCATCTTCCTCACACACACACACACACATACATACACACATACACACACTATTCTGCAGCTGGTGTTGTGTGCGTGAGCACTTCAAAATGCGTTTCGCTTTTTGCAAATTGCGCTTTTGCAAATGTAACGTGTCGAAAAGAAACCAAAAAAAAAAATCTAAAAACGTATGCAATAACAATAAAAGTGCTCTTGTCAAGAGTGCTTGACTATCAGATACCCTGTACTTAACTTCAGCTTAATTTCTTAGTTACTCATCTTACAAAAATTAATTTATAAATGACTTTTCTCGCTTATTTTCTTTTTTCAAGTTTTAAAGTACTAATTTCAAAATTAAAATTAATTAAAAATAAATTGTTTGTTAAAATTTAAATATAACAAATATTCTGATTTTTTTTTTTTTACAATTTCTGAGTACTTACTAATTGTGTAAACCTTAAAAATCTGGAGTTCAAATCTACATATTGAAATTTTCTTTTGGGTTCAACTTTCAGTGATTAGTAATTTTGTTAGGACGCATAAATTTTAGCTAATATTTTTCTGTAGATTTTCCCTCGAATTTGTGTAGCCAATTTATGGATTCGTAGTCTCCCTCTTTCTCAACTAGAAATTTAGTTTGTAGTTTATGGATTGGGAGTTGTCTCTTTCTGTCTGAAAGCAGAGCATGATTCAGATTTTGTCCATTTCTGTTGGTGCCAGAAAAGAGCAAAGTAAAATGCATTGCAGCATGGCAAATGTTTGTGAGTTTCATTCTATTTTGTTTGTCTCTCCAATCTACATCTAGCTCTCCCTCTCTCTCTCTGTCTTTCTCTCTGTTGCTCTCGATGTGTTGCCATTGCTTGTTTTTAATTTAAAAGCCCAAAACGCGTAGATTTATTTATATGCTTCACGTGATTTTTATGTGTTCCCAGCCCTCCAGGATTTTTGTGTAGTACATCCCCTTATGTGGGCATCTACATGACGTATATATATGTATATATATAAATATTTCATTTCGCCATTTGTCACGTGCATTTTTTATGCTCGAACGCGTCGCACGATGCGAGATATTTTGCGCATAAAAAATGCAATAACCAAAGCAGCCACAGCCACCGCAATTCCTTTTGTTTTATTTCATAAACGCTGCAGTTTATTTCATATTTCATTCACATTGTGTTTTGCATAGCTCTATTTTATATATACATATTCTATTTGTATTTTATTAATTGCACATCACAGCGCGACATTTCAGTTTACCCCCAGAGATGTGGATTTGGATTGTGGATTGTGGTTTTAGTGCATCCTTGCAGTGGCATTGCAAGTGAATGCGACAGCTTTGAATTTATTTATTTTTTTTTGTTTATAAATAGCTTTTATTTCGAATTATGGATTTCTTCCTTATGTGCAAAAAAATTAAAGGGATTATAAAATCACATAAATATATATAAAATGTAAATGAAATGAAGTGACAAAATTAATTTAAATTATTTTTGTGCTGTGATAAATATATATATATATAAATGTAAACGAAGTGAAGTTTTTTCCGGGTTTATTTTGACATTATCAGTTGCAGAAATATCTGAAAAGCAATTTGCTTTCATTCACTTACATGAAAATTTTTTCTTATTCAAATTCTTCATTGAAACTTTGCCTCTGTTTCGAGTTGTAATCTGTGCGAATCTTTTTTAATATTTTCCATTTAGTTTTTAAATGTTGAATAAGAGTTGCATTTAAAGTCAATTTTATGGAATGAACTTTATTTTCATTTCATACATGTGTTCCCCAAAAAACGAGTCAAAGTTGTGAATAAGAAGAAACTTTTTTTTATATAAAATAAATCATATAAATTCAATATTTTATTGGGCTTAAAGAAAACTACGAAGATGTGATATATTTTTTGGGAGTGCTCCTCGAGCATTGTATTCTTTTCATTCTGTACAATGTAAAACATTTTTTTTTTTATTTTTTAATAAAGTCAATTCTAACAAGTTGCCAGAAAAGTTAACTCGTTCTTCAGCATAGGTCAGCCACTGAAGAAGAACTTTTCAACTATTCAAATCTACAGCTGATTGCAACTAAAAGTTGCGCACAAACTTTGTCAAAGTGTCAGCTGGATGAGGTGCACATGCCACAGATTTGCAAAATCTGCAGCATAGCATAGCAAAATATAACTGCTTCAACTTACGAATAATACAAATTTTTTTGGAGTAACATTTCGGTTTTTGTATGATCGACAGGTTGGCAACTTGGCAAACGATGGCATCAAATTGGCAACTGGAGCAAAAGAACGACGCTGCACCCTGGCACCGCACGATGGCCTCGAGGAGGAGGCACGCGGCGGCACTTTGCGCGCCCTTTGGACACATGGAGGACCCACCGCTGCCTTTGTGCACATCCTTATTGCCCTGTGTTTGCTGCTGCCGCGACTCTTGCTGGAGGCGCGCATCATCGAGAATGGACTGTTGCCGAAAGGTGAGTGGGTAATTAAGTGGAGTGCAGTGCATTGGATGTGAGTGCTGACAACGTAAAAGTAGCTCTTGGCAACTGTCAACAGTTGCAGCTGCAGCTGCAGCAAAAAAAAAAATTTGTTGCAACGTCAGAAAGTTGTCGCAACGCTATTTTTTTTTTTTTTTTGATATGGTTGTAAAAATATTTTGTGACTCGTTGTGGGGCGTCACTTTATTGTTGTGCTTTTATTGCCCAATTACATTTCAATTTCGCACTTCCGCCACGCAAGAGAAGGCACTTTGTTGCAACTATCTGCCACTATCAGTTTTTATGGTTAAGCATTGCGCCACATGTTGCAATGCCACTTCATAAATGCCGGCTTAAAGTGACGCGTTGCGAATACAATCAAATTCCATGTTTGGTGACCATTGTGCATTTTAATTAAATTATTTCAAGAGCTATAATTTAGTTGCTGGCATAATTGGCCGTTGGACAATAACGAAATTGGCTGATAGCCAAGCAATTTGGACAACATTTACAAAAAACTTTAGTACATTAAATCGTTTTGGGAGATTTTCTAATATCTGAATGCTTAACAAAGTGAGCTTGTGGGAATAGCATAGAGACACAGTATGTGTGTGTAAGTGTGTGTGTGTGTGTGAGTGTGTGTGTATAAGCAAGTCAGCTCACTTCAAAGTAACGGCAATCGCTGGGGAAATCTGTTGACAAAAAATATATGCATGAGTCGCTGACTGCCGCTCACAGAGACAAGCCAAAACAAGCCAAATATGGCCAAGCATACAGGGCTAACTAACAACCACAGGAGTAAACATGGAGACACGGAGAAACAAACAGACACAAACACACACAGAGACACACAGAGACACACACAGACAGGTTGACACGGTGCTTGTGCCACCCATTATGGGGGGCAATAGTCCATGTTATTAACAATGCGCGGGCGGGTTGCAAACTAACCAGCGAACCGGACCAAAACTGTGCAAATGTTGGCTCAATGAGCAGGAGCAAAAGCAGAGGCAGGACAGGCAGGACTTGGGCAGGACTTGGGCAGGCCTTTGTTTGCTCATGTGTGGACATGTGTGTGTGTGTGTGTGTATCTCCGTGTAAGCCACCGAGTTGCACTGAGGCCACTTTTAGCACAGTAAACTAATGCCACAGTAAATAGCCAGAAAAAAAATAATATAGAAAATACAAAACAAGCAGAACACAAAGTTAAATAACGTAAAATGAAAAAAAATTGTTTGTTCTTAAATACTCGAATAATTCTTTGGCATACTTAATGGGAAATTTGGCACATTGCAGCAAACAGCATGTGGCAATAAAAGACATACAAATGTGGCAAAGAAAGTGTAGCACAGAAATTGAGTAATTAAATTGCAACATGTTAAGCAAAAGTGATTTGAATCAAATCAAATTATCACATTTGATATAATAATTTTTTTATTATAATTTGCTTAAAATTAAAGATAAATTTATTAAAAGAAGAATTGTGAGATAGACCATTTTGCATAAACAAATAGAGATTTTTATAGTATTGTGAATCAAATAATCCTACAACAATTAAATGTTCCTTTATTTACTGAGCTGCAGCGAAATGGGAAAAAAGTTAATTGAATCGACAAGTAAATCAAAATTAACGATTTTTAAAGTGAGTCGACGCCGCCGGAGTCTGTGTCAATTATAGTTCCAGTTATCTGTGCACTGTGCCGAGTGTCGAGTGCCAGTCGCAGTCGCAATTTCAATCACAGTCCATCAGAACGTTCACCGCGGACTGGCTGACTGGCCATATGGCGGGTTTATTGAACCGGGCAAAAAGAGAGAGAAAAATGAAAAAAATGAAAAACAGCAAATAACAAGGAGGACTAAAGAAAAACCGCCAGTGAAGCGGCATCCATTTGCGGGGGGGTAAATTAAAAATGTGGCAGACGGTCGGTCGGTCATCGCATTGGCTTCATAAAAGTGTTGATGGAACACTGAGTTCAGTTTTTAAAACCGGAGTGAATCAGCCAGCATCGACTCAGCTCAGCTCAGCTCACTTCATGTGATATTTCAATTAATTTCGATTTGTTTTTCCTTTTATTTTTTTTTTTAAATCATTGTTGCTTTTGTTTTTGTTAGCCTTTTTCCATGCTGTCACTGCCAGATATGCTTTCGTTCCTTGTTCCATTTTCAATCCTTTTTTTTTTATTGTTTTATTTCTAATCCTGTTTCGCACAGAGAAATTAGAAAATCATTGGCACAAATAAAATGTGCAGCGGTGCAAAGCCAAAGCCAAAGAGTCTTAGTTTTGCTCTTGTGTCTGGCAATGTCATCAGCTGGGTTGCTCCCTGTGGAGTTGGCCAACCAGATATATATTGGTCAAGCTAAGTGCAATGCCTTGTCGCGACAACTGCTTTGGCCATTTTATCGCTTGGCTGCATTGCGCCATCCTGCCAATTTCGCTGACGTTCTTAAAGATAGCGTAATCTGCTCAAGATTCAAGTTGAGCCTTGTCAGCTGCGGATCGGACAACGTAAGCTTCCACTTCGAACTTTTCTTTAAGCAATTTAAAAGATAACCCTGCATTCTGCTTGACATGATATATATATATATATATTAGAATCTTCATTTTATATAAACACTTTTCAACTTTTGCATTAGCATTAAAATCGGTTCAAAGAAATGGCGAGGCGATGCAATTAGCCAGCTCAGCGCAGAATCATAAAAATAAAAAATACTTTTCCAAAAGTTGCGACAAGTCGCATAAAAAGCTGTCGAAAAAGATATTAAAAATGATAAGGTTGGGTGAGTTGGGCAGTGAGCAATTTATGACAGCGTAAAAATTGCAAAACGTAATGCGTTACTTTATTTAATTAAAATATTATGACATTTTGATGGCAAGAGTTTTTGTTGAAAAAGAAATCACGTATACGCAACCAGACACACAAGGGGAAACTACTTCAGAAATGCACCAAAGCAAAAGTTGCTAATATAAAAAGCAACGCAGATGAAATGCGAAAATTATAATCACAATTTTTGCAAATAAAATAAATAAAAAAATAAAAATAAAAATAAAAAAAAAACTATTTGTTTTCTGTTTTAAAAGGGAAATAAATAAATTATTACACATACGCACTCTAAATGTATTTATTTAAAAGGAAAAGTTGCTCATATAAAAAGAAACGCAGAAGAAATGCTAAAATTATCATTAGAATTTTAAATAAATTTAATAACATTTGTTTTCTGTTTTAAAAGGAATATAAATAAATTATTACTCATACGCACTCTAAATGTACTTATTTAATTTTTTTTTTAAAGATTTACCAACTAATTTTTTTTTTTTAATATTTTTCAAAAATCATTTTTATTTAATAAAAGTCCCAAAGACTTAATTAAAACAACGCTCAGATATCAACAGCTGCCGCTTGTGGGCTTTAATTAAAAAGATGTCGACAATGGCCAAAATCAGTGGTCAGCGGCAATTTGATGGCCCGAAATCAGTTAGGGCCCTGTTTGCGCTCATAAATAATTAATGCAAACCGTTACGTAAAAATAAAAAACAAATGAAAACTGTGATAGGAATCGGGGCGTTAAATGTGAAGATTGCCCTTGTGCGGCACATGAAGGAGCATTAAAGTCTGCCAAACCAGGCGAATGCTCGAAATTATCAAAGCAAGCAGTTGAGATTCAGCCAGTGGACAGCACTTGGCAGCGAGGGTGTCTCGAGATGTTTGTGGCCCAACTTATCATTATTCATGCTAAAGACTTAACGAGCGCGAATTTCAACGGTTTGGCATGGCTGAAAGGGGGAGCGTCGTCTGAATGGGGCTGGGCATCCTGCGGGGCTTATCGGCAACGCAACTATTACCCACACTGCGGCTCCAGGCATTTGGGGGACAGTTGTGGGCGTAGTTTGGCTTGGATTTTTCGCAATTTCATTACTTTTCTTGTTTCTTCTTCTTTTTGTGCAGCTTTGGTGTTATTGTCATTGCCATAATCGTGGTGGCGACGGGGGGGAGCGTTGGGAGGCGTCGAAGTTAGGATTTTGCCGCTGGGTTAATCTGCAGATTTTCGGTGTTGTCGGTTTTACGAGCCACTTGCCGTTTGCCAACGACGACATATTATTATGGCAGCCATTGTTGTAATCCCATCCAATCCTCCACAAAAAACAAAACCAAAACCAAGTCGACGCATCATTCTCTATTACTTCACCTCCACCTCCCCCTCCACTCGCCGCCACTCTGCCCGTTCATTGTCTTTAATATTTGTTCGGCAATTTTCGGTCTTTTATTTCCGAGCTGCTGCGACCCCCCCCCGTTGGGCTTTGTTCATCAGTTCTTTGTGCTCTTAAAGCAACTCGTCCAATAAGTAATTTTATGAAAGTGTTAACTTGGCAAATTTTCGTGTCGCTAGTCAAGTTATTAATTGGGCCAAAGTGCCACGTTGAAAGTTGACAGAGCCATCCCAGAATTTATAGTATTAACTAATTAGCCAAGTGTTGTAATTTTGTAATTTTGCTAAACATCAGCACTTGTTGTCCCATGTAAACAGACTTATAATTTTGTCATGAAAGCTGTAATTTTGATTTATATCAATAAGTTTAGATAATTTGCTTAAAAATGACTGACGACTCATAAATAATATTTTTAATAGATTATTTAAAATCATTTACCACGACAAATTTGTAGAAGCCTCAGTTGGCAATTATTTCGCATAAAAATTACAGCGCTGAGTAAAAAATTCTTTATTAATTTTAATCAAAAATATTTGAGATATATAATGCTAACTTTTTTTTTGAATTGGAATAAAACACAATAATGAAAGAAAATTAATAATTTCTGTTTTTTACTATTTAAAAATCTTTAAGGAAATTACTTTAATATTCAAAAAAAAAATTGTGTCAAAAATACTTTTTTTTTTAAATTTATAAAGCTTTAGGAAAAATACCTTAACATTAAAAAAAATTTGTGTCTAAGATAATTTTTTATTATATTTTTAAATCTTTAAGATCAGTTTGTATATTTAAAAAGAATGACATTATAGATTATCGATTAGTGAGTATATTATTAATTTGTTAATATTACCAATTTGACAATAATCTAAATTCTGAACAGGTTAACTTTTTTCTTTGAATTGAAATAAAATACAATAAACAAAAAAAATTAATAATTATTTTACTCAGCAAAAAGCTTTTACAATTCTTTAATACACAAATCCATTTTAATCTACTCTTTTTTTTGTTCATATATATTTTTATTGTAATTATCAGAATTATAATCTTATTACAATAGGTAAAATTAGTATGCAATCTTTCGCTTACAATAAATTTCATTAATCTCGAATAATTTGCATTCGCATTCGCTCAGCTTACATTAATATTCATTATCAGTCGGCCTGTTTGGTCCTTTACAAAATTCACCACCAACAAATTTCATAAGCTGCATTAACGAGAAAAAAATAACACAGACTCACACAGACACATAGACACACACACAAACACAAAGTTGAACCGTAATAAACATGAACATTGAAGGCAGCTAAAAGCAAAGGTTGGGCCAGCTAAAGGTATTTGCCGAAAAACGTTAAATAGAACATAAAACCAGCCAACATATGCAGTAAATGTCTGCTTAATTAGTCCAATGGGGTTTTTAGTATTATCCCCAGCAAAGCATTTCACATTACCACCAATATTTCGAGTGCTGTTCAGCGGCTACCAAAATGTAGGCAACACTTTTTGTGGCAGCTAAAATGGCATCGTAAAGCTCTTTGGAATTGACTAGGCGTAACAATTGAGTGTTATGTGTGTATAGTATTGACTAGGCTATACCCTGTAATCAGGTTTTGAGCACCCAAAAGTGTTTTTGACAATCCTAATTACATCTATTGTTATATATGCGTCATAAAATACTTTTTTCTGCAGGCCTTTATGCTAGAATTTTGAGTATATAAATAAAATTCAGTTTTACATCACAATAATAAATATAATATTGTACCTTCACCTGAGACTTGACAGACTTTGCTTTTGTAACTCTCAATTTGATAAAAGTGCCTTCGATTTTCGCCAGTATAAATGATTATTAAAGTGTTTTAGCCAGCACTGTTTTTGTCGCTTGAGAAACAAGTTCTTTGGTTGATAAGTATAAATAACAGTCGCCTTGGGAACTCAGTTGAATTCGAATATTTTGATATAATAAGCATAAATTCTTTGAAATATTTATAATTGAAATTAACTTAAATATTCGAAATGTTTTTGAAAGGAAAATACTAATTTAAAAAAAAATGGTGTCTTAAATCTTTCTTTTTAAAATTTAAAAATCCTTCAGGAAAACACTTTAATTTAAAAAAGAAATGGTGTCTATAATAATTTTTTAATATTTAAAAATCTTTGAGGAAAATACTTTAATGTTAAAAAAAAAATAGTGTCTAAAATCATTTTTTTAATTTTTATAAATCTTAAAGGAAAATACTTTAATGTTAAAAAAAAATTGTGCCTAAAATCGTTTTTTAATATTTAAAATTTTTTAAGGAAAATACTTTAATTTAAAAAATTGTGTCTAAAATCATTTTTTAATATTTAAAAATCTTTAGATTGAGTCGAAAATAATTTGATTAATATTTTAACATCTTTAAGATCAGTTTGTATAATTAAAAGGAATGAAACAAATTACAAATTATCGATTAGTGAGTATATAATTAATGTGAATATAACCAATTTGACAATAATCTAAATTGTGAACAGGGTATAAAAAGAAATCTATTCTATTAACGCGCCCATTTAATTAATGATATCTAAAAGCGAATTAATGCTGCTTTACTGCGTGCCAGCTTCCGAGAAAAGTGTGTGTATGTGTGTGTGTATGTGTGTGTGTTTGTGTGTGTATATGTGTCCGTTTGTGCGTGTGTTCAAATGCTCATTACCTGTGTGTATATATTTGTTTAAAGCCATGGCATGTGTGGCTGAGCGATTATGTCTGGTTGCCTGTGTGTGCCCGCCCTGAGCAGAGATGCGCCACAGCTAATCTCTCAAAATGTGCTGGCTCCGAACCTGTTATGAAGTGGCTCAAAGCAAATTGCTTTTGTTGCCAGCAAATCGGTCGTGGTATGAGTTACGTATAGCTCACTCTAATTATAATAGTATCTCCCTCTCTCTCTCTCTGCATATCTCTATCTCTGTCTAACTGACTTATATGACCTTTTCAATTGCAGAGCAAGTTTGGGCAACTGAATTGGACTTTGTTGTTATCAATAGACGCAATTTGATGGCCATGTCTGTGGTTGGGCCAACGCCGCCCTATCAACAGCAGCAAACGAGGGGTGAGCAGAAGAGGGAGCGTTTGTCGAATGTAACCGTAAACAGTTTGGAGCATATTGATGAGGAGGATGACTACTACAACGATACGATGTTCAGAGCAATACGGGAAGGCATCAGCAGCAGCAGCAGCAACATCAATAATAATTTGTTTGAGCTGACACGTGATAAGGACGGAAGAAAGGCGTCCAAATCGATGGCAACAACAACAACCAAAACAATAACAACAACAATGGGAGCAGCTGCTACGGGCAAGACAAGATACTTTGAAGTGCCCGATTTAATTAATCGAGATATTGACGACGACGAGGAGATTGTGGACGAGGATGAGGATGAGAACGATGAACAGGACGAAGCGGAACGACAGAAGCTTGACGATGACTTGGACGAGGTTGATAATGATGAAGTTGCTGTTGTGGGCAAGGATGAGGGCACCATTTTAATGCCCGACTTTGAGAATAGCAATGAATTTGGGCCAAAAGCAACAGCAGAGGCAATAAACAACAATTTAAATGCACAAAATTGGCAAAAGCTTGGCACCTTAGACAAGGCAGCAGCAGCGAGCACCCCGACAACAACAACAACAGCAAAAACTACAGCTGCAACAAGCAGCACAACAACAACAACAACAGCAGCAACTACAACTATCTGGACAACAGCAACACCAATTTCTAGCAGACAGCCGCCACAACAACACCATCACAACAACAACAACAACAAGAACCATCGCAAGCACCACAAGCACAACCACAAGCAACGACAACACCAACAACAACAACAACAAATACCACGTCGTCATCATGTTGCCTCCCATGAACAATCGCTGCTGGAGAACTATGGCGTCGAGGAGGAGACCACAACCCGGGATAGCAACATACATCGCGTACGCACCGAAATTCTGCCCGAGATTATAATCCCATCGACGCCTGTGTCAAGCAATTCCAAAATCATTGCCATCAAACCGAAGACACAAAAGCGACGCATTTTCAAGCGAGCTGCTCCAAAATCGGGTGTTGAAATCGAACCGGAATATTTGCTGGGCGATGCGGCGATCAGTTCCAGTGAGTTTATAGCCAAGTCTAGCAGTGAGCAACAGCATTCGGAGGATCAGGATCTGGATATCGATCTGGAGGATACGGAATTTCAAGCTTTACCGGCTGTGACACCAGCAACAGTTGCCCCCAGCAGCAGCAGCAGCAGCAGCGGCAGCAACAGCAATGAGTTTGTGCGTCTCGATGGTTTTGCGGGCATGTTGCAGTTGTTCTTTGGCATCGATAAGCCCATCGATGTGACCATCTTTGCCCAGCCGCCGAGCTCGGAGTTTGTGAATCTGATGTGCGCTCTGCTCGTTTGGTCTGTGCGCTATCCGGCTGTGTTCTGGAATACATCCAAATCCTTTGCCTGTGTCTTTAGTCTGCAAATGATTGTCGCCGCCTTGGACATCATATTGGGCTACGTGGGCGTCTCGAATCTCTACAAGCTGCAAATCTATGCGGAGGCAATGCCCGTCCATCAGCCGGGACTGATTTTGAATGCAACTGTTACTTTGGCGCTCTATTTGCTGGCCACCGCTCTGGTCTTGGCCTCCTCGATGGTCATGTATTTGTATGGACATGGTCGATTGGCCACACGCATGAGAGATCGCTCTGTGATCACACTGAAGGCTAGTCAGACTTGGATCTACTTTGCCCATTGTGCATCCCTGTGCTTTGTCCTGGCTCTGGCTGTGGTCAAAGCGCCGCTTTTGAATGATCTCAGCGCCACCTACAAAAACAATTTGCATTGTCCAACATTTTTGGCAGGTGAGTAAATGGAGAATAATTAAAAATAAAGAGAAGAATTGTGATGCAAATAAGAAATTTAAATTGCAATGATTTTTTAGCAAGGCAACATTTTATTTTGGTTTTTAATGACATTTTTATAAACTGCTTAGATAAAGACTTAGAAGACATATAATATCAATACAAGGATTAATCATTTAAGTGTTTTTTACATTTTACATCAATGATTATTAAAAAAAAAAACCCTGAGCAGATTTTTCCATAATTTAATCTAACCCAATCTATGCTATAATATTATGCTAGCAGTTTTAGTCGAACTCTTCAACAAAACAACTTCATTGATTATAATACTAAATTTAGTAAAGGAGACACATACAAAATATTAATAAAAATAAAAACAATTTTTTAAACAAATTTATTTAATTCAGACAAAAAAAATATAGTTTCATAATATAAATTATGAGTACATTTGCACTGAATATAATTATGAATTTGAGCTCTAAAATTCGTAAAGAAAATTTTTTATTTTACTAAGAGTTCTATAAAAAAAACATCTCAATTAGTCAACAATTTAATTCAGATCAGCAAAAATTAAATTTCCACTGCAATTAATAAATTAACCAAAGGTTTATAATTTAACAATTATAAAATTAGTAAATCAAGAACAACTAAATCCAGTCAGAGCAAAATTCAGCAATTAATCTTTAATATAATTTCTCAGAGAACAACAGGCCTGTCTAAGCAGATAAATCAACTTACCTTAAACTCAATGGGGTGAGGAAGGGGGTACAGTAATTGTTGTTACCACAAGTCGCCCAAACCCGAAACCACACGAACAATCAACCCTTAGCCAAGTCATAACACCTGTAAACCTAACTGCAGTTTACACATAAGCCAATTAGCGGTTGTTGCTTTTTGGGGGAGTTTGACGCCTTTTGCATTAATTGTTAACTGTTAACTGTTTGTGTATCATATGACGTCTTGGCCAGACTCAATTCACATATATATTTTATGGGTTACATCTGTAAATTTTTCTTTATTCCGGCAGCTTTGGTCGGCGTTACCCATCTGCTGCTGTGGATTGTCGTCTGGCTGTGTTTGACCATCAAGAGGCGTTGGCATTTCAAGTTGCCACCGTTGGATCACACTTATGGCGGTCTGCTGAACAAGGCCAGCGCCCAGCCGCTGCTCATGTCCAGCGCTGGTCAGCGCACGGGTAGCAATTCGAGCAGCGGTGCAAACTCAACGAGCACCACAGTGAATGGCATGGACTCGACGAAGCCGGATATGATGAGTACTGCAACGAGCACCGAATTGGGTGGCATGGGTCTGGTTGCCCAAGAGGATATCTATTGGCCAAAACTGACGCCCAGTTCGCCCAAGCTGAAGGTCACCTTCAACGAAGTAACGAGTACGTCTGATGATGTCCTACTAATTGGTGACCAAGAACAAACTGATGGCAAGCGGTAAAAAATCGTTTTTTAGTTACAAAAAACAAACAAACAACAAACAAATTTGTAAAAAAAAAATACAAAAAAAAAAAACCATAAATAGTTAAATATAAATTATCACCCGTTGTCCGTTCAACTTACAATGTGCAACCTGCTTTTCATCGCACAAATACTTAGTGTAGATTCATTTAGTTTTTCATGCACCACCAACAACCACCAATTAAATTCAGTTCCACCAAGCACAAAAAAATAAGAAAACAATTCACACAAAATTAAACATTAATCAAAATCATTTGTAATAATAATTTTTATCTAGATTTGTATTCAGTGTTGTGTTGTTTTTTTATTTTAATTTCTCAGCACGTTTCATTCCACCTCATTTTCTTTTTTGGTATCCGGTGCGCTCATTTCCTAATTACTACACAACACACACACACACACAACTCACACACACTCGCTCTCCCACACTCAGATGAACGAAACACTTGATTAACAAACTTCAACATTGTTTTACCATTTTTTTAATTTTCCATAGTTTTTTGCGCATTTCACATAGCAATTGTTGTGTTTGTTTATGAAAAAAAACATTTTATTTTCATTCATTTTTCTTTTGGGGATTTTTATTTTTCATTTACAATTACAAATATTGGCATTTCCCATTTTGCAACCAAATAACAGTTTGTATGAAATAATGAGTATGTTTGAACAAAAGAAAAGAAAAAAAAAGGAAACCATTTTTGTTCCGCTTGTCGCCTGTTTTATTGAACAAACTTATTAAACAAATTTATATTAACAAAATTATATTTAATTTTAATTTCATTATTTTTGTTTGTTTTTTTTATTATTGTCAATTAACTAGACGTGAACTATGTGTTAATTACTAACTCTAGCTAATTGAATGTGTCCAAATTTAATGTTTAACATTTTTAAAAAACATTTTGTGTTGTTGTCGTTTTTAACAAATTAATCAACGAAGCAACAACAAAATGATTAACTAATTTGGGTAGAACAGAAAAAAATATGCCAAAGATATTTTAAATCGCCAAAGCAGATTATTTTTTTTAACCTAACTGAAAGTTTCTGAAATATTTAGATGATCTATAAAAATGTAGGGTATTTAATGTGTCAGCTGTATGAATGTAAAAATTAACTTCTAAATACGATTTAAATTCTTTAATCATCTTAACATTTTTTCTTATAGAGTTTTCCGTATATCGTAAATTATAAAAAGTCTACTTTTGAGTTCTCAATTGTAGCGAATAATTTTTAAATGCATTTCAAAGCATACTAAAAATTGATCAAACATTCGAAATAAAGTTTGTACAAGTTTGTAAAAAGATTTTAAATATTCTTATATAACAATTTTAATATTTACTTCAAAAGTAATGTTTCCGAGAATGAAAGAAATAAATAAAAATTTATTTTTTAAGCTAAAACTTTTCTTTAAAAAAGCGAAAATTTAAATATTTATCTATAGTGAAAATTAGTTTCGACTTGCAGGCGATTTAATAATTTCTTGGGTATATTTTAAACTGTGTTTAGCAACCCAAACAATGCTTTTCCAACACGGACTAATCTCTGCTTGCGCCTTGCAGCCATACGAGCCGTGGAACCTCGCTATGTTTTGCCAGTTCTGCGGGGGAAATTGACGACGGCGAGTACGCGACATTAAGGGCGGCAACCGCCGGCGCCGTTGTGGGCATCACCATGGGAAGCATAAAGAGCAGCATTGCCATTAATGCTGGCGGTGGAGGAGGCGGCTGCGGTGGCGGCGGCGGCGTCGTCGTCGTCAACAACAGCATTATTAGCGGCGGCCTGTTACATCTCAGCGAATATGATAAGCTGCCACCACCGCCATCAGTTAACCACCAGCAACAGCAACACCAACCACTTACCCTTGGCCACGCCCATGACTATGCAAACCTTAGCGGACTGGGCGGCATTAGTGACGACAACATCTCTGAGGAGGGCAAATTGTTGGCATGTGTGCGCGATGATAGCATTACGTATGCGTCCACAAGAGATCTGGAGCCACCAAAGCCGGCAACACCGCCGCCACCGCCACCACCGTTACCCGTAAAAGGTGCGTCTGTGCCACAACAGCCTGGCTACGGACGAGCGCCCCAAGCCATGCCGGAGATAATGCAAATTTCACCAGAACATCACAAATCACAGCCACTACAACAGCAGCAACAACAACAACAGCAACAGGCTCCTCATCATCCACTACAGCAACATCCACAATCGCATCCGCATCCGCTTCAGCATCATCTAGTCAGCCCACTGGCTCCGGTCACGGTCGCCGTGCACACCAACGAGGCGCACGTAAGTATGCATATGGGAACAGGGAACAGGGCAAAGGGACAGCGCCAATTGGCAATTTTAGTTGAAATCCATGCTGTGTAAATATGTGTAGAGTACTCCCCCCAACCCACCCAAATCTTCTAAAGTATTTTGCTGTTCATTTCCTGGCAATTTATGCGATTTATTGATTTTGAAATATTTGATCTCTTGTTGAGTGACTGATGAAGTTGAAGTGTTGTTTTAGTAGCTATTAAAATTACAATTTACTTGTAATAAATGAAATTATTTTACATAACAGTTTGTCTTCAATTGGAAGCGGTTAAATATTTAGATTTTAGTAATATTTAAAATATTCATAAATTAATTTGTTTCTGCAAAATGTTTAGACTTCGACTAGAAAACTGCCAATTATTATTTATTCAGTTATTTGGTAAATTAATCTGATATGCAAAAAAATTAAAAATATTTTAATGAAATAATTATTTTATATAAGGAAAATTCAAGGAGTTAAAAGTGAATTATTATGATTATATATATTAAATAAACTTTATTATTCAGCTTTGTCATGTGTCTTAATTAATTTGTAATAAATAATAATTTTTTTTCTTTTACTACAATTATAAAAAATGACACTTTAAAAAAAATAGTATAAAATATGGAAATTTTGTTGTACAGTCAGTAATAACAATTTGGTTAGATTGATGCGTTTGGTAGGAAGGTGTGTGCGTATGTGTATGTAGGTGTGTGTGTGTGTGTTTGTGTGTGTGAATTCTGACTCATGTCACGCCTGCGGGTGCAGTGCGGCTAGCCAAGCCATGAGATTTATGTCTGCTGTTATGAGACAGCATAAATCAGTGCCAGGCCAGGGACCAGGGACCAGGGACCACACATGGCTGACGAATGGTCAGACTGTCTGTCTGCCTGTCTGCCTGTCTGATTGCAACAGCGACAAAATGCGACAGGATAACAGGAAACTTGCCTGATTTAATTTCATTTTCACTTGCAGGCGCCGCATTGAAGCAGAACTTAAGCGATTCTTTATAATCCCCATCAATCTATGAACCCCCATGTTTATCACTGTATTCCCTACCAACCATCACAATCACTCCCCTTCACACACTTTCTGTCTCGCTCACGCTTTCTGTTATCCTTGCCGCCAGATCGCCTCCAGCTCCACATCCCGTTGCCTGCGTCGCGCCGATTCGGGCGTACCAAATGAGGCGCTAACGCCACGCAGCGATACCAATTCAATAACGGAGAGCAGCAATACCACATCACCGCCGGAGCGTGCCCCCTCCGAATCGTCCAGTGGTGTGCATTCGGGCGAGGAGCGTGAACTGGAGGTCATAATACGTCCGCGTGTTAGCTGTAAGGCACCGCCACGCCCACCACAGCCACCCATACAGGAGGAGCCGTACGGCCGTTGCACCAACATGCGCATGTCCAGCTTCAATGCGGATCCGGCTGCCATCAATAGCGCCACATTGCCGCTGCAGCGAAGCGCACCCGACCAGAAGTTCGACTATACGGCACATTGCAGCACCATGCCGCTGCCGGTGGGCTGTCACAGCCAGCAGCTCGCCACCCATTGCAACAGCAATGGCAGCAACAACAACAACAACAACAATGGTGGCTACGCCTCCACATCGGCCATGTCCAGTTCGATGGGACCACTGCAGCCATCGCAGGTTTCCAGCTTCAGGGGGCCCAGCATGCACTATGCCAATGCTGCAGTTGCCCTTGGTTCGGTTCCCCATGTTCCGCACACAACGCTGCCCAATGGTGTCCGCTACTCCAATCCGCACTTTTTGCGCCGCCTGCCACACGTCAGCAAGGCAGCCGAATCACCGTACGGACATCTTGGTTACGGTGCCGCATATCACGCATTTAGCAAGCAGCCGCATGAAACGCATCCAACCATACCCGAGGATCGGGATTCAGCCAACTATTCCATGGCCTCCGACCAGGACTGTGGACTGTACGTAACGGCGCAGCTGCACTAAAACCGGCGGACTACACCAGCTATTCCGGCTCTATAGACTCATAATATAATATTGCATAATTAGCTTGCTTAATTAAGTATCCAAGTACTTTATCCCTAAGTGTATAGATGAAGCCTCAAATCTTAAATCTTCCACACTCACTTCGCAATTTCACTTGGCAATCTCAGCGATTATTCGAATTTGCCAAAATTTCGAATTCCACTTGAAATCGGAACTGGCTTTCTTTGTGTAATCTCTGATGAGGTGTCAACAGAAGTAAATCTTTTAGTTCTCCAGGTTTTAATATGATTTGCATAAAAAAATAATGAACAAAAAAAGTGTTTGCACAAAAGTAACTGAAGCATCTCACATATGGTTACCAGCGATATCTATGCATGCATACTATATATATATATATATATATATATATATATAAATCTATATTTATATACACTACTCGGTATGCTCGTCTACAATGTGTAAGATATTAAACGATATTTGTTTTTATCATATCACTTATGTTTAAAAAAAATATATAATGTCTAAATTTAAGCAAATAGCAAACATATATCATATATATATATATATACTAGTCCTATTATTAACTACTCAAGAAGAAACACTTACAATTTTTCCCCAACTCCGCAAATTTCTCTCAAATCGAATAAAATGCATACGAATTTAAGCTGCAATCGCATGGTTTTATAATTAAGCAGATGAAAAAGAAAAGAGTTTTGTAAAATGAATTCCAATTCGATGGCCATTAAGCAACTACTTAGATCCCAAATAAGAGAAAAAAATAATATAAAAATTTAGAAAAAAAACCATATTCTATATAGAAAGCATTAGCCACGCTTCAGCTAGTCGTCATAGAGTTAATTAATTAAAAGCTTCAGCATATTTTTATGGTCTCTCGGCAAAAATACTTATCGTTTAAGATAAATGTAAAATGTAATTGTAACAAAGCGACAATATGAAGATATCTAATGTATGATAAAACTAACTAATTGTATGAAATTAGCTATATATATATATATATATATATCTAGCATCTGATCGCGCATACATGCATTCATACCCAAAAACACATAACTCACGGACTACAAAGCACTTCCCATACATATCTCCACCAAAAAACCAAAAAAAAAAACTAAAAATGAAACAAAAGAAAAGAAACAAAAATATCAAATTCCAATGAAGACTTTCAACTTAAAGCTACTATTTCTAGGCGATCTCTAAATGGCTTTTAGTATATATATATATATTGAAAAACGCACACACAATTTAAAGTAAATGTGAAAGAAATAAATGTTAAAACTTAAATGGTAAATGGTAAAAAAAGCTAAAACTTAAATATATAATTCCTATATAGCACTCGCACAGTCGACACACTTTTATTGAGAATATTTGAACATATTTATTTTTGTTATCAAGACTGATTAGCATTATAATACCTACAATGAGCAGCCCATCCATTTCACATTTGTAAACTTCCCCCGTAAACAAAATCTTGTCGTTTCATTAAAATTCGATGCATTATATGTGTCCATGTAGACTCCATTCGTATGTGTGTATGATGATTAGGATGATTAGCCATTTAAAGTAGTAATTATATTTTTTTGCCATATGGTCACAGTCTTTAACATTGGTTCCTTTAAGAAACGCACTAAAGCTAAGCACTTGCCAGATTTAAGTCGTACTTTTGTAAAATAATTTCTAATTCAATTTTAAGATTAATGATATATATATATCTAACAAGAATACCAAGTATACCCCTTCCCCACTCCCCCCTTTAATATGACTTTCTGTGTGTAATCACAGTCATATTTTTTTTTATAAGTCTAACTAACCAAGCGAGAGTAAAATTGTAAATGATAATAAGAATAATGCCGCCAATGAACCCAGATATGACATGATGATACACGCATATACATACGTACATAGACATATACATATATAAATATATTTATTACAACACATAAATAAACAAATGAATACTTAAATGTTTGAATTATTTATACATACCATATATGATTAAAGGTTTATCAATGGTAAATAAAGAAATACCACCGCTTTATGTGAAACCCCAAAAATCCATGATTTTTTATTTATTTTTCTGGGTTGAAGTGTAAGTATTTGCAGGATAAATATCCAAAGAATCTGCACAGATTAAGAATCACAGATTCCAAAAGATCTGTGAAATATATTTTGTAGATCATATTGATCCTTTTTGCATACTGTCTCCAAAAATTAAATGTATCTGTGAGAAACTAAAAAAAAATTGTTAAGAATCCAGACTTGAATCTTTGGACAGATATGCTAGCAGCTGAAAATCGATTTAACAATCGGAGTAAATAAAACGAGTTTTTTTTATTTTGTTTTATTAGAAAACAATTTTAATGAATATTTTCTTTTGTTTTGTTATTTAAATGTTGGTTTTTCATTAAATTTGTAGTTTACACAATTTCAAGGTCTGCGTTTTTAAATATTCAATGACTTTCTCTGCAAATTGTATTTTTTTTTTTCATTTTAATATAATATAATTACATACTTCTCTTTTTTGGATTTCTTGTGTTTTGTTTTTTGTTTTTTGTTTTTTTTTACATATTCATTTTCACAGTTTATTGTCGTTTCTCGACCTTCGATTTTTGTCGAGATATTAAAATACAATATATTCGAAGCGTATTTCACGCAGCCATTTGCTTTATTTTTTTTTTTATATATTTTGTTTGTCAACATTTTGCAATAAATGATATATATCTTTGTTGTTGTTGCTGTTGTGTATTTAATTTGTATTATCAGTTTGAACTTAGTAAATAGCGTTCTTGGTTTCGTTTTACTTCTTTAAATAACTTGTCATAATATATCTTGTGTATTATTAACAATTCTATATGTGTGTGTTTGTGTGTGTGTGTGTAGGTGTGTGGGTGTGTGATTTGCCATTTTGGTTTCTTATTTTTAATAATAATGAAGTACGATTTTGAAAAGTGTACTGAAAAATGCTCTATCCATTTATTTGAAAGCATAAAAAAAATAGTATCTGAGATACCATTCCTATATATTTAATATATAAATAAAGATACAATTTTATCTAGTCTTATTGATTTGTTATTAAATCAATCTAAAGATTTATCGGACCAACAAAAACATAGATTTCAATTTATTTTTGCCGCAATGTACCAAAGCTTAATATATATATAAATATTTAATTATTTGTTTAGTATTTTGTACTTTTTGGTTTTTTTTTATCACTTTTGGTGAGAGCATTTAATGTTCGGCTCTTGCCGACATTTATTATTATTGTTTTGTTTGTTTGTTGTTATTGTTGCAGAATTTGGCTGATTAGCAAAAGCACTTAAATGTTTGTTAGGAGAGTAGTTGAAATAAAAAATAAATATAGAGTTTATACTAGAAAAATGTTTGTAATGATAATGTTCAAGAGCAGAGTGTAAAAGTCTGGTTATTATAATAGTTGTATGTATGTACTTGTATGTAGGTATGTATGTATGTAGTAAGTATTTGTATTTACATATCGCTATGTCGGTATGTATGTATCGTATAATTAGTTGCTGGAAACCTCGCTGATAGTATTGAAGTTCTGAAAGCGCGTTTTCTTTTTGGTTCTGCATTGATGTTTTTTTTTTTGCAACATTTTGAATGCATTTCCCTGTTTCATTTGTAATTTTTTTTTTTGTTTTTTCTATATCTGGCATATGTTGCACATGTATTTTTTTTTTTTAGTGTAGCGGTAGTTGTGCTATAGGAAGCTTGGATGGATATATGCGTTTTGAATGCAACGGTATCCGTATCCGTATGTGTATCTGTATCTGTAACTGTATCTGTATCTGAATCTGTATGTAAAAAGCTGATGAATGGACGGACAGGTTGAAATGAATATTTTTAGAGAAATGAATTGAGAAGAATAAAAATAATGTTTTTCTTTGTGTATGTATTTATGAGCTGTTTTTTTTTTGTTTAGGAACAATACAATAGCTATATGGCGTATACATATCTATATAAATCTTTTAATAATACATATTATGTATATATAAAAAATCTACAACTACCATCTAGAGATCTCTTGCAGGCATGTGATATGTTTCAAAGATCTATTAATGTTGATCTCTCCAAAACCTAATGCATTGCAAAATGTTGCCGAAAAGAAACGCGACCAAAATACCAAAAGCCAAAATTTAAATATAGTATTTATATGGATGTATATTTTTTAATTGGTACAACTTTTGCAAATCATATTCTCTATAAGCTAAACATGTTGCATGTGATTTTTGTATTTTTGTTTTTGTTTTTTGTTTTTTTTTGTGTTCTTTAGCAAGCAGGTAACATTTTTACAGCTCACACTATTAACTTGAAGGTACTTGATGCGTGTTGTTGTTGTTTTTTATCTTTCTTTTTTTTTTGTTTTTTTTTTTAGTTTATATCTTTCTCATTTTCTATCTTTCATATTTTTCGAGCTAAATTATGTAGGCAAATTGATTGAGACAAAAGATATATTGTGTACGAGAAAGTGTGTGTGTGTGTGTATGAGTGTGTGTGTGTGTATAGTATGTGTATTTAAGTACATATATACATAGAAGCGAGGCCATGTTATGCATCTAATGGCTGATACGAATGCGTTTTAACTGTTTATTTCACTCTGCGCTAGCTGCAAAAACTTGTGCAATTTTTTTTGGGGTTAACGCTAAGTTTTTGCAGTTGTGCAGATAACTAGAGAAAAGAAATTTATTGAAGCTAAGTTTTACAAATTAATTTCACTATGGGTTCTATACTCATTTGCAAGTTTGTGTCATTTTGTGTGTGTGTGTGTATGTTTTGTTTCTATGTACAGCTTAAGATCAAAATATGTTGTATTAAATGTAAAGCATTTTTTTTTTTAGTTTTCTCTCTGTGTGTGTGTTTGTGTGTGTACTAAATTAAATTTGCTCAATCGTCACGCTTGATAAATATTTGGTTTGGATTAATACATATCTCATATATCATATATCTCATTTTAGTTACTTTATGATTAACTTTAAGTTTAAGTTTAAGTTTATCGTAAGTTAATTACGTGTTAGTGGTTCTTTGCTTGCTTAAACTTTAAATATGTATATGTATATATATATATGTATGTGTATACATATATATATATATTGTTTATATATACTCGTAAACGTTTTGCATCTCTTGAAAATCTAATAATAAGTAACTTTAATTTATTGATTTAGATTTATCTATTAAACAACTTGCTCTTCTTCACTTAATCTTCTCATTTGATTTATTAATATTTAATTATTTTTTTTTTTATTTCATCCTCAACTTTGTCATTTTTTTTTCTATCTCACTGACTTAGCTTAAGGTTTATGACCGACATTAGCACTTTTTTTTTTGTTTGTATTCTGTGTATGTGTGTGAAGGTTTGTTTTCTCTATTAATAATAGTTATTAATAATAATAATGTAATAATAATCGTATTACGAAAATAATAGTGATTTTAGGTGTGTAATAAAAATTCATTCAAATATGCATTAATTTACAAGAATCATTTTTCTCTTGGTTTTTTTTGCTTTTGTTTATGTCAAATCGTATTTTCAATTATATTTATTCATTTATATAGATATATAAATATATATATATATATATGTGTATGTATGTATCTTGTAGCTTGTATCTTGAATTTCATAGTTAAGTTTAACCATTTACTGCTCTGCTTGTGTTCTCGGTTTGTTTTTAAATGCATTTGTTTTCATGACTTACAAAATTAACTAAACAGCTCCTTAAACTTTTATGGAAATCTCCCCGGTCATAGAATACAAAATAAAAATAAAAATAGAATAAATAAATATACATATATTATTGGACAAAGATTAGGCCAGCAACATGCTGAACGGGATTCCAGTAGCTCCATCCCACGTTGCACAAATGTAGCTGAGCAAATCCTGCAGGCTGACCTTGGTCCTTTGCTATTTGGCTGCCTGGCTGGCAGCTCTTTGCAAGGGTTACTGTAAGATTTCCATAGAATTAGTTTTTCACGAATTGCAAAAAATGTTTTTGGTTTTTGTTTTTTGTTAAATGTAATAGTGTTAATTGTTTAACGGGCAAATTAGCTGTTTGTTGCTTGTGAGCTGTTTGTATTGCTTGCTGGCTTATTAAAATGGCAAAATGGCTTAACTAGCGCGTTATACAGAAAGCTGCAAAAAGAAATTGGTTTTTTTTTTGTTTTTTTGTTTTGATTTTTTTTTGGCTTATGCAATATAATTAAGAATAAAATTGTTTTGTATTTCGTGTAGTTTGTATTGTGCACTTACAATTGAGTTCGTTTTGCAAAGTTTGGAAATTTGTTTGTGCTTGGTGCTTTAAAGTGTTTTCACTGTTGCTGGAAAGTGTTATTCACCCTGCTCCTCCATTATTGATTCACCGGCCCAAACAATCGGACGACCCTGATTTGGGTACACATTGCAAAAGTAGCATTTTTTTAATTTATAAAACTAAATAGTTTTGATTCAATTACGCTAACCCTAATGCGATTATAGTATTATGTAACATCTATTTAGACAGCTAGCCGAGATTTGCCATTTTTTTTTTTTTTTTGATTTTATTTTCAGTATGCTTTTTTCATGTTGTATGTTGTGTGTTGGGTTTTGAGATTAGGTTTCGATAAAGCAAAGATTAAAATATATTTAAAGCTTGTTAATATTACAAAAGTCAGACAAGAATCGCATATGATAAATGATAAAAATATGATCAAATCTACACATGCAGGAGAGAATTGTTTTCTTATTGTTTTTTAAATTTGATTGTGTGTTTTTTTTTTGTTTTGGTTCAGTTTGGGGATAGAGAAACATACCTATATGATTATTGTACGAGTCTATAAAAAACTACGTTGAAGTTGTATGCTATGCCAAAAAACGGTGAGCTTTTGGTGACTTTGCGATAGGTTTTTTTTGGTTTTTGGTTTACTTTGATTTTATACGTATTGGTAATTTTTTGCTCTGTGTATGTATTTGAAATTTTATTTGATTAACGATATATAATGCAAAATTTTGGGTTGTTGCTGCCTCAAATTAAACAATGTATGTGTGTAACTGTGTATTCGATTCATTTACAGGTGTGTGTGTATGTGTGTGTGTGCTTTTTAATATTTTTTAATATCTAACTAAAAACATATGCAGATAACATATACAATTAATTTAATGCTTGCTTTTGAAGTGTTTGCTGGGTTTTTTTTCTCTTAGTTATTGTGTTTGTACAAATGTTGTGTGATTTACTATGCTACAAATTTAAATTATTTTTTTTTATAGATTTTTTCTTCATTTTCTTGGCATTTTGTTGTTGAATACTAAACAAAATATAGCTACATAAATGTGTGTTTATATGTATATGTTTGTCTAATATATTATGCAAGTGTTATAAATATTTTTGTTTCTTGTGTTTTGAGTATAAATTTCAATCTGCAATTCGATCTCGATTTGAGTTTTGTACGTTCTTATTGAGTTGAGAGTTTGATTTGATTTGAGTTGAGTTTTGGTTGTAGTTTTTTTAGTTCAGAGTTTGAGTGAGTCGAGTGAGGCAATTGATGAGCGCCTAGAGCCTAAACCTATATTAGTGGGACAACTGACCAGTGAGGTGGTGCCAAAAAGTTTGTACCAGCCAATAACGATATTCGATAGATTCAGATCGTCGAGCATTATCTGTGCCACGCCCATAAACACTTTCTTTTCAATGCGGCCATAATCGCCCCAAACGGTCATCTGCGAAAATAATTAATTAAAATATAAAATTTATGTTTGTAATTAAATGTTTATCACATAATTATCTCACCTGTAATACACAACCATTGTACGGCTGTTTAAATACTAATTGTTGCTGATAGAGAGGATCCAGTGTTCGACGTGCTATCGATGTTTTCATCTTGTCAATGCAATTTTTACCCGAAACCAAATAGACTTTCACATACGGAGCGGGCAACATTTTAGCACCGGCCTTTTGCTACAGATTGAAATACAAATCAGAATTCCATTTTCGTAATTAAGTTTTAATCTTGGACTAACCGTTAAGCCCCTGGCACGTATGACCTCCACCTCGAGGAAGCCTTTTTGATGGCACAGCGATAACTGTATATCACCCAGCGAGGGTGCGCCAAGCACCTGACGACCTACCAATTGACCGGGTCCCAGGCCATCCACGAATTCATTGAGGGCTCCATCATTGCGCAGTGAAGGCGAAAATCTGCATTCATGTTTTGGATAGTTTTTTTTTTGTTTTTTGTGTTTTGATAGATTTGTTGGACTTTAGTATAGATTCGATTTAATAAATATTATCACTATAGAAATCATTGGAAAATGTATTTAAAAAAAAAAGTTATTGCTTTTGAGCAAGAGAGAATTATTATAGCCTGGTTCCACAAAAATAAAGAAAGAAGATGTTTCACGGTATTCGATAGTATTTTTTATAAGAATTTACAAATTTTTATTCACTAAATTAATAGTTTTTTTTTTACTGGGAATCATCTCCGAGTCGTGTAACTAGGCTATTTTATACACAGGGAGTTGTAGAAAGACAGTTAAATTGTTGTAAGTAGTTTTGGTGTTAGTTGGTATTACGATTGGTCTGTGGATGGGTATGGCTTGTGTGTGTGGTGGTGTGGCGGTGGTTTATGTACTGACAGAGTGGTGCACAGGAGAATGCATGCAGATTTTTTTTTCTTTTCTTTTTTTCGATTTCATTTAATGCCAATAGAAATTTGTTGGTGAATTTTTGTTTTTCAGTAGGTTTTCTAAAGTTTTTATGTTTAGAACATATACTAAAGATCCTTTTGTTGTTTAAGGAAAGTAAATGGTACATCAATAGTGCCAGAGAGAGTGAAGACTAGGTGCCCAGGACTTTTGTACTTTTTTTTGAAAATTTAGTTAATGGTCAGTTTGTTTTTTTTTTATGCACACACATAAATAGTTAGAAACACTTTTTTTTATACAAGTATGTACATATTTATTAAAATTAAAATACAAATTAAAAAAGAATGATTCAAATAACAACAGAAATAATATAAATTACATTTTTGTACAAGATTCAAAAGACAGAAATATACACATAGAAGTAAAGAAGCGGAAAAGTGAAGAGAACTTCAATTACATAGAATTATATATATGGATATAGAAAAAATGCAGACTGGCTCAACGATATCAATGCGGAAATACGTAGATAACAAGAAAGATGCCGGCAAATTTGAAGACAATTAGATAAGTAACATGTTCAGAGAAAGTTATGGTAAAAGGTAATCAGGAGCACGATACGAAATTCAGTAAAAAACACAGAGTGAGATGGAAACAGAGAGAGGGAGAGAGAGAGAGAGAGAGATACAGAGAGAGATACAGAGGAAGAGATACAGAGAGAGATAGAGAGAGAGATACATATAGCCATATACAAAGGCAATGGTTATGGAGATTTTGAGAAATAAATGGTGTGTGTTGTATGTGTAGCTGAGGCAGACAGAGAGTAATAGTCGAAGGCAAAGAGAGCACAGTTCAAAGTGAATTCGAATATCATAGAGTATTATAATCTTTTTTTTTATTTATTTGTTTTTTGGTTTTTTGTTTTTGGTTTTTTGCCAGAGAAACTTACGATGAACCCTCGGAGCTACAGATTGAATGTATGCTGCCCGCACTGTAACGGGTGACCGCTGGCACCGGCGGCACCTCCACCGACCGCTGGATGCTGCCCGCCGAGCCGCGCGACTGCCTTTGATAATATGGATGTGGTGGTGGTAGTGTGATATGATGGTGCCTAGTGGAGGAGGCACTCGCGCTCGAGCTGCCCAAATACTGTGCCTGATATTGGTCTGTCGAGAATATGATATACATATATAGTACAGTACGACTAATATATATGGTACAAATGTGTTGTGTATTTTTTCAATAAATCAAAAGTACAAAACAGCAGCAGCAATGTGTGTTTTTTTAATGGTATTTCTTTGTTTTGCAAGTTTCTTATTAGCAATGGACTTGTGTGCGACGCTGGCTTCTGGAGGGACTCGTTAAACGACACACGATGATCGACGCTGGGCTCTGGGAATATGTTTTCAAAGATACATCCTGACTATACAGAAAATGATATAGCACAGAGAGTGAAATGAGCCATAAACCCAAAAAGAAAATTATAGTACATTTTGAAAACCGGAAAAAAATATAATACTTAAACAAATTAAACAAGTAGTAGCTCATAGATATATACAGATTAATAGATTTTATTGTAATTCGAAATTAAAATGTTTTTAAAATACTCAATTTCGATACATTTTCTCCATTAAAGTACTTTTTCAAAAAAAGCATTTTTATGTAAAACATTTTTTTTAAAGCGATTTTTTTTTTTTGATAATTTTCAGCAGTTTTACTTTTTCGCGATTTGCAATTTGTGTGTATTTATAGAGTTATTTCAGAAAGAATTTCATTGATGTTTCCATTGCGATGCCAATTTTCATTGATGATATGTTTGTGAGCTTCTTGTGTTTTTTGTGAGTAGTTTCTTGTTTGTTGTTCAGTGTGTGTTTATTATTATTATTATAATTTTTTTTTTTTTTTTTGGCTTTCTTTGACAGAGCTCCCTGTATATATACATACATATATAAATATCAAATTCTTTCGCAAAAAAAAACAGAAAACTTGTTGAAAACAGATGATAAACATTAGTTCATTTTCTTTATCATTAGGACAGCATAGATCGTAAATATATATATCTTTGGCATGCAAAATTCGATATAAATGTCGATATATATCGATACTCGTATCGTTCGACAAATGATTCAAAATATTGGAATATGTGTTTCAAACATTTTTCGAATAAATAACCTTAGCTCGCATTGATCAAAGAATTAGTTGGAAATGTCTTACCGCATAACTGCAAATAATTGTTTTTAATTTTATAATGTATTTTTTGAATTTTTTTTTTGTTGTAAATAGCTTAACTAGTTTAAGAGGCTGTAATAGATTGATAGGCTATGTAAAATAGGTATGTGTGGAACGTGTATATTGTAAGTTATTGTTTTTATAAGTAGGTAACGCAATGCATGCAGTTCGAACAAAGTTCTAGAATAAAATGTTGTGTATGCTTGTATTTATTTAATTATTTTTTTTACTTTTAACTTGAATAAAAAGATAATGTATGTATGTGTGTAAGTTATCAATAAATGACATTAACAATATATATATTTGAAGAACAGAAAACAAAACAATTAAGGCATTAAGGTTAGTATCTATTTGTTAATAAAATGTTGCTACAAAAGTGTTAAATGCATTACGGATTGAGTTAGGAGCTGCTCAACAGTGTTCGGTCTGTCGCACAGTCGAAAGCTTTGCGTTGGTCGGCATTTGCTGCTTCAGCAACAGCGGCAACTGCGCGTCCAGGCAAAGCTTTCGCTATGTGCGACGCCCATTTTGATTTATGGAGAATTTCCTTGGTATAAGCCTAAAAATACGTATCGACTTTGGATTTGTTTGTTGATATTTGGTTGGGTGGTTGTTTTTTTTTTAGTTGGTTGGTTGCTTGGATATATATATATAGATTATTTTTTTTCTTATCATTATTCGCGATCTTTTGGGTGAACTAAAGTAAAAGATTTCCGTTTGCCTGTAACAGCGCGCGAGCGAGCAAGCTTTAATGAAGCTTTTGCATAAATAGAGAGTTAGAACGAGGAGCGAGAGCGAGGTAGAAAGAGAGAGAGAGTGCTTGCTCAAAAGCTTATGTGTTTTTGCAAAATTGAAAAGCTCTTACAACTAATTAGAAGTAAAGGAAGTCAATTTTGTTAGGGGGACCTGAAAGTGTTTTGTTCCTATTATAATTTTCTTAATTCTTTGTTTTGTCTAACTAATGTTTATCATCGTCGTCATCATCATAAATAGCATTAAGCTTAAACGTAATTTTCTTTGCTTCGTTTTCCAATTAAAAAAAGGCAACTAAAAACCATACTTGAATACTCAAATCAAAAGTCAAACAATAATTAAACTTAGATAGCAAAGCTTAAATCATAGAAACAGCTATAGATAGATTGAGATAGTTTTGACAGATAGATTGATAGATAGATAGATTGATAGAGAGAGAGAGAGAGAGAGAAAGAGATAGAGACAGAATAAGTTCTAGACTTGTGCGCACCTTTCCCCACCAGCGCCATCGCCGAAAAACTGTTCAATTGGGTCCGCCTCAGAGGACGAGCCACGTGAGAGGCCACCGCCACCGGCAACACCACCGGCACCGCCCGGTCCACCGGCTGTTCGCAACTCTCGCGTTATATCACCAGGCAGCACCTCTTCGCTGCGATGCACCGTGAACGAGTTCTTACCCTTCTTTCCAAAGCCCATACGTCTTTTACGACCTTTGAGTATGGCATTATTATTTTTAGTAGGTATTGTGATTATTATTATTATAATTATGATATTAGTTTTTATGTTTTTACGATGCCAAATAATATTGTTAGTAAAAGATTAGCATTGTTGTTCAATGATTAGAATACGTAACGCAAAAATACTGTAAGCATGTGTTTTGTGAGTAACCAAAGATGCTGGACTACCGCATGGTTCGAATGCTTTGAATGGTTCATATATATGATAATCAGATAATCGGATAATCGATTAATCTGATTCAACTTGTCAACATTAGGCAACTGAACGAGAACGGCATACAAAAAAGGCAACAAAATTCTCTTACCTGTTGCCGATAGCTGTGAGGTGGAATTAGATTTTTTGCCCATGCCGCTGCCACCTTTTGGTGATCGTTCCTGATCCAAAGTGGCACCTTTCTTTCGATCAACTGTGGTGTCCGACAGGCTGCCATCTGTGAATGGATCAACGTGAATCAAATATCGGTGGGCTAGCAACTGCTACTTTATGAAATTGTTAATTAAAATAAAGATTAATATATATATAAAGATGTTATTATATTATTTGCCAGATAGAAATATTATTTAAGGAACTGAATGTTTTTTAGGGGAATCAGCTTGAAACTGTCTTAATAATAGTTAAAGATTTATGTGGATTTAAAAACTGATAATAATTTAGACATTATACTTAATCAAGTCATTAAATTCAATATAGACTTTCGATTCATAGGATTGAAATTTTTATTATTAAATTTTGACTTACCGACTTTCTCCTCAGTTTCAGCGGCACCATCGCCAGACTTGGCACCACTTGGGTCGTTGGTGCCGTTCTTCTCCTTGTCGTACTCGCTAAAGTCGTCGTCAAGCATGGCATCAATTGCATCCCAATCAATCACATCGAGCGGAGCATCCGCATCCGGATCAGCATTCGCAGCAGCGTCAGCATTGTTGCCGGTTGTTGTTGTTGTTGTTGTTGTTGCGTTTGGTACAATCGTGTTGTTTGTTGTATTTGTATTTGTTGTTGTATTTGTGGCAGTTGTTGTAGCAGTCGTTGCCGTTGTTGTTGTTGTTGTAGTCGTTGTTGTTGTTGTTGCCGCAGCAGCATTCGTTGCATTCGACGATGTGTTTGTTGCAGTTGTTGTTGTTATTGTTGAATTTGTAATGAGATTTGTGCATGTATTTGGTGGTTGTTGTTGTTGTTGTTGTTGTGTTGCGTCATGGGTCAAGTTGTTGGCGTCGTTTGTTGTTGTTGTTGTTGTTGTGTTATTGTGTGTTGATGATGGGGCACGTTTATTGGGTGATGCAATTGTTGTTGTTGTTGTTGTAATTGGTTGATTAGCGACACCATGATGTTGTTGTGGGGGATTTGCAAAAGAGGAAGAAGAAGCATTATTAGCATTATTACCATCGACAACGATATTACCAGCAGCCGGAGCACCAATATTGCTCCCACTACTAGATTTCGTCAGATGTTCCGATGTCATCATCAATCCGTTCATAGCGATGCCTTCTTTCCCTTTTTGCCTAGCTGATTGTTGTTGTTGTTGTTGTAGTTGTTGTTGTTGTTGTTGTTGGTGGCTGTTGTTGTTGTGACTAAAACTAACACTACTCGCTGCTTGGCTAATGTGATTTGTGTATTGTTGTTGTTGTTGTTGCTGTTCTTGTTGTTGTTGTTGTTGTTGGCTACTGTTGTGATTGTATTGGTGGTTCTGTTGTTGTTGTTGTTGTTGTGTACTGTTCTGTGACCCGCCCCCACCGCCGACACCGACACCAACTCCAACTCCGGCCACCTCCATGGGTGAGAAATTGTGTGCATTTTGTGCACTGGGTGGATGGGGTAGATTCCGTCTCCGCTTCATATATGGTGCAGCCGGTCCATATAGCTTCTGCTGGCTTGTCCTCTGCAGATCTAACGACATATGATTCCTAGCATCGAGCCCCCGACGATGCGGTCCCCGAAAGAGGGAGGGTGCAACGCCGCGACGTGTCCAGCCCACATCCGAGTCGTAGGTGATGGTCACGATCTTGTCGTCGGTGACCAGAAAATGCGAGTGACTCAACGGATTCACAGCATCCACATTGGCGCCCATATACGATTGTCGGATATTCGTCTCGGAGCCGTAGCGACGCGATGCCGGCAGTTGTCCATCGCTGGGATGATAGTTGAGCATCATCTCCTCCCGCTCATGTGGCGCCACCTCATCCTCATAGCGTATGCGTCGACGACCCCAGCTTTTCGTGTGCAAATCATCGTAGTCCAAGGATCTTGATTGACCCTCGTGAAACATCCGACGTCGCTCCAATTTGGGTTTCTTCAATATCGATGTGGGCTGCGTCCGATGGGCGTTTGCCTCTGCTATGGGAACAGCTGCAACCAGTGCGTCCTCGCTCAATTGTCGCGACAGACGCAGCACAGATTGTGTGGGCAAGGGTGGTGCGGATTGCCCCAACTGTGTCTTGTGGCGCCGATGAGCCGTTGGCGTGGGCGTGTGCACATGATAGGTGGGCACAACGCCCAGATTCAATTGTTGTCCAGTGAGACCGCCAAGAAAATGTTGATCAACACATTCACCGCACATGGCCGGATCCATGGTGGGCAGCGAAGGTTCCGAAGTGCTCGGCTGGTACATGGAGAGCGAGGGGCGACGCAGCAGTTGCTCCGCCGTATAGGGATATGCGATTGGCTGATGCTGCGGATGGGGATGTGCATCGGCCAGGCAACAGGGATCCGAACAGGCACCGATTGCCAGTCCTGGCGTCGCCAGTGCTGTATTGGTGGACAGCACAACCGGTTGACTGCCATTCTGACAGTGACTGCAACTCTTGTCGAGATGATCCCGGACATAGCCCACATACGAGCTGGGCGAGGAGGACACAGTGTGGGCGTGGATATGATCATGGGCGGGCACTGCATTTGTGGAGCTGCGAAAGAGATTCATGACGGATGACGTGGTGGTGGTTGTGTTGTTGAGTCGCTTGAATTGATCAAAGCTGTTCGGCTGTAGCGAAGGCGGCAGCAGCGCATGATTGGTGGTTGCATTGGTGGTGGTGGCGGGGGCGAGCTGGCGTCCGTTGTGGTGGTGGTGGTGACGTCGTTGTAGTTGTTGTTGTTGGTGTTGGTAAATGTCTGACAGCGGCAAATGTGGTGAATAGTAAACGCAATGCGTATGTGGCAAATGTGGTTCATGATGTGGTTTGTGTTCGTTGATCAGCAGCTCCTCCTCGGCCATTAAGGCCGGCTCCACGAAAAACTGTTCAATCAGTTCGCCGCTATTCGTGTCCGTCACGAGCACATGTTGTGTGCTCATTGGCAGTGGGAGTAGTGGTGGTGGTGGTGGTAGTGGTAGTGTTGCAGCACCACCCAATAGTGCCGTATTGGGTGGCGAATCGGCGGCGGCCAAAGCAGCCAACTGTTGCAGCTGCTCGAGCTGCTCCAGCAGCAACAGTTGCTGCTCTGTGCCAGCCGAACCGTTGGACAGATAGTCGCAATCATCCACCTCGATGGTGTTGGCGCGCTGGTGGTGGTGCTGCTGCTCAGCGGGATAATATTTGAGGCCAGTCACTGGGCCACTAGTTGGGGCGCCAAATAGGTTGCGCCAGTTGCGTGGAAAGCTGGCGGTTTTTTTTTAGTTGGTATCGGTAGCCATTCGGATTGGTTTACGTTGCGTGTGGTGTGGTGTGACGTATTTCAGTGTTGGTAAGTGTTCGATTGGTTGTTCAGTTTTAGCATGCGAACGTTTTTCGTGTGGTGAATAGGAATTGATTTTTGTATTGTGACACAAAACATGAACGATCGGTTGGCAAATGCAAGCGATGGTTGGCGTCCGAGGTCAGCAAGTGTTTGGTGTGGTGAGTTGTCATTGTGACGTATGTGTATGTGAGTGTACGTTTGAGAGTGTGGTGAAGAGCACGCAAGAGAAGCAGTGAAACACAAAAGAGAGCAGCGCGCGCGCGTCGAGCGTTGAGCGAGTTTTGTTTTTTTTTTATTTATCGGGAATTGTTTTTGGTTTTTTTTTTTTAGTTTTTGGTTTTAGTTTTTTTGGTTGTTGATTGAAAACACAAAAAGTAAATGCATAAAATAAACTTTATGTTTTGTTTGCGGATTGCGAATTGTTGCATTTAGTTAACAGTTGTGTTTTTTGTGCGTGTTTTGAGCTATTCGTGTATGGTTTCTTTGTGTCGATAGTTATGCGGTAAGCGCGATCTTCTGATTCGGTCACGCAAACTGATTCAGAGCCTAATTGTGGTTCAAATTTGGGATTTTGTAGCTTCTACTCGAACGGTGGAGAATAACCAATTTTGTTGTGTAGCCCAGAATGAAATTTTGGCAGCTTTGCTTTTGTATTTGTTTTTTTTTTTTCTTTTGCTTTGGCATGGCTTATGGCGACTATAACGAAGCGAACATGGGTGCAACACCGACGCACCGAGTTCACAGCTCGGCTAAACTCACCTGAGTCCGCGGGAGGTGCGCGGCCGTTCCGATTGCGTGGAGAAGGCACTCGATGTCACACTGACCACCGACTCCATGTCCGAGTCACCGAACTCCCCCATAAAGTCCTTGTCCGGCGACAGCGAATGCCGCGGCCTCATTCGCGCATCCATCGACTGCAGATCACTGTCCGAGAGTCCGGTATAGTGACGCTCCCAGCCGCCCATGCCAGTGCTGCGGTATGTGGCCTGATGATGCGGCTGCCTTGTGCGATGCCGCCCGAAACGGCTGCCCGAGGCCAGGCGCTCGTCAAAGTCCTGGCCAAGTCGATCGCGCAACATTGCGCTGCGAGAGGTTTGCGGCACCTAAAAAGATATGGGAATAATTAGAGAAGGGCAAAGAAATAAACTAGTAGAACTAGAAATAACTAGTAAGAAAGTGACCTAATTGGGACAATTTATAAATAATAAATAGTATAATTTTTTTAATGTTAATACTAATATTTTAAATCGTTAAGCTTTGGCAAATTTTTAAATTGATTTTAAAATTATTTTTATATATAAATTGGAGTAAGATTGAATTCTGTAAATGATTTTTGCATGGCACATTAAATAAAGGTTTTTGAATTAAAACTTAGAAATCTGATGACTAATTAAATACTACAATTTATATAAAGTTGTTTAAAAATTTTAAAATTTTTATCACTAACAAATAGAACGAATTTTAAAGTAGATTTTTTGAATTAAAGAATATTAAAACTAAGAAATCTGATAACAAAGTAAACACAAAAATGGAAATAAAGTTGCCTAAAAATGTTATAATTTTTATCACTAACAAATGGAACGATTTTTAAAGTAGATTTAAAAGTGCTTCATTTTGGTTTCGATTTATAACGAAAATGACTAAAAGATGAATGAAAAATTCTATTCTTTCAAAAAATAAATTAGTCTTAATCAAATAACGCACCTGTGGCAGTTGTCGCTTTTTGGGCGATCCCGTGGGCGTGGCAGTCGCTGATCGAGACTGGAAACGCTGTTGCTGTGTCGCCTGTGCCGCTGAAGCAGCAGCTCCTCCGTTGGCCGCGTACGCTGCAGCAGCTGCTGGTGAGCCGTGTATTGGAAGCACTGGATAGTCAATGTAGCGATCGTCTGGCGGCGACAACGATCCTCGCCGTGGACTGCTGCTCCTGTAGCCGTAGCCTGGGCCCGGATGTCCACCGGCGCCCGAATGACTGCCGGCACTGTGATAATTATCGCTGGGTGCTGCCGAATGACTGCGTTGGCTAAGGCTCATGCCACCTGGTCCGATGGCGGCGCCGACACCATTACCACCGCCTCGCCGATAATACCCTGTGGCAGAAGCCTGCATCGATCGCGAAAGAGCAAAGGAAATAATATATACTTTAGTTGGGAGGAACACAAAGGCGACAAGAAGAAGTAGCTTCAGGCAATAGCCGGGCCAGAGCCGGGTCCGGAATCCAACACGGTTGACAGCTTACAAGCTAGGCAAGTGATTCAATTACATATTTTTATATATATATTTTGTGAGTAGAGTGGTTCTGAATTTCATTCAAAATCGAGTGTGTTGGTGGTGTTTGAGTGTGTTATATTTTTTTAAAATAGTTGGTTTGTTATTTGGGTTTTTACTGTAACTGCAACTTCTACTAGAACACGGATAATGAGTTAAGTAGTAAATGCATACGGAATACTTGTGTGTTGAAACGAAATCAAGTTAACAAACTGCAAAGCAGCGCTCCAATCAGCTGGAACAGAGCTAAAAACTCTCCATTTGGCAACTGATAAAAGCAACGCTTTTTTTTTTTTGATAAATGTTAGTAAATAATTTGGTTTTTTTTTTGGGTTAGTTGAGTTAGGTTTTTGGAGTAGAGTAGTAGAAATTCGTTATTAAGAAAGTGCAGTAAATTTGTGACTGAGATCAGGATGATTATGTGAAAGTCTCCAGTGGAGGAGACATGTTTGAGATCTGGAATCCCGCTTGTGTTTACCTAGTATTTGTGGTGCTGTTCTGTTCTGAATGTTATTCTTTTTTTTTTTTTGGAATGTGACGTTAATTTAGCTTAGGTGCAAACCTGATTGTGATAACTTTGTCCAATGCCAGATACAGTGCGATAATCTCGTGCCACCATGCCGGCCACCCGCTTGCGGCCCTGGGGTGACATGTCACGTCTGGAGCGACGCTCGTTAAGATCGAGCTGAATTATGTGAGTTTAGTTTGGGGTCGTATGAGGATTTGGTTTTTGGGTTGGTTCGATTTTTGGATATATCCAACAACGCGAAGGGGGTGAGAGTGTGTATTTATATATATGTTCATATATATATATATAGAGAGAGAAAAAGAGGGTAGATAAAGAGCAAGAGAACAAGAGGAAAGAATGTACAAATATGATCAAAATGAGTGGAAATAGTTTTTATCAAATGTGTATTAAAAATGAGTTCTTATATTGCGTTGGTGTGCGAGAGTCTTTTGTATATATAGTATATATATAGTATATAGCTGAGGGGTCTAATGGCATTAATTGCGTGTTTTATTCAGTTTTTGGTTTTTGGGTTAGATTATTTGTATAGAAATCAAAAGCCAAATACATCAAAATACATCAAAAGCTACACACTTAAAGCTACAAAAGGAAGCATCAGGAAAAGCGATAGACATGCATAAATTGGCTTTTAGGATGGCAGACCTAAAAATAGTGCAGCTGACATTGTTAAAAATTAATGTTTTCGAGAAAAAATGTAAATTATTCTTTTAAGATTTGCTGCTCATTTTTCTTGGCAGTCGTTAGTATGTGTTCCCAAGTTGTTTTTTTTTTTTGTATGTTTTTCAGTTTACACTAGATCTTAACCTAAGCCATTTTTGGCTTATATGACTTAAACTCTATGTAATATGTTAACTTTGATCTTAAATGCAAAGATTATTTATTGTTAGCTGAAACTTGATGAGTAAGAAAATGAGACGACAGCGTTAAATGTTTCTGTTAATCGTGGAACACTTCGAACGTTGTTGTTGGATTATATATTATATATTTAGTTTAGGTTTAGTACAGATTAAGTAGAGCGTAGATAGAGCTGCGAGTTAAGAGTTCAGAGTTCAGAGTTCAGAGTACAGAGTTTAGAGCTTAGAGAGTGAAAAATTTAACACACGCATAACGAAATAACGACACCAATTAGTAAAAAAAACAAACAAATCAAATTAAATAATAATTCTAACAATCAACAAAAAAATATACTCAAAAAACAGTCAAATGTGTGCAAGAATATGTACACTGAATGGTTGAGAATTCAAATCTGAAAAAAATGACATGTTCGAAGTTGTAATCCATCTGCATGCAAAGTAACTGACAGGAACAGGAATGAAACCCTCAGGGGCATATGTCAAGAGAGTTTTGACCATGATATGTGCAAATCTGAATGAGGCTCGAATTGTGATGATGAGATATACATTTAGGGAATACAATTAAGGAAATTAAAATTAAAGTTGAGTGTGTAATGGGTTCAAGAACTTTAACTTGTCTACCGAAGTTTGTATACGCTTGCAGAGCCTACGACATCTTATTTTTGAATATAAACTAGATATTCCTTAAGAGATTTATTGTAAAAAATATTTTATGGATTTAGCTCACTCTGTAAACTAGACTTAAATAACCTTTTTTTTCGGTTTTAATTATTTAAATAATATAAAAAAAATTGATAACAATATTTTTGTGCTTTTTAAAAAAAATATATAAAATTTAAAAATTTTCGAATTTGGTATAATTTTAACTCTTTAATTTTGACTTAATATATTTAATGCAATCAAGAATTTAATTCCAATTTAATGGTTCAACGCTTTGCAAGTATATAAAAAACGACGGAACTGTTTTGTTGTAGAACGTAGACAGTGGTATGTGTAGTAGGTGTGTGTGTTTGTTTGGGCTTGTTGAAGTGTTACTGTCTGTCTGTATGTGTGTTTGCTAGTGTGACCCCTTCTGCGTCCTCACTCTTGTTGCTGTCAGTTGTTGTTGTTGTTAATATGTCTTTGTATTTGAGTGTTGTTTTTATTTACATAAATAATATATATAATTTAATTTAATTTTGTTGTAGTTGTTGTTGTTGTTGTTGTTGTTGTTTGTTGTTGTTATTGATATTTTTGTTGAGTGTGGTTTTTTTGTTGTTTGCTTGTTCTTGTTTTGTTTGTTACCTCGAGCAGTGGCGGACTGTTGGAGCTGCCCATGGATGATATGCTGGCACCGGGCGTCATTCCATCGATGTCGCATTCGGACGTTGTGTCCGAATCGCTGAGACGCGACATTGTGCTGGGCGGTGATAAATGATCTGTCGGTGTCAGTATCAGGCCGTCCACATCGCTGCCCTCGTCACGTAACTGTTCATCGTGGTTAATTTTGGTTGTTGTTGTCGGAATGGAACAGAACGGAACGGAGCAAGCGAGAGCACGTTTTGTTGTTGTTGTTGTAGTTGATTGGTTGGTTGTTTGTTGTTGTATTTTGTGTGGTTTGTGATTGGTGGTTATATTTAATTTTTTTATTTATTTTTTAGGTGGTTTTTTTTTTTTTTTTTGGGCGTGTGCACGACAAAAACAAAAGAGATATGGTAATGCAGAGAGTTAATAATTTTGTTGAACTGGACGGCTGCTTGGGTGGGGGGGTTTGAGGGGCGGGTTAAACATTACATCTAAATTTAACGTATAAGCCGAAAATAATAAACATAAAATAAAAAACAGACATTTAATGAAAAACAATAAACTTGCTGCTTTTCATAATTGTGTTAAGTTTTTCGCTCAACAAACCTCGGTCCCATGGACACCGGGGGGAATACCCCTCAACTGGGGGGCTTTACGTTTACCAACACCAACACTTAGTCAAGAACGAACGCAACGAAATGAACCGAAGCGGAATGAAACACGAAAAAATAATGAATCGACAAATCAAACGAAACGAAACGAAATGAAACGAAACGAAAACTTTCGATTTCCTTTGGCAAAGACATACGAGATGGGAGGTGTCCTGATGCGGCTGCAGGTGGTACCACTCGGCCTCGTCGTCGAGTATGTGATGGGCCAGATCGATGACCACCTCGCCGGTGAAATCGTTGGCGCCATACCGGACATAGTCCCACAGCGTGACCTATGAATTGGATTAATATGTTTTAATTGAGATCAAGGAATTTATAGAAAAATGTGTACGAAGTATAAACAAATTGATGGAGTGGTTCAATTAAAAGAAGGATCAATTGGAAACAGCATTAAAAATTAAAGGGAGATTAATTGGAAATAGCTTTAGAGGATGCATGATTACTTGGAGTATAATTATAACTATCTTTGCGGGAATTAATATGTAAACCATTAGAATGATCAAAGTGGGTTAGGGTAGAGGATCAATCAATCAATTAATCAATCAAATGTGTACGAAGTATAAACAAATCAATGGAATGGGTAAATTAAAAGAAGGATCAATTGGAAACACCATTAGAAGACTCAAGATTATTTAAGATGATCAATCAATCATTTAACAAATAAATAATAGCATATGAAGAATAATAATAGGAATAGTAACTAGATCAATTTAACTATAGATTAAATTTATAGGATCAATCAGTAGTAAATCAATTAAGGTTCGATTTATAGTTCGTATTGTAATAGAAATAGGAATATCGATTTGAGCAACACTTATAGATAAATTAAAAGATCAGTCGGAAATATTTTTATGTGAAGGATATCTCGGAAAATGAATAAGTTAAGTATTTATCAGGTATTAATAGGATTGATCAATACGAAGATCAACTAGACCAATTGAAATTTCAAACGATAGATTATTAACCATACTAGCGATAAAAGGTGTACAAGGAAGATCAAGAGAAAGATTTAATAACTCGAGGATTAAATTGAAGGGAGAATGGGATTTATGTGGAAAAACATTTGGATGCCACACAGCACACTTGCCTCGAGCAGTCGACCATTAAGATCGGAGCGTCGCAGACCCGAGTAGAGAAACGTCTGACCCCAGCGAGGTTCGCAGGTGTTGACGACAGTTTTGGTGCGCCTCTTCGACTTGTGGCTGCGATCGGGCAGAAGGAACACCTGTAATTGGAAAACATTTGTGCTCATTATATAAATATACATATTCTATAAGGATTTGATTAGACTCACTTTTGCATAGGGATTGCGACCGGCACCGGTCTGGCGCAACGATAGACCCGATGCGCAGACCAGCGTTACGATCAGTTGTAGCGTGGTCTGATCGTAGCCAAGCTTCAGCTGCAGCCGACCCTCGATGGGTATTGGCTGTGTCGTTATGCCCGTGCCATGATGCGGCACATGCGAGTGACTGTATCCGTGTGGATGTCCGTGCGGATGCGGATGCTGATGTGTATGCGGATGCGGATGCGCGTGCGATGGTGGTGATGGCGCTGCCGGATGACAATGGTGATGGTGGCCCGCCGTCGTTGTGCCGTGCAGGCCGACCGCAACGGCGGCTTGTAATGTGGCGCTGCTGTTGCTGCTGCTCCCGCTGCCGCTGCTGCTGTGACTGTAATTGCTGTGACTGTGACTCTGACTGTGACTGTTACCGTGACTGTGAGCGTGACTGTGGGCGTGACTCGTGTGGCTCGCTGTGTCGAGACGCTGGCTTTGGTGTTTGACAGCGCCACGATGCCGCAATCCGTTGCCCGCTCCACCAACGTGCAGATCCGGTGAGCCGGGCGAGGTTATCAACACGCTCGGCTTATCCCGATGCAATTCGAGCGCTTCAACAGCAGGCGCTGCATGGAAAAGAGAGAGAAATCTGTATTCAAAGTGCTTGCAACACATTCAGAGTTACGTATTTTGTATTGTTTTTTTTATTGTGTGGTGTGGCTTAGACATGACTAAATGCCAGTTGCTATGTGAGTAATGACTGATTGGAGAGATCGAGTCTAGACATGTACATAGCTCTGATACTGCCAGGCAGAGATTTATTCAAAGGATACCCTTAAACTAAACTAACAACCACAGTGCCTAAAACAGGAGTCTAGCAATGCAACACACACACGCACACTCACAAACACCAGACACAACACTTCCATCCCCCCTTTTACCTTTCCGCTGCAGGTAACGCCCTCCGCTGCTGACCACCGCGCTGCCAGCCATGCTGCTCGCCAAGCCGCTGTGCGGAAAATTGGCCGAGGAGCGTCGATTGCTGTTCGAACTGGAGGCACTGCTGGGGCTAACGTTGCAGCTGTTGCCGCCGCTGTCCGCTGTGGGCAAGAGCAGCGTTCGACAGACAACCAATTCCACTTGTGCATCCAATCGACTCTCGTCAATAATATCGTAGACCTCATCCGCACTCTTGTTGTGCAAATTGCGTCCGTTCCACTCGATGATCTCGTCGCCTGATCATTGTGGAATTGATGAAATCGTGTTTTGTTTTTATATGAATGGATTCAATGCAAACGATACACAGTTAGAGAGAGACAGATATAAAGAGACAGAGAGAGAGAGAGAAAGAGAAAAATGAGTAAGTTGAATGAATGTTTAGGGATGTGGATGATCTTTACCTGGTCGTATGCAGCCCTCAAGATCGGCCACCGATCCGCGTTTCACCTTCTCCACAATGGCGCCACATGGGCCTCCGACACCGATGGGCTGGCCGCCGTTCACCTTTAAGCCTAATATATCTTCACCATCATAGTATTTACGTAATATCATGTGACCAATCATGCGGTTATTATCCGCCGATGTTTGCCAATTCACCGGATTCTACATATACATATGCATATATATATATATAGAGATATATACACGCCGATTGGATGGACGGACGGTTTTGGTGTTGGTTTTTGGTTGATTTGGTGGTGGTATTGGATGGGTGTTAAACGGTGTTTGATCGGGTGACGGGATGATTTCGTGGATGTCAATTTTGCATAGATTTTATATTTTTTTGTATAATTTTTTTTTTGTGGTTTTAAGCGGAATGTCGATGATCGTTTGCAGGAAGTAGAATATTTTATAGTTTTAGATATGCACCATACAAAATTCTTATAGTTATCTTAGACTAAACATCTTAAAGATATCGATAGAAAAACAAAAAAAAAAAAATAATAATTTAACAACAATTGAAATAATAAAACATTTTGTACATTTGGTTTTTTACATTTAGTTTCACTTTGTTGTTGGCATTTTTTTTCCTTAAACACTAGAAACAATTTCTAGTTTTTTTTAAAGATAGTTTTGTAAAATAGTTTTCATTCACATTTTGAGTTTTGGTATTAGACCTACTTTGAGAACACACACGTTTCAATTTGATTATCGAAATTAATGAAACTTCTTTTTAAAAGTTGAGTTCGATAAATGCATAAAAATATGTGTTATTTTTAACGATTATCGATAACGATTACAACATTTAGCAATAGCTATAGCATGCGATAAGATAACGTGCAAATTCAGGGAGGATGGGAATAATAGTTCTTAAGGGTTTTTTTTTGGTGTTAGCAAGGAATTTGGAACTTGGAACGTGCTCTCAAAAAAGGATGGATTGACTTAAGTGTATGGCCCTCCATGCAAAGGGACAGCTACAACAATTAACAGTTAACAATTAAGGATTAAAAATTTAAGCATGCGTTTTGTCAAGTTGTTGTTTGGTACTGTAAATGGCTGGTTTATGGGTCATCAAATTGGTACAGAATTTTGTTCAGTGTAGCCTAAATGGTAACTAAAAATTTCGGGGGGAATAAAGAGACTTCGAGCGCTAAACAGGCGATGAAAGGGTAATCAGACGTATGAGAAGAACAACAAACATCTTTGAAGAGAGAGACAGAGAGAGAGAGTAAGAGAGAGAGGGAGAGAGAGAGAGAGAGAGAGAGAAAAAGAGACAGACAGAGATAGAAGGGGGAGAGCAGAGTTAGAGGGTAATAAAGAGTTAAACTTGTGAACGGCTGGATTCATTTAACACATACAAAAATTGACCGACAGACAGACAAACTGACGGACAGGAGGGAGCATCCTGTGGGAGCACACAAGGAACACACTCAGACTCTACACAGACACAATGCAATTTAGACGGGCTTCGAAATTGGAGGGGAATCTGTTTTTTAGGTTTGTATTTTTTGGTTTTGCGTGCGTTTTTTGCTTCGATTGTTGCTGTTGTTGTTTGCCACTTTTGCTGCTGCTGCTGTGGGATTTTTGTACCTTGGGGCCATCGCCACGATTGGAGTCCTCGCTGCTGGTGAACGTGCTGCTCGTATCGATGCCCGAGTCTTTGGTGGCCGAGTCCTGACTGCCCTGCCGCTCGGCATCCCAGCGCGCCCAGTCCCCGTCCAGCGGCTGTTGCAGCTTGGCGCTCGTCAGCAGCGTTGCGGTGCCCACATCGACGGCCGTCGAGGGCAGGATGGTTGTGACCGGCGGCAGTGTGCCCAGACTGCCGGATGTGATAGCTGTGCTGCTGCCCAGCAGTGTTGACGACTCATCGTCGTGTGCATCGAAGCGAACCGTTTTCTTTATTCTACGCTCGGTGAAGCGGCGCGAATCCTGCGCGGCCGATGATGAGGATGTGCTGCCCGTCGGCTCATCCCAATAGGCAGCCTCTGTGGAGCTCAGAGAACTGCTGCCACCACCGCCGCCACCACCAGATCCGCCAGCGCCAAGCAGTCCACGTTCTCGACTCAGACTACCCCTCGCTGAACCGTTAGCTGTTGCCGACATGGCGCCACGCTCATAGGGAATACCCAGACTTGCACCGGCTGTAACACCCACTCCAGCACCGGAACCAATTACAATCTGCGGCTTGTTGTGATGCGTCTGTGGATAGTAGCTGCTGCTGGTGCTGCTGCTGCTGCTGCCGCCGGCACAGCCGCTGGCCGCGGCCAAGGGCGGTGCCCGACGATAGGCGCCACCACCAATATGCCCAACACCCGAAGCACCGCCAGCACCCACTGCTCGCTCGTGATTGCTGCGATTCAGCGAATTCCGCTGCTGCACATCCAATCTCGCTGTTCTCGTCAGCGGATACTGTTCCAGGCGCTCGCGATGCTGCAGCTGCAGCTCGTAGCGATCGCGCTGATCTGCCGATGAGTAGAGCCGCTGATTCGTATGTCCCAGCAGCCGGAAGTCACTTGTGTTGTAGGAGCCGCCGACGGTCAGAAGATCGCGCTCGTTGAGACTGCGCTGCTGGCGCCAAGGTTCCGTGATGCGCACTTGTAGACGGCCGCCTGTAGATGTAGGATGTACTAGTAATGGTTTGGCAAATATACTCTTTTTTGACTAGGGATTTGTATTTTTTTTTATATTTTTCATATTTTTTTTCTTGGTGGGTTTTTCGGGGGTCTAAGGGGCTGGAAGTAATAGTACTTAAGAATGGGGCAGTTAAAGAGAGAGACTCTAGTTTTTTGCATATTGCTGGGTTCCTAATTCGCTCGGATTTTGGATTTGGATTTCTTCGCTGTGGCTGCTTTTGCTGCTGCTGCTTGCCTGACATTAGTTTGTTGTCCTTTCGATATCATTTCGGCGAAATAGTGCATTTTGATAATTATATAATTTTGTGATAGTTGATGTGGTTTGGTTTTATGTTTATGTTTACTGTTACTGTTTTTCTTGTTCATAAAGCATAAAAATATATATATAATATTTAAATAAAATACGTATGGGCATTTAAAGACTTATGTACGATTATAGTATGTGGGGCAATACTATTCTTAGCACCTATTCGAGTTTAAATTTTGCTTCCAGTTGTTTCTGTAAATTATTGTATTTAATATATGCTAAATATTTAGTGAGCACTGTTTATTAAATTCTGCTTTTAAACATTTTTTTTCGTCGTATATAAATTAATTACTGCCATTTTTTTTTAGTCGTATATAAATTAATTATTGCCTGTCTTGGCAAAATATTATTTTAGTTAATAATTGAATATTTTCCTTAGCACATTTTTTTTTTTTTTTTTTTAGGAATTCCATTCAATTTTATCTCAGATTTGTCAATATATATATTCTCGTGCAGTGCTGGTCAATTTATTACTATAACTGTAATTTATTAGCTTTATTGCTTTAAAAATGAAATTTTTTTCTGCAAATCTTTATTCTCAATTCATCTCAAATATATGCTAAGAATAGTTACAGGGACAGCTGTAAGTGTTTTGTTTTAAGATGCATATCAGATGTAAATATTATATATGTATGTATGTTAGCTAATTGGGGGAGATAAATACGTATATGTATCATAAGCAGACCTACGTTTTGAGAGACAGCTGTAGACGGTGCCAATGTTATAAAGCAAGAGATCTATTAACTTGGCAAACGATTCTACGTTTTTTTTGACTTAGCCTGTTTAAGTGTGAACATTTAGATAAAGTTTTTAGAAGTGCTGGGGGCTTATAAAATAGTTACGAAAAAACACATGCCAGAAAGGCAATAGAGGGATATTATTGTGCTTGGGAATTGGGATATATAGTTAAATATATCGAAATATCGAAAATAATTTACTTATCTGTAGAGGCTTATTGATATATATTTATGACTGTTTTGGCTTAGGTTTTTGGCCATAAGTTAATTACTGTTTGGCTTTGCTCGTTTTGCATGAAGTGTGAGAAAGAGGGCGGGGGCGGGGCAGTAGCCAGAACTGTGAGTGTGTGTAAATCTAATCTGTTAAGTGATGTGTAAAGCATGTTCAGAGTTTTTTTTGTGTTGTTGTTGTTGTTCTTATTTATTTATTTTGTAATTTTTAAGTAAGGAGGAAACAGGAAACAGCGTTACGATATCCATGCAAATTCTTCACGTAGTTATTATTTTCTTTCTTTTTTTTTTTTTTTGTTTAAATTTACATTTATAATTAATTAAATAAAGTAATTAAAAAAAAAAAGAATTCAAATTTGGAGGAACAAACGTAAGAGTAATTCAAAAAACATTTATGTGTACACAGCGCTTCGAGCGAGAGTGTGTTTTTGGGGGGTGGTGGGTGAGGGGTTTCCAAAAACGTGTGAGGTGAAGAGAGGGCTTAAAGCAACAGAAGAAACAGTAACAAAGAACCAGGGAAGTGGACGCTTCTAGGCGCTACTTTCCTGGGACTTTTCACACACACACACACGTACACGTACAAAAAACATCAAATGGAAATAATGCGGAACAGGGATAAAAAGTCTAAAAAGTGTGTGGACTGGATTAAGTGCTCAAAAACGAGGAAAAGTCTTTGTGGGAGCGATAGACAGATAGAGTTAGAAAGAGACGACATAAACTGTAAATTGTACATTCCATTTTTGTGACTTTCACAAATAATAAGGAAATTATAACATATATAACCATAAAAGACAGACGCAGTAAAATGCTTTAAAAATTTTTAAAATTTTTCACAATTATTTTTTTTTTGTTTTAGAAAAAATTGATTAATTTTTTTGTTTTGTTTTTAATTTTTTTTTTGCTTACATTTGCATGAATCTGTAGATCGCCGGGCGAGAGATTTGTTTGGACACTTTGCACGGCGCCAAAATTACCTGCTGTTGTTGTTGTCATTATTATTGCAATAAATATTGTTGAACAATTTGGGAAAATTTCATTTTTCATTTTGCATAATAGTTTGTGGCGGGCATTTTTTTAAGTGGGTAATTTTTTTGTTTTTGTTGGACGCACATTGGAGTAACAAATAGAAAGAGAGAGTGGAGAAAATATATTCATTTATAATATAAATAATAAGTAGGTGAAATTGATTTGGCAACGCATTACTTAATTTGTACTTAGAATTAGGCAACTTAAATAACTTATTGCTTAAGACTTAATTTTATTGATGCCTAAATAACAGTAATTAGCGACTAACTAACTAAATAAACATGTGTTTAATTATAGTTTGTATTGCAGTGACTACAATTATATTTACTTCGCTACAAGCTGTTTATTTGCATAAAAAACGCAATGCGTCCATTCTTAAACTTTACACACACACACACACACACAGAAGCACGACTTGGCTAAAACCTAGTTTTATGGCCCACAAAAAAATGTACACACACACAGGCGCAGACTCACTCACACGCATGTAGTTGTCCTCCTATTGTGGGCCATACCCCTGGCACACTTTCTTTTGACTTTGGTCACGATATAAAACGTTTATTGTGCACGTAACGACGACAAAATAACGCAGAAACAACAACAAAATATACAACCAAAAAAAAAAAAAGGAAAGAAAAAAGAATTAAATAAAAACAGCAACGACAAACAACGACAATAACAACGGCAACGACAACGTTTTACGGTAAACAAAAGGCAACTCACCAAAAGAAAACAAAAACTAAAGTAAATAACACAGTTGTACAATATTTAGAACTTGATTTTAAGGTCCCCTGCGTAATCAGCAGAGCAGAGCAGAGCAGAGCAGAGCTGGGCATGTTTAAGTTGAAAGTTGAAACTATTGAAATCTCTGCTTTTTCAATTGAAAGTTTGACTTGAAGATCTTCATTTTATTTAAACGAATACTCATTAAATAAATAGTTTAAGAAAATGAAAAAATTCATACAGCTTTCTTAACTTTTTTATACTTTTACCATTATGAAAAGTATTTAAACTGAGCATAATAAAAATTCATTTCAATTAAAAATCTCTTTTTTCATCTGAGATACGATTTATAAAGATGCTCATTGGCATATAAAGACCAATATTACATATTCATATATTCGCATATTCACAAATTATATATAAATATAATTCAAAATCTGTTGATTTGTAATTTAGCAAAGAGACTTTATTAATAGATGTATGTTTAATGGCAAACATATGTCTCTCGTTTGTATGTTTGTAGCGCAGTGTTGTTTCAAAGTCAAATGCCGAAACGCACGCACAATGGCTGCAGGTGGAGAAGGAGCGAGGCACAGACGACTGTGTGCCAGAGCGAGAGCGAAAGATAGTGAGCGAGCACTGTGAAGAGAGGAGAAGGAGGAGCAGCAGCAGAGGAAAAGATGGCGCAAAAAGAAAGCAAAAATCAATAATGTGTACAAAAACACGGACGCTCGGTCGTTGCTGGCTGCCCTTTGTGTGGTGTGTTTGTGTGTGTGTGTGAGTGTTTTTGTGTGTGAGTGCCAAGCTATGCACAATCATCGCATTGTGCCAAACGCACAACAACAAAACTGTTAAAATCAAACAAACGGCGCCTCAGTTTGTGTTTGTTTGTGTTTGTGTTTGTGCGTGTGCGCCACTCTTGCTTCCTGTTTTTATATTTTTGTCCATAAATTCTAGGCAAGTTGCCTGCGAGAGATTGCGCCAACACAGTGGCTGGACAAGGGATGGGATGCAAGGTGTGGGGAGTTATGATGGAGACAGGGTGGGGCAGGGGGTCAGGTGACGAAGTGTTTGGGCAATGCGGCTGGCTGGCTGGCAAAAGCACAGCAGGCGAGAACAGCTTGTTCTATTTTTAAACCAGCAGGCAACGCACACAAATAAACACAGGACAGAAACCCAAACACACATACATATATATATAAATAAATATATATATGTATATATATAGACGCAGGCGCATAAATAGCACAAACAACAAGAGCTACGCACAAAAAGGCGTTGGTGTTGTTCGTGTTTTCCCTTTTGCCAGCCAGCCAGTCAGCCAGCCAGCCAGCTAGCCAGCCTCAATGTTCGCATTAATGTCACTCATACGCACAGTTGCACATGCACATACACAAGCACCCACACACACACACAAACGTGTTGTTGGTCAACATTTTAATTAAATTCGCTTACATATTTTTAAATAAAGCCACACACACACACACAAACACACACACGCTGAGTGCGGTCTATATTTATTTACTTATTTACAGCTTGTCGGCCATATGCGACACGTTTCGCGTTATTTGCTGGCTGTTATTTGTGGTTGTCATTTTGGCCATTTCATTGTTTGGCCACCATTGATTTCGCTATATTCATAAATTAAACTAACTTGTCACACAAAAAATATATAAAAAATTTAAACAAAACTGCTGGCAACCGATTTTTTTTATGCCTGCTAATCGAAATACAAATAAACACACAGGACACACAAAGGGCATTTTTTTCCTAACGCTGCCAAGCAGCTGTTGATGGCAAATGATGCGGAATGCAGAATGAATGCAGTTGCAGAAGCTGTTTTTGATAGTCCTGCTTGCCACATACCCCCCCGCTTGACTTATATCATTGCAGATAAAGTGAGCATATAAGTTAAAAGATTTCATTCATCAAAGCGCTGAAAAGTGTGCCATAAATTTTTAGCAAGCAATACTATTTTTAATACCAACAAAGTTGGAAAGGGAAGTTGTGACTAAGCTGAAATTGCTGCCAAATCTATTTTTAATCAAATTTAGTGGAAGTTTTGTATTTTTTTTTTATTGCTAATTAATTTGCGATATAAAATGCGAATTTTAAAAATAAGCATTTGGGGATTTAAAATTTGTTAAACTATTATTTAAAGCATTTTGTATATTGGAAAACGAAATAGCTTAAAGTGAAATTATTCAATTTTGAGTACGAGGATAGAAAAGTATTTCAATATAGCATAAAATTCTTTAATATGAAAACGTGTATAGAAAATGTAATTTAATATGGCATACGATTCTTTATGTTCGTAAAGTAATCTGAAAGTGATCTTATTGATATTAAACATTTCAGATTTAAAGCTCAATACAGAAGAAATGGTGTTAATAGGGTTTTTTTGAGTCACTTAATATCTCTATTTTATTAAATTTTATCAATAAATATTTTTACAACTATTAATTGACATTGGTATATCAATTTCTACAAAGCAAAAATCACACGTGATTTATTCACACAAAAATCAATCAGCTGAGACTAGAAAAAATGAATTCTCTACATACTCAAGCGATTTTTGTACAGTGTATTTCTAAGGACTCTTTTTTGGCAGCGATTAGGTTTTTTGTTTGTGGTTGTTTCTCTTTTTTTTTACTGGCAGTTTCAGGTTTACTTTGGCAAATGCCTGCAATTTTTTTTTTGTTGTGGCTTGTGTTGTGTGCTAATCTATTTGCATTTTGCATTTAAATTTTTTCCATTGCTGGCTTTTTTATTATTTTGCTGTCTAAGCATTTTTTGTGGGTGTATGTTTCTGTGTGTGTGTGTGTGAGTGTGTGACAGTTGTTGGTATTGAATGCAAGCTGTGGTTAGTTGTTGTTCTAGCTGCACTAGTTGTGATCGCCACTCACCTTATTATTGCTGTATTTTTTATTGAGTTTTGGTAATTAATCAGTTGTTGATTTATATATAACAAATATTTAAGGTGATTAATCCAATTGAGCAGCACCAAAAACACTTGAAATTATTTTTAATTGTACATTTATTTTGCAATCATTTGTGATTCACTGGTATTTTTCATTGTTTTTATTTGCGCAAATGCTTCGCCTAATTTGCAGGGCAAATTGTGTGCTTTGCTTAAGCATGGCCTAAACCAACACACACACACTCGCACACACACGTGCACAGAATAGCGAAGAGGGTGTTGGGCAAGGAACTGGCAGGTTATCGCGTGGCAGTACAGTAAACAAATCGTAAATTTTCCTATATTTTGTTTTCACCTGTGCCCTTCAGCACAAAAGAAAAAAGCAAATAAAACCACAACACAATAATAAGAATACGAATAATAAGAATAATTTTTGTTGCCCACGCAAGAAAATGGCCTAGGCATATATGTGTGTGTGTGTGGGTTATAGGCGCATGTGGGTGTTTATATATGTGTGTGTGTGTGTGTGGCCATATGCAGAAGCGTCCAACGGGCGCCACAATTTGCGCAGTTTTAGGCTGACCAAAATTTGATTTATGCCTTGATTCGATTTAATTTTGATTGCCTTCTGCCAGCTGGCACCCGCACATATATATATTTAAATATATATATATAAATATATATTTATTTATATAATATACATATGTCTGGCATCGCTTTTACACTTGAGCAATTGCAGTCAAATTAGGCTTTATTGCCCTTATTACCTTTTTTTATAGCAATATGGCGTTTTTTCTAAATAAATTTAAAGTGATTTTCATTGTTTTATTTAATTGATTATTTGTTTTTTTCATTTATTAAATTTTTTTCTTTGCAGGCTTTTTATGCTTTTGCAACATTTTGCACATGACTTGCACCTTTTCAAGGCATTTTTAAATTTTATTTATGTTTTCTTCTTATTTTATGACACGTTTAACCTTCACCGGGTTTGTAAAAGTTGTGAATTATTTATTGCTCAATGTCAATTAATTGCACGACTTATTATCACACACACACACACAAACACAGATACACTCACATAGACAAACACACATTGTTTTTCTTTTATGTATGTATTTATATTTTGTTTCACACGTTTTTTCTTTCTTTTCTTTTTTCTATTGCTCCAAGGTTGTTTTTTAGCGCAACCTTAGCCTTAAATTTTTGAGGCACACGTTTAGTTTCACTTTCGATTTCTCGCACATGATTTTTACGCGGCGTTTTTCACGAAATTCGCTCCGATTTAGCGCTGCCTGCCATTATTTGTTATGTTAGTATTATTCCTGTCGTTTTCTGTTTTATTTAGATTTTCGCAACACGTGCGCTTTTTACGACGAGTTGTAGCCCGCAGCGGCTGTTTATTCGCCTTTAAAGTTCATCGAAAACTAATTTCGTTTCGATTTCAAAAAAAACCTCAATGGAATTTTGCTTTACGTTTTCGCTTTCCTTTAGCGCCTACCCTTGCTGTTGTTGTTGTTGGTGTTGTTGGTGCTGATGGTGATGGTGGTGCTGGGAGCCTACAACATTTCCAATAACAATGTTACAAGTTCGCCATATTGTTGTTGCTGTTGTAGCAGCACTTTCCCATGGCGCTTCCAGTGCACAACTAAAAATAAAGTTAAGCGTGGCCATAGCGACGACAACAGCGACGGTGACAGCGACGTTGGCTGCGACTGCAACTGCTACGTTGACTGCGATAACATTGACAGCTGCTGCTGCTGCTGCTGCCGCATGCTAGGGTTCAGGCGGGGTTAGGGGCTGCCCTTACTGTTTTCTGTTTTCTGTTTTCTCTTTTCCGTTGTCTGCTGTTGTGTTTGTGTGTTTTTGCGCTGTGTGTTTCCCCACCTCTCCAAACGCGAGTGGCAAAATCAGCGTGTTTGTCTTTGCTTTCCAGCGAGTGGTTGGGTCAACCTCTAACCCCACCGCATCCCTACACAACCGTCATGCCCCCCCGCTTGCCTGCTGTCAAGCGTAGGCGAGCGCGTGTTGGATGCTTGACTAACTGTTCTGTCTAACTGGATTGCAAGTGCATTTTTTTGTTGTTGTTCTTGTTGTTGTTGTTTCTGCTGAATTCGTAGTAAAGAGCATGACGATGCAGCAAATGAAATGCAGTGAATGAAATGACGTCGCTGCCAAAGCCAAAGCAGGCTTTTCGTAGAGTTTGAAGTGAGCAGCGACTGCTTAAGTCTGGCGTCATCAGAGTTACAGTTACAATGCATTTAATACACATTGAGCTGAGCTTAAAGTCACAGTTATTTTTCAAAATGAAATAATTCAATGCCAGCTGTTAACTGATCTTAAAAACATTTGATAGGCAGTTGATTAAAAAGATTACAATTTAGGATAATCATAATATTAATTTCCTCATCATAATGATATTCAACGATCAATTCTATACAATTTTCTTCATAGATTCGCTTAAAAAAATTTAAATAAATTATTGAGAATTGTTAAGAAATTTACAAAATGTTGCAATCATATTTCCTGCATTGACAATTAGTTGTCGAAAATATTTAAATAAACACAACAGCTAAAAATTGGCTTATTTATATGCTTGCCATTAATGCAAAGATTTGTAATAGATAAATTGAAAAGCTAGGATAATACTTACGACTACTAATAGTGTAAATTAAATTGCTTTCAGCTAGTACACTTAATCGGTTCTATATAAACCAGTAGAGTATTCAATAAAGTCACCCAAAAATTGAAAAAAACAAATAACTACAATTCTCTAATACACTAAACGAAGCACATCAAATCAGGATATACAACTAATTTAGTTTAAAAACATTTCACAGTAGGCGCAACCGTCTAACACAGTGCAAGCAACTCCCAATAACAGTTTACCGCACCAACCCCGCACTAACAACAATTCGGCAACCCCGCTAAGCCGGAAGGTCGTGTTATTTCTAACTAACTCAAAGCAGCAAATACATTTTTGGCTTAAATCAAATAAATTTGACATTATGCGCGCTCATCGCAACATCATCAGCTGCTGTTAAGGCCATGGCGGAGCCAAAAGAGATGGCTGTGGCAAGGGGAGTTGCGGTGGGCGGTTGAAATGTGGAGGGGCTGAGTAGGCGGATAACGGCAAGCAAATGCAGCGCATGCGTTTTGCTTTCCGTTTGTGTTTGTTTGTGGGAATTTTCCAATTTGTCGCTGGAAAGAAATTCCAGCGCATGACGCTTGCGTTGCCTGTGACTATTGTGAATCGAGCACAGTGGTGAAATAGTCACACACTGTGGTGAACTTGCGGCAAGGCGCGTGCTTCTGTGTGGTGATTTTCGTATGGTTGGCGGCAGTGCAGCTGCACCGAGACATACGCTAGACCAGCTGCAACAAGCTTTGTGTGTAGAAGGGCTGGTAGGGGGGGGGGGGGGCGGGGGGTCTTAGTAGGGAGGGGGAGAAGTGTAGTGCTGAGTGCTACCGTATCAGTGGTTAAGTTACCGTTGCAGTTGGCAGAGTTTTGCACACACAACTTTTTGCCTGCCTGCTTATCGACATTGTTGGGTAGACCAAAAACTTTGCGCCTAATTTTATGCCACAGTTTCTAGCAGCAGGCCGCAGCAAACTTGGCTGCCAGACAACAACAACAACTACAACAACAACAGCAGCTCGCACTTGGTACTTTATTTTTGTTTTATTTTCGGGCCAAAGTTGAAATCAATAATTATTATATGCTAGTTTGCACTGTTTGTGGTTGGGGTGTGCAGAAGGGGCGTGGCAAGTGCAACATGCTTGCCAGAAACTTTTGTGCACGCTAATGTGCAGCAATAAAAAGAAGGCAAGAAATTTAAATCACCAGTCGCCATGTTGCATGCCACCGCATGACTGCCTCTGCCTCTGCTTCTGCCTGCCTACTTATTGAGGAGGCTGGCAGCCAAAGTGCCAACAAGAAACTTTCTAATTAGGATCATAAATTTGGCCAGCAACGCACTTGACAATGTCGCCGGCGTTGTCGCTCAGCAAAACATGAAGCAAACGGCAGCAAAGCCCCTCCCCTGCCTCAACCCACCCACCCCCACTCCTGAAACCACCAACCCAGCTTTGAGTGCAAAGCAACTATTTTGATATCTTGCGGTTTGCTTTTGCGGCTGCTGGTTGTAAAATGTGTTTTCGGGTCAGCTGCTGCTGCTGCTTCAGGCCTTGCCCCATTGCTGCATATAATTTATGCTGATTGCATTTAACGGCCAGGAGAGCACAACAAAAACAGAATTGCTTTCCTAAAAAGTGTTCGGGGTTCAAAAGTGAGCACTTGTCGCGGTTCTTTTGCCTGTTTTGCCGCCCAGTCAACAATTTATTTTTATTTTATTTTGCTCATGTTGCCATTGCCACTGCCTGCTGCCTGCTGCCTGCTGCCTGCCGCCTGCTGCTGTTCAGAGTCAAGTGGCCCCAAGATAAGCGCCTCCAAATGTTTCCCCTACCAAAAAGAAACTATCTGTGTGTGTATTTCTGTGTGTATTTCTGTGTGTGTGTGTGTGTTGTACGTGGGCTTGCTTTCTATTTTTGCAATGCGGTGCATGCAACTTGCATTTTCCTTTGTGGCATTTGAAAAACTTTTCTTTGCCATTTTCGGCCCAACAAATTTTCACATTGAGAAATTATGTGGGAAATTTAGGACTTCCTTTCTAACGGCCGCCAGCTGCAGATTGCGCTATAAAAGCAGGTCAGCAGAATGGCCATATTCAATTTTACAGCTAAAATAAAACTTAAATCGAGCTTACTTTAATAGCCAAAATAACTAGCTTAATTCAAGACTTAAGACTTAAAATAGTAGATGAACAGTCAGAACAGAAGTGAAAAATTAATATTAAATATTTTTATGTACACAAAGAAAACATATAAATTTTGGTTTAAAAAAAAGTGTTAGAAAATCTGATGGAAATTGTTGAAATTGTTGCTTCAAAGAACAATAATTTAAATGTTTTTAAATGTGGAAAGCCAAAAAGATCTAAAGGAAAAGACAACGCACCAATGAGAGACAGCAGTGTGTTACTTTTTTGAAAAGATATCATAGATATATATAAATATATATACATATAAAGATGTTTATATATATATAAATATATATTGATATTTAATATAAATATTAATATTTATTAACGAGCGAGTCAGAAGAGACAGAGAGAGAGAGAGAGAAATAATTAAAAGCTTTTATTAAAACAGAAAAGTATTTTTTTTGTTTTTATAAAAGCTTAAAATGGACATTTAGATTTCTTAAATCGGGGTTAAAAAGACACAGCGATACAGATATATATATATATGTATATATATATATATATATATATATAATATAGAGAGAAAGGAGTGAGAGTGAACGCTAGCGCGATCAACAGTTACATTTACAGAGAGAGAGAGAGAGATAGATAGACAGTCAGAGCGATAGATTTAGGCAGAGAGACACAGAGAGAGACAGAGAGAGAGGCATATAAGTGTGCAAATTGGAGATAACGCAAAAGCTCACCATCATAATCGCTGCCAGCGTTCACAGTGTGCGACTGCGACTGCGACTGCGACTGCGACTGCGACAGCGACTGCGACTGCGCCTGTGCGGCCATCAGATGATTTTGGAATTCCTCCTCGGAGCTGCTGAACGATCGCTGCTGCTGCGACGCATACTGCGCGCCAGCTAATGTTCGGCGCTGCTGCTGCTCCTGCTGCTGCTGATTGTAGGAGGTGGCATCCATTGCATGCCCCCCGCTGATCGTCAGATTGCGGGTCAGCGGTGGTGGCTTTTGATAGCCACCAACCATTTGGCCAGGTTGCTGATGGATTTGTGCGTGCGTTGCTGCTCCTTGATACGACTGTTGCTGCTGTTGTTGTTGTGGCGGCATTCGCTGCTGCTGTTGCTGCTGCTGCTGCTGTTGATGCTGACGTTGTTGTTGTTGCTGCTGCTGCTGCTGTTGTAGGTGTTGCTGCCGTGCAGTGAGTTGATGCTGCTGCTGTTGCTGGGTTGGCTGTCGCTGCTGCTGCGCCATGTGATGTTGTTGCTGCTGTTGTTGCTGCTGCTGCTGATGCTGCTGTTGCTGTTGTTGCTGCTGTTGTGAATGTGACAGCTGCGGCACCTGGCTGGGATGCGCCAAATGTGGATGTTGTCGCATTAAACCATCCAATTCGCCCTGCAACAAGTTGCAAATTTTGTTTTATTATGTTAAATTTAAGCATTAATTTGATTATTTTATTAATTAACTAAATTAAATAAGTTACAAATGTGAGCAGCGGATTTTTTTTTATTTATATATGACTTAAATATTTTATCTTATTTCTTTTATTTTTCTTAATTTTTGTTTATTTGTCTTTTTTAAATAAAATACTAATTTTATTTTTAATAAATTGGAAAATTTGTTCAACAAACTAGCCAAAATTTCTTTTATTATATTTTTATTTACAGAAGGACAAATACTTTTTTTTAAATAAAATACTAATTTTTGATTTACTAAGTTGGAAAGTATGTTTAAGAAACTACCTAAATTTTCTTTTATTTTATTTTAATTTAATATTTTTCCTTATTGAAATAAAATACTCATTTTTGTTTTAATTAGTTGGAAGGTTCGTTTAAGAAACTAGCTTAAATTTCTTTCCTTATTGAAATAAAATACTCATTTTTGTTGTAAAAAGTTGGAAAGTCTTTTCAACAAACCAGCTTTAATTTTATTTTAAAATTTTTTTATTTACCTTTTTTTTAATAAAATATTAATTTTTGTTTTAATAAGTTGGAAAGCTTGCGCAATAAAGCAGCTTAAATTGTTTTTATTCATTAATTCAAAAACTACAATTTGATTAATTAATTGCATAAGTTGATCTCAATTAAAGATTTTAATAGTTTTATATATTTTTTCGTACTGTGCATTTTTCTATTTTCCTCTAAATATAAATTTAATGTTTTGTTGAGTTTACTAATTGATTTGTATTTAATGTACTTTTTATTATTACAAACTACGCAAAATTTCTTGCCTTAAGTGCAAGATTGTAAGTTTAAAATGTTCACCTGATAGTAACGCGGATCATCCTCGGGATAGGCAGCCGATCTCTGCGGATGCTGCTGCTGATTATAGCCTTGTTGTTGCTGTTGCACTTGCTGCTGTTGATATTGCTGTGCCTGCTGCGGGTTCATTGGCTGCATGCGTTGCCGCTGCTGCTGCTGCTGTTGCTGCTGCTGCTGCTGGCCGGGACTCATGGGATCCATGCCGCTGTCGGAGATGGAGAGGCGACGATTCGTGGGCTGCTCCTGCTGCGAGTACTGGCGACGCAGCATGCTGCCCGCTCGCTGCATAGGCAGATTCTCCTTCTCCGCCGCACTGCGCGTTCGCTCCAATTTGGGCCGCTTATCCGTCGTATCGTGCGGATCCACAATGGCCTGCTGTGAGATGTCCTGTGGAATTAATCAAATTGAAGGCAATGTAAATATCAGATTAAGTTGGACCTTTAGCTTGCCACACTTACGCTGCTGCCATCGGGCTCGATGCGCCTGATGAAACCATCTTGTTGCACCGCTGTTTTGTTAATCCACTGACCCGTCTTGGAGAGCAGCTCCTGTTTCTTGCGGCACAGAATGCAAACCCAAATTACCTGCAATTACAAAAAGCAATCAGTCTTGAGTTAAATTTATTAAAATTTGAAAACTAAATAATATAAACATATTTCTAATTAAAATAAAGGCAAATACTTAAAATTAAAGAGATAAAGTTAAAAAATGTAAATTAAGAGAAATTTTGATTTTATATTTTAAAACCTTAAAATCTATATTTAAAAACCTTTGCATGGAATATGAAATCTAAACGAAATAGGCTCCTCATCTGAGTTGCTCAAAAATTTGACAAGGGATTCAATTTGAAAAATATTTGTTTAGTTCGAACTATATTTCTGTGAACACATTTACATTTAAGCTACAGTCAACAAATATATTCTCAATAATAAATTTTTCCAGAGTATAAAACTAGGAGATAGGATGGAAATTTATTTCGAAACACCCTCTGAGGTGCTTTACATTACCGCTGGTATCTTTCAACTGTGGCGCAAATCGACTTTGTTTTGGGTAACATATGTTGAACGCGGAGATGATGAATACTTTTCCGGATTCTGGGGTTTTGATTTGTGGTGGTTACCCGGATCTTGGACTTGGGCCACGCTGTTTGAGCCGACTATGCTGAACGAGGAGGAACGGTCCCAACTGGAATCTAAAAGGATTCAAATGTCGCTCCTATTTCAAGCCGGCTCTTTTACTGACAGTTGAATATTATCTGCATGGCATATTGAAATTCTATTTGGAGATTTTCTTTTTTTTTTTACTTTATCGAAAACTGTTAAATTTTCTTCTCAACGTATTTTTACCTACTACACACATGTGCATTATGTGTGTGTGTGACATCTTGGCAAAGCTTCAACGAATCGTTTGGCAACGTGGCCAGCAAATGATAAGCCCAGGCGAGAGCCAACTCGTCACGGCTCACTGAACAAAATAAAAATTGAAAAAAAAATAATAAAAAAAAATACGGAAAACGTGTAATTGAAATGCAATGCAATGTGAAATGTTGAATGTGAAATGGTAAATGGTGTGCCAAAAATGCTAAAATGCTCGCCAAAATTGCTAAAAACTTTGCCTTGAACCGAAAGTCAAACTAAAAAAAAAAAACGATTGGATTTGAGTTGAGTTTGTCTGATGAATTGCAATAAATTAACTAGGCTTGCTTGAACAGCTGCTAATCTTACCCAAGTGGTTCTTATTGGTAAAACATATTAAATGATTTTTTTTTTTTTTAAATTAACAGTTGTTGCAAGAAATATTGTCAAAAATAGGTATTCGAAATTTATATAGTACATAAACTATTTCTAAATTGAGAACAAAAAGATGAACCGAGTTCAGATTGCAATATATATATCTAAAATTTAGCAACTTGCTGAATGTTAACAAGTAAGAAAGTTCTAGTAGAGAGAGCTGGTCTAAAATGTTTCCTCATTTTAGTAATTAATCAGTAATTTGAGGTGATTTTGCCTGCTAGATGCTTGCACAAGACTTAAATACAATTTTTATACATCAGACTGAAATCCTATCCTATGAAACCGCACACCATAAAATGGTATACCGATGGATCACTCACCAATCAGGGAACAGGCCTGGGAGTGGTGGGTCCTCGTATATTATACCATGAATCTCGGGAGATGTACACCAGCATATTCCAAGCTGAGGTGTGTGACATTGGGAGTTAATTTAAAGCGCAACTATCGGAATGCGGATAAATCTATCCTATCCGAGAGTATAGCAACAATAAATGCTATAAATGGGTCGAAGGTAACTTCAAAATTAGTCCAAGAGATACGATCCAAGCTTGACCAACTCGGGGCTTACAACAGACTCACCCCGGGCACAGGGAAATAGCAGGGAACGAAGCAGCGGATGAGCAGGCGAGAATGGGTGCAGAGAGGCCCCTTATAGGGCCTGAACCGTTTTGTGGCATAGGTAAACCCACAATACGGCTGCAACTCAGGAATGAAGAAAGACAAAGGAGACTGCGAAGCTGGGAGGAAGCACCGGGACTCCGACAGGCCAAATGTCTTTCGAGCGGCTATAATCATAAACGATTTAAGCAAATAATATCCAGGAATAGGCTTAGGATACTTGTCGGTCTACTGACAGGTCATTGTAGACTAAAGAGCCACCTGTCCAAAATGGGTATCTGTAGCAGCAGTCAATGCAGGTTTTGTGAGATCGAGAAGGAATCTTCAACTCACATCCTAACGGGATGCATCGCCCTTGCCAGGAGAAGATGCAGCATCATAGGGATGCATGTTATGAATGTCAAAGACATAGCCGCCGTCGACCCATCAAAGATCCTGACATTCGTTCAGGAACTGGGGTTGATGGAGGAGCTATAAGCTCAGAAGGGCGCACAATAGATCATTAGATCGCAGTGCACAAAACCCCCCAATAAATAATAATAATAATAATAATAGTGCAGAAACTATTTATAAATTGATAACAAAAAAATTAGCCTAGTTCAAATTGCAATATATATCTTAAATTTAGCAACTTGCTGAATGCTAACAAGTAAGAAAGTTCTAGTAGAGAGAGCTGGTCTAAAATATTTCCTCATTTAAGTAATCAATCAGTAATTAGAGGATCTTTCGCCAGCTAGATGCTTTCACAAGAATATTATACAATAATAAACATTAGTTTCTGAGATTCTTGAAAAAATATATTAGCGCCAAAACAAAAAAAAACCTTTCTTTCCATTTAAAATTTTACATATTCATACATTTTATTACATTTGCCATTTTCAGATTGTCTTGTGTTTGAATTATTATTATAAAATGAGAACTTCATAAGAACATGTAAAAAAGTATAATTATTTTTTAATTATTTTTATATCTTTGTAACTTCACTTCTGATTGCAAATAATTGTGAAATTATATCAAGGAAAAACTATTTAAAGCGCGTTTTTTTCAGTTGCCTTTAAATGACAAAAAGCAAGTGGCAAATGGAACCGACGCGCCCATTGAAAACTAAACGCCCAATAAATAAATTGAGTAAGTTTTATGGTTGGCGTTGGCGACACAGACAATTATTTATGCATGGTGCACGCAGCAAGCGGCAATTGTTGGTAGCAAGCGGCAAGCAGCGAGCAGTGGCGAGTAGCTGGCCAACGGGGCGTATGAGCGATGGGCTGTCGCTTCAATGAGCAGCAGCAGCAGCAGCAGCAGTTAGCAGTTAGCAGGCAATATTCAGTCATCAGTAGTCAGTAGTCAGTAGTCAGTAGACGCCAGAATAGCTGGCGACAGAGTGTCAACTAATTTATCAATGGTTGGCTGGCAAAATAAGCAGGACTCGCAGAGTGTCGCCGCCATTTTGTTGGCTACACGCGTCGCCGAGTGACAGGCGCTTCTAATGGCACTTGAAAATTGCCAACTGGAAAATGTGTCAGGCTGGGCTGTCAGCTGAGATGCACACACACACGCACACACACACAAAGTCGCATAAACTCAACTAGTACACATAGAAAAAAAATGTTTACTTATAATCAAATTTATTTTTGTCTGTCTTTTGGGTTGCTCATAGCTAAGTAAATATTTTTAGTTTTCAACTATGTTTTTGAGAATTTTGTGTATTAGCTGAAATTCAAACAGTGCACTTAAGCTGGCTAAGCAAAGACTTTTATGGTACTTAATTCTATTGTTAATAATACGTTAACTTATTTCTTTTGTAAAGAGAAAATGAAGTAAATAACTCCACAGCAGAAAGACTAATCGTTTTTTTCTGCAAAAAAAAAACTATAGAAAAAATTGTATGGAAAAACTTTTTACAGATTTCGTTCAAGCTTTGAGAATAATTATTTATTTTATAATTTCGTAATATAAATTAATAATAAAAATATAAGACAAATTGAATTTAATTTGGCATTTCATAATACATACGCTAAGTAAAGTAAAACAAATACATTATTTTTTTTCATTCTAAAAATTTCTCTCAGTGTAAATAAGCCATGTACGAGGAGAGAAGAGAGGGCAGGGGGCTAACAAAAATAGAACACTTACCTTGTTGCTGCGCAGCGTCACTTTGCCGCCGCATCGAGCACAGCAGCGAATGTTGCAATAATGGCAAATATGGCCAACACCATCGGCAAACTTGGTCTTAAGGCAAATGTGACAGGTGGCATCCAGTTCGACGCCGGCCTTCTTCTGCTGCTCCGATCGCTGCCGGATTTGCATCTCCAGCGTGACAACTTCATCCTGCTTGCGACTGTAAAAAGATGCGTTGACAGTTAGTTCGATTGGCTAATATTATTGGCCAGGTCAGTGAACGGCTGGCTAATATCAGCTAACTTACCGCATTATCTCGTTCTGTTGGTCCTCCTCCTGTTTCTGGCGCATCAGCACATTCTCAATCTGCATCCGCTCGTGCGGCGTCAAATGCGACAAATCTGGCATCTCATCCATGGCTAAAATCAGCTGAATTTTAACTGTTGGCTTGAATGAAAGTTGTTGTTGTTGTTGTTGTTGCTGTTGTTGCCGCGGCTTATGTTTCGTTGGTTTTGCACATAAATACTAATTTTAGTTGCACTAATTAGTTAAGTTAATCGCTTTTATTTACGTAAACGTGTAATAATAATTTTTTAATTAATTATTAATTATTATTAAATTTATAGAATTTGTTTGGTTTGTTGGGAAATTTTAAAGCTTCTCTTTTTATGTTTAAATAGATTTTGGTTTTGAATGCAATTAGGCAATATTTATAAATATAATATTTTATTTTTGTTTTGTTTTGTTTTGTTTTTTTTTTGTAATTATTATTATTGTTATTAAATTTATTTGGATTATTAAACCATTCTGACAGAAAATCACAGAGCAAATTTCTAAATTTTACTTTAATTTTATATTTCTTATATTTTGTGTTTGAAATAAGTTTTGTTTTTTTTTTAGAGTTGTTGGTTTTCTGGTTTTTTTTTTTTGGAAATTCGTTGAAACTTTTTACAATTTTGCTGATCAGTTTTGCAGTTTCCCGTTTCGCTAAGCACTTTGATGATTTCTTTTTTTTTTGTAGGTGTTTTGAGAGTGATTGAGATGTGTATGTGTGTGAGTGTGTGTGTGACTGTGTGTGTGCGTGTATATGTGTGCTGCACTTTGACCCTTTCAAGGTCGGTTCTCCTTCTCAGTATTTCTTTTTAGGTCGCTTTCATATTAAGAGGAAAAATTGTAGAAATTTTTTAACTGCGCCTCGATTTGGTTTTTGTTTCATTTTGTCAACGCTCGAAAACGCTGCCTTGCTTTTGTTGTTGTTGTAGTTGTTGTTGTTGATTGATGTTGTTGTTCTTGTTGTTGCTGTTGCAGTTTGAATGGTTGTTGCTGTTGGTTATGTTGCTGCCGATGTTGTTCTTGTTGTTGTTGTTGTTTTGATGTTGTGTGTGGCGAAGCCATTTTTGATGAGCAATTTAAAGCGTTCGCTATTTATGCAGTCGAATTTCAGTAGTCAGCACTTAAAAAGAGACAGAAAATTAGATATAGGATTAATATTATAAAACTAGACTCAAATGGTTAATTTATAAATTACAAAAGATATTTTTAAATTCACTTGTTGTGCTGAGTCAAAAGTTGCACGCATTTTAGAAAATTTATATTTTTTTTTAAACTAAATTAAATTGCTATAAAAATAAATGTAAAAAAATAGCTCAGTAGCGAATTATATTTTTCCTATATGGATATTAATACTTAAATTGAAGAACATCTGCAAATCTTAATTTGTTGTGAGTTTTACCAATTATTCAGATATTAATTCCATTTATTTTTACTACTAATCAGACCAATTGTAATTCAATTCCTTGGCACGTTTCTTATTTGCACGCACCTTGGAAAAATAACTTTCATTTCCAACTTGCTAAAAAAAATATAAAAAACATAGCTAATCGACGAATTCTCTTTTTCTTATATGGATATTAATAATTAAATTAATTAACACCCCCAAATTTGAAATAGTTATGAGTTTTTAACAATTATTCAGTAATGAATTCCATTTATTTCTACTTGCAAACCTATGGTAAATTCGATTTAGACCAGTTGTAATTAGATTCTTTGGCACGTTTCTAATAAACCGAAAATTTCGATTAAAATGCCAAATCAAGTTGCAGCTGAAAAGTAGGCAACAGTTTTTGGTCTGTAACCATTTAATTAAAACTTGAAATGGAATGCAGTCTGCCAAACTCGAAAAATATGTATAAACAAAACGGAAATGAGAATTTTAACGAGATCGAGTTGAGTTTGTGGACTTAGAGGGGGTGACATGAAGGGGTGGGGGGAGGCGGCATAGGAGGGCAGACTGAACACAATACAAACATGTGTAGCCAGTAAGTGTATTTATGACTATCAAATAAAAAAACCGCAGAAACTAAAGGGCCACTTCACAATGGGAGAGCGAGCGAGAAAGAGATAGAGGGAGAGCGGGAGAGAGAGAGTGAAGAGCAGAGCAACAAAGCAGCTGGCCACAGGTGCAGTGGCGAGGGATTGAGTGCTGTGCTGCTTGCGGTTGACCCGGTGACGCACGTTTAAAATGCGAAAATATATACGAGGCCAAGCACACACACACACACACACACACGCAACTGCATGTAAAATCGGAGGGGGCGAGGTGGGGTGCAGAACTATTTATGTTGACAAACTTGCTCGTTGGCGCGCGCAGGACTGAAAAATCCATGCGGAAGCAAACACTTCCCCGGCCAAAAGAGAGCGGTAGACAGCGCACAGGGGGGTTGGGGCATGGGAAATACTCGTATAGTCGTTGCAGGATAAGGAAACTGCAGCAAGTGCCTCTTATGCGCCCCATTTCCGTCCACACGTTCGTATTTTGCTTATATGCAGATTGAAATGCGGCTTTTGCACTCCAAAATTAACTTATAGAAAAAAATGCGTTGATAAAATTAAAATAATGATTTGGCAAGCAGCCACTAAAAAAGATGCACTTCACAAGTGGTTAGATAGTGAGTTGGGCTTAGTTACTTGTATTAATAGGATATCGACCCGCATGTCTCAAGCGACTGCTGTGGCAGACAACTTGGAGCAGCAAAATGTGGCACAACACAACAGCAAAGTGAAGATGGGAGAAAGATAACAAAAAGTGAATACTAAGAAAACTTATCGCAAGTAACTTTTACTTCAATCAAAAACTTTGAAATAGTTCGGAGCAAATTTGAAAATTGAAAGTAAAAAAGAAAATATGTTTTTTTTTCGTTGATATATTATATTATTTTATATAATTTGAATTTTTAAAATAAAAAAAATGGTTATATTATTTTAGTTTACATATATATTATTTTACTTAAAATAAATTTAAATGCTCCATTTCGAATAAATAAGATTAATTAATTAAAGTCAACTTTTTCAATAATAAAATTGAATCATAGTTAAAAGAGACTAATTAATTAAATTAAATTGAATATAAATAAACTTAGATGGAGCATTTGAATAAATAAGATTAATTAATTAAAATCTACCTTTTGCAGTAATAAATTGAATCAATACTAAAAGGGACTAATTAATAAAATAAAACTGTACAAAAATATACTTCGATGGAGCATTTGAATAAATAAGATTAATTAATTTAAATCTAACTTTTGCAGTAATAAATTGAATCATAACTAAAAGAGACTAATTAATTGAATAAAACTGAATAAAAATAAACTTAGATGGAGCATTTTTAATTAATTAAAAGGCTCTTTTTCAATAATAAAGTGAATCATAGTTAAAAGAGACTAATTAAATAAATAAAATTGAATAAAAATTTACTTAGATAAAGCTTTTAAATAAATAAAATTAATTTATTAAAATCTACCTTTTTCAGTAATAAAATGAATCATAACTAAATGGGACTAATTAATTGAATAAAACTGTATAAAAATAAACGTAGATGGAGCATTTTTAATTAATTAAAAAGACTAATTAATTGAATAAAACTGAATAAAACTAAACTTAACTAATTAAAATGTTCTTCTTCAATAATGAAATGAATCATAACTAAAAGAGACTAATTAATTGAACAAAACTTAATTATTTTATAGTTTATATAAATATACTCAAAGCAAAGTTGAGCAATTAATTTTTAACTTTCATATAAAAACTGTAATATTGAATGCAATTTAAATTAAAGTTAATACAGAGAATGAAGCTTGTTTTATTTTAAATAGTAAACAATTAAAATTAATTTAAAAATTTAAAATTAAAAAATGAGTTCCTTAAGCTGTTAAACCGTTATTCGCACCTAAGGAGGTCAGTTAAAATTATATCATAAATATTTGCTTATCCGCAAGCAAACTCAAAATGCCCATTGATAATTTAACTGGCACATTTGCTGGCCTTAAGACAAAATACCCACACTCAGCTGGAGCTAGAGCCGCAGGCAAACAGGTCTTGACACAAGAAGACGTCTGCTGCTGCTGCTGCTGTTTTGAATGCATACATCCCTCCCCATCCCCTCCCCCCTAAACCAAACCCATTCCAAGCGCTGTCAGAGCAGCTATAGTTCAGGCGAGATAATATTCTGTTTTCAGGGTGTTATGGCCTGCTTCGAGCTGGTGTCGCTGGCAGCTCAGCTCCTCTTGTGCTCATGAATTTGTAATGCAGCAAATGCAGCAGAAACAACAACAACAACAAGCAACAACAATAATAGCGACAACTGGAACAGCAACTGGCAGCAACAGCGACATATATCCATGCAAAATTGATGGCTGCACTGGGAGCATTGCGGGGCCTTAAGTGACTAGTTTATGTGCCTGAACAGGCAGGGGAAGAGGCAAGGGAAGAGGAAGGGGCAGAGGCAGGGGAAGAGGCAGGGGCAGAGGCAGAGGCAGATAACTGCAGGATCAGACAGTTGCTGTCAGTTGTTTTTGTGGCCAGATGAACTACATAAAAAATGGACATCAGCAAAGAACTGAAATTGATCACATTGGCGGCAGGCAGAAAAAAAAAAAAACAAAAGACATAAAAAAAAAACATCTAAACAAAATTAGAGCTTGGCCCAAAAGCAATTTTAACTTGAGACAAAATGTTCAAATGCAATAAATGGGAAAACTTTAACATTAACGAATAAACCGAAATTGAGAGAGGGAATGCGGGCAATGTTGCTGGCGCTGAGAGTAAGTTTAACAATTCACCACAGCGCACAAAAAGAGAGCAACAGAGAGAGAGAGAGAGAAAACTCACTAGAAAATTTCCCAGTATCCCTGTTGTGTGTGTGTGTGTGTGCGTGTGTGTTAGTATTTTTGTTACAAAGTAGAGCAAAACGTAGTCAAAACGAAAATAAATAAAATGAAAAACCAAACAAGTGAAGCAACTGAAAGGGCACAAGGATAAATTAAATTAAATAAAATAATAAAAAGTGCAGATTCGAGCCTAAAGTAAGTTCAAGAGGTCAATCATTGTTAGCCCGTTATCAAGCGTTTGGGCAATTATAATTATAGCATCAAGGCTAATAGCACATAACGTATACGCCATGTTCTCTCTGTGCGTTAGAAATTGAATGTCGTGTGATAAATGTGAAAGTTCACTGGCAAAACTGATACAACTGCTTTTAATCTGACAACTCATTTTATCTCTCTCCGTCTGCCCCTCTCTCTCCCTCTCTCTCTCTCTATCTCTCACTGTCTCTCTGTCTTTCTGCCTCGCTCTTGTGCTCTTTAGCTAATTGTCACTTTCAATTAGCAATAATATTTAAATGAGTTCAGTTCAGTTAATTCAGTAAAGAAGTGGCTGGCCAAACATTTTATCATTGAGTTCGAGAAATGGAAGTTATTTAAAATTAATTTATTATTTTTTTTAGACTTATTTTTCAATTTGTTCAAAATCGGGAAAACATAATTGTGTACTTAAACAAAACAATCTTTTTAATAGAGCTTAATGAGCTCAGTAATCTCAGTAATACAAGCAGATAGCAAAAAAGAATTACATTATTATTAATTAACAATTAACTATTTTAACCATACAAAAATCTAAAAACCAATGCTAAAAATGATAGATTACGTTAACAAGTAGTTTGTAAATTGTTTTGCAAATTGTAAATTATTAAAGTAGTAATAAAGTGTTAAAACTGGCCTTGTCACAAATCTTAAATTGAATTGTATTTTATTTATGTGAGCTTGTGCATAATAGTCAGTTGTCTTTTCATAAATATATATATTTGAATTTAGCTAAGTTTTCTCATCAGCTAGCTTTTTCAATATACTAATGAATTACATAGAAAATGATGAAGCAAAAATTGCATTATTCAGTGTTGATTTAAAATTATTTTTATTATGTTTAAATGCTTCGCAGTGTAAACAAAATATAAGATGCTCAACACTCGTCCTTTTTTAAAGGATACATTTAAACAATTTCAAATTTCAGCGGTTATTTTTAAAGTCTATTTCATCATATCATATCATATCATATCATACAAAAATGTACTTTAAGGATACCCATTAATTATAGACCTTTCAAATGCTTCACACAACAATGATTTGAAGACCTTTACCTTTAGTTCGATAAATTTATATATTTTTTACGATATTATTAGAATGCATTGAGTGGATCTTAATTTTTAATGCAATAATCAAACTCTCACTTTGCACTGTAATTTAAGTGCAACAACGTCATTTCCCCGCCTCATTTATTATGTTTGGTTGTGCGACTTGGCAATTTGTTGTTGTCAGTTGCATTTTATTTTTAGCAGCTGCTTCAAATGTCAAAGTGCAACTAGTTGCAGATTGCCAGTTGCAATTTGTAGCCAAGTTTGTTACTGGGTTTGTGTTTTGCCCATTTATCACTTTTAAAAGTGGCAAATGCTAATTTTCAATTTTCTTTTGCCTTTGGCTTTTTGGCCAGTCTTTTAAGTCAAGTCACAAAGCGTCATCGCCCGCTGCGATCGAGAAAAAAATTTATGCAGATATTTTTCGTGGCATAATTTGCAACGTAGACGGGTGCAATGGACTCGCCTTGTATGTGTGTGTGTGTGTGTCTGTGTGTGTGCGAATTTGTAGTTTATTTCTTGGCACATAGACAGCTAAAAAGAAAACGTGGCCAAGTTGCAGTGTTGCGGTTTGCGGCTCAAAGCCAAAGCCAAAACAATAAAAGAGCCAATGACTTGGCCACTTTGTCGCTCTCGTCTGCCAAAGAAAGTTCTGTTGAACCCCTCGGCAAATGGGTCACTTCAGTTGGTCTAAAGTTGTTGCTCCTTGGCGTGCATGTAATTAGAATATTTTATATTTGAGCGCAAAAAAGTAGGCAACACATTTTTTCTTAGCCAGGCTGCCAGGCTGCCCGACTGCAGTCAATAATATGCCTGGGAGCAAACAGAATAATAAAAAACTACGCGCTGACAATTCCAACAATAACTAGAAAGAAACAAAAGGGGGGATTGGGGAAGGAAGGAAGTGGGGCAGCTCTACATTTGCATCCTCTGCAAAGTTTTACAATTGCCAATGCAATTTCCATGCAATTAACTGAAAACAAATACAAGAACATCCTTAACTGAGTATGGAAACTATAAAATGTGTGTTCACATAGATAATACATGTGCCGATGTGTATAGTATATATATATATATATATATATATATATATATATATATATATATTGACAAGTTTTGTTCATTATATATATATATATATATATAACATGAACAAAACTTGTCAATTACAAGGGACGAGCATTGACTGCAGGGCGACTGCAGCTGAAAGTTGCCCAACAAACTGAACAAAACACAAGTAAATATTGTAGAGGGCAGAGAAGGGTAGAGGGGAAGAGGAGCAGTGGGTAGAGGAGGCAAATATAATGTGCCCACTTAGTTGGCAGCGGGCATTGTGTGTGTGTGTGTAGTTAAAACGTCAAAAAGCGGACGATAACATGGGCACACAAAAAGCAATTTTATGCACCCATTGAACCCAGCAACAGCAACAACAAAAACAACAACAACAACAACAACAACAACAACAACAACATAAAGGAAAGACACAAGAATAGATAAATGGCCAGTAGTTGCTAGTTGACTCGATAATTTTTAACAAGCTTCGCCCACTCTATGTGTGTGTGTGTGTTTGTGTGTGTGTGCCGGATTCAGCTAGTGGTTGGCTGGGTGTAGGCTAGCGTGGGTTGGCATTACTCATACGACGCGTTGGCAGTGTCAAACATTTATGACGTTGTTGGCCATCTTGCGTCTGTGTAACTTGTCAAAAGCCCCGCGTCGCGTGTCGTCATCATTGTCATTTGTCAGGGCAACAGACAACAACAACAACAACCACAACAGCAGTCACAGCACTCAACTGATGACCTCTGACATCGCCCACCAAAAGCAAAAAAAAAACAAAAACTAACTCAACTAGATGCATTAACTGGGCATATTGAGTTTAGCCAGAGTGCTTGCAACAACAAAGCAAACAAAGGCGTCTGAAACCAGTTAATTAGCCTGGTTAAAGTTACAGAAATAGCTGAGATTCCCAACCACAAAAAGCCAAGATCAAATAAGACATAAAATTGAATATTTTTATACCATGCAATTTTTGGTTGTATTAAAATGAAAACGTATTTTTGAGTCACATTTTTTTATACTCGAAATTTCATTAATTAATAAAAGAATTTATTTTAATTAAAACATTTTTTTTACATTTTAGTTGGTAGTCAAAAATTATAAAACAATTTGAGAAGCAATATTTTTGGTATAATTTGCGATTCGTTTTTGCTTCGCTTTGGTTCGTTGGCTCAAATGTACCGTTTGCCAAAGGTCAACTGGTAGTCGGTGTCTGGTTTGTTGTTGCAACAATTGCTACTGTCATGGTTGGTCATGGTGTTGTTACTGTTGTTGTTGTTGTTGCCTGCCTCGTGACGTTTGCCATTTTGATTTGAAGGCACAGTAAGCTACATGTAAAATCGATTCAATGGCTGCCTGTTGCTGCTTTTGCTGCTGTTGTTGTTGTTGTTGTTGTTGTTGTTGTTCGTCCCTGTTGCTTAACAAGTTTACCTTTTAATTAAATTTAACGCCCATTCATGTAGGGCACCCGCCCCTGACCCCGCCCCAGCAGCGCCTTAATATTATTGGCCAGTAAACAGCAACAGCAACGGCGGCAACGGCGTGGGGCAAGCGGCTGATTGTTTTTGCTGCCTTTTGTGGCAATCCCTTGGCTATTGTTTTGCATTTTGTTGCTGCTTTTACTTGTTGGCTGTTTTTATTAATTTTTTGTTCTAAATATCATATTTATGGGATTAATTACTGCACATTTTAGGCCAATTGGAATTAATTAAAATTAAAGTAAATAAAATAAGATTTTAATTCACAAACTAATTTTTAAATATGTAATTAAATTAATTAAAATAGTCAACAAAAAAAATTGTTAGCTTAGAAATACTATTTTGAGAAATTAATTTTCTTTATGCAAATTTATTATTTTTTGTATTTAAATATTTTTTACTTACATGTATTCATCATTTGTTGATTGTAAACGGCGTTGTTCGTTTATTCGTTGTCTCAATTTGTTGTTTGTTTGTTTGTTTGTTTAAATTTACAATAGAAAATTATATTTATTTACTTTGTAGTATTATTTTGTTGCATTAGAAATTGTTGTTGTAAAGATTTGTTTTTCTATTATTATTTTGCACAATTTGTATTATAAAAAAGCGAAGCTTATTTACAGTAATTAAGATGATTTAAGTAATTCACAATTGATTCTTGTGTTTAGCTATTTTCGAATGCACTTTTGTATTTTTGCTAAATGTTTGATTAAACTGCAAATAAGTAGAAAACTGATGTGATTTATGCATTCATTTTATTATGTGATAAATATATTGATAATTAATGTGAAACTTGAGTTGCCGACGAGTCGAACTTTTCGAGCTACGATTGCCTTCTGAGCCGAAAAGCACCGAGCTATAATTATGTTGCATTACACTGCAGGCACCAGTTGGGAAATACTGGGACATATATGTATACATATAGTGGGATTTACGACAGGCAGGACAAGCGGGATACACTCTTTTTGAAACTAGCTGCACTCTCGCTCATTGTGGCCACGCATTGCTCATACGCAATGCTGTCCATTGTCTGGCTGCAACTTGTTGTAGTCTTTTACAATCGAGCACCAAACAATTTGCCATTAGACGTCACTCCTCTTTATGTGTGTATGTATGAGTGTGCGTGTGAGTGTGTGTGCGACAGAGGGCTGCCAACTTTATTTTTCTTTTTATTGTGCGCTTTGGCAGTTAACAGTTAACATTTGAGTTGCGCATTGTTGTTGGTTCTATGCTCGTGGGATTTTTGTTGCTGCTGTTTGCTGTTGTTGTTGCTGTGTGTGTGGTGAACTTATCACAGCGAGCGAGTCAGTAAGCAAAGTGAGTGACTGCTGCCTCTGCTCACCAATACCAACACACACACACGCACACATATTTGCTTTACAGGTTTTTCGTTTATATTTTTGCACACGTTTTTTTTCTGAATTATTGTTGGATGGTTTTTCACGCATACGATTTTTAAATATTTTCCTCACTCTAAACAAACTGTTTCTATAAATATTTTTTGCATGCTATATATAAATATATATATATTTTTTTTTTTTGGTTAATGCGTTTATCCTGTAGGGCGAGACGTGAGAGGTGCGACGAGGCACGACGAGAGTCACGGCCACAAATACGTCGGCGTCGTGGAGAGAATATGCGCTTGCTTGGGTTGGGTTTTTATATATTTTTTTCTCTCTGTGTGTGTGTGTGTGTGTCTTTCTATTTTTTTTTTTGTGTAGCGAGGTAGGGGACTGGAGGTCAGGTTTGAATCGGGTTGCGTGGTGTTGTGTGTGTACAGAAAAAAACACGAAACAAAGCGAGCAAAAAAAAAAAAAAAATAAATAAGAAAAAAAGGAAAGATGAAAAAGTGCAAAGCAATGAAAATTTAATTTTGTCTTACTTCAAAACACACTGTTTGCAGTTGTTGTTGTTGTTGTTGTTAATGCTTGTTATTTGTTGTTACTGTTACTGTTAATGTTATTTAGTTTATTTTTGTTGTTGTTGTTGTATTAGTCTAAATCACAATTGGTTTGCACTGATGTATTTTAGACGCACACATACATATACATAAATACATGTGTATATCTAAAAAGGCTTTGTGCGTTCTTATTTGCATTCCATATGCGCAACTTTGCTGTCCCAAATGGCGTTTATCAAATTTACTCATATATATTTAGTTTATTTATTCTGCTGTTACTATTATTATTGTTGTTGCTTTTGTTGTTCTCCTTGTTGCTGTTGTTGTAGTTGCTAATATAGTTGTTGTTGTTGTTGTTGCTGTTGTCTTTGTTATTGTACAATGCGCGCGACGACGACAACGGACTGCGTTGACTGCGGCTGCTGCTGCTGTTGTTGTTGTTGCTGAAGCTGCTGCTGCTGCTGCTGATGCCTGCCTGCTGCCTGCTGCTGCTCCTGCTGCTGTTGCTGCGACTACAACAACGACGACGACGGCAACGACATCACGACACGACAACGACTGAAACTGAAACTGAAGCCAACAGCGTCTGAGCTTTTCAAGTGTCGAGTCGACAGTTAACGCGACGGCGGCGCTCCACCCACAGGCCAACGACTGTGTGCGCAAGAGCGAGATGCAGCGAGCACCAGAAACAGCAGCGGAGCCGAACGTGCGTCGTCAGCGCTGCCTAACTCTCTCTCGCTCTCTTTCAGTCGCAGTCGCAGTCTTCGCTCTCTGCATGCCTCTCGCTGTGGTGAATATGCCAAAGGGAGTTATTAACCATGCCAAGCGAGTGCATGGTGAGTGTGGGTGGGGATTTGCGATTGCGATTTGCGAAAAGCAGTGTAGGGTACCGTTAATACTTGTGTGGCTGCTTTGAGTGCCTTTTCATATTTCATGTGCAATTTTAACACCTACTACAAACTAAATGCGTTAATAAATGTACGCCTGTGTGTGTGTGTGTGAGTGTGTTTGTGCGTGTGTATATGCTAGCTTCTGCTTTGCTCCTCTCTCATCACGCTCCTCTCTGCCCTTTCGCCCATTCGTCCTCATTTCCTGTTTCGCTCTCTGTCGCATGCTGCCAAACATTAACTTGAAATTGATGTTGATGTTGCATATTCATAAAATTCAAGTGTATATATGTAGTTTGACGTGCTGTTGTTGTTGTTGTTGTTGTGTTTGTGGTTGCTGTTCGTTTTGTTGGTCTTGTTTTTGTTATTGTAGTTAAGATTTTGCCGCAGTGAATGTTTGATGTTGTTATTGCCCATGTTTCTGTGGTTTCATTTCAATTTATTGCAATCTTTCACCCATTCACCCGACAAGAATTTCCATACTTAAATAAACGAAATTTATTAACAGAACTTTTGTACATATTTAATTTAATTTTTATTTACAATTTTACATGATCTTAATTTACTTTTATTATTAAATACTTACGTGATATTATTATTATTATCAGCTTAAACAGTTGTTTAAATAACAAACCATTTTTTTCCTTAGTTCACATTGCTTTGTTCAAAAATTCTCCAAACAAACAATAATATTATTTATTTAAAATTTGCGCACTTTGTTTGCTTAGCTTTGCACAAACATTTCATTTGCTTTTGCTATAAAAATGAATTGAATATGAACTGACCTACATAAATTCTTCGGAAGCACAATGGAAATGCAAACGTTTATTTTCAGATTTGCAATTTTTTAAAATTAAGATAGGTATGTAGGGCATGTCGGGTTCATGACTTGTGCACACCAGCCAAATGTCTAATTTCTGAATATATTGATGAGCCAAGCCGCGCCTACGAAAAAAAAACTGCTAAACGCCGAGATCTGCATGGATGGGAAAGAGGTCTAACTGGAAAAGAAGCCAGATTCTTATTAATGTGGAATATATGTGAAATAGAAACTAAAAGAATAAATTACAATTAGGTGCAATGATAACCAGTTAAATCTTGCTACTTATTTAGACTTAAACATGCTTTTCCAATATAATTAATAAACGAATAAATTCAAAATGCATAAAGGTTTTTAATAGTATTTTTTATTGGGTTTTAATGTTTATGGCTTATGGGCTTACGGTTTTAATATGGCTTAATAACTTATAATTCTTAAAACCGTACTTTTGTTAATTAATAGTCGGAAGTCAACTAAAGTAAATAAATAATAATAATAAAAATAATTTTTCATAATTTAATATTATGAAATAAAATTAATCTATAACATGAAAAAAATTAGAAAAAATATGAAAATCATTTCCTAAGTCAAATTGTAATAATTATAATAATAAAAAATAATTAATATCATAAGAAAGAATTGACTCTTAACTCTTAAACCTTTACCCTATGTCTATCGATATCGTCAGTTATCGATAAATTACTAATAAGATTAATACAAGTTAAAAAGAAAACAGTTGATTTATTTTCTAAGTAAAGATTGCTTTTTTTATTAAATTCGTTAGAACATACTTATATGAATATATATATTTGATAATCAAGATGCTAAAAGTACAAAACACTTGCTTAGAGAAAATTATCATAGCATATTTTTGAGCTTGGATGGATAACCAAAAAGAGCAGAGAAAATGATCGGCCTGTGCATATCCAAAGTGACATTTTGGTTGTCAGTTTTATCTTTCTGCTTATCGCCAACAATCATGTGATTTAGCGAAAATTGTCATGCGGCATTAGCAGCAGAGTGGCAGACACACAGCCTGCCACTCACCACACACACCGCACACAACCACTTTTGACGCACAACACAAAACGTGTGTGTGTGTGTGTGTGAGGGTAACTTTTGCTGCTGCTGCTGCTAGAACTTTTCGGCCGGCTCACGTGCAACATCTTCGGGCATCCCGAGCAACGTTTTGCCGACAGATCCTGCGGGTGTCCTGTGCGCCTCGTACGCAGCTCAGTTTGCCAGCGGTGCTCTGCGTTCATCTTAAACACACACATGTGTGTGTGTGTGTACGCGTGTGTGTGTGTGCTTATATTGCATGTGTACACGCGACTGACGTCATTGAGCATTTTATTGATTTTCATTCTAACCAAAAAAATAAGAAAAAATAATTCTTGTGCTAGGACAAGCAGCAGCAGCAGCCCAGCTGCCTCCCAAGTGGGTGGCCAACAGATGTCAGCAGCCAACACATCTTGTCCAAGTGCCGATTGTGGGAAAGAGACGGAAAGAGTGATAGAGAGAGAGTCGGCAAGATTAACCAAAATTTAGTAGATAAATTTTTTTCATATATGAAAATATATTTAGAATTAATATTTATTTTAAAAACAACCAAAAAATGTGTATTTTTTTCTAACTTGTACAATTTACATAAAATGAATAAAAACAAAAACACAATTAAACAAATGGTGTCCTAATCTATTGGCGAGGAGTGTACAAAATTGCAGTAACAATATTTGTAGATATAAAATTTATTTATTGCTTCAGTTTTAAAATAAATTTTCCTATCGATAATATCGCTTCTTCCCTCCTCGCTGGGAAGTGAATTTGTATATTGTCCTCATTGCTCATTATTCCGCAACTCAACTCCCTCTCTCTCTCTCTCTCTCTCTCTCTCTCTCTCTCTCTCTCTCTCTCTCTCAATCTCTCTCCCTCTTTGAGCAGGTTGCGCAGCTTGCACGAATGCAATTGCAGAACAACGGATTCGGACAAGAAAATAACGAACAAAAGGCGAATCAGACAACAGACTTGGCCGGATTTGTGTGCATTTTATATGTGTGCATTTTTCAAATTAACTTGTTTTAATATTATATTCAAAATTGTCCTGTCGAATAAGATTGCGCTGGTTCTTGACAAGCCGTGCATTTTCTTTAAGCAAGGTCTTTAAAAATTTGCAACTATACTAGACTAAGCTAAAATTGCTTCATAGTTTCAACAACAACCAAAGATTTCAATTCACAAAAATGGGAATTTCGACAAAGTAAAGAAAGTTGTTGGAAAATATGCTTTTAGTTGATGTATTTTGTTAATCCTCTGCAAAAGCATCGCACAAAACTGTCTAAAACTGAGTCATTTGCAAGATATATCGATCTCCAAGTATAACAACATTTCCCTAATTTAAGAGATTTTATTTTTATCATTAATTGACAGAAAATAGACACAAGAGAAGATTAGCTTTCATATGTCAAAATCAAAATGCCGAGTATCAGTTTTCAGGCGATTAAATTTAAAATTTTGAATTAAAAACACAAGAGTTAATTTTCAGCATTATTTAATTATCAAAATATTTTCAGTATTGCTGTATTTGTTATTCCATTTCATTTCAAGGAATTTAATAATGGCTTATCATAATTTGCGGCAAAAAGTCTACGTTTTTGACTAAGTTTAAGTGGCAATTTATATTTATTTAAGAATATGTTTATATTTACCTCTCAATATTAAATATACAGATCGTTTTAAGTATGATTTTTCTTAGGCTTTTACGGAGGGAAACTATAACTAAATAACTAATATAAAATTGCATTGATTCATTCAACTTTTCTCAAATTTTTTGGCACGCGCCTGGACGATTTTGATGTGCTTCTTTTTGTATGCAGTTTTCATAATAATTAATGAAATTTATTGCATTAATTAATTTTTTAAATTTTTAGAGAGAATAATTTACTAGAAACTGCTGTCGAAATGATGAGCAAAAAAAGTTGAATCACTCATTTTTTCACTGCCAATTTTTCTCAATTTTTGGAGGCTATTGACGTCAAGCCTCCACGCAGGACATTCACCGACCATTGGACGACTGTTTAGCATATTAAAAAAAAAAAATGGCCACTGGCGCCTCTTAGCCTTGGTAAGATTGCGTAAATAGTTGTTTTTTTTAACTGGAATTGCTCAGCATCCATTTCCAGCTGCTACTCTGATAATATTACAGGGGTTAAAATTATGCGATATGGTTAAATTTGGGCTATGTGACGCCTTTGTTGTGCTCCTGCTCCTGCTCCTGGAAGGTCAATCATTATACGAGAACTACATAAATAATCTGAGATTTAGGCAAAATTTTAGGTTTCACTTATCATGCAGAATTTAGATTTATTGTTCTACACTTTTAAAATAAAAATTGCAACTCGATTTCGTTTTTTAAAAAATGTTGTTTCTGACGCACATCGTCTAAATTATTGACGTATTTTTTTTTGCTAATGTTTGCCATTGTTCTGACAAATAAATAGAGGCATTTATTGATTTATTTTATTTTTTATTTTATTTACACAGCTGACTTAAAAACAAATAATGCTAATGCTTTTAGTTAATTTTTTAAATAAAAATTCGCACAAGTTGTGGGTTTATTTATTTAAAATTCAATTCTGTTTGCACAACTGTTTGCAAATAAGGAATAATCAATAGTAGTCAAAATATATATAAAAAAAAGTCACACACCGAATGAAACCAACAGATGGGCAATTTTTTTAAGCAATAAAAGTAAATAAAAAAGCTGATATTTTGTGCAATTATTCGCATTTGTCTGACATGAAATAGCGTCCAAAAGCATTCAGATCTTTAGGTAGAAAAACGTGGTTCAAGGAAAAATAGATAAATAGATATTATATATTAATTTTAGCAATATGCGAGAAAAATTCCAAATGTAAACATATTTTACGACAATCGTGAACAAATACAGAAGTAAAACAAAATAGCAGCAAATTTGGCAAGCTTTAAAATTGTAATTTTTTTAAGAAAGAGAAACTATATTAAAGAGAAACCATTACTAAAAACCATCAACTTTAAATTTTTTTTTAGAAATTTTAATAAAATTAATTTTATATAAATAAATATAAATAAATTTAAATAAGTATTTAAAAACTTGCTTACAATGAAATCATTTCAAAAGTCTCAAAAGTGAGACTGGACAGAAAAACGTAAAGAAAAATAAAGAGTAGATAAACAAAAATATTAATAATAATAATATTAAATATTTTATTAATCTGGGTTTGAGAGACTACCCCAGCACACTTTTGAGAGGTCCTGTTATCTGTTGCAGGAACATTCGTTCAAATCCCGTGCAACATCTGCGTGCAACCAAGTTGGTCAATCACTAAATGCGGACAGATCCTGTGGGTTTCCTGTAGGCAGTTCACAAAAAGATATTAATTTTTAATTAAAAATAATAAACATTTTTTGAGCTGTTTTATAATTAATTAAACAGTTGCTGAAAAGTATTGAATAATCGAGCAAAAACAATGAATTTTTCGGAGTTTGGAATATTTATTTCTTTTTATTAAAATTTCTTTCCATAGAACCAAAATTAATAACAATTGGCGATTTTGCATTATTTTTACATGGCGCTGAAGTTGTTGTTGCTTCTGTAGTTGTCACGCAGCTCGGATGAGCTGCATTTGCGGGATCTGCGCATTCTTCTGGAGTGCATTGGTAGGCCACACAAACCGCATTTGTGCTCCTCATCAAGCAAGTGGCCAGAATGGCAAAGCCAAAGATCAGCGTTTGGGCCCTCATCGTCTTGGTTTAGAGTTGGTCTCTGTTTGGTGCACATTCGCTGTGTGGCTTCATTTTTATATGAATTGGCTTCTTTTGGCTTGGCAGTTGTATAAACAAAGCAAGCATTAAATAAATAATAAAAAGTGAGGGTTTTTTTTTGGAATGAAAGTCTAACTTAAAACAAAAGAAAATATTTGCTATGAAGTCAGCTGTACTCGAGGAATCAACAAATAATACAATATTTGCAATAGAATAAGACAAAATGTTTATATAAATATTTATAAAGAGAGGAAATTCTGTTTAAAACTTTAGTCATTTGCTTTTCAAAAAAGTGAAGAATTTAAAATGGCTTTTTAAAATTAATTAATTTATTAATTTTATTGGTTGTTGTTGTGGCTAAATTAGTGCCGATTTTAAACGCTGTACTCGACTACATTAGCCAAGTCACCAACCAGTGTGGCGACATCTAGCGACATTGTCTAAAGTAAGGCGTCTGCGCTAAGCTATCACTGCGAAGAGAGAGAAAGAGACAGAGAGAGAGAGAAAATGGCAAATGTCAAATCGAGATGCGAAGCAGCGGAGAATGCGGAACGTTGCGTGAACGCGAAGAGCATTAAATAAACAGATAAAGCAACCCCCAAGCCAAAACCCCAGAGTCATCCCCCAAACTGCAGTAGCAGCAACCCTCCCCCCACCAAAATACAAAATATAAATAAATATGAAGCAGTGTTTCAATCAAATGCTTTTCCTCATCATTTCTTGTACTCTTTTACACAAAGCTTGCATCGCTCTCTCTCTTTCTCTCTCATACACTCATACACTGAAGACACACAAGCAGCTCCATAAAAAACATCGACTATCGCTCTCTCTCCGTCTCTCTGCAGCTGCTGCTGCTGCGATGGCTGCTGCTGCTGCTACTGAGCGCGCAGCAATCTCAACGAGACGGGGGCGAAAAATCTCTAATAAGGGATTCATGAAAAATTCATTGCTTAGCATCGCTGGCAGCGTCCAGCAGCTCGTGAGTAAACGACAACACTTTGACTCTACAACACGCAGCGAGCAGAGGCGAGTGCCAAATAGAAACTCACAAATACAAATCCCCCAATCGACTTGCTTTATTAATTGTGCAATAAATCGCAGCATACCGCAAGGCGCAGCCGATAACTGCAAATATTCGAGAAAAAAACCCGTTTGGATTCCCGGTGAACGCAGCAACGCGAGTGCAATTAATATACAAAAAAATAGAAGAAATATTAAAAAATACAATAAAGAATCAAAAGCCGCAAAACATTTGCGTCGATTGTGTAATTTGCGAGAGAAGGGCGGGCGGCCAACGGCAGCGGCCAGGAGCAGCAAGCGAAAAGGAAAAGAAAAAAGAAAACGAAAAGAAATTGAAAAAAAACACACACATAACAAATTAAGCAATGTTGCAATAAATGTGGATAACGGTTAATGGAAACAAAGAATTTTGAAGTGCTTTGTTGTTATGAATTTTTGGTTTTTTCGCTAAACTGCGTTGTGCAAAGCGAATGTGGACATAAAACGGAATCGCGCAAAACTTCGACTCAAAAAGGAATATATCGAAAAATCGCCGCCGCTGCCGTTGCCGCCTGAAAGGTTGTGTCTCCCTGCGAGTGTGTGTGCGTGTGTATGTGTGAATGCGTGCGTGTTTGAGAAAAGCGTCAAGAGAAGCAAAGAGAGCGGGTGATGAGAGCAAACCATTACGGCGAATACTAAAAGAGAGCGCACAGCCAAAAGAGAAGAGTTCTTGGAGCCATTGTGGATCCTGTGTGGATGGCAACATTTGAAAACAAAACGTTCAAATCTAAACTATAAAGCATAAATTACATCAAAAGTAAACAAGCTGCTATGTAATAAAGTATATAATTTATAAAAAATAAAAACTAAATCACAACATATCATGTCGTAAGACCCAAAAGTTGCCCAACATTTTTAACAAACAAAAAATTAACAAAAACCTAAAATAAATTAATCTAAATGCTGTAGTCTAAGTAAAAAATTGTGCTTAATATCGCATACATATCAAAGCTCTTGCAAAGAGTAAACGTAGCGTATTTATCAATTTATATATACAAAAAAAAATATATATATATATTTCAACTTAATTAAATATAACAAATTATACAAATAACATTCTTAAGTTTCAAATTAATAACAAATGAGGCGCGTAACATTTGGTTAGCAATTTTACATCAAACCAAAGAACTATATACAAAAAAAATATATACAAAAGCATCTAAAATATAAATCAAATATCACAAAACATATCAATGTGCGTTGAAAACCATAGCAAAACATACGAAAACATATCAATTATATAGTGACTGACTTATGATAACGGTAGAGTTGATTACTTTATAAAAAAAACCGACGCGTGGACCAAATTTCACATATCTTGAGATTATTTAACCGAAAGGAATTAATACCAATGCTAAAGGTGAGTTGATAAAGATGTTTTGGTTTATAAACTATGTTTTGAATATAATAATATTTAATAATAATAAATATATTAAATATTTTATATATATAATATATTTCAATAATAATAATATTTTAAAGTTTTGACAAGTTGCGTAAAGATTAAACCTTATCAACTTGTAATTGAAGTATTTTTTGGATTTCTTCTTACTTTTAATCAAAGTAAAGCAATTATTTTAGCTTGTTTTTACTCTTGATTTTTGTTGTCATATAAATTCAAACCAGGTTTTTTATGGCAGCGCATAAAATACACAAACACAACAAATAAATCATTTTATTTGTAATTACAACATTCTTTGACGATTATATTTTTTATTAGTGTTTTTATTATAGAAACCTAAAATATATTCATAATTAAATATTAAATTTAAGTTTAATTTAATCGCATACAATTACTTTATTGGTTTAATTATCTGTATCCATTTTAGGCACATGAATTAATTATTATATTGTCACAAAAGTGGCACAGCTCAGTGTACCACATATGTTAATTCTCATAGTTAATTATAAACGAATTATAATTGTAGTAAAACACAAATTTTAATTTGAAAATCAACATTAAGCGTGCTTGTGGCAGCGCCTAAAGGCATGTTATGGTGAACAAGAAACAAAATCAATAAGCCTGCATATGTGTGAGTGTGTGTATGTGTGTGGCTTGATTTTTCTAGCCGTGTACATATAACGCACACACACACTCCCACATACACACACACGCACCCTATGAAAATGTTCATTTTTATTATAATCACCAGCTAAAATCCAAAACAATTGTGCGGGTTCACACAACGCAAGTATTGCCCCTGTGGGTACGAGTGTGTGTGTGTGTGTGTGTGTTTTGTGTGTGTTTGTTTTGTGTGTGCTTGTTTTGAGTGTGTCACTGTTTAACTTTGCCCATAAATGTACATTTAATTTTCAATTACTGACGACCCAATTTCCCAAGAAGAAGATGATGGCAAAATTTCACTGCTTACTGCATAAAAACAATAACAGCTTAAATCGCAATAACAGTAGCATTAAATATTTTTTTTTTTTTTAGCATAATGTTGACAAATTATTGTTACGTTGGCCATTAGCACAGTCAGCCATTCTGCTCCATCTCTCCCCTCTCTCTCTCTGTCAGCCAACGAGTTGCTGTTGGCTTAAAGCGCCAAAAACATTGCAGCTGCCTTCAATTTGCAGTAGCACATAAAAAATTTACAACACTTTGGTGTTGGCAATTCCTTTGCCCCACCGCAGCATTTCCCTGCGGGCCGTGGCATAATCCACTGCCTGAGAAGCACACGAATGAAATTGCCTCGTAGCAGCAGCAAAAGTAGAGGCAACAGCAGCAAAAGCAGCAAAAGCAGCAGCTGCTGTATTTTGGCTTGTTAGCTTCTGGCCCTTTTGGTTTTTGCTAGTTGCGTTCTGGCCAGACCACTTTGGCCACCTCGTTCTGTGTGTTTGTATGTGTGTGCTGCATATTTTCAGGTGTCTTCTAATGATGGCAGAAATGCGCTTTGGGGAACGCACAGGCGACGGCGATGCCAAACGTTGCGATGCCAACTTTTCTAGCCACTTAGCGGGTGTAGGTAATTTTCCACGTAGTCGCAATATTCATGCAAATTGTTTTTGTTACCCACTTTGAAAGTAGTGCGCGTTTCGACACCACCCCTCCCTCCCTTTCTCCTACTAACTTGCTGCAAGTTACGTGTGCGTTTTTCAGTGCATACTTTGTGGCGTTCTTTTTTTTAAAGGTGCCACAAATGTGAGGTCATCAGCAAAATATATGGCGAAACCTAATTATACTTGCATATTTTATTTTATGAAATTGGTTTCGGATTTTTCCATTTTTTTTTTTTTGACATTCAAATTACAAAATTTATGTCACACATAAAAATGATTTATTTTTATATTCTTCAGACAGCAGCTAAAACTAGTATTTTAAGATTTACTAAACAAAAAGAACATTTTTTGTGTTTTTTTTGTTATAAGAGTAATTATAAATTAGATGGGTAAAACTTAATCAGCTAAAAGCTTTTTATTTATTAATTAAACATTAATTATAATTTACCATTTAATTTTTAAAATCTATTCATTTGTAAAACTTTCAAAATGTTTGTCTTAAAAATATGTTTATTTTTTCTATACAGTATTTAAAATACACATTATTGGCACAATCAAAACGAAAGCGTTTTAATGATAAATTCGAAACTTCTAGTTCCCCATTATTTATTGCAGTTTTATTAGTTTGCATATTGTTCATATAAAGTTGACAGCAGTAAACCTTATACTTAACTCAACATTGGCCAACTATAATTTCAAATTAGGTTTAGACTGATTCCCTATGGTAAAAACTAGTAATAATAGCTGAGCTTGGGGAAATGATTGGCTACTGGCTACCCTATTCTCAGGCTGTTTTCAGAGCTCTGACTTGGCTAATTATAACATTTATACAGAAAAACACAAAAAGCAAATTAAGGTTAATAAAATTTTAAAATGTTTTAAAATTTGTGTTAATTGGTTCGAAAATATTTATATTATTTTTTTTGCCAATTGTGCAATTTAACTTTTGTTGCTAAAGATTATTGAAAAACATGTTATGTATGTAAATAATTTTTAGTTAAGTTTCAACAGTCAAAATTATCATTCTACTATTTTTTATTGAAAGACAGGATACTAATTTTGTAAATTATACAATTTTAATAAAAAAAAACACAAACACCAAATTAAAGTTTAAAAAATTAGTTAATTTTTGTTATTTCTTAAGTTTTAAAGTGTATTAATTGGTTCGAAAATATGTATATTATTTTTTTGTTAGTCAAGCAGTTTGACTTTTATTGCTAAAGATTATTGAAAATCCGATTATGTATGTAAATTGTGTTTAGTTAAGTTTTAACAGCCAAACTCAACATTCTTCTTTTTTTTATTGGCAGACAGGCAAAACCTAATTTTGTAATTTACACAGTTTTAATATACTTTATTATTATGCTTATTAATACAATTTGTATTTATAATGCAACGGCATAGAAGAAAGTAATCAAGTGTTCTTGAATAATTGAAAGGTGTTTCCGTTACACTGAAAATGTATATATATATATATATATATACATATATATAAATACATATATATGTATCTTTAAAAACATGTGTTCATTGTCCGTCAAACTTTGTACATTTACGCATTGTGCGAAGCCATTCAGCTGAGGATATATGTAATTATTATTATTCCACCCCCCACTGGTCGACACAGAGCGGGCGCTAAGTAACTGTTCATATGCAAAGTATACGGTACCTTGGGGATGGGGAGGGGGGCCGACATTGCATTAAAAATTAAGTTAAATGCGACAATTAAAAATTGGTTCAGTCAGTGGGAAGGACAGCAGCTTGGTCAGCAGAAGGTTAACGAACATGTCAGGATGCATACGACTGGGGAAATGAATTTCAGAATAATGCCACAACGCACCTGTCAATCTTCAGTCACTCCGTCTGTCAGTCAGTAAGTCAGTCAATCAATTTACTTGCATACGTAGTCGTATAGATGTCATTGTCGTAAATAATTTATAATGTGGTCCTTGGATATCAGTGCGTGTGTGTTGTAAAGATATATATATATATATATATATGTATATGTATATGTATATGCTTAGTTAGCCGTGCCTTATATCCTTATGTACATATCCTTGAGCACAGCTTACCCTCAGTAAGTGACAATTATTCTTTTTGGGGTAGGTGTCCTTTTGCTTGTTTGAGTCCTAAATTTACCTTTTTCCTGCTGCTGCCGTTGCCGCTGCCAAGTTGACATTAAGTGTAATTTTTGGTTGCTAGCAAACATTTCATGAATTAAAAATGAGTCGGTGCCGTGTAAGCGAGCGTGTTTTTCTCTCAGTGTGTGTGTGTGCGTATGTAGTTTATTGGGGGATGGCTGGGAAAAGTGCGTTCGCTGCGTGACTGTCGCCCGTGGCAGTTAGTCATACTCATGCCCCGTGCCCCATGCCTCATGCCCAAAATAAAAATAAAATACTAACAGCAAAATTTCTGTGGCAAGTCGAAAATTGTATGCCCTTTTAGACATCGTTCGAATTGTTCACATTTTATATATTGATATATTATAACACCAGATCCAGATGTGGATATTTGTCTGCATCCTCAATTAAAAGTCAAATTTCAAAAAGCTAAAACCTGCCATAAAGTTATCGGCTATCATTTTGGGATTATAGTTTAGCACATTCTATAATATCTTTATTAATTGTTCATATTATCAGCTATTAGCATTTTAATATAACAACTTAATAATTGAAGTGTTTTATTAAAATATGTAAAGTATTTAATTTAAGTAAAAATTGGAATTGTATCCATTATAATAAATATCTATAGCATTTTAATATAATCTGCGAAATAAATTAAATAATAAAATAAAATAGTTGACATATAAAAAAAATTTAGAAAAAAAGGTTCAAGACGAAAAATATCTATATTTTATGAAAAAGGTTATATAGTATATTAAATTTTTTAATTTTTGCTTTAATAGAGTTACAATTAGAAATGCAAATTGAATTTTTAACTGTTTTTTTTTTTTAGTTAAAAATAATTTTAAGCAATGCGCTACATTTTTCTACAAAAAATTAAATCTCAAAAAACTTGTAAGGGTATTTGAAATGGAAGTGAAATATTAAGCTGCGTCACTGTCCCACGACTGAGGTGGGCGTGGCAAGCAGCCTACAATGTATAAGCGCTTGGGCAATTTCGCCGATGTCGCCGCTCGCCATGTCATCTAATGGAATGAAGCATGCCACACAGGAAGAGAGAGAAAAGGGGGTGGAGGGTGGCAAGCGTAGGGAGGCATAGGGATATCTTAAGACACGCTGCGTTTTACTTTTATTACGAAAAAAACATATTTTGTATGCCACCAAGGTTGCGCCTGATGTATGTATATATATATATATATATATATATGTACTTCAATAAATGTAGCTGAGCTTATCTATGTATAAGAGATATGAATATATTATAAATATATTTATCATAAGTCAGTCGGGGGCTGATCATTGCTGAGGGAGACAAGCTAATTGAATTTATGATATTTTCGGTGGCCCCAAAAAGTATGCAATGCAAAATTGAAATAAATGAAGCTCCTTTTTTATGCATAAAGTGATTTATTGCGACCAATCAAGCCAAATGCTTGTGGAATTTAAAAGCTAAGTAAGCACAGTGATAGATTGTAAAAATATTAATTTATACATATGAATATATATCAAAGAAATAAATTGCAGAGATTAAATACAGCTTCAACTTTACTTTTGATTTCTCTTTATCACACTTAAATGGCAATTGAGTTGAATTTGAGTTGAGCATACTCAAAATGTCTTTTGAGCAGATCCCTTTATCGGTGCATATTTCGATTTCGCAGTTGCATTTGGATTTTGCAATGGTTGTGGTTTCAAACGAGCTCAAAATGAATTCCAAACACCGCCCACTTCCCCTCTCTCTCTATCTCTCTGTGTGCGTTTCTCTATCTGTCTCCAACTGGCTGAGCAACGCTTCTCAATTCAGATGCGAATCTCAGCACTTGTGCATTTCCATTGCTCCCCCGAGCTGAAGTCAGTTCCCGGATCCGCCCCCTTTTGCCAGTGTTTCTGTTTGCATTCAATTTGATATTGACTGATTTGTAATTTAAGATAAGCAAATGGAGCGTTGCACGCGCAACTCGAACTTACAACTCAGCCAACCACCAAACTAATCCAGGCAACTCGGCAACGAAAAGCAGCGCAAATGTTTTGTCAATATTTGCCAGGTATTTTTACGAAGAATATCAGAACGGGGGATGGGAATAGGGGTGGGTGGGACTGGGTAATCAGGGAGTTGCGTCAAGGTGAACAACATTACCAGGCAAAAACACAAAATAAAAGTAAACGAAAACAAAATTTAAATTTTTCAAATGCTGTAGTTTTAATTGTTGGCGAATAATTAAATGCAGACATTAGAAAAATTAGAATAATTTTGTAAGAGTTATATTTAATATATAAATATAATAATATAAAAATAATATAAGAGAAATATAAAAAATTTAGCTTATATTTCAGACAATAAAAAAAAGCATTTGGAGAAAACAAAAATAACACGCTTAAATTTCAATATTTTTCAAGTACTTGATAAAATACTCAATTTCAATATATGCTTTTTCTCAGCTAATTATGAAAAAGTTACTTTTTTGCGCTTTATAAATAAAAGTCTTTTTTATTCCCATCTTTCAATAATAATTTAAGTCAATGTAATTTTACCCTTATAAAAAACCATTTGCAGAAAAATACCACGCTTAAATTTCAGTATCTTTCAACAATTTTCGATTTTTTCGACTTTTTTACTGCGCTTTATAAATAAAAGTCTTTTTTTCCATCTTTCAATAATAATTTAAGTCAATGTAATTTTACCCTTATAAAAAACCATTTGCAGAAAAATACCACGCTTAAATTTCAGTATCTTTCAACAATTTTCGATTTCGATTAAAGCTCTTTCTCAGCTAATTATAAAAAAAGTTACTTTTTAATGCGCTTTATAAATAAAAGTCTTTTTTCATTCCCATCTTTCAATATTAAATTAAGTCAATGTAATTTTACCCTTCGATAAGCCTTATCAACACAAGCGAATTCTGGCTTGAATCCGTTTTGGCAGTATCTGCCACCAAAGTCTGTCTGAGCTGATGCTTGAAATGGTTTACATTTTGTCTCAGGAGCATTCACAAAATGCTCAATTTGGTGCCTGAAGCTGTTTATGTCTGCGGCAGAAATACGCCGGATTTCATTTTGGGAATTGCGATTCGTTTTCATTGTTTTGCGTTGATTGAGATTTAAATAAGATAACTGTAACGCACAGTTGCCACAACAAATATCGGTTGCATATAAGTTAATAGTTAATTAGCAAAATGCAGGTTACTTCATATTCAGTTCTTATCTTGCCACAACGAAGATGAATGCAACGCATTGTTGCATTCTTCCTCTACTCCTACGCCACATTGTTTGTGTGTGTGTGCAGAGAAAAATCTGTGTCAAGTTGACATTTTGACTAATTTAAGCATGAAACCGGGGCGCCATGGCGAGACACACACACAAAGAGGGGTGGCACGGAGTGCGGAAGGGGGAGTACAGTGAGCTGAGGCAAATAATACAATGTTGGTGTGGCAAAAAAAAAAGAACGCAACGCAGAAAGTATGCTACAGTTGTTAGCAGCAAAACTGCAAAGGACAAAAAACACACACACACAGAAACACACACACACAAGACACACACACTCATACAAGGGAGAGAGATATTTATATTCATGTAAGTGTTGCCCTGTGGCTGCTGCGCATATTGTGCAACTTTATGTAGCATACTTCGAAGTGTATGTTCAAAAGCTGTCGCAAGCAGCAGCATTTCTTACTTAACAAGCCAGCAAGTCTGTGTGTGTGTGTGTGTGTGTGTGGTTGTGTGTGCAGCATTTGTTTAACTGCGCCACATTTTACGGCATTAACCTAAATTAGCTCTTAACATAAAACTCATTTGCAATTGGGTTTTTTTTGTTTTTTTGTTCCTTTTTTGGGTCTGCACCAGCAGACAACCGGCAACTGGCAATCCAACAAGTTTAATTCCAACCCCTAATCCTGAGCAGCAGCCTCAACCCTTGCTGATAGACAACAAACAACATGTGGGGGAAAAATGGAGTCCTATTTGCACTTGTCTCGAGCAGCGGACATTAATCAAATGATTTTTTGATTATCATGCAAGTGAATTAATTATGTTGGGGACAAAACTTAGCCACAAAACTACATAGAAACCCCCCTTAAAAGCAACCCAGTACACCCAGTAAACCCAGGTAACAACCTGAAATTACAGGCAATATATTTTATTGATGACTGTCGCTCCATTTGTCCTTGGGTTCACTGACTGACTGACTGCCTGGCAAAAAGGTTAAAGGTTGAGTCTCCATTGTTGGCTCTCTTAATGTCCGGGGTTGTGCACCGTTCTCCCGGCCTTACTTCCATTGGCTCCAAGCACGCATGTAGCTAGCCGTGTTATATAATAATTATTATGGTCTTTTTATGACTGCTCCATCGGTTCTACTCTACTCCGCCTCGATGTGTCTAAGCCAAATGCAATAAAACATTGTTGTGCAATTTGCAACACAATAACATAACAAACAGTTCGAACTTTATTACCATGCCAGATATTCATTTAAATGATTCTAGTCCAATGACATCAGCTTTAAGTTAGACTTCTGTTAAGAGTAAATATAATTAGAAAAATTTAACTTTTAAAACAGCTACTTAGAAAAAAATACAGATTGTGTAAAGTGTAAAAAAAGTAAAGTAAGGGTGAAAATTTTTTAAGAAATTATTTGAAATTATTTACTAATAAAAAGTGGCTATAATTTTTAAGAAAATAAATATTTCAAATAGAGCTTAAAATTCAAAAATGAGTAAATAAAAAAAATTAAGAATATGAATATAGTTCTGGGTGGATTAAAATAAGACAAAATGGATAACAGATGGAGAAAGAGTGAGTGTGAGAAAGAGGGAGAGAGAGAGACAGAAAACATTCTATTTCTCAATAATCAATAAACAATGCTGCAATTAAATAAGAACAGAAAGAAAAAAAATGAGAATTTAATTCTTTTTAAAAAAATACATTTAAAATTAAAAAAATGAGAAAATAAAATAAGGGTTTGGGGGTATTAAAATAGGAATAAATGGATAATAGATAGAGAAAGAGAGAGTGTGCAGGATAGGGAGATAGAGAGGGAGATAGAGGGAGAGAATGAAAGAGAGACAGAGAGAGAGAGAAAGAGACAGAGAAAATTAAGTTTTTCAATAATCAATAATCAATGCTGCAATTAAATAAGAAAAGAAAGAAGAAAAAAATTGAGAATTGAATACCTTTTAAAAATCTACATTGAAATTCTGTAGAATCTTCAGTAACGAAGCCAATCAATACATTTTTTTTATAAAATAATAAGCTAGCAATCAGATATATATATCAAATATATATATATATATATATATTTTTTTTTTCTTATTTTTTTCATAACTACGTTTCATTTATTGAAGTAAAAGCATTTGCGATATTATCTTCAACGGCAATTTGCTGCCATTACTTGACAGTTAATATGTGCAAGTAACCGCATTTCTCGATAAAAATATCGATTTTTTTTATAAATGCTCAGCAAGATTAATCGAATGCTTTTTGCTGCCCCGTTGGGCCAGTGTCATTGAATCATCAACGTCAAGGAGGGTAAAAGGACTTTCACGTTTGCTTACCTTTTGTGTTTCAGTTGTTTTTTTTTTATGTAAATTATCGACCGCATTTCAGGCGCAAACCAGAAGGTAAACGGCAAAAGGAGGTCTGTCACGCAAAAGGACGTTACTTGCACGCCCCCCCACTCAACCACCCCGTGTCGGCCTACTGGGCGGTAAGTGGTTAATTCTACTTGCCCGTTGGCCATTTGTGGGCCAGAGATACAAGTATACAATACACTCACACACACACACACAGACTTGTATAGATATTCTCATGCGTGCCATTATATCACAGGACTACCAGCTGTGTGTGTGCGCGTGTGTGTGCGTGTGTATCTGTCTGAGCAGTCACGTATTCATTATCATTATCTTAATGAACCGTTATGTAAGGTGCATTATAATTATGGATTTTTCTTTCTTTTGTTGCTGCCCCGTCGAAACTAATGAAGAACTCTCAGTGCCGCCGCAGCTCCCTTTTCAATGTATTTCTGTATGAGAGTCAATAAAATATAAGTCATTAAGTGGGTATTACGTGGCACAGATGCGGCTGCGATTTACACACACACACACGCACACAACACACGCTCTTCGCCCCGATGTGTCAATTAATAGTCGGAATATTACACAATAAAACGGAATAAACAAATCAAAATTCTTACTGACCAAACTTATAAAAAAAAGTGTGAGTACTGCATGTGTGTGTGTGGGTGCGTGGTGTGTGTGTGTGTGTGTGTTTGTTGTGTGTATTTGATTTTCTGTATATCGCTGTGAACCGATTTTGTCAGCGCATTTGGTGAACAATTAAAATTAAAAATTTATACACATTGGCAACTTTTGCACAGCACATGTACAATTTTTGACAAGCCTGACACAAATAAAGCACACACTTACACACACACACACACACATACAAACACACACACACTAAACACAAAAACAGAGACTTTATATAAATCACATATAAAATTTGTTGCTGTTGTTTTTGTTGTTGTTGTTGACTGCATTTTTGGTATTCCATTTAAATTTTTAATAATTTTCAAAATTGATGAGTGACAGAACAGTTGGACAGCTGAATCGGACAGCAAAGGAATATTGGACAACATATTCAAAAAAACTGACCATTTGATTTATTATGAAAATCGATTGCACACACAAAAAAAAAATGGTTGGATAAATAAATTAGATTTGCTTTCAACTCGAATGAAATCTCAATGGGCAGCTCAAGAAGTCGCTTTTGGCTAAGGTTGAGCTCAATTTTCCAATATTTTTGTTTGGTTCCAGCCATTGTTGTTAGCCTGGTTGATGACGTATAAATAATTTCAATAATTTATAGCGCAAGGACATGCTCATGTTCCCAGTCTGTCAGCAATTTCCGTTCCATGCTTTGTCAATTTAAATCTCAACTTTTTGCTGAAGATGCGCCAAAGGGGGGTGGTAACGTAGGTGTGTGTGTGCGTAGGCTGCCGTGAACAGGTACAGCTAAAATGGCAACTGACAGCAGGAGAAACTAGTTCAGGCCACGGCTCAACTGTCAATCATGGTTTGGCAGCGACAATATCGCGCAGATCTTTTAAGTGCTGAATGAATGGCTACAAAAGAGAGGAGGGATGGGTAGGTGTGTATCTACCCCCACAATGGGAAATAAATGTGCCACTCTATTGTGTGGCAACTAATGAAAATTCAATTCAACTGTTTTGAATTTTCAAACAAAAGAGACAAGCTTAAAATTTCAATCAAATTTCTGTTCACGACAAAATTAATTTAATTTTTCGAGTTATTATATTTTGTCGTACTGTTGAGGGAAATATGTCAGTTGCTTTAAGTTATATATTGTTGATCAGCTATAAATTATTTATTAGTTTAGATTAGATTCGATTTTTTTCAACTAGTTTTTAAGCTTCCTTTTTGATAGATTTCCTGCTAGATTAAAAGTTGAATTCCGACATATAAAAAATTACTTTCTTTTCTATAATATTCATATAATATATATATGAATATAATACGCATCAGCAAATTAAAAACTTTTATAAAAAAATTCGATTGGTTTGCTAAATAAACATATTAGCTGATGGACTGCTGCCTGTTAGAGTATTTCTCCTTGGAACATCTTCTTGACTTTGAATTTGAGTGGAGAAGGCTGCAGATGATGGACACAGCTGATTTCCCTTGGCTCGTTTTGCTTATCAATTACAATTTTTTTCCAATTAGCACGATTAACAGAAGCCCCTCCAATGAGAGTGAGATATTGGGGCCAAGCCATTATTAGATCGATAACGGCTGGATAATCAACGCATTTGTGGCCATTGAAGTAATTATTTTTGATGAAATCTATTGGACAAGTAATTATTTTAAAGCAACTTAGCGCCGCCAACCCTCCTCCCCCCAATCGTACGCAGTTGTCATGGCAACAAATTATTAACGATTTTCTGTTAGCCTGGCCAAAGCAAGCTGACGAGGGCTAACTGCTCGCTCGCTGGCTCGTTGTTAGCACGAAGGACTCTGCGGCTAGGCACGCAAAAAAAAAAAACAGAAAAAAATTCCAGAACATTGCTAGGAAACGGCGTGGCCCAAAACAATAATACGCGTTGGCCAGAACCGAACAGTTGGCAGTTGGCAGCGGTGGAAAATGGCAGCAGCAACAGTGGCACTCGCCGATTTGTGTGTTATGTAAAACTATGAAAATACCCATTAAATACCAGTTCGAATACCAGCACGAAAAATACACACACATACACAAACACACACGCATAATCAAGAACACACACAGACACACAAAATGGTGACGTAATAAATACACACACACAAATAGACACAGTGGCAATACGTGACGGATGCCAACAATGTCCTTGGGCCAAAAGATTTACAAAATCAAAAATTATACAAAGAATTTTTGCCACCAGCTAGCCAAGAAGCTGCGCAAGGATGCGCATCCAGCTGCACGAATTTGACTAAGTGAAAACCCAAAAAATAAATAAAAAAAAGGAGAAAAAATAAAAAACATAAAATTAGCAGCAGGAAAAGAAGTGAAAAAAGTAAGCAAAAAACTGGGAAAAATTTCATAAAACATTCAGCAAGAAAGTGAGCAAAAGCTGCAAAATTAAGTAAATAACATTTGCATTTTTGAGGCAGCACAACAAAAAAAAAAAAAAAAGGACGAGAAACGCAGCTAAATAAAAGACTATATATATGTATATATATATATATATATGTGTGTAGATGTGTATATGTATGTGTTCATAAAGTAAAGTGAAGCAACATTTCGTGGCATATACGTGGCTCATTGACGCGTCGCCTGGCAACGCGTGTTGCGGCCAAACAAACAAGGCAACGTAAGTAAAAAAAAAAAAAAAAAACACAGAAAAATATGGTATGAAGTATATAGCCCAGCATATAATTATAGACAGCCGCCCACAGGACATGGCCAACAGCTAACAGCTACCAGCTACCTGGCTAGCTGCTCTACTATGTGCATACATTTATTCTGGCACATTCGTACCATTCTCACCGGGTGGGCTGGGTTGGGGTTGGGCGGGGGGCATTGGCAACAATTTACTCGATTTGTTTAATCGATTTTTAGCGCAAGGTTTGCGCTGGCCAAAGGCACAAGCTGGCTGTGTCTGTGTCTGTGGCTGCGCGGGGGGGGGGGGGGAGGGAGAGGGGTTGCTGGGGGTCTTTACTGGTTTTCCAAATTGCCTTTATTATAGATAAATATGGGCGATTTAGTGCCGCACGCAACTTCCAGCTTGGCCACTTGATGCAATATCAAACAGAACACCGTATAACCGTATAACCGTAAAACCGTCTAACAACAACAACAACAACAGCAACAACACAACGCGCCGAGTCCAGCGAAGCGTCATAAACCATGCGCCGCTGGCTCTCAGATTTATAGGCGCCATGCTCCCGACTATTAATAATAAAACAAAAACAACAACAACAAAAACAACAAGAACAACAACAAGAACAGCAAACGCAAAACAAAATGCGAAGAAAATATGAAAATAAAAATAAAAAAAATAAATACCGAAGCAGTAACAAATTAACATAATTGCCTCGTCGCTGACTTTTTGCATTAACCCCCACACACCCCTCCCGCCCCCCTCCCGCGCAGACAGGCGGCTGGCAGTCGGGACTCGTCATGGACTCACTAACGGTACTTGCCGCAACTTGCGCTTCATTCTGTACAGTTAGACGGACTTTTCACAACTTTTGCAAGAATTAAAAAAGAAAAGAAAAAAAAAAGAGAGTAGAAAACCAAACGGCTTAAAGATTAAAGACTTAGCCAAAGTTGGCAACACTTTGCATAAGCCCCAAACTAAAAGCATGTTAAACGCATTTGGTTTGGCTATTGATTGCCATAAGTCGGCAAACAGTTTAAACTGCTTTCGCAATTATTTAAGTAATTAAACATTGCGATTTTCATATAATAAAATAAAATAAAAAATCATGTTTAAAAAGAAATCATATTTGAAATTGAATATTTGAAATTGAATCATAATTGAAATACTTAAAAGCCTGTGTAAATCTTTGCATTTGAAAAACCAACAGTTTCTAAATATATATATATATATAATACCTGATTAAATTTACTAATTAAATTTAGCTTAAATTTTACAAGTTTCTAAAATAACTAATTAAATTTACTACTTAAATTTATCTTAAGTTTTGCAAGTATTCATTACATTATTTATAAATATTTATATTTATATTATTTATAAAGTCAATTTGATTCTTAAAAGCCTGCTTGTCATTGTGTAAATGTTTTAATATGCATTTAAAAAACCAACAGTTTCTAAAATAACTGATTAAATTTACTACTTCAATTTAGCTTAAATTTTACAAGTTTCTAAAATAACTGATTAAATTTTCTACTTCAATTTGGCTGAAATTTTCCAAGTATTCAGTATACCTTATATTATTTATAAATATTTATATTCATATTATTTATAAATATTTATATTTGTAGTATTTATAAATATTTATACTAATATTATTTATAAATACAAATATTTATATTTACATTAATTTATAAATACAATTTGATACAAAATGAAAAAAATTTGAATTTCTCAAAAATACTACCAATAACATAAATTTTGGTTTATAAACAATATAAGCTAACAAAAGAGCTGATTATTTATTTACTTAAATAATTAAGTAATATTACCTAGCTGATTAAATATATAATTACTTAATTAAGTGATTAAGAAAACGTCAACTTTTACCTTAAAAGTACAATTTGTGCAACTTTCAAGTCAGAATAAAATATACATCAATTATTAAAATTACTTAAATCAAGAATTCCACTTGATGTATGCGTTAAGTTCTGCTTTTAATTAGATCTTTTGTGGCAGATTTCAATAGTTGGCAACAACTGTTTAATTTCAGCTCATATAACCCATTTGCTGATCGAGTATGATTTCAGGCAATGAGAGGAACGGAACAGCGAGAATCGCAGCAATGTAAGTTTTCCGAGTGCGTTTTACCCCATTCATTTCACTCGACTTGGCCACTTACAGCTCAACTCGAATGCATCTGCAAATGTTGTTGTTGTTGTTGTTGTTGCTGTTGGTTTGTTGGCAGCCAGTTGGAGAAAAGTGCATAAATATTTTGCCTGTGCTGTTCATGGTCTGTCAATTAACACGCCTTTTGCATTTATTCAATACAAAAATCGAGTGGCGGCACAAGGAGGAGTCGACTCGAGTGCGGCATGCGGTTGAAAGTGGCGGAAGAATGATGTTCAGGCACACCTGTACTTTAAATTAGTTTCGAAGAATGGTCAGTGGCACTCAAGAGAAACACAGACCTGAACTCCATATATAATACATATCTTTATTGTATATATATATATATATATATGTATATATATATATATATATATAGGCACAAGCACTCCATTCTCTGTGCAGTTCATTACACATTGCAAATCCTTGAAAATGCGTCCAGCAGCAGCAGCAGCAGCCATTTTCATAAAAGTAAACGAAAAATGGAAAATGGAAAATGGGAAATGGGAAAAAGGGCTGTGAGAGATTTTGCACAGATGGCAGGCAGAACAGGTTGTGCGAGATCTTTTTACATTTAACAACACACACACATACACTCGCACACACAACCATTGCAGGCTTCTAGCTGTCTGTGCGAGTGTTTTGGGCTTAAAGTGCTTTAGCTGGGCCTAAAAGACTTGAAAATGCTGCCGGGCCAACATTTTTCGGAATTGCAACACACAAAAACGGCACGTAGCCATCTTTAGCGAATGTGTATGTGTGTGTGAGTGTGTGTGTGTGTGTGTGTGTGTGCGAGTGTGCACATGCAGAAGTAGACATGTTATAGAGTTGCACATATAAATCGAGTGTGCAGCAACTAACTAGGCAAAGACTCCAACAGCAGTCAACAGTGTTGGCCACTTTTGGCGACCAAAAAAATATAAGCTGGATTTCTTTAAAAACCCTAAAAGCAAGATAAGCCATTTTTTGACAAGCTATCAAATTGAAATTTATTGAAACACATTTAAGCTGAAAATTAATATTAATTTAATTTAATTAATTTATTTATTTATTTAAATGTTTAATTTTTTAATTGCGCCAACTTTTTATATATTGTGAAATTCATAATCTGACATGATAGTTGTATATTGAATTGTTCTACAACCAAAACCAGTATTCATTTATATAAATAGAAAATTTGTTACTTTATATTTGAAACCAGTAAAAATCCCAAGTGAAAATTTTGGTAATTTAATAATATTTTTTAAAAAGTATAAACTTAAAATAAAACTTAATATAATAAAAAAAACTTAAAATAAAAGCAAAAGCAATTTTATCTATTTTCGAATTAATATTTGCTTGACTTGCACTTCTAACTTAATTCAATATATTTTATATTTGTCTATGAAATAATACTATAGATTTCATAAGAGTATATTAAAAATTTATAAAGAATTAAAATTGGGTTTCAAATGGGTTCGATTAAATTCCCGTTTTATATCAAACTAAACACCGCCATTTGTTTAGAAATAGTATCTATATCATTCATGATTCCAGTTATGTTTATCTATATTTCTTTACTTCTTAAAATATAATATTATTTAAATTATTTTAAATAAACTAAGCTGCGATTTACAGTAAGTAATTACTTAACAAAAACTCAGAGATTTGTCGGGAAAAAAGTCGAAATTGACAGCACTAACATTCTTTGACGATGTGATGTGCATTTTATGTGTAGCTGGGCGCTAAAATTGGGCGGCACTGAAGGCTTAAGCAAACTGCCAGCTATTAGCCATGCAACTAGCATCTAAAAAAGAGAGAGAGAGAGAGGGAGAGAAGGAGGTTTGAAAGAGATGGTGAGAGGAGAGGCATAGGCAGACACAAGCAGCAATTTCCTTTCAACGGCAATGGCAAAAATGAAATTCAGAATACAGAATACGGAATGCGGAATGCGGAATATACGATATGTATATATGTATATATATATATATATATATGTATGTACACATGTAATACACAGGACACGTATTCGCGCTTGGAGCAGTGGAGCAAGTGAAGACACTACTAGACTACTAGTCTAGATATCGTGACTTCTGACTGAAGTCTTCAATTTGTAGCACAAATGCAAACATGTGTGTATCGTACATAAAATTATATGTGTCTGTCTGTGTGTGTGTGTTTGTGTGTGTGTGTGTGTGTCTGCCTGAGTGTGCCACGTGCAATCAGCGTGGAGTTCGACTTGGAGTGGTTGCTGCAACTACTGAAGCGACGACATTTGCCTGGGCAATCCTGGCACTGGGATGACAGCTATACCAGCTACCAGCTCCCAGATCCCAGATCTCAGCTCCCGGAATTGGGAGCCAAACAAAATTGGGTCAAAGTTCAAATGTGATAAAAATCAACATGAAAATGCAGCTAGAGAAGCTTCGCCAGAAGTGCACTCGCTGCTCAATGGTTGACTGCCCCACTCCATAGCTACATATCTATCTCTTCCCCCCTTTCTCCCTCTCTCTCTCTCCCTCCTTTTCTCTGAATCTCTCCCTCTCTCTCTCTCATTTTTTGGATTCTTCGTGCCAGACTTGCAGCAAGGAAGCCATTTTTTTTATTGCTTTGCAAAACTTAAACATTTCCATTTTAATTGACAGCCTGTCGATGTTGGCTCAAAGCTCGAATGTTGGCCAGCACTCGAGTTTATTGTGACTAGTATGCACAGGAAATATTGCTGCAAATTATGGCAATTTATTTTCTACTTTTTGGCTTTTCATGTGTTTTGTATGTGATTGGTGCACCGCTTTGGGCCACATGTTCGGACTGCTTTGGAATACTCAAAAAATGTGCTTAAATCGAGTTACCATGAAAAGATCTCAGAATTACTGAATTAGTCAATAATCCCTCAAAAAGTTTATATTTTTTATATACACATTAATCAACTGTATATTAAAAATAAATAAATAAATAAATAAAAATAAATACAAAAAAATTAGATGAATTACATATATAATGCAACAGAAAAATTATTTTAATTTAATTTGAAAGAATAAAAAATTAACACGCAAAAAGTCTTGTATTTTATATTAATAATTAATAATTAAATACATAACTAATTTATGTTTGTCTTAAATTTAAGAAATTCATTCAAGGCGCAAATAATTAATATATTAAAATATAATATTAATATATATATTAATATAAATCATAATAATGCTCGTATGGAGAAAGACAGAAAAAAATGAAATGAATTGAATATATATATAACGCAATAGAAAGTATTAATTTAATAGTCCAATTAGAAAGAATAAAAAATTAAAAGGCAAAAAGACTTGTATTTTAAATTATTAATTTAATACATAAATAATTTATGTTTGTTTTAAATTTAATAAATTTGAATTATCAAAGCGCAAATAAATAATATGAATTTTTAACAAATTCTATTTATCCGTTTTGAGAAAGTCCAAAAATTAAATGAATCGAATTTATATATAATGCAATAAAAAGTATTAATTTTATAGTCCAACTTGAAAGAATAAAAAATAAAAAATTAAATTTATTTCTCTCAAAATATAGTTCTTCGAATGCATTAAAAATTATAAATCTAATCTTTGGCTACATCTAAGCAGTAAAAAGATAATAGATAGATGGATTTAAGCACATAAAATCTCTGAAAGATAATGGATAGATGGATTTGAGCACTTTAATTTTTTTGACATTTTCTTCAATTTCAATTTTTATGCCTTCCCTCAACGAGCTGCTTTATGCGAAGCTTATCGAAATGGTTTTTATATTGTTTGGGAGTTTTTTTTTGTTGCCATAGAAAAAAAAGAATCAATTGTCAACGAGAGCTTTGGCTCCGACATGAGAATCACTTTGCATAGTGCACCATACAAACCAAGGACTTCTCCCTTAGCCGCACAAAATCCACCCTACTCCCATCCCCCCCCCCCCCCCCTGCGCCAGACTCCAAATTTTTGTTGTTTGCCTGTTGTATTCCGAGTTTTGTACATTGCCAGCGATGTGCGACAAAATTGGCTTAGAAAATTGAGCATCCACTTCAACAGCGACAGCATGGGTGGAGTGGGAGGAGCGGGGGGTTGTCAACTCCCCGAGGTGGGCTTGCTTTTTAAATGCAACTCTGTGTTTGGCACTATGGCGGATTTCATTAAAGATTTAAACAACATATGGTATATTTTGCACCACTGTAACTGGCCAGCGAACAACAAGCGGCGAACAGAACGTGGCTAAAAACCAAAATGACCAAGTGTAAAATGTCATTGTTTTCAGCAGGGAATGAAGGGGGATGGAGAATGGTGTAGAGGGGGAAGGGGAGTCTTAGTTAGGTAGTAACTGCAAAATGCCGAGGCTCAATTCAGTTGGGGGCTCTTTGCTGTGGCGTTGTAATAAAATTAGTTAGCAGCGAATTGTTGTTGTTGTTTTGTTGGTTTTTTTTTTGTTTTTTGTTTTTAGTTTTTTTTTTAGTGTAGTTGAGCCTTTGCATAAATGCAGTTGGCAGCACCAAAGGAATTTAGGAGTGCCGAAACGAAATTTACAACAATGCAGCTAAAAGGGGGGGAAAAGCCCAACAAGTTTAGGCATTGTTTAGAGCTCCATTTTTTTTGGATGCTACTGAAACATGCTGGAATGTTGAGCTTTATGGGTGTGTGTGTGTGTGTGTGTGAGTGTGTGTGTGTGGCAGCAACAAGCGAACAAAATGAGCTTTGTGGTTTCGAGTAGCACAAAAAGGCAAATTGACTTGGTGTCCAGGTGGTCAGAGCAAAAGGGGGAGGAGGGGGACATCAGTGCCTAGCTGCTGCTAATTGCCAAAGTAATTTAGCCATGTGCAGCCGGACAATGGCAACGCTATTACTGCAATTAGTTGGCCACATAAACTAAGTAAAAAAAATCCGAGCACTTTTAAAGCTGAGCGCAGCTAAAAATCAACAAACAGCAAATACATATAAAATTAATGAAATTGGAACTGAGTGAGGATGGGTGAGGGGAGGGGTGCGGCATGGACTTGACGGGTTGCAGTTGCTGCAGTGAAAATCAAAGATAAATTGAATTGAATTGAGAGCAAAAAAAAGCGCATTTTTACAATTGCACTGAAATAAAACTCAAAGCCAGAAGCGCCAAGGTATCAAAACAGCAAAATAGAAAGAAGAGCGAGAGAGGTGAGGGGTGATCGAGGGGGAGGGGCGAAAATCGATTGGGGTACTGCCTGCAAGTCCTGGAGCAATGTGTGTGTGCAACAGCAGCAGCGGCTGCTTGGCTGCACATATATTCCCATATTGGAGGCATCAATTTGAATCGCATCGCAATCAAGCGCTAACTTTATCCACTTTAATCAAGTGCGAGAAAATAATACTTAAACTTAATATTTATCTCTTTACTCATCTCTATTTCTCTTACAGACTCTCTTTGCAGACGTTAGCTCAGAATTCGTCCAACTTATTTGGCAAGGTGAGTCATTTATTTAATTTAAGCAGACAGCTAATAAAATGTTGTACAAATATTTTATAAAATCTAATTTGGATTGGTTTCAACAACATAATCCAATCCGAGCTAAACTTATCCAAAACATATCTCAGAACAATCTTTAAGTGTTTATTGAAATTTATTTTGGGCCTTTAATTGTAGCTGCCCTTTTTTTGATTTATTGCTTCCAAATCTCAGCATGATGCGATCCACATTTTTGTTCTTAATGATGCAAAGAGTTGAGGAATTAGTATTTTTCAATAGGTTTCTCACACATTCGAGACGCCAAATTTAACAAAGAACATGTGAAAGTAACTTTTATAAATATGCCAAGACTTTTTTATTGGCTGGCGTTGAAGGGAACTTAAGAATTTCAAAAAAAAAATTTTTTATAGAAAAAAAACCAGAAATCTAGTTTTTGGTGAAATATGTAGAAAATGAGAACGGGAAATCAATTTTGAAAGCCCTTAAAGGGGATCTGTGTGAAATGGCCATATTATACTTTAAACACTGATATTTTACAGCAATTAAAAAGACAAATAAAATAATAAATTGCTCAATTTAAGAATTATTTAATGAATCTGAAAATTTTTATTAGTATATTAAAATACTTAATATATTATTACTAAAGAGTTTAGAAATGTGAAACAGAATACAATAAATAATCAGCTTGTGAACAATCAGAAATATCGAAAGTAAAAAATAAAATAAATTATTAAAGCTGTTTGTAGAACAAATAAAATAAATTAAAAAATATGTATTAATATTAAAATACTTAAAATATTTTTACCACAAATAATCATTTTGCGAAAAATAAGAAATATCGAATGTAATAAATAAAATAAATTATTAGAGCTATTTGTGGAACATATGAAGGGAACTTAAGAATTTGAAAATATTTTTTTAATGGAACCTTAGAATACAAAAAGAAATCTAGTTTTGGTGGAATATGTAGAAAATGAGGGAATCTGTGAGAATTGTTAATATTACTCTTCAACAACTAATATTTTACAGCAATTTAAAAGACAAATAAAATAATAATGTGCGAAGTTCAAGAACTATTTTATGAATCTGAAAATATTTATTAATATATTAAAATACTAAATATAATTTTACCAGAGAGTTAAGAAAATATGAAACAGAATTCAATAAATAATCAGTTTCTTTTACATAAAAGAAATTATTAGAGCTGTTTGTGGAACCTATAAAATAAATTAAGAAATATTTATTAATATATTCAAATACTTAATATATTATTACTAAAGAGGTTAGAAATGTGTAACAGAATACAATAAATAATCACTTTGCGAATAATGAGAAATATCAACAGTAAAAAATAAAATAAATTATTAAAGTTGTTTGTGGAATATATAAAAAAAATTAAAAAATATTTATTAATATATTAAAAGACTTAATATATTATTTCAATAGAGTTAAGAAAAGGTGAAATCAGTTTGCGAATAATTAGAAATATCGAATGTAAAAAATTAAATAAATTATTAGACCTGCTTAAAGAACCTATAAAATAAATTTAAATATATTTATTAATATATTAAAATACTTAATATATTTTTAGTACAGAATCAAGAAAAGGTGAAACAGAATACAATAAATATTCAGTTAGCGAATAATCAGAAATATCAAAAGTAAAAAATATAAGAAATTATCAAAGCTGTTTGAGGAACCTATAAAATAAATTAAAAAATATTTATAACATATATTATATTTAATGGTTTTGTTTAAACGATTATAAGTTGAATATAATAAATAAATTAGTAAGTTTTTGCTTGACTTATACAAAAGCCAAGTTAATTAGAAATCATATTGATCAAATTTCAGCGATAGCTGCTTGTTATATAAAATAAAGGTTGTTAGTCCATAAGTCAGAAGCAATTATTAAAGTTAATGGCGTGATTAACTCTCACGTCTATCAAGTCTTGTGATTGGAATCGTTTTAATGACATGCCACAAGTTGCATTCAACTAACGGTTGATTCGAGTTGACTCGAGTCGAGTTGAGGCGCGGCGAGTGTTCAATTAATTTAATCGCAATTCAAGCATCGCCAAAACAAACACAAATTAATTTACATTGAATGGCATTGTAATTAAGTACAGCGGCTTCCCATTTTGATATTTTAATCTTGAAATGCAAATTGCAAATTGTGCAGGAAATCATATATTACATTATATATAAGCAATAGGGGAAGGGACGGGGTGTGTATGTGGCAAGTAATGTGTCTGGTTGAAAAACCGCCAGTCAAATCAAACTGACCAACTCAAAAGATACACAAAGAAACACTTAAAAACAAAATGCATAAATGATTCAGTTGACAAACTGAATTATTTCAATTGCTGGCAATTAACCGTTAAGTGAACAACCGGCAGCAAATCTTGGCTCTTTGGCTCTTTGCTCTTGGCCACACTTAGCCGTTAAGTGCGTGTGGCTTACGCCTGTCAATGGCCCACAGAGACTTGTTGGCTGGGCCCGTTGGCTAAGTAAAAAAATTTTAAACGCTTAACGTGATTTGGTTAGTGGGTGTTGCGGGGCAGCTTAAAACCAGCTTTACACTTGGTTCCCAAACTGCGCGTCACTTAGCCAAATTCATAGGCCCCATTCCAATGTGTTTGTTGCAGCAGCAGCAGCAGCAGCTGGTCAGAGGCCAACACATTGGAGCAGCTTCCCCGTGGCGTGGTGTGCTTGCCACAAATTGTTGCACGTCTCGCTGACCAGTCAAGCGAGCTTCAATTGCGTTGCCATTCGATTAAGCTTCCCCCCATTGGCGTTTGCCCCACTTTCGGGCCACACACAAAACGGTACTTTGAATCAACGTTACCAATTCCACAATTATTCAGTTTTCGACTGCACATTGAATTTATCAGAAAATAATTCTTTGAAATTAAACAATTTATTTTTAGAGACAATCAAATATTAAAATAGAGTATTACAATTTTTTTTAAATTATGTAAAATAATTTTTCTATTTGGTTAAATTATTCTTTTTTAACTGAGTTGTTTTGCTTTAGTATTTTTTTTTGCTTTAGTATTTAACTTGACAATGTATAAGTCAAGAAAAAACTTAAGAAAATGAAATAATTTATTTATTTTATTCAACTTATTATTTAATTACAAATTTTAATGATTCACATAAAAACAAACCGATTTTTGATATAAGTAATTTTGATTCTTATATTTAAAATATTTTTGTTTTTAATTGGCTTTATGTCGTTCCTAAAATCATTCCGTTGTATATTACGGATAATGATTTTTTTTTTGCTTTGTAAAGTTCATCGAACTGTACAATTTTGCTGGTGTGTCTATGATTCCGACTAGCTTATTGAATGAGCCATTATGCCGAATTTTATAGATTATGTCCTCCTCTCTGGTGACAACCATTATGGATCTCAGAATTATCTTTGGGGGGTTTGGGTTTTCCTTCTCAATTTCAGTAGTGACAAATGGTGGTGGCCATTTTAAAGGTGAGCCATGTAAGAATAGTGGACCATAAAACCACCTCCTATTTTTGGCGAATTTAGCAGCAGCATTCCTCTGGATAGCACATCAGCCGCATTATTTTCCGAGTCGACATGCCTTTAAAAATAAATAATTATGCTTTGTGAATTTATTTTAAATATATATATTTTTTCACAACATGAATTATCATATTTTTCTAACATGTCTGGTTAAATTCATCTTACAATTTATTGATATGTATATATATATATTCCTCTCACAATGCCTAACCAACTTTAGGTTAAACAAACTGATAAAAATATTGATATGCTTGTTAAAAAATTAACAAGATTATAAAATAAATATAAATAGAAGAATTTTCTAGATTCAAATATTCAACTAGAAATCAAAATAGCGCAAATATCTCTAACTGAAGATAATTCAGATGGAGTTAATGATATCCATTTTTCTCTCATATGATAAACTTTTAATATTGTCAAGTTGTCAGCCTCAACTTCAACTGGTAATCAAATTCGCAACTTGGCGCAGCCACATTTGGCTGTCCACCAACATGATCTTTGACAGCAACAATGTCAAATTGTAGAAAAACATTAAAAAAAAAGTAGTTAACTAAGCAGTTTTTTTTTTTTAAATTTTAGCACCTTGTCAAACGAAATGAAATTTGACAGGAACATTAGTAAACGGTCAAAGTTAATAAACTAATAATTTGCCACAAAAAGAAACACTTCAAACACTGTCCGACAAGATACAGACTTGTGTGTGTGTGTGTGTGGGAGGGTGTCAATCAAATATGGTACTGTCTATATAAGGCATGTGGATATATTGAGTTTTTACTACCCCTAACAAACACAGCCTTATCGATGGTCAAAGTCGTTTCCATTGCGCTTACGTCATACAAAAAAAAAAAAATACTAAAAAAAGAGAGAAAAATAAGGTAAATATGAAGCGAATGTCTGCTGACTGACAGTTGCCCCGTGTTCAGTCTTTGGCCAAATTATGGGGTATACATAAATATGTATAGCTATCTATAGTATATATATATATATATAGTATATAATGTGGCATATTGTGTGAGTGTGGCATATAGCGTTTAAAAAAGTGGTTGCTTCGCTGGGTGGCTCAGCCAAGTGAGACGCCTTTTTTTTTATCCATCTAGCTATGTGTGTGTGTGTGTGTGTGTGTTGGCTGTGTTGTCTGAGCCGAGCGTAGCCGCCAACTCAGGTGTGACAAATAATTACACATACCTGACTATATACCTACTTGTGTGTTGTGTGCGTGTGCGTGTCAAAAGTATAAAGCTAAAGCGCGCACAAAATGCGCAAAGCGACAGCAAAACAGCAACTAAGGCTGTCTGCGAGGGGTGTGTGTTGCGGTGCGGGGGTTGGGGGTTAGTGTTGCGGCATCAGTTCATTAAAAGCCACAATGCCAAAGGCAAACGAGCTGTTGTAGTTGCTGCCGGTAGTTGTACAAAGCCTTACCAAACACCACTCCCCCCCCCCCCCCCCCCTTCCCATCACCAAGCCATCCCATCAAATCAGCCAACCTTTGACGACACTTTTCTGACTCATTAAATTACGCTTCTTTTTTGCTCCTTCAATTTTTCAATTTATCTTGGCCAAGTTACGTACATGAATTCCAATTTATATAAAAAAAAAAAACATACCTATTTTCCCAAATTTATTTATTTCTCAATAAAATCGATGAGGTTTTTATTTTTTGATTTTATACAAATAAAAAGTGGAAGAGAAGGCATTATTTATTTTTAGACATATAGCGAATTTCATTATCAAGAAAAGTTTTGTATTAAATTTGCGAATTTGACAATGTGCATAGTATGAAAATATAGCTAAGAAGCCTTTCAATAGGCCTTTAAAATATGACATTCAGTCAATTTTTTAGTTATTTTATTATAATTGATAATTTTATACTATTATTATTATTATATTTTATTTTATATTATTTAATTATATAAATTAAAAACTATAAAGAAAGTTGTTGATTTATATATTTATAACATTTTACGAACTTAAAATATGTAATTTAAATGAAACTATCAAGCAAGTTGAATTTATTACAAGTTACATAATTACTACCACAAATTTTTAAACTATTTATTTATTTAGAAATATATATTTATATAACATTTTAACAAAACAATTTTATTATCAAATTGTACATTAATTTTTCACTAGAGTTAAAAATTCTAACCAATTGCTTACAATAAACGCTAAAGACAGCTTTCCATTTTGTTCATATAAAAACTGAACTATAATAAATAGATATATATTTTTTAATAGACTTACCTGATCAGCATTTCAAGATTATATGAAATTATACAAATGTCAACCCTTTCATTATAGTTGTAAACCCCATTTAAAATTCCCTTTGCATTTCGAAATTGCCTTAATTAAGCTCAGCGTGTTTTTCTGGCTTGTCTCTGTTTTTTTTTTTTACTTTTTTATTTTTTATTATAATGTTATATTTTTTGTTTTTGCCCTTTTATCAATGCACTTTTAACGCTATTGTAATTCCGTTGATTGCTTTAGCTTAATGTTGTTTTTGTTGTTTGCTGTTTGGCTGTTGTTGTTGTTGTTCTTGTTGTTGTTGCTGTGTGTTTCGCTGCTGTTGCTGCCACTGTTGAGTAAATCACAATAAAGCTATTAAGAACGGAAGCGGAAGCATTCGCCGCTGCGCACGCATTCAAGCATTGCCGTCCCATCGCCTGTCAATCTGCCACCCCCCCACTACCCACTACACCCTAGACCCCTAACTCCCTACCTACCTCCCCCTTGCTGTTTGGCAAGCCCAATCCAATTTTTACAGCATTTTTGTTTATTGCATTATTAGTCTGCATCGCTGCAACTGCGCCAACTTCTGCATTATTCATTTTAGCTGACCATATTTTAGATTCGTAATTCTTGGATTCATTTGACAGAGATTCACAGTGAAACGGTCAAAGTGCATTGAACGTTTGCACAACAAAAAGAGAAAGAAAAAGAGAAAACAATTCTCAAACTTGAAGTTAGCTAATAATTTCTTAATCTGCCATAAATAATGCATTTCTTTGATGGTTTGTTCTGTAGGCTGACATGCTCATTGTCTGCTTTACGGCTTGCATCGACATACATTATGCACTGGCAAAAATTATTATACACTTTAGTATACAAAACTCAGTTAGTTAAAAATCTACAAAAACAAATTGGGCTTATTTTGGCGATTTTTTAAGCGTATATTCATAATCTGAAGCCAGTAAAAAAAATATTTAAATTATTTTTTAGATTATTATTTAAGAAAATTAAATATGTATAAAATAATCTAAACTAATTTCTGTTTATGACAAGTTTTTTTTTTTATAAATATATAATATAAATATTAAACAGTTAAAACATAAAAATGAAGATAGATCTTAAATTTATATTCAAATATGTTTTTCGATATAATATTTATAAGAAAAATATATTTAAATTATTTTTTTAGATTATTATTAAAGAAAATAATATAAATGTGTAAAATAAATAATTTAAAATAATTTCTATTTATGACAAAGTATCTAAAAAAAAATTATATTAAACGTTAAACATTTGGAAAATAAAAATGAAGATAGATCTTAATTGTATATTCAAATATATTTTTGGATAAAATATTTATATGACAAACATATTTAAATTATTTTTTAGATTATTATGTAAAAAAATAATATATGTGTAAAATATATAAAAAAAAATTATGTAATTAAATTTCTGTTTATGACAAATTATTTGAAAAAATATATAGTATAAATATTAAACATTTGAAAAATTAAAATTGAAGATAGATCTTAAATTTATAGTCACATAAATCTTTAAGAAATACTAATATAACAAATATATTTTTTGGATAACATATTTATATATATAGATTCATAAATAGAATTATAATGTCATTCAGGCTATTCTTAAATCAGTCAGTGACTAATCACTTTTTTGTTGTTACCCGAAATAGGATAAATTTAGACAGTCAATAGAACAAATACAATGAACAATCAAAAATTGAGTGAAAAGTCATTGTTATTTAGCTTTATTGTGTGATTTGGTATCAGTGTGCAGTGTGAGATGGCTAAGATAGAAGAAAAAACAAAGCCAAAAAGAAGTAGAAAGAAGTGAAAAGCTGACAACTGGCCAACTAGCAACTGGCAACACTTATGAGTGGCCCAGGCTGACTGGTCGGGAATTTGAGTTTGGCTTTTAGCTCAAGTTTGCGTTTAGGCCTTTTTGCAGCGGGTCAGCGGTCTGGGCCAAGACTTGGCTCGGGCTCAAATGCGTTTGCCATTGTCATTGTGTCTTTGTTTTATTTTCTTCTGGTTTTCTAGTTTGTTTGTTGGTTTTGTCTGTTTTTCTCTTTTTCGTGGCATTTTCGAGTGCAATTGCAATTGCATGAATAATGCTGTAGACTGGTTTTTTTTTTTTTGTTTTTTGGGAATTTTGGTGCATTCACCTCGCTTGCAACCCCAAAAAAAAATAAAAATAAAAAAGGAAAAATAATAAACTGTGGCAAGAGATGAGAAACAGCTGAAACACACCTGACTTTGTGGTCCGTCCGCTCACTTGTGCACTTATTTATTTATTATGAGCAGCAGCAGTTGGCCAAGACGCGGCCCAAAGTCAGCGACCAGCGGCAGCTGCTGCCACTGCCACTGCTGCTGTTTCCGCTACGGCAACGGCTTCATGCCCCTGCCACGAGTTAGGGCAAGAACAGCTCAGCTCCTACCTACCTGTGCCACAACGTGGATGTTGTGTGCATGTGTGTGTGTGTGTGTGTGTGGCAGTTTGTGTGTTTTGTGGATGGCATTCACTCTTCTTGCCTCTTTTTTAGGCACCCGCTGCTTAGTTTCCCATAACTGTTTCGACTTTGTTTTTGAGTTGTAAACAAGACTTTGTCTCTCTCTCTCTTTCTCTCTCACACTCTCTTTCGTCCTCTCTCTCTTACTCTTTCACTGTTGCTCTGTTACATTCTTGTTGTGTGATTAGGCCATGCAAATGTGAGGCAATAAAGTTAGCCAAGTTATGACTGCAAATCACGTCAGCTAAAAACCGAACACGTGGCGACCTACTATGCAAAAAAAAACACCCACCCCCCGCCACCCAACCTATGAACTCATCGTACTTAGTTTTTGCAAAAAAATTAAATTTTATATACATAAATATTTCCATAGTAATTGCGGCTTGACATGAAACAACAACAACAATAAAAGCAATTTGCTTTGTTAGCCAAAAAAATATATAAAAAAAAGAAGAAAAATATTCAAGTAAAAATAAAAAAAGAAAAATAAATAAAATGCCAAAAATATTTGGGGTAACTCGTCAGTTGGCGATAACAAACAACCAACTTGTTACCACACATACACACACACACACCTTAAACACCCCCTCCCGCCCTCCCGTCACATCCCTTACTAAACGCTGCGCTTATTATGCGCCAACAAAAACAAAGTTATGAATAAATAAATATTGTAAATGGTAAATCGTGACTGCCTATCATTGTAAGGCCAAAATAGAAAAACCCCTCAAACCCTTAACCACCCCTGCCCCCCTGAGTCTTTGCTACACGCATGTGTTGTATAGTTAGTCAAGGATAAATGATATATGCATGGATGCGAGGAGGGGGAGGAGGATGAGGAGGAGGAGGAACTGTGAACTGTTTCTGACATGCAAATTGCATTTCTTGCCATTTAATATTCGCTTGTTTGATCAATTTTTATGACAAATTATCGAAACCAAAATGCAAACAAATTTATTTACAAATTGACAGGGGGGGTTAGGGGTGGGTTGCGGCCAAGTTGGCTTAAATAGGTTTTCAGGAAATTGGCCATCTGTACATATACATACATATATATACATATATATATATGCATTCCCTGTCTGCTGTCCTGCTGAACTGCAGTCGAGCGTTAAGTGAGCCCACTTTCTGGCCAACAAACATTGCATCGATTGGCCAACTAATGAACGTTGCTTACTCTTCCAATTCCAATTCCTTAGTCCAGTCGCGTTTATTCCCCTCATACCTCAATCCTCTGCGCTCCGCGGTTTGATGCAGGCTGAAGTGCAAAAAGTCCAAGTTGCGGAGACAGCAAAAAAGTTCCTGTAAAGATATGGAATAAATAAAAAAGAAGTTTAAGCTAGGCTTAGGCGACTAGCTGATATCCTGTAATATTTCCTAAGTTTACAATTCATTTTAGATAGGCTAATTTAGGCGAGAATAAAGAATATTTATAACAATTATTAAAGCTAAAATTTGACGTAGAAAATTTGTATGATATTCCTATAAAAGAAATTTATTTTTAAATTATACGAAACAAAATTTAAATTTTATATCTTAATTTTTATTAATTTTAATATTGTTTTAAAAACATTATAATTATGGCTTTATATATTCGATTTTCCTGTACTTGAAATTAGACTTAATAATAAATGTAATAAATAAATAATAATAATAAATAATTGTAATAAATTATACATTTTTAGAGCTTAGAATTATTAAGAAAAAAACAATTCAATTGGAATTAAGCACTAAAAAAAATTATATTTCTAAATTGCAGTTAAAAATTGAAGTTTCTAAAACTTTTCAGAAGTAGCCAAGATATATAAAAAAATTTACTCTCTTTTACGCATATCCAATAGCAAAATAATAATAAGATTCGTTTCATCAATAGAATTGATAAAAAAAAAGATTAAAAATAAGAAAAAATATTATTTAAAAAAACTGTGTATGTAACAAATAATGAAATTTAAATTTATTAAGTATTTCTAATTCAAAATTTCTAATATCTGATTAAAGAAACTCCACAAAAAATATTTATTTTAACAATTTAAAATAGCATTAAAAAGTTGTTATAATAAAATGTTCATCTACTCGAAATCAGTTAATAACAAAGTCTAGCCAAATTTATAGAGGTACACTATTTGTGGTTTACAATTACAGGGTATATGCTAGACACAAACAAACAAAACAGAAACCAAACACAGCAATCTGTAAATCTGTATTCGTGGGCAGTCTCAAAAACTCGAAAACTAACTCACATGTTAGCCAAATGAATGAAGTTCCGAGTGCAGTTGTTGTTGTTGTTGTTATTGTTGTTATTTGGTGGTATGGTTTTTTGCAATGGCTTGCCACAGGCATCAACTTGGCCTGAGACTGGCCTGAGCCTGTCTAGCGGCAACACTCCCAGTCTCACTCTAGGTGGGTTTTCGGTTCAGTTTCAAATCCAGTTCGCCACATCGTTCAAATTCCGGGCTCTGTCGTTGTCTGGTTTGAGGTTAGGTTTAGTTAGTGTTGCATAATCGTATAACTGTGTCAAGTCGCGTCGTTTTCTAAAAATGGCAAAAATGGTTTGTGCACATTTTTCTTATGTCAACTTTTGCTTTTGTGATTCTGTTGAGATTTGAGAAAGTGGTTGAGCACCTGCTCTCCAAAGAAGTTTTGTGGCGCACGTGATTTATTGTCAGTCCGTTCATTTCTCAACATATACCCTGTAGCCAAGCGAAACGAGCAAAACAATTGTTATAAAGTTGCCTAAAAGCCAAATGTGTTTTAAGCCAGAAGTAGAAATATATTTTTGACTAGGCATTTTATTAAGCAATACCAAACGAAAAGTGACTGTGTGTAATACACCTTTGATTACAGGGTACTCTCTAGTCCAGCACACACTCGGCTTGTGGCAGGAGCACACTCTGCCGCATTCGCTTTCATGTTTCAAGTATTCCGCTCCCAGGCCCCAAGTTGTCCAATTGTGCCAGTTAACAGCGCCCGCTGTTAAATGTAAATGTGTAGCGCGCAGCGAATTGGAAGTGGTAGGCGGCTCTCTTAGCTAGTTGGAATCCATAAGAGCGCTAGCAGCTGTCGCTCTTAGAATCCACAGTGTGTGCTCTTTGGCTTGCGAAGTGCGAAACCAAAACAAATGTGATGAAAAGGCTGACAACGATGTCTGGGATCCCGGCACCGATGGTTGTTGCCGAACCGAGACATTTACCGCTACGCTTCGCTACATCCGAACCGAACCGAAGAGCGAATGGCACGAGAGCGTTTGCTAAGAGCCGACAATTGCCAAGCAACCAGTCATTGTTTGGGCTGCCAACGTTCCGTAGCGAGACCTAACAGAGCGCTGCTAGCCGCTAACAGTGTGTGAATATCAACCGAATAGCAACAAAGAGAGGGGGAGTGACAGAGAGAAAGAGAGAGAGAGAGAGAGCCGATTTGTGTAGTAGCCGAGTCGCAGTTAAGTTCAGACCGCGACAGTTTTTGGTTCGGGCCAGTCAGTCTAATGTCAGAAACGCAGTTAGCTGCTCGTCGTGCGCAAGTTTCAAACAATCTGAAGGCACAGCTAATATAACTATCACTACACCAACAACAACAACAACAACAATAGCAACTATAAATACAACTACAATACAACAACAAAACAAACAACAACCGAGAAGCGTCGTTAGTTAATACTTAATGCATTACCAATTAAAATACGCCAATATACTTAAGTTTTTGCCAATCGCAATTACAAAGCTTAACAATCATTAACTAAGAAAACAAAAAAAAAAAAAAATAAATAAAATTTCGAAAAAAAAATGCTAACAACAATTTGCAAAAAGCGGAAACCGTTTTGTGTAATAAGTGCAATAGATATATTTTACTAGATTTTGTATCTAAACAATTTAATTGCACTTCGAACAAAGAAAAATTTAATTGCTTATAAAATTACAACAAATACAACAACAATTGAGGTGTGCATTTACAAACAACAACAACAACAACAATGGCGAACAGTCGACAACAACAATAAAAATAATGTCTAAAATTACCGATCGAAATGTGCTTTCAGTTCGAGTTACTTTATTGTATCTATCAGATACAAAAATGATTCACGAGCAAAGTTCAGTTACAACTTGAAAACGCCAACAGCAGAAACAGCAGAAAATTTAACAACATACTTAACAATATTAACAACAACAACATCCAAGAACAGTTAAGACCTTAAAACTAGGTTAATTGGAAATCAGTCTACAAAATAATATGGCCCATAAAACAGCCAACACATTTGCGATATTTGGGAACTTCGGCAAAACAATACTGTCCAAATAAATATTAAGTTATTCAAATTCCCTTAGGCAAATAAAAAACATTTAACTAAGAATTAAAAGTTTAAAAAATACTTGGAATTTCCTTAGCGGAACACGATTCTTGCAGAAGAATTTACTTGAAGATTTGGCTAGACTGTAACTCGATATTTAGAGTTCTCTAATTAAAATTCTGCAAGCAATTCTATAGAAATATCATAAAAAAAATACAAATTAATTTGATATATTTTTTTACATTAAAATGCGCATATTTTAATTGAATATATTTTTTAATGTGATATTTGAAATTGATATGAAAGAATCGTATAATTTACTCTAACTGAACGATATTTATTTTGTAATATCATCGAAGTTAAGATCGATGTATGTTTCAGTAGTAATATTTCTGCATTTAAATTGAGATTTTAATAAAATTGGATTATGAATATATATAAATAAGTTCTTCGCTCTCTCAGTTAACTTCTAAATATATTCTTCATCAAATCTTGGCTAAGAAATTCCAACTTATGCAAAGAAATAACAAAATTTTCAGTAGAAAAGATTTCCAAGAAAATAAAATCCAAAATGAAATAACAGTTATTTCATACTTCATCCGTAGGGTTTACATTCCAATAACATTTCAATTTGGAAAATTCCAACACGTACTTCAAGTTCGCCGCATTTTTGCCCTACTCTGTTTTTTTTTATTTTATTTTTTTGCCAATCTGTTAAGTTTTGGCCACAAATCTTACATGTGGATGCGCGTAGCATTTTCACATAGCGGCTGCAGCTGCAGCCACAAATTGAAATATCAGCTCACTTAAGTTTCGGGCTAAAGTGCACTGCAAGAAAAATTAGCGAAACGTGAATAAAAACCAAAAAAAAAAAAAAGTAGAAAAGGGCGAAACACTTTTTTCCCCCGTTTAATTGCGAGAGCCAAATTGCGTGCCAGGGAATCGGCCACATAAATTGGCCAACACAGAAACGAACTGCACAATTTTTGGGGGTCTTCATTAAAAGTGCCAGCAATTAGCCGCAAATTGAATTATGGCTGTGACGTTGCCACAAAACTATTACATTTGGCGCCAAATGTGAACTTGCAACAAAATTGATATAAACTTTTTTGTGTATCAACGAAAGAAGTGGCAAAAAGAAGTTGAACTCGAATGTCGAAGTTGTTGTTGTTATTCTTGTTGTTGTTAGCTTGTATGGCTTTATTTATTTTAGCCAAGTTCAAACCGCCAGTTGCCGGCTAGTTCTTGGCCAGCCATCCATTTCCATTTCCATTTTCTGTTTCTGTTCAGCGTTAAACTTTTATTTTATGCCATTGCCTTTTCGACCGCTCTTCGTGCGCTTTAGGCCAGCTCTTGTTTGGCCCCGGCTTTATACATATGTCTCCCAACTACACAATTCCAGCTCCAACTCCAACTCCAGCTCAACTTACCTTATTTTACGATTATTTCCGCTGAAACGTTGCGCACTGCCGACTGCCGCATGCAACTTACTTTTTGAACTTTGTGCCACACAGCCTAAAGGTCGCCAGCCAGCCAGCCAGCCAGCTGTTTGTCAGTGCCTCAAACCCCTCCCTTTTCTCTTCTCTTCTCTGCTCTGCTCTGCTCATTTTTTGGGCGTGTGAAAGTCTAAGTTGGCCATATGGAGCTAAGGGGCACTGCGCTGCGCTGTTGGCCAAGGATTTCCCACACCCGCAAAATTGTTCACATTGCTGGCAAATTGTATCAATTCCCCTTCTTCTTCTTCTTCTTGCCACAGTCGGCATGGGTAACCGGTTCTCTTTTAGCTCTTTTAGCTCTTTTAGCCGCATAGCATAAATCAGCGCCAGCACTGTGACCACAACTAACTGGTTTATTTGTTTATGGCCAAGTCATGTCTGTAGTTACTATATATTTATCTATGTATATAGATATATATATATATATATATATATATATATACATATATATAAGTCGTTTGTTCCGTTTGCCTTAAATCTCTCGGCGCCCACATAATCTTTGACAAACATTTATTGATGACACCGCCGCCCAGCATATTATTAATTATATAATGTGTCACCCCCTCCAACCCCTCTGTGTGTGTACAATTAACTTCGAAGAAGCCACATTTGTTCAACAAACTAAACTGCAACTTGCAAATTGCGCGTAAAAATTACAAAAAAAAAAACTAACACTAAGAAACTTACACATATATATTAAAAAAAAAAAACACGAATAAATTAAAAAATAGTTAAAAATAAAATATATATATTTAAGTGAGCGTGCAAGCAATTTTCAAAATGTGCCGTAATCAAAATAACAACAACAACAATTTCTATTACAGTGCAGCCCCAAAAGTAATACAACAACAGTAAAAACCAGTTAAAAGTGACAGGCAAACCAATTAAAACAATTTTAATAGCAAAAAAAAAAGAAACCAAATAAATAATATACAAAAAAAAACATCAAAATATCTGCATAAGTAAATTGTAAACCGATTTACATCAATTGGAAACCATTTAAAGTGCGCACCAAAAAAAATTAACATAAAGCGGATCAGCCAAGCAAAATAAAAGAGAAAAAGGAGCAGAACAAAAGAGAGACTGAAAAACGCACATAGACAGAGCCAGAGCGAGCGAGCGAGAGAGAGATCCTATAAAAATGGTAAATTAATAGCTGTAATTTCTCTTTCATTTGCACAACCCACGCTTTGCACTTGACCCACTAATTATGCAAAGAGGCAAATATATATATACAAAAATAAAAAGAAAAGATAAACGTGAATAGGAATAAAATAGTATCGAGTAAAAAAACACTCGCTGCTTATCAGGCAAAGCCTGCATAATAATTTATGACGACGACGTGACGATAAAAGCGTATAGAAATTCCCAGAAACTAAACAGCAATTCGAGTCTAGCTTAACAAATTTGCTGCTTGGACTGTAAACATAATACTCCATTTCAAGTAGTTACAAATTGAGGGCCTAGTCATTAATATATTACTTGTGCTATCGTTAAAATATAATTAATAAAAAAAAAATACAATTATTTGTCCATTAAGTTTAAAAAAACATAACATTTGACTTTGATATGCAGCTTTTGAAAAATAGAAAAATAAAGTATTATTTTAATAATTCTTACTATCACTATGCAGATATAGAATCTGAAAGAATGACATCAAATTTTAACTATTCTGGAATTTATGTTGCTTAGATTAGATTATGGAAAATAAACAAAATGTTAAATTATTTAAAATATGTATCTGCTAGATAAAAAAAGAAAAATGTTCAGTGTTGAATTTTGTTGACAAAACATACTTCACCTGCGCAAATAGAATTACGTGTGGGGCATAAAATTAACAACAACAAAAATAAATGAACATTATTATAATTTTCTTGAGCTTAAGTCACAACAAAGATAAAAAAAATATTGATTATGGATATTGAAAATATTAGATAATTAAAGTAGATTATGCATAATTACTTGCCGACAGAGGTAAATGTACAGGTTACATATATTATTGCAATTCAAAGAGTATAATTAAAAGTTGTATTTAATAAAATTGCATAAAAAAATAAGCGATATAAGCAAAAATAAATAATAGAAATAGTCTGGAATTTATAACCGGAACAAGTTGGTTTTTGTGCAATGGGCGACTGATAAAATGAACTACAAAATAAATATATACATACATACGTACATACATACATACAAAAATGAACATGTGCAATGCGAACAATTCAATTAAAAGCGCGTGCTTGGCCCAGTGATAAGAATAATGCCAAACATAGAAGAGAGAGAGAGAGAGAGAGAGAGAGAGAGAGAAAGATCTATTTGAGTTAGAAAGCAAAGAGAGCGCAACAGAAAGAGAGAGTTTGTGAAGTAGGCAAAGCAATTAGACGAGTCATAAAATATTTATCAATCCACTTATAAATCGAGAATTTCTCAAGTCGCCCGCCTTTGGCGCCTTGTAATCAGAGCTGTGATTGCATTGATTCAATGGCCACCGCTTTCCGCTAAAGATACGGGCCAAGCAGGTGGTAAAACTTTTATTAATTGGTAGCTAATTGCTACCACACCACAAGTTGTGGGACGCATTAAAGTCGTTAAAGACTTGAGTTCTTTGCTCTATCTAACTGCCAGCTGCTCCTCTCTCAAGTGGCTGCTACTTGACGACGACGACGTCGACCGCGACTGCAAGAGCGACGGCAAAGTCAACGTCAATTGTGACGTAGTCGCATGCCGCGAACTTTGTCTGCCCAGCAAAAATTACAAAAGCACTGGAGCGAGACAGCAATATACTTAGATATAAATATGTACTCATATAGATATACATATGTGTATGTGTATATTTTGCATGCGAAAGCGTATAATGAAAGAGAATAAAGCTCAATATGAAATGCGATGCGGACAAAAACTTAAACAGAAAATAGTTTTTTAATTATCGATGTCAATTAAAATGAACTGAGCGCTGTGCTGAGTCGTTGTTTGTGTTCGGCCTTATATAAGAATTGCCGACTCTTTACACACACACACACTCATGCGCATATACACAAATGCAGAGCAAGTAAAACAATAAGCTGGAAGCATAGTAACGAGACAGCAGCAGCAGCAGCAGCAGCAAGCAGCGCATGAAACTTTGGGCAAAGTCACAACTCATGCATTGGGGGAGGTGGTAAACTTTCAGACAGTCAAGCTGCTCCCCACCCCCAGCGCTTCACCCCTCCCACTGCTGGCTCTGGCACATTTGCAGTTGGAATGTGAAGTGAACAACGCCAGCAATTTAGCCAGTGAGAGAGAGAGGGAAAAAGAGACACGTAAACATGCACAGCTACAGTACTCTAATACAGTGCACGCTCTCAAGCTTGAACTTGCTCAAGCTAGAATCGGCTGGGAATGTTTAGATGCAGAAAACATTCAACTTGCAATTAAGCCAAAAATGCATATAGAAAATTATAATTTTACGTATTCGTATTTTTTTTTGACAGATTTGGTTTAGATTCAGAGTAGATTCCATAAATAAACTAGTCAAAAAAGTCATTAGAATACTATAATACCGATTCATATATGTTTTTTAAGATTTAGTTAGGAATCAGATATGAATCAACTTGAAAAATGCAAATAGAAAATTATAATTTTACGTATTCGTATTTTTTTTTGACAGATTTAGTTTAGATTAAAAAATAATTCAACTAATAAACTAGGAAAAAATGCATTTAGAATACCGATTTATATATTTTTTTTAAGTTTTAGTTAAGAATCAGAAATGATCCAACTTAAAAAATGCAAATAGAAAATTATAATCTTAGAATATATAGAATATTTTTTGTTTTTTTCGCCTTATAGACTTAAAAATAAATGCTTTAACAGGTTTTCATATTACAAGAAGTTCAAATTAGATTTCAAACATATCAAATAAATAGTTACCTTTGGAAATCCTTTTGCAAATTCGTTTGTAGTATTTGAATGACCACTGTATATATACAGATACAAATGCAGATACAGATACAGATACATTTACAAATACATTTACATCAATAGAGACCTGCGGCATTTGATCAATGCTTTGAGTCATGAATTGAGGCAAGCAAGCTGCTGCCCGGGGTCGGGTCGCTTCGGTTCGATACGGGTTGGTTGGGGGGGGCGGTTCCTGGGCTAGTGGAGCGGCTGTCCACAGCAAGCCAAATGCAGCCCGCCCCTAAATGACTGTTATCTTGTTGCCCCTGCCATGGCTGTTGCGAGGCTAACGAGGTTTGCTTACAATATCGATAAAATATCTTTTTTCACACTACCACAAAAAAAAAAAAAATATGAAATAAAAATACAGAAATCAAGTCAAGGGGGTGGGGAGAAAGGAGCCCCACAGTTGGACGGACAGATAACATGAGCCGACAGTCATATGAATATTTCATATTTTATTTGTTTTCCGATGACAGCACTCTAGAAAGAGACAGCACGCTAGAAAGAGACAGGGAGAGTTGGTGGAATATCTAAAAACTGGTCTCTTTTTGTGTTTTGTTTGTTTGCTGACTGCAAACGGCGGAAATATTAATAATCAATATCAGTTACATAGCCAGGTATATATATATATATATATATATATATATATACATCATTTTGAGATCGCTGCAACTCATAAATTGTGAGTTTTCTTGGGCCAAAACAATTGAAGTTGTCTTTTGAGTGCGCAGCGCTTAATTGAATTAAAGACAATTACATAGTTCTACGCAACAAATCGCCTTCAGCCTTGTTGTTGTTGCAATCAACACACACACACACACACGCACACACACACACACACACACTTGAACAATCACACACATACACATATCAAAATCAATCATCAATAAAATCTAATTGAATTTGTGCGCAGTTTGTTGCGGCGATCATACCGAGAATTGTGCCACAGACTGAGACAGAGAGAGAGAGCATGATAGAGAGAGAGAGAGAGCGAGTATAAGCCATCATAATTTGTGTGAAAAAAGGCGCTGATCGTTAGGTGGTCGGGAATGCGTGGCAAATGTCTGCTGCATGTGGGTCATTTACACCAGGAGCAGCCGTTCAATGCCCACGGCCAGAAGGGTGTGAAGAGAGGGGGGTAGTGCGTGACAGAGGACAAGAACAAGGGCAGGGGCAGGGCTGAGCCAGCGGCAGCCGTGCGGGTTGTTGTAACAATTATCACAAACATCTAAATGGTTTTCGGAAATGTTATTTGAACTTTTCGGTGGAAATGAGTTTAAAAAAAAAAACACAAAATAAAAATAAAAAAAAATAGTTTGGAAAAGCGACAGAGCTGTGACGAAGTTGTGCGCCAGGGGGCGTTTTGGTAAGGTGGAAGGGAGGGGTTCTTCGAAATTGGAATTGAATTGAACTTGTGAACTTTGCACTTGGCTTTTTTGTGTGTGCCTGTGTGTGTATGTGTGCAATGGGCAGACAAATGTAATTAAAGTTTGAAAACTTTTAAGAATGTTCGTCTTGAGGTCTGCTCAATACTGACCAAGATACTCAGCAAATGTGATTATGATTTGTTGTAAATAAAAAATATATTTTTTTTTTTACATTTCGATTTTTGAAATTGGCAATCAGAAATATTTTTTGCGCTTTTGTAAAAACCAAATTTGAGTAAATTAATTATTTGTTGACAATAAGAAGCAAAGTTGATGCAACAAATAATTTGTGTTAAATACATATTTTTAATAAAGAAAAAAAATAGTAAAATATTTTCAATTAAAATTTAGAAAGCTGCAAATTTTTTTTAATATAATTTCAGCTGACACATGAAGAGAAAATAAATTAGATAGTTGAACAGAAAAAAGGAAAAATGAAGACAATAATAAATTGTGCTTGGGAAAATAATAAATGAATTTAAGTGCGCCACTGGGCATAAAAAAAAACAGAACTCTTTAAAACGCATTACAAATGGTGATATATGAAAAAAAAAAAAAACTAAAACTGTTGTTGGGCTTCCCATATGCCATAAAGTAACGTTAACCAAGTCTTATCGAGCATAACATCGCATAACTCTGCTAACCCCCTGAAGGGTCAGGAGGTCTACCCTCTGGTCGTCCGAGCATGTTGTTTAATGCCAAAGTACAGTGGACACAGGTGTGTCAATGACTTGCCAACGGGGATCGTGGATAATGAAAACGAAATGCAGCCAAAAGGGACTTGGGCGGCGGCAGTCACCAGGGCAATGGCAATGGCAAATGGCGAGTGCTGAATAATTTTCACTTCCGACACGAGAAACATGACAAAATACACACACTTACACACACAAACAAACACACAACGTTCCAGAGACAACAGCTGGACAACAACAACAACAACAACAACAACAACAACAACAGCAAACAGGAACTGGGAACGCGAACGGTGACGAGGTCAAGCTAAAAACTATTAAAGGCAAACCAAGCTGTTCCCATGTGTATTTGTGTGTGACCATTTCTCACTTAAACTACATGTGTGTATGTGTGTGCTGGTGTGTTTGTGTGTGTATTATGTGCTTGTGTAGTTTTAATCAAACCGCCGCTACAGTTTACTTTTGCGCCTTTTTTTTTTAAGGTGCGGTTCAGTGCCCTTTGGTGGCCATAAAACTGACGACGCTGGCAATGGCTCTGACTCTGTGGGCCAAAAGCAGTGGCCAGGCGGAGGGGGGGCAGGAAACGCCATCAGCTGTCGGCTCTGCGCTGGCTTCAGGCTCGTTAGTGGCCAGCAAAAATGTGGCTCAAATGCGAGGGTTGCCAGCAGCGTTATTTTTGGGGTTGGGCCGTAAATTACAAAAACCAACTTCAATGCATGATTCTATGTATGTCTCGGCGGGTGTGTGCCTGTGTGTGTGTGTGTGGGTAACATGCACGGAAGCCGCAAGTGAACATGCAAACCACTACACAGCAAGAAATGTGTATAAACATTAGATTTTGCCTAAAATAAAACTTAATTAAATATTTTATTGAATACATAAATAAAATATTTAATTATAATTATTATATTTTATTGAATATATAAATAAATACATAAATAAAATAAAACATAATTAAATATTTTATTGAATACATAAATAAAATATTTTATTGAATACATAAATAAAATATTTAATTATAATTATTATATTTTATTGAACACATAAATAAAATATTTAATTATAATTATTATATTTTATTGAATATATAAATAAATACATAAATAAAATAAAACATAATTAAATATTTTATTGAATACATAAATAAAATATTTTATTGAATACATAAATAAAATATTTAATTATAATTATTATATTTTATTGAACACATAAATAAAATATTTAATTATAATTATTATATTTTATTGAATATATATAAATAAAAAAAATACAAGTTTTATTATTTTATTGAATACATAAAAAATAAAATATTTAATTAAGTTTTATTATACTATATATATATATATAATATTACAACTAATAATTTCATTAATAATATTGATTTTTACTTTTCTAGTAAATTTGAGTACTTTTAAAATGGCAATTAAATTAAAATTTGCTTAATGAAACTTTATTTTTATCGTTTCTGTTTTGCTTAGTTATTTGTGTAAATGTTAAAATACTTGATTCAAAAAATTATTTCCAGTGTTAGCCGAAACATAATCCACTGATTAGCATATTCCCTATAACATTGCCAAACATTTTTGGGAGGAACATTTTTCGAATTTGATTTTGTTGGTTTTGCAGAGCAAAACTAAAAATGATTTAATAAAATTACTGCGTTTGTTACGCGAAATCAGTTGCAGTGCGTTGATTGATGGTGCTCCATGCAACATGCAACATTCGAAATGGTTTTGAGTTACAGTTTCAGTTTGGGTTGTGGATACATTTTGTGACAGTGCCACACACACACACACACACGTTGACGATTCATCAAAGGGCTTAGCCTGAAAACCATCAAATTGAGTAGCTATGCAAATGTTGAATCAGTGAAAAATTGAATTGGAAACAGCAGTTGTCAAAACTGACAAATTGTGAATGATGTTGCGGCTGTGTTGCCATATATATATTGGCCATATGGATTACTCAATTCCGGGCAACAAACATTACACAATACTTATGGCTAAATGTGAAATGTGAGATGAGACAAGACGAGGTGAGGTGAGGCGAGGTGAGGCGAAGTGAGGTGAGTTGAGGCACAAAGTAGCGCTTGAAGGAGCTCTACAAGTGCACAACAATACACAGATATAGTTACAGTTACAGTTACAGCTGTAGATACATAGATACTTAGATACTTAGATACATATCCATATGCAATACTAAAAGATACTTGCATGTTGCCACAAACAAAGACACAAACGTCAAACGAGCTCAGTTGAGCTCAGCGAGTAGGCAAATGACAGCGACTCCAGGTGGCAAGCTTGTGTTGCATGCAGCAGACACGTACCCAACGCAAATCCAACCAGCTCGCCGACTTAGTCAAAGACAATGGCTAAATCAGCGCATAAAGCAAAATTCCAATAGCTGTTCGACTTGCAAACGGTGGCAACAACCACGTGCAACACGTAACAGCCAACAGCAAAGTTGAGCTTCAGAGATGAACCAAAGAAGATTTATTTTCTAGCTGTCTAAATCAAAGCAGCTACTAAAAAATGAGCAAAACTTTAACTTTGCGTTTAACAAAATCTATAAATAATATTTAACTTTCATTTTGATAGCTATTTGCATTATTTACATCTCTTTTTTGTAGTTGAAAAAAAAAACATAAAACAAAAAATTAGAGATACACAAGAAAAAAAACATGAAAATTTTATTATTTTGCTCGTGACTCTTGTTTGTCATTCTGAAATTAAGTATATAAAAACCATTTCAACTTTATTGCTAAATGTCATTTTTTTAATATTACCAACATTAAATTTTCACACTTTTTAAACTTGTCACTATCTGTTGAATTTTTTGTTGTTTTTTTAAGTTGCATTTTAATTGCTTAAAAATATTATTTCTTTGCTGATGTCATTAAAGTTGTAATTACTAGAAACAATTTTATTGACGAATGCATTTCATTAGGAAATTATGAGATCATTCAATTGTAAATTATTCAATTGTAAAAAATTAAATTATATGTAATAATCATAATTATATTGTACTTCACAAATATGCCTGTGGGGATGTTAAATTCTGTGTTGAGATAATATTATATTTTTTGCATCTTTATCAGATTAAAATATCAGTTTAGTGTTGAGGGAAAAATATATTTGGACATATTTATCAGATTAAAATAAAATTTTTACTTATTTATTAGATTAAATTATCAGTTTAGTGTGAAGGCAAAAATATATTTATACCTCCTTATCAGATTAAAATTTTAGTGTGGAGGCAATTAAATATCAGATTAAAATATAATTATTAAATCTTTATCAGATGAAAATATTATTTTTTACAACTTTATCAGATTAAAATTTCAGTTAAGTGTTGAGGTAATTAAATAGTTTAGCAGATTTAAATATAATTTTTATATCTTTATCAGATTAAAATATAATTTTTACTTATTTATCAGATTAAAATATCAGCTTAGTGTTAGGGCAAAAATATATTTATATATCTTTATCAGATTAAAATTTTAGTTTAGTGTTGAGGCAATTTAATATTTCTGCATCTACATCAGATTAAAATATAATTTTTACATCTTTATCAGATTAAAATTTCAGTTAAGTGTTGAGGTAATTAAATATTTTTGCAGATTAAAATATCATTTTTACATCTCTATCAGATTAAAAAATCAGCTTAAATAATTTCTCAACATTTAAAAAATATCACATTACTGCTGTAAAATCTGATAAATGTTTTTTAAAGATATTTCGTGTCACGAACACATCTCAATTTCGTTTCGATTGCCATTGACTTAGAGCCATGTCATCGTTCCAGCCCATTCCATCTCATCATCATTATCATCATCATCATCATCAGCAGCAGCAGACGTGTGTTGTTGTTATTATTGTTTTTTTGCTTTGTTTTATTTATTTTTTTTGTGCTCTTAGTTGAAGATTAGTGCAAAGTAACTGACAATGTTTTGCCGGCGAAGGCATTTTGTGTTTGCCTACCAGCAACAGCTGAACTTGCCCCGAGGAGGCAAACGCTTGGGGTACGCTGATGATGATGAGGATGAGGATGAGCATGAAAATGAAAATGAAAATAAAGAAGATGAAGATGATGCTGCTGATGGTAAACGTTGACACTGCTTCAAGATGTACATATATATATATATATAAATATATATATATTTATATTTCTGTTGAGGTTGCATTTTTGCATCACTCTTTGTGTTTGTTGGCCATCAAAAGCATGGCTCAAAGCACAGCTGCAGCATTTGCATATTTCGGGTAATATGAAGTGAGCATCATGGAAATGGAGCTAAGTGCTCCGAGTGTGTGTGTGTGTTGTGTGTGTGTGTGCAATGCAAACAGTTGCAAATCAGTTGTGCAATTGAGATTGAAACACGTTCAAGTTGAAAGTAAATCGGCGCCAGCACTCGACACAATTAACTGACGGAATAAAAAATAAGGCCAAAAAACAGCAACAAAATAAAATGCAAAAAGAAGATATTAAAAATAAATAAGTATTTCTTTTTTATGCATATATTTTTTTTTTATATTGTATTTTTGTATTGCTCTCTTGTGGATATTGAAATGAGTTCGCACCTGTTGACGTTGTCGTCTTTTGTGCAAATTTGCGCAACTGTTGCCAGCCATAAAATGTGTGCCACCCTCTCTACCCTCCACCCTCAATGCTGGCTATCTGTTCACAATTGCGCATATTACGAGAGGGGGGAGCGGGGGCTGCTTTCGGTGTTGCCACTGTGAAAAATGTTGGCATGCATATTTTGTGTTGCCTGTGAAATTCATTTGTTGGCCACTTGATTTCACACAGTTCATTAGCCAGCTTCGAGATCTGCAAAGCGACACTTTCCATTTTATCAGTCATCAAATGAAGGGGGATGTGGGGGGGGTCAGTCTGTGTAATCTGTGTAATTATGCAGCTTATTGATTGACAAGTAATTTGCATAAGCCAACAGAAAAATTTATCAACTGAGCGCAACTAATGATAATCGCCGGCCGGAAAGAGTCACCTTTGGGTCGGCGTCTTCAGAGGAAAAGGCCCCTCAACCGAGTCAGGTGTTTTTTTTTTTTTATCACCTTAGTTCTTTAACGGCGAAATTTGCCCTTGAGGTCGAGGAAACAAACTGGTTTAACTAGTTTTATGACGATGACATTCAAAAGTCTCAGCAAATACTTCAACTCAAAATGATTCATCGCTCCGCAATGGGAATTATGACAATTTTCCAAGTCAACTGTTTCTTGGAAAGAATTTAATGTGAAAAGCTACAATTATTTGGTATAAGTTTATAGATTTTTTATTCCTAAATATGCAGCACTTCTTCAGAAATTAGGATTTTTTGAATTATTTTGAGCAAACTTTTAACGTTTGAAAATAGAAACGAAAATATTTAAAGATCTTCACAATTTTCTGAATATATTTTTATTTCTTTTTAATTACTCTCATTTTATGAATTTTTCAAAAAAATATTTAGAATATAAATTCTCTCAAGTTTTTTTTAAAAACAATGTATAAATTTTTGTATAAATTTTTTGTAGTATAAATTTTATTCACTTTATAAAGAAACATGAGAATTATTTTTCTTGTGTGAAGATCTTAAATAGCGCTTAGAATATAAATATCCCATGCATAGTTTTTTTTCCTAAAATTATTGCTTTATATAAATTTAACTGTTATTTTTCTCAGCAAACCGGATGTTAGATTTTATTTTCAAAAATATCATCCAATTCGTAGATTTTAATTTGAAGTGTACATTTTTTTTTGGGATGCGGCGCCAGCGATTAATCAAAGAGATCTTAAATATTTGTGTGCCAACGCATTTGATGAAGCTTCCACTTTATCTGCCACTCCAACTTTGTGGCAAAAGAGACCTTCAACGTGGGCGTCTAACAAATTATCTTTTGCAGTGTGGGCGTGGCACACCTACAGATTGCACTTGCTGCGATAGTATTGTTGCCTCCGCTGCTGCTGTTCCAGTTCCCAAAGCAAGCTGCAATCTTTGTTGCACAAATATTTTTTTTTCTTTTGCTTAAATTTTTGTGGCAAACAATTTCACGGCTCATACTTGACTGCCACACCACCCCCCTCTCTTCTGCTACCGTTTGTTGTTGCATTGTTTTGTGTGTTGGCCAGATTCTCATTTCCCCCCTCCCTCTGCCTGCTCTTGCAGCAAGTGGTTGTTAGTCGGACACTTTGTCTATGTTGGCGAAAGTCTCGTCGAGCAATTGATGAACATGTTAAGTGCAGGGCGAGGGCTCTGGATTCGTTTCGTTTCGTTTCTGGAGCGCAATTTCTAACACAGATACACACACACACATACACATGCACAAGAATTCTTTGTTTTTTGGTCAAGTAAAGTGGTTGTTGTGATTGCGTGTGTGTGTGTGTTAGTCTGTGTGCCATCGGGCTAGAAGTCAATTATGGCAGGGCTTTGTTCAAGTTGCTGTGCTGTGCTGAGCTGGGCAGGAAGTCCAAACTGGAGCACAAGTCGCTTAGAGCAGTTGTCTATGGATTTAGTTGCCATATGCTCGTATATATGTGATTATTATAAACATGATTTAGTCTCGGCTCTAATTGTGGCCGTCTGCCGCCTGCTGCGTGCTGCGTGTTGGCCGAAATTCATATATTAATTAAACGCTAAATTTAACAGAAAGCCAATTATGCTAATCAGTTGTGGCAGGGCGCAAAGATAAAGCAAGCCCACACACACACAAACACACACAACACACACACACATAGCCATCTCTCCTGTCGCCCACAACCAATGAATATAAACCCAGTTTGCACTGCACAAAATTAGTGTTACCTGCCAGAACAATTAAAATAAACTGTATGCGGCTATTAATTATGCTGCTTGTGTGGCTTATAAATTGACATAATTAAAGTTACTTCGAATTTCGGGCAGTGTATACATTGTCTAGAGGCCAGAGCATCGTCAACGCTTGCTCATTTTGATTGCCAATAAGCCACAAACGCACCCAAGGCGAGCATTAGCTCGGCCTAGCATAGCCTACTCCCCGCTTCTTCGACCCTCCCCCTTCTCCATAACCAAGCTCCAACCACTGCCACCCACCCAGCATTTTCAGTTGATTGTATTTACTGGTTCGAAGCCAGAAATTTCATTTTAACTGCAATTACAAATTATATCAACCGCAGGAAGTTGTATGAAATTGCTTGACTGATCTGATTTTCAGTTTTACTAACTGAAAGACATTCCTAAAGGACTAAAACATTTAGTTTTTGTTCAGTTCAAACAGTTCTCAAAAGAATTTAAAGGAATTTTGCTAAATTTTAAGGGGTTTTTACTGCTTTGTCAAATGCCTTTTAAAGTTTTCAGTTAAGTAAGAAAAATTTAATTTAAATAGATTTTGCAGTAGGAAAAGTATTTGTTTAGTTGGAATTAAAAAATTAATAAATCGTTTAGTAAAAATAAAATACATTTAGTTTATAAACTAATTGCTTTTGTATAGGAAAGCATTCCAGAAGTACTTACTACTTTCATGTAGTTACTTAGTACGTAGACAAATAACTTTGAATAGAATACCAAATGTATTTGACAGATGTTTTCTTAAATAAAAGCATGTTGACAACTCTGTCACATTTATGCTTACCTTATCCCAAACAAATATTACTGGGTTGCCACCTGTTTATATTGTGAAGTGTGCGACACTTCTAAGCAAGCCGACAATCATTTTTGGCTGCTCTTCTGCGGAAATCTGCGTTTTCCTGTGGAATGAGTCGCGTTTTTTTGTCGTTTGTCGTTGCCTTTTCGGCTACCTTTCGTCACCTGTTTTTGGCTGGAAAGCCGCTGTTTATCTTGCGTCATGCGACGGCGTCGTCGTCGGCGGCATCTTGCCATTAAATCAAAACCACTTCCGTGCTGACTGTTGCTGCCGTTGTTCGTGTAATTGGCACCGCACCCTTTCGTCACACACACACACACACACACACACACACACATGGCAACGCTCGCTTGGATGCGGTGCTTCGGTGGCGACAACCAGTTTCAGTCGTTTTTTGTTTCAAGTAAACACACAAGCGTGTTGCAAGCATGACGTGTATCACCCAATCCAACCCTTTTTTGGTGCGGGTGGCAACTGGTCTGAGTGAGCCACCATGTAATCTGAGACTTACACTCTGCACACACATGTATGTGCGTGTGTGTGTGTGTGTGTGTTTAGCAAACCCCGACCAGGAACTAACTACCTGCCTATGCCCTTACCCCAACAACAACCCTCATTCCATATGACAACCCTTGCACAGCTCTTTAGGCAGTCCATCAAATAGCATGTGTAAATAAAAGCGATGAAAACAAGACACGAAACGAACAGGCAACAAAGCACACACACAAACAGAAGACTTAAGAAAGGACACATTTCCTTTGAGCCGACAATATTGAAATACTCTACGACTTCATTAAAGTTTTATTTTATTTTATTTAAATATTTGACTTAGTTTTACACATAACAATTTTATTTTTATTTTTTTTTCGTTTAAAATAATAAAATTAAACTCCAAAACTCTACAAAAATATATTGAAATTATTAAAATTTTGTTTGTTAATTTTTCCTTTTTCAAAATAAATAATATTCCATTCCAAAACTCTAATAAAAATATGTTTAATTATTAAACTTTGTTTATTAATTTTTCCTTTTTCAAAATAATAATATTGCATTTCAAAGTCCAATAAAAATATGTTTAAATTATTACATTTTATTAAATAATTTTTCTTTTGAAAATAATAAAATTCTATTTCAAACTCTAATAAAAATAAGTTTAAATTATTAAATTTTATTTAATAATTTTTCTTTTTGAAAATAATACAGTTCCACTCCAAAACTCCAATAAAAATATGTTTAAATTATTGAACAGTTTTTATTAATTTTGATTGAAAAAATTAAATTCCATTCCAAAACTCTAACAAAAAAATTTTAAATTATTAAACATTATTTATTAATTTTTCCATATAGAAAATATAAAATTACATTCCAAAATTCTAATAAAATAAGTTTAAATTTTTAAACTTTTTTTTTGTTAATTTTTGTGTTTGAAAATAATACAATTCCTTTCCAAAACTATAATAAAAATTAGTTTAAGTTTTTTAACGTTCAGTAAATAAAATATATCAAATAAATATGAATTTTATTTAAATTAAAATACTCCGAAAATGTTCTTTTATATACAATAAATGTAAATATATTTACAGCTATAAAGATTAGTTATTTTTAATATTTTATGAAGACGCAACAAAGTAGCAATGCCCACTGCAAAGGGTATAAAAAATGGGATGCAAACATGGAATATGTGGAATATGTTTTTAGGGGTAGGGCAAAGTAAGAGAGATGGGACACGACGGGACAGGGCTTATCAACATATCAACGTATCCCATTCGCTAAAGGGGTAGTCACTCTGCTCCGGTTCCGTCTGCATGCTAACCATAAGCTAATTGAGGAGTCTTCCATTTTGAACTTCTTCTCCTTGCTTCACTTTTGTGCTGCCAGCAACTGAGCAAAGTAAGCCTCAATTGTCAAGTGCTTCCAGTTCTCTCCTTTGTCTTGCCATTAAGTATCTTTATATTCCATACACAAGGTATATAAATGTATATATCGTGTTTTTTTTTCGTTATTTTTTATTTTGTTCACTCGTCGACTATTTGCACATCATTAGCAGTGGAGGCGGCTCTATCCAAATAAATGCAAAATGCAGCTGGAGTTTACTTTACGATATGCATAGATGGTGGCGGAAAAACCAAATCCTAACGGTTTTTATGTGGTGACAGAAATTTAATTGGAACAGTCCAATCAAATCCAAGTCTAAAAATTAGATAAAATCATTATTTTTTTTTGCTATCTTGCGTTAAGAAGATTTATACTTCAATTAGTTAAAGCCAAAAATTAATTTATGCTTAAAAAAAATAAATTTAATTAAATTGTCAATTTTTTTATGCTCATAAAAAAATAAATTTCATTAAATTGCATAGTTAAATATTGACTTAATAAACTTATTTTTATTGTTATATTTATATGTATATTTTATTTACAAATACTTTTCATAATGGACAATTTTAAAATCAATATATAAAAACAAAATAAGTAAAAAAATTCTTCACATAAAATTTAGAATCGCAAACAGCTTTAAAAATAAATAATAATAATAATAGTAAGTCCGATGAGAACTCATAAAATACGTTGATCTACATTCCACAATTTGACTGAACCGTAACTGGGCTAAAACTGTGTAATTGAAATGTATGTAAAAATCCACAAGATAGATTCAATATGCTTAGCTGGGTGAAAGGCTTTTAGACCTATTGCTGACCACAAGAAATTGTCTTCATTTTTTTTTTGTTTCGAACGTTCACAAACTAAACAGATTTCCCCTTTCGCCACATGGCAACAAACAACAACAACAACAACAAACAATCATTCATCAACAAAGTGTAGCAACAATTGCCAAACAAATCGAACCAAAAAAAAAAAAAAAAATGAAATCAATGCAAACGTTTTGCGGAGCAACGGCATTTAAAACAATAATGAAAGCCGGCACCTAGACGAAAATGATACCCATACCCAAAAAAAAAAAAAAACAACCATACAATTTGTGTCTGCTCGGTGCTCCAACCTACTCCCAGCCAAAAAATACGTTTGAGCCAAGTCGATAAACTTTCAAAAATAGGCGGGAACGAGGCAATTGGCTATTCCCACAATTGCCTCGCCGACTAACTCAAAAAACCTTCTACAACTCGATAAATTTATATCTGGCCTGGCCAGTTTTTTTGGTGTATCTGTGGGGATTGCAACTGCAACTTCATCTGCATGTGCAACTGCAACTGCAGCTGTAATTGAAATGCATGTGCTCATAATTTAAACTGTTACGATTTATAAGCCTGCCAAAAGCACATTCGATTCTAATGTATGTTTCCATTGTTTTTCCATCTACTTGCAGGTATGCAAAACACACGAAATTCTCCATACAATAGAAAGCTGAGCGTAAGTAAGAATTGGTAGTTAATCGCTGCGGGGAAGGGGGAGGGGAGATTCCACCTGCTGAACGAGCAAATCCCTTCAGTGTATATAAGAAACTTTTTGTCTCCCCTGCCAAGGATTTTATCTGCATAATGCTTTTCTCTCTCTTCCTCTGTTTTTCTTTTATATTTTTCTTTTGCTTTTCTTTCGGTTCTCTTTGGAGTTTCGCTGGCAGAGCAACAATAAATCAAACCAAATTTCCCAGTTGGATTTTCATTTTATTGCATTTACTTATTATTATAATATACGAAATTCGCCGTCGTTTTAGTTTAAGTCTGACAGCTGGGCGAAAATGGGCGTGGCAAGCCCAGTCAGTTTTAATGACTGTGCTTAGTTTTTTTTGCGTAAGAAGTTTCCACTTGGGTGTCGCAATCCAAATCTCTAAATGCAAAAGCAACTGCGACGGCAACTGCGACGGCAACTGCGACGGCAACTGCGACTGCGACTGCGACTGAGTCTTAACTATTGTTAAGCACTTCAAGCAGAAGTTTTGTAAGTTTTTTTTTTTTGTTGTTTTTGTTTTTTGGATATTAAGATAAAGATTTCAACTTTTGTGGGCTCGAGTCCCAGTTGTAGTCAAGCAGATGTTCATATTCCAGTGAGGCCTCTCAATTGTAAATGCCCATAAAACATGTTTGTGTGTGTGTGGGTGTGTGTATGTGTGTGTGTGTGTGTGTTTGAGTGGGTGGCTGTATCTTAAACAACCATCAGCAAGCGAGTCTTACTACAAATTTGTGCAGTACTGCGCCATCAAGTGCGCTTTCCGCAGCTAATTGACATCATACTGAACTCATTCACATTAATTAATGACATCATACTCCAGAATGAATGAGGGGGTCATACTCTCCACTGAACTATGAGGGAAATGTAATAAAAAAAAAATAAAAAAAATACAGGAAAGAACTGCTGTCGACGCGCTGTCGAAGATTAAATACTCTGTATGAAAGACACTCCTCACTTGAATTAGAATTGCTCATTGCTCGAAAGTAAAATAATTTTTTATAATTTAATTATTTAGAAACTAGTTTTTTGTCTGCTAAAAATTGCTATTTTTGTTTATTTTAAATTTATGTTTAATGTCATATGGCAGATATGTTAAAATCATAATAAATTATTGAAAATTTTGAATAACTTAGTAATAGCTTCAGGAATGCCATCTCCAAATTTGGGAAACAATATGATTTAAACACTTACATTTTTCACGAAGGTTTGTGAGTATTTACATTTTATAGAACATTTAAATTTCTTTAAAAAGTAACATTAGCTATTTACTTATAAAATATTATATAAAATGTAAATTTCTTTAAAAAACAACTTAAGTTTCGCTCACTAATTTAAATGGCAATAATATTTATACTTATAAAATATAATATAAAATGTAAATTTCTTTAAAAAAAAAAATAACTTTAGTTTCGCTCACTAATTTAAATGGCAGTAATATTTATACTAAATTTCGTAAAATCTTGCATATTTTCAAATCTTTCCAGCTAATTGCACTCAAATAGAAATAAAACTTGCGCTTAATAGAGAAATAACCCTTAAGTGTTGTATTCTATGCATAAAACATTGAATGTCATAACTAAAACACCCTCAATCAGTAAATTAAAAAATAAGCAATAAAAAAATGCGGCACACGCACTTTGCGCTTAATTTGACGCAATTCCCACAGCATCCGTCAAAGTACTTAAAGACTACTAAAAACTACTTGAGTTGAGTTCTTTACAAATTGCTCTTTTTATTCAGCAAAAAAAAAATTATGCAAAATCTCGAAATTACTACAGTTAGTAGTCACAATTTGAATTAATTTAAATGACCTTTTGGCGCAGTTCAGAATTTGATTATTGCCTTTAATAATTTACATATCTAAATAGCCATTTGTAGTTGACAAATTTAATTCACAATTTGGCAATATTACATTTTTTGTGGTAATTAATTTGAGGATAACAAGTAAAAAACATTAAAGAATTCCCAGGTTAATAAATATTTAAGCTAAACAATTTTTTGTTATGTGGAAATCAATGGAATGCCGGAAAAATATTGAAAGAAAATGCGACAATCTAGCAAATTTTCCCCTAACTGTTGCATAAAGTAATTTTTTGTCCAATCCACAAACTGAGCAAATGTGTAATTCATTTTGCCCTTTTGCATGTTATCAAATTTAATTTAAGAATTTTGTTTGGGGGGAGGCAACCACAAATTGCTTAACTCAACTTGGGGGCAGTCAGTCTATGTTGCAAGTAAATAGATTTTTGTGTCTTGTTGCTGCCAGGGAAACCTTATGTTTATGCAAATAATTGAGAGAGTGCGTCGTTTTGTGGCAATGAAATTGGGCCTTCATTTTTGGCATTGAGGCTCTTTTTTTTTGGGGCTTTGGCAATTTTAATTGGATTCCCCAAATAGCAACAGATTTACGAGCCAACTGAGCATTGCACACCAAAATGAGTTATTCTAGAAGCTTTTCCATGTTGTCAAAAAAAAAGTAGAAAAGAAAAACAAAAAAAATCCCAGTTGCTAAAATGGATTTCCGTGCGGCATTACAAGAGATTTAATTGAAAATGAGTGGCCGGACTCTTGACACTGAGGCCCACTGTCAAAGATTATGAACCTGCTGCTCCCGACTCCCCTCCCCCTTTACTGAACTGAACTGAATTGGCGTACAACTTTCCCAAAACAGTTGCTGTGGCTGCTGCTGCCGCTGCTGGCCTTTCTCCTGCTCTGTGTTTGCTGCCGCTATAATTATGCAAAATTAACGTTAATTAATCTCGGTTGAGGCAATAAAATCCAAGCAGAGAGTCGGCGAGAGAGAGAGAGGGAGAGAGAGTGACAGAGAATATATATTCTAAATATACATATTAGTCTAAGCTAATATTTCCCAGTGCGACGAAATTCATACAAATTTGCCAGAGATGAAAATTAATGGCAAATGCTAATGGGGCACATAGAACTTAATGTGCTGAGGTGGCAGGGACTGACTAACTGACGAATTGACTAAATGACTAAGTAACAAACTGACGAATTGACTAAGTGACTAACTTACCAACTGACAGCTATTTAAATTGCTTCGTTTGTGCTTTGACTTTGCTGTTCTTTTGGATGATGACTTGTAATTTGGCTGCACTTTGATAACATTCTGCTGCGATTGTTGTTGTTGCTGCTGATGTTGTTGTTGTTGTTGTTGCTAATGTTGTTGTTCTTCTTCTTCTTGTTATTGACATTGTTTTGCATTTCATGCAAGTGACACAAACGACACAAACGAGAATCAATGGCAAGCTAAACCGCATTTTGGCAGCAAACGAGCATGAAAATAAATACATTCATAAATCATATGTGCAACACACATACATACACACACACACACACAACAGTTAGCCATGTTTGTGTGTGTGAGGGTTATGGGAAAGCATGCCAAATGTGGCTCAGTCAACGATAACAATATGAAACCACAAAACAACAATTGAATCGTTGCCCGTTTCGAGGAGCTTATTGAAGCCTGATTGAAGTAGCGCTTTAGATGCGATGACTACCAACCCCCCTCCATCCACCCTCCCTCCATTCATCCCCCCGCTGTCTACCAATCAGACTTCAAACTCGATTGGACCCTGAGGTTTTGCTATTGCTGTGATTGCTATTGAGCTGTGGCTATTTATAGCTAACCAAAAAAAAAAAAACAAAAAAAAATGAAAACATAATTTATACGATGAGTCACATTGAACGACTATCAGATACTCTGCAGCTTACATTAAATAAAGATAAAGATAAGATAAAAATGATGGATTAGCAAATATTTATTTTAAATATTACACAGCTAAATTATGGCAATAAATAATAACAAAATGACAGCATATGTGATACCCTGTAATTCACTAAAGCAGTTTATATTAGATATGCATCTATAACAAGCTCAATTTACTAAGTAACATGCCCTGCAAAGAAAAGTTTATTAAAGTGAGAAAGTTTCGCATATTTGGCAAATACATATTTAGTAATATAAAAATATATAGATCGACTAAAAGATACCCTGCAACATACAAAAGCAACAAATCTGTAGAGTATGAATGCTTTTTATTGACATCAATTTAAACATAATTTTATGCTAAGAATTTAACGAATTTATTATACCCTTTAAAATTAAACAATTGAGCTTTCAGCTTAGCCCATTTTTAAAAATAAAATGTTCAATTAATTAATTAGACCTTATTGGCAATATACCCCTTGCCGCCCTTTGACTGAAGGGCATACATCAAAATTGTTGCACGCTGTTTTTGCTTTTTTTTTTTCTTCTCCTTCTTCTTTTTGTTTTTTTTCTTTTTTTTTGGGCTGCCTTTCTCCAGGCGGGCAACTAGACAGAAAATGTAAGCCTCAGTTTCAGCTTAAGCTGCAGCTTTGGAGAAACATTGAGCGTTTCGTCAGTCACTGTTCGCTTGAACTTTTGAACTAGTTTCGCACACACACACACAAACTCACACACACATACACAAAAGTAAGCATAGTTCTCAAGCGTTTGTGAGTGAGCTCAATCTTTCATTCAATCTTCGCATGAGTTTTACATTTTCACATCTTTCACATCTCGGCTCGCTGTGTAGGTAAAACTGGCAACCGCTTTTTGGTCGACGTCTATTACATTAATGGCCACAATTGCTGTGAGTGAGCACATCTATCTAACAATTCCCCACTATCTACTATCTCCTATCTCTATCTCTATCTCAATTTCCAGCTGTTGCTTTATGCTCAGAATATTTGATTTATGCTTTTTATCAGTTGTTGGCCGTGATAAACAGCAGATAAACTTGTGCGTTTCATCCAATAAAACGCTATATGTTTAACTGATAGTTAGATTTTTCGATTAATTATTCAATTGCACGTTATTTGCATTTTGTTAGCTATATTTAAAGATATAGCTAAGCGAATATCCATTAAGCAAACGGAAGTGCATTAAATCAAATGCAAGAAGCTTTTGGAAACCTAACTATCATTTATTGATTGCATGTACAAATTGAAAAGTATCAAATGCAAAAAAAAGGGAGAAAATAATAATGGCCAAAAAAGTCAAATTCGATGGCTGTTTGAGCCCAGCTAGCTGGGAAATTAAATAGAAAGCCCTGCAAAGATGAGGAGAAACACAACTTGTAGACTGAGGCCCAACCTACTTACCTAGTAGAGTGTCTGAATGTTTGTGCATTGAATAAAAAAAAAAAATACCAAGTAGAGAAGGGGCAGGTGGAGGCGTGGGCCAGGGGCGTGGCATGACTACAGTGAACTGTGTGCGAGTGTGCTACATGGCGTATGATGGATTTATGTTTAAGTTGCGTGCAAGCAACTTAATGGATTTTGTAATTTTCAAAAAATGCTCAAACTTAACGTCTGAGAGAGAGAGAGAGAGAGAGACAGAGAGAGAGATATAAAAGTTATAGTGGAATAGTAGTGTGTGCAGCAGAGAGGGAGGGGCAGACAGTAGTCAGCAGTCAAGTTGGCGAATAGCAACTTTCTTGCAGTTACTCGAGATACTCGTGCCACGTATTATTATTCGCCGCTGAATACCATTTCCATTTCCATTTCCAATGCCTGTCAGTCGGCAAATAAGTATTAAAAAAAAAAAAGCGACCACCAAGAAACTGCTGCCAACGAATTGGAGCATGCTAAGTTATAAAAAAAAAAAAAAAAATGTTGCTTGAGCATTGTATTAAATATGCGCACATAAGCATGCCATCCCAAAAGCTTACTGTGCCTGCCTCATAGCAAAGGCAACAAAAATATACAACAAATAAAAATAACAACAACAAAAAAATCCAAAACAAAAACAGCTCAAAAAGTGTAACAAACAAGCCGCATTTGAAATACGCTTAGAGTTGGCACATAACGAAAAGTTTTATTTTACTTTTATTTTTTCTTGAGATTTCACTTAAAATATAAATTTTTAATTTTATTTGTTGAGCTGGAGTATTTTTTGTAAGATTAATTCCTAATTTAAATATTTGTCATAATTTAAATTTATATGTCAATTTGAGTATTTTGTGTAAGATTAAATTTGAATTATTAATATAAATTTATTTGTCAAGTGTTGTATTTTGTGATAGGCTAGATCTTAATTATTTTTTTTTAATTTATTTGTCCAGTTGAGTATTTTGTGTAAGATTAATTCTTAATTTAAATATTTGTCTTAATTTAATTTTTTTTGTCAAGTTGAGTAATTTGTGCAACCTTAAATCTTAATTATTAATTTAAATCTATTTGTCAAGTTGAATATTTTGTGTAAGATTAATTGTTATTTATTAATTTAAATTTATTTCTCAAAATGAGTATTTTGTCTAAGTTTAAATCTCAATTATTAATTTAAATTTATTTGCCAAGTTGAGAATTTTGTGTAAGACTAAATCTCAATTATTAATTTAAATTTATTTGTCAAGTTGAGTATTTCGTGTAAAGTTAAATCTTGGTTATTACAATTTTTTAAGTCTAAATATAATTTTTATTAGCTTAAAATTGCGATTGTTGTGCTGTGAGATAAACTTCTCCATTGTAAACAAAACAAATAAATTTGAGTTTTTTATAATATGGCTATTTTAAGAGATAGTTAAGAAAAAAAAGCATACAATTTTCTTAAGTCTTACCAACTACATTATACTTGTAGTTTTTATGGACAACAAGCAGAGTATTATGAACACGTATTTGTATGTGTATGTATCTACCACTTGGGCATATCAAAGTCAGTCTTGAGAAATGTTGCCTGGCTTATTAAATATTAATTATGAGCCCAAAACAGTGAGCACAATACGACGATGCGCAGCAATAATAACAAACAGCAAAAAACCAGCAAACCAGCAGCAGCTACGTTTATGGCCAAAACCACTTTAAGCCCAGAGCCACTGGGCGGATGCTCCAGCTCGTGTGCTCATCCATATATATTTCTCGCTCCCCAACCGGGGGGCTGACATATATGGACATAAGACTACTATGCAAACGATACACAAAACTTATCTACGACTCGAGATATCTTTTTGTGGCAGCATCAGTTGTGAAGCGGGGTGGGGGAAGGGGGGGTATACTAATGCTGATCACGTGGGCGTTAACTTGTAATTTGCACTTGCGTTTATCTTGCGAGATTAGCAATGCTAATTGTTGTTGTTGCTGTTGTTGTTGTTGTTGTTGCTGTTGTTGTTGTTGTTGTTGTTGCTGTTATTGTTGCTGCTGTTGCAATTGCAATCGCAATTGTCAATTGGCTGCTGTCAAGTGATCTGCGACCCAAAATCGTCTTTATTTTTATGGCAGCAGCAGCTGAAAAACTCGTTTTACGCCCCTTAACTATAATGATGATAATGATGATGATAATGATGATGATGATGATGATGATGATGACGGAAACGTGGGCGTGCATCGATTAGCGTGTGTTGCTATACGAGTGACTGAGACTGTATCTATTACAACAAGTTCGTTTGGGCCACATTGAGTCAGTTCGTCAGTCAGATAATTTACACAAAATCGGCGCAGCTTCAGGCGTGGCATGCCCAATTGACCCATTTTTTGTGAGCCACAGGAATCGTGTGGTAATTATGTTAACTTGATTGTACAACAAAAACAACAAAAAAAAAACCTAAACTTGAAAATGTAAATTTTCTGGCCAACTTCAAAGTTCAAATAGAAAATTGCTTCCATTTGAAGTGTTTCTCTTTTTTTGTTTTTTTTTTGCTCCAAATTTTTTTCAACGCCCTTTGAGGCGTGGCATGTGTTTCAGTTTTTGGGCTTGTATCAACAACATTTGTCATTATAAAAATTACATTTAATTATGTTTGTGTTGTGGCAGCCTCCACAAAAAAAAAACGCAACCAACTTCCGTTTAAAAACATATAATAACAGATAAATAACAAAAAAAAATTAAATTCGAAAAAAGCGACAAAAAACAATGCAAAATGGAAGTCTCGATTTGAGAGACGCGATTTGGCTGTGAGCTCAGCAAAGCGTGCGGGAAATTCATTAGCAATATTTATGACTAGTTTTTTGTTTTTTTTTTCTATATTTTTCTATATATATACTTTAGAATTTTTAGTGAGTAATTTACATAGCAGCCAACAATAGCAAAAGCAGCGTCATTATGATTGTTGTCGAGGCTTTTGTTTGTTAGAATTTGTAATGCAATTGTTGCTAATGCGAATTGTATTTGTTGCTTTATCGCTGCTGTGAATATTTCATATCACACACAAATCATAACGTTCAAAAAGAGTGAAAAAAATAGAAACCTGCAAAAATTGGCAGTGGAAAATTTAGTTATATTTTTTGCTATAGAAAACAAAAATATCAATAATGTTTTGTTGTTTTGTGCATCTTTTTTCGCATTTTATTGAAAAATGATCTGATCAAAAATAGTCATTTTTTTCATATTTTTATGTTCAATGTGAATGAGCTAATAAGTATAAATTTATTTGAAATATTTATGAATAAAATTGTTTAAGTGTTTCTTTGTTGCAAATGCCTAACAATGATTTTTTCTATATTTTTCTTTGAATTTTTAATATTATTTTGATATATATTATTTAACGATTTTTAAACATATTTCCAGTTGCTTGAGCTTATGCAACTTTAAACATTCCTAGCAGAAATTCTTTATTTGTTAACAAATATTTGAAAATAAATATAAAAACATTTCTCAGCAAAATACTAACAATTTAATACAGCCACATTTTAGATCATTTTATTTACTGCTTTAAAAAATATATATATACTATATGAGTAGTTAAATAGTAGTTTAATTTAGGTAGTTAAATTTATGTTAAAATGAGTATTATAAAATATGCACTGTTGGCTACCAGCAACTAATTTAAATTTAGCCACAATTTGGACATAAATCTAAAGCGCACCGATGGCACAATGGCCTATTTAAATATTAAATATAAATGTGTATATCAATTTATATATATTTTAAAAGTATCATTTATGTGGTTTTTGAATGGTGGCTTTTCCAATTCTATTGAATTATAAAACATGTGGGATTAAAGCTGTTGCCAATGCGACAAAATCAACCAAACCCCAAAATTCCAGATCGACATTAAATTTGAATTATGATTAGCAAGCGTTGTGCGTAATTAACCGAAGTGTTATCAAACCCAACACCTCATCCCAGATACAATTCCTGGAAACGAGGAGCAGTGGATTCTTAAACATTCCACCCAACCAACACACACACACACACACAGATTCCACACATTCCCCTAATCTGGTCTCGTTCATTGTCTGCATAATTTGTCATATGCAAAGTGTGTGCGTATCTAAGATACAACACATACGTTTACAGTTACAGATATAGATACAGATACATTTACAGATACATCTATAGATGCTGAGGCGTCGATGGGTGACAAATTTTGGTGTATTCTTAGTGCTTGGATGCTTTGTTGTTTTGGTTGTTTCTCGATGTTTTCCCTGGCGCCATTATAATCCGCAATCATTGCTGTATTGTATAGTCAAATATGTGCATATATATCGCAGCACATACGTATACCTAAAACATACTCATATATGTATAAATGTATCTCTCTCTCAGATCTCTGAGCTTTAGTTATGTGCATATTTTTGGCCCAACCGTTTGTAATACAATTTCAGTTTGCTTGTCAGCTCAATTTTCAAGTTGTTTCACAAATGTGTGTGTGTGTCGAGTGTGTGTGTGTGTGTATACTCTATTTTCTCTGTGTTTTCGTTTGCTTATTTGCTTTGCGGTCGCTGTTGCTTTTATTCGACATTCGACTATAGTCAGATTCTTTTGTAGACTGGCGCAATGGAGTTCCCAGCAGCTGAATCCGTCTGTCTGTGCTTCCATCGATGGGCTCTCGGCGATAACCGAAAGCGAAAAAGCACGCAAGCAGCGCATAGAAATACACAGCAAGAAAAGCGACTATCGTTCACATTTTTGTCTGTGACTGACCTACTCAATTTTGAATGTTTTTCTCTGGTTTTCCATTCTCAGTTGTTTATTTTCTTTTTTTTTTTTTGCGAAAGACTCCATTTTATCGCTGGCTCATCTCCAGCCAAATGGCACAAGGCGCCTTCTTTGTTCAACTCGTCTTTTATTTCATACAATAACATTGTATTTTAGTCTATTCAGTTGGCAAAATGGATTCAACTCGCTTGGAAAAATGATTAACTGAAAGCAAATGAACAAATTTTGGTGTTCACCGTTTTTTAAATATATCAATCATAGTTGCTTAAAGAAAATATTAAGAATTTAATTCGAATAAAGTGTGAAGGAAAATAAATATTTCTGACTAAAATGGCTTATTTAGTAATTTATTATAATTAAATTTGTTTGTCATTTAATATTTAGTCTGATTTTTATATATCGTTGCCTTAAAAAATTATTTAGAATTCAATTCATGGCTTATTAGGGCAATCAATGGCTTATTTAGGCATTAATTATAATTAAATTTTTCTTGCTTAAAAAACTTATTAAAAATGTAATTCTAAAAAGTGTGAAAGAAAATAAATATGCCTGACTAAAATGGCTTATTGGGGCATCAATTATAATTCAATTTTTTTGGCAACCAATATTTGGTATGATTTTTATTTATCGTTGCTTAAAATTTTATTCAGAATTTAATTTTAGTAAAGTGTAAAAGAAAAAAATATTTCTGACTAAAATGTCTTATTAAGCCACCAATTATAATTACTTTTTTTGGCAATCAACATATAGTATGATTTTTAAAAATTATTATGAATTTTATTCTAACAAAGTGTGAAAGAAAATAAATTTTTCAACTAAAATGGCTTATTTAGGAATCAATTTTAAATTAGGTTTTATTTGCCAATCAATATTTAGTATGATTAAAATTTCGTTGCTTAAAAAAATTATTAAGAATTTAATTTAAATGAAGTGCGAACTAAAATAAATATTCCTAACTAAAATGGCTTATTTAGGCATCAATTTTAAATAAATTTTTATTTGGCATTATTAAGAATTTAATTCTAAAATTTTAAATTATGTTTTATTTGGCAATAAATATTTAATATTATTTTTATAATTCGTTGCTTAAAAAAATTATTAAGTATTTAATTAAAATAAAGTGTGAAAGATAATAAATATTTCTGATTAAAATGGCTAATTTAGGCATCAATTATAATTAAATTTTTTTCCGATCAATATTTAGTATAATTTTTATGTATATTATTTTAGTTTTCATTTTTTGCTTAGTTTTCTAAATTATTAGTAATCAATATAAATATAATAAAATACTATAAAATACGTTATCAGCAAAAGTGTTATTTTTTGAGTAGCAAAACTGATGAAATTTCACTGCAACTTATATAAATAAATTTATATCTCGTTATATATATTTTTTGTTATTGTTGCTCCTTTGTGCCACATGACGCACAAGTTGAAATGCTCGAATGTCGCTTACTGTGTATTATTTTCTTTTGAGTTTGTTGTCGTGTTTGCTCTTGAATTATGCAGTGTTTTGCCGGCCCCGCCCCACCCCGCCTCCACCCACGCCGAATGGCATGCAAACATTTGCATTATGTTGAACTGAAATGTTGAAAGTCGCAAGTATTTTGACAATATTGAAATTGTATTTGCATATTATATACAAACATTTCCACAAGCCATAATGATGCGAGAGCAGTTCAAATATTTGTGCATCAGCCAACACAACAATAACTGATGTTATCTTAATGTTTTTTTTGTGTTTTTTTTTCTGGTTTTAGGTTAACTGAGTCGCCAACATAGCCAACTATCAGAAACAGAACCTGTTGGGCAGCCATCACCATCTGATCCACATCGCCGAACCGAATCAACTGCAACTGCTGCCCGCAGTGAATACGAGGACGACGACGACGACGACGACGACGCCGACATCCATAATAACCAACAACAACCACTGCAACCACAACCACAACAGCAACAACAACAATTATAAGAACAACAACAACAACAATTTAAACACCAACAGCAATATAAATATTAACACACAACAACACCAGCGGGAAGTGTTTGAAAAAGCCATCACCATTTCGTCGATTGCGATTAAACGCAGGCCGACGCTGCCGCAAACGCCAGCGAGTGCCCCACAGGTGTTGTCGCCGTCGCCCAAGCGCCAGTGCGCCGCCGCCGTTTCGGTGCTGCCCGTGCCCACAGCTGCAGCAGCAGCAGTCTCAGCGCCCGCCGCCCATCTGCAATACGCCAGTTCGCCGGCCGCAGCCGCCGCCGCAGCAGCCGCAGCAGCAGCAGCAGCAGCAGCTGCATTGAAGGGTCACCAGTTGAGCTTTGCACATCCCACACAGTTTGCAGCCGCCGTTGCTGCCCATCATCAGCAACAGCAACAGCAGCAGCAGCAGCAGCAACAGCAGCATCAACAACAACAGCAGCAAGTCGCCTACGCAGTTGCTGCCTCACAGCAACAGGCCAACCACCATCATCAACAGCAGCAGCAACAGCAGCGTTTGGTTCAATTTAATCAGGCGGCTGCCGCCGCTGCTTTGCTCAATCAGCATCTACAGCACTCTGCCGTTGCAGCTGCCGCAGCGCATCAGCATCAGCAGCAGCAACAGCACGTGGCAGTGCTGCACCAACAGCAGCAGCAGCAGCAGCAACAACAACAACAGCCTGCCCATTACAGCGGCTATCAGCTGCGACACTACGCACCACAGCAACATTTAGTGCTGAGCAACAGTAGCAGCAATAAGCATCAACAGCAACATAGCAACTGCAACAATAGCACGCCAGCAACAGTAGCTGTTATTGCCAGCAGCAGTCCGGCAGCAGCGGCAACCACTGCACTAAGCGTTGCCACAGCAGCAACAGTTGCGACTACCAACAACAACAACAACAACAGCAACTCCCCAGGCAGCTCCACGCACGAATCCGCGTCAATTTCGGCGCCAACAACTCCCTCGCCGGCAGGCAGCGTCAGTGCAACAGTCGCCAGCGATAGCAACAACAACACAACAACAACAACAACAACAGCAACAGTAGCAACAGCAGCAGGAGCAACAGCAACAGCAACGGGCAACAACAGCAGAGACGCCAGCATAATGGAAAATCAGATGGCGCTCGCCCCGCTGGGACTCTCACAGAGCATGGACTCCGTGAACACGGCCAGCAATGAGGAAGAGGTGAGTGCCAATCCCTACTTCAATTTTCTATCTTTTTTTTCTTTTTAAATCAAAGAACACTCAGCTTTGGGGAATTGGCCAATAAAGCAAACACTTTTGCAAAGCCAGTTTATCAATCGATTTCTGACGAAATGCCTCCCTGTGCAATCCCAGAAACTGATCGAAAACTATAATTCGAACAGTTACCTAGCAATGAGAAATATTAACTTTGATTAACAGAAATTGAAAGTTGCTTCAACTCGAAGTTTTGTGTGTTGCCAGCACAGGATTAGTTAATCGAAATGAAAGCTTATCGATTTATTTTGCCTTTAGCACAAAAATACAAATAGAAATTCAATGGAAAAAAGCAGCTCTGATTTTTTGGGAATATTTGTAAGCCATCTGAAGTTAAGCTCACTTGGCAGAAAAAACAATGAAAATGAAAATCCGAATTTGGTAAATATTATTCTTAAATTTTCTTTGTTTTTTTTGCCAACTTTCAAGTAAAAAACAAACAATGCAAATTTGCAAATTAATTAATTTGTCTGAAGGCACTGAAATAATGTACAGCTAATAAATTAAAAATTATAATTATATGATTTATCTGCATGATAATAAACATTTTTAAATGACCTTCAAAAATATATATAAAAAATTGTATAACCAGTGTAATATTTGTATTTGCTGCTGACTCGTTAATCTGTGCACTTTCTTTCTTTGGCCAACATTTGAGTTGTGCGGTTGGAAAATGCCAAGTGCAGATAATAAAACGCAAGTAAACAGATTTATGATCGATGTGTCAAGTGAGTGTGCACACATACACGGACATACATCAAGCACACACACACCCAATCTCACAGACCCATTTGCAATGCCACTTGCCACTTTTCATGTGTGGCACTGCGTGCGCTACATCAACTCGCAGTTGGGGCGTGAGATTTTTGTGACTTGGCTTTTGTTTCTGCGGCAATTTTCTTTCTTTCTTTTTGGTTTTTTTTCTGTACTTTTCTCTCCAAAAAGGGATGAAATTTAGTCATATATAAAACCAAAACGCAGCAGCAGCATGAGAAGAAGAAGCAGCAGCAGTAGCAGCAGCACTAGCAATAGAAGCAGCAGCAGAGAAGCAGCAGCAGCTGTAAAAGCAGAAGCAGCAGAGCAGCAGCAGAGCAGCAGCAAAGCAGCAGCAGCATAACGGAACCCGCTCTCAAACCTCGAATACAAGTGCAGCTGCTGAAGAGGCTCGCGGGGTATGCCGAGTAACGTGTGGGAGAGTGGAATGGTGTGGGGAGGTGGGGTGGGGGGTGCTGGGCTATCCTTCGCTTGTTTTACTTTTGATTATGCGCCCTGTCTTATGCTACACATTTTTCACGCTGCTTCTTTTTCATATGGCGACGGCATCCAGCAGAGAGCAGCCGCGCGTAATCCAAAGGCACGTGCCCAAAACGCAAACGCCACCCGCCCCCACCCTCCTAAATCTCACTTAAACCCCCCTCTGCGAGAGAGTGAGTGAGTGGGAGGGGGGGGGGGGGGGTGCATGTGTGTGTTTGTCTCTGCTCATGTCAAGTGCTACGTGGCCTTTCTTTAAGAAGCCGCAAAGCATTCAGCGAGCTGCAAAGCATTCACCACTTCTCCTCTCCTCCCACCCCCTCTCTTCTCATCACCTCTCCCTGGGCGCTCTTTGCACAAATGCAGGCGATGCGTTAAATTTGATTTTATCCTTGCTGCACACACATATATATTTATATATATATATGTAATATTCTGCTGCGCTGCTTTTGTTTTCGTTTTGCTGTCAACCTTTGCCCTGATTTAGTTCCAGTTAAAATATATTTATGATGTGATGCGCCCGAAACGTCAACTAAATTTATTTAAAGGCTTTTTAATGGCGCTCTTAACGCAATTGCATTTTTCAAACGGATGCGCAGCAGCAGCATCAAATATAACTACTCCAACTGTTGGCCCAAATCCCTGTCTGCAGTCGGAACCCCACCAAACCCCTCACTATCCTGTTAGTCCGTAGTGAAATGCAGCACCAAAATGCGCATTAAAAATGCATCAATCACGTGCCCCCACTTTGGGTTGCAGTTGAAATTGGCAAATGTGGAGCAAACAAGATAAAGATGAACACGAAAATGATAAATATATTTGCAGAAGTCCTGCGAAATATCCAAATAACTCAACTGCTACTACAAATTAATCAAATTAAATGTATATATATATATATGAAGAATCCATTGTGCTGAAAGTGCACTATACAAAATTAATCGAATGATTCAACTCACTTTTTCGGGCACTTCAAATATAACAATGAAAAATATATAAGAAAAATCAAGTAAAATATAAAATGAATTTAAGGGAATATTTTAAGGGTTATTGAGCACAATTAAACAACATTTAAAATTAGATTGATATATTTTTATATACAAAAAAGTTGAGTCTTGAAGAAATGTCATATGACAAATTTGTTTTCTCTCAAAAGACAAATTCATATTTTGTTTATTTTTTCATATTTTTTTTAATATGATATTCATTTTAGTCAGTCTTAATTTATTTAAATAAAGTCAAATTTTTATTTTGTTAATTTTTTTCATATTTTTTAATTAGAAGTTCATTTTAATCAGTCTTGATTTAGTCAAATATAGATGAGAACTGAACAAGATTTTCTTTTAATTTGGGGCTCCAATAAAATAAACTTTTGCGTTTGCTTGCAGTATTATTATTATTATTGCAGTAATTTAATAATATTTATCCATTTAACATTAACATTAACATTTCATCCAACGACTTTTACAAACAAATATATATATATGAAGTATTAATATCACACTTTTATTTTCGCTGTGTAAATTGAGCTGGCGCCACCTGGCGGACACACATGCATAAAAGTACAATTATATATCTATATATATATATATTCTCATATTCCAAGGCGAGTCGTCGACCTGAAAAACTCTCGCACTTGTCTCACCTTTCGCAATCGCGAGTACATTTGTATTTATGACTGTGTGTGTGTGGCATATGCCCCCAACACTGGCTTTGTCTGTTTGCATCTGCGTGAGCATGTGTGTGTGTGTGTGTGTGTTGATCCCCATGAATTATTAATAAGTCAATTAAAAAAGTATGACAGCAACTGAAGGCACTTAAATATTTTACACACCAGAGCTGCCAGCGAGGATATGTATTACCTGTCACTTCGTTTACTTTGTGCTCTTCGATACTCTCCTCTCTCTCTCTCTCTCTCACTCTCTCTGTCTCTCTCTCTCTCTCTCTCTTTATGCATTTTTTTTTTTGGGTTCGCTTAAACGTTTAACGAGCATGCACGGTTTGCTGCTTTAAGTGACCATTGTTGGACATCCGGGCAGCCTCAGCTTTGCAAAGGCCATTGAGCAGTCAAGTGTGTGCAACCTGCCACATAAAAGCGTGCCCGACATGCCACAGTCCGTAACCCGTTACCCTTTATACCATATCGCTTCTATTTACAGCATGCACATTTGGTTTTATCAAAGTTGCAACCAACACACACACACACACACACATAATGTCAGCCGACAAGTTTGTGGCACCACTCTCCCTACACACACATACATGCAAAAAAAATAAATTTATATAAAATAAACTTAATAAAACTTGTCACAGATGCTGCACTTACAGCACACACACACACTCACACACACACTTCCTGCCTGTCCAGCGCTGCATTTAAGCTTTGCGCACAATTAAACTTTTAACTTTTTTGCCAGCCAACGAATAAAAACAAAAACAATAACTGGCAACTGACTCTAAAACTTTTGTCGTGTGTTCACCCCGCTGCCCCGCTGCCGCTGCCCCTGTGCGGAAATTGCCATGTGTCAAAATGGCGTGCTGTCAAAAATGTCCCATTCTTCAGCTACAGCTGCCCCTTGCCACTTGCCACATCCTCTCATTTTTTGCAGACTCTGTCTTTGTCATTTCCTTAGTTATGGTTCACTTTGCTGCTTGACATTTTAGCATGTAAATAAAATTTTGGTACCCACTATGAAGTTGACATTTTGCCAAACTGACCGCTAGGTGGCGTCCCCACAAACGGAAATAAACAAATCGCAAAAGTGCGGCACAAAAAGATACCCTATGCGAAATTTTTGAATGAGAGTTATTTGCAAAAAACGTATATTTCAAATCTATAATATAAAATATCATTTTTATTTTTTTATTTTTTATTTCATTTTAACTGGAAGCATAACAAATTAAAGTTGAGCATATTCCAAATGGACGTGCAGCTGATGCATTTGGGGATCGTGCAACTTGGTGGTGCAACGCGTAGTGCTTATAAATAAATGCAATGTGACTCGAGTTGCTTTTGAGCTTGGCGGTTTTTGGCTTCTTGTTCTTTTCCCTGGTGTGTGGCAAATTCAAATCAACAATTTAATTTTGTTTCCCTTTATGTTTGGTGCACTCTTTTGGCCGGCACGTTGCATGAAATTGCTGTCCAAATATTTATTTGTCGTCTCGACACACGCTATAACTATAAATAAACAGAGGAGGTGCAAGCGTGCGAGAGGGGGGAGGGGGGGGGGGGAAGTAAAGAGATAAAGACAAGAACTACTGAACAGGCAAACAAGTTTTGGCCCAATGAATTTCTAAACAACTTTCGTGTGCGCCCCCAAGGGAATTTGAGCGAACACTCATATAAGTGTGTGTCAGTGTGTGTGTGTGTGTGTGTGTTTGCCACGCCTCCTGTGCTGTACCGACCAACCCCTTCTCGATTCGTTTCGCTAAGTGAAATGTCAACTTTGGGTTGTATTTTGTTTTACGATTTGCATTTGTGTTTCTACCCCATTCAAATGCTAAACAGTTTCTGACAAGTCTCTTAAGCCATTTCCAGCATTAGCACTGCAGTTCCTAAAAGCCAAAAAAAACCAAGAAAAAGTAATAAAAGATGTTTTCAAAAAGCAACCACAACTGACTCAACGCCCACCTTCAATTTGGCTCCAGAATTTTTGCTGGGAATTCCGCCGCTCAATTGCAGACGCCGGAAGTGCCCGGCAAGTGCTAAAGGAACGTTGGGCGCCATTTGCTGGCCACAATTGCCGGGCAGGACATGGCAACTTGCTCGATTCTATTGTCCGATAGCATATTCCACACCAATGCCAGTCAGTCCCAGGTTTAATAGGTGTGTCCAGCTAGAGATGTGCTCGTGTCACGAGTTGATTTTAAAGTTTTGCAAATTATTTCGTTTGAAAAACATGAATTTTTTCAATGGGTTTGGATATGACGTCTTTAGCCAGATATGTACAGATAATTAAAAAATATATTTAATGGGATTAGATATGTTTTCTACTGCATTGCACAATTTTTATTATCTTTATCCAGTTTTAGATCGCTTTGATAATGGAACTTTACTTATTAGTATCAGCTTAATTCTTCCAGTTTCGATTTCAAAGGGTTTAGCAAAAAATAGAAAGTAATAGAAAAATGCGCTCGATAATAAAAGTTTTATATTCCACTTAATTAACTTATGATAAATTATAATTCTTATATATACAAAATATCCTCAAGAAATAAACGTTTTTCTATGTACATAAAAAAAATGTTTTAATTTAGCGAGCACAAAATAAATAAATAAATAATTTTTTTTTTAACCTTTTTTATAGAAAATTATAGAAAAATGTGCCTAATAATAAAAGTAGTATTATTAACTTAATTAACTTATAATAAATATTAATTATTATATCTAAAAAAAATATTCTCATGAAATTAACGTTTTTCTGTGTACATAAAAAACATATTTTAATTTGGCGAGTAAAAAATAAATAAATAAATATTTTTTTTTAACCTTTTTTATAGAAAATAATAGAAAAATGTGCTCAATAATAAAAGTTTTATATTCAACTTAGTTAACTTATGATAAATTATAATTCTTATATTTCAAAATATCCTCTAGAAATTAACGTTTTTCTGTGTACATAAAAAAAACATGTTTTAATTTGGCGAGTAAAATATAAATAAATAAATAATTTTTTAACCTTTTTAAGGACCTCTCAAAACTCAATCATGTCTGCTGTTGGAAAGTCCAATAACGAGGATATCTATCTATCTATATCTATCTATATCTATTTTTCAGCAGACTTCAAGTTTTTCTCGTGTTAACTTTATTTTATGCCGAGCATCTCTAAGATATTCTGCAACGTTTTCAAGTATTTTGGCTTTTTCCTCGAGCGCTACTTTTGTGTGCGCCTTATTCAATTTCGCTTAAGACAATTTGGCGTTAAATGAAATTATTAAAAGGTCAAAACTGGCTGATGTTATCGGAAATAATTTGCGTAAAACTAAGTTAATTGCGCCAAAGTGCACACGGCTTAAGTGAATGGCTCTTCTTGGCTTTTATCCTAACAAAAAAAAGGATAAGAAGGAATTCCTTCGACACTTGTGCAAATTAGAATCAGTGTTGAGTACTTTAGATATATATAGGTAAATATTAATAAGCGGGACTAAAATTGCTGCTCTTTAAAAAATGTCATTTTATGGCTTTAACTGATTGCATATATATTACAGCCGCAGCAGCTGTCGCTGATTAAAGTTCAATTAATTAAACAAATGCCATATTGCACTGACGAGCGCATATTGCAGTTGTCTCCGTGAGCAACTCCCACACACACACACACACTCACACACACACACACACACCGATGCTCGTCCTTGCTGCTGGTTTCTCTCTTTCAATTGCATGCATTTAACATGAATTAACCGCACGCCATGTAATGTAATTAAAAATGCAAGCTGTGCACATAAATTACACGCTTAAATAATGCACAAATTAATAAGTTCTGTTTGCCCAGATCCCAAAAGCTACCCAACCACCCAACCTCCCACCCACATTGGCCATAATTCTTCATTACCAAAGTGCACGAACTGAATTTTCACACAACACGTTTGAGGTGAAACTCGAGCTGTGAATTTTTTGCAGAATGCAAAATGCAAAATGCAGAATGCTGAAATTGCTGGTGAAATTGCAGGTGAAATTGATGCAGCTGCTGGGAAACATCATTAATATCCCTTGACCCGGTTTAGCGCTTTGCGCACTCCTGCGGCAGTTTTTAGCACCTTTGCTATTACTGTACTTTACTGTTTTTTATTGTTTGCTTCTTGGTTTTTTTCTGCTATTTTTCCTTTTTTTTACGTCTTGTCAGAATCAACATCGACGCCAGCAGCTATTGCGCTTCTAACGCTCATTAAGTCGCTTTTTCGTTCCCTTTTATGGCTCATTAGCTGTTGTTGGCCTTGGCCAATTGTTACCAGCTGCTGCTGTTGTTAACGCGTTGCCATCTAATCGACAACATGCAAAAGGCTCATAAATGAGTTTGGCATGCGAAATATACAAAAAAAAGCGCAAATGCTACAACTAATTAAAATCATATCCATTTTCTTAATTGCTATTTAGCGTTTGCACATTGCTCATACGCCGCATATTGCACGCATTGTGATTGATGAATTTCAGGATGAGATATAATCCTGAGATGCCCTGGCATTATATGATAATCTGAATTACATGTTGCAGTCAGTTTTTTTGAAAAACTAACATATGAAAAGATAACTTATGCTTTGATATGATATTTTTGGTATGTAATTGTGTTTTAGGTAACATTAATAAATAATTAAACCTAAATATAAGATCATAATAATTTTAAATCAATAGAATGAGCATTTCCTTTCTAATCTGCATTTAATGCATACCATCAAAATCGGAAGAGGAAATTAAATTGGATTAAAGTCTCATCTTAAACAGTATTCAATCTATTAGTCAATTTCAGGAGCTTCCTCAGCTGTCTCATCATTTTGATTTAATCTGAATTACATGCTAAAATACCACAACAGATTTTATTAAGTTTTTCAATATTTATTTATTGCAATTACATATAGTAAATATATGGAATATTTGCTTATGCATTAATTATTAATATGTAATTGTGTTTTAGGCAATATTAATAAATAATTAAAAATAAATATGAGCATTTCCCGTCTAATCTGCATTTAATGCATATCACCAAAATCAGAAGCTGAAATATTTTCAATTTATATTAAATTAAAGTCTTATTTCGAATACAAATCAATCTATTAGTCAATTTTTAGAAGTTTCCTCAGGTGTCTCCTCATTATGAGTTTATCTAACATGCTAAAATACCATAACAGATTTCACTGTTGTTTTTTTAATATTTATTTATTGCAATTAAATGTAGTAAAATCTAAAATATTAGCTTATGCTTTAATTATTAATATGTAATTGTGTTTTAGGTAATATTAGTAAATAATAAAAAAACATAAATATGAGCATTTCCCATTTAATCTGCATTTAATGCATAAATCAAAATCAAAAGCTGAAACATTTAAAAAAATAGAATTTAATCTATTAGTCAATTTCAGGAGCTTTTTCAGCTGTCTCCTCATCTGTCTCCTCATTATAAGTTAATCTAAATTACATGCTACAATAAAACAGATTTCACTCAGTTTTTCCAAACATATTTATTCCAATTAAATATAGTAAAATCTGAAATATTTCCTTATGCATTAATTATTAATATGTAATTCTGTTTTAACTAATATTAATAAATAATTAAACGCAAATATGAGCATTTCCATTATAATCCGCATTTAATGCATAAATCAAAATCAGAAACTCAAACATTTTCAAGTTGTATTCAATTATTAAAGTCTTAACGCGTAAAACACAATTCAATCTATTAGTCAATTTGAGGCGCCTCCTCAGCCTCCTCAGCCTCCTCCTGTCTCCTCAGCTGTCTCCTCAGCTGCCTCCCCCTTCTTGCTTATCGTCAATTGAATTTAAGCGTCCTCAATTGCATTTCCATAAGCGCGCACTTCCTGTATCCTGCTTCCTGAGTGCGTGTGTTTGTGGATTTGTTTCTCTGTGTGTGAGTGTGTCTCTGTGTGTGTGCAGAAATCATCAGGCTGCCCTTCGCACTGCTCTCCGTTTGTGTAAACTACGTGCCGAAATTTCCGTTAACTGACAATTCGTACACAGCCACAACGTATACGTAATGCAATAAATAAAGTAAAATAAACACGCATCAAAAAAAAAAACCAAAAAAAAATTGGTGCTGACATTTGCAACAATTTCCGCTTGGGTCTGTTGTTGATTCCTTTGCCGGTGACCCCACCCCCCTCTCATCGACACAGCATGCCACCTCTCCTTTGTCCTGTTGCTATGCAGCATGCGGCATTTGCTTGCGGCATTTGCTGCCCCTTTTTATGATTATTATTATAAGTCTCCTTTTTTGGGCTTACTTTAGCTGTTGCTCTTATTATTTTTGGCTTTTTTTCTCCTGGTTTATAAACGGAAAAATTCAGTTACCGATTTGCTACCGTTGCTGTTATTGTTGGCCTTTTTTTTTTTTTTTTTGGCAACCGGCCGACCGGTTGTTATTTTGTTGGCTGCTAACTTTTTGTGTTGTGTCATCATCGACACGCAAGTCAAACAAATCAGCAAACAAACAGCTAAAAAAAAAAATGTGTAGGTAAGGGCAACAGTGAAGACACGTTGCTTTTAGGCGCTGCCTGACAAACAAAGGCAAGCTTCACTGTTTGTTCCGTGTGTCCCATGTAAACACCAAATCGTGACCAGAGCCCAAAATTTCGCCATTCTTCTTAGTTTTTATTTTCATTTGCAGTTTTTCTTTTGATTTTTTTTTTTTTTTGTCAAACATTTTGCTGCTTGCGTATTTTTTACGTGGAATAATTGAAGTTTCATTTAAGTTATTCCCAACTTCTTGTGAGCCAAAAAGTTTTGCGGTCAGCAAAAAAAGGTTAAATGTAATTAAATATTTATAGTTGAACGGACGGTGCGGTGCGGTCTATCAATTGAAAATTTATGTGCCTCCCCCCCCCACACACACACACGTTGCCCACTTTTCTTTTCTCTGGAATTTAATTTACACGCTGCGGTCGAATTTGTTTTTATTTGTTTTCACTCAAATTGTAAATTCGCATGCGAAAAATGGGGGGCAGAGTGCTGGGGGCTGTAATTGCAAATTGTTAAACAAATACCGCAAGGCAATGTTCAACTTCTCCCGCTGTCTGTCTGCCCCTCTCTCCTTGTATTGGCCACCCTTTGGCTGCTAATGTGCCGAACATGTTGCCCCGTAATGCGTAATGCGTTAACAACACGCAACCCATGCAACCCATGCAACCCATGCCCCTCATCAACCATCGGTCAGGACACACGGGGAAAATCAGCTACCCACTCTTGCCACAGCAGCAACAGCTGCCAAGACAAATGACATTGCCACATGCCACTCAGACAGTGTTGACAGCATTTTGCATAGCTGCAAAAAAGCTAGTTTTTGGTTTGTTAAATCTAAGTTTTATATTTAAAAAGTTTTTTAATTTTTAATAAAAAGTGCGTTTTTTGAATTTTATTTGTTCATTTAAATTTATATTCCTAATTTAAAAATATTCTAAAAAAATCAGTGTTTATTCTGGTTATTAAATATTATTATATTATTAAATATTATTTTATGTGGACAATTTGAAAGAATTGTTAACTAAATTTGAGTAAGCCAAATCTGAATTTGGCATTTAGTCAGCTCATTTTTTTTTTGCTTATCAAATAATAATTTTCAATATATAAATCACAATTTACAAAGCATTATTTGGGTTTTTCATTTAATAATACTGCTGTACAATATTTTTTGTCTATTAGTATGTTAATAAAAAAAAACAATTGATAAATTAACTGCCGAAATTCCCGCTGCCAAAAAAGCTAGTTTTTGCCAAGACTGCACTTGCCCCAAGAAGACAATGTGTAAAATAGGCGCATTGTCTTGCCTCAGATTTGTGGCCATTGTTTGGCCATTTAGCAAACTTCAACTCCATAGAGAGAAAGAGAGAGAGAGAGAGAGAGAGAGGAGCAGAGATAGCGAGTCATATCCTGTCTGCAACTGCCTGTTGTGCGTGCTGTTTGAACTGTGCGGCGCACTTTGGTGGCACGTTCATTAGTTGCGCCCCGTCGGCCCCAAAGTGCTGTTGTCCATCACAATTAGACGCCTTTTTCTTTCTTACGGAATTTTGCCGTGTCATTTATTTGCATGTGCATCACAAATATGATTTGCAGAGTTTCAGTTTCAGTCGGAATCATTAAGACTTTAATTCTCTGCTGCTGTTTTCAAATCTCAGTTAACAGCTGCAACACAAGCAAACAAAAAATGCAAATAGTTTTTTTTTTTTTGTGAGAGCTTATAGTAGTTAAAGTCATTCATAAAATATGAACAATGTGCAAACACACACACACACACACGCACACACACCTGCAGTTGGGCTGCAGGCAGCACACACAATTCTCACACGAACGCGCAGGCGGCGACCATTTGAGCGGAAACCGGAAATCAACTTTAGGGACGACTTTTGTTTATGCGATTTTATTTCGCCCTTAAACCAAACAACATGCGCCACAAAACAACAACAACAACAACAACAATAATAACAACAACAACAATCACAAATCGTTGCTGCATGCCAAAAATATCAGAGCATAACTGATGGCTGCGGATGGAAGCTGAATTTCAGTTGTTCATGCCTCCCTCCCACCTCGTCCCTCCTCATCACCCTCTTCCACCCTTCGTATTTTATTTCAACGTATTTGTTTTTTAGTACTTTTTTGCTGCTCTTATTTGTTTAGCATGCGATTTCGCGCCTTGCTGTGGCGCTAATACTACAGCCGTTGGTGGTGCTTTTGATGGTCGGTGGTGGAGGTGCTGGTGTTGGTGGTGCGCATGGGGACCTTCACATTTTGGCATAGCTTTTGATGTTTTATGCAAGCAGTGTTATTGTTGTTGTAGTAGTTGCCGTTGGGAACAAACACAATCTTTAAAACAAACAGGCAAATTTTTAGCTTTAAATTGCGCAGCTCAGCGAAATTTAATGCAACTTTTTAGCGACACAAAAATTACACATTTTAAAAGGTCAAAATCAAAAGGGATTTTACCATTAAATTTTATAAATAATTATTAATTATAAATAATATAGAAACTTTTTATATTTATATTTTTTCTTTCTTTAAAAAACATCATTAAAATCAACTAAATTAATTTTAAGCTTTGAAAATTCACAAAAGAAACTTTCGGTCGGACTTAATAAATGTTTGTATTTAATTGAAATGATATATCAAATGGGTTAAACATATATTATGGCTACCAGAGCTGGTTGCGTATGTAAAAAAAAATATATATATGTAATTATATAGCATAAAATCGCTTGAATTACAGTCGATCAACTTTTGAAGTGCTGCTGCTGTTCTGGTTATGAGAACGCACGTTAATTATTAAACAGAGTGTTTTATAGTTCATTTACCTAGCTAAGTACCACCTGATGGACAGGCAAAAGGGAGGCAGGGAGGTAAAAAGGGAGGCAACATTTTTCTGCTGCTGCTGGACCACTTTCCGGTTTGGTTAATGCAGCCAACACAAAAACTTTCCGAGCAGCAAACAAAAAAACTGGTCAAAATCCATTGAAGCATGATTTTAATGGGGGGGTGCGCCAAGTGGGGCATAGCAACTGAAGCTGGAGCTGAAGGGTTGGTTGGGTAGCTGAGTGAGATGAGTTGATGGATGCTTGCCTGAGGAGGGTTTTTTTTTTTGTGCGCGTTGAGCAATTCATTTAATTTGAGTTGCATGTAAGTTGCCAAAGTACATGGCATGAGTTTGGAGTTTGGGTGTCCAAACGCTTTGGGCTTTAATCGGAGTGCTGCTTGTCCCACTGTACCACGGCTGAAGTCACAAACAATGCGCCTGGCAGTATGCTATAGAAATCCGACAAGCAACGAACCCCCTTCCTGCCTGGCTCCTTTTGGCCTGTGCCGCCTTCCTTTCTTTTCACTTTGCGTAAACATAATTTTCTTTTCCGCCTATTTAAGCCACAAAAGGCGCCAAACAGCAAACCACAAAGCCGAACAGAAACCAAGCCAGACCACCCCCTCAACCCTAACCCCAAACAGGAGCGTGCATATGGAATGCTGGCAAAAAAGGGAATCGTTGCTTAATTTCAAATTGTAGCCATGCATAGAGAGCAAACCATTGAGCATTGTGAAATGCATTAAAATGCAAAAAGCAAGAAAAAGAAAAAAAAAAATAGTATGAAAGAAAAAGGCAAATGCCTAGACTTAGTAAGGAGTGCTTCGGGGGGGTTGAAAAACGATTGGCTGGCAGCAGTTTAACGGCATAATTGTATTGGACAACATGGGTTAAATGCGTTTTGCGCCTTTTGTGTTGCCAGCAGCAACAAATGTTGCTGATTCAGCACTTGGCATTTGTCTGGGCCATAAAAATCCAAATTGCTCAACACCAATAATTCTGATAAGCTCATATTGGGCTCAATTTGTAATCGAAGATTTTTATCGCAACGCATTTAAATCTTTTATATGATTTTTAACTCTTAAAATCTACAAATGTAATTTCAAATTTACACACAAATTTGCAGTACATTTGGGATAAAAATTGTATAATCCAAATTGGGTATTTTTATAGATGCTGGCCTAATTCTAAGAGTATATGTACACAATACAAAAATTCAAGTTTTTGGTAAAATTGAGCTGCTTTAATTTATTTTAACAAGCTCTTTTTTATTTGAGCCCTCTAGCAAAAAACTTTAATGCACATTTCTAATTCAGTATTTATTTTTCTTGTCTATTTGCAGGTATGCATCATATAATAATCATATAAGCATTCGCTTGTTTAACACGCAAGTATTATATATTAAAAAAAAAACCTTGGATTTAGTTGCAATTCATTCGCTATCGAAGATTCAATGACACGTGTGGACAGAAATTAGGTCATCAAAAGCCCATTAAAAAAACACACACAAAACACACAGAATTTAAATGTAGCTAATTTGCAGGCAAAAGTGAAATACAGTGTTTGACATGAATAGATACAACTACAACCAGAATTGGAATGTATATGGGGATTATATGAAAAGGGGGTTTGTCCACAGCGATGGCTCCGATATCCGCTCGAGCGTTGAATTCTGTTCTCTCTGTGTGCCCGGCTGACGTGCGTTTGCGTAATTATAGTCTAAAATGGTGACATGACGATGCCCTCTAATAGATAGCCCTCCCCAACACCCCCCTTCCTCACAAGCTGCATTCTCATGCCCCCTCACAAGCTGCAGCCCCATCACCGCTTGCCCCACAAGTAAATTGCAAAAACATCAATTGTTGCTGCCAGGCATTTGGGCAAAGCGGATGGTCGACTGCAGGGAGAGAGAGAGAGGGGGAAGCAGTTGGTTCGTGTGCAATTTGGAAAACTAAATTGTTCTATTGTATTTAAGTTAATTACTCATGCTAATGCTAATTTGCCCCGTCGACATCGGCGACGCTGTTGACAATTGCCATGAAGCATTTTCGTTCAGCTTCTGCTTTTTCAGTTGTTGCTGTCGTAATTATTTAAGCAGCTTGTTTATCAGTCTGAAATATTCAAATAAAACAAAATACAACTATTGCATTTACTACAATAATTTTATATTTAATCAATTTCTTAAATTTGCGGCAATAATTCTGTATTTAATCAATTTCTTTTATTTGCTGCAATAATTCTAAATTTTATAAATTTCCTTAATTTGCTGCAATAATTCTGTATTTAATAAATTTCTTACATTTGCTGCAATAATTCTGGAATTCATCAATTTCTTACATTTGCTGCAATAATTCTGTATTTAATTAATTTCTTACATTTGCTGCAATAATTCTGTAGTTAATCAATTTCTTACATTTGCTGCAATAATTCTATATTTAATAAATTTCTTACATTTTGCTGCAATAATTCTGTATTTAATAAATTTCTCACATATTTATTTCAAATTAATTAAGACAACATTTCAAAATTGATTAGTTGTACTTTGCTGTTCAACACGAACTTTTTTTGATAGAATTTGCTACTCATCCACTATACATATTTTGAAATTGCTGAATATACTTTTTCTCAATTAAGCTCACACATTTACTGCAGTGTATTATTAAAAAAAATTATAAGCAGTGATCAGAATTGATTATGCAGAACAAAAAACGAGAAAAATAAATACTTAAACTGATTAAAGCAATTAAATTTAGCAAGAATAAAACAAAAATGGTTTTGCAGTCATCTCAATCAAAATAAATTTTCTATTGTAAATAGCAGATTTATTTTATTACAAAAGATTTATTTAATACTTAGCTGATACATTTTAAAAGTTTAGCTAGCTTTGCAAATTTCTAAGCAAACATTCTGAAATGTATTATTATTTTGTCAATGATTTTTAAAAGTTCATGTCACAGATTACTGAGTATCCGCTTAATTTAGTCTAATTATAGTTGATAATAGTAGTGAATATGCATACTTAAATGCATTAAAGGTTTATCATGAAAGATCTTCCCTGAACAAAATCATTATATTCAATTACACGAAAAGTGCAAAAGCTACATTTGTCAACCAATGTTAGATTTTATTAACCTTTTGTTCTCACTCAAACGACTACGTTTTATACCACACCCAAGCACAGTTGTACATATATATATACAGTAGTATATATATATATATATATACCTGTATATACCTTAAATATATATGTCTACTGCCTTTATAAATAACCTTCATGGTTGGCAACACACGAAAAACAGCAGCGCCTAATGTCAAAATGTCTAAAGTTGATTGTTATATTTACGACTCTTTTTTAATGTTTGACAAATTAGTGGCAAAAAGCATTGTTAAGCAGAACGACAACAATTCTGGCAACAACAATTAAACAGCAAAACAACAACAAAACAACAACAGCAATGAGAGAGCATAATGAGCAGGAAGTTAATGGCATTCTGCTGCTTTATATATGAAAAAAAAGTAAGCAGTTCAACTGAATAAACGAAAGAACAATTAACTTTCACACACCGAAAATAAAATACCCTTTTAGACTGAAGTTAATCGGCTGAAAAATAAATTTTGGTGTTTTTTTTTATATTTTTGTTTGATTTATCGGGCTTAAAACTGATTTGAAACTGAGTATTTCATAACTAAAAAAAAATTAGTATATTTTATCATATGCCCTAACTGATTGTTCCTATAGCAGATGTGTGATATAATTCCCCAAAAAACCCCTCTACAAGGGAAAAGCTCAAAAGTCTGGTAATAAGTAAAAGTTATAGCTTTAAAAAAAATAAAGTGAATATGTAAAATAATAATGTGAACATAAAGCGCAGGCCATTTGAATGCGGTTTAGAGCACTCAGGGGTGCTCCAATTACACACACACACCATTACCAAAGCATTGTCAGTGAGTGTGTCACAACTGCCCCACTCCTCCTCCCCGTGCAACATCCAACACCCGCTCATTTGGCGCTCGACTCACGATCTGGCAGATATGAGTACACTTGAATGTACTTATTAGCAGACTCTTGACTTATGCAACTCGGACTTACCACAATGCCTTTCCCATCTCGAGTTACCAATGCGGCAATCGTCATCGTGACTGCCACACCAGTGCCACACCCTCCCTCTCGCCACCAGCCTCAGGCCAAGCACTCGGCTTACAAATTTGCGGTTATGTGTTGGCCATGCCAGGCTCAAAGTAGCCTCAACTCTTAATATACACATATAATTTATTGATGAAGTGAATCCATATATTAATATACAACTAGAAACTAGTTAAAAGTAAAACTGATTAAAAATATATTTCAAATAAATTAAAAATCAATTGAGTTGAAAATAATTTTTTTTTATATATATTATTTTGACTCTCATCTAATATTTTAATACAACTAGAAACTAGTTAAAAGTAAATAGCTTCTGTAACTAATTAAAAATAAATTTAAAATAAATTACAAATCAATTGAGTTGATAATAATTTTATTTCATATATAATACTTTGACTCTCATCTAATTTATTAATACAAATATAAGCTAGTTAAAATTAAATAGTTTCCCTAACTAATTAAAAAATATTTGAAATAAATTAAAAATCAATTAATTTAAAATTAAATACATTTCATATTTTATATTTTGACTCTCATCTAATATATTAATACACCTGGAAGCTAGTCAAAAGTGAATAGCTTCTTTAACTGATTAAAAATATATTTAAAATAAATTAAGTTAAAAATATTTTCATTTCATATATAAAATAAAATATCAATATCAATTAATACAACTAGATGCTAGTTCAAAGTAAATAGCTTCCCTAACTAATTAAAAATATATTTAAAATGAATTAAAAATCAACTGAGTTGAAAATAATTTCATTTCATATATAAAATAAAATATCATCTAATATATTAATACAACTAGAAACTATTTAAAAGTAAATAGTTTCCCTATCTAATTAAAAATATACATAGAAAATTATTTAAAAATCAATTAAGTTAAAAATAATTATATTTCATATCTTATATTTTAATTCTCATCTAAACTCTGATCTCAAAATTATCCAATTTGCCATAAAATTATAAAAATGCTTTCAGCAAAGTTCTCCAAAAGAATTGCTTGTTAATTTGACTTTGACATTTGCATTGAGTTTGGTATTGATTTGATCAGAACTTAGTCTTGTTCTCAGCACTCATATTCACATATTCACATGCACTCATTTGTATTCACGAATACTCTAACAAGTACTCAGGCAAACACACATTTGGCTTGTTATTGGCTCAATTGATCAATTGTAAAAAAATGGTTAGCGCAATTTTAATTAAGCCAATTAATTCGACAACCTTTTATACATACATATATATTTATATATATATATATATATTTATTTATATATATATACATATACTGAGCATGTGGGCGTGTCTAATCATGTAGTTTTGCTCAATCATTGATAGCTTTCGCATTTAATTACAATAAATGCAAAATTGCAATTTTAAACCAACATTCAAATGGTCAGCAATAACTTTCACTCCAAGTGAAAAAAATAAAAAATTCCATAAAATTCAGTTTTTGTGCCTTTTTCTGTTGGGAATGGCCAACACCTCTGATTGCCATGTGTGCCAGTTCCCAAGGTACTTGTTGAAAGATCAACTCTCTGCGCCCTCTTCACTGCCCACAGAGATAGATACATTTACACACACACACACACACACTGTGCGATGTGTTACAATGTTGATTTATTTGCTGGCAAATTGAATTTCGATAAAACCGCCAGCAAATTGCACAAATGAATTAGAAAAGCAACAAAATACTCATATTTGAAATCGATATAGTTGCATATTTGAACTGGCAGCCACTTGAAAATGTATGTAAAATGTATGTAAATTAAAAACCAAGAATTTACCACAAACGAAATGTGTAAAATACGTAAATTTATATACAATATTTCTACGGCTCAATAAATATTGCAATCATAAGTTGAGTAGTGCAACATCAATATATATATATATATATATTTGTTCAACTCATGAGGCATGACACAAAAAAAGCAGCAGTTGCAAAATAATTGGTATTAAAATATATTTGCAGTATTTGCGTTTTTCTTGGCAAAATATCAAGACAAGAGACACTTTAAATTCCCCATTTGCAGTAAATTATTCTTTTTTATTTTTATTTAATTTTTTTGGTTTTGTTTTTGTTTTTTTTTTTTTGTGTAGGCTATGCGTCCTCCACTTGTTGCTTAGTATTGTGAGTTATAATTAAATATATATATTTCATGATCTTTTTCTAGTCTAGTCTGTGCCTCTCTTGATGCCTGCCCATTTGTCCGTCTGTCTGTCTGTCTGTCTTTCTGTCTGTCTGCCTGTCATTTTTGTATCATGCGACTTACTCTGTCGGCAGATTGCCCAGTTTTGATAAATTTGTGTGTTTTGGCTGGCGATGCTCTTGGTTTTCTCTTCGACACTTGCATCAAGTTTATCACTTGCATCTTGCAACAAATAAATACTCAACTGTCAAAAGATTTTGTGCTTTATATACATTGTTGATAAGACATCTGCAACAAAATCTCAAAATTACTCTTACTATTAGAAAACAATTTAGTAAATAAACTAAAAGTGCCGCCGACAGCTGCAAAAGTCTCGCAACTACACTGTGCCAAATTGTGATTTAAATGTGTACAGAAAATTGTGAAAAAATATTTAATGTATTTAATGGAATTTGTAAATTTAATCCGATTTCGCGTATTTGCTTTGATTTACGCTCAACTAACAATTTGCTAAGCCAGTAAATATAAATTTCTTAGTCCAAAAACTGTGGCAATTTTGTCAAAAAGCGTTGATAAAATGTTTCTTTTACGCGGATGTTGCTTAATTTGCCAGTTTGCCAGTTGGCAGTTAATCACAGCAGAATCTGATTGCTAATTCTCATTAAAATCAGAAAATAAGCCCAAGTTTTGCACCGACAAACTTTGATATTTGGCTGCCTTTTGATGTACGGATAATTTGCTAGAAAATGTGGTTACATCATTAGCGTGTGGCATGAATTTGCCTCCACATGCCGCACGAGCACCGCACACTCCCCTCATCTTGTTGTTGCGTGTCCTGGGCTGTAATAAATTTATTAGACTGTCTCAAATGATGCATGGCGTCCCCGTTTGTGCCTAGCTGCCCCATCGCAAATATATATTAACAGCCAGCAACTTTTATAAACAAGGAGCATAAAACAAAAGGCGCCGACCTGTCTCCACCCCAACACCAATCCTCCCCCCCCCCCTGTCATTTCCCCTCTAGCCAAGTCAGTTCCTTGAACTTCAACGTAGACAAATTATTTAGCGTCGCGTGAATCTTTCACCTGCATGCACACTTGGAGTTGCGTATCAGGCATCTTCACCAGCCCCACCCCCTCCCCCCCTCGACTGGTGTGGCATGAGTAATACATATTAAAACTGACACTTTTAATGAGCTTTGTGATATTAATCTTTGTTGTAGGCATATGCCCAGAATGATGTTCAGCCAGCTTCATCATTTCCTGTGGCTTTATTCTATTAACTTTTCTCTATGCTTTGGAAAGCTGTGTACAAAATTGACCCTGGAAACGGAGAGAACTGCAAAATTTTAGAGATGAGCTACACAAAAATGTGGCAGGCATATATTTGTACAAAATGCAACTTATGAGAAAGGGATTTTGTTGGCTGTCTGGCTGCATTCGCCACTAATGGAAAATTCGCGTAATTTGTCAGCAGACCATAAAAAATTCAACACACACACACACACACACTTGCAGTTAGTAGAAAAATGTTAACTGTTTGTGGCAAGGTTTAACCTTTGAAGGGAAATTGAGGGGGGGAGCAGTGTGCATGTCATATTTATTCATATATTCACGAGTGGCACTTTACCTATGAGGTTAAAGTTTGTTGCAACATCTGCTGGCAAAGACCTTTGCCAGTTAAATGCTTAACTTGGTTAAGCGACCGTTATGACCCGAGTTCTGTATACCCTCTCCCAATTAAAAGTTCTTTAACACATCTATTTATATATGCGAAACTAAATCGCATTCCCTCAACGAACTTTGAGTTTTTTGTGGTTTTACCATTAATTAACGGCCTTAAAGCATTTTGGCTAACCACACACACAAAAGTTGCTTATGCTGATGACATTTATGCAAATGACACCTGGCCAAAATACACACACACAAAACGGATGTGCAAATTGATTAATGATTTGTTGCCCTGATAAAGGATTGTTGACCAGAGTTGCGACAGTTGCCAAAATGTTTTTCGCTGCGAGCTCATCTAATAATCGCAATGAAAATATTATGTATACGCCACTTGACAGCTGAGGAAACTGCTAACATAAATATTCATTTCTCGACGCTGTTTATGATTGTGCTTGTGCGTGTGTGTGTGAGCCATTTTGCCACACTAATGGCCACAAATTCATCATGACTTTTCTTAAGCGTCTGCCACTTGAGGCAGCTCTCGCTTGCTCCTGTCGCCATGCTCCATGCTACTTGCTACTTGCTCCTTGCTCCTTGCTCTTTGTGCTGATTACAACTTGCTTTTTCCGCCAAGGACATCTTCTAAGCAGCTGCTGGCTGGTTATTTTTTTTCTTATTTTTTTTTTTTTCCCACTTCAGCGACAACTTGTCATATTTATGTAACTGCGTTTAAGCCAACTTGCAAGATATCTTTAGATGCTGTCAGCCAAGCTACATAAACGCTTCCATTTAAGTTCAAACAAGCAAACCACAGATAAATATCCCTTCCCATTGCTATATATATATATATATATAGTTTTGTAATGGCTTAGAAATAAATATTGATATAAACATACACTTTGAAGCGCACATCTTCGAAATGACCGATTTATTTGCTCCTTTTAATCTTTTTAATGATAGATATTTATAACTTTAAAGCGCAAAAAGGATATTTGTGGAGCGGAAATCGTTGAAATAAATATAGTCTCAAGTTGATTTTGGCTCTAATTGGTTAAACTCTGCTTAACTTGTCTGATTATAAAAGCAATTTGATACAATTTCAGTTAGAGTTTTTAGAGTTAGAGAAAGTACTAAACAAAAATGAAAAAAATAAATTAATTTAATTGAGTTTATATTTGCAATAAAAATCCAATCGATTTTCAGTACGTCAACTAAACATTCATTTATAGATAGAAACCATAACTGATAAAACTTTTTTTCTCAATGATAAATATATATGTATATATAAAATTGTTTGCTGAATTCTTAGATAAAACTTGAAGTACCAAAGTACCATATATAAATTCCATACACATATGGAATTATAATTAATTTCCTAGAAATAAATTCTTCGCTTAGTTCTACATTAATCCATAATTGCTGTAGCAAATGTGAAAAAATAATTGTTCGCTTAGAGAAAGTTGCTTGAGAGTCACCGATATCAATTATGTCAATTCTCATTAGTCTCATTTTTTTTTTCTCTCATTGTCATCACAGCATTTGCAGATGACTCATGTTCCAAAGTTATTTCGCATCAGCAACTTTTTGCGCTTAATTACAGCCACAACATGTGTCAAGTGCATTAATTTAATTATTGCAATTTATTTAAGGATGACGTGGGAAGAATTGACATTAGACAGCCACAATTACAGTTACTTTCACCACAATCACTTTTGCCGCGCAGCCAAAGTTTTTGCGGGAAAAAAAGAAACGTTGCGAAAAACTTTGGAAAAGTGTTGGAAAGTGCGACATTTTTGCAAAAGATATGCGAAACTTTGGGTCGAGCTCACTAAAATTCAATTCAATACAGCGCAGTGCTGGTAAAGGCTTATTGGATTGATTTCTGCTAGAGTTATTAATATTACATAAATTAAAAATTAATAAATTAAATTAAAATTCGCGGCATGACGACAAAGGATAATAACAAGGCTATAAGTTCAATTATATGCCAAAAAGAAGGTAAACTCGCTAAAAAAAAACCTTAAGGGGCGCCACAGATACGCACACGCGCAGCTTAATGAATTGCACTTGAAGGGCGTGGCAGAAAGGGGGTCAAGTAGAGATATTCAGAGCTAAAACAAGATTCTACAGCAGACTGCAAATCTGTGCTGATTTGTGGTGCTTAAGTTGACTGCAGATTTATATATATATATATATATAAATTTTTGTTTTTATGATTTTTGTTTTATTAAGCTCGCAGCTTCAAATTGGTCGACGAGTGGTTGGCTTGGGGTGGCTGGGTTGAGGGCGTGGCCCGCATTACCGCACATTATGTTAATGAGCCTGCTCAGCCTGGCAGTTTGCTTCAGCTACATGTTAATTATGGAAACGACTTTCGCTCAGTTTCGGTTCGGTTCGGTTCGGTTCAGTTCAGGTCTTGTTATGCCGCATCTCCCTGGTGACCGTGCAACAAACTCTACGCAAAAATGTTGCACACCTCACCTCACCTTGCCTTTTTCATTTTCATTTTGCGCATATTTTTTGTTGGCAATCCGCAAAAAGGTATACAAAAAACACACTTTTTTTTTGTATGTAATTCGTGAAATGGCAGTTTGAAGCCTTTTTAATGGGCAACAACAAAAAAAAGGCGGTTTAATTATTAATATGTTTTCATGTTTTTGCAAATTTGTTGGAATTTTAAATGCCAGCTTTTTGTGTTGCAAATTAAATTAATAGCAAATAATTGATAACATAATAGTAGACTGACAGTTTTTTTTTTTTTTTTTCCATTTAAACTAAGCTAAAACGCATCTACCGCTTCCGACCGCTAGATGGCGTCTAGCTGGTAATTCATATTGTGGCTAAACCGCAGCCAAATACGCATTGCATTTGTCTGTGTATTTATTATGTTAAGGGCTTATGTTGGATAATCCCAAAAAATCGAATATATGCAGCTAATACCATAATAATAAATTATAATTACAAATTATTTTGATTAATATCAAACGTTGTGTGTTAATATTTTATTTCGTTACGTAGATTTAAAGTTTACATATTAAGTTAGCCTTATTTTTATTAACCAATTATATAGTTCCAATCAAAAAGATTTCTGATTATTAATAAATATAATTGTGTGTGTAATCATTATGTAAAATCAAACGAACAAAGTTTGTAAAGTCTGTAAATAATACTTAACTAAAAACATGAAAATCATCTTATATAAATTTGTTATATATTTACTTAAATATATATATATATATATATAAAGTTCTGCTCCTCTTTTTCCCATTTTATTATTGATTATTTTAACTTCCAAAATATTTTCCCAACTTAAGCCACAAATAATGAGAAACCATTCGACAAAAAGTTTTACCTTTGATTTTCATTGTCTATTCTATTTCAGATTAGAAAACTAAACCAGTAAATTGTTAATTTTCATTTGAGTTGACTGTCAAATTAGTGCAAAACTCTGCAATGCTGTTAGCCAAAAACTTTTTTGGCCATAAACTAATTTTACGTCCAACTGTAAAATGAGTGCAACAACAACAACATGCAGAAATCAATGCAAAATGTGGCTTCTGCCACAGCTCCTGTTGCCTGTCAACCTCAATTTGCAAACAAAATATCGCACATGTTGCGAGGGTCAGTTTCTGTTGCAATATTTACCAAGCTGCAGCAGTGGCAGCAGTGGCAGCAGCGGCGGCAGCGTATGAAGCAAATTAGCTGCTTAACAAGTGCCACGTAATTCCAGCATCAAATCGTATTTCATTTGGTCGTCATAGAGTGGGCGTGGCTACTCGGGCCAGTTAGCAGACGTTTTAGCCAGGTTAGCCAGTAGACACGTGTGCCTCTCCGTTCGATTTTTGCTAATTTTGGCACTGACCACAGGCATCATTAAATGATTTCGCAACGTGATCCGCATGCCTAATCCAAGTGAGCTGCAACCATTGTGGCAACACGTTGCGTGTGGCTAATATTTGAATGACTCTCAAGCCCTTGTTGCCACTGCAGTACTAAATAGCTGCAGTTATACAATGTTATCTAAGTGTGTCAAATTTTTTTGGTAGTCATTCCAAATTACATTCAAACATTTTTGAAATTCACTTTTAAGGAGACATAAAATTAAAGGCATTTTCAGATTATTATATTTTATTAATTATTTTAAAAAAATTAGCTCCCATTTTTATTAGTTATCAAGTAGCGAAAGAAAAAAGCATTTTTTAAGTGTGCAAAAATTCTGAAATTCCACTAAAGAAAAAAACATAAAACTAAACAATTTTGACGGGAGAATATGTCAAATTTGCAGCTATTTGCGTACCTGTCGCAATGAGTTGAGCTGAAATTTGCACTTGCCAAGCAATATTTCAATGTCGCCAATGTGCAATATGCTGCTTATCTCACGTGCAACACAGCAGTGTAGCATAAATACACACAAACACACACACACACACATGCTAAACTACATTCTCAATTTGCGTCACGCTCTTTTGTACTCACAGTGGGTCGAAAATAAAAATCGGCGCTAAGAGCAAATAAAATAAATGACGCCGCTGACAAGCCGAATGAGCCAAAAAAGAAAAATATGAACGAAAAAAAAGATAAATATTTGGTTTATAAAAAGAATATGCTAGCAGGCATTGCAAACATCTTGCCAAATACAATTCAGCGAAAGTTGGCTGCAACAAAATGCTGCATCTACTTAGTTACAACTTGCAACTCAGCTGCTGTTTGTGCTTCACTTGATTAACCAAGCGCAGATAAATTTATAATTATTTGCTTTGTTGCTGCCACATGTAGCAAGAAGTATTTAAATCGAGTGAATATATGATATTTCAAATTAAATTGCATTACTTTAATATTTCTTTAAATTAAATACCATTTTTAAATGATTTTTTTTATCATAAAACATGCTTGTAAAATATTTTTCGCATAGTTTAAATTACCCATTGATATTTGTAATTAAACAAGTGTTTAACTAAATTAAATTAAATAATAAATTTTTTTAAAACAAATATTCACTTATTAAAAATATATTACTCAGAATTAATTTATTCATTAATACTCGCATCTTCATTTTAAATTGCATAATATATAAAATTAAAATAATTTTAAAGAAATTTATGCAATATTTGCAAAATGACAAATTTGTTTTGTCAACCACATAGAAACCACATTTATTCATGTTAAACGAAGACAACTGTCAGCAAGTCAACACATTTGTTTTAAACATCAACAAAGAATTTATTAAGTCAACAAAAACTTGACTTTCAAATGCTTATTTTGTATTATTGCAACTATTGTCAAGATTCTGGTCTGCTGGCAATTTGCTGGGGTCAAAAAGTTGCCATTTGTGCGATCCGCTTTAGCTGATACTGTCCCTGTGCCCTGTACCCTGTTGCAGTACCTGTCCCCCTCCTCCCCCCACTCGTATATCAAATCCGTTAGCCACAATCATTGCGGCTTGTGCGCAAACTAATTAGCACATATTTCACGGTGAAGGACCCAAAAAGCAGTTCTACAAGCAAAATTTGCCCGAGGTGAATTCTTTTGCCACAATTCTCATTTGCGCTGTGTGCATGTGACTGCTGCCCAATTGTGTGTGTGTGTGTGTAGTTGCAATTACAATTGTAATAATCATTGTTGCCCATTGTAATCTGTGTTGTTGTTGCTTTTTTCTTGCTTTTGGCTGCTGCATTACGTCCGCAGTTTAATTTTGATTTGTTCGTTTCGTCTCATTTAGCGTTCTGTAATGGAATTTGTAATGCACCAAAGTGCAGAGTTGCTTTCTCTCTGTCTCTCTCCCTCTCTATCTCTCATTCCCTGTGCACATTCTCTCGTTATTTTGCGGTGCCTGCTTTTTGGCGCTTTATCAACTTACGACAAAAAATATATCAACGCTTATCACACAACAGCCACATAAAAATGGAAAGCAAACAACATTTTCAATGGGCAGCACACAAAAAAGTCTCGAATGCACTGAGAATAAATTGGGGGGCAATTTAACCAATTTATGGCGAGCTTTGCATTGGCGTTTAAAAATAGTATGTTACTTCAAAATATATATATATATATATATATATATATATTTATTGTAAAATTATAAATCGACTCAAACGTAGATTAATTTTATAAAAACTGGCTTTAAATAGAAATATAAAAATACATTTAAACAATTTGTTAAAAATAACATTTTAACGTAATTTAAAAACAAGCATTCTAAAAATTATTCTTATTAAGACAAAGCTGAATTTTGATCACAAATTTCTATATTTTGCGATCAATTTGTGTTTTTTTTTTTGGTGCAGTGTTTTCGGTGGCACCAAATGGCCCAAATAGAAATATAAAAATACATTTAAACAATTTGTTAAAAATACCATTTTAACGTAATTTAAAAACAGGCATTCTAAAAATTATTCTTACTAAGAAAAAGCTAAATTTTGATCACAAATTTCTATATTTTGCGATCAATTTGTGTTTTTAATTTTTTTTTTGGTGCAGTGTTGTCGGTGGCACCAAATGGCCCAACTGCTAACAGCAGCTGCGTGTTGTGTGGCAACTTTAATGAATGGCAACCAGTCACACAGCAGAGCATGTTTGCCAATGTTTTGTCAATGGGTGCTTCCGCATTAAAAGCGCACCTTTCGCTGGCCAAGTCTTTTTTTTTTACATTACTTTGTAGCGCACTTTTATGCGTCGCTTTTATAACATCGCATAATGAAGTGAATACTGCACGATATTGACTCCCCCAGCGAAACACGCACTGCAACACTGCAACAACAACTTGCAACGTTCCGCTGCTGCTGCTGCTCCTGCTCCTGCTGCTGCTTCTCCTGTCTGGCTGGCTGCATTTTTAATTACTCTGAGTTTGGCTGGAGCGTTCCTTTGATGGCAGTGGATAAACAGGAAGCAGCTGACAGCTTAATTAAGAGTAAGCACTTGTGGATAAGATGTAGTCAAAGTTGTCGCATAATCCACTCTACATGCCATTCTAAACTCAAACTACGCCATTAATTAATTAAATAAAAATCATAAAAAAAAAATAAAATAAATTAATATTAAAATCGAATTTGCTGCCACTCACAGTGTGTGTGTTGCATGTGCAACAAATGAGCCAAATTTCAAAATGCAGCTCCATTAAAATGTCAAACTCGTCGACATTTGACATTAATTGGAATCCATTAAAAGGTGCGCCAAACCCATTCCAAGTGGATCTCTGGCCAAACCCAAACCCAGAAAATTATGTCACGTTTTGCTTCACTGATCGGGCGATTTTACAGTGATTAGCTGTGCGGCATGCGTGTCCAAATGGGGCGTGGCATTAGCATTACCATTACCATTACCATATGCCATCTGCCTAAAAGCGCCGCCTATTAATCGCTATGCAATGAGTCTCCACTCCACTCCCCTCGCCACCTCTCCTCAATTGACAAACCATTGGGACTAATTAATACGTTTGGGAAATCGCCAACAACTGAGCATTCTACCAAATTTATACGGTTTCACACATGGATAGCCAAATGGAATATGCTTTTTAATGAGCACTAAAAGCCGATAACAAAAAATGTTATCAACATTTCTGTGAAAGATTAAATACCCTAGCGGAAACTAGTCAACAAAAAAGTCAAAATAATTCATAAATATAATTGAAGCAGATGTTGTTCAATATGTTTCAATTCCTTTGAAAAAAGTGTCAACGAAATTTTTGTAAATTTCTTTTAATAAATAAATGCATTAAAAAACTTTTAAGCGTTATAAAATATTTGCTTAAAAATAATTAGAATTTCAAATGTTTGCTTGAGAGCAAAAATGTTGAAATTCATCCTGCAATTTTTTGTGGTGCGATTCGGATTTGCATTTGTGTTTTTTTTTGTTTTGCTGATGCATCACACAAAATATGCAACACGAAATGGATAATAAAAGTTTAATGCGCAAACGAAAGAGAAGGATATACACATAAACATAGAGAGAGAGAGAGAGGGAGAGGGAGAGAGTGGGAGAGAGAGAGTAACAAAAATAAATAGTTGGCTTAGTGCGTTGATTTAAAGCAAATATTTTGCGATGATTCAGAAGGGATTTAAACGCCTCTCTTTCGCCACTGCTTCCCTTCCCTATCCCGTTGCATTTCGAAGTGTGCACAAATATTTTTAAATGTATGTTGAAACAGCAAAAAACAAATACAAAAAATTTTAAAAAATTTAATTTTTTAGCCGTCAAAAATATAAACATTTGTGCTTTAACAGCAGCTCGCAGAGAGCTGCTCTGTTGGCCAAGTTAAAGTCAGGACACCGACAAATAATTAAATTATAATTCACAGCCAGTGAATTAAGATGTTGAACCAAAGTATTTCGCCCAAAAAGAAAATGCCTTAAGGCCAGCAAGTGCCGCACGCGAAAAGCACAAATTATGCATTCGTCATGGTACCATGTAGGCGGATGTAGGATATAAAGAGGTTGCGGAGGAGTGGGGGGAGCTATTCGCTTACCTGCACTGACCAACCATAATAAATTATTCCCAATGCGAGCTGAAGTCCGAGTTCTGCGTTGGTGGCCAAAAGGTGCAAAACGGAAACATGACGACAAAAAAAAAAACAGTTGCAAGAGAAAATCGAATAAAAGTCCACCACAATATGCGGCACATGGGTGTAGCTGGGAGGGGGGTGAACAGCAGGCGGGGCAACCAAGCAGTCGAGCAGTAAAACAGCGTGCCGCCGTTGCATCCTGCTGTTGCTGTTGCTGTTGCAGGGGCAGTCAACGAAATAATTTCTCATATACATGTCACGCGCCCCAACGAACCGTGCCAAATGTGTTGAGACACTTCGACGGAGGACGTTGATGGAGCGGATCGTGGTAGTAGGAGACGGCAGCGTAACAACGGTGGTCAACAACGGGTCTCCGTTACAGTCTGCAGTCTGAATGTTGCTACACCGAAGTTTGTTTGTTGCTTGTTTGTAGTTGCAACAACAACAACAACAAACGGATGACTTATATTGCAAAGCCAGCAAGAGGCAAGAAAACTCGACTAGAAAATACCATTTATCTCCGCTTAGTGGATTTTCCAAGTGAGTTGGTTCCTAAAAAAATTAATTTAGGTTGTTTAATGGATTAAAAAAAAAATGATATTTTAAATGGAAGAAGCACAGAAGATGCTGCTAAAAATAATAATAAAAATAGTAATAAAAAATAATAAATATTTTAGCCAGAAAATTCATTGAAATTTTATTCCACATAAGATTTTTGTTTTTATATTTTGCTGAATAATTTTATTAGTGCTGCTTATAAAGTATGTTTGCTTAGTACTAAGTAAAGTTTATTTTATTTTTTATTATTTGTTATTATTATTATTTATCATTATTTTTTTTTTATTTTGATCATATATTATTTGTGTACATATCTTAACACTAATGTTTGTTATATAGTTTATACTAGCCACTGGAAATATTTCACTTATTTATTATAATAAAAAAGGGTAATAACAGAAGCAATGGTAATTTTCAAATTTGTAAAACAGAACTTGAGAAAAAAGTAAATATTTACTATATAAAAATAGAAATAATAAAAGCAAGGATAATTTTGTAAAATTTGTAAAGCATTATTGGAGAAAAAAGTAAATATGTATTAAATAAAAGCAGGAAAAATAGAGCAATGATGATTTTAAAATTTGTAAAAATAACATTTGAGTAAAATAATTTATGTATATATTAAACTTTTAGCTTTAACAATTAGGAAACTCAAAAAAATGTTTTCCAATTAAAAACAGTTTTAAAGCCGGCAGATATTTCTATAGATATGAATAAATGAAAACTTACAGTTTAATTTCAATGGATTAGTTTTGCTTTAGTTTAAGCTGCGTTCAGTTAGCTGCTCCAACCCTTAGCCAAGTTTAGAATACGTGGTATAAAAGAGCCGTCTTGAACAATAAGTTTTAAATGTAACAAAAAAGTTTTATACGCTGCATTGCATAAAACACAAACTATGTTGGACCGAGAGTTAAACCGTAAGGGACACCCGGAACGAGTTGCAACAGTGGCAACAACGTTGACAGCCCGTTGTTATTGCCCCGCGCTTTGGAAACAGGCGGCCAACATGTGTCCAATGTGAACGTGCGTGGCTCGCAAGGAAAAACGATAGCAAAATAAAGAATATCTCCACCACCTCCCCCTTTTATCCTGCGACAAAAATACGCGTCTTTAATGTTTAAGCTGAAAATGCAGCTTATTTATGCTGTTTATTTATGACATTTTTGCCATTTCCCATTGGGCACATTTCAATGCATTTGCAAAAGGTTTTTGAATTTATGAGACTTCAGCTAGCTAAACATATAAGAATATATTTAAAACATAAAATAACATAAATTTCAATCGTTTCAATAATCTTGTTATACTTTCTCTATATCATTTCAGGTATGTTTAACCAAGCGTTCATCAATTAAATGATTTGAGGCCATCTGCGAAAGATTCAAGGCGTTAAAATTGAATTTGCCAGCCAAGCAGGAGGAAAACATCTTGCAAAATGTCAGGCAATAAATTAACGTAAATTATTATTAATGAGAGAACATTAATTGCTGTCCCCCCCAACCATCGCTCAACATCCTCTCAGTCCCCAAAAAAAAAAAAAAAAAAAAAACTGTTGAGTGCTCAGCTGCCCAGGCCAATTGTGGCGACAAATCGGCGACAAGTGCAAATGTCGCACATATGGCCACGGTGGGAGCAAGCCAGACACACAAAAAGAGATAGACAGACCGAGAGAGAGAAAGAGAGAGAGAGAGAGGGAGAGAGGGTGGGCACATCGCCAGAGACTTAGCTTGGACCGCATTCGATGATTAATTACAATTTGATGCTAAAAATTGCGCCGAATTTTGGCATCAAATTGCATGCGGCCGGCCAAAGAAGTTGTCTTCTAAGCCAAATTGGACAGCAAACATTGCAACTTTTATTTTTTTTTTTGGTATTGTGGCCATCTTTGTGTCTGCAATTTTGCCAACTTATCGAGTTGAGTGAACTCTTATGGACAAGTCCACAAAAATATTGACGTGTTTGCTGCGCACAATTTTAATGGTTACAAAAAGCATAAAACGCTGTTGGCTATTATATAATATGTATGCCATCACCAACAAAAACAAAAACAAAAACAAAAAAACGGAAAAAATGGGAAAATATAATACTGGCCACTTGCCTTCCATTGTTTTTATGACAAACTGTCACGTGTGAGACCCATGTGCCATAGGAGCTGCTGAAACTGAGAGAAATTTGGTATGTTTTCGGGTTAAATTTAAAGCTGTTAAATTTAAATCATATATTCAGGATATATATTGGATATTTAGTTGGGTAAAAAACAGCTGCTTAAATATATTCAGGATATTTATTGGATATTTGGTTGGTGGAAAAACGAGCTGTTTGAATATATTTAGGATATTTGTTGGATATTAAGTTGGTTGAAAAACGAGCTGCTTGAATAATAATTATGATAAACCTTGTTAGAAATCGATGAAAACGCTTTAAGTCAGAGTCTTAAAATAAATCAAAGAAATCTAAACCTTTTTTATGGATACATTTTAATAAAGTTTTTTAATTAAAATTCTATAAACTAATAGGTTTACATACAGAAAATATTTTCCGATTTAAGTCCCCGCAATTTCTATATAATTATTATTCTTAAAGCAACTAAAATTAATATAAATAAGAGCAAAGTTGTATCGAAATAATATTCAAATCAAGTCAGTTTTTTATGAGCATATTTAACCTACTCTTGCCTCATAAATTTATACGTTTTTTCTCTAAGTGTACGATCTTTATCTTTCGTTATACGCGTCATCGTTGCCATCCTGTTTACATGAATGACATTATGTCGGTAAGTTTTGACAGTTTTTCTGCCCAACCCGGCAACCATTAAGGCCCAGACTCTGGTCGCTTGGCGACTTAGCCAGCGGTTATGGCTACCAATATGGCTCTTTAGCCATCAGCGTTAGTGTTCCGTGTGACTATTAAAATTTTATGTCAACATCTCTCGCTCTGTCTCTCTTTCTCTCTCTCTTCCTGTGTCCTCATTGAGACGCAACAAACAATGCCTACTGTTTTGATGTGTTCTTTGGTGTCAGTTGGTCTTCCTCTCACACTCCTTTGTTGCCATGTTTTTTGACATTGTCAGCATCATAGTTTTCCGGCCTTGTCGGTGGATCCAATCAAAACAGCTTGACAATATTCCATCAATAACCAGTCTGTCAGTTGTCTTTCATTAATGATTCAACCAGTTTTGTGGGCTTAAACATATTTTTTATATAATCAGCATCGGGATGTGCCCGTCGAGAATGGCATTTGTTGATGAGCAATACTGTGACTGTTCTGATAAAAAATTTTATCAAAATATCAGATGCTCTGCATAGAGAGAAAACAAGAGAAATTTGAATTTTATTTGTGCTGTTTTCTAAATTTTAATAAATGAAAAAAACTATATATATAATAAATTCTATTCATTTCATGTATTCATTTTGAGACTATTTATCTTGAGTCACTACTTCCATTTCTAAATTGCAAAAATCATATCAATTTTCACTCTACTTTAAATATTTTTTTTCAATGCGCAAAAGCATAATTAAATAATAAAAAATCCAGCAATTTATAAATATTTAAGCTTGCACAAGAAGACTATTTATAATAAAAAGGTCTCTTATATAAATTGGTCTCTGATATCTTGTAATAATATTGCCCATCTGCAGTGACTGCATAACACTTTTCTCTGTAAAAACATCGGCCATTTTAGCCATGGCTAATGACAATGCCGCAGTTGGGTTGGTTTGAATTTGAAGCCTTTTGACAGTGCTGCTCACATAATGAGCTCAATGAGGCGCACGTGATTGGCCCTTGTGGCACGTACTGTTGTTGTTGCCCTTCCGAGTCGCACTTTAACTTGGCTCCTTGAACTCTGCAACATCTTAAAGCCTCGCTATGCGATGAAAAAAACCAAAAATAAAAACTTCAATTCAAGTTTATTTACACCACCAAGTTGCAACTCAAAGTACTGAAAACGCGTCCCTCAGTGCAACTTCACAAAATTTTTTTTGCTTTTTTTTTTTTTTTGGTTGGCGCTCTGTCAACGTGCAACCGCCAATTTTCATATGGACAAACCTTTGAATATTGCAGTGACTGCTGTCGATGGGCGCCAGCGCTGCAGGCAAATACAATTTGAATTTTAACCCTTTGCCCGTCTCTTTGCACAGACTAGTTGCAAAATTACATGGCAGGCAGCAGGCAGTAAAAAGTAAAAAAAAGAAAATTTGTAAAAAAAAAAAACTGCAGAGGAAGAAGGAGCAACGCAAAACATTTCCTGATCGAATCAAAGCAGTGCTCAGCAACGGAAAAGAGCGGGTTAAAAGGGAGACCACAGTAAAAAAACTAAAAAAAAAAACTGAAAAAAAAAATCCAAATATATCAAACACACCTACAGTTGCATATGAGGGAGTCGGGGACTGACATTGAAGTTGATGGGTTAATGCCATTAGACGGCATTGATTTGATTGGCGTTGATTGGAAAAATGCCAGCCAACACTGTTTGTGATGCGGTCAACGTTGCGTATGCATAATGTCAGCTAGGAAAAAGTCTGTGATCCTTTGCGAAAATGATTTTTGGCCTGCAAACAATCAAATTGCATTTTAATTTTAAATATTCTCTGATTGATAATTTATTAATCACGCAACAAATCAACATAAAAAGAAATCAATTTTAATAGTTGAGAAAAATATTTATTTAAGTGTTTTTATCTAGAAGTTTTAAGTTAAAAATTCACAAAAATATTTGTACACTTTAATTTGATAAATATTTACTTTTTGAATATCTGACGGCTTAAATGAAAAAACCAAGAAACCAAGAAAAAATCAATCACACTCAAAATTGGTGTGCAAAAAGAATTTCTGATGAGAAATAAACTTTAAATATTCGATTGGAAGTGCTTACTAAATGTTCAGATTTCCTATTCTGAAATTTGATTTCCTCATGCAATTAATATGCTCGTATTTATGCCTCGATAAGTTTCATATCAATATTCGGTTGAGTCCATTTTGATTTTGTGCACACATTGCGTATACGTAACATTGTCGTTTCACTTAGCACATTCAAAGATGTTGTTGGTAGTTTCCTGACGTTATTGTGATTCACATGACGAACATCAATCGAGTCTCCTTCTCCACTCAAAATGGCACTCGATAAATGCTAGAAGCATCAATTTGTTTCGGCCTATTGACCAAATGAATTTAATCAGACGTGTCACATGGCACATGGCAGTCGCCATTGGTTACCTGCCCAACTTCAGTTATTGCCTGTGATTGATTTCCAGAGTGCGAAATATGCATTTGACATTTTTTTCAAGTATTTTCAGCCCTATTTCTCTCTCATTTTTACCTACTTATCCCAACTCTGTCTCTGTCTTTGTAATAAGTTGGAATTCTCCTTAGTAACAAAATTTAATATTCAGCAAGCGGAGGCAATCCGAACGGGAAGCGAGCTGAAGGCAATTTCGACACGTTTCTCACATGAAAACAGCAGAAACAGAAACAAAAAGCAGCAAAACACGAAGAGAAAAACTTTGACAATAAAAGTTAACATGCAGCTTACAAATATGACATGATTTTCGCCTTACCCGAATTTTCTCGTTTTTTTTTTATGTATCCGTCTTTGAAGTTTACTTTCAGCAGCTGCACACTTTTTAGACAAAAGCCAATAATGTAACAAAGTGCAGCAAGTTGCAGCAAGTTGCAGCTGTTGCGTCTTCTGTGTTGCAGTTAAAAAAAACTGCTGTCTGGTGACGCTTTTTATGCAGCCCATTCCCATTTCCCAGCTGTGGATGTCCTGCTGCCAAAAAAGCTTAGCAACTCAAAAAAATAGCAAGCAAGCAAAATGTGATAAATATTATGTTTACCCCGACTTTTGCTCAAGGTGTGACTAAGTGCAAATTATGTTTAAAATGTTTACAACATTTTTTGCAACTCTTCGAAGAACTTTGACAATTTAGCATCCAACATTTTTTGTTGGAACAAAATTTGATTGGTGTATTAAAAATGTTTTCAAAGTAATTATTTTAATTAAAAAATAATTTGTACGCAGAGTTTTTCTGGCATTTTTTGTGAGATGATTTCCAAGTCTTGTCTGAGCTGTGAAGATCATCTTAAATTTTGTGCTGTTATGTCACTTTAAGGCCAAATGTTGCCTTGGTTACTGCGTTTGTTGTTTGGCTGTCTGTTGCGTCAAAGCCGAATCCACTTCAAAGCGTTGACACTTCTGACATGCAACAACTGACAGTCGCTTATGCTGCCCTGCCTCATCCCTTAATGCTGCAAATACTTTGACTGTTGTTGCATTGTCTGACTTCTATTTTTAAAGTTGTTCAGCGCTTTATTGAGGAAAGATTTACTGCACCTTCACTTCATATCCGTGGCAAGTACCTTTGAGTGGATTTTTTTTTTATTTTTTTATTTATTCTTCTATTATAAAAGCACATAATATTGAAGGGGGGGGGTCGCAGTTCTCGGCCGCTCGGCACGTGACTGGTTGCTCGGGGCTAAGGCGAGGCCTGGCCAAAAATGTGTGTGCAATAAGCCAGAAATTGCATAAAAATCAAGTCATCGTAGCACCGAAGCTGCAGTGCAGTCAATATATACATACATATATATATATATATATATTTTTTTTTTTTTCGGGCTACGTTTAAAATGCTGTTGATGTTGGCAGAAAGGCTTTACACAATTTTCAAGTTGTTTGGGTGAGCGCACTTAGTTTTTGAGGCCGGGGCACGTGCCACACTGTCAAGTCGGGCATGTTTTGAGCTTGCAGCTATTTTCCTTGGAATATGGGTTGCATTTGGCTTTTTTGATGAGCACAAAACGATTTCTTGACATTGTTAGCCTGCCTCAACTACTGTTGTTGCATTCACTTTTCGTAGCTGATTTCATTTCGAGTTCATTTTGCCAGGCACAAATCGTTTTACAGAAGGGATAAAACTACGCTCATAAATCGAGGAAAATATCTTAAATTTTGGCCTATCTTTGGCTTAGTCTAGTTTAGTCCTTGGCTATCAGCGTCTCCTGTTGCCAAGATAAGCCAAAAGCCGCTCACAACCAACTCGAGGCGATGGCGACAGAGAACAATAAAGATGCATGCACAAATGTCGCTTAAAGATAAAAGGGGGGCGGGTGCGGGTTGAGCAGCAAAACCGAGGCACGTTGGGCGATAAAAAAAATGTCTGAACATAAAAACAAAAAAAATGGCAACGATAAAATGCGACAAACAAACAAACAAACAAATCTTCAATGCAATGGCAAAAAAATCACTGTGAGTTATCCTTGAGGGGTTAACCCACTAGTCTTCCGCAAACATTCTACGAGTGAGTGATAGACAGAGAGAGAGAGAGAGAGAGAAGGAGATAGAGATAGAGAGAGACAGACAGAGAGATATATAGAGAAATAGTGTAGCAGGCAGCAGCCAGGGGGAGGGTGGCTGTGCGACAATCAGACATATGACAAATGTCTTTATCTCTTGTCTGCACAGAGAACTGTGAACAGAGAACTGAGAACTGAGCACTGCAATTGCCATTCTGAGCAGTTCAAAGCCGTTGCGCCTTGGCTTAAAGTGGATTTTCAGTTTGAAATGCTCTGAATTGTTTTCAAGTAAGTTCTGATAATGTGCATTGAGCATTGGATGGCCGTGTCCACTTGGAGAATAAAAAATATATATGGGAAATTTGTCAAGCTGCCATTGTTTAGATAATTGAATTTGAAAAAATATATTCAATATATATATATATAAAAAAAAGTATGCCATTTACTACTTAAACGACTAATATTAAATAGAGTCAATAAATTTGAGTTGTAAACTGCTGCTGCGATTGGCTTTAATAATAAACATTTTTTTCTTTGTAATTCAGCTGTCCAGTTTGAGAACAAAAAATATATATGGGAAATATATAAGAAATGCTATTTACTTCTTAAACGATTAATATTAAATAAAGTCAGTAAATTAGAGTTATCGACTGCTGCTGCAATTCGCTTAAATTATCAACATTTTTTTCTTTGCAATTTAGCTGTTCAGTTGGAGAACATAAAATATCTATGGGAAATTCGAAAAAATCTATAAAACGTATGATATTTCTTCTTTAACGACTTATATTAAATAAACTCAATAAATTTGAGTTGTGAACTGCTGCTGCGATTGGCTTTAATTATCAACATTTTTGGTTTGCAATTTAGCTGTCCAGTTGGACAGAAATATATATGGGAAATTTGTCAAGCTACCATTGTTTAAATAATTTAAGTAGAAAAATCTATTCAATATATATATATAAAAAAATGCTATATACTTCTTAAACGATTAATATTAAATAAAGTCAGTAAATTAGAGTTGTCGACTGCTGCTGCGATTGGCTTAAATTGTCAAAAAAATTTTCTTTGCAATTCAGCTGTCCAGTTGGAGAGAAATATATATAGGAAGTTTGTCAAGATAATTGAATTTAAAAAAATATATCCAATATATATATATAAAAAAAAGTATGCCATTTACTTCTTAAACGACTAATATTAAATAAAATCAATAAATTTGAGTTGTGAACTGCTGCTGCGATTGGCTTTAATTATCAACATTTCATTTTTCACTTTCATCAAGTGAATTTTCTACCCGTTTCTTCGCGTCAGTTGCAGTAATCTTGAGCTAAAAGTTTTAAATTGTTCAACATTTAACGAAAAAAAATACTTATTTTATTTGTAATATTTTTCTATAGTTATTTCGTATTCGTATTTTTGTTGTAAGTTGAGTTTCTTTTCATGTTAAAAACTTGTCAACTTGTTTCGGTTCAGTAGCAGAAAAATAGCTCAAAAATCACAATTTTTTACTTGGACTCCTTTCAATTTGTTTGCTGTCCACAATTTACTTTATTTAAACTCATTTCGTACTTTGCCGACTTTTCGACGTTTTTCCTGGTGCCACTTTTCGCACTTATGTCTGCCACTCTGTGTTTTCCATTTTTTTTATTTTATTTAGTTTTTATTATAGCGGATGTTGCTGTTTCTATCGTTGCCACGCAATGTAGCCACAAATTAGGCAAACTTCTTGCCACACTATTGGTGGCGCAACTTTATTAACAGCTTGGCAGGCGGCCAGCCAGAATATTCGCTCCTTGAACTGTGCAAAATGCGATAGAAATAGTAGGAAAATGACTTTAAATGTTGCCTGCAAGCGAATATTAATAGAGCTGGTAACAGGGAGTCGGGGAGGGGGGGACGAGTAGACCAAAATTGACCCCATGCCGGGGCAGACATGTGCAATAATTACCAGAGATTTTCACACTCACTTGAGTTGCCATCGATGCGCACACAAACACACAGAAATTTGCATATATGTATAGATGAATAACGGTTGAGTGTTGCGGCTTAATACCAACAGTGTCACTCACAATTAGCCGCATGGCTATAAATAACAATAGCAAAGTGCTGCCAGGGCCAAATGCTGCCAGGACGAGGAGGATGAGGGGGAGGAGGAGCAGCGCAGAGCAGAGCAGAGCATCTGCTCTCTGTCAATAAGTGCGACTGACTTAGGCTAAAGCGGGTTTGACAGCGTGTGACAATGCACACAAACACTTGAAACACACTCACACACACACACACACACCCACATACACTCACGCTCTCTTTATCTTTCTCTGTCTCCTTCCTTCTCACTCATGTCATGCTGAGAGCGCCAGAGGGGGACAGCAAATGCATCCGCTTAGCATATTTGTGCCCTGTAAAAAATATATGTACAAAGTCGCCTGTAAATCACTGCAAGTTTGGCTTAAATTGGTACGAGACAAAAGAGCAAGAAAAATATATTAGCAAAAGAAAAAAATTAAATTTAAAATAGAGAATAATATTATAATATGTAGAAGCTGTAAAAATTTATAATCTGTAGAAGCTGTAAAAAATTGAAAATACCAAAATGTCTATAAAAACTGTTGAAACTTCGCAGGATTCATAGAAATATTTTTAAAAATTCTATTTTGAGCTAAATAAGTTTTGGAAGCAAATAAAAAAAATGCATTTAGGAAATAAATATATTTTCTTATAAAAAAAAATAAATCTAGAAAACCCCAAAAATAAGCAGCTGCAGTTTGTGCTGTATAATTATATACGTATATATATATATATATTTTTTATTTTTTTTATATGTATATACTCAGTATTTGGTAGTCGACTACTAACTTGGCTAGTTAGAAATTTTTTGTTGTTGTTGGACACTGTGCTGACAGGACAGACACACTTGGACACAGGGCTTGGAGTGTCCTTCAGTCTATTTGGATACTTTGCATTTTCTGCGTTTTGCTTTTTCAATGGTTGTTCTTGCTTCAACTGTGGCTGTTGTTGTTGTTGTTGTTGTTGCTGCTGTTTCCTTCCTTGCTAAATGTGCTCTATTTTTATGCGAGGCTACAAACACACACACACTCAACACACACACACACACACACTCACAGACAATGCCACTTTTGCTAATGAAATGCAAACGCTGCTGCTGTGAAATCCTGTACTGAAAATAGCTACAGTTCATAACAGCAGCAAAGAAAAAAAAAAAAAATAACAAAAAAAAACAATGCCAACAAGGACTATGGATATAACTGCCATATTAATATTAATGCGTTGTGTTAGCTGCTGGCTAATGAATGCTGACCAGGATTTAGTTAGCATCTACTAAAATGGCCAAGAGCAGACAAACCTTAAGCTCAAGTATTTAATCTGTAAACCCGCATTTTATTTTATTTTTTTGCGAGTTTAAAGCGCTTTAAATTTTTCTATTTGCTTATTAGATTCATTTGTCCATTCGGGACGAGTCCTTTTCCAAGTGTCGCCTTTGCCTGATTGCTTAAATTAAAGAATAAAGAAAGAAAACGCGGCATGGCAACGGGCCAGAGCGGTGCAAAAGCGTTTACAAACTTTTCGAGACCAGTTAGCATTGCTTTAATTGCACAGCAAGTTCGTGCAACATTGACACGCCGCATCTCCGCCCTCCCTCTCCAGGCCGGACGCAACTTTCAATGAAGGCAAATAAAAAGGGGGGCGCTGGCGTTGAAAGGTGAATTGTTGGTCAAAACTTTTCTGCCGTTTTCATAAACTTTCAATTTGATTTGCAAATTGAAATATGTTGTCATTGGAAACTGAATAACGCCCAAAATATATTCCCCTGGCGAACGCTTATGCATCGTTTAATTAACATTTTCGGCTGCTCTACACTGCAAAAGTGTTTGTAGGTTTTCAATTTTAAATGTATTCCAAAATTTTAACTGAAATTATTTGAAAGTGTCAACAATTTAGCGACGAAACAAAAGTTATTTTTCTTTTATTTTTTGGTTTAGTAAAATACATTTGAAAACATATTCAATGAATTCTTCATTAATATTCTGGAAAAACACTTAGAATTTATGCATCAAATATAAATGTATAATTTGGTACGATTTTGAACAGAAATCTATCAAAAAACTTGTCATGAAAACTTTTGGAAAATTCAAAAAAATTACATTCGTTTTTCTGCAAGCTTTTTAATTTTTTTCATGGAGTATTTGTTGTTTTGTTTTTTCTTATTTGCAATACAAATTAATAATATTTCATTTTTCGTTTTTCATTCATTTTTTTGCTAGATTTTAATTTTTTTTAGATAGTATTTGTTTTTCTATTTTTCTTATTTTCAATACAAATTAATAATATTTCTTTACTCGTTTTTCATTTATTTTTAATTTTTTTAAGGGAGTATTTGTTGTTATCCTTTTCTTATTTTTATAAAAATTATTAATAAATCACGAACAACAAATATTTGAATTTCTTTTAAAAAAATATCCATTTAAATAAGCTTCTAAATAGATTAAAATTAAACTTATTGAATCTGTCAACAAAAGTTTTTACTTAAAGCCATCCAAATTTGTATCTGTCTTCTGTGCTGTGTGTGAATATGCTGGGTGTGTGCACATACAATTGAGTTTTCATTGCGAAAATATCTGCACAAACAAGCGCGTAATTGAGTCTGGCTGCTCATCCCCCCCACCAGTTGTTTTCCCCCCTTCGTGGAGTTAAATGTGCTGCACTGCAAATCAAACAGCATAAAATGCAAGGACCCAAATACAAATTAAGCGACAGTCCTGTCAAAAATTGAAAAGGTGTTGTTTGCACATACAGCAAAAACTAAAAAAAAAAAAAAAATTGAAATAGCTTAACGAGCCAACAATTTATTGAAGCCGATTGCCTGAATACCCTTAAATTCGTTGGATTTACACGTTTCCCAAATTTAACAATTAATATTAAAATCTATTTATTTATTCATTATTTCATTCATTCAATTATTTGATTAAAAGTGTTTCCTATAAATGATAGTCCTGCAATTTTCGACAATGTATTTTTTTAATTGATTATCAAAAATAAAAAATGAATAATAATAATCAACATTTTTCGATAACAAATCTTCTTTTCTAAAGTTTTATTTTATGCCCTCATCTGAAAATAAATTGAAATATAATTAATTATACACTTGAGAGTTACAAAATAAATGTTAGAGTGATTATTATCCTTTGCCTGAGTAGACAAAGAGTAGTTATAACTGCAGTGGCAGCTATATACAATTGTACTACGTGTCCGTGCCCCTTCTTCCACAAGCCTGTCCTCTTCCAGCATATTGCACTGTCAATAGACATCAAAAATGAAAATTGTAATGCGAACATTTCAGCAGACGGCAGACGATGATGACGACGGGACAGAACCAATGTCATCGTCATTCTGTCATCCAGTGTGAATACACGGGAATTGAGAGTCGCTTGCCCCAAACCGTTTGTTGTTTTTATGCTGCTGCTGCTGCTGCTGCTGCTGCACTCGGGACACCGACCTATCCACCTGTCCATCTGTCCATCTGTCCACCTGTCCGCATCCCCAATTTCCGCAGTTCTTCACTGGCAGTTGCCTTTATTGACAGCAGCAAATTCATTAATGTCAGGCCAAACAGACTGCGAACAGGTATTGGGCGATGTGGCAGTTTGCTGTTCCTGCAGCTGCAGCTGCTCCTCTTCGTCCTCCTCCTCCTCCCCCTGCAACGCTAACCAAAAGTAATAATGCAAGCTTATTCGTGGACGCGAAAATTGGCGCACCATTGTTAAACGTTTTGAGAGCGGGTGTATTGGTTTTTGGAAGGTGCGGAGGAGGGTCGGGGGGTGCCATGAGTTATTGGCGAGCGGGGCAAGGACAATGGCCGTAATGAAGTGACAGCTTTATTGACAAATAAATTCTGTTTACCAACACTCAACGAAGCGTCGAATAGCAAACAAACAGCACAGAAAACGCGTCAATAAAACAAGTTACGAAAATGGAATGCAGCAGCGAAAAAAGGAAAGCAACAAATAATGGCAACAAATAGTGGAAGATGTACTGTACAGTATTGGCCCCGGGGCCAATTGTGCAATTCACTTTGATCTTTTGGCAATAAAATAAATTGCGTAAATATAACAAATGTCGAGTTAAGCAGACAAAACTGAAACGTGAATTGCCAAACTGGGCAGCAAACTTCATTTCAAATTCAAATCAGACAACGAGATGGCCAGACAAACTACAAATTGAGTTGGAATGTTGTGCGTGAGTGTGTGCAAGTGTGTGTGTGTGTAGTATAATAAATTATGCAACAAATGTGCAGATTAAACACAAAATACCAAAGCACTTAAAATGCTCGAATAATCAATGAGACAAGAGCACACACTGAGCAGGACGGATGTGTTTATAAAGAGAGAGAAATAGATAGAGATATAGAGAGGGAGATAAAGTTGCAAATAATGGATTCCTTACCTAACCTGAAATGTTTCAGTTGTCATTAGCAAACGTCTTGTGTCATCGGTAGAGACAATTATAATTGTTTAAATATTGAAATACAATCAAATGAGTAGCTCTGACAGCAACACCAGGATCAATGGAACACAGGTGTATATTTCTCAATATATATATATTGCATAATCAATTGAAATTGTATGCAAACACACACACACACACCAACACACACACGAGAGCAGCAAAAGTTAATTAATGTATAAGAAGCAGAGAAAGCTGATAATTAATATGATTGTTGTATAAATATTTGCATTTGATATATATGCAGCAAATGTAGAAAAAATAAATGGAAAGCCATTGTCAGTGAATAAACAAATAAATGAATAGAAATTTTAGGTAAACAACAAAGCAATGAATATAAATTCAATTTCTTCGTATTTATTATTGACTCAACAAAATACAAGTAAACTTGAAGAGAAATTTAAACATTTTCAAATATATATATTGTTTACTCAGATTAAAAACTGTTCTGTAAACAATAAGTGGAAATAAATCTGCATAAATCTGTCCGAAAAATACTTATTTAAGAATGATTTTTGATTGATAACCGATTAAATTATAGAAGAGCAACGAGTGTGACTAAAGTTAATTACAAAACTGCATATTAATTTAAAGATTTAAACTGTTATTATTTAAACTAATTTTATTAGTAATTAAATCATTGCGACTAAAGTTAATTACAAAACTTACTTAATTTACAGATTTTAATATTTAAACTAATATTATTAGTAATTAATCATTGTGATTAAATTAATTACAAAACTGCATATTAATTAACAGATTTAAATATTTAAACTAATTTTATTAGTAATTAAATCATTGCGACTAAAGTTAATTACAAAACTTACTTAATTTACAGATTTAAATATTTAAACTAATATTATTAGTAATTAAATCATTGCGACTAAAGTTAATTACAAAACTTACTTAATTTACTGATTTAAATATTTAAACTAATATTATTAGTAATTAAATAAATAAGTTTGCAATTGAAACTGTAAAACTTTCATAAACATTTTGTGAATGATTTGGCAATTTTTGAAATTAATTTATATTAGTTTTTGTATTAGTTAACGTGACAACGAATTATTTTAGTTTGTGGAAGGACATCAATATATTTACTGAAATTGTTATGCGATAAGCTCAGACAGCTCAACTGTTGAGTAAGTATTCCATCATTTATTTAAGAGCAAATTTCAAAAGCTTTTCTATGGCAATGTTTAATTGTTTAATTGTCAACTGACATGTACGATAATTGGTCAAATATCAATTATTCACATTATTCGGAAAATGTTGTGCGGTGAATGGGAAAATACATTCGATGCAATTTGTGAATTTGTGAATTGGGAATTGTTTGGCAAATGTTTTGACAATTCTTATTCATGTTTTCGTTTTCGCTCGGATGCCAAAGTAATTATCAACAATCAACACAAATGCCATTCAACAATTCGTTATGCAAACAAACTAAAAAATAGCTATATATGTGCTATATATATTGATATTTTCACACTGAAACTTCGCGCCAATAAGTATGCTATAGAAAATGCAACAACTCATTAAACTGCCGCATCGTACAAGAAGTGGAACGGGATGAGGGGGCACAGTTTTCACTTGTTCCTCAAGTGTTTTGGGGCCGATTGAAAGCGAATCGCAGCCGCAATAGCCGCAGAGCCAACATCATTTATTTAAGAATACATGGAGTACTTAAGGGAGGGGTGCGCGCCAAAAGGAAGAGGAATTTTCATAGCCGTATTTGTATAGAGACAGCGACGTGCTTAATATGCATGCCCCGTTCTCTGGTCAATCGTTGCAGAACCTGAAGCGAATGGCAAGTCCTGAAACAGGACTCGTTAGGCAGTGCTGCAAGTATAGGAGAATAGAAAGAGGACACTTTGAATGGATTTTGGCATAGGCACAACTGTTTAGGCCAAAAGCAGAGAGTGGAGCATGTCAGACTTTAGAATTATTAAATTAAGAACAAATATAAAATTGTTCAATTTACTACACATTTATATAATGTATAAATGAAAGAAAAAATAATTTTAAAATACTATATATAATACAAAAAAATACTATATATATTCTATATATTTATATCAATTTGTCGCTTGTGTCGTGCTTGGGCTCAACTCATATGCCCCATTGAGCATGCCCCATGCCCCATGCCGAGTCTATTAAGCATATCCTGAGCACGTAATCCGTGTTTTCACGTTCTCTCGTGATTCTGTGATTGACCCAAAAATGCGCTGATTCGTTTTGATTTTTACCTTCTTCTCTTTCACTCGACAAATCAACTAGTACACACAAAACCAGAGCAACGTGGTTCCTATAATTCACTGGCTCTGCACAAATTGAAAAAACAAAAATATGCCACAAATCCATTGAAATTCTTGTGGAGTGTTGCAACACAAAGAAAATTTATATACATATATATATAAACAAACCAAAAATCGACCAAGCATAAAAAAAATAATATTTGCAAATTGCTTTAAATCAGAAGCTTTGAATTCTGGCAAAGACCACAAAACTTGTTTATAAATTGCAGTTTTGTAGGCTGTTTTCAATTTGGCCATCAATCGAAGCCAAGAGCAGCAGCTGTGCCACATCAATCGGTACTCGTTAACACCTGTCAGTGCAACACCAGCTAAGCGTTGCACTTACAATGCAAGCAGCATCCGCATTCCATCTGCCCCATCTCCCCCCGGGGTCTTCACTTTGCGCTACGCTTGACAAAATAAATTAGCTTGTTGCCTTTTTGTTGGCATTTCGGGTTTTACGGTGGCTTTTTGTGATTTTGTTGCTTGCGGCGCTGCGCTGCGGCAACTTCAATCTTAATTAGCTGACGCAGTTTGCAGTTGGCCACAGTGGGGCAAAATAGGTCGCCATATTCCCCATATATGTATGTTTATATATATATATATATATATACATGCATTCTGGGCAAAATGTTGCCGCTTGTCAGTTAGCTGCCGCAAAAGTGTCATGTTTGCCTAATGAGCTGCCAGCAAACAAACACTCGCACACACACACACACAACCACTTTTACACACCTTTGCAGAGTTAAAAGCAAAGTTGCATTTCGTATTTAAAACCATTTTGGGAGCCAACTTAATTAAGACGGAAACCGGCAAGAAGTTGTACTAATCGAGGGGGCTCGACACGAACAGCTCATGCTGCAAACTCTTGAGAATTCTTAATTATTATTACATTATTCCAAAAAAAATAAAATAAAAGAAAACACTGAAATTCGCTGAATATTACTTAAGAAAAGCGAATTATTTAAAGCTTTCGCTAAACTGGCAGCTTTTTTGTCAACTTTTAAAAGAACTGAAAAATGGAAGCTAGATAATGAAAAAAAGATTTTTAATATTTAGTTTTAAATAGAATTGATATAAATAGTATTGTAGTAAATTTAGATAATTTTTGAATAAGCCCAACATTTTTAGTGATTATTTGAAAAGTGTTTTTATTATTACTTAATAATGCACTCAAAGGCATTTGGCATTTGGCTTTGGTTTAGTTAAGTGTTGATTTAAATAAACTTAAGCAAGTTTTTATAGGCTATTTTTTTTATATTTATTTATTTTTATTTATTTATTTTTTGGCAACATAAATTTAACAATTTAGCGCTTAGTTTGCTAATTTTGGAGCAGCTTTTAGCCTTTTGAGCAACTCTTTGTTTGGATTCCGACCACTTGCGGGCAAGTTGTGTTTTAATAAAGTTGACTGTCAAACTTGCTGACAAGCAACAAGAGGGTGGCGGGGGGTATGGTAAGACAGAGGTGCACAAAAAAAACACTGAAAACCCCCCCTCCATTTCATTGTCCACATTCGGACACGTTTTCGGTCCAAGGCTCATCGTCCTATTGTTTTCCAATTTTTTCGCATTTTCTTTGAGCTTATTGTTTTTGGATTTTAAGTTGTTGTTTTTGTTTTTTTTTTCGGGTTTTTTTTTTGTGTCGGAGCCGGAAGTTGTATTTGCAGCCTTGGCCTAAACGTTGAATTGTTAATAATAGTTTCATTGAGACATTTTCTTATTTGGTCGCTTGACGTGATGTGTTTGCTAGAAATGTTGCATGTATGCGATGTTGCCTGATGCAGCCTTGCCCCAGTTACTGGCAACGTAACAAAACACGTTGTTTCGTGTTTTTCCTCAGCTCCATAATGAAGTGAATGTGAAATGTTCATAACTTATTCAGTTGCATGCAATTTGAATGCCATAAATTACAAAACAATGCTTCAAAGTCACAGGCGCTCCTGAGCACTCCCCATCAGTCTCTCCAATGCATAATTAATATGCGCCCAAGCTGCCAACAACACAAGACTCAATTCATTTGCTAACGTTGCTCCACCCCCCCTTCCCCTTACAGATCCTCATCCATTTTGCCAAGTCACTCAACAGCTGTGCCAGCCCCAAAAAGTGTGCTATGCAAAAAGTCATCGCTCATTTGTTATTTAATCTTCGTCCAGCTCGTTTGCGACAAAGCATCCACTTCCAAAAATTTGCCATAAAAAACAACCCCCCCCCCCCCCCCCTCCCACCCCGCACCGCTGTGCAAAGTGTTAATGAGTTTTAATTATTAAAATTTTTAGAATTTTGTTGCTAATTTTGTTGCATTTTGAAATTGTCAAGTTTTGCCTGGCCATGCCCAAAACACACACTTTACGCCCACCTTGGAAAATTTTTTTTATGTGTTTTTGTTTACTTCGTGTTTTTTTTTTTTTTGCATTTGTTTTATCTTGTTACATAATTTTTGTTGGCCAAATTGTCAGCAACAACAAGCAAAAAGTTAAAGTTACTGTTGCTGCTGGCAACCAACTATTTGGTTGCCAGTGTGTGTGTGTGTTTGTGTGTGTGTGTGTGTGTGTGTGTGTGGGTGTTGCAAATAATTTGCAATCAAAAGTTGCAGCCAGCAAAATTTCTCATTTTGAACAAAGGGGCGCGGCAATGTCTCGTGACTGTTGTGCCACTAGCTGTCTCCCTCTCTCTCTCGCCCTCTCTCTCACTCTTTCCCCCTCTCTTGCTGCTGTGGTAAAGTCTGGATTTTTGGCTAGTTTGTGAAATAAGCATATCGAGTCAAAAGTTAGTTGAAAGTATTTTTTTTTAATTTATATGTGATCCTAACTGTGTGTATATGGGTGTGTGTGCGTGTGTGTATGTGTGTGTGTGTGGGAATAAGCTGTCAGTTGTTTGCTTAGCAATTAAAATATTTACTTTAGCTGTTGCTCCGGCAGCTGTTATTGTTATTGTTGTTGTTGCTGTTGCTGTTGCTGTTGTTGCTGTTGTCCTTGTTGTTGCCGTTGGTGTTGCAGTTAGGCGGCTTATTAAGCGTTTCAAAAGGTGTTTGCCAAGTCTTTAATCAAATGAAAGCAAGCGACAAGAAATGCGCTAATTACCTGTACAATTCTGTTATTGTTGTTGCTGCCGCTGCTGCTGCTGATGTTGCTGTTGTTGTGGTTGTTGATGCTGTCCGGACTGCAGCACAGATAACAACCAAACAAGCAGCCAGGATCAAGGAGCAAAGCAAAAGCGAATCACGAACAATGGCAACAAATTGCAAAAAAAAAAAGAAGCGAAGCAAAAAAAACTGGTTAAAATAAAAAGCGCTAAGACAAACAGCAAAAAAACAACAACAGCAACAACAACAATGACAACAGCTACAAAAGGACGTTGCCAACCAACAAAATACGGCAAGGACAACGACGGGGTTTAATTGAGCGCTGCCCGCGAAAATATGCTGAACTTTTTCGGGGGCGTGGCAGATTGCGGCAGGTCGCGGCACGTGAGCCAAAGCATGTCAAAAAAAAAAAACAAAAGCATTGTAGTCAAAGGTAGCAGAAAGAAAGACGCAAAATGCAAAGAACAAAACGTTTCATTGAAGCCACAAGAAGTTGGCCAACATTATGGCAAACGCTGCACCTTTTTTATTGTTGCTGCAATACACACAAATTGCTGCTGTTGCTGTTGCTGCTGCTGTTGTTGTTGTTGTTGCCAATTGTCTGTGCTGTTGCTTCAGTGGCTGCCACAGCATCCTGGGCCACATTCTCACAATGGCCGACGTCATTTTGTATGCAAAATGCGGCAAAACAGTTGCAACACGGACAATTGCAAATGCAACACGAGGCAGCCGCATTTGTTCAGACTAGAAATGAGTGTTAGCCTTTCTTCTACTGATGAGTTTTGTCTTCAGTTTATGAGTTTTGCTGTACAGAAAAACACTTTTCTTTAAAAGTTATAAATTTTAATAATTGTTTGTGGAAAAAAGCCCAAATTAACTCAAGTATAAAATTAGCAGTGCCCGTTTATTGATATACCCAATTTATTATATTCAATTGTAATAAAAATAGTATTATTATACTTACTTAAATTAATAAACATAGCAATCAAAATTTAATTTTATTTTTAAAACAAATGTACTTTAAGTAAGAGCTAAAAATAATTACGTATTTTTAGCTGTTGCTTCGACTACTTTTTTAGAATAAAATCTTCAAACGGACATAAATTTAATTTATAAACAAATAATTGTGCATAATTCCTGGTATTTTTAATTTGTGTTAAATTTTCTCCATAATTTCTTGATTACAAAGAATTGTTTTTTTTTTTTTATTATTGTCGTTTATCGTTTTGCTGTCAAACACATTTCTTTTGTTCCAGCAGCAATAAGCGATTCCCAGAAGCAAAGTTTATTTCTCAACTTTAACCCCTGCAGAGGGGTGGATGGGGGGGTCTTCTTTTCATTGCTTAAGGATTCGCCAGCTTGTTAGTCTGAAGATAGAAAAAAAATGAAAACAGCATGGCAATTCACAAACAAAATAAACAAGCAACTTACATAATAACAAGAATGGCTGCAGCAAATGGCAACATCAACAAATGGCAACTGCAGCAACAACTGTGTTTTGCTAACGGCATTTAGTTGGCTTGACGCTTGACTTAATTGGCATCAGGTTGGCAAGTTCTTAGTACATTGTTAGCCAAGATTCTTAAAAAAGAATTATTTACTTGCCGACTATTGTTATGCAGTTTATAGTACAAATAGCCTTGTGGCACCAACTGTGATGGACTGTGAAATTTGTTAGAGAAGTTGATCTATGGCCAACAACAAAACCAGTTGGCCGATAATGGAAAACCGTTTATTTATGCAAATAATTGCTTGCTGACAATTACTTTTTATATACATAAAAAATGTATTTAAATTATTTCATAGCGTTTACAAATATTAAAGACAAAGCAAAACTAATTAAAAAAATATATTGCTCCGATTTGAAATTAAATTAGATTCTAATTTGTTGATGTGCGTTAGTTTATTGATATATTTCAACTGTCACTTAAAGTGCCACATAAATACATAAAAAATTAATTTAATTGCCAACTGTGCGTTGCACAAACACTTTGTGCAAATGCCGACGAAGCGATGAATGTCAACAGCAAAAGTTGTTTCAATGTTATATTATTGATGTTGGCGTTGACACGCATCAACTGCAATGGCAACAAAAAAAAAACAACAACAACAATTGCAACAATTTAAATATTTACAAATGCTGGTAGCTGCGATTTATGGCCCGCTCTATTCAAACATATTTTTTAAAATTGAATTTTTTCTATTTCTGCCACTCGATTTTTGTGTGTGTGTTTGCTTGGCAATTTAACGCCTTTTAGACGGTGTTGCACATTCCGAGACCTACCTCAGCCAAGGCACGCCCACAAGCCACAGTGCAACTCAGCGATTATGATCGTCTTATAAACTGTTTATTTAGGTGTGTGTGTGTGTGAGTGAGTGTGTGCGTTTGTCACGCTTAATTATTGTAAGTCAACTCTTGACTGCTGAGTGATTTACAATTGACCAAAAGACAAGACAAGGCCAACGACAAACTGCTTGAACATTTAATTTTTCGACCGGAAAGTGTTTACAGTTGTCGTTTCAAAACCAGAATTTCAATTGCAAACCTTACTGAGAATATAACAAAAAATATTGTAGTTGCTTAGCAACTATTCAGATAAATATAATTTATTATTTATTGAAAGATATTTTTGGGAATATATGTATTTATTTTATTGATTGCGATTAATGTGCAGATTGCAAGCCGGAAAAAAAAACATTCTTATGGAATAACTATGCAATTTATTTTGTATATTTTATTTTATATTTTATTATTGTAATAAGTTTAAAAGTAACTCTCAAATAAGAGCCAGCTCTGCAAACAATGCGTTTTAATTAGCAAACTACCACTGTAGAATAAATGCAAGAAATTTATTGCACTGCGTAAGATATTAATAATGGCAACAAAATGAAGTTCTGCATAATTATAAACAACAAATGCGAAATACGAGCGGAATATAAACGGTTTGCCAAGCACATTGCGGCAAAACGCAAGCAAATAGGGATGCACACAGAGAGAGAGAGAGAGGGGGAGAGAGAGAGAGGGAGAGATGCAAAGATAGGTGAAGAGTTGCAGCTGCAAGTTTAACTTCTTGGCAACAATAACAGCAGTTGCACAACCACAGAGACAAACACAAAGTGTTGCCACGAAGTCATTGGCAAGCGCATGCAGCCAAGTTGCAAGGTTGATCAGCAGCAGCAACAACAACAACAACAACCACAACTTCTCCCAGTTATTGCAACTCTATGACATTCACAGTATTTAAATAGAATTTGGCTAGCAAAGTTTGGTGTGCAGTGGCCGCAACACCCACAAACACACACACAGACACACACACACACACAACCTGAACAACAATTTGAAGTTGCGAGCTGCATATAAATGGCAAAATGGGTGCTGGGAGAATTGCTGGGAAACTAACTCTGGTTATGTTTGCCAAAATGTTGAATGTGTATCTGCAGTGGCCAAAAACATACAGCAAAACAAACAAGAACAGCATTTAGCCAACAGTCTATGGCTGATTTGGCTTGGCTAACTGGCTTTTGTGGTTGGCAACGCAACTGAACAACGAGCAGCAGACTTCCCATTTCCCCCTCGACTCCTCTCCGACTGTCTATCTGTCTGTCTGTCTGACTGTCTGCTTGTCTATTGTTGTCTGTTGTTTGCTCTTGGCATATTTGTGCACCGAGACCTGCTGTCAACTTGAGCTACAGCAACAGCAACAGCAACAGCACACAAAACAAACACATGAAACATAAAATAATTGCATTTGAATCCAATTTTGAAACAGAAATTGTAACCAAAAGTAAATTTCATTCGGGTAGCACAAAATTCATTCTAATTAGTTTGGCTCAGTGTTATCCTTAAACTTTCTGTTGGCCAATTCTTTTAAACGTTTTTTTTTTTTTACTTGGCTTGTCGTCGGGCACATCCATCCATCGCTCAGCTCATTACCCGTCCAATTAGTGGAGACCTAAAATTGTTGGAGACGCCGCCGCCGCCGTCGACCAACTTGCAACCGCGCAGACTGCGCAAAAATTAATTTTAATTGCTATTTAACTGAGCGCATCATGCAGATCCTTTTTGGGCAGCGTCAAAGGATTCATTCTTCATCTTATTGTTGCTGTTGTTGTGGTTGTTTTTTGTTGCTTTTTGCTGCCCAGCACTTGAGTGAGTTAATTAATTTGTGAATTGCGGCTGGACATTTTTAAAGTATGCCACTGCAGCAACAGCAGCTCCAAAACGACTATTAATGTGCTACATGTTGTACATGCTTAGCTATTTTTACACATACAGAGCTGCTCTCCCAGCTGAATAACAATAGGTAGATTTCACGATAGAACACGTTTTAATTTTAACACACATGCACACACACACACACACACTTACACTAACATCTGTCACTCTCTGGAGAATGTATGTCCCCAAAAGGCATCACAAAAACCGTTTGCAACTGCTTTGGTAACACATATTTTCAAGCCCGACGCAGCTATACCCCTTGCCTGAATTGGGTTTATAAATTCTAATTATAATTAATATTATACATTTTTTTTTTAGCACCAAAAATTTGTTTTTTGGATAACGCTCAATTTTATTGTATTTAGTTTTTCTAAAATGATGTCTAAATATAAATATCAAAATATTTAAATGCGTTTCGCTTTTGAAAGCTAAACACAAATAAATTATACAAATATATATTATTTATATATATAAATATAATTATATATTACAAATATATATTATATTATAGTTTTAAGCAAAATTAAAAATTTAAATTAATCCAAAGTCTTGCAACAAAATAGTCTTTTTAGCAATAACTTTGAAAATAACTCTTCTTTTATTAATGAAAATTTAATGAGTGATTTTAATTAGTGAAAATCAATAGTTAAAAAGTCTTTCAGTGAATACAACCCTTAACATTGAACAAATTTAAACTGCTTACTTTAAACCACTAATGATTTTTATAGACTTTTTCCCGTACTTTCCGTTTAGGGTATAAAATGTTAAAAATGAGCAAAATAGAATTTAACCAAAAACAGCTCACACAACTTTCGTCCCTTTGCAATCTGCTTGGCTAGGTGTTAAAAATAAAAAAAGGGACAAAAAGAACGACAAGGCTCATTAGAGCCCCATCCTTGCCGCACTCCCTCTCCCTCTCTCTCTATCGTGCACACTTTCGCTATCCCTCACTCACTCCGCTCTCTATCACATCTGGGGTTGGTGCGAGTCACGTCGTTGCCTTAATGAATTCAGCGTTTATGTCGCTTATTCCATTTGCTTTCATTATCACTTCACACACACACATATATATTTATTTATATATCTATACATATGTGTGTGTATGTGTGTGTGTGTGCGTGACATGAACTTTTGGGCTTTTGGCTGGCAGCGAATTTAAATATTTGACACATTGAAATGAAGGCCAAAAAGGTTTCTGCTTCAATTTCGTGTTCTCCCATGCGACGTGACAGACTTTAACTTAATTACGCAATCATAGGAAATTGGCTTCTCGCAAAAAAAAAAAAACTGTGCAAATCTTTACACAGATTTGTTAAAGCCATCTTTCTTCACACACAAAAAAACTCATTCAATGTGTATTTTTCTTTTGGTTTTTTTCCAGGTGCGCACATTGTTTGTCAGCGGTTTGCCCATGGACGCCAAGCCACGTGAGCTTTACTTGTTATTCAGAGCCTATGAGGTAAGTAATCCGTAGCTGGAAAAACTATCTAAGCAAATGTTACCTATGTGTCTTACAACTTGAAGGGATATTATAGAGGTTTCTAATAGAAACAAGATCAGCTCAAAGCGCTTAAGTTAAACTATAGATTTCTTTTCGGAGTTAATTGGAAAATAATAAAAAGTACTATTAAATTGCTATAAAACTCTTATAATTTCAAAAGCAAAACAATTTTTTTTATAAACCCAAAAAAATTAAGATAAATAACAATTATTTTTATAAACCAAAAAAATTAAAATATATAACAATTATTCAATTGTGTCAAAAGAGTTTATTTAAATTATGAAAAATATTGCCTAAATTATTAACAGGGCTACGAAGGATCTCTACTAAAAGTAACTAGCAAAAATGGCAAAACAGCATCGGTAAGTAATTTGCAAAAATGTTAGATATACCAAAAGGCAACCAGACTTATAAAATGTATTCCATCTTCAAACAACAGCCAGTTGGTTTTGTGACATTCCATACAAGAGCCGGTGCCGAGGCAGCCAAGCAGGATCTGCAGGTAACATATAATGGCAAATTCTCTGCTAAACTTGAATGCCTACAAACTTAATACTTATATCCATTATTTTTAACTATATACAAATATATATATATAACCGATCAACACCTAAAAATTCTTAGCAACGTCTGCAAAACGCAAAAAAAGACTTTCCCAAACTGGCAATAAAAAAACAATCTTTTCGGCGTTCTAAAACTTGAAACACTTAGTTTGTAAAGCACAAAAAAACCAAAAAAAAAACCAAAAAAAAAAAAAAATTTATATATAAAAATAAACTTGTACTCGTAATATTGCCTGGCTTACACTGAGCGTTAAGAATCGTTAGGCCCTTAACAAAAAAAAACAAGAACAAATCGTATCTCTCACAACAACAACAACTACAACAACAACAACAACTACAACTACAGCAACAAGATGTACCTTTTCACACGTGCTTGCATTTGAAAAGAACCCTCACCGCATTTACATTTAAGTCTATAATTATTGATTTGTCTATCTTATTGTTTTTGGTATTGCATCTCGCCTCCAACAAATCTACTATCTCTCTTACTCTCTACTCTCTCTCTCTCTCTCTTTCTGTCCACAACACACACACACACACTGAGACACACACCCATCACATTACACTCTGTCATCTATTTGCATAGCAACTGCAACGAGGCAATTAAGCACCAAAAAAAAAACTCCAAAAATATATATATATATACTTATATATATATATAATAAAAATAAATTATTTTAGACCACGATCTTTTGGCTGGTGCATGTTAAAGCCACCCCCCCTTTACCCTTAGGCACCAACACAAAATTTCTTGAATGACGCCCATCAATGCTCCACTCATAGGTGCTCTTCCTATGCAGTTGCTGTACTCATCTCCTGCTTTTGATTTCTGTGCATATCACAAAAGAAAAACCCACCAACACATACACACACACACACACACACATACACTATATAAGCCCCCGTCCCTAACCCGATTACCTCTTCAAAGAGCAAGGCATCGAAAGACATCACTCAAAATCGCAATTCAGAATTTTGTAAGCACCGTCCAAGCGGCAAGTTGGTTTCTCGATTCCCAATTAAGTCAGACACCCAAAATAGAAGCGAATGAAAACTCTTCTCGCCCCCCTCTCTTACTCTATCTCTCTCTCTCTCTCTCTCAATTCACAAGGATGCGACATTCAAAATTATTTTTGGCGAATTGTTGCAAGTAAAGCATTAAATAATAGATATTTTGAACATACAAAAGAAAAACTTCTGAAAAGAAATTTTTTTTCCAAATACACATTTATTATTTTGCAAAAGTAAAAAAAAAATACAAAACAACAACAAAAAAAAAATAGAAAATACAAACCGCTGTATTTTGATCTGATCATTTACAGCAGGGTGTACGCTTCGATCCCGATATGCCCCAAACAATTCGCTTGGAATTCGCCAAGAGTAACACGAAAGTGAGCAAACCCAAACCACAGCCCAATACAGCGACAACAGCCTCACATCCTGCATTGATGCACCCTCTCACTGGACGTAAGTAAAAAACAATTGAAAAAAAAAAATAAACAAAAAAAAAAAAATAAACAAAAGAAAAGAAAAGCGCAACTCAACAGCTATCTTTTTTTTCTGGTAATTTTTTTTTTTTGTTTTGGTTGAAAACTATTTTCTTGGTTTATGTACGTAGAAATTAGTTACAAAATAAATGAAAACACACAAAAATCGAGCTACCAAATCGAAGGCGTAGCAGAAAAAGCGTACGCAGTGCACTTCCTAACTATTATGACACGTATATACACACACACACACACACACACGAGAACAACAATTGAACGGTTGAATATTTGCTTCAAGTGCACAACTCTATAATATATATATATCTTTATAAACATATATATCGTATATATATTGCTATATATCAAATGTTATCTATTATCGAACGCCCGTACTAAATTTCGCTATAAATATTTACATAGGTTACAGCAATAAACTCAACTCAACAAAACTACAACAACAAGTACAACAACAACGCACTTTGATCACTGTAACACTTTGTTTGAATCACACACCAATACACAGCCAAACACGTACACACACACACACACACGCAGGCACACACAATATTCGTGAGATACTTTTCAAAAAAAGCAGTTGTGACAAATATATTGAAAAATATTCAGAAAATAAATAATAATAAAAAAATAATTAAACATTGTGATAAAAATTAAGCTGGGAAATTTCTTAATTCATTAAATTCAATAATCAATTTGAGTTGCATAAAAAAAACATTCAATTTATTATACAATATTTTCTTAGGCGATTTCCCAGCTAAAAGAATAGCAAGCAAAAACAATGAAAAACAAAACAACAGTTACAAAAAACAAAAGACTTAGGCAACAAACTCAAATTATTATTTACACAATCAGCGATTTTCATTATTTATAAACCAAAAAACTTTTGTAAACAATATATATATTTTGAAATGGAAAAGAATTGGAATAACTAGCCGCTTAGCTGACTACACGTTTCTCTCGACTTCTACTCCATTTTATCTGATAGATCTGGGCGGTCCATTCTTTCCGGGCGGACCGGAGCTATGGCATCATCCGTTAGCGTATTCGGCCGCCGCTGCCGCTGAGCTGCCCGGCGCTGCTGCCTTGCAGCATGCAACACTCGTGCATCCGGCACTGCATCCGCAGGTGCCCGTTCGCTCCTATCTCTGACTAAATACAGACAAAGTAATGGAGCAGCCTATGCATCAAGTGAGTACATCAATCAACACACAATCTGAATAACCCTTGCAGATTGCAGACAATGTGTAACCCTCTGCAAGGGTTACTTAACTACAGTATTAACTCAGTAAATGTGACCTCTATTTAGACTCAAATGACAATGCCACATCATCAGACAACTGCTACCGCTTTACATCCCAGCCAGGCGGCCATGGCGCATATGGCCGCTGCTGCTGCTGCCGCTGCCGCCGCTGGTGGTGGTGGTGGCGGTGGCGCTGCTGCTGCTGCTGCAACGCCGCAAGGCAATGCAGTTGCTGCAGCTGCTGCTGCCGCCGCTGCTGCTGCGGCCGCATCACATCATCATTTTTTATCCAGTCCCGCGCTGGCTAGCCCCGCCGGCTCCACCCACAATGGCACACAGCAACAACAACAACAGCAGCTGGCGGCAAATGCGCCCTGCTCCACACTGTTTGTGGCCAATCTGGGTCAGTTTGTGTCCGAGCACGAGCTGAAGGAAGTGTTCTCTAGGTAAATAAATTTGCTTGAACTATAAACCTAAACAAAGACACACACACACCCACGCACACACACAGAGACACACGTTACAATGTTTGAGTTGTTGAGCGAGAACAGCAGCACAGCCCATCACTAAAAACCACTGAACCACCTAACCACCCAACCACAACTGCACTCCACAAAAAAAAAAAAAAAAAAAGAATTTGTTTCTTGAAAATTTCAACTACTTGCAATGACTAATCAACATATATATTTTTTTTTTGTGTTCTCTCTTTGGTTTGTCGTTCACTTGTATTATACATGAATAATGTTAATCCGATAACCGACTACTACTTTATACTATATACCCACATATATCGTATATAAAAAAAACAAAAAACTATGTTATCAAATATGCACAGTATGCCTGGCTTTTGTCGCCTACGAATGCACACAAAAGGTACGCACAATATCACAAATTGTTTGTCTTCAACTTTGTCTTCAACTCTGACTTCTTCAACACCAACTTTAACTTCCTACACAACAACTGTCAACAACAAACAACAACAACAACAACAAACAGCAATAGCAGCTACAAACTGCACCACTACCAACAGCAACAGCAACTGCAACAGCAACACCATCAACAACAACAACAACAACAACATCAGCACTGGCCAGCAACAACATCCTGTCGCTTTTATTGAGTTCAATGATGCTCCGAGCGCTGCTCAAGCAATGCAACAGCTGCAGGGCAAGTATTTGCTCAGCTCGGATCGCGGTTCCATACGCATCGAGTATGCCAAAACGAAGATGCTGAATGAGGTAACACTGCCATTGCACATCAATGGCAGCAAGGCAGCAGCAACAGCAGCAGCAGCAACAGCAGCAGCAGCAACAGCGAATCATCAACTTTATATATTTAATGGCGGCTTGGAGCATTTGGGGCATGTTGCAAACACAAATATGCTCGTCACTGCACCAACAATCAGCACCACAGCACCAACAAATGCACCAGCACTACAGCAACAGCAGCAACTACAACAACAACAACAACAGCAGCAACAGCAACATCAGCAACAACAGCATCAACAACAACAACAATTTCAACTACAGCAACTACAGGCAACAGCAGGCTGCACCAACACCGGCACCACTAGCGTTGTTGTTAACTCACTTCAGCACCACCAACTTCATCCAAATCAGCACCACCAAAATCATCTCTTTAGAGACGTATGTATATAATAAAAAAGATAAAAAAAAAACAAGAAACACATAAACAAAGTAAAAGTAAAATGATAATTAAAAGTATTTTTTTGATTAAAATTAAAAGTAGTTCGTAGTTAATCTTCTCTCTCTCTCACTCACTCACTCACTCACTGACTCGCTTTGCAACTATCTCTCTCACACACACAACTATCGCTCAGCAATTTCTTATCTCTAAATATTAAATGAGTTGACTAACCCTAAAAAAAAAGGGTTTTCACTCATAATTCACAGACGCCTTTGGAGCAGGCAAAAAAAAAAGCATTTAACATAAATCAATTTTATGCACGCCTTGTGCACATATGAGGAGCCCCAAACAGCTAACCATTAACTATTTATGAAATGGCAAATTGTTATTGTTTAGCTCGGCTCGTTTGCATGGCAGCAGCACCAACAACAGCAACAACAGCAACAACAGCAACAACAGCAAAAATTGAGACGAGGCAGGCATTTAAATACAAATTATAACAAACAAATGTTGCCACTCCACTCCACAGCCAACCATCTCCAAAGCATACGAAACCCATAAAACCCCACAGCAATTTATTGCAGCCTTATACAACTTGACTTTATTATACACACACTCGCACACACTCGCACACACACACACACACATTGCAGACTTTAATATGGCGACCTCGAATCATCTCGCTTCGTTGCGCGTCCAAAGCTGTAGACATCCACTAGTTTTAAGTGCAAGCTTCCGTTTGGCCACAACAACAACCTTTTGTTCACCTTAATACACACAACACACACATACATACATATATACAATTATATATTTGCAGCAGCGCCAACTTGCACGTATTTTAAATGCCAAAAAGACCACATAAATTTACTTTTTTCAATTATTGTGCCAGCCAAGATACGCGAGCAGCGATCACAAACAGCAACAGGAAACTAAAAAATACAACAAAATTTAAATTGGAGAACTCCATAAAATATTCAAAAACATAAAAAGAATACGGGGGGGGGGGGGGGGGGGGGGGGTGGAGAGTTATTGCGGAACAAGGGTGCTTTCATTTTTGCGTATACTTCAAGCCATAGTTAAATGCAATTTTCTTAGGTTTATAATGCGCATTCTGGCGATTACCTTGGCATAGAGTACACAGCATTCGAAAATGAGAACATGAGTTAGTTGCAAATATGAATGTAAAGCATATTAAATAGAAAACAGAAAGTCAACATGCAAAACAAGTATCTGTAGAATGGTTCATATGATAATAAGAAAGAGGCAAATCGAGTTCATTTCAGCTGATAAACTATTTAAAATGGAAAAGCAAAAATGGAGTTTGTTCCGAAAGTAAGCTAAAGTAGGGAAAATAAAAACTGATTTAATGAGACTAGCTGATAATTTATGTGGCCCACTTTGAAGAAGCTAAAAATAACTACAGTTCGTAGTCGTTAAAGAAACCTAAATTAAATATGTACGAATTAATTTCTTGATATTTATTATTATTATTTTATGTGACATACTTTAAGGATGCTAAAATAACTACAGTTTGTAGTCGATAAAGAATCCTAAATTAAATATGTACGAATTAATTTCTTGAAATTTATTATTATTATTTTATATGGCATACTTTACAGATGCTAAAAATAACTACAGTTCGTAGTCGATAAAGAATCCTAAATTAAATATGTACGATTTAATTTCTCGAAATTTATTATTATTATTTTATGTGCCATAATTTTAAAAATGCTAAAAATAACTACAGTTCGTAGTCGATAAAGAATCCTAAATTAAATATGTACGTTTTATTTTCTTGAAATTTATTATTATTATTTTATATGGCATACTTTACAGATGCTAAGAATAACTACAGTTCGTAGTAGATAAAGAATTTTAAATTAAATATGTACGAATTAATTTCTTGAAATTTAGTGGCAGTAAAGTTGTAACTTTATCTTAAAACCAGCCTTGTTAAATTTTCACACCAAAATTTATGTTATATTTGCTTGCTGGAAATCAATTTAAATCGTTTACATGCCATGCGAACTTTTTGGCTGACACGCTTTGCTGTGGATGTGTGAGTGTGTGTGTGTGTGTGTGTGTGTGTGTGTGTATGTTTTGGGGATAGTAATGAATGTGATGCCAGTGGCATCGTAAAATGTTCTTTACCACTTGCTTTCAGTGGGCGTACTTTGCATTTGAAGCTGTAGCTTTTTAGAGTGAAGCATGTTGTTGTAAGAAAGTTTTTATTTTGCATGCTGTTTACACATAAAACATGACTCTTATGCCAGTACAACCATAAAAAATGTAGCTAAAGGTTATGTGTGTGTGTGTGTGTGTGCTCATTGTGTGTGTGTTTTTTTTTTTTGGGGTATACCCCAAGGGAACTCATCTAAAACGTCGCACACACACACACACACACACAAACAGTTGGCGAATGCATGTCGAGTGTCGCTTTAAGAACTAACCGAAAAACCACAATTTACACCATAAGTCGATATTTGAGTGACAGTTACTTTAAACATGAATTGTTGTACAAACTACTTGCAGAGGAGCGGGTATGGAATCAAGGCATGATTTGCTCGCTAAGAAACTAGAGCGCGAAATGCAACAGCAACATCAGCAGCAGCAACAGCAACAACAACAACAGCAACAGCAGGCACATCATCAGCATTTTCATCAGAACCACCAGCCGCATCATCATCATCATCATCATCAGCATCATCATCATCAGCAGCAGCAGTTCTTGATGACACCGACAGCGACCTGACCCAGCAGCGCCAATGCACCACCAACGCCGCTGACCCACTATCATCATCAGCAGCAACAGCAGCAGCAGCAGCAGCAGCATCAGCCGCACCACCACCAGCATCTACACCACCATCAGCCGCATCAACAACAGCAGCAGCAACAGCAGCAGCAACACCATCACATCTACTCGTATGTGCTGCCGGCGGCTACACATATCGCCGCCTGAGTGGTGCAGTGGTGCAATGGTCCTGGCACATTTTGAGTTTGAGCGGATTAACCCCCAAGTCCGCCACGGCATAGAGCAGAAGAAGCTCCGCATGCTACGGATGCATGTAACGGAGGCAAAAACTTTAGTTGTAGTATACAAAAACAAAAACAACAAAAAAAAAACAAAAAAAAAAAATCAAAAACAAAAACAAAACTAAAAAAATATTTAAAAAATGCAAAAAAAAAATTATATATATTAATTTATATGGCAAGCCTAACCCAGTTTAGTGAAATTTTTGACAGGCCGATAAAATGTTGAGCAAAAATTGTAGGTACCAAAAAAAAAAAACAAAAAACGAAAGATAAACAAAAGCAGCAAATGAAAAACTTGTAGTAAAATATACAAAAAATAAATAAAAAACGATAGATCAGATTAGATTGAGACAACTTAATCTAAACAGTTGATATGCCCCAAAAGTTAAACATATATGCGTATATATATTTACATATATTGTATGTATATACATATATAGACAAAGCTGCTAAAGATTTTTGAAACATTTTTAACTATGGTTGTTCTGATTATTTCCATTTAGCCCTTGGTTTCGTATTAACATCGAGTAACAACTCTTTTCAATTTAATAACATTTTTTCTCCCACTTTTTTTTTAGTTTGTGGCTATTTTCAAGAAATGGAATTGAGACATTAAAAGTTGCATATACATTTGATAATTTCAAAATAGATTTTTTCATATCTTTTTCGTTTTAAAAAGCATAATAACAAGTTAAGAAAATAACAAAACAAAGTGAAAAAAATATACATATTAAATAAAAAAAAAAAATAATATAAAAGAAAACAAAAAATATATAATTATAGCTTAACCGAATGTGCCCTTTAAATAGCTCTCTTTCTAGAAATATTAAAAGACAAAAAAAAAAAATAAATAAAAAATAATACATCTGTATATGTATGCATATGCATTAAAGTAATATCTTGTATCTAGTAATACAATTTTGAAGTGTTATTTAAAGATGAAACAAAAAAGTGAAATGTTAATAACAATTTAACAACGAGAACTAGTCGATGTCATAAAACAAAAAGTGAAATTTATATTGAGAAAAACTGAACGCTGGTTTCGAAATTTATTTGTTATAACAAACGTACTTATGTGTAAATTAATTGTGAATTCGACACGACACCAATCTCAAGTTGCGCTATTAAGACTCTCTTGATACATACAAACACGCATCTAACTATCTATTTTAGCTAAATACCAGTTAAGGGGAGCCAGGAACTGCAGCTGGAACTGGAACTGGAACTGCAGATGGAACTGGTATAATTACAGATTCAACACTCTCGACACTTTCCGCCCAATAATTACAAATACAACAAACTGCAAATCTCTCACCCCCAAAGACTAGAAGAATTGATAAAAAAAAAATAAAAAAAAAACTTGTACTGTTGACTTTTTTCCACACACATTGATGACTCCACTGACAAATATCCTAACTAACTTTCAAAAATGCTAGAACAATCAACATACACACATTTCTTGCTAAAAAAAAAAAATACAAAAACAAAAACAAACAAAATGAAAAAAGAAAACATACTAAAACAATAAAGAAGACAAAACCAACGAACCAGGGGCAGTGGGTTAAGTACAGGTGTAGCTCTAGGCAGGAATACAGGCAACAAGAACACAACACAAACAACAACTATACGTTATATATGTATCTGAAATCAGTAACATATCATCTTAAGTAGTGGCAGCAACAATTATGGAAACTACTTACAGTTTATTGTAACTAAATGAAACCAACTACAAGTACACTTATGCTAAAGCAATGTTAAAGTTAAAGGCTAAAACAACTCTATTAAGCAACAAAACAAAATAAAACAACACAAAACAAAACAAATCAAACACAAAACAAAACAAAACAAAAAACAAAACAAAAAACAAACACAACAACAATAAATACAAAAAGAAAAACAAAATGAAAAGCAAGAAATAGGGATTTAAGTAGCTAATTACAAAACAATAACACCAATCAGCAGCGAGCTTTTCAATTTTTTAATTAAATAAATAAAATTGTGTTTATGCTTTTAATTTGGTAGCCGTTGCAGTTTCTCAGAATTGTTTAAATTATAAGCATACATATATTATTTAAATTATCACTTAAATTAAAACTTATATTCACCAAAGTTGTCCTTACTAAATTCCCAATTTACGTTAACATTTCCCAACATTTGTTAAACAAACCAACAGCAAAATAAAAGCAAAAACAAATAAGAAATCTATTTAATACTTAGTTAAGATTAAAAAACTAGACATACCAAAGGCAAATTTGAAACGTTTGTTAAAGCAAAGCAAGAAAAAACAAAACAAAACAAAACAATGAAAACTGAATACAAATAGTTGAAATAATGAGAAATGTGTTATTTGTATGATTGGCATAATTGGTAAAATTAATAAAAGAAAAAAAATGTTGACAATTTTCTACACATTTTTTTGTGTCAACTTTAAAAAATTGATTTCATATGTATAATTTCAATTGACTTCAGTCAAATGTAAAAGCATATTCCGTCCAATTACATTTCTTGCTTTCCTCTTGCCTCTGAACTCATCCAACTCATCATCATTAATATCACTATCAGCATCAGCATCATTATTATGATCATGATCATGATCATATATAAAATTCAAGCGCATTGGCGCAAAATTAGTTCGGAAAATACATAACAATACATAACCAAAATCTATTTATAAGTCTGTAAGCGAACCTGACACGCGTACACACACACACACACACACAAATTACAGGTACACACAGACACACACACTCACTTATGAAGACCTAGATTTAAGTAAAAATTTTAATTATATTATACTAATGCATATCATAAAATTGCGCCTTTAAAACAATTAAACAACAACAAAACAAAAAACAAAATGAATTACGAAACAAACAAAATATTTACAACTACAATTAAGCATTAAAATTAAATTATTAAATAGAGTAAAACAAAGGTTACCAAAACAAAAACAAATGTGGAATAGAAACTATGCATAATACAAATATTTTCGAAATTAATTTTTAATATTAAGCAAAGAAAACTTTCGGGCATAAAAGCCTTCAAGTATGCAAAACATTTCAACAAAGAAAAGCAATGAAAACGCGTTCCAATTAACTTGGCTAAGATGCTGTATCTGTGCGTGTGTGCGTGTGTGTGTGTGTGTGTGTGTGTGTGTGTGCGTGTGTGTGTGAGTGTGTGTAGACGTGTGTTAAAATTTTGTGCAATTTTTGCTTAAGAATATTAATTGAAGACCAACAACAGAAATCATCTAAAGCATATTCTCATTACCAAAACTTTCATGTATATTTATCAAAAGCAAAAAAGGCTAAGAAAAGACAAATGCAGTTGCCTTAGTAGCTGCTCTTAGGCTCATATTTCAAGACATTCTCCTAACTACATTTCATCAGCAAAACAAAAATTGAGAAAAATAGTTAAGAAAGTTTAAACACTTTCGGTCGGGAATATTAAATGCATAATGAAACTAGTTTGTAAACGATAAACTAAAACTAAACTAAACAATATGAATTATGGGAACATTATATGAATATATGAATACAAATATATAAAAACTACATGCAACTACAACATATACATATCAGCAAGATGAAAGATTTACCAGATAGAACAAAGCAAAAACTTTTACAACAAAATAATTCTAAAATAATAACAACAAATTGATAAGCGATATGTTTTGATGTGGTTTTTAAACATTTTTGAAAATGTAAGCGTAAAAGGCAAAAGCAATTACCAAAAAAAAAAAAAACAAAAACATTAAAACAAAATAACAAATATGAAAGAATATGAGTTCTAGCTGTCTCTATGGGCAATTAGTAATAGATTACATATTACTTACATATGTAAATGCATACCAAGTAAATACATATAAACAAGTAAAGGCGAAAAGTAATAGCAAAGATATTGGTATTTTATTGTATTTATTATTGTATTAGCTTTTAGCTACATATATTTGTACTTTTTTTCGTGCATCTCGAAAATGGTTATTATATTTAAACTATTTTTCATTTAACTAAGTACATATTTACTCGTAGATATCCCCAATTCGATTTCGATTGCTTTATGTTTGCCTGCATTAAGATTGAATACTACTAAAACATTTTAATAGACATTAAACAAAAGGAAATATTTGTTGTTTTGTAACCATACTAATGCTTAAGTAATTTATGTATTGTATACCATCTATATACAGACTTTATATAATACTATTTTTCCGTACTTGCGTTTATGTGTAGCGTTTACTTAGCCTTTTTAATTGACGGTATTAATTATGCTTAATAAATTCATTATGTTCGTTAAACAAAAAAATCCAACTGTTATTTGTTTTATTTGTCTATACACACATACATGCACACATACATAATTATTATTATTATTATTTCTTGTTATTCTACTGATTTACCTAAGTAAATGAAGATGCGCATAAACCTTAAAGAAACGAATTTTAAATTAGTGAAAATTTTTGCAAGAACTATACAAGTATTTATAGAACGGTTAAGACCCTGAATGATTCTTATTAACATAAGAAACTGGGTAAATTTGAAATGAAAATTCAAAAACATTTGCTATGACACATAAATGCTGTAAATTTTGTTTATAACATTTTCAACTGCATTGGAATTGCCAGGCAGTTGCAATATACATACACACATACTGAATATATACATGCATTAAAAGCGTACAATATATACTCGTATATATTCATATACATACACATATACACGAAGACACATTTACATAAATACATATAAGTAGAAAAAATTGATATTGAACATTGAAAATATCAATGCAGACAAAAAACCAGAAGAATAAAAAACAGCAGCAAAGAAAGCAACAACAAGTGAAATGAGTAACATTAACAGTTAATTGAAAACATATCAAACTCGTGCCCGATATAAGTAAAAACAAAAAAAAACCAAATATATGTGCATAAATATATAATAAAATATACATATATATATATATGTATATATATACATTAAAGAAAAAGGCGTTAGCCAATTATGCGCAGAAATTTTCAAATTATAAAAACAAAAACAATTATATTGATAATAAATTCATATATATATATATATATATGAAGTATGCAATTTTTAATTGCATATTACTTAAATGCGTCAACTTTTATCATCATAATAATATTATAAATATATTTCAGCATAATATTACTACAACAAATGGCAAATAATTGTCTATTTTGAGGCTCATTTATTTAAAGGTTTTGAGAAGAATAAAAGAAACAAACAAAAGAACTACAACAAATTTAAGAACTCTTCATTTTAACAATTGAAAACTTTTTGCTAGTATTGTAAAAATTAATTGATCAACAAATGTGGAAAAATTAAATGATGAAAATATACAAAAGAGCGCAAGCTAAGGAAAAAATAGCAAAATATTATTATAAACTTACATAAACGGAAGAAAACGTATATATAATTAAAAAAAAAAAACATATATTAATATCAGCCTTGTTCTTTATATATTTCAAAGTAAACCAAACAAAAAAAAACCATACAATATATTAATAAATTATTAACTACTATATTAAAAGTAAAAATAAAAAAACAAAAAATGAAAGCAAAAAAAGAAAAATGAAACAAAAAAAAAATACATAAATATTTAGCAAAAATATTGTATTGTGTATTTAAAATGTGTGTTGTTGCATATGAAAACCAAAGAAATAATGAATCGACCGTTAAAGCAATAGAATGGACAACAGAATCCAATTGGCAACTACCAAAAAACCATATATATATATATATATGTATATATATATATATGAGCCAACTTAGGTTGGCTTAGGAGAAATGGAAAATGAATAAATAAAATTTGTGAACACTTTCACATCGCTTACGAGAAAAACAATTAACAGCAACCAGCGATAAAGTTGAACGCAATTTATTTTCCATTACATTATCGTATTATCAGAACATTATTATTGTACTACAACTTATGAATAAACAGCAAAAGAAAACAACAAATAAAACTTATACAATTTGATAATATTTCCAAAACCCACAACAAACATCAGAGCGGTGCACAAGGACCCTGACTCAGAAACAGGGTTACGGCAGATGGCCACAGTCGCAGTGCGAACTGCAGCAGTTGCAACAACAACAACAAATAATAATATGTAATACAAATAATGAATAAAAAATTTAACAATTGTTTTGTGTAATTGTATACAAATTGAGTTTTAATTCTATCTACTTTCCGCTGTTATTTATGCATTCATTTTTATTTAAACACTGGCTTTTATTTGTTTAATTATACATATCAATAGCAAAAACAACAAAGATTTAACAAATTTATTTTCATTATCACGAACGTCAAAAATTTATGATCGGTTGTCGAAATATGCGTAAATAATTCCCCCTTGAAATTATTAGACAACTACGCCCGGCAACTGAATCCAGATTTAGGTTTTGCGACTGTTCAGACATTAAGCTGATAACCCCAGACAATCTGTCGTTATATATATATATATATATATATATATATATATATATAGTTATATAAATATCTACAGGGTATAAAACCCCAAATAGCTATAATATTATGATAAATACCCAGTGTATCTAAAGTTCTCATTCTGTGCTACCTGTGCTCAGAGTGTTTTTACCTGCTGTCAACTGTGTGTGTCGAAAAACTAGCCTCAAGTTAGAGAGAGAGAGAGCACCCTGTATATGTAAGTTGCATGTGATGTCAACATCTTCTCGAGCTATGCACACATTTAGCTCATCATATTCAGTAGAATTTTGTATTTTCAACGAGACGGTCTTAAAAATGCGCTTGATTTGTCTGCTGCTTTTGGCAGCTGCCTCGATGCAGGTTTGCCTGGCCGAAAACAAAGTGTCTTGTAAGGACGAAGAGGGTCACGATGTGGACTGGTAGGTTAAAATTTAAGTTATGGCTAATTAAAGTTATATACAACAATGTTTATATATGACCTTTGATAACATCTATTTGACCGCATTCATTAAAGAGTATAATTTTTATTTTTTTATTTGCCTTTAAATTAGAGTCTGCATGAAAATAAATAAATAAAAAAAATAACTAATATATAATTATTATATAATTTAAAGCGAAAATATTTAAGTTTAAGTTCATCATTTAATATATCTAGAAATTCAGTAGTAAAATTGTGTTCGATATAATCTTCAGGTGGTACATTTACAAGTTGCCCAAGCACTACACGACCCTACAGCGGGGTGCGGATGTGAGTGGTTTGCGATACTTCTACGTGACCAGCAACTCCTATGACAGTTGGCAATTGTCTGGGAAGCGCATCAGCGACTCCAATTCGCTGGCAGCGGAGACACTGAGACCGCTGTACGGTGACCAACATGTGCTGCTGGCTGCGTACAACGATGAGTTTCCCAACGGTACCGTCGCCACGACCGGTGGCCACACGAAGGGTGTCATTGCAACCGACGGAGTGACGGGTGTTTGGCTTGTGCACTCGGTGCCAAAGTTTCCGACAGTGCCGGAATATACGTACCCAACAAGTGGCGAGGCCTATGGCCAGAGTATGCTCTGCATGACGCTCGATAGGGAGGGTGTGGACAAGGTGGGCGAACTGCTGGTCTACAATGAGCCGCATTTCTACCACACGCGCAATCCGCTGTTTAAGGTTGCTGAACTGTTTCCCAGCCTGGATCGTGCACTCAAGAAGCAGTGGCGCACTGTGGAGCCGTACCAGAAGGATATTGAGGTGAAGACACTCGACGGGAAACAGTTCCGTCTCTTTGGCAAGAGTTCGCGCGCCAATGTCGAGCTCTACTCCGACGTGGTTGCTCCCGCCCTGGGCGTCAATCTCTTTGTGGAGGCGTGGCGAGATGGCGCTGGCAACTTGCCCGATAGTTGCGACAAGAACAACAAGGTCTACAACGTTCAGGATATTGCCAATGAGGATTTCAGGATCGAGTTCAAGACCACTGGAGACCATTCCAAGTGGGCCGTCTCCGAGGAATCGGGTATTAAAATACATCACTGGCGCATCGGTGGCGGTGATTGGATCTGCATCGGCGACATTAATCGCCAGCAACATCAACACAATCGCGGTGGCGGCACTGCTTGCCACAAGAGCTCCCGTGTCTCCGATCTCTATCGCAAGTTGGTCGCCAACTATGAAAAGTGCAACTAAATAACTACAGAATATATTTAATCCGAATAAATTTTTAATTTCTCCAAGCAATGACCAGTAGAAGGTTTTGTGGCGCCATCTATTAGAACTAGCGAGCATTAATAAAATAAGGTGACCTCACAGTGTCGTAGGCTTACATAAATAACCTTGGACGTAATTTTAGAAATTAAACCAAAAATGGCATTAAAGAAATAATTTGTACAGCTTGAGCAATAGATGGCATTGCAGCGCCCTCTATTGTAATTGAACATAGTATTTCACATAGTTGACGTCACAACATGGCGTCGGCGCGCAATGCGCCAACCAGGGCTACACAACAGCACACAAACAGCTGTTGATAAACCAAGTAAATTAAAACATAAGAAAAATACAAACGACTGCTGCAAAAAAAAGAAAAACTAAACTGACTGAAAAGCGCATTAGTCCAAAGTTAATTTAATTGACCGTGTGCAATGTTCTGCTGCCTGCGCACGTGCCTTAATGGAGGCCAGCTGCGAAAGCCAACAGCAGCTGCCCATCGCCTAAGGGAGCCTGACGTGCATCTGGATGCGGCGCATATGGGTAAATATTTGCCATGATACCCTTTTGCGATGGTTGCGTTTTTTTTTAAATGGTGTGAACGTATGTAACGCATTGATCTGTGTATGTTTGTTTGCAGGCGCTGATGTTATCCTGCTGTCGCATCAGCTGCGTGTGACTGGCACAGGCGGAGTTCTGGCAACAGCACCACTGGTTCAATCGAAATCGTACTTTGAGGTAAAGATTCAACAAAGTGGCAGCTGGTCAATTGGCCTGGCCACTCGTCAGGCGGATCTGTCGCGCAAATGGGGCGGCGGGGATCGCGAGTCATGGTGCCTGTGCTCCGACAATGCGACGCGCCACAACGACGAAGAGTTCCGTCCCGTCGTCGCCAATTGCACACAGCCAACGGCGTTGAAGTCGCCTGCTGCAGTCACAACCACTGCCAATGGTATATTAAATAATAGCGCCGCTGCGGCAGCTGGTCTGATTGCTATCGAGGATCTGCTGCAGGAGGATCTGCTAATGACAACGGGATGTGCAACAACAAACTCAACAGAGCTAAACTCGGTGGATGCTTTAATCAGTGCACCGCAACGAGACTTTCCCGACGAAGGTGACATATTGGGCGTCGCCTTCGATCATATCGAGCTGAATTTCTATTTCAATGGAAAGAATCTGGAGGTGCCCTTCCGTAATGTCCGTGGCTCGGCTCTGTTTCCTGTCATCTATGGTAAGTTTTTGGACTATATTATATATTATTCCAGTCAAATGTTTTATTCTGTTCACAGTGGGAAATGGGGCAATATTGGACATTATTCTGGACAACTTTACGCACGGTCCGCCCTCGGGCTTTGAGCGCATTTTACTGGAGCAGTCACTACTTTAGGGATTAATATAAGAACTTGATCTCGCATGCCATGAACAAAATTCCCTAAAGCTGAGGATGGATTGCATCTTTTCCAGCTTCAAGTGTATAATTAACAAATTTGCTAGTCTCGCAATCGCAAATGTAGAAATAACTTCCGAATGAAATAACTAATATTCGACAAATCTGGAGAGATTCCAAATTCCAGTATTCTTTCATTGAAACAACTAATTATAAAACCGTTAGAATATTTTCCACTGATGGTGGTCAAATTTTCAGATTTTCATTGCCAAAGCATTTTCCAAAAATTTAACAAAAATAGATTTATGTTCGGAAGTTTGATTATGTTACATTTGTGAACTATTTGGGTATTATTTCATTTTATTGTATTTTTTGTAAATTATTTAAACGTAGCTAGAAATTGCGATAGTTTTGTATAATACACACACATATTCCACACATATACAAATAGATTTATATATCTTATCAAATTATATCCCACATTCCGATTTAAAAAAAAGAGTCTAGGAGAGTCATTGGACGACATCCTGACCAAATGCACTCGAGCACGGAAATAACCAATCTACTTATGTACTACACTAAATTTAAGGACATGTACTTATCGCTTTGACAACTGACTAATCCGCGCGCGGACAATAATGAATGTTATATATACCAATGTAATGTGCGTACTAAACTAATATATATATATATATATAAATATATAGAGACCATTTACCACAAATATATAAAGCAGAGCTTGAACAAATTAATGTTTAGCTGTCACTAAAATCAATGTAAATTAAATTATTTAAAATGTCAAAAGTTTAAAAATAAATTGTATAAAGTGAAGATATATAAATTTTGTGGCGCTGAGCACCAAACGCTGAGCTCTGAGATCTCCGCTAAATGGGCGGCAAGGGCGAAATTATTCAGATACACATCGGCCAGGCTGGCGTCCAGGTGGCAAATGCTTGCTGGGAGCTCTACTGCTACGAGCATGGCATCATGTATAACGGACGCCTGTTGAAACCCTGCGACGATTCCTTTCTAACGTTCTTCGAGGTGAACGGAATGCAGCCGACGGTGCATCCTCGTCTAATCATGATTGATACGGAGCCAACGGTTATCGGTGGGTCATCAGTCGAAACGCACAAATGTAGATAGACTCAATAGGCGTGCCGATCTAGCTCTGTCCGTCTCTATGATTGTGCTGATCTTGGATATTAAAGAAAAGAGATTTCAATTGCTTAACGTATATTTTTCGAATTAAAAAGTCAATACATTTTATTTGCTACAGGGTATCTCAAAGTCCGACACTCGTTATTGTTTCTCTTTCAGATGAGATACGCACTGGGGCTTATCGGAATCTCTTTCATCCGGACACGCTTATTTCGGGCAAGGATGACAGTGGTAGCAATTTTGCGCGTGGCTATAACCTGATGGCCAGCGAGCTACTGAATCGAGCCATGAATGCCATACGTCGTGTTGCGGATCGGTGTCACAGTCTGCGCGGCTTCCTCGTCTTTCGTTCAATTGGCGGCGGCACCGGCTCCGGTCTGGGCACACGCATTATGGAGAAACTGGTCGAGGACTTTGGCAAAAAAATGACTGTTGTGGAGTTTTTAGTGTATCCATCGCCATCGTAAGTACGCAGAGAAGGATCAAAATGGAGACTTTAATTAAAGCGATTAATTTTATAGAATTTCGCCTGTGATTGTTGAACCGTATAATGCACTCCTTTCCACCCACTTCTCGATGGACTATGCGGACGTCTCCTTTGTTGTGGACAATGAGGCACTCTATGATATCTGTGCTCAAACCCTCAACGTGCCGGCGCCCACATATACGAATCTGAATCGGTTAATTGGCCAAGTAGTTGCGGCTTTTACGGCCACACAGCGTTTCGAGGGGCAATCGGTGAGCTTCCAGGAGTTGCAGACGAATCTGGTGCCATATCCGCGCATACACTATCCTATATTAAATTACGCACCACTGGAGCCCGCCACCCAGTCACATTTCGTGAACATGAGCACCACCCAGTTGACGAGCCAGTGTTTCTCGATGAGCAACCAAATGGTCCGCTGCAATCCCGATCATGGCAAATACATGGCCTGTGTGTTGCTCTATCGTGGCGAGGTGGCGCCCAATGAGATCAACCTGGCGCTGGACAACATCAAGCGGTCGAAGTCCTTTAGGTTTGTCGACTGGTCACCCACAGGCTTCAAGATCGGGCTGAGCTCCATGCCGCCAGTTGTTGTACCCCATGGCGACCTGGCGCCCTCAAAAAGCTCCTGTGTTGCCATCTCAAATAATACAAATATACGAATGGCCTGGTGCCGATTGGTCAATAAGTTCGATAAGCTCTATCAGCGGCGCGCCTTCGTCTATCACTATGTGGGCGAGGGTCTCGAGGAGGGCAACTTCGATGAGGCATCCGAGAATATATGTCAGCTTGTCCATGATTATATTGAGGTGGATGCCACGGCGCCAACCTCTCGCCACGACTCCGATGACGGCGAATAATCACAGCAACGTCACACTTTTCCAGTCTCTCAAAGCTTTGGAATAAAATCAAAAATTTGTTGATAATACACTCGAAAAAAAATTGTATTAATTTATTGCCAGAGGTATTAATTGTAGACTATTGCTTAAGTATCACAAATGAAGATATTTGAATTCGATTTCAAGTTATTAAATTAGTTGCAAATATTATTACAAATGATGTTAAAAATTCTTAACTTAATTGAATTTCAGTTGAAACAACAATTTGTTGCAGTGTACGCAAGTGCTTTAGGTAATTTGCGAGCCAATTGATGCCTCACGATGACTTTATAAAATGTCGGAGCTTTCGTCAGTATTTTTGGAATCACGCAAAACCGTTGCACAAATTAAGTATTTATGGCCGGCTAAAACAAACATTGACCCAGCCCATAATTTGCGTTACTTGACCCCGCCAAGACAAGTGGGAAAGCCAGGAGGGGGGGCGTTGCCTGCGGTTCAGCTGGCCAGAGGACTATAATTAAAATGATCGCAGGCAAGGGTTTAGCACGTACCGAGGCAAAAGTCGCGCTTATCGCGATCGCACCCAGGGCAAGGTCTCTGCTACAGTGAAGGCTGGCAAAGAATTCTCGCTATTTCTGGACAAAAAAATTCCATACAATTTCTGTGTTATATATTATACTTTATGCATTAACATAAGTTAATTGCAAAGCCAGAATTTAGTTTAAATAATATATTCTCACATTTATCATTCCATTTTGAGAGCGATCACTGTATGCCCCAACGAGTATTTGGCTTGCGGGATCTTTTTCTTCCATTGGGGCAGGGACGTGACTTACGCACGCTTAATGCGCGATTATCGATGGAGCCACCTGGAGATACCTGCCGCCCGGCTGCCCCTATGACCTGCTTCCCTTGCACCCGTCGCTATCTATTGGCGGAGATCTTTGCGCACGCAGTACTCGGACTGGGGCCGTCATCTTATCAGTAACCGTTTTTGGTGGTGGTCCTTGCTGACCGAGCGTTGTTATTATAGGAAGCATTATCATTATGATCGACGGCTGGGGCCTTTCCAGAGCCATTCCTTTGTCTGTGTTAACTGTTGCTAATCTTAAATTGCACACAATGCTTTTGTTTTGCAGCGTGAGAACCACTGCGTGTGGGTTCCATCAACGCCAGGCTCCCTTCGATGAGAGGATGAGAGGAGAGCCCAGGTCCGCAACGTGTTAATGAGCCAAAGGAAATGCTCTGCCAGGACCACCTTAGGCGACCCAACTGCAGACCAAATGAAGTTGTTATTTGTGATAGGATACGCGGCTAATAAAGCAATTTGGCTTATGCCCCGAAAAGAAAGCAAAGCAAAGCAAAGCAATATTGTGGTACAGTTGAACGGGGCCCACAGCATCGGAAGTGGATTTGACAGTGCGCGAAGGGGTGGGGAGGGGGGGAGGGTAGGGGCTATCCCTGCCACAGACATCATTTGAAATATCTAGTTAGCTCGCTCTGCCAGAGCAGCCCCAAAACACAGCGCTGACCTTCTTTATTTATGCACTAATCCGTGGGAAATGCGCGTCCAAGCACCTGGGGCCAATTTATGCTCCTGCCTGCTCCTTCGTCTCTGTCTACCTGCCTCATTGCCAGCCTGGTTGCCTGCCTGTGATGTCGACGCACCCGCACAGGCTTAAAAGCCTCGGTGCCATTTTTAGTCTCATCCTAGCCAAAAGCTAAGTCTTAACTTGTAGAAACATACATCGATTTCTGGATACACTTAAAACTGTTAAGAGCAATGGCTAATAACATTAGATTGCAGCTTAAAATTTAGGAAATATTTATTTAAATTAAAAGTGCACTAGTTGGAAAAATATATCTACAATAAATTATTTAGTTTAGCCTTTTTTATTTTATTTTTATTTTATTTATTTTTCCATTCGAAACCACCAATATAATAGTAAAGCAGTTCACAAATTGAAAGCTATATTTAATGTTTTGATATTATTTCCAATTTATAAATAAAATTATTCATATTTTAGTAAATAAATTTCATCTGTTAAATAGAGGAGTTAATTATTCCATTTTGTTCAAAAAACCTTCACATAATACTTAAGACAGGTAAATCAAAAAAATAATTTTAAATGATAACTTTCGATTACTGTTTAAGAATTCTTCTTATTAAATTATTAACATTATTTAAGCATTTCGAAAATGTTGTAAAAGTGAATATACTCCCGGTCAGAGCAGGCATATGTGCAAAAGATGCAAAAACATTAAACAACCGTCGAGTGAATTAATAAAGCGCCTTAGCATTGCGAGGCGGCCACGCATTAAACGACACACAACAACTGCAACATATGCAACGCAACTGCAACAACGGCAACACAATTGGAACAATGCAACAGCAGGCTGGCTGGCTGGCTGGCTGGCTGGCAGATCGGAATAAACCATGCCACATGTGGTTGGTTGTCTTTTGGTGCTGAGGCTGGTGCCGGGGCCAATAGATGCCACAACATGACTGACCAAGTCGGAGTGGAGTCGAGTAGAGTCGACTGGTGGCATCTGCACTCCACTCCACTTTAGCCGAGGGCAAACATTTTGGAATTGCAATTTTCGACTTGATTTCAAAGTGGACTCACAGCCTCAAAGCATGCACAGTAAAAAATAATTAATACTTCTTCAAGAGCTGAAAATTATTTTTTAACTTTGTTGAGAAATATTAATAAATTTGTAACACTAATTTTTGGAAATACATTTTTGTAATGAAACTCGATTTTATTAAATCTAACTTAGCTTACATTTAATTAAAAGAAATTCATAAATTAAATAATAATAATAAAAAATTTAAGAAATTGCGTTAAATTAAATTTTTTATTTCGGTGTAGAGAATTGCGCATTGTGCGCCTTTTTTTCTGCTGTGGTAACACCTACTGAGTGCAAAATGGAACCTGCTGCGGTGGGTGGAGCGGGGGGTAGACGCGGGGCTTTTTTGGGGTTAGAGCAACTGTTGGCTTTGGCACACGCAGCAAGTGTTTCGATTTATGTTTTTGCGCCTCAAACGCAGTCAAAACACAGCAATGCAGTCGCAGTCGCAGTCGCAGTCGCAGTCGCAGTCGCCGTTGCAGTTGCAGTCGCCGTCGCAGTCGCCATTTCACTCTTGGCGTTTTCATTCAAAATGTTTAACCATGCGGCTGTCCCGAGTGTCCAGCGGAGCGACCACTTGTTGCTCTTTTATTCATTCAATTTGTCAGTTTTGTTTTTTTTTCTTTTTTTTTTCACTAGGCGCATTTTGCACCAAAAGCGAATCCCGTCCGTTTCCCGGCCACAGAGTCAAAAGGTTATCGCCGCACTTGCAGCATTTTTACAGCCATCATTATCATCATCATGATGTTTGATAATGATCGTGCGCTTGCAACATGACGCCGCAGCCACAACCACAGCCACAGTCGTAGCAACAACAAATTATTAGTGGTAATATTTGTGAAATATTTGTTTTCTAATCTGTAAACACCAATCATATTAGCAATTTGAATATGACAGCAGCAGCAAACAGTAACAGGCCGTTGTTGTTGTTGTTGTTGTTGTTGCAGTTGCAGTTGTTGCATTTATTTGTTTGTGTTGCATTTTGCTGGCCTGGTCAAATGGTCAATGGCTTGTGGCAACAGCTAGTTGCTCGTTGCAATAGATGTAGTGGGTGGCTGGGTAGGTGGGGCTAGTGAGTTATTATCTATTCAATTGTTGCACTTGGCTGATCGGCGGCTGCTCGGCTGCTTGGCTGCTTCCTTTGGGGCTGGCCAAATTAATTGAACGTGCGCTGCCTTTGATACCGCAGGCTTAGCAGTTAACTTGGGATGAATTCTCTGATTGGCAAGTGTTTTTATATTATTTTTGGTAAAACAAGTAAGAGTGCTCTAGTCGAACTAGTGTCCAGAATAGAAGATACACTTTAACAAGTTTTGAATTAAATAAAAGTATTGCATTTTCTGCATTGTTTAACTTCTTAAGGCATTTAATATTATATAAATAAGATTTGAGTATCAGCATAAGCAATTCTTTGAGCTACAGAAAACTTATTAAGCGCCATTTATAATAAGAAATTTAAATATCTAATATTATATTAAAGGTTTTCTAACATTCGCATCTAATAACCACTTTAATAATACATTAGCTGAATAAGAATTTAAAACACTTTTAAATAATAAAACGCCTTAAAATAATTTAAATAAATTGCAATTGGAGTAAAATAAAACAATTTTTTCTTTTAACTATCGAAGTTAATCGAAATAGTTTAATTTTAAACGTAAATAATATTCATAGGCACATTCTATGTATTATATATTTGATATATTATTTATATTTATATATATGTATTTTATATTTTTATATATTTTTTTTAAACTTGGTCTTTGACTATAAATATCTTAAAAAGATGAATATATTAATTTTGGCATAGCTCGTCATATCAATCAAGAATTAGTTTGTTCGCTGAGGTTGGAGATACTAAACTTATATCAAATCATATTGACACACTTTTGCTTTACTTTAAAATATATATAAGTTACAAACACTTTTTATAAAATATATATAGGTTTTTTATTGCTAAGCTGATCTGTTTTATTTAGTGTTTATTTTTTTTTAATTTTTGTTTATTAAAAATAAATAACAATACATATAATTTAAAAATATCTTTTCCTGTATAGGGTATTAGAAAAAAGTCTTCTGCATTTCTGAAGCGTTGCTTATGAAATATTTGGTATTTATTCGTGTTGCTCGTTAGGCCAGTCACTTTGCCACAGCTTTATAACACCTTAAGAGCCTCGTTGGCCAGCTAAGCGGCTGGATGGCTGGTTGGCTGGTTGGCTAGTTGGCCATCATAAGCAGATGCATTGGCAGCCATTAGCAAGCCAATTGACATACTCCTGACTGACTGACAACAACTCGACAGACTGTAAACGGCAATGTGCAAAATGTGCGACGTGCCACGGGCAACATGCAATTGGCAACTTGCAACTTGTGACTGGCAACTGGCAAAGCTTGCAGCTAAGTGCTGCAAATTTATCATTGGGCTGATCGTTGTTGCCAGCTATTGCCAAAAATGGCACAAATAACGACATAATTTGCAGATATCAGACACAAAAAAAAAAAACAGTCAGAGTCGAAGATTCGATTCACCGACAACAAAAACAACAACAACAACAACAACAACAAAGACAGGAAAATATGCAAATTGCCGTTTGATCTCCTCAATGCAGCAGCGCCCCCAAAAATGGTGGCCAAAATCGTTAGCCACATTTGAGCTGCATCCGTTTGTCAGTCAATACACTGTACACAAATGGGGCATAAAAACTTTACAATAAGCTTCGACTAATGAACTGAAATGTAAACAGCTGCCAAAATGCATTCAAGTCTGTGTAAACATTTCCAATGCAGCAAATTCCATGAATATTCTTTGATATATTTTTATGGGAAATGCGAAACAGTGTTTTGACCAAGCCAAACAATGCCAACAATGTTGAAATTATTTCTTCCACTTTTACGATCTGTAAAGAAGAAAAGTACTCTTAACCTATATAAATATGTTTTTATCTAGACATGTTTTTTTTTTTTTAATTTATATTTAATTAATAATTTCTAATTACTCTCATGACCACTAAAAGTGTATTAAAAAAGTCTAAAATATTTGCTTATTTCATTTGCTGATGCCACTGTGAAGCAGTTAGTTTAAAGACTTATAATTAAACAAACAACACGAAAATTGTCTGTACCAATTGCGGCATATGCCACTCACTTAATTTGTTGCCTTTGATCTGATGTTGCAGGAATGACATCATCAGCATTGCAACAAAAGCGTTTAGCCACGAATGTTTTGAATGGCGTTTGAAATAGCTAAGATTGTTTGTTGGCCAGCAAAACACGGTCAGATCAAATAAATTTTTAGCTGGAAAAGTGTTTATAAATATGAACTTGAAATGTGAACGCTGCGTTTTATTGAAATTCCATATTAAGTGCAATTTGAAATAAAGTCTCTTCGTTTTTAAATAACAGCTAACACCCCTCCCCCTTAAACCCCTCCACGACCCCGTGGCAAATGGCATGGTAATTACTCGACGGCGGCGCATTGCGATTTGTGCAGCAAAAAAAAGTCAAATTTTGCACCAGCCGCAATTAATCAGTGGCTGGGTCGTGCCTGACCAAATGTTTTTGTCTTAATGATGTCGGAGCTTGGCTTTAACGGCCAACTTAACAGTTTGACTGCTCTGACAGGCCCCCTCTCTCCCCCCCCCAGCTAAGCAATAAGCCTGCTGCTGCTCGCTACGTGGCTCAAATATGACCAGAGTCAAAGGTCTTTCGACTGCAAACTGCGCCTAATGTCTCACTTATGGTCAACCGGGTTGCGTGAGAATCCGCTTTAGAGCTACAATTTGGCACTCGAGATATACGGAGAGAAGCGAAGAGAAGTGGGGAAAAACTAAACTGAAACAGATACTTTCAAATGCTGCTAATTAAGCGTTTGGTGGCAGCCACATAAAAGTTGATTTGTTATTTTATTACAAAGTGTAAAATTTACTAAGACATTTCAATATTCACTTTTGAAACTCCCGCTGAGAAATATTGTATTTTAGCTAATTTGATTTTAATTTATTTTTTTATTTAATTTTATACTCAAAAAATTTATATCTATACTCAACTGAGTTTTGTCAAAATACTATCAAAATGTTAAATTAAATACTCGACTTATTGAATGGAAAAAAATAATGTGCTGAAAATGCAAATGCTCTTAACTCTGGTGTTGGTTAGGTTTTTTTTTATAAAAATTAGAATTAGTTTCTGAGGGATATGTTACAGTTAAATAATAAAGTTCTAAAAATCCAAATGCTCTAAATTCTGGTGTTACTTAATTTTCTTTATTAAAATTAGAATTAGTTAATGAGGGATATGTTACAGTTAGATAAGATTGATATAGCCTCAATGCCAATAAAATATATTGATTATAAAATATTTTGATATAGCCTCAATCAATTAAATGTAATATTTTTTATAAGTAAAGTCTTTCAATATCATAGTCTTTTCTACTTAATATTTTTTATTTTTAAATTGAAATTTAAATTAGAAATATCATATTTTTTAAAATTGATTTATATATAAATTTATTTATTTTTTATTTATATTTATTAATTTTTTTTTATATTTATTTCGTGACAAATATAGATGCTAATTAAGGTAACAAAAGTTCTACTTATTATTATGACCCACTCAGCCAGCAACGGTTATTTTGCTTGTGGTTTTTTTTTTTTGGCTTTAAATATGCCAACATCTATGTTATTATATGATTCCATACGCAATATATTATTGGGTGCATTGCTGCAATCTGTGGCTCTGGACAATATCTTGATGGATCGTTGCATTTATCGGGTTGGCCGTTAAGTGTGGCTGGCCGATTAGTCGTCGCCTCCTGTGTAAATGTAATGCCGATAATTTGGCTTGAATGCGTGGCCAATTGGGGACTTTTCGTCTCTGTCGCGCAATGCCAGCTAATAACTCCACTTGAGTGCTGACCGGGGACGGTTAATCGTTTTGTTGTTGTTGTTGTTATTATTGCTGTTATTGTTGTTGGTGTTGCTCGTGGTCGTGGCAGCCGCTGGCCTAATCCTAATCAATTTTGAACGCCTGACGAGGCGTCATAAACACGCTTTAAAGAAAATCATTTCGCATGAGGAGAACGCGCCTTTACATTTAAAACATTGCCAAAGTGTTACAATTTCCATTAGTTACAGTTATTTGGCTTTGGCCAAATGTGATCGCCAGTGGCGCAACCACTACACCACCAGCACCAACAGCACCACCAGCACCGCTACAAGGCAGCACACAATTATCAGGCAGCAGCCACGTTGATTACGATGATGGATTATAACACTTTGTACAGGTGCTGGCTGGCTGGCTATCCAGTCAGTCGGCCCCGTTAGCCGGTTAGCCCGTTTTGCCTAGCCAAACTACCACTGCGAATGGGCCAATAGCGCCAAATTGAATCCGCAATTGCCAGCCCAAAACGTGCAATTTGCACACTGAAAACTTGGCTTTGATTTAAATGAAAACATTTTCAAATACCAAATGCAATTTAATATTTAATTTCGATTTTTTTTTTTAGTTGAATTAATATTTGGAATTCCGCAACGCAAACGAAAATTGAATATATTTTTTTTTTAACTTCAAATAAAAACATAAAAAAAAAAAGTTGAAAATTGCATTTATAATTATTTGATACGTTCAGTGTATTAAAGGGCCCAAAAAGACAAACAACAATTTGCGTTGTGTGTCATATCGATTATGCCGACAGTTGCATGCCCGCTTCTAAAGAGAGTGCAACAATTTATTGGTGCAACAGCAGCAGCAGCCGCAGCCGCAGCCCTTCTTGCCCTGAGTCACGTTTTGGCCATTTAAGAAGACAGAGTGATGATGACGACGACGACGACGACGACGACTGAGTGCTGCTTATTTGCTATACAAATTATGCACGAAACGGGGCACAGAAATTAATTTAACAGCTTGACAGGATTAAGCGGAGCCGAGCCGTCGAGCAGTCGCTTTCGAAGGTGTTACAAATTCCAGTGGCATAACCAAACGCTCGCTGATTGGTCACAAGCACAAGTCATAATCAAAGATCCGGGCTGCCCCTTTGGAAAAAAAAAAACCTAAAACCCTCAGGCCGTGTCGGATGCATCCAATTAGCAGGAGTAGCCACAGCAGCAACACGTGCTCCATCCACCTAGAGTAGATTGACCTCGGCACCAAAAAGAAAGATTGAGAGAGTTGCTGTGAGTTGCTGTTGGGGCAAACACAGGTGCTTCGGCGTTGCATCCATCGATCTGCGACCGCTAATTGAGCTAGCCAATGACAAACACAAATGCCCCAGCCCAGCCCAGTTTGGACTGCAACTGGTCTCAAGATGGCTTAACGATCATTGACTGGCCCATTTGCTCGTATAAAGCGAATATGCAAATATGCCGCCGATTAGAGAGCAGACTGCATTACACTCAACAAAACGATTGGGTATACAAGCCAATAAAATTAAATTACTTTCACTTAGAAGCAGAACACAATTTTCTTTATAAAGTATAATTTGCCTAAGCATACATTTTGCATGCCTAAAATATTGAGAAAAATTCGAAGTATATTAAATTTTTTGGCATTAAAGAAAAAAGTGTCAAAACTGAATATTTTGCAGTCTAAATTTTTCAGCTGCAGCTTGATTTAAATTAAGAAAAAATCGGATTCTTTACACTCTCAATTTAATTTAGTAAATATGGATGCATATGCATATGATTTTGAACAGTGTATTGACTGGATTTGTGGCAGAAAAAACTGTCTATATCAAAACTGAATATTTTTCAGTCTAAATTTTTCAGCTGCAGCTTGATTTAAATTAAGAATAAATCGAATTCTTTGCTCTCTCAATTTTTATATAAAATATAAATAAATTTGCATAATTTAGATTTTGTACAGTGTATTAACTGGTAGCCAACTGGCGTCACACGCATCCAGAAACTCAGCCCGCTGGCGATTAATCAATGATAAATCCGAAATAGATAAATGATGCAGCATTGGAAATGTCGCAAATTTGTGTGGTCCCTGCCAGCAACTCACCTGTTGCTGCTGCTTATGTTATTCCTGCTGGCTACTGAATAATACTGGTAGCTGCCGGATGGTGTCTGGCAAAGGTTTTTGGACCCTGTAGCGGGTGCAGGCAGACCCGCAAGATAAATGCCCCACTGATGATGCTGACAGTGGTGCAGCACAATTTGATATTGTCAACGTTGCAGCACTATTTTTCATGTGCCACGGAATTTCCAAATGGAATTAGATCGCATTCTTTCGTTACGTGGATATCTTTTTTTTTTTTTTTGTATATGGGCATTGTTCGATTTGCATCGTACGGTTAAATGTGGCCGCTATTTTGGTGGCCAATTGTGGGTGGGCAGAGCAGACCCAGCCGAATTGGGCATGTGGTCAAGTTAAAAGTGCCCAAACTGGTTTACAGCTAGGGATTTGCATAGTTAAACGGACACAGGTGGACACAGACACAGACAACAGAGCCAAAAGGGAGTGGCTGAGGGACGGGGAGGGGGTAAGAGACATTTTGGTTGCCTTTTGGCATTCGTTAGCTGAGTGTGGCTTGGCTAGCCGGATATCTATATATAGCCAACTGGTGTGATTTTGATTCATGGCGCGATTATATGTGCGCACGCAGTTTATCTTCTTTTTTTTCACACAATAACCCCGAACAGGACAGGCCACTTGTTGGACGGACGCGCAGGGGAGCGGCAAGAGGAAGCCAACTCAAACTCGAACTCTGCTGGCACATACAGTAGCCTCGCAGCATGCAGCGTTCTCGCTCCTCTCGCGCCTTGTGGCACTTAACATTTTATTGTTAATAAAATATATTACAAGGCGCATTACAAAAGGCCAATGCGACCGCCGGGCCAACCAGCCAATGGCTCGTTGAAGGCAGATAGCCAGCCAGGAAGGCAAAGCAAAAAAAAAGAGCAGCCAACGCGTTAACGAAATCATCTGCAATTGCCGCAGCACATTCAGCAAGGGGCAACACCGTCACTTGCAACACTTCCCCCCTCCACCCCGCACGTTCTGCCATTGACTGTCGCGTGAGTTGGTGTCGTACATTTAACGCGTGACTTCTTTTAAAAATTGTTCATAAATTTTGCGTTTAACAGTAGCAGAAAGGCAACGGCAAAACCGAAAAGGCTAAAAAAAATAAATACAAAAGCGTTGAAGGCACAGCTGGAAAATAATTCCTAAACTTGGATTAGTCCAGTTTGGGGCTAAAGGTGTTTCAGTTGCCCTACAGAACGTATATAAAATTAACTAAATATTTCAGAAAATCAATTCGTTTAAAAATATAGTTTTATATGCGTTTTAATGTAATAAAAAATGGAAAATATTATGTTGTTGATGTAATTGGATAAAATAAAAAGCTAATAAATAATAGATATTAAAAGTATCTCAATCTTTCTCAACAAGAACTGCTAAGAAACTGCAAGCTAAAAGGTCGCTCAAAAATTGATTCAATTTAAATATATTTAATTTTACAAATATTAATTGCAATACATTAACATACCTTATAGCGTATGCTGTAGTCTTAAACCCCAGCTCTTTCCAATTTCCAACTGCATTCATTTTTTTTGTAAAGTCAATTTAATTTTTTTCAATAAAAATAAAATGAGTTCACAAAGCCGACAGATGCGCACCTTAACAACCAGTTAAGGCTGCCAAATTGATGCCATATTGGCTTGTTGTAACATATTTCATTATTAATCATCATCAACGCGATCATCATCAACGTGATCATCATCATCGTCGTGATCATCATCATCATCATTATAGTCATGAACGCGTGTCAAGCAACTTTACCTTTCGCTCATTTAAATGGCAAGCGTCCAAATAAAAATAATTCTAATTAATAAATATATGTATAAAATGTATTCAGCGTTGTTAATTAGGCACATCCGCTCAAAGATTCCCCCCCCATACCACTCCTCTTCACTGAGTTGTCACCTCAATCGAGTTTCATTCATAAAAAGTTTCGCTCGAATCGAATTAATTTTTTGTTTTTTAACTTTGGATTTTATTTTGCAGCAGCAGCTGCTGCCGCCCACATGCCACATTTGCATAGTTTGTAAGCCAAGACAAGTGATCAAATAGTAAAGAGCACAAAATCGTTAAATAAATGATTTTTCGATCATTCAATAATGAAATAAAATACAGGTTTTGCTGTCTGCGGTTTTCGATTATGAAACTGTGTTGTTTTTATGAATGAAAAACATAAACCACAACAACAACAACAATTGACAAGCAGAACACTTTGTTATTAACTTGAAATTTGCATTGAAGAGTAACAAGTTAAGTGTTCGAACTAAAGAATAACAATTACTCATACGACCCATTGAACAGGCATTTAAGATGAATGTTTAGTTCCTACAAACTAATTACCAAGGCAAATCTACTTACTGAAATGATGCAGCAAACCAACGAATGAATCAGCACTTCCGGTGTGGCAAATTCAGATTTCATATTCAAATCTTATTTGTGGTTTATATTGGAATATTGCTATGCTCGGACAGGTGCCAGCTTAATAGGTAAACTGAATCATTTCCAAAGATAATATATACAAAGCATAACAAAAGCAAACATTATGTTTATTTCTCTTAATACCTCGTAAACATTCAAAGATTTGCAAAATAGGGTATTCTGATTTTGTGTAAAAATATGAATCAACCGGATGTAAACATATTCGATCTCTGCAAGTATTTATTTGAATATTTTTTTGTAATTAGTTTTCTTTAACATTTGTTTGTTATTTTTTGAAAATATTATATTTACCTGAGTTTAGAATTAACTAGCAGAGTAGCACATTTATTAGAGTACTTTTAATAAATTATATAAATTTTTAAACTTAAATCAGATAAAAATTTAAATACAATTTTTTCTGCAAATATTTTTGCCCCACAACTTGAATCATGAATGGAACATTGAGATTTTTTGAGATCGCCAACTAATAAAATTAAATTAAGCATATCTGTTATATATATATTTGTGTAATTTAGGGAATAAGCTGTCAGTCTGTGAGATTGAATAAATTTTTACGACGTTAACAAATGACAAAAGCCATAAAAAAAACCTTACAATTTTCAAAGCAAAAATATTTAGTAATGAATAAATTCGTATTATTATATTCATACATTAATAAACTTAAAACGACCACTTTAACCAAAAGCTGAAGCAATCAAATTTGAATTGTAAAACTACTGATGAACCATTGAATTCTTATAACTCGGACAGGTCCACTTCAACACCATAAAAGTTTATTTTAGTTATTATAACACTAGAATTCAGTTGTGTTAATTTCGTCAATAATATTTCTAACAATTCAGATTAATACTTTTGATATATGAAATATTGACAGATCAAACAATTATGTTTGCAGCGAAATAAATCAGCACACAAAATGCAAACATTGAGCGACTTTCCAAAAAAAAAAGAAGTACTGAAAACCGCAAAGACGAGGTCAAATCGAAGCTGTGCAATCGATTTTGCATGGCAGTTGACTGACGGACTGACTGACTGGCAGCGGGGCAGTCGGGCAGTCGGGCAGACAGCGAGGCAAGGAGGCAGTGCAACGATCCAATGATCGGTGGATTGGACAGGCAATTTGTAGACTTTTAAAATAGTTTCACAAATGGTACAGCAGCCAAGTAGACAGCCAAGTAGAGCTGAGACGGCAGAGACGGCAAAATACTCGACTGGACGTTCAATCTGGCAACCTGTGGCAGTTGCACCGATCGCAGCAGCGATCAACAAACAAACAACAACACAAACAACAACACACAAAAAAGCGCATGCAAATTAATAGCCAACTCTGGCCGAAAAAAAAATTAATTGATCACTTGAGACAGCAGTAACAGTAACAGTAAAAGAGTATAGATATTGCAAACTGACCGATCGATAACCGATCGTTACGAATTTTGTGCTGTAAGTGCATACTTCCTAGCTCTATGCAAACCCGTTGTGTCTGTGTGTGTGTGTGTGTGTTTTGATTGTCTGGTGAAATGTTGGAAATATGTTTTTTTTTTTTTATTTTTTTGTTCATGGCTCAATTAACAAATTTTTCAATTAACATATTCACGCAATAATTGCGGCCAGCAGGGCGGTGTCCGCCCACGCCCCAGTTGTTGTGGTCAGCGGTCGCTGGAGCCGCCCACGTTCTGCGGCTCAGACACGTGTCAAACTTCCGATCATTAGGGGCGCATCGCTGTCACGCCCACACAGTTGCAGCGGCTAAGACCGAGCCCTAATTAAAACTACAGACAAAAACACACTTCGTATTTTTTTTTATTGAATACATCATTTTTTTTTGAAGGCACAAAAAAATGTAACTTGATAAATGATCGAAAATGCAGTTTTAGCGTGTGCCACCAGACACAATGGGAATTGAGATTAATAATCGAAACGAAAGAAAATCTACAACGCATTTAATGCGTTGGCGATCACCGATTAAAGATTGTCTAATGCTGCATAATTAATGACTTTTTGGAGAAAAAAAAACCACCAAAATTTGTCGGGCAATCTTGTGAATCTCCAAACAAGACAAGGCAAAGCCAACAAACACAATTAGAAACCGCGTAAGCTGGTGGCTAATATTTGATGTTTATAGTAAAATCTGAAATTGTTTAAATGATATTAAAAGTGAACTAAAATCACATCAGACTGGATTTAAGTGCATTTAAATTTAAGTAAAATCATTAAATAATTATTTGTTTGTAAAACACATTATTAAACTGATTTTGAATCTAATGAATCTTAAAAATAATATCAGCCTCGAAGTTCGAATTTAATGTGAATTATTTATTATTATTTTTTTATTATATGCTTATTTATTTAAATAAAAATCAAAATTATAACTAATGATTTTTAAAAAAAAAAACCACCAAAATTTGTCGGCCAATCTTGTGGATCTCCAAACAAGACAAGGCAAAACCAACAAACACAATTAGAAACCGCGTAAGCTGGTGGCTGAAATTGTTTAAATGATTTTTAAAATTTAATAAAATTATCAGACTGGTTTAAAGTGAATTTAAGTAAAATCATTAAATAATTATTTGTTTACAAAAATCATTATTAAACTGATTTTGAATCTAATGTCAAAAAAAGTGATCAAATATCTGCCTCAAAGTTCGAATTTAATGTGTATTACTTATTATTATTTTTTTTTTATTATTTGCTTATTTATTTAAATAAAAATCAAAATTATAATTAATGACTTTTTGGAAGAAAAAAAACACCAAAATTTGTCGGCCAATCTTGTGGATCTCCAAACAAGACAAGGCAAAACCAACAAACACAATTAGAAACCGCGTAAGCTGGTGGCTAATATTTGATGTTTATAGTAAAATCTGAAATTGTTTAAATGATATTAAAAATTTAATAAAATGATCAGACTGGCTTAAAGTGAATTTATATTTAAGTAAAAGCATTACATAATAATTTGTTTACGTAAATAATTATTTAACTGATTTTGAATCTAATGTCAAAAAAGAGATCAAATATTTGCTTATAAATAATATCAGCCTCAAAGTTCGAATTTAATGTGTATTATTTATTATTATTATTTTATTATATGCTTATTTATTTAAATAAAAATCGAAATTATGATTCAGCCATGTGCAAATTTTAATTGAAATTGCCACAGAAATCATATCTGAAATGTGTTGCAATCGCTGACGGACCAACCCAACAATGCAGCCAGCAGCAGACTCAAGCAACTTGGCCAAGAAAAGGCCTGCAGCCACTGGGACTAAGCCAAACTGATTGCAAATGCACCTAAAATACACGAAAAACTTATTACATTTTATACATATATATATATATATATATATATATATATATATATTTATATTCAGAGAGTAATAGTATATATATAATTTTGGCTTGGGTTGCATTATCGTCTAATTGCATCGTCAGCGTCGACGTCGATGCTTGTGGCATTTGGCGCGTAAACAAACGAGCCGCCAACGCGGACACCGCAGCTAAAGACCCAAAGTTCAACTGTGCAGCACTGCCCCACTACACCACTCTCCCCATTCACCCACTACCACTACAGTGGTGCCACAACTGTAGCCAACTCACCGATCCTCAGCGCGGATTCGACCGCGAGCCGTTCCATTCATCATTTTTCGGTTAGTGACGCGCGTGCCTCGTGCGGCCCAAATTGACGACGGCTTTTCTTGTTGTTGTTGTTGTTGCTGTTATTTTTTTTGTTGCTGATATTGTTATTATTTTTCACAGATTTTCGAAATTGAGACGTCATGATCTTGTCGGTGTTTTGGGCTTTGTGTCGGTCCTAGTCCGGTAAACATTTTTTTTTTGGCAATGAGTACAACATTTATTGTTTTTGAAAAGGCACTTTAGCATGCAGGCTAAATATACACATACTTATAGATAATATATATGCTCTCGATTTTGAACTTAACTAGTTTATGAATACTACGTAAATCAGTACAAATTGAAAATACAAATACAACATATGCAAATACAACCGATCTATCAATTAAACCTATATAATTATTTATATATATAAAAAAAACTGCAGCTTGAATTTAATTCATTTTCATGCTACTTTTTTTTGTGTCTAATGTATATTTTGCTCATATTTTTTAAATACGTAATACGTGTAAATATTCAAATTCCATATTAAATTCGAATATTTATTTCTTTCTGTCAAAAATAATTTGTATATTAAAATAAATGCTATACAAAATTAATTTAGGTTTTTTTTTTGTATACCAAATTCTTACTTGAAAAGGGGTAAATTTTTGCCCAGCTCAAATCATTTTGGATTGAGAAATAGTTTTGGAGTCAGATTATAAATATTTGTATATAAATACTTAGGATTATTAGACATAAAAACTAATACGATTGACATGATATATATAATTAAATGAAATATAATATTTATATTAATAATATTATATTAGTGCTGCCTTAGAAATAATACAAATTTTTTGGTTTACGCCTTTGGTGCGGTAAAAGTTGAAGCGATTTACAGACTTATCGATAGGTATATATATACAGTAGTTATTTATCGCAATCTCGTTCTGGTTATCGATAAGTTAGTAATGATATCGCGAATGCTCGAGATCCAAGGCATCCTCTTCGTCGTCCTCCTCTTCGTCACTGGTCGATGGCGGCGTCTCCAAATTGGCCACATCCACATCCAGATAATCCTCCTTGGCCTGCAGCAACTTATCCATATACTCCACGATCTCCGTGAAGGGCGGCCGTGCACTGGCATCAAAGTGCCAACACTGTCGCATCAGAATGTAAATGTTCATCGAGCATTTGGCTGGTTTCTCCATACGCTGCCCGGACATTAGATAACTGTAGAGCTCCTCGGCCGACATAATTGCCGGATACGGTTGCGCACCAAACGTCATAATCTCCCACAAGAGGATGCCATACGACCAGACATCGCTCTGTGAATCGTAGAACTTCTCCTGCAGCGATTCCGGTGCCATCCATTTGATGGGCAGACGTCCGTTTGTATTTTTGCGATAATATTCGGTGCTTTGGATGTCCCGGGCCAAGCCAAAGTCGGCAATCTTCAGCACATAGTCATCGCTGACGAGGACATTGCGGGCGGCGAGATCGCGGTGAATGCAACGCCGTGAGGCAAGATAGTCCATGCCACGTGCTATCTGATGGGCAAACTTAATCAGATCCTTCTCGGTGATCAGATGCTGCGGTTCCGGCGGTGGCGACTGCGAACAGTTGTCCAATTGATCCTTGCTCAGCGGTCGATTCTTGTAAAGGAAATCCTTGAGATTACCATGCGGTGCATATTCCACAATGACATAAAGTGGTCCACTCTGACTGCAGCAGCCCAGCAGATTAATGATATTTATGTGCCGCCCAATGATCTTCATCACCTCCATCTCACGCACCAAACTGGCTATATCGTCATCCGTGTGACCCTCCTTGACCATCTTGACGGCAACAATCGCATTGTTGACCGTCGCCATGACGACCCGCCCGAAGGCGCCCTCGCCAAGTGTGGTGCCGAGCAAAAGTTGACTGCGTGTCAACTCCCAGTTGGAGTCCAGCGGAAATTCGTATTCGTTGAACGGTGCCGGTTCGTTGCCACTTTGCAGCACAGTGGTGCGTTGCTTCTCGATGCGCACCACTGGCATAATCATGGTGTCCATGGAACCACCCGAATCGCCACCGTTGGGTGGCTTATAGATGATAACCTTCTTGGTCCACTGATGCACCGTCTCGATGCGTTGCTTGAGCAGCTTATCGTGCTTCATTTTGCGCACCGAATATACCACAAAGAAGCAGAACATGATGAACATGACGACAACCAATGTGATACCAATGACCGTCAACGCATTATCCCTTATCCCACTGGTCAGATTGGACTCGAGCAGCTGCAGGCTGTGCACCACCCTCAGGTATGCCCGAGTCGTTGACTGGCCCAAGCTGTTGCTCTCGATGCACGTGTACCAGCCCTCCTGATCCTGTCTGACATTCGTGAAATTCAGCTGGTCCAAATCCTGGGCAAGAATGGTGAGGTTCTTGGAGCAATCGCTAACACTCTTGCAGGGCATAAACATCCAGGCCTTCTTGCTGGTCAAATCCGAATAATATTTGCATTCCATTTCACCGCTGCCGTTGATCAGCAGCGTTAAGTTGGCCGGCCCAACGGTCAGGATGGGCTTGTGATTCACCCGATCGCTGACCAGCACATTCATCTCATAGCTGATGCAGTTCAGGGGATTGCACACCTTGCACGTATACTTATCCGAGTCCTCTGGCACCAGATCCTCAATCGTTAGATAGAATCTGAGCTTCTTGTAGCTGCCATAACGACGCGTCCAATCGCTTGTCCCATTGCGATACCAGGTGATATTTGGCTCCGGATTGCCCACCGCCGGGCAGCTCAAGGATAGCGTTGAGCCCGAGGGACGCGTGTAAAGGGGGCTCATTCGCTTCTTGTTCTTGAAGCGGGGCGCAAACAGTTGCTTTTCATCGTCGCCAGTGTCAGGGGATCTGGCCTTGTCATCGTCATCCGCATCCGCATCAAAGGCATCATCATCATTTATATTGTTTTGTAGCTGTGTTGCATTCGTGTTGTTGTTGTTGTTGCTGGGTAGACTGTCATAATCCTTGTTTAGCTCCTGTGAACTGTTTGCTGCTGTTGCGCGTCGCGCTGTTGCAACGGAGGCACATAAGAGCAGCAGCAGTAGCAGCAACAGGCTGTGGCATATTCTTCTCAAGCAGCCCGACGACATTTTATGGCATTTATTTGATATTTTATTATTATATTATATTATTATTATATTATATTATATTATATTATATTATTTATCGGAGACTTTGGAGACTGTTGTTTATTTTAAGCTTTCTTTTCAATTTCTTTATACTTTTTTTTTAAATATAGTTTTGCAGCATTTCACATATAGTTCAGTTTGTATTTCATTATATTTATTTTTTTTATATGTATATATTTATTTTTTAACAGTAGCTGTGGATCCTGAAGTGGCGCTGCTTTCTCAGCGCAGTGTCTCCTCTCGAATGCCAAAATTGGGGTAGCTGCAACTGCGTCGTGTGCCGCATATGTTGTTGATATGTTGTTTTTTTTTTGTATTCACCGGAAATCCACTTTAGTTGAAGCGTTTGCTCTCTATCCACCCTCACACACAATAATGCGCACTTTCGCTCTCTTGCCTCGCTTGTGGCGCTCTTGGGCAGATCACTGATCTTCTAGTGTTTTTTTTTCTTCTTCTTTTTTTCTAATTTATGGATGGAAATAACAACAGTTGCCGCTTAGCTCAACATTGATCGCCAGCAACACGTGTGTGTATGAGTGTGCGTGTGTGTGTATGTATGTTGCACGGTCGGGCACTTTGAAGTGATCGGCATCGGATGCTGATGATCACCTTGCAAGTAACGGAAATACACTTCCAAAAAAATATGAGTGTATTTGTGTGTTTGTGTGTGTGTGTGCGTATTTATGTACTCATGGATTCTTAATTATTGTCACTAGTTGTGATTTATACAGTTCGCTGATGGATTTATGGCAGGCATGTTTGTCGCGATCGTGGGCGTGTTGCAACCCATAGATCATGCGGCAGCTGCAACAACACCTGAAATACAAATAGAAAAATGCAGTTGATTAGATTTATGCTTGCTTCCGTTTATATTTTTATGTTGCAACTCAAAAGTCATCTGACAACCGCGACATGTTCATCTTGTAAAAGGGAGGGAGGGGGGGGGGGAGATGGTGGGGGAGCAACCGCAGAACAAGTGATGCAAGCGAATGTATCTTTTAATCTGCATCTACAAGCCAAAGGGTCGCAAGACATGAGCGGAAAAGTGGGGGGCAGATCCAATAGAACAACGCATCATCAAGAAAATTATAAGGCGCACATCCGTTTCCTCTGCGCCGGAAAATGCCAATACTGATTTCAATAATATTATTAATTTTTCTTTTTTTTTCTGAATAAACAAGTTGTTTTTCACACATAAAATTCGTAGAAACCCCTTTTTCTTTTGTTAGTTTATAAACATTTTGGCCATTTTGTGCTCAAGAATTTATAATATTTACGAATATTCATTCGTTACTTTAATTTTGGGGCCATTTACTTAACTCAATTAATTTCAGAGAGATTTGTGCTGGCTGTGACTTTGATTAAAAGCCATTTACATTTTGGCGAGTCTTAATTAAAATGTCGCGAACATTTCCGCTCGACTTTTTGAAGCGCGTGCCACACAAATTGAAAGCTTTGAAATTCTCAGATCTGCGTAGTTAAAAAAGTATCTATAAGAAATCACATAAAAAAAAAACACTGACTTGTTTTTAAAATAGAATTACGACTAACAAAAAAACGTCAAATTATATTTCTGAAATGCTGCCACTTTTATGAGATCCATTAAAATGGAACTGTTTGTAGTATTTGGGTATTTTTTTTTTTTTTTTTTGTTGGTGCCTTGAAGGCCCGCAGCAAATGCAAAACAGTTTTTGTTTTTCATTCCACTTTTGCCCTTCTATGTTCGTCAACTAAACGTGTAGCTAAACATATCACACATATATATATATACATATATATATATATACTATATACTACATACTATATAGAGCAGAAATTGAGGGACGTTGTTTACCTAGCAGTACAGCAAGAGCAAAAGCAACAGCAACATTTACAGCTACGCTGCATGTAGTTCATTTGTGTAGCAGCTAGTTTTCGATAGTAGTCTATTTTTTGCACAAAACACACAAATACAGTTACAGATACAGATGTACACAAACACACGATATTATAGAACAGTAGCAATCGTTTATAGTATGGCGTTGAGAGGGTGCGATTTTTTTTTTTTTTTATATATTTTTGCATTTATTTTGCGATTGGTTTTATTTCGCGCGCAAGTTTCACGTTGTGAATTTCCGCAGCGCTGCTCGAAAACTGTTCTAAATTCAACAGAGCAAGCACGTCGCGATCGCCTAACAGAGACCAGGCACACAGATGCTGCTCCTACGCTCACCAAAAAAAAAAAAAGAAAAAGAATTACAAAAAAAAAAAACACAGAAGTTGAATATAAAAACTTACAAACATATGTGTAGGGAAAAACTGAGCGTCCTACTCACTGTAGTCGCAACTGCGACGGAGACGGAGACTGCGACTGCGACTGCGCCTCAAACGACTCAATTTAGTGGGCCTGCGACCCTGCGCTTCCACTCTTCCACTCTTGTACTCTTGTTATTTCATTTTATATTTTGCCGTTACATTCAATGTTTGTTGCTGTTTGTCGTACGTTGCCTTTGCTTCCCGCATCTTTTGCGCCTTTTCGCTTTTCAAAACGGTTTGCGGCAGACAGCCTTAATTTTTCACATATGCGTGTCGATGCACTCTTCCTCTCTCTCTCCCTCTGTGTCTTTCACTCAATCAGTCTCTCTTGCTCTTGCTCTGTATGTATGCCATTCTCACAGCCGCAATCGCTCTTCGCTTAATTAAAACAGACACAGTCGCTCTCAATGTGCTCATCTGCGATCTTTCCAGCCCACATCTGTGCCACCAGCGGCAACAAAAATTAAAAGAAATTAAAAACAAACACTAAAAATCAATTAAATTCGACTTTAAGATATCCTGTAGCAACCCCGTTAGATTTTCAAAATAAGCATTGTAAAACCCAAACTATTTTATTACTAATGCACATTTTTTTATAGACTATAAGAACATAAAGTTTATTCACTCATTTTTGAGAACATGTTTTAAATACGTTTAAGCAGGATATGAGGAACATATAACTGATAAATTGACCATCTAACAGATATTTATTAAATTGAACTAACAGAAAAGTAGAGCTCTAACAAAAAAAACGTAATTTTTCGACTATGAGCTGAGTTCGTCTTATATTTAATATATATATTTATTAATCACGAAAAATAAGAGAATTTAAATTATCAGTCCCAAAACTCAATTAGTTTGCAGGGTATAAAATATTGTTTAATGTATGCTTCCCGCGACACGCTGGTCACCAGCCGTTCACCGTTTACCCCCCTTTTTAAAACAGATCTCGGTGATCTCGTACCCGTAGTACCCGTTCGAGGAACAAGGGGAAATATTGTCTCGAGTCGCATTTGTTGCGCTATTGTTGTCATTCGAACTGTGAGGGACTCGCTGTGGCAGCAGCGCAGCGCATCGCATCGCCTCGCCCTGTCTGACATGTGGGCACATCATCATCATCATCATCATGAACAACAACTTCAACTTCGACATCGAGAGAGGCGGGTCTGGGCCCTTACCTACAATATAGCCTGTGCCTTCAGACTTGCCTCGATGTCTGTTTGTCATTCGTGCCACATGTGTTGCATGTGTTAAAGCGGCGTCTGTTCCCCATTGGAAACAGTCTGGAAATATCGTAAGGAAGGGTTGCCAGCTACAAGTTTCCCGATCACGTCAGTCCAAAAAAAAAAAAAAGCGGAAAATCATTTGACCTTCGCACCATGTTCGACTTATAGATAATATATTTCCTGTGCTGCTCTAAAAATAGACACATTAATTGCAATTTTTGGCAAAATAAATAAAAACGATTAAGTGGAATTTTTTGCCACTTATTGATCAAGTTCAAAACAAAAATTTCAAAAATCTCGCATACTTTGAAAAAAACACGAATGTGCAATTTGAAATTTGAAATGATTCGTTGCATTTGAGTAATAATTTGCATATATAAAAACGTGAGAAAAACGAATTTTATTAACCAATTCAGGTGTGAGTCGAATGCAGTTCAACAAATAGCTGAACAAACCAGGCAGATCTGTACAAGAATTGGGAACAATCGCGCCTCTGCCAAATCCAAAAAAAACAGAAGCCAAAACATAAACTACAAAAACACATAATTTTCAAATGTTTGTTTACGCGGCTAGAAAATTATTCCATGTTCATATCTCGGCCGATATATGTACGTGTTGATAAACACACAGCGAGAGCTTGTTCATCTCTATACACACACACATATATATATATATATATGTAGGTATATACATATGTAAACACACTAAAACTAAATGAAGCTGAACATAATAATTTTCATGGGAAAAAAGCCAACTACTGCACAGCTAGTTATTGTTGGAGCATATAATGTATATTTTTATTTGTTGTGTTTTCAAAAAAAAAAAGAAAAAAAAAGTGCTTTCAATTTGGTCATAAAGCATAAAATTTGTGGCATGTGCCCCCCACAATTGGGATTGGGGGCATAATGAAAATAAATACAAGGGTATAAAAAAAAAACAACAAAAACTGTTTTGATAATTGAACGATTGACTGCGGACACAACACAACACAAATTGGGGACGGGGCACAATAGTTGCGACTAGGCATTTGTTTGCCCCACAACGAAACAAAACAAAAAAAAAAAAGCGGGTTAAAAAAGTCAAATTGCTGTGCGATGGTCAATCAAAAAGTGGTCTAAACAAATCATTTGCGCAATTACGCAAGGCAAATCGTAACACAACGAAAACTATTTTGAATATATACTAAATTCTTTAACTGTAAAAATATATATATATATATATATATATTAAGCAACTTACCTTAAAATTGAGTTTTGTTTTAGGGATGCTCTTGCCAAATCGTATCCAAAATGTGTCCACGCCTTGCAACAATGTTAAATTTCTTGTGCAACACAAATTTTTTTTTTTCTTTTGGTTGATACCTATATATTTATGACATTTATTTAGCGCTTTTAGCGTGCCACTTAAAATTCCAGAAATATTTTCATGCCACACTAGAATAAATAGCTGCAGAATGCCACAACTCTCACATACACTCACACACTCTCGTATGCACACACGCACAATATAAAAATATGCATGTATTATGAATAGCACTTAGTATGAATAATTGTTGCACATTCAGCTAACGGTATTTGTTGCATTTTAGTACGTATTCGGTATGTAACTGTAAAGCCTGTTGTTGGATCGCAACTGAATTATTCACTCGACGCTCGACAAATAAATCTCTTCAATTGAATGAGGGCCAGAAATAATACGAATTTGGACGAGTGGATCGCTGCTCGCAGTCCCCTCTCATTTGAGCATTTTGCTGGAAACAGTCTCTTCATAAACAACACACAACACACACAACAACTGCACACATTGTATAATTCCGACTAAGTAGGGGCTGTGGGGAGGGAGTGTGCCACACACATGTGTTTTTTTTTTTTTTTTTTTTTTTTGATGCTGCGTGGCTTTTACATGCGCTGTTCGGCCTTCCCTTGGAAAGTGAAATGTAATTGAGTGTTTTTTCTAAATGATGGAAACATATGTTTGTATTCAGAAATTGAGTCGAAAGTGAATCGAAATGAGTTCGCTCAGCATACGGCGGACACTTTACGGCTGAAAGTGTGGCATAGTTTTGTGCGCCAAACTAAATTCAAATCGCATACCACAAGAAAGAAATTCAAAATGTGGAAATGTGCAATCAATTTTGAAAAGATATTTTTAATTTATAAATAGGCAAAACTTTAGTTTATGCTTGAAAAATATCGAACCCATCAAAGAAGACAATTTAAGTTATCACTTTAGATTGGCTTATTAAAATAATAATGATCATTATATTCGAACTTTTTGTTGAATACATTTTTAATCTAAAAACACGACAAAATATTATAGTTAAAAAAAATCAGCAAAGCGCAGTATTTTAATAACTTTTAAGCTACAAAACAAAAATTATTAAGTTGCAATTTATTGACAGAAATAAAATCTTTTATTAAGTCATTCATATTTTAATAATTTTTAAGTTACAAAAAAATGTTTAAGTTTCAATTTATTGAATATATATTTATAATAAAATTTAAAAAAATATAAAGTATGACAAAAATAAAATACTTTAATTAGCCATATTACAGAAATAAATATAAAAAATTAAATTATAATGAAGCGTAAAAAACACTTAAATTCAATTTGAACAATTTACACATTGTAATAAATCACATTTTTTAGACACAAATTAATAGATTGAAGTCCCCTCAAATATCTACAACAACATTAAATGCGACACTTTGATAGTCTTTAGCACATTAATCAATTGGCTAACAAGTTTTGAATATTTTTTAACGTTTGCTTTACGCCGCATTCCGCATTTTGGCCCTGAAGTTGTATGGAAATGGGATTCATTAGTAGCCACAATACGGCACTAAGTAAGTTAACAGTTATTAATTATGGGCTACTTAGCTGGCTAGCTGCTTTGATGTACAGATACAGATATGGCCGAGTGTACAGTAGCCGGTCAGAAGAAAGCCGTCAATATGAAAAGTTAGTTGAAAGCCTCAAAGCACACACGCTGCGTTGCAAAGAAATGAGACAAAGACAAGGCAATTGTCAAAAGGGTTGCAACAAACAATGAGAATACCAAAAAAAAAAAAAAAACTAAATAATAGTCGAAAACAATTAACGATTATTGGCTGTCAATTGTGTGGATGCCCCGCTTTGTGGCAAATGGCGTTACGCATGGCTGATTAATTGATGGCTAACTAGTTGCTGCCTGGCGGTTACACTTATTGACGATTTACAACATTTCTCTTCAGTTTTCTTTTTCTACATGTTTTTTTCTTTCTTTTCTTTTTTGTTATTGCTGTTGTTGTTTATGTTTGGTTATTTCAATATGCGTTTGTTCTGCGCCAGTTTACGGCCTCGTAAAGCGGCCGAAAGCACCCCACCAATATACGGTCATAATACTTAAATTTTATGCACTTAACTGGCTACGATAGTTGTAGTTGGAGTTGGGGGTGTTGGGGGTAAGTTGCAGTTGCATTGCCACACTGGCTTCCGTATGCTTTTCAATTTGGCCAGCACACACAGGCCACAAATGTTGATGTTGTGTTCGCATTTCGTACATAGATATAAATTTTGAAAATTGGCTCAGCTCAGCCTGGGAGCGGGAGCTGCAATTGGAAACGGGACCAAGAGCAAAAAAAAATAAAAAGAAAAAACCCAAAGAGAGTTGGCTTTGTTCAACTAGAAAATACCCTATTAAAAACAATTATTAATAACACTCTTTAAAATGGATTAGCTTCTTTAATTATTTCTCATAAGCTGTAAAAATGTACATGAATATTTTTAGTACCTTTTGGTCTGTTTCATTATGCCCAATTTGTAGATTTTTATTGATTCCAGGGTATACAAAAAAAAAAGAAAAAAGAAAACAGAAACTGGCATCTTTCAATTGCACTGACATTGTCGGCTTCTAAGCGAGTTTTCGACACGATCCTCCAGCGATGGACCGCTGCAGTTCGTCGATGATCGTCGAAGATCGGCGACGATCTCGTGCAGTGCAGCCAAACAGCATAAAGTTAATTGCTAATATGATTAATTGCACATTAACATGAAGTTTTATAGCCAATTATATGCAAAATATGCCACGTTTGCCAATTGCTGTACTTGAAACCGATTGCATGAGAATTTCACTTACAGCATCCTGAGAAAAACTCAACGCATTCTTCTAATATATTTTTCATATTGCGAAAATAAATACTGACATCTTCTAGAATTTCAAGATTCTCACAGCTTTTCTTTTCGAAATATATTTTTGTAATGACCAAAAGAAAGTTGGCATTGCTTTTGCCAATTTCTACATAGTTTTAGGCCAGAAATCAAATTCAAGTTTATGCAGTTTATTTTTATTAAAAACTAAAGAATTGCAAACTAAGCTTTCGATTTACTTGCTGAATTCAGTTGTGTAATTTTAGGAATTTGAATATTTTTTTTAGAAATTTGCTTTAACTTTAGCTTTTGCTATTGACCATCTTTTATTTAGCTTTATTTCCTGGTCGTCTTTAGCAGCAGACAATGTCAATAACTTGCCACAAAATATGCAAAACTATGCGCTGCAATTTGGCGTCATTGAGTGGGTGCTTCAGCTATCTCTTCCCCCCCCCCCCCCACCTCTTTTTGTTGCTTTATTTTTCAGTTTCGATTTCAGATGATGCGGGCCTGAAAAGCCAATAAAAAAAATGCAATGCTGCCTGCAGTCAAAACAAAGCGCAAATCACATTTCAAATCACTCAAAACTATTGAGATTTGAATTTGAATTATTGTTGCCGGCGCAAGAGAGTCCGAATAGTATCTTGTATCTATATATATATATATGTGTATATGAAAGTATGTACAGAGCTGCTCTCGACAACGTTTCCGGTCTTAAATCTTGAGCGCGTTGAGCTAATCATAACTTACAATGTGGTCCGGCTATTTGACAGGCAGCAAACGGCCACAGAGCCAACTTGCCAAGAGGATCATGGATCATGTTTGCTGTTGTTGTTATTATTTATGTTGTTGTTGTTGTTGTTGTTGCTGTTGTTGCTGTTGTTGGTAAAGCTTGAGGCTGGCAAGCTGTGCGAGCTGTCAATGAACTTGTACGTTTTTGATTGATTTATATTGTGTTTTGTTTCTGTGGCATATATATATGAATATGTACGCTTGTCTCTCTACTCATTTATCGACGAGTTTTCATTTTTTATCTATTCCATAAATTGTAAATCAGCTTAGACTTTTCTTTATATCTTTCTAATGTAGCCGAACAAAATATGTCAACAATTTTCGGTAACAAAGCCTGAAAAGTGCACAGCCAGAAATTTTGGGCTTGCATCAGAAATGGTGTAAATTAAACAATGACAAAGTGTGTTTATAAGAGTAAAAGGATTTTTTAAATAAATAAATAAAATAAATATTTATATTTAAGATTTTTATAAACTAAATATTTTCAACCATAATGAATATTTTAGTAAAATTAGAAGATTGATATAATACAAATTTAATATATATTCTTTGACATATTTTTGTTACTTCAGTTAAAATAAATCAAATTATTATTTTTAGATATCATATTATAATTAATCTTGTATAACAATCTTATAAAAGGTATACTCAAATATTAGACATATTTCTTGAATTTATATATTAAACCATAATGTATATTTTAGTGTAATTGGAAGATTGATATAAATAATTTAATATATATTTATTGACATATTTTTGTAAACCATTTCCCAAATTCAGTTAAAATAAATAAAATTAATGTTTTTAGACATAATATTATAATTATTATATATTATCTTGAATTTCTAGAAGTGCAATAAAAATTAATATATATCATTTGACTTATTTTTGTAGACCATTTCTTTACTTCAGTTAAAATAAATAAAATATATATTTTTGGATATAATATTAGGATTAATCTTGTATGGTTTTAAGGTCATCAGACCAATAAATTAACATTTAAATAAAAATTGGTTTCCTATTATATATATTTTACTTCATTTTTATTAACAAGAATTTAAATTCAATTTTAATAAAATATTTGTTACTGTGTATATTAATTATATTAGATACGGCCGATATCTGAACAACACGATCTCAGAACAGGCAACTACTGTCGGCTCTGTTGACTTTGTTGACTCTGCTTGGCAATGGTATTTTGTACGTTACTAGGCCATAATTTAAAGCCGCCTGGGAGGATGCTGCTGCTGAATGCCTGTTTTGCCATAAAACTGGCGCTTAAGAGCGCATTTTAGCAGACCCCTGGCCGGATTGGGCTTGGCGCGGGCGTGGCCCTGCCGTGGAACAGGCTCTGGCTTTGGCTCTGGTTCTGGCTCTGGCTGAGGCCCGTCCTTTAGCCTGGCCTGGACCATAATGCCTAATAATAATCATGTGCTGTAATTGACGATTTATGCTAAGCCCAATATAATTTACGCCGTTGGAAACGTTAAGGCGGCGCCCCACGTCTCAACCCCTGACAGGGGAGTGCGGGAAGTCTGGAGCTGGGTGGGGAAGTAAAACAACAACAACAGCAACAACGACGAGACGCATAAATCATAACTGCACCTGGCCCAAGAGACACTGACACTGCACCACAACAATATCTGCTGACTACTGGCGATCAAACTCAGCTAAATTCCCACACACATTGGCCATGTAAATCGGGCCTATATACATATGTATATCTATACGTAATTACACACACACACACACACACACACACAGAGTAGTACATACAGGGTACTTAGAATGTCGGGCAGGTTACACAATGCCAAAAGCCGTTGCACAAGTTAAATAGCAATTTGGAATTATAACAAATTACGAATACCCTTAATATTAATATTTATTTGCATTTGTTTCTTGGATATGAAATTGGCAGACATTTCTTATATATAATAAAACTTTTAAACTATTTTCGTTTACAGTTCATATATGAAAATGAACTTATCAATAAATGAAAGTACTTAATTTACAGTCTATATAAGAAATGATTTATCGATAAATAAATTTACTTTTAATTATCATTAATATTTTATCTGGTCATCTTAGTAGTACATTGTAGTAGAAGTTAATATATAAAATTAAATATTTTTTATTATTATTATTATTAAATTGGGGTAAAAATTAATATAGAAAATTAAATATTTTTTATTATTATTATTAAATTAGGGTAAAAATTAAATATTTTTTATTATTATTTTTATTAAATTGGGGTAAAAATTAATATAGAAAATTAAATATTTTTTATTATTATTATTATTAAATTGGGGCTTTGTGCACTGCGACCTATTAGATCTATTGTGCCCCCTTCTGAACTTTGGAGAGAAAATTGAACATACATTTGCAAAATTATTGTTTTTCACATTCAAAAGTTATTTTACTACTTCCACAAACCAATGTAAAAATATGTGTTTTTTTACAAATTTATGTTTGGATAGTTTTTTTTAATTTATGTTTGACTTTTATGCCACACTATCGAATTTTAAGGACTATACCAAAATCTTGCCGGGCAATTCAAACAGTTTGTAAAAATCGTGTTACCCTTGCAGGGTTAATGTCTGTACAAAAAAAAAAGTGTTGGCACGCAAATTTATTGTTGTCTGCCTGGTCGAAAGCAATTTTGCGAATCGCGTTTCGCGTTTAGCGTTTTCCATACCCGATCCCAGCCAGAAAAGGCTACCGTATTTGCTGTCAGACGGCGTTGCCTGCGTGCCAGTTTGTCTGGCATTTGGGCAGGCCTTCCAAAAACGTCGCTGACATAACTGTACCCAACTGGCAGCTGTTGACTCCAAGGGGCCAACTCATGCGTGCTTACACACACACAACCAGACACACACAGTAAAAAATAATTGACACACATTCACAATCAAATCGATAGCTTTAATGGGTCAATTTTACAGTTGAAGTTTAAAGTTTAGAATATAAAATAAATAAATGTAAATTTTATTATTAAGTCTGCTTTTGATATGCTAAATTTTTCTCACAATTCAATAGCCTTTTAGCTTTTGTTAACTTGAATAAATTTATTTTATTTGCTTATTCTTTCAAAATTTCAATTTAGACTTAGCAAATTCTAATTCTATTCAATCAGAATACGATTTATGTGGCCAAATTACCATTCAATCAAATTGAATTTAATTTTTAAGTTCTCTCTAGTATTAAATAAATGTTAAAAAAAATGCTTGCCAATATTTTGTTACAATGTACAGTGAGTTGTCTTAGAACGAACCGCCGCCGCCGCCACTTGGCAGCCCCAGATTTTTCGGAGCACGTCGCTGTTTTTGGCATCAAACATATGTCGAAGCACATGAAAGGATCGTGGACTCTGTGGATCCGATCTGTGGGTCTACGGATCTAACTGCCTGAATGCCTGCTTGCCACACTCGTTCCTTTCCCCCTCCCCCGCCACCACTCTTCCAGCTCTCGCTGTGGTCGGAGCTTTGCATGTTTGGCGTTTCAGTGCGCATTAATTTTGTGTTTTTTTTTTACTGTTGTTGTTGTTGTTGTCGACACGAATGGCTATGAAAGGTTAATAAATCAAATGCATATGCATGACAACGTCTCTGCACCTGAGCCCGATCCTGGCCAACAACAACAACAACGATTGCAACAACAGCAAGCGGCATGCAACTTCTTTTCGATCGCCTCTATGCTCAGCTTTATGCCTTTATAATTTCCTCAATGCCGTTTATGGCCAAGTCCAAAAACTATCGGAGACTGGCATTTTTGCCACCGTAGGCCACCAGGTAACCAACTAACCAACTAACATGGCCAAAATGAACCGTACGACCGCTGCAATCAAAATCAATGCCTTTTGTGACCAGTTGCGGCATTAACACCAAATTTAATTTTATTTAATCGCAGCACAACTAACAAAAATTGGGTCATCCTGGCCATAATTTTTTTTTTCTCTCTTTTCTGTTCTTGTCTTGTCTGTGGCCTAAATGAGTTATAAGCGACGCCATTTAGACGTATTTAATCTGCATTTATGACCCAGTTTGTTGGACAATTGACAGGTGGATACTATTTTTTTCACACAGATCACGTACTGGGATTAATCACTAAATTAATTGAAACAACATCCCAGCATAGTCGACAACAGCACAACACCATATTAATCAGGCACCGATCAGCTCCAGATCCAGCTCCAGATGTGGTGTTGGTGTTGGTGTTGATCGGCTTGTTCGATGGGTATACGTGTCTGGCATATTAATTAAATAAACCGATCGATCGGTCGGTCGATCGATTGGCAAATGAGTTGTCCAATGATCTAACACATGTCCATCAGATCATCAGCCAGCGAAACGATTGATAGTTAAGAGACATAAAACGATATATATATATATATATATATATATATATATAGCCAATTGCCAACTAGTAAATGTTAAAAGTCAAATGATCTTTAATGATCACAACAAGTTGATTTGAGGCTGTTGAATGCCCACAGTCTGGGCTAATAACTTTTAATTAAATTAATGCCACGCCTATTTGCGTTCAGCCAGAGCGTTTCTCCACATGATCGTGATCGTGATCATCAGTTTTAGTCGCGCCGCAACAAATGCATTTTCACACCAACAAAAAAAATTGAGAAAAATGAAAATAAAATGACGGTTTTTGCGGCAGGTGCAGACACGAGTTGAGTTCTCTTCTTGCCTCCTTCGATTATTTTTATTTTATTCGAGCGAGAGTTGGGTTCAGATCGTGGATAGTAGTTAAATTTGGCATTAGACTCCGTTCCTCCTCCTATTTCTCCTACATTGCTACCAAGCCTCCAGTGCCACCACCACCAAATGCAATCAGTTAAATCGCCTCGATTATGATTAGCAAAAAGCGTTATGTTTTCCCTAAGCAACGATCCCCGTTGCATCCACTTGTGGCAGTAGTTGTTGTTGTTGTTGCTGTTGTTGCTGTTGTTGCTGTTGTTGCTGTTGTTGCTGTTGTTGCTGTAGTTTAAGTTGTAACAAACATAATTGATCTCTTAAAAATTAATTCCTACTTTGTTTAGCTGCAGGTGCTCGATGAGCTTCCTAGTTTATCATGTTTATCATATGCTCTTTCAATATCTTTTTTAAGCTCGTACAATTTATACCCTGTAGCTACGTAAAATTGCAATTAATTTAATAAATATAACAGGCAACATATAAATGGAATCTATAATCAATAATAATATAAAGTAAATATTTTTAAATATTTTTGTTTAAGTAGGAAATATTTATAAATTTTTCTGTTTACGTAGTAAATATTTCTGTTTAAGTAGTTAATAAATTTGGATATATGTATATATATATATGAAAAGCTTGTTACTCTATTTATTGAGATACCTAAACTTCTCAAAAATTATACGCAGAATAATTCTATTTTACATATTTTTTACATACCAAATTTTTGTAATTATAGTGTTGATTTTATTTAGGTTGAAACTTTTTAATGCCAGCTGAATAGTCTAGGAATTTTGAGGATCACTGAACATTTTTTTACATTTAAGTTTTAAGAATTTAGAAAAGGCACATTTTAATTAAGAGTATTATTTTAACATTATATGAATTTCGAAATTGAAAATACAATTAAAAGTAACTTAAGCCATGTTTTCTCAGAATTCTTTCGTTTTTAACAGTATTATTTTATCTATCAACTTAAAATTATAAACAATAAATTAGCTTAGGTCATTTTTTCTCAGGATTCTTTCGTCAAGCTGAGGAATGCAAATTGTTAACAGTATTATTTGATATATCAATTTAACATTATAAACAATAAAATTAGATTAAGCCATTTTTTGCCTAGTAGTCTTAATACTAATTTATTGCAATATAAATTGTATTCAAATTCTGTTTTTGCTCAGCAAATTCTAAAACTATAATTTTTGAAGACTTAAACTAAAATCACTGCTAAAAATATTAATAAAATACAAAATTGCTGCTATTTACAGGGTATCAGCTGAAGCAGCACTTCCAACTGTTGCCTTTCTCTCTGCATTTGCTGAGACTATAGTCAATTTTTTTCTGTGGACCTCACACGCTGACTTGTCATAATATGCCGCAGCAGGTTGGAGCTACTTAAATCAAATGAGTTAGTGCCACCAAATGGTGGATGACGCACAAATGTGTAAACAATGGAGATTGAAGCTTTATTCGATTGATTTATAGTAACTCTATGCGACTCTTGGCAACACCTTAATCCTACCCAGCCGACTTTGTTGTGCTAATCAGCGTTCAAGTTTATGTGACAGTTTAAAGTATGCCACACGCAACGTTCAGACTCGGATCATTTCCATTCTTGGCCTCTTGCGGCACTTTACCTGTTGCAAGGTGTTGGCTCCAACGATCTCTCGTGTTGCACAACTTAAGACAGACCTGGTTTAATACGACGACTCCGACTCCGACTACTACTTCCACTTCCACTTTCCGTGATAGTTCAATTTCTTCGAAAATATTATTGGATTTTTGTTGCCGTAGCTGTTATCTTGACTTAATTTTCATCTTTTGGGTGGGGGAGGGGGGTGTTTTGAGACCACCAGCGATTTGGACAGTTATCATAACAATCGTCACAGAGAGTCGCCGCTGCGGGTTGCGTGTGGCCTTTGTTTTCGATTTATGATTCAATTTTATTGTTAATTGAAATTCAACTAGTTTAGTGTGTTGCCCCAAAAAAAAAAAAAACCCGATGATCTCGGTTTTCTGCTGCTTTCCGTTTGTTTTCGTAACCCTTTGTTGTTGCTGCTTTTGTTATTGCCATAAAACTGTCAGCCAAATTGAATTGTTGTCGTTGTTCTTTCCGCCTTGATCCTGATTTAGTGTGTGGTTTGAGCTTTAAACAGTAGTCGGCCACATGATAAATTGGCTAGTGGGCATTCAAATTTATATATATATATATACATAATATATATGTGTGTGTATTTTTAATATGCCCCCAAAGAACTCATACAGAACTTTTACTCCAAGGCAATTGAGTTCGCCCTCTTTTTAACGACTAGTTTAAGCAGTAACTAAAGAAGTTAGATTGCCGTTATTTTCATTCAAGAGCTCACTCGACGCACAGATACCCTGTTCGCAGTCAAAAACATCTTTTGACTAATTGAACAGCTGTTGAAAGTACTTTTTTAGCGAGATTGGACACCGAATCGTCTATATGTTCAAATGTACATAAAAGAGTTATCGATATTTATCGATTAATTATATTCTTTTACTTAGTTGCCTGTGGCAAACCACTGCACAAGCTCATCATACCCTGTTGCACATTTGTAGCATGCATACAGGGTATAGGCAGACGCCACATACTATAAGGGTCTCGAGTACAACTTCCCTGGGATTCAGTTTGCTTGCAACAATTTCCTGATTAACACTTTGAGCATAATTTAACCGCCGGCGACAGAGTGCACATAACAAACAGAAAAACAGACAAACAGAGAAACTGAGAAACCGAGAAGCAGAGCAGCACAGAAATTGAGGCAAACGACTGCCTGCATCATCTCATGCCTCATCTGGTGGCAGCGTGGCGCGTGCGCAGTTGCCGCCACCGGCTGGTGGGAGAGAGAGACAGAGAGAGGGAGATAAATTCTAATGCTGGGGATCAGAGAAATGATTGCGACTGAGACTGGGACAGAGACAGAGTCGACTTCGTGCTGATTGTCCGTAAGTAGCTGAGGGCATATAACAACTTTGAGACCAAATGCAGTTGCCGTTGCCGTTGCCATTGCCGTTGCAGTTGCAGTGGCAGTTTCGGTTGCAGTTGCAGGTTTGCATGTTGAATCTGTTGTTACTTATTTTACTGCTTATGATTTTCCGCATTCCTTGGCCAATTTAATGGCGCGAAAGTAAAAGACGAGTTTGATAGCAACCACTGCTAAATCATATTCAGTTTGCACTCTGATTAGAGTTGATTATATAAATGCATATCTCATTCGAGTCGGCGCCGGCGCCACTTGTACTACGATAGGAATTATACTTAGTGAGGGAAAAATGCATTTATTTTATTGAGCGACAGTCATTTATTCAATTGATTTTCCAAATTAGTCCAATTGGACTTCAAGTCATTAGTTAAGTTATAATCCACGGTTTTATATTAGTTATATTTACTGATCGTAAGCGGAACATTACACAATTCCAACCAGACTTATTTTTAAATGTAATTATAATTTTATTTAATATTAACTCATATTTATATAAGTTTCTGAATTCATATAAAGTACATTTGACTGATTTGACGGCTTAAGTAGAGTTATCTTAAGTCAAAACAATCAAACAAAGCGGATCACAGATAATCACAGCAGAGTTAAATTGTTTAATTAATATTTTTACTCAAAAACACTGCTCAAATTATATAACAAATTTTAAGTTATTTCTGGTGATCCTCATTTTCCGTACATTTTTTCTTACTTGCCTGAATTACAAATACATAGCTTGATCATTGAAAAATGTACAATATATATATATACATATAAATATATACACACCAACAATTCCAATACAATCAAACAACTGCCAAGCCACAAATCACTTCTCAGTCGAATCGGAAACCAATTGCATTCGAATCAGACTTACAGTCATACAAACAAGATCTACCAATGACTCGTACCAGTCGATCTTCACCACAGGCAAAACTCACCACACTCTCACTAACGCACACACATACACTCAGTCTCTTTCCCTTTTCGAACTTCGAAATGCAACTGACGCGCTCTCTCTACTCTCATCGCTCTGTTGCATTTCCCCTACACAAACTGACTGCAGTCTGCTGCACTGAAAGAGCGAGAGAGAGAGCGAGCGAGAGAGTGGAGTAATGCTCATCAAGAAAGCCACGGTCTGATTGACTGATCTGTGGCGCTGTATAAGTCAGCGGCTATAAAAGTCAAATCGGCAAACGGACGCCTTTGTCCTGGTCATAAAGCCAAAGCTGCAGCGAAATAGCGTCTATGATTATTTACGAGGCGGCTCTCGCAGCAGGCAAAAAGCTATTGATTTGTTTTCGTTTACTGTTGTTGCTTAAAAGTCAGTTGGCAACAATTAAACGTGGCTGCCGCGCAGCTGTAAAAGTCACTGTTAATGGCTCACTTGGAAGCTGCAGTTTTAGCTGCACAGTAAAAAAAAAAAACTAAATGCTGCTTTCAATTATATAGCATTGGTTTAACAATAGCTACAATAAAAATAAAAACAAAATCGACTACAAAAAATAATTTAAATTATTATATTGTTTTGATTTGTAACGCTTTCATTTTAGAATTATTAATTGTTGATTTGGTTTAGATTAATACAAAAATAATTAAAGTTTAATAAAAATAAATAAAATTGTTAAATTAAATTTTTGTCTACTTATGCAACTAAATTAATAATATTAAAATTTTGTTTATTTTAAATCAAGACAAATATCTATGAAAGTAGGAAGTAAATTGCAACGCTACATTTTATTTTACTGTGTAGTGGTTCATGTAAATGATGTCATTTGCTATTGGCCAAGTTTGAAGAGAGAAGGGAGAAGGGGCAACGAGTGTAATTGGCAGCTCGACTGCGACATTTATGACAAGAAACTGGGGGCACCCGAAAAACTGTTATAAATGTTGTAAAAATCGTTGCAACTTTCTTCATTTTATATCGTTTTTTTTATTTATTTATTTATACAAGCTTTTTTTTTGGGGACCAGGACGCGGGTTAAGCGGCACAGCTTAACCTTTGGGGCTGCACTCTGCGCGTGCCAAAAGGCAACAAACGAGCTTTTTACGAGTTGCAGGAAACAGCGTTGCCACAACAACAACAACTGCAACAACAAAAACAGCATGCATTCTAGCCATGTTGAACTTGGCTCACAGATTTATAACAAAGATATCGCTGGCATTGCCGACATGCTGCGTCCTCTCTGCTGGCCGCATGCTATGAGCTATTAGAGTTCAGCGAAACCAAGTCGAACCGGGCCTAAAGACAGCAGACAGCCAACTGAAGACTGAAGACTGAGAGGCTAAAAGACTGAGCGACTGAAGACTGAGCGACTGAGAGACTGGACTGGAGACCCGGTTCCTTCCTGCCACGGCAATCCATTAGTGCGGCAGCAACGTGCACCTTTTTTGCCTTTTTGCATCGTCGGCATCTAACAAATCGTTCTGTAATTTGATAGCTTAGAAGTTTATGACTATGGCCAGGCAGTTTTTAATGGGGCGCAGTTCGCGCCAGACTTCAGTTTCTAGCTTCAGTTGACTAGCTTACTGCGACTGCGACTATGTTGTCAGCCCAAAAAAGAAACTAAAATAAATATATATTTATGTATGCAAAGGAAAAACCACAAAAAAAAAATTATCAAGTCAAGAGAGTGAGAGAAACTTGTTGCACTGATCGCCTGCCAAATCGCGCAAAATATGCTAAAAGGTTTTGCGAGATCAATTTAGAGATTTTTTGTTAAGATAGTCGCTCGTTTATTGGCCAACGACTGACGATCGACGATCGATGCTCGGAACAAACATGTTGCGCTCAGTTACTTAATCTCAAATGGTGCCTGGCTTTATGGCCACCAAAACAACAACAACAACAACAACATCTCATGCAGCCATATCGACAGGCCTACACATGTTTTGGCTCATATCAGATCTAAATGTGGCCAAGCCACAGACACAGCCAAATCATAATACTCCTTGCAATGACAAAGCTGTCAGAGAAACGAAAGCTTTACACTCCTCCCTCTGCTCCATAACAGCCACCTCCTGCTTATCCTGCCACGAATCACTTAACTGTCCAAGCAACTTGATAATCATATTGCATTATTATATATAGATATATATATATATATATAGCTAAATCGGTCTATGCAAATTACTTCATAACATTCATAATTTTGTTTATCTTTAACAAATAAAATGTCCAAAAATATATAATAAATTTTTCAACTATTTACAAAATAAAAAATGAGTTGAAATTTTTTTTAAAAAAATTATTAATATTTTTTTATGTATATACAAAAAACATGTATTATATATATATTTATATGTATATGTATTATATATGTATTTAATGTCGTTAAAAACTCACAAAATAAATTTTTAAAATTAGGTCAAGATTTAACTAAATTTTTAAATTAGTTCACCATTTAAAATAAAACAAAAAATCACAGCTTTTAGTTGCAGTAACAAAATCTATAGCCAAATTCAAGTTTTAGTCCACGAAATTATATTTGGCGCCGCATTGTTAACTGGCTTTAATGACATCGGTATTTGGCTTAAATGCTAAGCTTTATTGAAAACTGTTGAAAATGCACGAGACATGTTTGCGACAATTTCAATTAAAAAATGGCCATATGATATCTAAAATTTTTGGTGTTTTAAAAGACGCTTGTTTTTGTATTTATTTTTTTATTTTGTTTTAAATAACAGGCATATCAGGCAGCTGTCAGCTGGGGTAAAAAAAAACCAAAAAATAAAATTGAAAAAAAAAAGAAGGAGGCAGACTTAAATACGAAAAGATTTTGTGTAGATGTTTACATTTAGACGTCGCCTGCCATGTCACAGAAATCGCAACTTAATTAAATAAAAATTAAACAGATCTCTCGCTGACTGGAGCTGGACCTGGATATGGATATGTGTGTGTGTGTATATGTGTGTGTGTGTTTGTGAAGCAGTTCGCTCAACGTTCAACGTTGCACGTCGCCACGTTGCGTGTCAAGTGAACATCATGCGTAGCGCAGTTTTCACTTGGAACTCCGATCATAGCCCCCCTCCTGGGCCCCCATTGCATTGCCCACCGCCACCCCTGGTCTGGGACATGTTACACCAATTTTAGTCTGGAAATCCTGGTCTAGTCTTAATATGATTTAGTAGCCGCTTGCATGGCTTGACAAGTGTCCATTTGAATACTCATTGGCTCAACAAGCGACATGGACTCCATCTTCAGCGCAGACTGTAAAAATTCTCTATTTAATTTGAATACCCTAACTGAGAGTCGATTAATTTGGGAAAGACATCTGTAAATCAATATAATTTTTATAGTTTATATTCGATTTTTTTAGACTATAAATTCATAAAGCAGAAATTTAAATGTAAAATTATAAAAGAAAATATAAGATTTTGTTTTTCCCCTTCGATAAGGGTATTTAATATTTGTTGTGTTCATTATATTTTTTTCTACTATTTTTTTTTAAGTTTAAGCCATCGCAGCCCGTTCACCGCTCAGCTTTGATTTGTGTGTAATTTAATGCAATTTACATAATATTTTGTTTTTAATGAGGCCTAAGGTGATGTTTAAATGCTTTGACTTGGCTTAGCCAGTAGTCGCTTGCCAAGTTGCAAGTTGCCCAGTTGCAAGTTGCTCAGTTGCAAGTTGCCCAGTTGGTAGCCGGTTCTCATAGCTCAATGCAGTGTTGCAGCTTATGTTACATTGTCGAGGCGCCACATATTTCACTGTTAATCCATTTTTTTCGGTTAGCATTTAATTTTTTTGCTCAACACTTTTTCGACTTTGATTCGCGACCTGCCGCAAAAATTGTGGTTTAATTGTCTGACAAATTGGCCGCAACTTAATTAAGGGCGATAAGTTGAGATCTCTTCTGGCGTTTTTTTTTTCATCTTGGCATTTTTTTGCTCTGCGGCTTTCACTAATTAAGTCGCTTTGGCAGCGCTATCAGTAGCTGGCACACACATATTTCATGTTGCTGATGTTGATGGAGTAGCGCCAACTTTCCGTTCTCTGTTCTCTGGCAACTGCTACTTGAGAGCGTGTCGTGGCATTGTGGCATTGTCGCATTGGGTTCCCAATCAAAAGTGCCAAACACCTTTGCAAAATGCACGCGCGCTGATAACATGGCAACGCCTCGGGGGATTGAGCAACTGCAGCAAACTGCTGCAAACTGCTGCAACCTGATGTTGCAAGCCTCTCAAAGTGCCGTCCTTTTGGGCCGTTAATAAGCGTAGATTATTTATGTTTATTAACCCTTAACATGTTTACATTTTGTAAAACGAGACTCTTAATGTGAACTTTATCATGAGCTGTTTGCAATTGCAATTGCAAGGTGAGGTTCTCAATGCAACAAATTTGTTAGGTCTTTGTGGCAAATGTATACCCTACAATTGACCCGCTGAGAGAGTTACTAACAGTTAACTGAAGCCTTACAAATTGGTTATTAGATTTTGATATATCATATATTTTATATATGCAAATTGTTCTACATATTTTTTAAATATATATAAAGAAATAATTTAAAGTAATTTTTAAAAATACTTTTACTGATTTGGAGTACTAAAATAATTTTGGCAAGAATATTAAATATCTGAAGGTGATTATATATCACATATTTATATATTTTTATATATTATATTTATATATAATTGATCTATATTCCAAAGGTAGGGTAAATTGCTATTCAATATGGCTAATCAATTTTTGGTCAACTGCCAATCGCTTGACGCTCTGGCATTTTTTGCACTTCACCCAAATGCGGGGCAAATGAAATTTGCAAAAGCCTGGTCGGTCCACCCCAATGACTGGGGCAGAGACCGGGGCAGAGTCTGAGGATGTGGATGTGGATGTGGATATGGATGAGATGGCATCGATTTGGCGGCGCTCCTCTGTGTGCGATTTTAATGACGCTGCGCTCTGTGAAAGGGGCGCCACGAACTGGGATCCGAATCCGGACGAACGATGGAGCTGATGTTCTGGGACGACGGGAGAGCAGAGCTGATCTGAGCTGCTCTTAATGCATTTTTTTACATGATCATATGCGTTTATCTTTTGTGTTTGGACGGCGGCCAGTTATCGAGCCAGTTTGCTGTGGCACTCATTTAATAAGTTTGTTCTGGCTAAGAGATTACATGAACCTGCAGTGTTCAATCGCAATCATATTTTAGCAATACACATATATATATATAAATAAATATATATATATACTCAGGCATGCCGCAGCCAGTACAGAATTTCCAGTTTGAAGTCAAGTCTGATATCTGTTGTCGTTGTCGCATTTTGGCCCTTGAGCTGACTTGAGTTGGGTTGGGCTGTGTTTTTCTTATATTCGGGATTTGTTGCTCCTTTCGAGTATCGTGTGACATATCGAGTGTGAAGTGTCAATTTGAATTTATTGATAACACACTGAGAGGTCGTCGCCCAAAAATGAAACGGTGGCCCCTCATCCACATGCACATTCAGAGAGACAGAGAGACATTCACAGAGAGACATCCACATGCCCAAACGAGATCAACCAATTACAGGCAAATAAATTGTCCACTCAAGTGCCTGGGAGCCCATTGCATTGGAATTTATGAAATGAAATGTGATTTGCGAATCGCGCAATCAGCGCCACAGTCAGACAGAGAGACAGAGAGACAGACAGAGAGACAGACAGAGAGACAGACAGAGAGACAGAAACAGCGCTCATCAGCCGCAAATTGTTATTTATCACAGGTTGCTATATAAATTTATACAGCAACATACTCAGAGAGAGAGAGAAAGAGAGAGACAGAGTGTCAGAGAGAGAGAGAGAGAGAGAGAGAGAGATCAATTTCTGATATGTCTAAATCAATGATTGAGAATGTCTTTGCTGTTAAAATGCAGTGCTAGAAATCAGTTTCAGTCAGACAGTTTGTCTGTCTGTCCGCCCGTCCGTCCATCTGTCCGTCCGTCTGTCTCCTCTGTCTGTCCGTTTGTCGCTTTTGTCTGTTCGCGCTTATTGACAACAATTCGATGCGGCTGCGACGACAGGAAACATCTTGTAAAACTAGCAAATGCAACATGTTGTGAACATGAAAGGGCCCACAAAAGAGAAGTTGTGGACTCCACCATGCCACAGATTGCCGGCTTATCGAGCCAACAATGAGAGCAACAACATTATAATGGACAGCGCCCAAACTGTGGCGACGCCACACGCGCGCACTGCAACCATGGCACCACCGCCCAGCACCACCACTTCTTGCCTCATCCATTTGGACACGCTGCGCACCGGCCACGATAAATAAAAAGCGGCGCTGGTCGAGGCGACAATGAAACGTCTATTTCCCCACACATGTCCACCTGTCCACATGTCCACATATCCACTAGTCCGCCAGGCTGTGCCAGCCTTCCAGCCTGCCAGCCTGCCTGACAGGAAGGCAGAGCAAGCCTCCAATCCAAGTACGGCTGGCAAACCCAGGACAAGAAACCAACAACGATCGAGGGCCGATCGAGGGCTCCACTAATGTATACACGAATGTGTTGCAATTGTCACGCCAAGTGAAGTTACAAATTTATGAATGCCAAAAAGCCTGCATCTCGCCAATCTGCACACTCAAAAAAAAAATTAAAATAAATAAATATTTACAAAAATTATTATACATTTTATTTCTTTTTATCGACAATAATTCTTTTTTTTTTCTTTTTTATTATAACAAATTTATTTATAAAATTTGTTTTATTTACTCAAAAAATAGACACATTCTGGAAATGAATTAACAGACATAAATTAGTTGCAAATTATTTAAGCCTTCGTCTAATTGATTATTAACATATGAAAAGGCTAAAGTTTTCTAATCAAAAGTCACTCAATCATTCAGGCTAAACTATATATATTTTGTATGTTTTTAAATAATTATTTATAAAAAACTATAGTTTTTATGATATAAACAACGTCTCAATCAAACACAGAATATTTTACTTAAATAAATTTCAGTTAAAATATGAATTTCTTAATATCCTTTTCAAAAGAAAAATTATAAACATATCTTAAAAAAAAAAATTTTCTTTTTTTCTATAAAATGTTACCATAATTTTTCTTCGTGTATTCAAGACGACAACGCGTCGTGTGCTCGACGTGGCACGCGGCAAACAGCAACAACAACAGCAACAACAACAACAAAAGCAAAAACACAAAAACCCATAAATATGTTAAAAGTCAGAGTCAAAGTCAAAAGTGTTGCGGTTTCTGCATCGATTTCGGTGTGGCAACACACACACAGCGAAACTTTCTCATTAAGCAGAAGAGTTCAGGCCAACGACAGCAAGGTTAAAGATGTTGCAACATACAGCATGCAACAAACAGCATCAGACCGGAACAAAAATGTCACAAAATGTGAGAAATGCAATTATGAATATTGAAGAGGTATCGGAAAAAGAGGAGTCGATGAGCGCTGAAATGTGTAAGTGCCAATCGATTATTTAAATATTGAATATGGAAAATATAAATAATATTTAAAGGTATGTTGAAGTGCAAGAAATTAGTTATATATATAAACCCAGATATATATATAAATTAAATTATTACTAGGGATTTCAAAGTGCACAAATTTACTAATATGCACAATTATTTTTTAATATCTTACTGCCATAATAATCACAGTTGGAAATAGTTACAATTTTTAAGAGTTTAATACGGAAAAAATCTTTTCTCTATCATTTTCTAATCAAATGAATTTCCATTAATTACTGATAAAATATACTCAACTTTTATTTGACTTTAATGCATTAAAAAACGTATCTTTAATACATTTAGATATCATATAGTTTTTTATTACATTAGAGAGCCTTAATAGGCATTTTTATTTTAAAAAAAATGATAGCTAAAAAGGGGTATTCAAATCAGAGCCCGCATTTCTGGAGCACCCACAAATCATGTGGCTGAAACGCGTTTAAATTGGGTTGAAGCTCCATTTGTGGTCTAGCGATTTGGCCGGCATTGCTAAACTAATAGCCAATTTAAATGAGTTGGCCGGGCCCAAAAGACGAGCCAAAGTCGAATCGCAATTGTAATTAAATCGCAATATGGACGGAGCCAGACAACTTTTACCAGGCAGACAGACAGATATGCTGGTCCACAACAGCCGGTTCCGGAACGGATGGTATCGGATCCGATCCGATCGGTATGGAATAAGTTGCAGCGATGCTGCTGCTGCTGGAGCTGCTGGAGCTCCTCATCATCAATGGTTCGGCTGGGGCATTTCAATGATTTATTGAATTTAAATCACTTGTATTGGCAACAGTCCCGCTGTGAATTTGTGACATTTTGGTAAACGAAAAATGTCAGTTACGATTTTTTATTAGCTGCACTCCCCATTCCCAACCAAACTGATGAAGTCCAAGCTGCACTTCGAGCTGAAGTTGAAGTTAAAGTTGAGGTTGCAGTTGGGTTGGGTTTGGGATGGGGATGGGGATTGGAAATAGCTAGGGCTAGGATGAGGTCGTGTGCATGAGCTGATGACGGTTACGGTATATGGCCATAAAGTCGGTAAACTACTGTAAAATATAGTTCAAACTCATTTCTATCAATAATAAATTCCGTTTGTGGCCATAAAAACTCGTTCAACCAAGCGTTGAGCGTTGCCTTTTTTTCTCTCGTTCTTGGCCATCTCTCTAATAAAGTTATTAACTGGCATAAAAGTGCAGCTTATGCAACGTCTTTGTGGTAACGAGTCTTGTTAAAAGCTAATAAAAAATTCAAAGTATAACACAGCGCACTGGCCATAAATGCATATAAATGCCTGAATTGCCGCATTCATCTACCAGAAAACCCGATGACATGTTCGTTCATTAATTAGAAAGCAATCCCAGTGATCCACAGAACAAAAATACTACTAAAAATACAAAATAACCAAACCATGCGACAGCTCCTAATTAGAAAAAGAAAAACCCGAAATGACTTCATTAAAAAACTATAACAAACTTGTTAACCTGATGTTTTCAATGCGGGTACAGCTCCAAAAAATAGGGTAAAACTCAGTCAGAAAAGGCACAAATTTAATGATCAGCCCCAAAACATAAATAAATTGAACTATATAGTTTGGTCTTTTGTTTGGGTCAAGATTTAATTATTTTATGTGTATACGAGTCAATATGGTGTAAATTCTTAACTGGTAAATAACTAAACAATAATATGAAAGTTTTGTTGGCTGTATTTTATGCATTTTCATAGCCATTATCACGACGCTTGAGCGTCATAATAACAATTTCAGTGACATTCCAAAGGCGTTCCAAATATTGATCTATGGCCTTTTGGCCATGCCATGACACCCATAAATCTGTAGCAGCCAAAAATAAAAAAAACTCGAACCCAAATCAAACATATTTATATGACAAGCAAATCACTTAGCCATGGCTAAAATGGTCTGGGCGTACCAAAAGCAGCACCTTCCAAGTATTCTTTTTTTTTTTGTTTTTAGTTTTTACTTCATGGCAAATTGAATTCAATTGGCGTCACGACTCGTAAGGAAAATCAATTTTTATGATCAATCTCACTCTTTGGCGTGCCTCGAAATTGGCAAATTAGATCGCGAAAATTGCCACAACCAACAGTTTTTCCCAATACATATAAACATACATAAGTATGTGTATGTGTGTGTGTGTGTGTCGAAAAAAACATAGGAGAGCAATTTATTTATTCGATTTTCTATTTTGAGGCCAAAACCTAAACGAGAAAAATTAGATGAGAAAAAGTTTATATATTTGAAGCGATTAGATTTTATCGCATTTATCGTTATCACAATGTCGGCATCTCTCTCCCTATCTCTTGTGGCAAAGTGAAAAATTTCCAAAAAAAAAAAAAATTATTCAAATAAACAAAATAAAAACAACAATAACAAAATAACGAAAACAATGCACAGAGGCATAGGAATGCTTAATTAATTGCATCGCTCGGCAGACTCCGCGTTTTACAGAATCCAGGCCCAATGAAAAAACTTGTGGCCCTAATGACTTGCTTTGACACTTTACCTTTGTCTTAACATGTCCGACGAAAAACAACCAACCGAATACAAAAAAAATAAAATAAAAAAAAAAAACTCCCTGGTGTTTTGGGCCCCATAAATTCAACGGCAATTATGTCAGTTTATTTGGAGCAAAGCGTCTGTTAATTTATGTATGCAGCAACAAGTCAAACAGAAAGCTGAAAAAATTGGGCGGCATTTTGGGCAGTTCACAATTAGATGCTGATTTTGGTACATAAACAGCAGGTGACAACAAAACACACACATACACACTACACACACACACACACTACACACACACATGCTGAACATTTCTTCATAATGTTTAACTAACAAAAACGCATATTTTATAAAGCGATTAAAACCTTAATAAATGCACAAATCTATAAATATGTTAAATTGAAAACAGCTTGATCTGAAGTCGGTTGAAAAACTATTACAACTTTGCACTGATTAAGAAAATAAAAAGGGTTAACAAAACAGCACGATTCAAAAATTAAATTCTAGCGCCACTTTTTGAAGAAACAAAACACAGAAGAAATGTTAAGGAAAATAAAACTTGAGTTTATTGTTATAATGCATAAAATATCGATTATTCTTTAACAACATCTTTTGACGTTGTTTAACATTTATTTACTAGTTTTCTTTTTAATTAAAGAAATGTTGAAAAGAATTTGATTTGAATTCTGTTTTTATGAATATTTAAAAATTGATTTATGCGAAAGGCTTTTTAATTATTATTAAATTACTGATGATTTAATTTAACGTGCCTTATATATAGAATTATAAAAGTTTTTTTGATATTCTAGGTATTTAAATTTTAGTTTAAATATATTTAATTTTCATATAGTTTTATGTTTAATAAGAAAAAAACGAACGAAAAACGAAAAAATTACGAACTTTGTAATACAAATTGAAATATGCGAGTCACTTTAATTATTTTCAAATTACTTATAATTTAAAGACGTACTGAATATTTAATGGGTTTAAATCATTTATGAAATATTGAAAATCTTTTGCTATTTTTTATATTAATAATACTTTAAATATATTAAATATTCATACAGTTTTATATTTAATAAGAAAATAACGTAAAGGGGAATTTTATAAGTGAACAATATATTAAAAATTAAAATACTTTTATTATTGTTAAATTACTGATGATTTATTGAATTACTGAATATTTAACGGGTTTGAATCATTTATAAAATATTAAAAGTCTTGCTATTTTTTATATTAATAATACTTTAAATATTCATACAGTTTTATGTGTAATAAGAAAATGCCGGAAAGGGGAATTTTATAAGAGAACTTTATAATAAATAAATTAACTAAAAATAATATTAATAATAACATTATAATTCCAATTGTCATAAATAAAATAGCCTACTTAGATAATAAATAAATACTTACAAGTCTTGAAAACTCTTTTGTTATGCATTACAAAGTATCCTCAGAATTGCACAGATCCTGCACGCGTCAAGAAAAATTTATAGAATTCCCCTCAGATATCATTGATATCATTTTAATTACAAGATAAGTGGCAGGCAATAAACAAGCAGAGTTTTTGTTGCATTAACTATCTAGGGAGAGCTGTGCAGCTTAGGGGAGTTGTGTCGCCCCCTTCTGTGGCATTTACCACCCAGGCATTTGTCAACGCTGGCGCCAAGTGAATCACACCCGATATCAACCCGGTGGCAAGTGCCACAACCGGGTGACTTATTTGCAATCTAATTAAGTTGTTAAAATGAAATGTGACGCATGTTAAAGATGTCACACATATTTGACACGATTAAATTGGACTTAAGACATGAGTGTAAATATGGATGCGAAGTAAAAAATTCTATGAATTGTTAAAGAATCGTATTTTTTATTACATAATTATTTTAACAAATTATTTGAATTTTTTTCTAACTATATTTGCACTTGAAAACAAATTGTTTCCCTAAAAGAATTATTTTAAAATTTGAATCATATTTAAAGCTGACTTTAATAAAATTTAATGTCTTAAATTAAGTTTGATCAATCAAGAATAAATTAAAAATATTTAAATATAATTTGTTTTATATTTATTAAGCAATTTCATTAATTTTAATTTTCTTGCAATTTTAGTTTAGATTAATTTTCCCTTTTCTGCATTTTTTCTTTAAATTATAGTTTGATTTGTGTGGCGTTGTTTTTTTTTTTTGCGATTGTATTTGTTTTTTGTGGCAGGTTTGGCTTGTCCGGTGGCGTCCTTCACACTTCGACGTCATAAATTATCCCCATAATGAGTTGCAACAGGCGCCGCTGCTGCTGGTTGCTGCTGCTGCTGCTGCTGTTGCTGCCACAAAAAAAAGGGGCTACCCATTGCCACATTCGAATTGCATTTAAAATACATTTAAAAACGGGCGCGCCATTTATCATGTTGGTTTATTTATTGCGTCTAGCTGCCTGGATTGCTACCGATCTGCCCAAGCCAAGATCAACCTTAGTATATACACATACACAAAGATATATATATATATATATATATATGTGTGTGTGTACTGTATCTGCCTCGATGAATAATTGCCACCATCTACGCGGAATGTTATCAGCGCCATAATTAAATAACGCCAGGAGGTGCCGGCTGTTGCTGTTGTTGCAAGTTGCAAGTTGCCAGTTGCCAGTTGCAACCATCGACAACTTGCCAGAGGCACTAAATGTCTTTCTCTCACTCCAAGCAGAGCGCCGACTCTCTCATCTCCCATCTGATCATGTAATTTTAATTACCTCGATGATCAAGCAATATTCTTAGGCTCAAAACTCATGTTTATATACAAAAACAATCAAATCAATTAAAATGCAGCCAACAATCGATCAATTTGCAATCACTTTCAGAACTGAAGATCATCTGCAAACCGAATTGGAAAGCAGATTCCAATTAAACGTCATGCTAAATGATGCGTAAAATTGCCCGCCTGCTGCTGGTCTTGAAATTTGCGGTCTACAGGTTAACAGAGACTAACACATACGGCTGGTAACAGAGATAGGGGGGAGGGAGGAAGAGAGAGGCAGGCAGGAGGCTGGTGTGGAGGAATGTGCAATGATCGCTGGTTCCTGGCCATCTTCTTCGCGTCGGCCGGCCGGCTCTAAATGTGACAGTGTAATAAAAAATCAATTTCACAATAAATATATCTCGCTTGCTGGCTGGTTTTGGCTGTTTGGCTGTTGAGGCGAAACCAGTATATCTTATCACAGCCAGGCATCGGAGAGCGTGAAGTGGTACTTACGCATCGGGACCAGGCCGAGATCTGAAGATCAGTTAGGGGATCAGCCAGACAGTCAGACAGTCAGACATTCAGGCAGCCAGCGAGGCAGGCAAATGAAAAGTGTGGTAGCCCAACTGTCAGCGATTGATGTAGCAACCCTTTATCATTATCACATCACATCTGGACTGAGAGCAGGTACACACACACACAAACACACATACACACACAAAGATGTGCCGCAGGACAAATGCCTAAGCAGCGCGTCAGCGTCACAGAGTCTGGGCCAAGAGATTAACAGAGAGAGAGAGAGAGAGAGAGAGAGTGAAACACAAAATACAACTTGCTGCTTGCAACATAACTAAAAAAAAGAGTGCCACAAACAGCGCAGAGATTCATCTTCGATCAGCTCAGCTGTGGCATGTCGTTTGCCATGGTTTATCTTAAAAACCTTGTTGTCGTCTTAATTATTGCGTTAATGAGTTTTCTGTTTACTTTTTTCAGTTAACCCGTTTACAAGAGCCGTTTCGTGCTATTATCAATCAATCGGCGATCGAAGCGATCGAAACGATCGAAATGAAATCGACTTGCCGCAAACAACAACAACAACAACAAGAAGAAGAAGCATCTTGTTTGGCAAACCAAGGATCGGGATCGGGATCGGAATCTGCAACCTGATCATATGCAACGATAAGCACAGTCAGCAGCTGCCCCATACAATATCTTTGTATAATAAATAGTGTGTGTGCTATCGCCTGCACAGATATTTATGAAGAGACGACGAGTTTGATAAGCGATCTTATGTTGCATGCCGCCGAGCATCCTTTCAAAGCGAATCATAAACACCGACAGGATATATATGAAAATAAGCAAAAAAAAAAGAAAGAAAAATAAAATATTTCTTTTTTATTCACTTGTGTGGGGGTCACAGGTGAATTGTTGAGAGTGATTTACCATGTGAACTGAACTCAGAACTCAGCGATGCAATTTTAATTAGCATGTTAAATTATTGCCACAGAATGCGGCAAGCAGTTCAATAAACAAATTAAATGGGTGTGTTTTGTGTGTGTTTTGTGTGTGTGCGGTTCCAAATCATTGCCCAACAACTTGATTAATTGTGGGAGCAAAGATTTCCCACTGTGAGAATAGGGCTAAGTTGAACAATGTAAGGAAGGGTTCACAGTTCCAAAGAGTTGCCAGTTCTATTTCCAAGTCGAGCATGAAGCACTCGTTGATCATTAGGGCGTGCGGAGTGTGCGGTGTAGGAGTGAAAAATTAATGATTTGTTGATTTATGAATTGACTCGAAAGTTCAAGTCAAGTGTACAAATGATGAGTGCTGCAATCTTCTGGCTGCACAAAAAACCCAAATGAAACGGCCTGTGCGGTCCCCAGAGAGATTTCTGATATGTCTGTGGGTTCGTTCGAGTGTAATTGAATGCGATCGGATCATTGTGGCCAAGGAGAAGAAGAGACTGCTGATGGTTTTCAGGTTGATAACGATGTACGTAAAACCAACTCTTTGGAAATGTGGCTTAACTCAATTCAGATAGCAAAGATATTCGATTTGGATTTGGAGTTCTCTTTTCACTCGACGCCAAAATAATGAAAAATATATATCTTAATTATCAAATTTCCTAATACTGAAAAATTTATTACTTTTCAGCTAAATTTTACATTTTGCAGAGAAACAAAAATATTCGAATTATTTTAATAAAATTTATTGCAGAAACTCAATTTACAATTTTATTTTTTAAGGTATTCAGAAGTTCAATTAAACAATAGAAAAACAGTAATATATATAAAAAGGGTTTTACGAATTCAAAATTCACTCGACGCCAAAATAATGAAAAATCTTACATTAATTATCAAATTTGCTGATAATGAAAAAGTTACTACTTTTCAGCTAAATTTTACATTTTGCAGAGAAGCATAAAAAAACACGAATTATAATTATTAAAATTTATTTTTAAAACCCAATTTACAGTGTGGTTTTTAAGGTATTCAGAAGTTCAATTAAACAATAGTGTTTTCTACATCTGTAAAATATATATAAGAAGGGTTAATATTAACCGAAATAAATTTTCTTTTCACTCGACGCAAATATAATGAAAAATTGTATATTATCGAATTTGCGGATACTGAAAAATGTATTACTTTTAAGCTAAATATTAAATTTTGCAGAGAAACAAATAAATACGAATTATTATAATAAAAATGATTGCAAACACTCAATTGACAATGTTGTTTTTTTTTAAGGTATTCAGAAGTTCAATTAAACAATAGAAAATATAACACCAGTAAAATATATAAAAAGGGGTTTACGAATTCAAAAGAAATAATAACCGAAATAAATTCTCTTTTCACCTGACGCCAAAATAATGAAAAATTTCCATTAATTATCGAATTTACGGATATTGAAAAATTTATTATTTTTCAGATCATTTTTACCTTTTACAAAGAAACAAAACAAAAACGAATTATAATATTAAAAATTATTGCTGAAAGCCAATTTTTAAAATAATGTTTATGTATTCAGAAGTTAAATTAAACAATGAAAAACATCACATCAGTAAAATATATAAAAAGGGTTTTACGGAAAAAAAAGTATTGGTCGATATAAAGGTTTAAAGACTGCAGAAGCTGATAGGGCTCCAAAATTAAAAGAGTTTAAAATGGCTATACGAATTCAAATGTTTTAAAAGTAATTCTTGATAAAAAAAAAAAGAAAACATATTTTTTATATTACCGTGTAAAGAGTTCAGAAGCAGATATGGCTAGAAAAACAAAAGATCAGTATTAAGATAATGGGAAGTGTTTTGGAAATTCAGAAGCTTTATCTGCTACCAAAAACTATTTGCAATAAAATCTTTTCTACCACAATAGAAGTAAAAATCCAAAACTACAAAATCCATTTAAAAAGAGTGGCAACATCAAGTGCCTCTTCGGCAGCATTCGTTCGTTTTATGACTGTGGCACATTCGTTCTGGGTGCGGCCAAAAACGCTACCAGATGAGAGCCGTTTTGCCGCAGGTTGCATTCTTATGCTAATCGAGGCGACCAACAATGGAATAAGACCCTAAAAGATCATAAACTGGAGCAGAGCTGCAGAGCTGGAAGCATTTTGGTAGTCGCCACACATTTTGTTACGCATCATCAGGCAATGGGGGTAAAATGGCTTGTAGCCATAGTTAGCCGAGTATTGTTTGCGACTCAATTTACGGCCCAAACTGAATAGAGACTGGTAACAAAAGTGTCTTAAGCAGAGGCATAAAAGTGGCAAAATAAAATCTAAAATGATAATTTGTTGTTAAACATCTGTTTTGCTATTGTTTTGGATTTTATGCCACAACAAATAAAGAAATGAAACAGACTCGACATAATTGCTACAAACTTAAAAAATCACAACAAATGGGCAACAAAACGCTTAAATCTTTTGGCTGATTCCAAAACTCGCAGTGCATTCAAATTGATTACAAAACATTGGACAACAGACAGGCAGATGGACAGACAGAGATGTGGACAGACAGACAGAGATGTGGAAGAGTCCTGTCCTTTGTCGTCTCCTGCTAAACATGACTCGGCAGAGTTGAGCTGAGCTGAGTTGAGCTAAGTTGAAATGAGTTTGTTTGGCAGCCGCTTGTTTTTATTGTTTAGCTCGTTATCAAGTCAAAATAATCAGGCGCAGCGCGCTAACAATTGTCATTGTTAAAGGCGAGAGGCATACAGGAGCCCAAGATCGAATCCCAGCTCCGAACCCGAGCCCCAACTGCAGCGCCCCAACTCCAGCAGCATTTCGAGGCGTCGAGTGCCACGTCTCAAATTGTGCCCCATCATTGCCACTGGCCATAAAAGTGAAGCTCCTCATCATCGCCAACAGCAGCAGCAGCAGCCTCCCCGAACAATGCAACATGATTCGCGAATTATAAATACACGCGCTGAGCAGATCACTAATAAAACCGAGCACCCAACTTTTTATACTCTAAAAATTATGGAACATAAAATGGATGCAACTTTTTTATTCTGAAAATATGGAACATGAAATGGATCCAACTTTTTATACTCTAAAAATATGTAATATGAATGGATCCATTTGATCGTTTTACTATTCAAACTTAAGCAACTTTAAATTTGACACATAATTTATTAGTTTATTCAATTTCGTTGACATAAAAAACTAAAAATATATTCATTAATTTTTATTCAAAACATGTATCTAAAAAAATAAAAAAAAAAAAACAGTTCTGATTTTGGTATGTCACCACAAAAAATTAATTAAAATGCGATACAATTGTTTTTCGAACTACGATAATATAATAATAATACTTAAAGAAATGTAGTTTAAATATTACATAAATTCAACAAATAATGATCAGCTAAAATAATTATTTAAATTTAAATTTGTTAGATGATAAAAAGAGTCATTTTTTAGATAAGGAAAAGTTAAGCAATTTTGTTGTCTCACAAACGAAGCATAGGAAAATTGTTTATGAATTCAAATAGCTCAACTATATGTAATATAATATAATATAAAAATAGCTAAGCAAAATTAATAAAATATATATATATATTAAAATCAATTTAAACTACTTTGGTGGCTTACAAATTAAGTAAAAATATATCTAACCTCCCATTCCTTTCACCTCGAAAAATGCAGCAAAGTTTGCATTAAAGTTAACTTGCCCATTTAGAGAAATGTTTAGCAAATGCATTTTCGTAAATTTCTGGAGCAATATAATCGGAGGCAGCAGGCTCTAAAATTAAGCAGCAGCAGTCATCGTGGCCCTCAGCCGTAATTGTGGCAAGTGGCGCGCTCGTGTGTTGCAGTTGCAGTTGCAGTTTGCTGTTGTTACGCCGACTGCTGTTGCAGTTGCTACTGCGCAAGCTAACAAACAACTTCGCACAGAAGCCAAAACGTGTCGTCCTTTTGAGCCACTTGAGTTGCACACAAACTGCATCCCCAGCAGCGGCATAAGCAGACCCAGCTTTAGCAGCAGTCTCAGCCGCAGCCACATCCTCAGTCTCTGTCTCAGCCTCGGCCTCAGTCTCTGTCTGCGTCTTTGCCACAAAATCATCGTCATCGTCGACGGTGTTGTCATGGACATGGTCTTCAGTACGTGGCAACGGCATCGTTTTTAATTAAACAATGTAAGCAAAGGCAACAAGTAAAAGAACTGAAAAGTGGTCTACACTTAAATGACTGACTTGAACATATCCTGTAAAAATATATGAATATTTACTTTAAGATTTATCTTTTGCAAAAATGTGCTTTTAGAGTTATGCATTATTTAATACGAATTTATTAAAATTGAAACTATTTTAAATAAAAAAACAGAGAAAGTAAAAAAAGATGGTTTTGTTTTAGTCCGATTTGTCCATATATCTATTGAATATATATATACATATTCTTTATCTATTGTATATATATATATACATATCCTTTATCTATTATATAAATATATATGTATATTCTTTATCTATTTTATATATATATATATATATATTTATATATATGTTCTGAATCTATTTTATATATATTTTTTTTTTATTTTTTTTTAAGTCTCTTATTAATTTTATCTCATTAAAAAAACTTCATAATATATTTTATATCCATTTTTAATTTCTAGAGGGTATGTATAATTCATGCCCGCATTCAGTATGAAGTGCTGTCGTCCCTGTTTGCTTCCTGTCTTCCCCTCCTGCTCTAGGGAGCGGGAGTTGGGAAAGGAAGCCAGCAGTAGTCAAGTTCAACTTGGTGAGTTATGAGTTGCGCAATCACGACTTCTTGTCTTGCTGCTCGACTGGATGGCATCGGTGGACTCGTTGGACTCCGTGGAGGAGTGTTGCAGTGTTGCTGTTTCGCACTTGGGCTGATTAAGTTTTAGAACAAATGAATTAAAAACGTGCGCTTCGGTTAGCTGAGATCATGTCTGGCCAAAAGGTGTGAAATAATTTGGCCACAGCGCACTTTACCTGCCAACATGGCTTAGTAGCAGCTGTCGAGGATCAGCTAAGAACTGAACTGAACTGCTTTTTATGGCTATTGAAATTACCGAAAACAGGCAACTCGAAAAACGCGCAGCTGGCTGGAAAGTTCTCAGCCAGATTTACCTGAAGTCCCTCAAAAAAAAAAAAAACCGAGACTCTTGAAAAAGCTTCAGATTTTGTGTCATGGCACACGAAACGATCTCCGTTTAAAGATAAAATATTGTAATTCATTTAAATGAACAAATCAAAAAAAAAAAATTTTTATGAAAACAAAGAAATGTCCACTTGAGAGAGAAAGAGAAAGAGAGAGAGGCAGAGAGAGAGAGAGAGTGCAGCAGAGTCAAAAGACAAAGCTAAGTCTCTGAAGCCAGATTGTTGTGATGTGATTACGTCAAAATTATTAAAACAGTCTCCGAACTGAGCCAAGTCGATTTTGGCCCGGGCTTTGCATATCGTAATATTCGTGTACGTCATGTTTCACAATTCGTCTGCCGCGTTTGATCGACACTGATCTCAGATAAGACAGCCAAATAACCAAAGCAATCCAAGACCCAAAAAAAAAAACCCCAAAACTTCAAATCATATCGGAATCGGGGCATCCACTACCCAGCCCAGTCCAGTCCAGTGCAGTCAAATCCAATCCAGAGTCGGAGACGGAGACAAGTGCATTTGCATCACGAGCCGTGTGAAACAGCTTTCCCAAAACCAAAAAAAAAATAATATAAAAAATCAAGAATACTTTGAAATTTGTTGAAAATTATGAACAACAAAAAAATATTTTCACCATCATCCGGACATAAATGTGCATTATGTATGGATATAGTAGTGGCAAGAGGTGAGGGGTTAGCATTGTCTAGTAACAGTTTTATACTTTGACAGGCGTTACACACACAACACACACATTCACACACTCACACACAAGTTGACAACAATGCCATTAGCCCCAACAAAGACACCTCAGCGACAATTGACAAGCGGCAGAAATGGACAAACTTAACTCGACTTGTGCAACAAGAATGAAATGCAGACAGTTGCAAGTTGACGAATATTAAATATCCTAACAAAATTCCATAGATATCTGAGAGTAGATATTTGAAAGTTACTAATCGATTAAGATGGAAGATGTATTTTAAACTTTATCAGTTATCTATCATCTAATGTAGACTAAATAAAATTAAATATATAATAAGTGAGTTTTAATTATTTAATATTTTAGCATAGTCTTTAAATAAATATACCAGATAGTAATCCGCTTGCTATCTTAAAAAATAAAATTGTATTTATAAATTAAAAAATATATATATTTAAAATTAATGTAATTATATTTTACAATAAATCTAAGAATATTCCAACAACAACTCGCCTTTTGGAGATAAACAAAAATGATGTGTGAATGGCGCCACATATTTTGTGACACATCCGATTAATCGGATGAAAGATATATATATATTTAAATTAAATATATAATAAGTCAGTTTAGTATAGATATAATTTTAGCATAATCTTTAAATGAATATACCAGATAGTAATTGCTATCCAAAAAAAAAATAGTATTTATAAATATAAAAATAGTATTTATAAATAATTATTTAAAATTACTTTTAATATATTTTAATTACTTCAATATTTGCAATAAATCTAAAAATAACCCAACAACAACTCCAACTTTGTGACTGATTAGCTATGCCCAATTTTTAGAGTATTAACATATGTATAGTAAAATACTTAGTTATCAATGGTTATTGTATGACACTATTTGGTGTGAACCTGCTGGCAATGCCATTCTCATTCTCATTCTCATTCTCAACTCACATTCTCTATACTACTCAATGTGAATCTCATTCACATTGTCATTGGGTGCTCTAATCGCCTGCTAAGCTGCTGCTGCTGCTGCTGTTGCTGGAGAGGAACACAAAATGAACAGCAGGCAGCAGGCAGCAGGCTTTGATTATTAGATCGGAGCAGAGACTATTCAGAAAGCACAATGGCCTGGCACAGTCTTTGGAGTCTAGACTGGCTTTGTGGTTGCTTTGCTTGTTTTTTATCAGCAGTTTCCTAGGAAAGCTAAACAACGCCAAAAAAAAAATAATAAGAAAAAAAATCTACAAAATACAAAACAGAAACAGAAACAGAAACAGAAATCTTGACCACGTTTGCACACGCATCCGGCCAGGTTGAGCTGAGAAACTTACACGTCTGGAGTCGTGTAATATGCAAACTAGTCGGAGGGCGATAACTGTACAGATAAGGCACACACTGTACGTGTACAAATTGCAGACACTGTAATGCAATTTATGTTGCTGGCACGATCCCAACAAACGGCTTCTTACCTGCACCGCGAAACTAAAGCAAACTGAAAGTGGCTTACAGCTGCTGCAAAGGACTTAAACGAAAAGCGTTAGGTAAGTTTCGTTAAGCGCCAGGACTACCTGTACCTGTGTACACACACTCTCTGTACCTGTACATTATATAAACCTAGACATCTGAGCACTAACCACACATTCCACAGACACCAATCAAACAGACAACAAGTATTTTTTTTCAAAATGCTACAAAATACGAAATTTTATAAGCACGCCTTGGAGGCGCAAAAGATTAAGCTGCCGGAGCAACTGCCTCCAAATTATATAGACAATCTGCATGAGATATTCTTTGAGCAAATATTCGAGAAAATCATTTATCTCAGTGATCAAGTGCGAATGGCCCGTGCCTATCCACAGTTCTTGCCACAAATTTTGAAAATGTGGCAGAAGCGTTGGCATTTTCGCATTGTTGGCCCAAACACAGCGTATCTGGGTCTGCTGGATATTGAGGATTATGTGTTCTTCATGGAACAAATGGCCGATCGTTTCACCGAGCTGCATGTCAACGAGGATGGCGTTGGCTCCTTTGCCGAGTTCTACGATTACATAACACATTTGTGCGACATTAATATAACCCGATTCGTCAATGTGGAATCTTGTGTGCTGGCCGGAAATCCAGATACTATGGTGGATGTGGATATACGCGACTTGACAGTGATGCTGCCGAATCTGAAACGCCTGACGAGCTGCATGAATCTATCCGGCGTATTTATGTGTGGATTCAGGAAACTGGAGCAGCTGGTCTTCAAGTCGATGTATCATTCGCTGCCATTGGAAAGCCGCTGGATGCAGGAGATCTGTCTGAACATGACCCAGTTGCGTGTGCTCGACATCACCGACTCCTTTGACAGCAGTGTGCAACTCTATGACATTAAGCTGCCCAATCTGCAGGTGCTCAAGATCAATCTCAGCAGTGTGGAGTGCATTGTCACCCAGGTGCTCCAATTGCCCAAGTTGCGCAAATTGGCGGTGCGCTTCGATGATTCGCGGCAGTTGCACGCGGATCAGGAGACGCTCTTCCAGCAGATTATTGTGGCGAAGAGTGAGTTCATCACACGGATTGCCCTGAACAATGAGGTGGTTCAGTTGCCACCACGTTGGCAACACAGTCTGCTCCTGGAGTTGCCCAAGCTGCGGGCATTGGTCTGTGAGAATTGGTATCATGATGACTTCTTTCTGGATCAACGTCATATGCCCTGCGAACAGATGCAGTTGCTCAGCTTCAGTGGCTGGGAAGTGGTGCGAGAGACGCAGTTACTCGAACTGGTCGCCCAGTGTCCTCAGATCACCCAGTTGGCGCTGAACGCGTATCACACTTCTGTGGATAAATTGATAAAATTGCAAAATATTCGCTGCTTGGAGCGCAATCCCAAACCACTTCAGGTGTTCAGCGACATCATGTGGACTCATTTCACGGCCAACGAGTATCTGCATTGGAGGACCAATAAATATGTGCAAATAACCTGCGATGGCAGCGACTACGATTACCAGGAGGATGGATTCGAGTTTGATTTCGTCTAAGTTTCTATTTATTCTCTGCAGATTGTAAATATTTTATAGTAATTAAGTTCTTCGAATATTGTATAAATAGTCGCTTGGAAATTATTCTTTTGAAATTTCTATGCTAATTTAAATTTTATAATATTTTATAATCCTATAAAAAATAAATAAATAATTAATTGAAATCAACATGTTTTTTTTTTTATTATTTTTGCTGTTCAGCACATATTTTACATTTCGGATGTGTTTATTATATATTCAAAAAATAATACATATATTTAAATTTAAATTTACAAAATAACACAAATTAAATTTCATATTTTAGTTAAAAAAGTAAATAAAAAAAAATAAAGAAATTATGTGTAAAAATTGCCTGTTGGAAACGTAATTGCTTTGTATTTGCTATAGCTATTTGGGGAAAGGAGATGCACACATTATCTGAAATGAAAAACAAAGTATTGCCCCCCCCCCCCCCCCCCAGCACGCAACACCCCTCCTCGTAATTTTGCTCATATGTGTCTCAGGCTCTCTTATTTATACTCATTGCAGCGCTTTAGGGCCCCTCGTCTGCGGCTTTATCCAAATGGAAAAATCAACACATTTTATGGCCTGGCCAAGAGATTTAACTGTGCTTTGGGCCGGCACAGCTCTCACACACATAAAGCCAGGCATTGGCAATGGCCAACTGCATTGACCTCAACTCCACTCACTTGGCCAGTTCATTTTTGCAAAACATAAATTATTTGATTTGATTGAGTCGGAAAATGAGTTCGCAAATGGCCCAAAGCGTTTGAGGCTGCCTGAGTCTGAGTGGCCACTTGGCCACATACTTACTACAGGGTTGGGCAAGGCTAAGACTGACTCAATATCAATATCACACATGGAGAATGTGAAATTGACAGTGTGCAACTTTTTCTACAAACGTTGGCAAAATGAGTAATAAATATTCATGTTTTAAGCGAATGCAAAATCACAATTATCGGCATAAAAAGTGAACTAGAATATAATTAATTAGAATATAAAATTGATTTATATAAATATATAAAATGTATATAGAATTGTTATTATTTTATCTGGCAGTGTAGAAATTTGTTGATTAACTGAATTGCTTAAAATACAAATTTAAAATCAAGCGATTTATGATAATCTAATCGATTAACTAATTAGTTGTGCAAGTTTCAAGAAATCAATAAAATTGATCAGACACATTTAAAAATCCAACTCAGTTTTAGTTGCTAATAAAGTAATTTTTTTATGTGCCTTTAAAAAAAAATTTACTTAATTTCATTTATAAAAACTACTTTTAAATAAGACTCACTTTAAATTAACAATTCACCTGATCATTTCAAATAACTAGTTAATCCATTTTTTTTTGTCCATCCCTAGTGAAAAATATGCGTAACTTTTTGCCTGACTGCGTTCAATGAGCATTTGAGGAAATTAAGCAATTTTGAATAATGTTCAAAACCCAAAACGAATTTACATAATTCGCCCAAAATGAGTAAAAATCAAGCCAAAACTCCTGTTGCTTTCGTTTTCCATTACGTGACAGCGGTTGGCGGTTGGCGGCATTGGCCAGCTAAGTTATTGGCCGCACTGACAAGTCAACACAAAGTCAGCACTGGACTAATTTGTGGGCTCCAATGTGGCCAACATAGAGTGAGAGAGATTAAAATGCAAACGAAGCGGCCCAAAACAGCCGACGGAATGTGCCACAGTCGGCGACTTGGCGACGACAGTTTGAAGTGGACAATATTTAGAAATAATGGACTATTAATTTATGGCTGGCATAGACCGTTGCCAGTTGCCATTTCGTTGATTAAAAGGGGGGGGGGCGTTGGGGGTGGGTTTGAATACCTTTTGAGTGTTATCGATAAATGTTAGCCGTATATTTATGGCTTTTTTATTAATTGACTAATTGCAAGGGGGTTTTTGTACCTGCACCACTTAAGGCTGAAAACTTATGCGGTCAATTAAAGGCAGTCCCCACTCCCCACCCCTCTCTCTGCCTAATTTCTCTATTAATTTAATTTAACATGCACAAGAAAAGGGTCACTCGCAATTCGTCATGGTATCAATAACAAAAATTTTAAGGTGAAATTTTGAACGAGTTTCAAGCTCAATTCGTTCAGAGCCATAACTAGTGGATTTGCGGATGATGTTAACGAAAAAACCGAAATGAAATTAAATGATTTCATTTTAGCATAATTAAATTAAACATAGACGCCTTAAGTGGTGCACTGTGTCCAATAAACTCAATCGCTCCGAGCCATAAATACTGCGATAAGACTAAGCCAAATGCTTTCTTGCCGGCCCGTTTGATATTGTCTTTCCACAGTTCACAGTTCATCTAAAAATGTTGCATTCAGAACGCAATAAAATCTGGTATAATTAGTGGAGCGACAATACAGTAGTTAAAACAATCCAATTTAAAAAAATTTAACTTCCCAGTTATCGCGGCAATGATTGATTTTGGTCATCAATTGTTTCCGTTACTTTCGAAAGAGGTAACAACTCTTTAGTTTTTATTTATCAAAATTTAAATTTACTATCAAAAAATGCCTTAGCTAAATTTAAATTTGTGTGAGAAAAAGGCAAGTTAACAGTCCAATTTATTACACATTTGTTGAAATTGTGAAACTATTTTATTTTATTTTTGTTTTTGATTCCCAAAACAAATTTTTATCAGATTCAACTATTAAAAAGCTTCCTCCTACTTTTTGAGATTTTCTAAGCGGCATTTATTTAATTATTTTCTGTTGGATTAAATAATAATAATATTTATTCCCATGCCGCATGCAAATTTATTTATTTATTTTTTTAAAATTAATGTTTAATGTTTATTACACTATCAGAACTCAATGTGACTTGACTTTTTGAACTAGCTATCCAAATTTTGACTCGCCTGCCAAATACATTTACGACTTTGAAATGCAGCTATTAGGCACAATAAATAAAGTATTCATTAAGATTTGTTAAGTTTCCGAGAGCTATAAGCATTTGTGTAAACTTGTCTTTTACAACCCAAGTCTAGCCGAACTTTGCAGGTGGTCCTCGTCTGCTGATTTGCTTGGCCAAAACAACAGCAGAAAAAAAGAAGAAAAAAAAACCATCAACACAAGTGTCAACAAATCTTTACGAGCTAACCAAATGCCTGATTTCGGAGCCCCGCTCGAGCACACACACCCCTTTTTCTGCCTCTTGCTGCATTGTTGCGGCCTGGCTCTAAACGTTGACAAATCGTTTGGTAACTCAATACTTTTGTAATGCAAAAAAAGAAAGAAAAGCCCATTTTTTGTCTACGCACCAGAAAACAAGAGAAAAGGCGACAACACACAAAGGCCTAAAAAAATTAAAAAAAAAAAACCACATACAAGATAAATGCTTACAGTTTTATTGCCAAACAAGTTGACGTCTTGTCGACGCTTGTCGATTGTCGAGCGTGTTGCCTTTTTGACTGCTCGCATGTCTCTCATTCAGAGCTGTTTTTTTTTGTTTTTGTTCATTGTGTTTTTTTTTTTGGCCTTTGGTCAAATCAAAACTGCATCCCTGTCGGCAATTGCATTGATTAATGTTAGCGGTCTTAAGCCGTTTTTTTTTTTTTTGGCCAATTTTTTCCTCTATTAATTTGTCTGCAGGCAAAAACGCGCAAAAAAACTTAATTACCACCAGTTTGTCACAGCTGGCGCTGCTGGAGGCCAATTGATTGGTCGTCTCGCATCGAAGTCTTTCGAAAATCGCGTGACATTTCATAAACTGCAAATGATTTAATAATATGACCGCCTCGTGTCTGTCAAATTCCGAGCAGCCGTTTGGAGGCAACACAAACGATCGGTTGCTTTATGAAGTGCTATCAATTGGCCTATCAATGGCCAGGTGATTTTGGTTCTAGCCAAGCCGCTCATTTGTAATGCCATCAAAATGCTAATTGAAATCGCTGCACAGCCTTTCATCTGGCACCGCCGCTGCACCAGAAAACCAAACAAGCTGATGATAATTCCCCAAGCTGAAGTAATTTAGTAGCCGTAACTGAAACGGCTGAAATGGCTAAAGCAACGGCGGCAACTTTTGAAAGCTATCGCCAACTGTAAACTGTCAATTCTAATAACTGCATTTAACAATGGAAAAGTGCTTAAATTGAAATCTCTTTTCGCCGCCAACTTAACGATGCAAAGCACTCCACAAAAGATTTGCATTTAAATTGCTTGGCTACTGCGACGGCAAATGGTAGATCTTTAAATTTGACAATGGATCGATCCACTTTTACCCACTATTCCTGACAATTAATTAAAAAGACCGTGGCCGGATTATTAAAAACCCATTTTCCAGCACACACAACGCTCATCGACGTCTGAGACGTCTGCTGCTAATGAAGCCATCAGTGCAGCAGGTGCTGACAAACAAAAGACTTAGGTGACGAACTTGGTTTGCATTAAAATGGAGAGAGCAAGTGGGCGCCCAGATTTCACGATAACAATATCGATCAAAATAATCATACTTTTCTTTAAAATTGAAAAGTAAAGTCTCGTTAAAAGTGTGACAAATCAAAAGAAACGAAACTAGGCTTTTGCACCGCGATCTTTATCACTTTATGTATAAATAAAAATATATAAACTATGTAAAATTAATAAATAAATCAAGAAATTGTAAAATACTAAAAATAATATTGTTTTTGTGGCTATGCAGTATGACTACAATCTGATATGAAATTTTAAGTAAAAAGAATTTGTCAATATGCAAGTCTAATTATCAAATTTAAAAACCAATTAAAAAATTTCATTTGCTGACTATATATTTTAATAAATCTAACATATAATTAATCAATCAATATATCAACTTTATAAGTGTGTTTCTAAAGTCCACTTTTCTATTAGTCATTCAAAATTTTGAGAGAATTTGAATCATTGCCGTTCACCGTTGAGTTGATTTGCTTATATTTTATTTAGAACTGTTAATTTTTTATTCATTTCAAATGAAACATTAATATTCTTTATATTTTAGGAACTCATTTTGTCACTTTGCTTACATTTTATTTAGAACTGTTAATTTTTATTTATTTCAAATGAATCAATAAATTTCCTTATATGTAAGGAACTAATTTTTTCATCTCCTTAACTAAATTAAAATTTATTGCAAAAAAATCGTTGTTGTTTATATGTATTCTAAATGTGTGTATATTAATTGTTTTCCAACATTACTTTAAAACACTTAGTCATTTAACTATCAGTGATAGATATTAGTCACATACCTGTAGATAATAATTATATATTAAGCGTTTAGTAAATCATAGGAAATATAAATATGTGCATATAAAATGTATTCACCCAACACTCAACTTATAGACAAGCAAAAAATCGCTGGCATTTTCGATAAACACCATTTGCTTTCTTGACTTAGTTGACTTGGTTGACGAACTTGGTCAGATATGCAATGAAAATGTGATCAGTTAAGCTCTGGTAACTTGAGTACCATCCATAGCCAAATGCATCTTTAACAGCTTGAGCCACACAGCCCGTGCAAAGGCCAACGAAAAAAAGTGCAACATTTTATAGCTTAAAGGCACGTGCATGCAATTTTCATTCATACATTATTCATTCATAATGTGCTTTTGGGTTTGGAGGAACTGCAATGTAGACAAAACTGCAACAACAACAGCAACAACTCTGACAACAACAACATGCCACATGCCACATGAGAGACAGTCATATCCATTCACATGTGGACTGCCTGCCTGCCTGCCTGCCTGCATCTTTAACATTGGCTTTAACTTTAACAAAAAAAAATAAAAATAGAAGAGGAAAAAATAATTGCCAATTTCAAGTCAATTGCCTATTTACCCTGCTTATAGTTAATAGAGAAATCGCTGTGGCAATCACACGAGCTGTGTAAACTATGGAAATATGGATGGGAATTCATTTGCATAGGCTCCGCCAATTGAGTTAATAGTGAAATTTTCCTAAATGGGCCATTGGCTCTGTTTTATTCCATCTCTCAGTGCTTCTCTCTCTTTCTCACTCTCCCTGTCTCTCATTCTCTATTTTCCTGTCTGCATCTCTTGGATGACAACTGGCAATTATATGACACCAAAATATGCAACTTGTTGACAGGCACTAAGAGTCAGTTTTGAGGTGGTAACTCAATTTATTTATTTAAATTTTTGCATATAATGAATATAACAAGTAACATTTGATGGATTGGAAAGTAAAGACGAATAGATTCGCTGTTTTATGTGTGTGAATATCTGGAATAGGATGATGGTAAATATATTTTTAAGAAAGTAGTATAAAAATCGATTATGAAAGACTGCGCAAAGTTTTCCATTAGGGAGTTTAGTGTAAGAATTCTACAGAATTCATTTAAGTTCTTAAAAAAAATCTAGTTATTAAAAAGGACAAAATTTTGTTTCTTAAAGTGAAAAATATTGCAATAAATTCCATTTAAATTTTTGTTATATTTTAAGGGACATAAAAATACCAACAGTAAGTTTTTACAATCCAATATGATCAGTTTTGCATTGGATAAACAGGGTATTCCAAATCGAAAATCACGCAGGAAGTGCGCAACTTGACGCAACTTGAGTCTGAGTCTGCAGAGTCGCATAACTGAGACATTTACAAAGCGACAGAACTCAAAGGTAATGTCTGGGACTGGCTGCAGGTCCATGATTTATTTGACATAGTTTTGTTGGTCTTGGGGCGTTGCATTAATTGAAATTGCAAATGTTGTCTGACACAGAAGAAAACAAAGCAAAAAAAACAAAAAAAAGAATACAAAATTGATAGAAGTTTTATGCAGCTCACATTTGGTTTTTGGGTGGAAATTTTTTGCTGGCCCATAAAACAGATTTATGGCCAAGAAAAGGGAAGGGCATCTCAATGAAAAAAAAAATAATAATAATAATAATAAAGGGAGGCGAGTCACAGAGACGTTTATTAATTGAAGAATTATAAACTTTGAAGCGGTGGCATATGCACAATTCTCAAAGTTATCGCTGATTGAGGAGATACACACGATAATCGAGAGTAACCAAATCCATTCAACTTGTGTGGCTGCCATCGAAATAAAAGTCAATAAAACACTATAAAACTCATGTCAGACAATAAAGGAAAATTCTCAATAAATATATATATGGTAAATGTGGTATATACCATAAAAAATGAAACTGGCTGGCATGAAAATTTGCATAAAATCAATGAAACTTGCATTGATGTTTATGGAGCGCGTTATCATAAATCACAAGCGAATGCCAAATAAATGTGTCGCTATGCATCTATCAGATACATAAGCTCAAACATATGTATCTTTTCGGGATGCTGACGATATTTGATGATGATGATGATGATGAAAACAAAAACGAACACACACGGGCACATCTTCAAAAACCTGCTGGCCAATTGAAATGCTAGATATTTATGACTGGTTAAAGGTATATAATTTTAGATAAATTACCAGTCAACACAGACCACCAGCATAGGGGCCCCACTTACTCGGCGAGAGTTGCTTGGCCAAGAGTGGGGACAACGCCTTTCAACACTGGCCCTAAATGTCATTCAATTAAAAAAAATAAACAGTTTGTTAACATGGCTGTGAGTGCCACAACTAAATATAAACCTGGCTGCCAAGGAGTTAAGCGTTGTCCAGGGCAACATTCAACAAGAACGTACAACAACTGCAACAACCAGCTATGTGGCACAACCAACAACATAGTACAGCCAATGCTAATGAATGAAACGCGCTTTGTTAAATGTCTGCCAAATGAATGAATAACTGAGTAAATGAGTGAGTGACAGCCAAATGGCAGCAATGGCAGCCAGCAACAGCCAGCAAGTATCTGGAATCCAAGAGATGCTTTTAATGAGTAGTCTCCCAAAGTCGTCAGTTCAATTCTGGCATAGCTTCTTCTGTATGCCCTACACAGCAGAACTTGACTTAAAAAATATTTAAAAAAAGCTATTGACAAAACACAGCAGAAATTGATTTAAAAAATATTTTTAAAAAAAAGCTATCGACAAAACACAGCAGAACTTGATTTAAAAAATATTTAAAAAAAAAGCTATTGACAAAAACGTCTAAGTAAAGCAATAATTAATATCTTACTAAAGTTTTGACATTAGTTTAACTTATTTAATAAAATTTGAAACAGATTAATTAATACATCTACTAAGCTTGAGTTTTACAAACATTTCTACAATATTGTTTTTTATTTAATAATAAAAAGATCACAAAAATAATAAGAAAATTCACTTTTTTTTTATTTACATTTGTAAGCCATAATATTTCATTAAGTATCACAATTATTTTATATTAAATATATATGCAATAATATATTTATATTTATTTCATTGTAAAGTATAGGGTATTTTCTACGGTTGCATAAAGATAGAGGCCATTTTTTCACTTCTAGCTTGTTGCATTTTAAGGCTTGCTTGTTGAGGCGCTTTAAGCCAGCTCATTAATTCATTTAAAGGTGTTGAAACGGAAGTTGCTGAGTACATCAATTTTACATAGTCAAACAGCAGCTAAGCCAAGCAGCTAAGCAGACTTACTTTAACTTGGCTAATGATTACTCATTCAGTTGGAAGTGTGAATTTTCTTAAGCTGATTTAAACATATTTATTTAAAGCTCTGTAAAACAATTGTTGCTAATTTATGGAAAGAGTTTTAAATACGAAAAAGGATGATCTATTCTGCTCTCGATTACCTTTAGACCAAACAAAAATCCGTCTATTAATCATGTGAATAACGTCTAAAGACTTTGACTTGGTTCTTGGATTTTGCACCTATTGTTTCTGAGTTTTTTTTTGCTTTATTGTTTGCATGAGCAATTACAGTTAAATGGCAAATCGATGTGCTGGCCTGTGTGTGTGTGTGTGGGTGTTATTTTAAGTATAATTAATTTGCTTGAGGGGTTTGTGAGGGGTTTGGGGCGACACTTGAACTAATATACAAGTTTCCATATATAAGCATTTTGTGAATGAAGTCGATGTGGACTCAACACATAGATACACATATTCTTTATATGTATGTGTGTGTGCTTATGAATATGATTAAAATCCAATTGGTGTGTGAGAAAAGCGTCGCTTGTTTTTGGTGGGCGTTTGGAGGCTGCCTTGTCTCTGTGGCTGTCTCTGTCTATCGGTCTCTAACGCTCTCTCTCTCTAGCTCTATCCCTCTCTCTGTCTCTCAAACAAAGACAACAAACGGAATTCATTCACAAAAGTCACGTCAAAGAGTCTAATGCTGGGGCATGATCCACACCCACATGTTGGCAGTCATGGCGTTGTTTAAAGTGGAGCGCTGCTTTAAGCCCTGTCCTCTCTCTCTCTCTCTCTCTCTCTCTTTCTCTCTTTCTATCGCTCTCCCTTCTTTCCTTGTTTTCCAGCTGCAACAGCTGCAACGTTTTGCAATTCAATTTGCAGTTAATCTTGGCTGCAGCTGCAGCAGCAGCAAAGCAGCGCAAACTTATCAATGAAGCCACCCACATACGCAGCGAAGCCAACGCCGACGCAGACGCCGACTGCGACTGCGACGTTCGCTTGCTGTGTGTAGGTGAAGATGCTTTTGTTTTGCTTTGCAGTTCGCCGGTGGGCGCAGCGTTTCGCACGAAAAAGCTTTTCGGTTGAGCTTTCGACAGCTTCGGAAGCTTTTGTTGGTTTTATTTTTAGCTGCAAAAGCTTTTTGAGGGCAACAAAAGTTTGCAGGATTTGCGCACAGCTGGGCGAATTTTTGCGAAAATTTTTGGATGCAACAACGTTTGCAACAAGTGTCGCATGCATAGCGGGTGGGCGGGGAGTTTTACAGCTGCAGCGGTGAATGACGCAAGTGCAGCAGTGGCCAGAACTAGGCGTAGGGCTGAGATCAGCAACTATATTTGTTAACAGATGTGTGAGCGTGTGTGCGTATGTGGGCTGAGCAGACGCCATTACAAAAAGCCTACCTAGAATTGAAACCCACACACACACAACCACACACATACACACACGCAAAGTTTGGCACGAGCTGGACTTGAAAGACAGCTAAAACTAAGGTGTTAACCCTTGTGTCTGTGTGTGTGTTTCCAGATAGAAGCTTAATCTTTTAGTCGAGCATTTGAGCAGTAAAAAGCACTTGAAAAAAAAGTCAACTGAGTGTACGACTAGAATATACCCTTTATTTATATATCCTATTTTCCTTAATTAATTTTTTTAAAATAATAAATGTGCAAATACTAAATATATTTTCTTCTTTATGATTTATTTTAATAGCTCGTACAAAATATAAACTACATTTCATGTCAATTCAAATATTAATTTTACTTATTTAATTATTTATTTAATATTATGTCCTTGATAAAAAAAACATTTTACAAGCGACAGTATTCATCCTTGGTGTAATAAAATAGACAGTCCGAAATCAGGCAGACAATTTCACATAAATATGTCGAGTCAGTTCTTAGTCCTGATCGTGAGTACATTTAATGATACCCTTTCTAAGCACTTCAATTGGTTACAGGGTAAAAAAAAATACAAAAAAAAATCACATTGCGGGGGTTGTTGTCGCTCGAATGCCAGACAGGGACAGCTAGCTGCATGCATGTACAGTTGCCCACTCAATCGCGAGACAACAACAAGAACAGCAACAACAACACTTGGGCGACAGCCAGAGTGTGTCTAAGTAAGGCGATGATCGGCCCACGATGCGCCGTTGGCAGCGACGCGCTGGAGCAGCGGCAAAACGGAGCAAGCTCCAAAACTGAGGCAGGCAGGCAGCAGCAGCTGTGGCTCCAAACAGTTTTTCAATCTCAGTTGAAACGCAAAAACGCAACCGGAAGGAAATTATCGGCTAAATAGTTATATACACAAATACATATATATACACACATATACATATATACAGATATATATATAAATATAGTTAAAAAATCGGTACGCTTTCGATTTACGCGCCAATTGCATGAGATCGTTAAGTCTGCCAAAAAGTTGCGTGTTTCAAATCAAAATGGCATAATCTCGACCGATCCCGAACAACAACAGCAACCAAAACAACAAGAAGAAGAAGAACAACAACAACAACAATAGCAACTGCAACTGCAACAGCATCATCATCTTTAGCCACTTATCGCGCTTATCTGGCGCATTGAGCTCGTCGCGTAATCGCAGTAGCCGCCGCGCGCATCCTTTGACTAGCTGGCGCGGCATTTCTTTATCGCCGCCTGGCGATCTCTCAGTGCTACTACTACTACTACTACTACTACTACAACTACGTGTAGTCCACTAGTCGCAGTTGGAGCTGAAGTTGCGCGTTGCAAGTCGCACGTTGCAAGTCGAAGCTCGCGCGTGCGTCGTCGTTTTGGTCCGCCTCATAATTAATTACAAACGCAGTCGCAGATCGGATGCAACTGCGCTCTTCCTATCTCACTCCATCTCTCTCTCTCTCTCTCCCTATCGCGCACTGCCTTTCTCTTTCGCTCTCTCTCTCTGGCTTTTGCCGGCATTTGCCAGAGTTGCCGCTGAAAACTTCTTATTTACGCGCTTTATCTTGATTTCACCACAGAGAGAAAGAAGAAGAGAGAGAGAAAAGGCACATCCCTTCTGCCTCCTTCTAGTCTGTTCGATTGTGTGTGTGTGTGACTGTGTGTGTGTATTTGTTGTGCTACTCCTCGCGTGCATCGCAGCGCCTGCATCGACGACATCTGATTGCCTTTTTATGGCGGGTAAGTAGCTTGGCCCCAGCCACATTCAAAAGGGGCCTTTTGCCTGGGCTTAGCTGACATCTAAACAAGTCTATTAATGGGCTGGCCAGAAAGGCAGGCCAGCCACCCGTTGCAAGTTGCAAGTTGCTTGAAGTTTTTTTGTGTCTGTGAATGTTTTTATGGGCATTTCATTTGGCGGATTATTTATGATTTATGCGGCATTTTAATGGTAATTTTTATTAGATGATCGCACAGCCCAGTTCAAAGCATTTTAACTACTCGAGTTAAGTGAATGAAAAAAGGATCAACGAAAATAAATGAGAAATGATTGCAGATCAGAATCAGTTATATTATATATATGCATATATGATGCATGAATGTGGCAAATAGTTATTTTTAACTTACAGTGCATCAAATACATTAGCTGAAATCAGTATTATTTTCGATTTTTCTATATGTATAAAAAGTATACGTGTGAAGTTATAATAAAGAATAGTGGGAATGATTCAGTTTTAACTTTCATCAAATGAAAATGAAATGAAATGAAAATTAATAAAATGCAATAAGAAAATACATAAATAAAACAATATTAAATGGAAAAAATATAAATATAAAAATATATATTAACATACATAAATACTAAGTCATTTTAATAATAATAATTCTAATAATAATATAAATCATTATTAAATATAAAAAAATTGGCAAATATAAAAAAACTACATCCAGAAAATATCTATTATAATAAGGAAGTTAGTAGAACCTGCAAAATGATATAAAATTAATATCAAGCTAAAGCAGCGACAATTGGCAGCTCCATCAGAGAACATACCAATTATAAAATATGGCCAATTAAAAACAATGTTTGGCAAGAAGAGATTTATTCCCCAACAAAACTCGTCCACTGACTGCATCACAAATCAATTAGTTAGTCAATTAACGGTCCAAGTAACGCCCAAGAAACTCCATAATTTTTGTACAGTTGCAAATGTGCAGTGTCAAGAAGCGCGTATGTGCCACACGCGGGTAAAGGTCAAGACTGCAACATGAGAAGCCGCCTTGCCGCTTGCAACAAAACTGTATGTGTAACTAATTAAATGGGATGCTTGGCTTTGGTGTGAAATGGCGTGCAACATTAGCTAAAGTACAGCAACTAGAAAACATTTGCCACAACAGCGTGACATTTGACTAACGGTGAATAAAGCTGCGACAAATATCAAAGTTGAAACGGGCAATTGGAGTCGCTCGCTCTCTTTGCCACTTCGCCATTTTGTGACTCTCAATCGAGTTGAATGAAATGCGAGGAGTTACTGGATACATTTCCCCTATGACGTCACAACGTGAGCTTTTTTCATTGATGTCGGCATTTTATTCATTCATTCATTCAAGTAACGGCAAATTGCCGCCATTTTGTGCGCCCGGGCAGTCAATTTGAGCAACAGTTGCCATTTGCCAGCTGCCTGTTGCTGTTTGCCTGTTGCCTGTTGCCTTTTGCCTTTTGCCACATACAACTAACTTCCCACAACGTATACTGTTGCTGTCAGAGCAACACACACCCACACACACACACACACACACACATAAACAGGCTTCTATCTAACCTCAAAGGGCAAAGCGCCATTGGCATTTATAAATATCCTGGCAAATGTTGGCTCAGTTTTTTCATAGCTCAGTTTTGTGTGCTCTCCGTTTCGTATCTGTTGCGTTGAATGTGTACTTGCAACAGTCATTTGATAACATTTTTTATACAAACAGTTAGCATTTGAGTTTTAGATTTTACATTATAAAATTACAAGCTTTGCTTTAAATCTTTTTGCGCCATACTTAATTTACTGTATTTTTGTCGATAAGCAATTTCTACTTGCTACCAATTCGGGTTCAAATGTGTGTTAAGATACCCTAAATTTTTTATCGGGTAACTGCCAGTCAAGCATTTTTGACTAATAAACTCTCTTAGCTGTTTTTGCTAACTTCAGGGAAAATGCGCTGTTTGCTAGGCAACCATAAAAATATATATAATCAGCGGGTAGATCATATTGAGAGTACGTACAGACTTACAACTTTAATATGTATATACATATATATATATATATATATATAAATTAAAAAAAAAAATATATATATATTTATATTTATATTTATATAATTTTTCTAATAAGATATTCAATAGAGTCTAATAATAATGCTGGCTAAAGAATTTCCTCGAGTTCAGATATAAATTTATATAAATATTCTTCTGGCATTATCCTCCCAACCGATTAATTATATCTAAACGATGCTTAAGAAACATTTATAAATCACTTTATAGAGTAACTGGCTAATAAACTTATTATTACATTGGGGTCTAGGGACACTGCTCAATTATGCTGTGTCATTGTGGGCGTCTAATCGCATCTATTAGCATATGTATATATATTTGTAGAAAGAGAAGCATTTTGCTAGTCCGCCTCCGACATTCTTTGGAAGTGAAAGCATTTGGAGAGAAATTCCTTTAAAACAATAACAAAATATTTTGCCAAACCCACACTTAGTTTAGTCAGGCAATAGGTTCTTGCCACAAGCACACACACACACATACACACAAACACACACACACACTCATACACACACACCCACACACAGTGGGGAAGCAAAATGCCAACTGGGACGAATCAACAAGTTGAAAATGCCAGTCTCGAAATGTACTTCTGCTGTTATCCTTAGTGTTGCAATAAGCGAATCTATTGTTTCTCGCTTCTCTTCCCTCTTCCCCTCTCTCCTCTCCTCTGACAGTTGCCATATTGTTGCCTGCTCAAGCGATTATTAAATGTGAGTCGATGTTGTTGCTGCCACACTTCTGAGGCAAAGTTGCTACTTTTGTTTTTGTGCGCCTAAAATCTCATTCTTAACGCGTTTTGATTGATGCTCAACTTTGACCTTTAAATGCCAAAATGGCACTTCTAGTTTGTGGTTGTTATTATTGCTTGCTTTTTCCTGGCATTGCCTTAGCTGTTATTGGTCTTATTCTAGTTGTGGGTGTTTAAATTTAGCATATTCCAGGGCCAACAATTCACACATAAAGCTTTTACAATTCGTAGAATTGAGCAGCACAAAAAGGGCCTAAAATAAATACACAAAATATATTTATCAAAATGCAAAATGTCAAAAAGCTTTTCATTCACAAAACAATTTTCATTGCTGCTTGAGGGAATTACTAAACAAATTTAAATTTTATTTATGGCACATTTGTTTAGTTTAAAAATTTATTTATTATTTATTTATTTTATTTTTTCAAATAAATAAATAAAAGTTCAATTATAATCCCACTCTTTATATTTTACAATTCGACCTGTTGCTAATTATCGTATGCTTAATATCAAACATTACGCATACGCATCATAAGCCAACGAAATACGTCATTCTGCACATTAATTGGCAATTATCAATTAGTTGTTTCAACTTCCACAAATAGTGCAAGCAATTGCTTATATGATAAGCAATATATGACGCTATATAAATTATACATATTAATATATATATATATATATATATATATATATATATATATATATATATATTTGCCAATTATTACGTAGCTTAATGTATCGTTTTGATAGAGAGCACATCGGTTAATTAATGAGTCAAATACGTTCACAATTTGTTTGGCCACTTCTCGCCCTCTTTCACTCTCTCTCTCTCTCTCGCTCTCTCTCAACCCACACGCTCTCTGTTGAACAGGAGCTGCCACCGATGGGCGCCTATTCCAACAACAAAACGAAATTGCCGGTTTTATCCTCTCCTCCGCCAAATGTGAGAATTGAGCATTATGGAGCCGCCGAGAGGTGTTTGAACATTCGTCGAGCATTCAAAAAAAATAAAAATAACGACAAATAAAGTAGCGTAATATGTAATAATATAACGAAACACATAATAACAATTACGTTAATACAACTTTTCATAGTGTTGTTGTTGCTGTTGTTGTTGTTGTTGTTGCTGTTGTTGTTGTTGTTATTGTTGTTGCTCTTTGTTGATGACGAGGCAAACACTTTTCGGGAATTTCGTTTCGTTTCCGATGTTGACGCCAACGCAACACGATTTGCCGCTTCTGCCACTGCTGTCACTTTTGCTCTTGTTGTTGTTGTTGCTGTTGCTGTTGTTGTTGCTGTTGCTGTTGCTGATACGATTTTTCACCGCTGTCGAGTTTTCCATTTTCATTTTCAATTTTCACTGCTCGCACGCCAGTTGCGCATTGACGGCTCAGCAGCTCGTCTCGGCTGCTTTCGATTTCACTTTTGCCACCCGCAACGCCGGCAAACATTCAAAAATCTAGCAAAAATTTCGCGAACTAAACACAAAAATTTATAAAATTTAAAGAAAACAAAAATGCATGCTATGCATATCGAAATAATTATTTGATACAATAGTTTTTGTGCCAATGTGTTTTTATGTGAGAATATTAAAACAAAAACAAAACAAAAAATTTCCGTCGGAATTTCTACAAATTGCGCGACATTTTTTGAATAGACATATTTATTAAGATCAATTTATCTTAATTTTCTTCAAATTTACAATTTTTGATGGTCAATTTTTAAAGAAAAAAATAAGTATATATTATTAAAAGTTAATAAATTGTTTAGCAAATCTAGTCCAAAAGTTTTTAGTGTATTTATAGAGGAAATTTGTATGCAGAGCAAACTTGAAGAAAAAAATAGAAAAGGTAATTGCAAAGGTTAATTTATATTTAGTAGATTTATTAAAGGATTATTTGGAACTAAATTTGAATTGAAATCAAAAATTTACTTATTTATAAATATACTTGTAGAGCCAGCAAGCAACAGGTTTAATATCAGCTAAACAAATGAAATTGCTAACAATTTATTCTATTTTATCTTACAGATCTCTGCAATAATAATTCAGTTAATTAACATAATATCAAGAGAGAAAAAAAATCCACACATAAAGACTGATTAAATGACAAGTGCGAAAAAAAACGTGTGAATAAATCAAACACAAATGTGAAAAGTCAATCAAAAAAAGTTCAAATTAAACGCCTGAAAAATGTGTAAATTTTAAAACAAAATGTATAAATTTCGCAGCTAGACCAAAACCAATGGAGCCAACTGGGCTGGTGCATTTTTATTTTTCTTATTTGTTCGGTTACATTTTCATTATAAAACGATTTTCATTTCCGCTCGATAACAACGCGTTCAGAAGTCAGGAAAATGTTGCTGACAATGAGGCGGCAGAATGAACTGATAAGCAGCCAGCAGCATTCCACAACTGAGACGATCACAAGCACAGCCACGCCCTCACCGCCTCCAACAACAGCAGCAGCAGCAGTAGAATTAGCGCCTGGATTGAGTCTGGTGGCCACCACAGCAACTGTTGCTCAGGATTCACTTAATACGCCCACAACGCCAGTGCATCGCAATCCTTTGCAGTTTGCCGCACAACCCCCACCGCCACTTGCAGCACCCGGCGGCGCTGCACCCACCTTCAGCTACTACAATAGCAACAATAACATTGCTGCTGCAGCTGCTCAGCCTGCTCCCAGTTACTTGCAACATCTACCCCAAGCTGCTGGCAAGGAGGAATTGGACGAGTACGTGGACATTTTACAAGTGCAACAACTGTTGCTGGATTCTTCAGCGGCTGCCGTAGCCGCAGCTAACCAAAACGTTGTCAATCCTTCTCAGGAGCAGCACCAGCAACAGCTACAACAACAACAACAACAACAATCACTTTCCAAACCCCGACCGCGCATCAATCTGCAGAAGGCATCGGAGTATGCCGCCCAATTAGTGCAGGGTAAGTTCAATCCCTCGAAATCTTGAAGAACTCTAAATTATTTTTATTCCCGAATTAAAAAATTCACCTCAAAATTAAAGGAATAAAATTTAAAACCCATCACGCTTAAAAAAAATAATTGACTGTAAATATCAACAAAAATAAAAAAAAAAAACATTTTAATATCTTATTTATTTATTACTTAATTTTTTAAAACTTTGAAATATTATTTATTTACAACTTAATTTTTATAAGTCTTTTTATTGCTGCAAATCAAGTTTTTTATGAAAAAAAATATAAAAATACATAAGACTTGCGCAGCGAGCGATATGTAAAAATCTACATTTTTTATATCTACTTCACAATAGAAAAAAAATTTAAAATTTTATGAAATTCTTTCTAAAATTCAGATTTAAAAAGGGTTCTCATTAACTTTATTACACTAAATAAATACAAAATCTAATTGAAAGCACTTATATCTTTATAGGAAATACTCAAGAATTAAAATTGTAAAATTCACACTAAAATTCAATTAGCATTGAAAAATTTTAACAAACTAATTTCTTTAAATACTTGAGCACATTTTTTTCTTAGTGTGACATTAATTTTTATTGCAACGCAATACTCTATCAAACATTTTTTTCTCATTGCAGCTGAGACAACATCTCCTGCATCGCGGCGCGTATTGCTGGACTATTCCAATCCGTATCTGTACGGGAATCATTATCATCACACGTCGCCAAGTGAGGACCTTGTTGCCCTTTGGCTTGGCAGCAATGGAACATGTGAGTCATTCAAATCCCATATACATATATAAATAAATATATAGATATATATTTAGAGAAGTCGATATGCAGCATTTAATTAATAATTACCTCCAGTCGAGTGTGAATAGTTGTCACAGGCGAGTGGCGCGAATGCATTCATAATTGTATAAGCCAGATACGAGCTGCCAACACGAAAATGCAATAAAATGGCTAGTTGTGAAGTTAAAAGAAGTTGAATTCGAAAATGTGTAGTACACTTAAAAAATAAGGCATAGATATGTAATCATGTAAGTTAATAACTTTCAGTTTCTGTTCTAAAATTCATAAAAAATATCAGTTTGCTTTTGCTTAAATTAATAAAAAATATATTTAAGATGCCTGAACAGTTGCCCAATTGAGAACATTCAAAACATACTTAAAACTAGCAGTGAAATTTTCCATAGTTTAATAATCGAATTACACTTAAATAAACTGGAGATTTTGATATGATATATAAGAACTCCACACTCTAACTTATTCTAAACTTTAGTCATATTTACATATAAAAAAAGGAACTTGTATTTAAAATTTTGAAATTTGTTTTTCTCAAACACTTTAAACTGATCAAACTCATTTAATGCAAGTGTATTCATATAAACACAATTTTTTTATATCTGACATTTGGTGGCGCCTCGTACATATTTTTGGCTGTCTCATTGCATAATTCACTGGCGACAGGCGATGTCGCTGGCGTCAAGGGGCCAGTCTACATGTTCCATGTACCACATTGCAGTTACTCAAAATTATCGCAGTGCGGCTATAAATTGCCAAAATTAATCTATGAATGAGCTGACAGCCCCAGACTCTGCCCAACCCCCCCTCCCCCCTCGCTCTTACTGCATGTAGTAGCTTAATAAATATAAATATAAATAATTTGCGCACTTTAGTGCCGATTGCCTGTAATATTTGACGTGGCTATGGATCGGCTATGGATCGGGTTCTGTGGCAGAGATGTCGACGCGATTTTTGAAATGTTGCCAAAAACTTGAAATTGAATTCGCAAATGATGCAGCGCATTGGCCCCCAGCGCCCTTTCGCCATGGCAATGGGCAACAGGTGTTGGCCCAGGTCTGGTCGAGCAACACTCCTCTCCCTCTCCCACTCTCTCTCTCTCTCTCTGTCTGTCTCTGTCTGTTTGGGCCAATTGGAAATGCATGCAACGGTCGATGTAGTCGTCACACGTTTCATCGATTAATCTGTCTGACGTTTTGGGTTCGGTCGGCGACTTTGCGGGCTCTGCCAAAATTAAGTCAGCGCCAAGACCACCCAAACTGTGTCAATGTTGCGTCTCTTTATGGTGTACAGATCGAAACGGATTGTGCATAGAATATGATCTGCCTCAAATAATATATACCCATAATTATATTTACTATTTCTGCAGTTTATTTTGTTATTGTAATCTTTGCAAATTATCTTTTTATCTGTTTTAAAAATGTATCATAAATTCTTTAAATGAAACCATTTTTAGCTGATGATCTATTTAGAAACTGTTCAAAATATTCTACTTCTTTTTGTTTTAAATTTAAAAATAGCTTAGCATTTTCTAAAGATCTGAAAACAGTAATCCGTCTAATCCAGCGTCTATCCTTCAAAATTAATCTATTTGCTGACAGTTTTAATGACACATTTTCTCGTGCAAGCGAATAATTTTGCTTTAAAATGAGCATCATTTGCTAAGGTCACAAAAAGTTGACTTTTTAGGCTCACAAATGCAGTAACAAGTTGATTTAATTTTCTCATTTTACAAGACTTGTTGCTGATGCTGATTCTGATTCGGATTATGGTTTCAAAATAGTGTTTTTTCCCCCCCCTTTAAAGCGAGGCAGGCAGACCATTTGGCTGTTAAGTACTCGTATTTCCCAGATGCACACAAATTGCCTTAATTAATTAATATCATAAATACGCGACGGCGCTTAATTGTCGAATGGAGCAGCAAAAAACGTAGCAAAAAAATAAACAAATAAAAAAAAATAAAGAAATAAAAAAAGAAATCTGTCTCTCATGGCAACGCTAATTAGCCAGGAAATGACCCCAGCTGACCGATCGGCAGCAGAAATTGCACACAGCCACAGTAGTCACACAGCTGAGTGACCCTAATCGACAGGAAGCTGACTCAATCTGAGACAGGCAAGACAAAAAGACAAACAGACAGAGAGACAGACAGACAGACAGTTGGATAGTTAGGCAGGCCATGGCCACATTTTGTTGCACTTCAGTTGCAATCAATATTCATAAATCTCTTTCTCTCAAAGGTTTACCAATTAATAACGTGACCCGTTTTATTATATATATATATAGATATATATGTGTAGAATCAAGCTGGGTGATCGTTTCCAATGAAAAATCACACACAAAGCCTTTCAGCGTTTGTCAACAACGTTGACACCACAACAAAACCCGGTTAAACTTGCAAACTGGCAGCAACACGAAGCAAACTGCCAAGAAAACTGCAAGAAAATTAAGGCGACAATCGGCGCTGGGGCAACCTTTGCGCCTTTGTGCAACGGAAATCGCTGACATGGACCACACCAGAGTCAGCAACAGCAGCAGCAGCAGCAGCAACAGTTGCAACTCCGACGCCGACTACTGTCTGCCTCAGTCGTCTCAGCAAACCATTGAGGCTTGACTAATGTTTAATTAAGGTGATTGCTGTGCGGTCACTTGAATGTTGTTGTTGTTGTTGTTGTTGTTATTGCTGTTGTTACTGCTGCTGCTGTTGTTGCAGTTGCCTGCTTGCTGTTTTTGTTTGGCTGACAACAACACCTCACGAATGATCACCAAATTGGTTTGTAAGGATCTAAGCGTGCTTCGCTCGCCCATGTCAAACACTTTGGGCCAAAGGACATCATACCCCCCACCCCCACCCCCCTTCCGCTCCTCACCGCACTGTCCAATTGCTATTGGCGCTGATTGCCAGACAGGGCAGCGGCTTTAATGAAGATTAATTGCAATCAGTGCGCCAGTTGAGCGGCGATTAATTGCAGAGCGAGTGAAAGAGAGTGACTTGCACAAATGGAAATGAGCTAAGGAAACTGCAATATTGGCCTAGACTTCCTCCTAGACGGCACTCAACGCACAACGCTGATGATGTACATTGGCCTGTCAGTGTTGCCAACTTTTGACAAGCCAGCAAAAAAAAGGCTAACTCAAAAAAAAAAATTATTTAAGTAATTTATTTGTTTGCTACTCGAACTCAAATTCTGAGACTCAGTTTGGGGCACAATAAATTAAAGTAAATTTGATTATTATCAAAATATGAGAATACAGTTAAATTTAGGTAAATTTTTGTATTATTTTTTATTATTATTTTTATTTTTATTTATTTATTTTTTATATATATTTTGATGGGCAACAAAACTTGGCAATTCAGTTGAGATTTTGATTTAGCCACATTAGACGGGCATCAGATGGGGCACCACTGTTGCCTGCCGCAATGTGAGGCAAATGTGTGGCTCTGCTTCTGCCTTTGCCTCTGCCTGTGCCTCTGCCTTTGGTCGTGGCTCTGTGTGCGGTTCACAAGTTCAGAAGACCTCACGAGACGCAGTTGCAAGGCAACTTAATTGCCATTTACATGGCAAATGCTGAATGACGTTTGCTGCCGGCTCAATACTTTGTTGGTGGCACAATGCAGCTGATGAATTGCATTGGGAGAGTTGCCAAACTGCAATGATTTGTCACAGTTCATCATTTGTGGCTGGAAGTGGAGTCACCACCAAATGCATAATGATCCCGGCAATCCCATAAATTTGACCAGCAGAAAATTTATCAACATTTTTTTGTGTGGGCTGGAAAAGTGTGCCATGAATGGATCTGTTAGGCGAGTCATAATCATTTTCTATATTATCTTATATATTTTATATGTTTATTTAAATTTTTTTTTATTTTATTTTTTGGTTTATTTTTCATTGTCACCTGTTGCCATAAGTTTCGAACTGGCGCCAGACACTGTCCGCAGTCTGTGATCAAATTAAATCAAATGTTAATATAAGAAAACCGCAAATGTGGGCAGCTCTTATTTTTTTATATTTTTTTTTTGGGTTTTTGTGGTTTGCACTTAAGTTTGCTTAAGTTATAATTTGTGTTGCTGTGTGTCGCTTTAACGGCTTTCAAAGTGAACGCCACTTTGGCATCATATGGCTAAAAATAGAGTCATAGCTCAGAGGCCAAAAGTTGGCTTGGACTAAGCCAGTATTACTTACGACTGTGTATTTCTTTATGATTGTGTGGGTGCAGAGCTACTGCAGTACTAAGTTACGAGTAGAATAAAAAAAAAAATTACAATGGTAACAAAAAAAAAATAAAATAAAGTGTAATTATAAAATGTTTATAAGAATATTTGGATACCAAAAATTGGGATATTTTTATTGAAAGTGTAGTAAAGCAAAACAACTGAAATATCTACGAAAGGTTTACTTGACATAAATAAAAACATACATTTTTTAAATATTATATACATAATTGCATTATCATCGTTTATGCGATATGAATCGCCAAGTTGTCCCTTAAGAGTTGTGAATGGGTCAAGTCTCGAAATGAATGATTTCAGTTCATCATTGATAGACTTCGCCTTGCTTTTTAGCTACTCGAGATAAAGATCGGGCTAAAGATAAACCCACGCAGTCGGCATTAACCTGTTGGCGCCGTCGTTTGTTCAAAGTTGGTAGTAACCCACGCGACATAAAAAAAAACAAAATCACAAAAAAAAAAAACCAACTCAAAACTAAAAAACAAATCTGAAAACCGCAAAAAAAAAACAGAATCGTTAAAACAAGCAGCGAATAAACTATATTGAAATTTGTTTGATTTTCATTTGCAAAAGCAAACCGCAAATATAATTTTTTTGGATTTGCATAAAAAATTGCGGGCAACAAATCGAACATGAAAACCAGAGACAGAGTCGGATCTGGAGCCCAGCCCAGCTTAGGCCGAGTTGATTTCATTCATGAGCTCCATTCATAAGTTGTACATTTCTAGTTTAAGGTAAGCCACCAAACGAGCAAACCACCTACAAGTAAACTATCAACTACCAACTTGCAACCAACAAACGGCTTCTTGGCAACTGGCAAACTGGCAACTGGCAAACTGGCAACTGCATATTATTTATAACATTTTGTAGTTAGTTTTTTGGGGTCACATGTTGGCGTGTGTTGCAAATTAAATTTGCAAATTATAGGCTGTCGCTTCGGGTTTCCGGTACGACAATAACAACAACAACATCTCTCTCTCTCTCTAACTCTCCCTCTCTCTCTCTCTTTTTTGGAGAGGCAGCTCAAACAAACTCAGGGCTAAGTTTGAGTCCATTTCAGCTGCACTTTATCACGCACTTGGCTCCGCTTGACAAGCTCAATGGATATTCATACAATGTAAATTCAGCCAAAAATACCGCAAAACCAACCCAGCACACCCCCCAGTCCACCCAGCCCATATTTAGCTAGCCAAAAATGGCACTATCCACAAAATGGTATCGTGCACATTTGAACTGTCATGCCACAGTTGGTTTCAGATTTAGAGTCGGTTTCAGAGTCAGAGTCGCAGTCAGAGTCAAAATCACAATTTTCTGACATTTGAGATTTGAGGCGAAATGTCAGTCACTGCTCAAAAGTCCGTTCGTTTCACTGTTTCACTGTTGCGCTGCTTCACTGTAGAGCGCTCGAGCCGCTCAACATCGTGGGCCGTTTGGACTCTTGGCCAAAGAGATGGTTTACAAAAATATGACAAATATGATTTTTCTCAGAAAACTTATAAGAACATTTAATACTCTTTCTTTGAATTTATGTTATATTTTTAGTGTCTTCGTTTTTGTCTAAATAAAATTTTTAGAAAATGTGGAACACAAAAATGTTTCTTAATCAGCTAAGCGAAAAATATTTTAATTGCATTTAATTAATTCAAATTAAATATATATATATAATATTTTAAAATGAGACATCTTTTAACTATACATATAATCTTCAAATATTTTTACTTACAACTTAAAATCATTCATTTTGTTATATTTAATTATTTTTAATTAAAAAACTAATTTTCAACCCAGATTTTAACATAATTCAAAACGACATCTTCAACGCAGATTTTTATTTTTCGTATAATTTTTAAGGCGTTTGTGCAAACTATGCTGTTCAAAAAACTATGTCTAAATAAAAAGTTTAAATTTACATGGCTAAAATATAGATTGAAGTTTGTGAATAAGTTTTTATTTCCTTGCAAGCCAAAATTAAAGTTATATATTTAATATTCCGATATGAGACATCTTTTAGTTACACATATACTTTTTAAATCTTTCTACTTACAAATAAAAAACATTTATTTTGTTATATTTAATTATTTTAATTTAAAAACTGATTTTCAACCCAGATTTTTATTTTTAGTATAAGTTTTTTCAGGCGTTTGTGCAGACTTTGCTGTTAATTTGTAAAACAAAAAAAAATTTGGCTAAATAAAAAGCTTCAATTTACATGGGTAAAATATAGATTGAAGTTTTGTGAATAAGTTTTTATTTACTTGCAAGCCAAATAACTTGGCTTATAGAAGTGTATCTATATCTAAAAGCAGTGCACAAGATTTCCAACTAAATTTGGTAGTCAAATAATTTACATCAACTTTTTGATGTTTATTGTTGTGTTTGATGTTGCTATTATTATGCACTGTTGCTGTTGTTGTTGTTGCGTGATTTGAAGTTTTTTGTTATTGTTTTCGATTTTTCTAGTCACTACTCTTTGTGGGCGTAACGCGCGCGCAGCTTTCGACCCACTCAGTTTTTTTTTTTTTTTTTGGCGTTTACCTTTTTTAGTGCCGCTTTTTGGAGGAGCCGCCAGCGATGTGGTTTTTGTTGCTGTTGTTGCTGCTCAGCTTTGATTGGTCACTGGTCAATGCTGGTAGCCGAGTTTCAAGTGCGTTTCCCACTGCTCTTGTTGGCTGCTCCATGCCGCCACTTGACATATTTCAATGGAGCACCAACAGCAGGCAGCAGGCAGCAGCCAGCAGTTTGTATAAAATACAAAAATAGCCACATCTTAGCCGAAAAAAAAGAGAAACACACAAATTACGCGCATATTTTCTAATGAGCTCATGCGAGCCATGGATCGACATGGTTCGAAGCGATTTGGCTCGCACGGAACGGCCAAAAATTTCCCCTTTAGCCGATCCACACAGCTCCTGCGCTGTCACCAATTGACAATTTCAAGTGTATGTCTCTCTAAGATTTATGCCTGCTTTTCTCATGCACAATATACAAAAACACACACAAACACACACTAGCACACACATGTACAAAAGGGGGGCTTTTGGGTTGATTATGGAGCAACTGCTTGCCAAGTTTTTCTATATATTTTTCCTCATTCTTTTATTTATTTTTTGATTTTTTTTGCTGGTGTGAATATCGTTAGCACAAAGCCAAATTTTGTCTGCTGTCAATGTTGAAAGATGCGACGATTCGTGACTGAGCCAACAACAAAAAGCCAGCTAATTAGTGCTGCTAATGGGATAAGTGTTTGCTTGATATGCAAACATTCACATACATGTAACTACATATGTGTTGATATGTCTTTACATTTGCCACAAATTTACACAATGTAAAAAAGTTAGAATTTACATCTCACTTTTGAAATTAATTTCCAGTTGCAGCTTGCATTTTATTTGAACAAAATTCAATGAGACAATCAGCTGAATATTAAATCGTATATTTTAAATATAAAGTTTGTTATCAATTAATACATTTTACTTTATAAAATATTGATTTAATTTTTTTTTGTTTTTACTAGAATGCTTTTTATTAAACTATTACAGTTAGTCTATGTTTTAATCTCTCCCTCATAAACACACACTTTTTTCCCCTCTCTGTATTTATTTATACATAATTATTTATTTATCAATGAAAACTATCTATAAGAAACTGCTTTAGTTTAAACTACACGCTGTATTTTTAATTAAAAACAGATTGGCGCCTGAAAGGAGCAAACGAACCTTTAGAATAAATTCAAGGTTTTTTTTTTTTCTTGAAGTTTTTTGCTTGGAGAAAATGATTTTAATTTAACTATTAAGGTTAGTCTGTAACTTCATCACTCTCATATAAAAACACACTTTCTCTATATACCTTGCTAAAGCAGTTAAATATGTAAAAGTTATAAAATATGTATATAAATATATATGTAGATTTATATAGATTTATACAGATTACCTGCTTAAAAAATGTTTTAATTACAGGCGGTATTTTTAATTAGAAAACGATCGATCAACGATCCCTAAGAATAAGTTCAAGATATCAAACGGATACAAAATACCAACGAAATAAAATATCAGCAAACAAATTTCCAATTCTAAAAGTTTATTTTAATAATATCCATGGGCAGGAAAGTCTTCAACTCACATCCAAACGGGATGCATCGCCCTTGCCAGGAGAAGATGCAGCATCCGTGGGATGCATGCTGTGAATGTCAAAGACATAGCAGCCCTCGACCCATCAAAGTTCCTAATATTCGTTCAGGAACTGGGGTTGATGGAGGAGCTATGAGCTCGGAAGGGGGCACAATAGATCCATTAGGTCGCAGTGCACAAAACCCCAAATAAATCAATAATAATAAAGTTAATTTTCCATATTGAGTAAATCACATAATTAATATTTGTTTTATGTTATATTTTAAAAAGAGTTTCAGGGAAATTAAACTTTCAGATTTTGAATTATCTGATGGGTTTGGTATCCCATAATTTTTTCAACATTAGCGAATCAAACTGTACAAATTTTTAAGAAATTGTCAGATTGGCATTTAACTTCCCAGCATAAGAAAAAAAAAAAAACACAACGAGCACATATTGACCTATGTGCACCCACTTATGGCGACAATACTATTTGTATCTAAGTTCGGCAATAAAAAAATAAAAGATTGTTACGCATAATGTGAAAATGCAACGCAATCAAAATGCATTTATTAAACAATCTGTTGGCCAACAATAGGAGGCAGTAGTTGTCCGTTAACAAAAACCGTTTACTGCCAAACAGCTAAACGCACTTTACAAAGAGATATACATATATAGATATATATATATATATATATATATATATATGACATAAACTGCACATCCTCTAATCGCACACACACAGCAAGCAACAACAACAACAACAACAACAACAACAGCTGCAATCAGGCCACCAAATCGCAACGACTTCAACTGCAACTGGAACTTTGCAGACGACGACAGCAGCCAACAAAAGCCAACAAAAATTGTGGACAAAGCTACTTACTTTGGCAGCAGCCCCCGCAAAAACTAAAAAAAAAAAAAGAAATAAGAAAACTAATATAAAATAAATAAAAATAAAAAAAAATTACTAAAAAAGATAAAAAAAAAAACGTTTGCTGCGCCAGTTGCAACAACTGTGAAGTTTTTTTTTTCTAAGCCGACACGCGTTGACTTTGGTTACACGAAAGCAGCAGCCTCCAAGACTCCACTAACTTGGCTCTTGGCTCTTGTCGCTGTCGCTGGGAGCTGCTGTGACTTCCTCGGACCTCTCGCTCGCACTTGGTGACATTGCGCACACATTTGAACAGTGGAACAAATTTGCAGCTGATTTATGTAAATCGCCATCGAGCGCTCTTTTTTTCGGGCTCCAATCAGCGCGTTGTGTTTTGTGCCCCAGCTTGTTGCAGTTGCATGTGCATTAAATGCTGCTTTGCCTGCTCCTGCCGGCTCCTTCAGTTGCTCCTCTGCCGTCGGGCGTTATATTGTGCCGTTATTTGGCCCAAAACTTTGCGCCACAAAACTGCAACTCATTCAGCAATAAAAAATAAAGTAAAAAAAAAAACCTTTTCGTTATGAATGAAGCTGCCCACGCGGCAGCACCGAAAAAAAAAATAAAATCCGAATAACAACTGAGGCTGCAGTCGACGTCGACAGCGGATGTTGTTGCCACTGCTGCGGTTTCTGTTGCTAGTGTTGTTGTTGTTGTTGTCGTGCTGCGCCCCATTCATTAAACGTTTTTCAATATTTTTGGTTATTTTTTACACTCACTAACCATTAAAAAAATTGTTAAATAACAAGAAAATAAAAGTGTAGTCAAATTAAATATTCTTGATCAGCAGAATAAACTGAGTTGAAATTGATATATGATTTTCAGTTAGTGTTTTAATTGATTTTTTTAAATAATAAAAATAACAAAAATAATAATAATAATAATTATAATAATAATAATAATAATAATAATAATAATAATAATAATAATAATAATAATAATAATAATAATAATAATAATAATAATGTTAATAATAATAATAAAATTAAATCTGTGCTCAAAACATTTTAAAATGACAGCTTAATTATTTATTTTTATTTATTTAATTAAAATGATGGCTTATTTTTTATAATAAGCACAAAATATTTAATGCATCAGAAATATAAATTAAATTATACATAAAGAAATACTTAAGTAGCCAACAATTTTGGTTGTTTCATTCTTATTCCTATCAAACCAATTATAATCTGGCTTAAAGCTATGCAATATGGCTCACAGCTGTTAACAGGGCAACTGCTATTCGACTTGCTTATATTTATTTGGCTATGTTTCGACCTATTGGTCTCAGCGATCGCTGCCAAAACTGCAATTTTGTCGCTTTTCATGCCAAAAATCGATCAACGCTGCCGCCGCCGACGCCGCCGCCTCCGACGCTGAAGTCGACGCTGACGTTGCGTCGTGACAAGCGAGTGGCAGTAAAAAAGAGAGGCACAGTTATGGTTTTTTTTTTTTTAATTTTTATTTTTTATGCTGTTGGCCAATATTCAAATGCAATTTATGTCATCGTCGTTGCCTTTATGCATGGCATATATGACGTCAACTTGGCCATGGATGTGGTTAGTGGTTCACTGGTTGCAATTGCTGTTGCTGTTGTTGTTGTTGTTGTTGCTGCAGTTTTATTTTGCTGTTTACCAGCTATAAAGTTGTAATGCCCGCCAGCTGTGTGAGAATTTGGCTTTTGCCAGCGCCTTGACAGCAACTTGAAAGCCAATGCAAAACACACACACACACACACACATTGCACACCCATTGTCGGAATCAACAACGATCAGAATACGTGCAAAGCATTCCATAATTAAGTTGGTGCTTAAATGTTTATGCCACATATGTGAATAGATATGTGTATGGATAGAAACCGTTCCTTATGCCTCCATTTCATTAGACAAAGTGCAGCTGAGAAAAGTTGCCACTTTTCGCATAGACTCTAAAAAGGCAACATTAAATTTAGATAGATATCAAAGGCTAATAAAGACACTTGGATAAAAACCTATAAGAAAAACACGCTTTTTATTTAACTTCGAATTTTCGTGTAAAGATAACAAATATCCATTATAATACAATTCCTAAGTAATACATACAAATATAAACCAACAATAATATAATAGAAAAATTCTAGTTTATAAGCCAAGTATTTTTTTTTTTATTTTACCTTCAGTCTATTATATTTTTAACGATCTTACACATTTTTAATCATCTCAATAAATTTTCTTACAAGAGTTAAATTTATTACAAGTCAGTTAGAACGATCGGTTTTATTAGAAAAGTATTCTGAAAATCGAACCAAATAATATGTCTGTTTATGTCAGCTGCTTCGGTGATAATCTTTGCAGCCAGAAAATGGGAACATATAATATTTAACTTTTATGGGTCTCGATCAATGGGTGACATCGTGAACTAAAGCTTAACAACTTGAAAATATTAGAACAGTCTCTATGACAACAATGACAGCCGTTGACAATCTTTGAAATATGATATTGGACAAAAAATAAAAATAAAAATAAAGCTGCCTGCTGATTGCAACGGATGAGTTTTCACTGCCCCCAAAAAAAAGCTGTGAAAAGTTTCTCATTCATAGGAAAACCAAAAAAAAAAAAAAAATGGGCAGCAAAGATTTTGAAATGTATTTTTTATTGAATGCATGAAATGATGTCGAAGCATTTGACAGTTAATTTGTTTGCATTCACCAAAGCCAAGCTTTTTTTTTTTTTTTGTTTGCTGCCTTCCTCGGATCGAAGATGACATCGAACAACATGATGCTAATGCGGTTCCGGTGTGCGTGGCTAATGGAGACGAGCCAGTTGTATATCGACACAAAAAACTGCCTCTTAGCCATGGCCATCAATTTGCATTTGCTGCCCACGTCAGCCGACCAAGTCTCGTGCCCTTTTGGCACCTGGGTGCACAAATCTTTGTTTGCTTGCTTCATTCACTTGTTCATTTCATTCATGATTTCATCATCATGTGGCGCACAACGTGGGCGCATTTTCTGTTTTTTTTTCTGTTTTTTTCTTAACTTTTTACTATTTCATTCATAAAAGCAAACTTGGATACGCGCGTGCCCTGCCCTCAGCTTGAGATCTTGGCCGAAACTGTAACCGAATACCCCAAAAAAACGCTGCTCGTTGATTTTATTGGGTTAAGCTGCAACAGTTTTCCATTCAGCGGCAACTTCGCTGCTGCTTGCAACTTTTGGTCGCATCTTCGTGTCGCTGTTTTGCATCGCTTAATTTTAGCAACATTTAACCCACTTTTTCGTTTTGCTTTGCTAATGAAGTGTCAACAACAAATTGAATGTCTAACATTTGTTGCATGTCGCCAGCAACAAAAACAGCAACAACAATAACAACAACAACAACAATGGCGACAAGTACAACAACATTTGTATCGTTGCATCGTTGTTTAATGCTTTAAATAAATAAATGCGAATGCGAAATGCAAAATGTAAAATGTTAAAGTCAACACATGAAATGTTGGCCAATCTAAAAGCAGACGAAGTTTTTATGCTCTCAGCCAAATGAAAGCAAATCATAAATATTTACACGATTTTTACGATTTTTAATTTAAATTATTGAAATTCATTTTATTCAATTAAATCTGTCCTAGATTTGTGTACAGTTTTCAAAAATATTAAAATAAGTTTAGTGTTTAATAAATAGAATCAGTAAACGGATAAAATATAAATAAATATTAACGATTTATTTTAAATTATTGAAATTATTGAATTCTTGAATTTCATTTTATTAAAGTAAACCTATCCTAGATTAGTGTACAGTTTTAAAAAATATTAAAATAAATCAAATGTTTTATGAGTGGAATCAGTTAACGAAACGGGTAAAATATAAATAAATATTTACAGCGATTTTTATTTGAATTTTTTAAAAAAATATTATTAAAGTAAATCTATTCTAGATTTGCGTACAGTTTTAAAAAATATTAAAATAAATCAAATACTTTACGAGCAGAATAAGTTAAGCAAACGTATAAAATATAATAATGAACACATTAAAAATAATTATATATTTTATTAAAACAATTGTCTGTAGCTAAAAATTAGCTTTGTTGATAACATAATTTTTTTCTCTCTGCTCTTATTTCATTAAATGTGTTATGAATATAAAAATGATTTTTATTCATGCTGAATTATATACATTAAATTCAAAATGTTTTTTAAAAAACTTTTAACATAAATTATTTTTTTCAAAAATAATAAATCTGTGTGGAATCATTAATTTTAATTATTTAATTAATGATTTCAATTTATTTTATCAATTTATATTATCATATTTATATTCGATCTATTTGAGTGATAACTTTTAAATTTATATTAATAATTATTTTCTCTTTATGCTGTTGGATTTAAGCTCCTATTTTGAAGGAATCGTTTTTGGTGAAGCTGTATTTATCGATAACAAAAATAACATGTTCTTCATCTGATTATCGATATGCTTTAACTGCCAAGTGCAAAATAATATAATTTATGCCAATACGTAGCCGACACGTAGGCCCGACCCACAGGGCAAAGTTTCATTCATTGATGGTGGCTCAGTTGTTGTTGTTGTTGTTGTTGTCGCTGTTGCAATCACTGAGCATCGCTTGCCAAGTGTGTCGCAGTTGCAGTCGCCGTCGGCAGCGCCGCAAAGTTAAAAGCAGCGGTCAATTTGCATACAACAGCCGCCGTTTTGTGAATGAAAATCGGAATTTTTTTTCTGTCAATTTTTTTTGGTAGTTTTTTTTTTTGGCCGACAACAACAAATTAAAGCGGCAACTGCAATAAATTGTTGAATTTTATTATGCTGCGGCGTAGATAAGTAGATACAGGGTGCTGTGGCAGCAACAACTGCCTACGCACTGACCGCAGCCCACACATGGCAAGTATCTGTAAGATACGCAGCGCAGCAGCGGCAGTCCGCTGCTCTAACTACTTGCGGCTGTCGTGCGCCATGTTGTGGCTAATTCGATTTCTGCATTGCCAAACGCTTTGCCAGTCAAAAGCTGCCGATTGCCTTTTGCCACGCCAACACTCACTACTCACAGATACATAGATACATAGATACATAGATACATCGATACATAGATACACAGATACATAGAAAAGATTGTTGCTTAGAGGCCTGGTCGATTTCATTGATGATTTCTGCTTTTGGTAGCTGTTTTCTATGACATTTGCCTTGTCAGTGTCAGCTGGCTGCCTGTTTCTTGCTTGGATTCATTCATTCATTTAATTTTCGACTCGTCTCACTGAATTTTTTTTTTTTCATATTAATTGCTTGTCTTTGCCAAGCCGTGAATGTGATAATAAATTATTACCAGCAAAAGACATTTTGCCGGGTGGGCGTCCATTACACAAGAGAAAAAAAAGAAAAATCGTAATACAAAAAACAGATACTTCGATTTATAGCTGCCAAGAGATCCAAGCCAAGCCATGATCCGCTAAGCCGTTGAGCAGCTTTGTGACCTGGTCAAGTGCTTGTTGTTGTTTGGTTGTTTGGCTGTTTGGCTTATTCAATTCTAATTCTATTTCCCGTCTAGGTGTTGCGTTAAAGAATATTGCAATATGGCTGCGAAAATTCAACAATTAATTGTATACATTTTGCAAGGCCAGCCACATCATAAATAGAAATTGCATTTATTTTATATACTCGTTGAATTACAGCGAAAGGCTTGCCAGGAAATCATTTGCAAACACTAATGAACAATTATACAAATGAAATTAAAATTAAGATATATAATTAGTATAAGTAATGTGCTGTTTTTCAAAAAGAAACTAAACCATAATTGAGTCAACAAAATCTTAAAATTTTGAGTAAACACAAATCTTGATAAATGTTGAATAACAAATTAAATTCAAATAAAATATGAGCTGCATAAGAATATTTATGCATTAAAAATTTGTATTATACAAAATAAAATAAAAATAATTTAAAAGAATATACAAAAACTTAATTTTAAAAAAATTTCTATCAAGATTTAAATGATTTATTAGGCTGCGAAAAATATGCAACAAGAAGCAACTAAAAATTCTTTTAAAATATTTATGCATTCACTTTACAGATTTGTAGATTAACAATAGTTTGTAGTTTAACACCTGTTTATATATAAAAATCCGTTTAAATGCAATATACATTATGAACATATTTTGCGGCCAAAATCTCAAAGTTCTTAAAGAGGACCGCATAGTTTATGGCATCGACGAGCTTAAAATGCAAACGCAGAGCACAGAAACTGCGCCCAAAAAAAAAAAAAAAAATGATGACAAGCAGAATGAGAATTTATATGGGAAGCCATAAAGAAGGCGACGCATAAATAACCAGATGCAACCCGGGTGCCCACTGAGGCATGCAACCTGACGATCGTCTGCTCGGCTGCTCGTCTTCTTGCCGCACGCGCAACTAATTAAATTAAAGGCGATCGGTCGTTCTGGTTATGAGACTATATAGTAACGGTATCTATAGTTATGTTGAGGTGGGCGTGAGAGAGCACAGAGAGAGGGGGGCAGTGTGAGTGAGGGACGTGAGTGTGTGAAATTTATGTATAATAATTTCGAATGCATTTCAAGTGCAAAAATGGTTCCCACACCACACCGAAAAAAAAAACCACTCAACTGTGCACTTTGCAGTTAATTAGTGGCAGCCCACTTGGCTAACCAATTTGGCAACTGAGTCGCGTGGCGGCGGCTAAATGGACGCCTCCAGTCGATTGTCTACTGTCTCTCTCGATCTGTTTTTGGAGCGTGATCAGTTCAATACAGTTCAGTTGACTAACCCCCTCCCCCCACACATTTTGTGTGTAGGACACAGTGGCACGCGACCGACTCACGTCACATACAACAACCACCAGCAGCAGCACCACCACCACCATTACCATCTCCAACGCAATCCTCAACCACCTCCACACACAGTTACGTAGTATGAGAATTTTTTGCGTGCTCTCTCGCTTTGGCATCGACAAGTGTTGGGGACGTCGTCGCGTCTGGTCGCAAAATATTGCGGGGGTTGTTTGTTTTGCTGTTTGCCGGCTTTTTTTTTTGGATACCCTGTAAAGCCACCTAAAATGGGTAGCTAGCTCCCCAAAGCAAAAGGATACAGCATTAAAAATCTACATCAGGATTTGAACGAGTCTCTATTGAGTAAAAGTCGCTGTGATTCTGTCCATAAAGATTAATCCCCAATGGCAATTGGTATATATATATAAATATATGTATATATATATCTTTTATCTGTTTTTTATATATATAATTTATCTTTATCCAGCCAATTGCAGCGAATAAGTTATTGAAAAGCTCAAATCATATTTTATTTATTTATTTATATATTTTGTAGTTTATTTTGTAACAAGCTGACAAAGAATATTTCACTTTATAAATAAATCCATTCGAGCGCAGCAAAATAATTAGGGACCTCAAAGGATTTATAGCCAAGATTGTTGACAAATAACATTTGATGTATATTTGATATCAGATTTTATTTATTTGTTTAAATATTATGTGTTTTTTTTTTTTTGTAACAAGCAGACAAAGAATATTTAATTTTATGAATAAATTCATTCGAGCGCAGCAAAATAAAAAATTACCTCAAAGGAACTTTAGCCAAGATTGTTGACAAATAACACATGAATTTTATGTATATCTAAAATCAGATTTTATTTATTTATATATATATTTTGTGATTTATTTTGTAACAAGTTGACAAAGAACATTTCACTTTATGAATAAAACCATTCGAGCCCAGCATAATAAAAAAAGAATATCATCATTAGCCAAAATTGTTGAATTTTATGAATATCTCGTAGTAAAAAAGGATAAAAAAAAGTTCATAATTTTATGAGCGTGTTTATAGCCACAAATTTTTATCAGGGTATCTCCAAGTCGTGCAGTTTAACATGTTTTCTTTCTGTTTATTTGTTGTTTGTTCACATGTGCCCCCACACACACAACAAACACACACTCACTAGCACACACACTCTCGCACACACACACTCGCACACTCACTGTCACACACACACACTCGCACACACACACTCGCACACACACACTCGCACACACACACGTCACACAGTCGGAAAGCCGGCCGGCCATAATGTCCACCCACCTGCACCGCCAAAATGTCGGTCAGCTGATTGCGACTAAGTTCAAGGGCAGCCAGCAAATATAAAAATATATATAAAAAAAATCAGAATTTAGAATCTTTATTTTTCGTTTTGAGCCTGGGTGTTTTCTTGGCACGCGCTACAAGCGACGAACGCCTCGTTGACGATTTGGCCCACGTTGTTTAAGCCATATTCTGAGCGTAACTTGCACTTTTTCTGCGTGTCATTTGTCGCCCATCTTTTTTTTTTACTTGATTTTAACACTTTTGTTTTTGACGTGGTCGTCGCCTGGTCGTGTGCCGGCTCAAATAAATCAACCACAAGCGGCCTTTTGCCTGCTGCCTGTTGCCTGTTGCATGTTGTTGTTGCACGCCTATCGCATCCGGTTCGCCCAAGCTGGGTTTTTGATTTTTTTTTCCTTGTATTGTATATGAAATAAAAAAAACATGTATACAAATTGTTTGTACGCATTATGCAAAAGCTTCAAGTACAGACTCAATCAAGCCATTTTATATGCCATTTTCGTTTATTTATTTTGTTTTTTTTGTGGCTATTCATTTTTTTTATTCCACATGATTTTTTGCATGGCTGTTGCAAATCGACGCCTGGCGCATTGTTGGAGCCCCTTGTCAGAAGAGCCTAGCCAACATGGCAGTCAACAAATTTACGACATAATAATTTACATTTATCTGCCTGCAACGAGGCAGCCACAAATACAACAACAACAATAACAACAACTGTCTTACTATATTTTTGTGCGTGTGGTTTTCTTTACTTTTTATTTGCTATAAAAAAAATTTTATTTTATCAAGCAACGCACTGAATGCACTTTGAGAAATTAATTACACGAGTAATTAAATAATTCATTACAAAATTGTGTAGTAAAAAAATATTAGGTAAATTTTATATTTGGCTAAGAGCTTTCAATTATTTCAAAAGTGTACATTAATATTTTAAATACACTTTAAAATCTAATAAAATTTGATTTTATCTCATTTTTCCACTTAAAAAATGTATTTAAAATGCTACAATTTTAATACTAAATTCTTTGAGCAATGAACTGCATTTTTTGTAAAGTTTTCTAATATTATTTAATAAAGTTTTCTATAATTTTTACTTAATTATGTTATTGAGAATTTAGTTAGTAAATAAAAAATGATTTAAAATCAAATTAAGTTGACATTATAAAAAGTTTTAATTTTTATAACAATTTTGTTAGTTTAAATTATTGAATATTCATGTAAAAATTGATCCTAAAGATATTTAATATAAAATAATTTAAAAATAATATATTTAATAATTGATACTAAATATATTAAGTAAAGTTTTCTATCTGCAAAACATTGATCCTTATTGGGATGATTAGTCTGGAGATTAGTTTTGTTTAATTTTATTTATTGCATGTGTCACAAACTGAATTGCATAGTTATGTTATCCAAATGTTAAGTTGTTGATTAACATTCAGCGCCATGTTGTTTAATAAGTTACCTTTGCGATATGTCGCCGTCAGACGGCGCAGACGTCGCCTCTTTATCAGTTTATTACTTGGCAAACTTTTCATTTTAATATCATTCGCATTTGCGCAATGCAATCACCTTAATGTTGTTGTTGTTGTAATTGTTGTTTTTGTTGTTGTTGTTGTTGTTGTTGCTGCAGTTGAGCGACTTTTAATTTTGAACGCCTTCGTGGCGAGACCTGAACAAATCGGGTTGGTTGGTTGGCTGGTTGGCGGCTTGACTGACTGCAGCAATGATAAATGTGCACCGGTTTTGAAGGCGTCACAGCAATGCGACAAAACTCTCTTTGCCCCACCACACACTCTCAATATGCATTCTGTGGCTTGCCAACTCAAAGTCAAGGGAAGCAACCGGCAGAGGGCGAGCGAGAGAGTGAGAGAGAGAGGCCAAAAATGCCAGCAAACTTTCACTCTCTCAATTTCTATTGTTGTGTCGTACCAAAAAAAATCGATGGAGCTAAAAATTGCCGGTTGCTGGGCTTTCAGAAGCTTTTGCACCAGCCCCAAAAAATGGTTGCATGCGTAAATTGTTCCCGGTCAATTTTATGAATGAATTCGAAAATCATAGCATACTTAACAGCGCGCCGGCGTGTAATGGTATGTGTGTGTGTCTATGTGTGTGTGTTTGTTTGTGTTTGTGTTTGTATTTGCGACATTGAGCTGTGACGAAAGTGGCGCGTCCTTGACTCTGACAACAGGTGGATATTTTTTTCTAGCTGTCGGCGGCACTTTGCATTTGTGTATTCTCTGTGACGCAGGGCAAGCCATGAAAATGACGCGGCCCATAAATTATCATTAGACGGAGGCATGCTACCATTTCCACTTAGTTGCTAAAAATAAACCAACTAGAAAACGAGTCAAATGTCATGCAATTTGAACTCTGTAAAAGTCGTAACTGAAATCAAGCATGTAGAATTAAAGGGAATTTTAGTAAGAATTGCAATCAAAAATTATTATTATTTCAAAGTAAATAAATGTTTGAATTCCTTAATAAAATAACACATTTTAATGAGTAAGAAAAATGAGTAACAAATCAGAAATAGTTATTATTTAAAACTAAATAAATATTTGTATTCCTTAATAAAATAACACATTCTTATGAGCAAGAAAAATAAGTAAGAAAAAATAAAAATAAAAAATAATTATTAGTTTAAAAAATAAATATTTTAATTCCTTAATAAAATAATACAATTTAATGAGTAAGAAAAATCAGTATGAAATAAAATCAAAAATAATTATAAGTTAGAAAAAAATAAACATTTGAGTTCCTTAATAAAAATAACACTTTTAGACCCAACCAAAAGCATACAAAAACAAAAAATTTTCAAAACTAAAATTACTGCTTATTTAAAAAATTACATAAACATAATAAACTAAACATAATTACTTATTTGTGTTTATTAATAATATTCTATCAGAATTCTGCAAGATTTTGATGTATTAATTATAAAATACTTGAAGCGATGTGAAATATATAAATTCAGTTATTGATCCTAAAACTGAACGAAAATAAAATATTAAATATCAAAATACAGAAATATAAGTACATATCAAAAACAAATATATATATTTTAAATTACATAAATAAAAATAGAGATAATTATATATATTATTATATATTTATTTATACACATAAATAAAATAGGGATTGTTAAAGTCGTAACAAGTCGACTCGGAGAACCTGAAAAATGTTATTTGGAAAATATTGATCAATCTTCTGAAAAGTCTTAAGAAATTGATTTGTTCATTATGGTCAACAAATTCTGTGTTTTCCAAATTGAATCTGCATTTGATAACTGAGAACTTAAACTCATTATTTAAATTTATTCAGATTTTATATTCAGAAATATTTATATATATTTGCACAACTTTTTAATACCCATTAGCCCACTTTTGATACAGCGTATAGAAACTAATTGTTAATAATACAATGGAATTATTATTCTATACTGTATACGAAAACCAAACTAATAATTAAAAACAACAATGCGATAAGTAAATGCTTTTAACTAAAGTTCACCGAATCGCATTTGCATGGCGAAATTAGTTAAAAATAGTCAGCGACGTTAATGTTTTTGTTGTTGGCCACATTTGACGATTAAGCGATTTCATGGAATTATTAACTTGTTTTCTTGCTGGCCGCAAATGTTGCCATTTTTGGAGTTGAAACCCAGCGAAACCGCAATTAAGCGCAAATCACACAGTTTGCCCAAAATTGGTTAAGACTCAGGAAACAAGAAAGAGAACAACAAATGCAACAACAACAAAAGGGAGAAACAACGAGAAAAAAAATGATGATGTGCCACGAAATTTGTGGTGCCTACTTTTGACCAAATTTGGTTGAACGTTTATTGCTCGATTTTGCGGTTTTTTTTTTTTAATGTATTGTATAATAATACTCGTAACTGTACCCATCGCAAAAGCTTTCGTCTCTTGACCCGTTTTTTTTTGGTATTGCTTTGTTTTTGTTTTTAAGCCACACGAATTTATTGTGTTGCCAAAGCAAATAAAATGCTTTCAATTTATGAATTTAAGCACTTGACATTTTATTTCGGCCAGTCTCAAAGTCATCTGACATCTGACTAACACTTCAGACTTAAGTAAAATGAACGACAAGAAACTTGACTGATGATTTGGTAATTTTAAAAATACAGATTTTTATTTTTGTCACAAAATGTGGATTAAGTATTTAAAAGCTTTTTAGCAATGTGTTTTAACTTTAAGCAAAAACTATTAAATATAAATTGCTTAACTTTTCTTTTATAAGTTGTAGTTTTGTTAGAAAAGCTAAATAAATATGGAAAATAATTCAAAAAAAAGTTTAAGTTTTATTTCAAAAAAATAAAAACAATTCTGCTTATATTTTTTACTTTGAAATCGCTTTAAATTATTTCTCCAAAAAGAACTTCACTTAATATCAAAAGCATTAAAGTTGATTAATTTGATTGCATTACAAAAGTGTTTTTCCAACGTGTTCAGCATTAATTTGCCGTGTGAGTTTTGTGGTGGAGACTCGAGCAACATTTTACTGCCAAAAGTTTTGGAATGGGGAAATGGTGCAAAGTAGATGAAATGCAAGTTGGCAGACCGAAAAAGAAATTGCATGTTTTTGCTAACAAAAATCAAAAATCCAAAAAAAAAAAAGCCAAAAACTATTTGAAGTTATTTTTGCCACTCGGCCTGACACTCGTCTGTGTCATTGTTACATGTATGGTTTGTTCGTGATGTTGTTGTTGTTGTTGTTGTTGTAGTTGTTGCAGTTGTTAGTGTGTTGCTGTTGCTGTTGCTGGAGTGTGGCTGTAAAGTGTTCGCCTGTCGCTTTCATTATGCATCCAAAAGCAAAGCAGCAAAAAGCGAACAATGTAGGCGTATTTTGATTATGATAAACTGGCGAATTATGTTGTCACTTTGCATTTTTCATATAGAATGAAATTATATTTTATATGCGATGCAGTCGCAGTGACTTCGTTTTCTTCTTTTCTATCTGATGTTGCTGTTGCTGCTGTTGTTGCTGTTGCTGCCTCTGCTGCTGCTGTTGCTGCTGCTTCTTCCTGCTCAACTTGAGTTGTTTGCTTTTGTTGCTCATATTGTGATTGTCGCGTCGACTCTTGAAAATATTTACATGTCGTGGCATTTGAAGGGATTTATGTCGCCCCCAAAGATTGCCGTCTCTCTGTCAACCCGCGACTTTGCGCTATGAAAAATGACAGCAACTAGAGAGAGATTGGAAAATGTATTAGCCGAGCGTTGGATTTTTTGGGGGAAAAATATATACCTACCACTACCACAACTACAACTACAACTACTACTACTACCACTACAACAATAAAAACAAATAGTTCACTTTTTGCGCTACCATTTGTTTGGCTTAGCCACGTCAGCAGCATCAAAATAAAGATACAAAAAAAAAAACGAAAATACAAATATAAAAATCAAAGTATTTTGTGTATCTCTGCCCAATTTTCAAATGCTGTGCAGCGCTATATTTATCACATGCCAAGCTATTTATAATGCTTCACGTAACAAAAAAATTAGCTCTTGATTATAAACAAAAAAAATATGCTTCTCCACTAAGTATGACGCTGCTCCAAGTTCAGCTGAAAGATTCGCAAATACAGACACGCCCACAAGGCAACAAACTATGACGTAGTCGTTGTAGAAGCTGCCTGCTGGCTGAGACACGAAAATCCCACCCACACCATTGTGGCCAAAAAGGAAAATAAATAAACAATTTCTAACTATAGTGCTACGTTCAGTCTGGAAAATCTATAAATAGATCGAATAGTATTTGCAATTATCGGAAAACGTCATGGATTATTTAGCCGAATTGAGTTTGTTTTTACTTCTATAAATAAACCGAAAGCTAAATGGAACACTAAATCAATAAAAACATAAAAGATATCAAAAAGTCAAAAAGTACGTGACACACTTCAGATTACCCAAGAAAACTTTACACTTAAAGCCAAAAAAGATGAAATTGTTTAACGAAGAATCATTCAAATTTTACACAGCTATAAATTATTAAGTAGTTCAAATATGAAATATAAAAGTTTTTACATACAATTTTCAATTTGATCAGCAGAAATGTATCTTTCGAGTTTTACGATTAAAAATTTTTTTAATTATTATCGCTGCATTTTGTAAATTAAATTTAGATTTTACATTAATTTTAATAAGATTTACAATTAGAAAATTTTAAATTATTATCGCTGAATTTTGTAAATTAAATTTAGATTTTACATTAATTTTAATAAGATTTACAATTAGAAAATTTAAAATTATTAACGCTGAATTTGGTAAATTAAATTTTGATTTTACATTAATTTTAATGTGATTTATAATTAGAAAATTTTAAATTATTAATGCTGAATTTTGTAAATTAAATTTCCATTTTCATTAATTTTAATGAGATTTATGACTAGAAAATTTTAAATTATTATCGCTAAATTTTGTAAATTAATTTTCGATTTTACATTAATTTTTATGCGATTTATAATAAGATAATTTTAAATTATTAATCCTGAATTTTGTAAATTAAATTTCGATTTTAAATTAATTTTAATGAGATTTACAATTAGAAAATTTTAAATTATTATCGCTGAATTTGGTAAATTAAATTTCGATTTTACATTAATTTTGATGAGATTTACAATTAGAAAATTTTAAATTATTAACGCTGAATTTTGAAAATTAAATTTAGATCTTACATTAATTGTAATTAGATTTACAATTAGAAAATTTTTAATTATTAACGCTGAATTTTGTAAACAAAATTTCTATTTAACATTAATTTTAAAGACACAAATGTTCAATGGCTAAGACAAAATGGGAAAGTCAATTTAAAGCAATAGGTTTTTTTTACTGTGTACAGATATGTTAAGGAAATAGCTATGCAACTGGGAGAATTGTCATTTGGGGTGGGCTCTTGAACAACGCTGCGAACATTAAAATTACAGGCTAAATCAAGACTGCAGATACTTCGAACGGGCATACCAAAAATTAATGGCAACAACGCGGCGCAAACATGACAAAAATTTGTTGTTATTTTTTTTTTATTTGTTTCTAGGCTGTTTTTCGGTTTTTGTATCTGCTGTTGCCAGTCGGCCTGGCCTGGCCCATTGTCAAATGGAAGGCATTAGCCAGCCAGCCATATGGAACACGGAAAATTAATGATGTAACTTGGCGCAGCGGAAGTGTGTCGTGGATCTTAAAGATTCCGCGCTACCTCCAAATCTTTCGAATTCTCATTAGCCCCACATAGCATAGTAGGCGCTTCCTCCACCCTCCAACCAATATACGAGTTGGCTTTTAATCAAATATTATACAGACAGACGTGTATCCAAGTAGTATATATATATATATATATATATACCCGACTAAATTTAGATAGCAAAAGTATGCTTGTATTGTAGGCCGATTGACGCACAATGTGAACTCCGTGACGCTATTCTGCTTATCGATAATTATCTATATCTATATATCTGTAACTGTATCTGTAACTGTATCTTCACTTGTGACGTCCTTTGACAACTATTAGTTGATAAGCGAATTGTGTCTAAAGCGCATTCAAATTTGCCAATTCATTGTAAAAAAGTACTAAAATTTCATCATTTTTTTATACATGGGATACTTAGATTTTTGTCTATTTGCTCAACTGGATTTACATTCTAATAATGTGATCACTATCCATATGCATCTGTAACACATAAAAATGAATGAGAAGGAAATGTTTATATTCTAATTATTATAGATAAAAATAAAAAAAAGACTTGCTCAAAAATAAAAAATCTTAATCTTTTTGAAGACTATCAGATAAACCACACATATTTCGATGAATTTAGTAATTTATGCTTATAAAATGATAATACTTCTCGTTCAGGGTATACACACAACATTTTTGTGCTATAAAATATAAACGGCATTTATTGGGATTAACTTTTTGTGGCCGACGTTGTCATATAAATATCCACACATTTCGTTGTGCGCCTCGTAAATAAAATAATTAAAATGGCATCCAAAGCATCTAGGAAAAATCGAAAAATAAAGAATACAATTTTTATATGCATCTGCATTTTTGTTTTACACAAAAGTGTTGTCACAATTTGGGCACGAATGCAAATCTCTGTCAAGTTATTTTTAGGTTTAAGTTGGACGTCATTAAAATTACCTAAAATTACCTTGACCGCGGCGCAATGCCCAATCAACTAAAAATAGCCAAAACAATCAGCATACAAACATATACACACATCGTACACACACACACACAGAGAGCTGATTAAACATGGCCAGAAGTAAACTTGATGTACAAAATTCTATTTGCAATGATTTGCTTATTTGCACGAGGTGCTTTTCACGTCATAACCTGGCCAACTATAAACAGTCGAATCTAAACAATCAGTCAGTCAAATTGTTTACACAGATCAGTAGAGAGAGTGGGAGGAGGGGAGAGTAGTTAAGGTAGAGCGAGTATAATTCCAATTAAGGCATGATGCCGTGCTGAGATCTTAGCCAGGTTCTATATTGGCACACGCTCTCCCAAAAAAAAAAAAAAAAATCACATTGACCAGCTGATTAGCAATGGTCAACATTATTTTGTATATTTAATTTTTTGTGCGCATTTCTTAAAGGGTATCCATTCTAGTGTTGTACTACTGTAGCATGCAATATGTAACGTTTTTGAGTTGATTAAAAAAATAAAAAGACTTTTTACGGAAAATTAAAAATAAAAAGACGTTTTACAGAAATTTTAAAAATAAAAAGACTTTTTACAGAAAATTAATTTTAATTTTATTAATATGATTTTAGAACTTTAATTTAAGATATTTCTTTAAAAGAGGAAAAATAAATTATAATTTAAGTCTTTGATAAATTTTTAGATCTAAAGGAATTTAAATCTTAGTCGGTAAACTTTTTAGCACAGAATACAACTTTTATATGAAAAGAACTTGTGAATTTATTTAGGTTCATTACATTTTAGACTATGTTTCCAGTTTTTTTTTTATAAGTAATGTTTTTTACTAAGAAATTTCTTTACATTTAATATTACACTTACTTACATAAGTAGTTCTGCAAAAGATTTGTTAAAAGTTTTAGTTAGAGTATTTAATATTTAACAGGCAAAGCTTACATTTTTGAACATCGAAGCCAGCTGCTGTTTTTTCATGTACGTATGCAAAAACTGAAAAAAACCAAATAATAATAATTATAAATATTTCTGTTGTGTGTTTTCGACTAAACATGTTCATTAAAATGTTTTTAAATTTAGTTGAATGAGGCACGCGTTTTATATTTAGATGATTGCCACGGCCTTATAATTGCCACAGATGCGACGACGAGTGCTGAGAGGCAGAGAGAGAGGGATAGAGATATAGAGAAAGAGAGAGAGATAACAAGGGGCACATTGGGCAGATGAAAGAAAAACAAAAGGTACTTGTCACAATTTTCATTTGGCGCAATTTGTTGACCCACTTTCACCAATTTTTAGTGTCGAGCGGCTTATGCCTATTTTGGCCAGCTCACACATTATTTATGAATATTCATGTTGTTATGCCAAAAATAATAAAAGTTTGCAATTAGACAAAGAGTCAACAACAATAACAATATTTGCCCGCTTGCCAGTGGGAGGCGATAAACACTTTGCCAGACAGATTGGCTCAGCTTTCGAAATCTATAGAAAATATAAATATAAATATATATAGCATTTAATATCAGATTTAAGTTCCAGTTATGGACAAAACAATAATTAAAAGTTATTAACATGATGAAAGTTAAAGCTACTCTTAGATATATCTAGAAATCTATAATCTCTCAAGTCGTTAGAAAGCAAAGCCTTTTAAAGGAAACTTTATGAAATAAAAAAATTTTTTTTTTATAAATGTATTAACAAAACTTTTAAAGAATTATTTTGGCACTTTTATATTTAGACATGTTAAGAAAAAATTAATTTATGATCTATTTTAATTGTGTTTATTAATGTGTCGCCAAAATAAATATACATTTAACAACAAACGATTAAATATATGTATACACGATTTTTTTATTATTTTTAAATATTTTTATGGAAACTTTAATGTTTTTGCTTTTTTGAGCAGAGCACTGAAATGAAAATAAAACTTGACTAAATTGTAAAATAAGTAAAACTCAAGCGTAAAAATTAATCAGAATTTGCACCAATTTTATAATCTTTTTTATTAATGCCATATTTTGGCTTAACCCATTAGCAAGACTTTTATATACAACTTTGGTAATATTCGAATAAATGTATTAATTGAAATAAAAATGTATTTCTATTTTGGCTTAACTTATTAGCAAGACTTTTATATAAAACTTTGGTAATATTTGAATAAATGTATTAATTCAAATAAAAATGTATTTCTATTTTGGCTTAACTTATTAGCAAGACTTTTATATAAAACTTTGGTAATATTTGAATAAATGTATTAATTCAAATAAAAATGTATTTCTATAAAATTTCAAATAATATCCAATTTGCACCTTAACAAAAATTATGCCCAATCCACAAAAAGTTTTTTGTGTGCTTTGCGCCATTTTGTCGAATGGAAAATTTTCTATAATTTGACTTTTATAATTTTTAATTTATGTCTGAGTTGTTATTGGTGTTGTTATTGCTCTATTTTCTGTTGACTGGAGCAATTTACGGCAACATGCCAAGCTCATAAAGCATATTATGATGCTCATAAATTATTCAATATAATATAATATATATATATATATATATATATGTATAACACAACCGTTTTTATTTATGAATTTTACACAAATAACAGCCAACAGCGAAATGAAAAGCTGTGCATAGATATTTTATATATATATTAAAGATTTACAATATGAAATATAATATATATATATAGGTGTACATAAATTTATTCACACCTCGATTCGAAAACTCTGAAACTGAATGACAACGCCCACTGGGCCACTGGGCTTATGGCCACATTGGCTTATGGCTCATATAGCCCATATAGCCTCTCCAATTTGAGCAATAGAAAATGAAGTTGAAGACTTGCGTAATGCTGGCAGCTGGCAGCAAATTAAAAAAAAAAACGCTTAACAATGAAATTTCAATGTGAATGTTAGAAGTGGATCCGAGGGGGATGGGTAGTCTGTACAAAGCGCTTATTGGTGGCGGTCAAATGGAAAAGCAAAGAAAAGAAAAAAAAAACCAAATAATTGTCAAGAAGTGGCAGACTCGACCAATAAGTAACAAGTGGCAAGCAACAAGCAACATGAACTGGCAACTGGCAACTTGTAGATTTCAAATTGTGCGAGCGAGATAGCACATCGAAGCTAAGGTTTAAGTATGTGAGACCAGTCAATACGCTTTTAATTACGGCCTACACACGGCTCAGCTGCTTGAGCTGCTGAGCTGCCCTAACAAGAGCCTCTCAGTCTGCCCAACCATTTATGGCAACGCGAACCTTGTTGGGATAACTACAAACTAGCACATGGAGAGAATGTGAACGTGTTAAGAGCGGATGGAGGGAGGGGAGTGCGGGGTGGGGCGGTGTGTAAGTTTGCTTGGCATTGGTGCGTCTCGTTCATTGTGATTTTTTTTGTCACTCTCTAACTGTGACGCTCTCGCTCTCGCTCACACACACAGGCACAGTCGAGTCACTCTCGCTATCTGAATTTGTTTATTTGTTTGATTTGTATGTTTTTTTGAGGCGCGTGCCATGTGTCATGCAACTAGCGACTTGCGACTTGCGACTTGTGACTATCTAACGCCTCTGCCTCATCAACAACACGCCGTCTCCCCATTGACCCACGCACCAAGCACAGCAAGCAGCAGCAGCAGCAACAACAGCAACAACAACAACAACAACAGCAACAACTCAGCAAAGTTCTCGACGAGAGATAACACGACATAGAAAGCCCACACGACACACACAATTGGCATATGGGCAGATAGGTAAACATACCTATATACATATCTAGATATATATATATATATATATATATATACCTCAATCGACTAGTACTAGTTGAGCGCACAGTGCCACTCACATGATTAGAAACACAACTAAAAAAAATGTGACCAGATTGTTGTGCCTTCAGCTATGAATTATCATAAAGTAATTGCCTTTTGATATATATCTTATCATTATATGCCATTTTATTGACTTAATTAATGTCTGATAAATACAATGAATATATATATATATATTTATATATATTTTTTAATTAATTTGTAATTAGAATTAATATTAAAAGCTACGAATTGGTATCAATCAAAAGTATGTAAAGGGAACAATGAATCATTAAAAAGCCTTTTAAAATACTTATTATATAAATCAAAAATACATCCACATATGTTATACCATTTCTAATGTTTTATATATATATATATATATATATTAGATTCTCTTTTTTTCTTTTTCTTTTAAATTTCTTCTTCTTCTCTTAAATTTCCCATAATAGACATGAACAATTAAGGCAAAATTTAATAATTAATTAATTATCAAAACTTTTCTAATTTGTATAGCGAAATTGTTATTTCCCAAATTGCATTTGCTGCATATTTGAATAGATTTTTATTAAGATGCATTTGTTGATTTTAAGGGTAAATGCAAGTGTTTCAAAATAAACACATTCTGTGAGTAACCAATAATTATTAGTAGAATGCATTTCTAACATTTCAAGCCAATAAAGAACTTGGCATAAACAATTGGCTAAGTGCAAAAGCACAGTAAATGCAGAGAACTTAATAAATTTTTAATTAAATCTCTAAGCAATTGACTAGCGCTGTTTTTACACTTACATATTGATATGTATTTTTTTTTATATATATATTCTCTGGCATGGCAAACTTCAATTAGTTTGGTAATGTGACAACAACAACTGGCAACAAAACAGCAGAGGGCATAAAATGAATGCTGGCAAATTTATGAATCTTTATTAGTCGCTGGGTGCGCTGCCAATTGAGGAAGAGGTGCAGCAAACAGCCTCACTTTGCCTCACTCACACTCCCAATCCCAATCCCAATCCGAATCACAGTTATAGTCACAGTGCCAGCCTTAATTTACTACTACTATTTAATATGCCCCTGGTTATTGCCAACATCTCAGCCATGTCCATCTTTGGCTCTTCATCAGCATTGGGTATGCAAACTGACAATCATCAGTCATCCAAGAAAAATCATATTATATGTCCCATTCAGCAGTGTCTTTTTATACCCTAGAAAAAATTCTAAATAAATTAGAGTTTGTTAAAACTCAATTTATTATTAGGAATTAGAAAAAAAGGATTGTAATTGATTAAAGAATTAATGAAAAAATTTTAACAAACCAAAAACATTTGATTCTAGGTCTGCAAAAAACGTCTTCATATTTCCAGAAAATCAAATTATTTTAATAATAAAATTGTGACATTTTTAAATGTATTGCATATATGATTTATTTATATATATTATTAGTTTATAATTCTTAGACGATCTACCTAAAAACAGGGTATAACTTTTCGACGCTTGTTTTCTGTATTTTGAGCTGAACGATTCTGAAATGTGTTATTTGTGTGGGTGCTAGGAGCGAGAGGGGTGTCTGTGCCCCAAGACTCGGAAACACTATAACCCGATAAATGAGGCACTTGCGAATGAATTGTTGTTAATAGGTCCCACACCTCCGACCCCCTCCACCCCCCTTCAAAAAATGACCCAATGCTGCAGTCGCAGCTGAGTGAATGCAGCTGCTATTTATGGCCAAGTTGAAGGCGACGACGTCATAAAAACGTTGTGTCCAAATAGATACGATTTTTTTTTTCTTTTTTTTTTGGCTGAGTAATGAGTTTTCATTTTTCATCAAACACAACGCACTGATGCCTACAGGTGGCACACACGCAGTGCCACACCAAGCCCCCCCTTCAACAGCTGAAGCTACCCTTATACACAGCGCAAAATGTCCACTTATTAATACGAAAATTAAAATAAATAAAATTGAATTGTAACTTTCAAAAATAAATTTTTCAGTTTATGCAAATATTTCAAATTTGTACATCAAATAAAATGAAAATCTTTCAGCAACAAATTGTGCAGAGATATTTGTGTATTTTTTATATATGATTTAAATTAATACATAGCAGCCAAATAAATATATATAAATAAATGAAAATAAATATAAATTAAGTAACAAAAAATATTTGAATTAAAATTGAAATTGCTTGCGGTGTAGAATTGCTCACCTTTCTGATGATGGTCTGGCAAATAAATAAACACTGGGAAATATGCACATCGTGTGAAGGCTTTTAAAAATAGTTTTGCGTGGCCCAAAACTTTCACAAATGAGGCAAAGTTCTATTTTTGGTATATATATTGGCTGTATCTGTATCTGCCAGATAACGGCACGTAATTCGTAATTTCGCGCCGTCTGTTCGATATAAACAACAACAAAAATAAAAATAAAAATAAAAAAAAAGTAAGGAAAAATGAAAACTTTGCCGACGTCAAAAGTTGCCAATTGAATTGCGTTTATTTTTAGGCCGTGGCGTGCTGCTCAATCTCTTAACGGAATATGGGTATTGGTGTTATTTATTTAGTGTTTTGGTTTTGGTTAAGACCGGCAGCCGGCCGGCCTATTAGCTTTGGGTCATGGTCACCCTAATTTACACTCCCAAATACACACTTTGGCGGTTCAAACTCGTAAATAAATTAGATTTTCACATTTTACTTGCGTTGGCTGCGTTTCAATAAAATTCGCGCTAAAAGTTTTCAGTTTTTCTTTTTTTGTTTTATGTGGCATTTTGTTTATATTTCGTTTTTGTGCAACAATGCGGCATGCAATTTGTTGTTGTTGCTATTCTTCCTTTGTTTATGCTGCCTGATGCGCAACCTTGTCCTTAACACATGAAAACTGTTTTGGCTTTTGCGAAAAATGTGTGAAGTGAAATATTTGGCAAATGTCTGTCAATGTGCACTAGAAGGGGCGGGGCGGGCGGTTGAATGTAGAATGTTGAAATGTTTTATGTGGCATGGAATTTTGACAAGCGCTGCCCAATGCATAGGCAAATTCAAAATGCGGAACTGTAAATGAGATATTTTTAGCGTAAACAAAAATTAAGATTATTCAACTTTTCAAGTCATTTGAAAAATGTGCAGTAATTGAGTGCAAAAAAACCACATAAAATGCTGTAATAATTTGACGTGTTATTTCAGTAACTTATATAAAAACAATTAATAGCTAAAATTAGTTTAAAAAAATTGAGCTGATTAACTAATTTTCTATTAATTAAACAACCATAAAAATCGCATAATTTACTAAAATGTTCTCAGTTTTTAAGAAACTGAAAAAAAAATGTTAAACTCTATTTTAAGCTCAATAAGCAAAAGTTAAAAAAATTCCTAAAAAAAATAACTTTAAAAAAGTACTTTTAAAATCGGCAAAATTAAATAAAAATTAATTCCACTAAATTTAAATTCTTAAGTAAGCCTATGATTTATTTTAAATAATAAAATTTATTTAATTATATAAAAAACTAAGCAGAGAAAAAAACAATCTATTTTTCTAGTTTACCAATTCTACTCTGTTCGAATTTTTAACCTGGTCCCTTCCGTACTTCTAACAAAACTAAAACACACCCCGTTTTTTTTATTATGTGTAGCAAATATTACCTTCCTTGACCCAGCCAAGTAAAAATAGCTTAATTTCCGGCACACGTTTTCCTTGACCCACCCACCCAACACAGATATAGCATAAGTTCTCAACACGATCTAAACAAATCGGACAGTTCTCGAAATCAAACTGTCCATAAATGGTCAAGTGAATCATTTGTTTAAATTCAGTTTTTCCTTCTTTTGCATTTCTTTTTTTTTGGGTTTTTGGTTTTTGGCGTAGTTCCTACATTGTGTTTGCGTAGATTGAAAAGTTAATGGGTGAACGTTGATGACGTATTTTGGGAAATCATAACACAACACACACGCACACAAGCACACACCGAGAGAGAGCTAGAGAGAGAGAGAGCACATTGACTGGGGTACCTGTTGTCTTATTTTTACCTCAGAGCCCCCTTTCGATGAGAGAGAAAGAGCGTCGCATACAAATGCCGCTGAGAGATCGGTTAAGCAAAACTCACCACAGCTCACACACACACACACACATAGGCAAGTCAAACAAACGGGCCTGGCAAACTGTTGATTGGCTGCAGTGCGCGTGCGCCACGAAAATGGCTGCAACGTAGGGAGGCAACAAGCCACACGATTGGATACGCTGACCGACCGGCTGCTAGCAACTATATTGGTGTATGCGTGTGTGTGTGCGCGCTGTGACGTGCGAGTTCCCCACGACGGCGCTCTCGTTTCGATATCGAACTGGCCGCCGCTTATGCTTTGGGGCGCGTGCCAGCCGCTGCCAAGTAGGGGCAATGTCTGTGTGGCTCCTCTCGCATTCTCTCTCTCTCTGTCTGTCTCTGTGTGTGATTGCCAGCTGTGTGTTTCTGTGTGGTTGCTGTGCCGTGCCGATGTTGAGTTTTCATTCATAAAAACCGAAAGAGGGCGCATCTCGTGTCTCAGTTGTGTTCGGACAAGCAAACGCGGCGGTTTGAAAACTAAGCAGCAACAAATTAAAAGAAAAATTTTTAAAGAAAATTCAAATTCAATTCAAACGTACACAACTACACACATATAAATATATATATCTATATATATAAAAAAAATATATATACATATGTATATATATACAAAACAAATATTGTGCAAAACAAAAAGTGTCATCGATAAATGTGAAGAAAAAAAAAGCCAACAACAATAAAATCGCATTAACTTTGCTCGCAAATTAAAAACGCACAAGTGAAAGAGAGTGAAAGGATATTTCTGCAAGACTTGGCGACGGCCGTTGTGCGAAAAGCTTTGCTCCTACACATATACCCGCCGCACCTCACCACCCCACCACCACTGTTCGCACAAAAGTTAATGAATGAAAATCGAGCAGTAAATGGTGACTGTGACGTATGCGCAAATAAAGCATACACAGAAAATATACACACAATTACAGTTAAAGGCAGCCATACGATAAAAGATGTTAACTTAGGCATTTTACGTTGAATTCACATATTGATTCTACGTAAGAAGCCGCCAGTGGCAACATTTAAGTGAAAAAAAAGTGCATAGTGTCTTTGTGTGTGTGTGTGTTTGAGTGAGGCAGCAATCCAAAGGATTGCGCTAGACTAAAGGGAAATCTACCTTTGAATTCTTCAGCACGTGCCATTGCGATCCAGGTGATTAACTAGTGAATTTATTTACATAAATATATATTTAAATTCTGTTTAGCTATCTAAAAAAAACGTTTCTTTAAATTTTTGTTTTTAGTTTAGCGGAAGTCATAAAATAAAATACTTGTTACATTTTAAATTTGTGCAAATCAAAAACGAGCGACTTAATTTTTTATTGAAAAAAGCTTTTTTTTGTGTTAGTTTGCTGTCACCGATTTTAGTTTAGAACTGGAAATTGAGATAGTAAATAATTTTAACTAAGTTAGACAGTTATCTTTAACAATATGCTAAATATATTTAAGTATTTTAAAGACGAATAAATTTATTTATAATATATAAATAAATTATGTGTTGTTGGCTAAGCTAATTAAAATAATTAACAAATCAAAATAAATTTATTGATTTAAATCAGAATTTTAGCTTCTGGAGTTGATTTATGTATTTAAGAAACATTAAATAAATCTGATGTTAAATAAAAAATCTTGTTCTCAACAGAATTATAAATATTGCTTAAAAAAAAACTAGACAGCAAACCAGTGCTATTTCCAAATCTGAATTAATTTCTTTTTTTATTTTCAACTAATAAATATCTTTTTTACTCTCACTAAACCAAATGAAAAGGTGATCAAATACTTGCTACCCTAATACCCCCGCTGATCTAAGTAAATCTCTTCCTGAATGCATTTCACTTTTTTCTTTATCAAATATTACAGTTTGGTTCAGTTTCAAACCATGCAAATGATGCATAAATTCATTTAACGCATAATAAAAATTTCTGCAAGTTATTTAACGTCGCCGCAAAATCGCAGAAAACACAAATCGTAAAAGAAACATACCTAAGATATATAAATATATATATATTTGTGTGTGTGTGATATATGTGTGCCTCATCATATGCATCAGCTGTATATATTGCAATTTTGTAATTAAATTATTGTCATTGCACTTTACGCTTAATTTGAGTAGCTACAAAAAAAAAACACACTCACAAAAACAACAACATTTCAAATTGTTGTACATAATTTAATGGCACATCTTAGGAGGAACGCCGTCGACAGCCGCTAAAAGTGTTGGGACAACTAACCCGGCCCCAAAGCACAACACGTTAAAAGGCCAACAAAAAGAAAAGTGTGTGTATAAAAAGAAAAACAATTAGCAAAATGATTTACACGCAGCCTCCCATGTCCAGCGACAACAACAAAGTCTTTTTTTTTTCAATTTTCACAGTTTTCATTTGGCTGCCTATTTTATATATGTATGTATATATGTATATATATATTGTGTATTTAACCAAATAATTATGACATCAAAACAAAATACCGACGGCTCGTCGAAGAGTCTCGCTTAACACTTTTCCATGCCAAATGGCACTTTGACACAGCAGTCACTTGCAACTCAATTTAGTGGTGCCACCAGTGGTGCTGGGTAATATTCTTGGGGTTATGCCTGAAGCTGCCAAGCCAAACAACTAGTGGTAAATCCATTGGCCCGCCCAACAACTAAGTGCCCATTAATACATATGATTTTAGAATGTTAAAAAAATACGTTTTTACATTTTGTTTTTATATTTTGTATACCCTGTAATGCAGCAATGCAATAATGATGAAAACATTATTAAAATATATAATTTACGAGCTGCCTGATTTTTTATTCGTTAATGTGACGTTAAAATATTTTCTTAATTTGTTTACGTTTTGTAAATTTAAGAAATTATATAACCACTAGAAAAATATATTTATTTTTTTTTTACATATTGAACATGACATCACAAAAGATTAATGAATAAAATGTTCAAATATTTACATTCTTCAAAAATACTATAAATACATTGTATCTCAAATAAGTTCGAAAAATTAGTGAATTTAAGAATTCTATAAGCAAAATAAATTTATTTCCTTTTTCCGCAATTTTTAATATATTCATGCCCTTATCCTTATATATTCTATCAGTATCTATTCATCAGGTATAATTATTTTAAATATTGATTTATTTTGTTACATTGCTGTTTAAATGTCACAAAATTAATTTACTCTTTTAACTAACAATATTTAACATATAAATTAACTTTTTCCTAATTCTTGTGTCCATCTATTATGGCCATTAACTAAATTAGCTATCTGAATAGCTTTTTTTTTAGCCAGCTGTAGACATAATATTGTAGACCCGAAACTTTAATTTTATACTACAAATATAAAAAACATGATTTTGCATATTGAGTTTTTTTTTCTTTTTTTCTGTTTTTTTTTAATAGGGTATAAGACATACGAGTTGTTGTTGCTGTTGTTGCTTAACGCTGTTGATATTGCTGTAAGGCCTGCGGCTGTTTATTTTCATTAATTGTTCTCATGAGGAAAACACAACAGCAACAACAACAACAGCAATAGCAACAACAACAACAAGTCCAACAACAGCAACATGCTCAGTCGAAGCTGTTGGCATGAAAAGTGTGACAAAGTGTTACGCATGCAAAGACGGCGTCGGCCAAAAGATACATTTTCCATGTTGATGTTGCTGTTGTTGTTGCTGTTGTTGTTGCTGTTGTTGTTGCTGTTGCTGTTGTTGTTGTTGTTGCTGTTGTTGCACTGCTTAACTTGTTGGCTGGTTCAGTTGTCCGAGTCTGCTGCCCGCTGCGTGAATGATGGACTTTGTCTTTGTCTCCTGCAACTGCCAACTCTCTGATATGCACAGTTGTTGCGCCTCTGCCACTACCTTCTCCTCTCTCTCTCTCTCTCTCTCTCCCTCTCGCTCTGCTTTTCTCACTCTATGTGTTTGTGTTGCATCCGTGTCGCATGCGAGTTGCATGTTTGTAGCCATGTAGCTGCCAAAAGATACTTTTACTGCACGTCTTTTGCATTTTGACTAATGACGCCGCCGCCTCTCTCCCAAAATTCTCAAGGCGTTTCTCCAATTTCTTTTTATGTTAATAACCAGCAAAGACCAATACTTAATTCTTGTTCCCCTTAATTGCCTGGCAATAATGCTATTTCCATTGCTATTGGTATTTTGCTGTCGTTGATGGTATTTCAAACTCAAGGTTAGTTGTGATATCAAATCTCGCAGCTCTTTATGCAAATCTGTCAGCATAAGAAAACAACGATATATAAAACAATAAAATAGTAAACGCTGTGTACATAAAATAATAGTGGTAAAAAAAACAAATTGCTGCTTTTTTTTGGTGCCAGCTGGCTACTTAGCCAGTGACGCTAAGGTCGCAACTTAATCCTCAATGAGGTCTCCATGAAAATATATATCTAAAAACAAAACAAACTTACCCAAAGATGCATTGAAATTTTGCTATGTAAGAGTGTGTGTGTGTTTGTGTGTTTGTGTGAGTGTGTTTGTTGCTTGACTGTGGGTCAGGCCCAAGATCTTGCTGGTCCACTTGCCAAGCTCAACAAATTGGCGCCCATCTATCGAATTGTTAACACTCAAAGAGCAGAACTCCAAATGAAACTACGGAACCAGTCAGACACACAACTGCAACAACAACAACAACAACAACAACAACAATATGATCAACCGGTTTGGCAAAACTTAATTAAAATAATATCAACATAACAATTTTTATTATTTCTTGCTGCCTTTCTTTCTTCCTCATATCGGGTCTATACGGCTTCAAGCTGTATGCCAATATTCATTCATGGCAAATATGTTGAACGCGTCTCGATCTGTCTAAGATCGACCAAGATCGAGACTACTACATCTACCTAAATGCTATGCAAAATTATGCAGAGTGAAAGAAACAGGCAACAGACACACAAACACACACAAGATTTACTATACATATTATTGTATATGTGTTTAGTGCAGTGTTAACTGCCTAAGAAGTTCAAGAGTTACGGCAAGTAATTATTTAATATGGGAAAAATAAAAAAAAATTAATTATTTTTGCTGTTATGCGAAATTTTTGTGTTAATTTTAAATATTTAATCTAGTAGTTAAAACTTTCTAAAGTTGCAGAACAAAATTAATTATTAAATTCGTAAAATATTATTAAAAAAAAAAAAAAACGCTTGTGATGGAAAAGTAGATTTTCCAACTAGAAAACAAATTTAAATTGCCGTAATTTAGTTTTTGAAAATATTGTTAAATTCGTAAATCAATAAGATATGTAATTATTAATTAATTAATTAATTTTTAATTATTTCTCAGTATGTCCTGATGGGTAAATCTTCAATTATTAATAATTTTCAGTTAAATTTTTTTTAGTTTCTAAATCCCAAATAATATACAAAAAATAAGTGCTCTTATTTCGATTCATTATTCGATAAATAAAGAAGACAAAGTAAATTTTTAACAGAGCTACTATTATTAACACTATTAAGCAGTAGCACTTAGGCAAGCTGCACTGTTGTAAGCTAACTTAAAATGTAAATGTCTGTGGCACGAACAGCTACAACAACTACAACAACAACAGCAGCAGCAGCATAAACAACAACAACTTCAACGTTAGCAGCTTCGCTTCTTTTTTTTTGTTTTGTCTTTTTTTTTAAGGGAGTGTCAATTGTTAGCCAAGTTATTAAGCGCACAAGAAGAAGAAGAAGAAGAAGCTGATGCCGAGAGCTGGCCAAGATCAGAGCTTGGCGATTGAGAAGCCACCAAGCCAGGCCAGGCCAGGCCAGACCAGTTCGCCACGGTTCAGCGTAGCGAACAATAACAAAACACACACACACAGACACACTCACACACATACACACCTGGTTCGAGAGATGTGAATGATTCATGTGGCACTCGTATACAGAAGATACAAATCTTTGATCGACTGTAAAAATTATTGACTGCGCCGCATAATTTTATGAATGAATGGAGCAAACCACAAAAGCCGCTGCCACAGCACGCGCTGCCATTGTCCATGTATCTGTAGATGTATATATATATATAGCTGTATATGTATTTGTATCTGTATCTGTAGCTTGCAATGTAATTTCACTGCTGCTGCTCGTCTTGTCTCGACTCGACTCGAGTCGACTCGAGTGCACTTTGCCACGGAAATTATGCGTGAAATCAAATGTAAATAAAAAAAAAAAGCAAAAGTGCCAAAACAGCAAACGCTGCTGGAGACCAGCCTGAAGAGCAGTGTCTGCCCAAGAGAGTGAGGGGGTGGTTGGGGGGGGTAGCTAACAACTGTCGGATACGCAGCACGGCACGGTAGTTATTTTGGCGCATAGCTGCCTGTCAACACGAGTGCACTTGTAATGCAAATCAACGCGGTCAAGTCGGAGGCGACGCAAGACGGCACTCAAAGATGACGCCACAGTTGCCACAAGATTCACAAGATTCACTCAGTTACGGCTGACCACATGCACTGTAGCAAGTAGCATTTTCAAAACGGATGGATGTGGTTTTTGAAAAATTTATCAAATTAATTTATAAAATTCAATTGAAAAAGTTGAACATAAAAAATTCTTGGCATTTTTGCTTTGTTACGAAATTGTATTAAATGCTGCTTAAACTAAACTTTAGAATTTGTAAAAAAAATCTTTAATTATAATTTTATTAATGCACTCGAAAGTAATCTAGACAGATCTGGTAATAAATGTGGTATACTTAATATTTTTTTAGGCTGCGCGCATTTCGTGTATTTTTTTATGAAATTTTATTACATACAAATGTGACTTAAATGTTTGTAATTCGTACATTATACCAATTATCGCTCAGTGTAGCTGTAACTGGAGATGGCAGCCTGTGTTGCCAGTCAAATCAACGGCGCTTGCCAAATTATAAGCCAAGTTTATGGCATATGAGCGGATTTTAATTGCGCTTGCGCAACATCAAAAATATTTGCTGCCATTTTTCTGTAAATAAAAATGTGTTATGTGTTGTGTTGCTGTGTGTTGTGGTGTGTGTTGTGGTGTGTTTTGTTGGCCATTGCGTAAGGTCAATGCTTGACCCAATGTGCAATGTGACCCACTTGCTTCGTGGAGGTGGGCAGCTGTGGGAAAGCCACATGTTCTACTTCTCACTGTTGTCCACTTAAGCATTTAATCGATTTTAATTTAATTGCTTAGCCGGGACAGTGTTGTGGGCGCAGTCGCAGCTGCTAAAAACGAAAGTCTTACAACAAAAAATAGCAGCAACAAATACAACAACAACCACAACAACAACAAGATGTTACTCAGGCAATTTGTGGCAAATTAAATTGTTTGTTTGTTGTTCATAAATTGTTGTCAACTGCTGCGTGTTATGCAATTGAACAGCTGTCATGGCAAATCAATTAAAATTCTGTCCCAAAATCGACCTGAAATTTATGGTTACTCGAATTTTTTTGGTAGTGGTTCGCCAGCACCACCCGTTGCGACAGGCACTAAATCTGCAATTTTTTTATGCTTTATAACCAACAGGTCATAACGCATAAAAACTGACAGCAAATGGCATTAAAACCGATCGGTTAACTTGGCTAATTAAGTTGAAGCTGTGAAAATGCAATTAATTGTCAGCTAGTAACAATTATAAATGTTGACGCGCATTTAGAAGTAATATTTTAGCTTATCCATAAGCAAATGAATTTAATATGAGATTATCCTCACAGATCTATAACATAAGCAAGTGTTTAACTAGGATCTTATATAAGTAATTTTTCTTTGAGATTATCATAATGAATTCTTGCCTAAATTGAATTTTCCGAGCTCTACGAATATCTATTTTATTTTTCGGTGCATCTTAAAAATATTTAAGAAATAATTATACATATTTTAGATACAAATAATGTCTTTAACCTGAAAAAATATTTAAAAATAAAATGCAAGCACTGCAAAAATATTTTGAATATAATTTAAGAAATTGACTAATTATTTAAGAAATAATTATACATATTTTAATAAAAATAATGACTCTAATTTGGAAATATATTTAAGCAAGCACAGCAAAAATATTCTGAATAATTTTACAAAATTTTAACATTTAAAAAATAATTATGCAAATTTTAATTAATATAATTTTTTTAACTTAGAAATATATTAAAAAATAAAATGCAAGTACAGCAAAATTATTTTGAATATAATTATTAAAATTAAATAATATTTAAGAAATAATTATAAATATTTTAGTTAAAATAATGTTTTTAACTTAGAAATATATTTTTAAAAAAATGAAAGCACATCTAAAATATTTTAAATATAATTTTAGAAATTGAATAATATTTATAAAATAATTGTACATATTTTAATTAAAATAATGTCTTTAACTGGGCAACATATTTAAAATAAAATAATAATATTTTAAACATAATTTGAAAAATTGACTAATAATTTTTTTAATATTTTTTATTTGATTTATTTTAGGCGGCGTAGCCCCTGGAACTCCATCAGCGGCCATGATCATGGAAGGGCTTGAAACCCTGGTGGCGCCAACGCATCACGCATTCCTGCTAACCGAATCGGCCGCTGCGGCCCATTTCAATGTGCTGAGCTTCGACACGTGCCTGTTCAAGACCAGCACGGCGCAGAGCAGCAGCCCATCGGCGGCCAGTTATCTGAGTGCGGCACAATTTGGCGGCGGCAGCGGCGTTGGTCTCGGCCTCGGCGCCAGCTCATCATCATCGGCTGCGGCCAGCAGCAGCAGCGGCAACACCAGCGGCCAAACATTGCTGCACTACACGACAGCAGCAACAAGTCACAACAACAACAACATTAACAATAATTCGGTGCTGCGTGCACGCAATCAGACAGCCACGCCCACACAGGGCGGCAGTCCTGGTAACGTGGCAGCACAGCCAATTGCCGGCAGCGCAGCGGCCGCCAGCAGCGGACGCAGCTCAGCATCGCATCTCAGCCTGCTGAATACGAGCCAACATAGTCCCGTTACGGCGACAGAGCACGGCGTGGCCGTTGAGGCCAAACAGCTGATTGAGGCTTTGCCCGGTGATCTCAATACGCCGGTGACCACATCCAGCGATATACCCTCATTCTTTGGGCCATCAACAGTGGTGGAACCACCGCCAATTACCGGTAAGTAAAATGGGAGAAAAAACACAGTTTTAAAGCAGCCATAAAAAAATATTAACAAATGAATCTAATAAAACTAAAATGAATATAATAAAAATAAAAAATAAAATAAAAGTTAACTTTCTGCAAAAATGTATGAAAATTTTTTTCTTTATAAATAAATAAATATTAATTTAATTCTGCATTGCTAAAAGTAGGTTTTCACAGTTAAAAAAAAAAATCTCTTTTAAAAAAAATATATAATAAAAAATAATAAAGTTATCATAACTAAAACTAAAGCATAATCATAATATGAAAATCATATTAGATCTCTCCGAAAGCAATTGCTATAAATTATATAATTTCTTAGATAAAAATAACCCCATTAAAATTCCTGATTTCTGTAGAATATTTCAACCAACAGACTGCTACAGTTGACAGACCCTTCAAAATGAGAGTATCGAGTGAAACAGTGCCAGAAACGTGTACTTTTTTCATTTGGCTTTCTTTATCTGAGCACTGCTAATGGATGCAGCTGCCACATGCTGCAGTTGCAGTCTCTACCAAAGACTGCACAGACTCTAAATGTGCAACTAATCCGTTGTCAGGCTTAAGCCTCCACATAAATCAGCCTCAGTCTCAGCCGAGGCCAGAAAGCCAGCAAACAAACTGCAGTTGCCCCTTCTCTTCCTAGCTACCTCTCTCCCTCTCTCCCTCTCTCTCTCTCTCTCTCTCCCTCTCTCTCTCTCGTCTTTTTCTTTCCCATATGTCTTGGCCACTCATTCTTCGCAGAAAACAAGTTCAAAATCAAAAACCAACATTCAAAATATCAAGTACCAATTTTAATGAAAAAACATTCGTTTTTTTTTTGTATTTATTTATTGTTTTTTTGATTTCTTTTATTAATTATGGTCCACATTAAGTGCCGCTGAAGAGCTTGACATATATAAGTATGTATATAAATGGGTTTTTTATTACTTATTTTTCGACATGAGTTAAGTAAATCTATAGCTCATAAATATATATATATATAAAGTCATAAAATTATTATTTATTAATTGCAAATAAACGCAACAGCTGAGAGAAAGAGAGGGAGAACGAGCGATCTTCTAGAATGCACAATATAAGAGAGAGAGCAAAAAAAAGCAGCACTTAATTAATCAACAACAACAACAACAACTATAATAATAATAATGCATAATAGCAACAATAACAATAATTTGTTGTTGGGCTTATGTATTAAACATTTCCGTTCAGTGTCAATGTTTCGAGCGCAATTTACTCGGCTACAGATACGATGCCGGACTCCAGACGATATCAACCATAAAATGCTACATATATATATGACATATGCACAATATGAAAAAAAAAAAAAATAAAAACAACACTTCGCATACACATTTCTAATTGAATTAAGGCAAAGCAAATAATGTATACTAGATTTTCCAAGCGCTATCAAAAACAATTGAGTTTAATTGCTCGCGTCATATATTTTTTTTTTCTCTTTTTTAAGAAAAATTCTTGCGCTCAGATTTTGTTAAAAAAAAAAAAAACGTTGACCAATTGAAAATGCATAAAATACATATACATACACATATATGTGTATACATAAATATGTGCTCACATTTATTAGCTGAAACATCTAAAAATTTAAACGCGTCGCGCCAAAAAATGTCACTCATAAATTTGGCGCAAACCCACGCAAGAAAAAATCGTCAGCAAACAAAAAAAAAAAACAAAACTCAAATAAATAAAGAAAAACAAGAAAATAAGAAATATTTGCATGAGCCAGCGAATAGCTGGAAGACTCGCATTTTTCTTTTCTAGTTGGCTGCTGGCAATGATAAAGCAGCTTTTAATCGCTAAACTTGGCAGTCGACTTGTGTCCAAACTGGATGAGTTATGCATATGGCCAACAAGCCAAATGACAAGAGCCGGGGCTAAGGGCGACAGCAAATAGACCAATTTTCCATTGTCTACTGTCAAAGGGCCAAAAATATACAACTTGCGAGTGCATTAATTATGCCAACAATAAATAAATATATAATAATAATAATATATTGCATATGACTAATTCCCCCCGCACTGCAGCGCTGCACTCTCATATCGGCTGGCTGTAAAAAAAAAATAAATAAAAAGAGAAAAATAAAAAGAATTTCTCTGAATTGAAGCGCATGTCGAGATTGATGTCGCAGCACATTAGGCGCTATGCAACTCAATCAATACCCAAAGCGAACGGCTGTGGCATTAATGACTACGACAATGATCATCATGAAGTGCCTGCCCCAAAGCTAAAAAAAAAGTCACAGGAAAAATACAAAAAAAAAAGAAAAAAAAAACACTTCACAGTCAACAGTTCCACAGTTCCAGCTCTGTTTGCGAGCCCAGTGGTAGCCGCGTAATTAGTCTTCTGGCCGACACTTTTGCCTGGCTAGAGAAGATCACGTGACAAAATGCACGAGCTGCTCATCCCTACAAAAATCATAAGCAAACCAGTCGATTTATTATAGTTGAGAACTATATAATTCTTGCCTTGAAGGGACAAATTCTATATGCTTTATGTGGTTATTTTATTTCTGTCCTTTGAAAATCCACTCAATTTCAAATAATTTAGTTAACTATTTTTAAATTCGAATTTGAAGCTTTTAGCTCAGACATAAAATATAAATTATATATGTCCATCTTTAATGTAAACTATCATTTAATAATATTAATTCGTTAAATACAAATGCTACCATTTCCATATCCATATCCATCTTATGGAGTTTCCCAAAACTTTAATTGAAAGAAGATTCTCATTTTTATTTTTGACTTATAAATTAAAAGTTTATAAATACTTTATTTAAATACTTCTGCGACTCTCACAATTAATTATATTTTTCGCCCATAAACAACTCGTGATTTTTGTGGCATATGATTGTTTTTTTTTTTTTGCACGAGAGTGTTTTGTCCATCACTGCATGCAACATTGCCGGCAAGTTGAACGTTGCAACGATGAGCGATGATGCCGACCTCCCGTGTCGTTCGATTTCCGCGAAATCAAATCGGGCCCAGCTGCAACAGCAGCAGCAGCAGCCCATATAACACTTACCACTTCCAATGGCCAGGGCCATTCAAGCGAACTGTGATTGATATCAGCCAACAGGGCACAACAACAACAACAACAACAGCAACAATAAAAAAATGCAGAGAATAAGAAAAATAAAATTGCCGACTTTATCAAGCCATAAAAATAAGCCCAAAAATAATTGATATTTAAAAATTTTGACTAATGTTGAGCAAAAACTATTTGGACTCTTTGCAGGCTCTATAGAATCGGAGGATCTGTCGCTGGAACAGCAGATTGTGTCCGTTGCCAGTCCCGTGTTGTCCTCGTGCAGCCCGTTGAAGGAGGAGCGCAGCACGCCACCTGCTCTGTCCATTGTCAAGGAAGAATCAAGTAATAATAGTTGTAACATGTACCCACTACACAACAACAACAACAACAACAACAACAGCCACCACACAATATCCACAACAAGCACATCAACAACAGCAACAACCACCGCCACAGCAACAACAACAATCAAACAAATAGCAAGCGATGCGAGCAACCCTGAAAGCGTTCGCTCGCCCGCAGCAACAACAACTGCTGCTGGCAGCAGCAGTAACAACAACAACACTCAACACTCACAACAACAACAGCAACAGCAACAACAACAGCTGCATCACAACAGCAACAACAACAGCCACTGTCAACACAGTCATCAACAGCAGCAGCAGCAACAACAGCAGCAGCAGCATTTGAGCTCGCCGCAACACCAACAACAATACCAACTACAACAACAACACCAAATACTACACCAACAACAACAACAATTGCCACACCATCACCATCATCATCATCACCACCATCACAGTCACCAACAACATCAGCAACAACACCAACAACAACAACAACAGCAACACCAACAACAGCAGCAACAACAACAACTACACCTACAACAACAGCAGCAACAACAACAGCAACACCAACAGCAACACTATCAACAACATGCACTACAACAACAACACCAACAACTGCCTGGCAAAATCTCATATCGCGGCATTTTCACCACCACAGGCAACAACAACAACAGCAGCAACATGAGCGCCGCACAACAACTGCAACAGCAGCAACAGCAGCAGCAACAGCAACAGCAATTGTCGTCACCACAACTGACCGTGCTCCCAGGACCAATGTCACCCCCATCGAATAGTCTGGGCAACAGTTGGGGTCTACCCAGTCCGGACAAGTCACTATTCCAGCCGCCCATGTACAATCTGCCCGCCCACTACGCCGTGCAACAACAGCAGCAGCAGCAACAACAGGCTGCTGCTCCAACGCCCTCGTCATATGATGATGGGCGTGCGGCCATCGCTGTTGCTCAGCATGCCGAGCTGCTCGGCCTGAGCATGGATTGCACACCACTGCTGCTGAAGCAGGCACCACCAACATACTCCGGAGCAACAGTCTCAACGGCGGGCTTTGCCAGCCTGGCCGAGCTGCAGAGCAGCCACGATCAGCTGCAGCAACAGCAGCAACAATATGCTGTGCGTTCCCAGCTATCTGTGGGCACACCCAAATATCCGTGGGTAGATACGCCGGCCGATTATGCAGCTGCCGCAGCAGTTGTGCAACAGCAACAGCAGCAGCAACAACAGCAGCAGCAGCAACAGCAAACGCTAGTGTTGCCGGGACCCACCTCTTCGGCAAGCTCCAGCAACGCAGCGCTGGGCGTGCTCATACCCAAACAGGAGAGCTACACCGACATGCAGCCCGGATCAAATGGCACGGGTTATTCGAGTGCTTCGGCTGCTGCTGCCGCTGCGGCTGCTGCTGCTGCCGTACAGCTGGCCGAGTACAGTCCATCGACGAGCAAGGGCCACGAGATACTCTCCCAAGTCTACCAGCAGAGCAGTGTGCCTCTAAAGCTGGTGCCCGTCAAGCCACGCAAATACCCGAATCGCCCCAGCAAGACTCCCGTGCATGAGCGTCCCTATGCGTGTCCCGTGGAGAACTGCGATCGGCGCTTCTCGCGCTCGGACGAGCTAACGCGTCACATACGCATCCATACGGGTCAGAAGCCATTCCAGTGTCGCATCTGCATGCGCAGCTTTAGTCGCAGCGATCACCTGACCACCCACATTCGCACCCACACCGGCGAGAAGCCCTTCAGCTGCGACATCTGTGGTCGGAAATTCGCGAGATCCGATGAGAAGAAGCGGCATGCCAAGGTGCATCTCAAGCAACGCATTAAGAAAGAATCGAAACTGAGTCGCGAACAACATCAGCAACAGCAACAACAACAGCAACAGCAGCAGCAACAAGCAGCAGCAGCAGCAGCTGCCGCACAGCAACAGCAATTGCAACAGCAACAGCAGCAGCAACAACAACAGCAACAGCAGCAGCAGCAACATCAACAACAACAACAACATCAACAATATCAGCACCATCATTTGTTGCATGCCGCCGATTTGGCCATAGTAACATCGAGTGCGACCAGCATGTAGGCCGACGAGAACTCAACGTCATCGATTGATTCCCGGACAACCGCCTATGAGCTGGGCGTCGATCTGAGCCTGGCCATTGACATAGATGGGAGTCCATTGCCATTTGATCTGACGTTGACCTCCGATTATGGCACACTATCCCCAAAACTAAGTCCAATGCAGTTCCACTATGTGCTGGACAGCGAGGATTCGCAGAGTCAATGCCTTTAAATTTGCAAGCAGTTACAATAAGTGTTAAATATATATATTTATATATATACATATATATATTTAACCGTTTATTCATGCAGGAATCAATCGCTGATGCTGAATTTAAAAAAACATAACAAATACAACAACAACAACTAAAAAAAAAATAATTAGCTAATTTAGTTAGCATGTTGTAGCCGTAATTTTTGGGTTGTGCTAGCAGCAAAATCTACGCAAGACATTTATATAAAAAATAGCCTCTAAACATATATAAAAAATAAATAAAACATAAAAAAAAAAAACTCAAGCAGCCGCACTAAAAAAAACAAAAACAAATCAAAGTTACTAACCCAAACAAAGTCTAACAGAAGAATTAAAAAAAAAAACAAATTTATTTAAAAAACAAAAGAATTAATCGTAATATTTACAAATATTTAACTTATGTCTCTAATACTGTGATCTCATGTGTAATAATTATTAATTTTAATTTCTTATAACTAAAAACAAAAAAAAAAAACCACAACAATATGAAAAGAGTTAATTTTTAATACAATTAAAATCTTTTTCAACTTTGCATAGCTAATGTTCATTTTAAAAGAAAATACAAAAAAAAAAGAAGAAACATAAAAATCTAACACAAGAAACTAATTTATTGCAGTTAAGCATTTTAAAGTCTATTATTAACTTATTTAGCATCTTAGTATTTAGGTTTTAACACACACACACACACAAAACACAATACACACACTCGCACACACCTATTAAACAACAAGATTAAGAAGAAGAAGAGAAAAATAAAAAATAAAAAACGTTAGCATATCATTTTTGATATAAGATTAAGAGTTAATTAAAAGCAGCCATTTTTGTGCATGTCATAAGTTTCAGAGCTTAAGTTGAATGTGTGTTAAGTAAGGAACAAATAATTGTGCAACAAATTATTATAATTAATCGATTAATTATAAATTACAATGTGAATCACGTGTTGAAAATGCCCCTTGTACTTCCTTAATTGATTCGAAATCAACGGCAAACAAAAAATCTAAATCTAATTTAAAAATTCATTTTAATTATGTTTTTTTGTATATGACAAAAATGTATATATATATGTATATATATATATATACGATATCTTTTTTAGTTTTCTTAGTTTAAAATTGCTGTACTTCTAAGTTGAAAACATTTTTTATAATTAGCTTATTTCATTTTCGAAAATATATATAACAATTTTCAAAAAAACAAAACAATATACAAAAGATTTTTATGTTTATTTTTCTTTCCTCATTTATTATTTAGGAAAAATCTAACTTAATTTCAATTTTCAGTTATATCCCACACATATATACAATTTTGTGTATATTTGAGCAGTTCTGAGACGAGCTCATCTTTTAGCCTTAAGATTCGAACGAACAAACTAGTTGGTTTAAGCCATTAGAAACTACATGGAACTCCAGTGCCACTTAAGCAACGATAGCTGAATAACGAATGAAACGATTGGTTTGCGCTAAAAAAAAGTGCTATTTATATTTTAAAAAAATTACACGTAAAAAATATATTCCTGATACGGAGCATATATTTTACATAGCCGCTGGTATGAGACACAAATTTAGACTTAGGATTTGAACGGAGGCAATAACTCCGGCGTATATTTCTATAAGGAATCGGTATTTAGTGCAGAGTATTTCTCGGAGTGCATATTCAATAATTATAATCAAAAACAAAAAAAAAACAATTTTGATGTCTTACATGTACAAAACTGATGGAAATTTAAAACAGGTCGCAAAAGCCTTCAACAGAAAAAAAATACAAAACAAAAAAAAATATTAAATATATTAAAATGAAATTTAAATGTGTGAAACTTATGTGCCATCAAACAAAAACAAAATTTAGAAATGTACCATAAGCTGAAACATTTTTAGAAACGAGCTGAAGAGAAAATCAAAAATATTTGCAACACAACAAAAACACAAAAAAAAAACAAAAATTATAAAAAATATTTAAAAAATTTGAAATTAGAAACGTTGTGATTTATATTGTTTATTCGATGCATGGTTCAATGTCAAAATAATTAATTCTTGTGTATTAAACAAAGAAAACAAAAAAAAGTGCTAAAAATAAAAAACTACAAATAATATAACCATTTATCCATATACATATATAAAAATTATTTATTGATGTTGCTTATGGACAGTTTTTCTTCCATACATAAATATATATACACGTATTTGAATATATGTATGTATATTGTGTAAAATTTGAAAAGTGAAAACAATTGGATAAATGTATTTATTGATGCATTCTTAGCTAGCTAAAAATTATTTGTAGCTAAATGAGTAAAGTAAATAAATATATAGTTTTAGTAAATGCAAAAACAAATTAGTTAAAATGCTCAAAAATGTAGCAGCTTGAAATTTTGTTTCTTTTTTTTATAGATATATAAATGTTGCATTGCAGTTGATTTTATGTGTGCTTTAAAAAAAAAAAATAAATAAAAACAATTTGAAAATTGATCATGGATCACTTTCAGCTTAGATTAATTCGAATCTTAATGTTTTTTCCATGTTTTTGTCTGTGCACATTTAAGCAAAATTAAACGTACGAGTACAAGTACATTTCAAGACTAACAATAAGATCTCTCAATTCTCAACTCTAATTTTAAAGACTGTCCCTGTGTTAAAAAAAAACTTAAGCATTCAGAAATCAGAAATCAGAATTTTAGGTGCGTTTAAGTGTTTCGTTCTATCGATGGAGAGCTCTTCACTAAATACGTATAATATGTACATACATGTATGTATGTATATACAAACTCACTTGAACTTGTAGCTGTATCAGTTTTTTCTATCAACGATTCTTATACGATACTTACATATATATATATATATATATCCCTAGAACTAAGTTTATATTTTGTGTCGAAATGTATTACCATATAAACTCAAAATATATATATATATATATACATATACATATAATGCGATAATAATAATAATATGCAAATTTGGCAAAAACAAAAAAAAAATAAAAACACACTTTTTTGAACAAATAAACCACACAAAAATTTCAAAATTTATTTCGTGTCTTTCACTATTGCCCATATAAATTACCACAACATACATTTCAATCAGCCATATCTATGCCATATAAAACGCTGTCTATGTTGCCATATTGCTGGTGGTATGACCAATGAAATGCAGCGCTAATAAAAAGCGCAATAAAATTGAAAATAATAGCCAAAGCTAATGTTGAAGCTGCATAGCCAAGACGACGACGATGACCAGCTCCAGCTCCAACTGCTGCTCCAACTGCTGCTCCAACTGCAGCTCCACATTGACGATATATGCCGGCACTCAAATCTAATGAAATGTTCCAAAGTCAAAACGATGCTGCACTCCTCCAGTGGCAGCCACACGCGCACTAAAGTCGCCCAACCACCAAACTATCCCCTCTCCCACTCACGCTCTTGCTCTTCCTCCTGCTCTTCCTCTTGCTCTGCCCAACAGCCGGCAGCGACAGCGTCAGCGTCAGAGACAGGCGCATGTCGGTTCAGAAATTCTTCAGTTTTGTTGAAGCCAACAAAGCAAAGACGAGCAGCCGACGCAACGTTGCCTGCAACGTTACCTGGCCAAAGTTATGAGCGCAATTCTATCGTAAAAATGCCCGAGAAATGATAGCAACTTTAAACCAACAACGCATTCTAAATACCCTAAAAATAATACAATTAAAACATAAAAGAAAAACCAAATAAAATAATTCTAATAAAATTTGCAGAATTTAAGGAAAACTGCGGCAGGTAGCCACTATTTTTTTATTATCATCTTTAAATTACTATTGTAGGTTTTAAAGTGTTCTTAAAACTTTATTTGCAAATTTAAAAAATAAAAAAAAATTTAAAAAGTGCCACACACTTTTTTTATTATTACATATTCGTCTCTCCAATTTTTTTTGATTAATAATTTAAAAAGTAACAAAACTTAAGTTTACTATTAGAAAGATTTGATTAATATAAAGCCAACGAATTTTTAATTTAATTTTATTTTTTAAGAAACTGTTTAAATTTATTATAATCTTTAAGGGCTTTCCTGTTCCTTAACTGAAAATACAACTAAGATTTTCAACATAACAAAACAAATTTTATTGAGTGCAAATTAAATATTACAAAATGTAAAAAAGCAATCAAATTTGCACAAATACATTGAAAAATTCGTTAACAACCATTTTTCCTTATATTCGGTTACTTAAATATGTACCAAAAAAAAAATTGTTGCCTAATTTACTACACAGTTTAGTTACTAGACTAAAAGCGAGTGTATCGAAATGCAAAATGCTTTCACGGCAGTTTCCTTAGCCTGGTATTGCGCGGCCTGGCCTGGACCGACTTGGCCTGCCACAGTTAAGGTTCGACTTGGCTGTAAGCGGGAAACTAGAAATTCTTGTCTGCGCCGAGCAATCATCGCTAGTTGGCCAAAGAGAGGGGCTAAGAGAGCTGTGGCTGTTTGCAGTTTTTTTAGTTCGCTGCAGCTGAGACTGAGGCAGTGACTCTGGAGTAGCGTTTGTGATTTGTGTGCTTGCGGTACAATTTGAGCCGCGAGCTGTGGCTACCAATGGCCAGTTACCCAGTTAGACGGCCACGCTTATGACAGGCGCAAACAAAATTATTTGAGTCAAGAGCAGACACAGAGAAAAAGAGAAAAAGAGAGAGAGAGAGGAGAAGTTTGGAGAGATTGCACCCGAGTAATCCTCGAGTAAAAAAAAACAGGTGATGAACTATGTTGCAGTGGCATGTGCGGATGTCGTCTTAAGTGCGCCAATTTGACTTGTTTAGGTGTCCAGATGCCATTCAGCAGATATGAGCGCACAAAAATTGATTTCGATTCGATAAGCGACAATTTTTTTTTTTTTTGAAAACTTGTCGTTTGGTAGCGCCAAAATATGAGCGACTACACTGCGATAAGAGATCGCAAAATATATATAAGTCATTCAGTGAAAATACTTTCCAGCACAGAGCCACCCAACACAGAGGATTCCAACGCCTTTTTTTTTTGTTTTGTTTTTCTTTTGGCCATATCGCTATGCGAGGTGTCGCCAGTCACTGCCACACTGATGAGTCTCTGCCAGTCTCTCTGGCGATTGGCAGCAGCAGCAGCAGCAGCAGCAGCAAAACCAGGAGAAACCGGCTAACAAAAAATGTCATGCAGGCAATCTCTTTTGGGCCTTGGCTTAATATCTTAGCTTAGCAGCTAATGAGTTGCCGTTAGTGATTTATTTTGTAAATGAATAGAATTGCTGGCATTTACCATGTTTACTTTGCATGCCACATGCAACACCAGACACAACAATAACGGCACGACTCAACAATGGTTCTCCCCCAAAGAGAGTTTGAGCCCAAAATATTTCTGCAGTGAAATGTTTAATAAACTATCTTTTTACCACAAATATAGATTTCTTTGATATGTTAAATAAAATTAATTAAATTTTGATTTGATTAGAAAAATTTACTATAAGTAACAAGATTATTGGATTTTAAAAAATATTTTTAAATATTATGGTTAGTAATTGCTGACACTAAAATTTGTATTGATCTTTTTTTTAAATATTTTAATCAATTCTTATACATATTTTTATTAGAAGATTTAAAACTAAAATTGGTATTAAAATGTTTCAAAATATTAGAATAAATCATGTATCAAATTTTCACTACAATTTTTCCTTTTTTAGTTAAAATAAGAAACAAGATAACATTTTCATACTTAACATAAATTTAATAATGATTCACATTTGTATAAAACTTTTTACTAGAATTTTTTCTTTTTTTAAAATAAAAAACAAATTATCATTTCTTAATTGACATAAATTTAATGATTAACATTTTATAAAACTGCTTCAAAATATTATAATAAATACTGTATCAACTTTTTACTAGAGTTTTTTCTTTCTTTAAAATAAAAACAAATTTTTTCAGTTATCCTCTTAACATAAATTTAATCTTTCATATTTGTATTAAAGTGCATCAAAATATTATAATAAATACTGTATCAACTTTTTACCAGACTTTTTACTTTATTCAAAATAAAAAACAAATCAACATTTTCTTACTTAACGTAAATTTAGTGATTCACCTTTTTTGGAAAAGAACAGAAGCAAAGTCAAAAGCAAATAAACTAAAGATACAATTTGTTAAAATGAAATTCAATAGTTTAAAGATAGATATAAAATTGGTGGATAGTTTTCTCGGTAGCGCATTGCAATTAATATTGTGGCATATCGCAGCACGTATGACATTTGACTAATTGAATACCCCTGAAATATTGTGGCAAGATCAGGCGAAAGTCCAAACAGGATAACCTATGTTTTTTTTCTAAATGTGACATTGAAAAAGTACGAATGCCAGATGGGCACAGTTCCACTTTGGAGTTTGGCCTAATCAAAACAAATTCATCATGTGTGCTGCCAATGCATTAGCCCAAGTGGCCAAGTGCCCAAGTCCCAACTCCGGCGGCTCCAAAGTCAAGCTTTGAATATTGTCGAGACGCATATCTATGGCCACATATTTCATAGTCGCTGTCGTCGCACAGAAGCATTTCATGGCCATAAAGAAACTATATCAATTTAATTCGTTTTCGGTTTTATTTTGTTAAACTAGAGAACGGGGCAAGCTGCAAGAGAGAGGATGCCGTGCAACCGATCTGGCGACATTGCGGAAGCGTGCCACTTTGTCATGGCATTGTGCGGCGGGTGTGTTTTGCGACCAAAGGCGCCGCTCTAAACCAAAAAAAAAAACTCCTCTAACTCCACTGACTCCACGGGCCAAACCAACCAGATTGGTTAGGCATCGTCTTGGACTTTGTGGTATGCCTGATAAATGCATTTGGCCCGACTCTGGTAGCCGGTGCGCTTATCAGTGTTTGTAATTAGCGCATTTGCATTAAAAATAGCAATAATTTCCCATAAAGAAGCCCAACATCGATTTACCCGATATACTCAACTGAGTGTGTGTCTCACTTGCTATATAATTACAGGAAATGCTTTAGAATTGACACCAAAACATTAAATAGATAGCGTTCCACAGTCAGCACTACGAAGTCTTCTGGCTACTCCATGCATTAGGGATGGTCCCGTGATTTAACACGAAAATATAATTTCGATTAAGTGTTATATATATATTTTAGATAAATTAATAAAAATTAAAATTTTTCTATCTATATTAATTGTTTTTTATATAACAGTGAGATTAAAACTGATTATGATTTGAATGACTCTCTTTCTTCTATTCTCAACAATAAATTCATTGAAAATTTCTACATTAAATTTAAGACAATAAAATCCAATTTTTACTTTATCTTTTACATAGATTAAATTTTTTATATATATTATTATTGATTAGTCGAGTTAAAATAGTGAATATCTCTCATTCTGCCCTTTTCAACAATAAATCTATTAAAAATGTACATAAATTAAATTAAAAAATTAATTTTCATTGTGTACATAATCAATGACATATATTATTATTTATTTATATTTATAAATTTAAATTTAAATTGTATTGCTTGTGTAATCAATTAAAATATTATTATTATTATATTATTTATTTATATATGTTATATTTATTTATATATTTTATCTTTCTTTCTTCCCTTCTCAACAATAAATCCATTGATAATTTCTACATAAAATTAAAAAAATGAATTTCATTCTATAATTAATTAAAAACATATATTATTATTTATTTACATGTGTTATTACGGATTTGTCATCTTTAAATAGTGTGGCCTTTCTATTCCCATCTCTAATATGAAGTTGATAGCTTTTTGTAGCCAGGAGGCATCAATTAGCTTGTCCGGGTGTCAATTAAAAATTCCTTGCTAGCGCCATCTACCGTTTGGCATCAGCAACTAGCCGAATAAATTTATGACAGCAAAAAACTTTCCAATATGTTGTGTATATATCCTTTAATACACGTATTTCCGTGTGCTACATACATGGGTGAAAGATCTGCTGTTTTTTTTTCGCTCATATCTTCTAAATAGCAATTAATCTGGAATCTTTTGTAGCAATTATGCGCACTAATTAATGGTTATTTAAACAAACTTGGCAACGCGTTTTGCGCACATTTGAGCCAATTATCTGGGGGGAAAACCTCAGTTTTCAGGCAACGCCGTCTCGACGGATTGCCGGACCGCCCCCCGTTGGCCAAGGCGTGCATTCATTGATTCACAATTAATGTTGATTATCAAGATCGGGCAAACGAGAACGCCCCAATTTGCCAAGCGAAAGATTTGCACAGGTGCAGCCTCTCACAAATCGATCGGCGATAGTCGATAGGCGATAGACAATCAACGATCGACGGATTTGTTTTCGTTTTTTTTTTTTATTTGGCTGCTCGATCACAAATTCAGTAGCCGTTTTGACTGCCTAATGATGGCCCCATCGTGGAGCCAATGAATTATTACGCTAACCACCAGCCATGTTAGCACAATTGGCCTACAAGTCTATTATTATTTATGCAAAGACTGCTGCGGCTGCTTCTGTTGCTGCTGCTGCTGCAACAGTTGCTGCTACTTCTGATGCTGCTACAAATGGTTGATCGCCCCGTTCAGCGGATCTGTCGATCGTTGCCGTTAACTGAACTACGCCGGTCATCAATCTTGAAATTATTGCCGCAACATTGGGCGCCCCGAACGTATTTGCATCTGGCCACATTCAGGCCTTACAGCTGTAGCCCAGCTGCAACAGTGCAGCAGAGCAGCAGAGAGTGAGAGAGAGAGACAGGGCGAGGATAAATGCTTTAAGCTGATCGAGAATGTGTGGCAACAACAATAACAACAACAACAACAACAATATTTATGCTCTAAACTGAAGAGAAAAAAAAAAGGAAAGAAGTTAAGTCTTAACTTAATATCAAAGGCACTCAAGTTAGGTGTCTGCAGCCAAGTCTAGGTCCAAGCAGAAGACTGCATATTCATCACAAAGACATACACAGACACAGACACACACACACACAGACACATACACACACACACTCACACACACACACTACCTGACTGACAGAGCACTTATAAAATAGATCAGCAGAATCCAATACGAAACATTTTTACTAAACCATAAGTCAAAAGTTAGGATTGAATGAAAAATGCCAAAGCTGATTTTTTTATGTATCCTTTGTGGCAGAAATAGAGTAAATCTTAAAGTCAACAATCATTTCTGGCACGGATTAGCTAAATATTAAATTAGACAAACATTTCTGGCATAGAGTGAATCTTAAGTTTGATAATCATTTCTAACATAGATAGAGTAAATCTTAAATTCGACAATCATTTAAGAGTAAATCTTAAATTCTTATTCTCAGAATATTGAAAAGGAAATGGACGTTTAAAAAATCAAATTTTTGTACACATTTTTTTAGTGTGGAAATATTTTAAATAAGTTTTGCAAGCAAATAAATAAATCCATATTACATGTGCCTTTAATATTAATTTATTTATTTACTTGTACTACATATAAATATTTACCTATATAAATATATATATATATATATATAGTTTATAATTTAAATATAAAATATTAAATTTTGTTTAAAACGTAAAGCAGACACTTCTGAATTTTTAAGATGATAATAAAGTTTATCGCAAATATGATTTAAGATTCAATATAAATATGAGATCATAATAAATATTAATTAAAAACAATATTGGAAAATATATAATATATAAAATATAAAATATATAATATTAATATATAATATATATATAAAATTGAAAATTTCATGCATGATTCTTCAAATATTTGAGAAATACATAGCTTTTTCATACACTGTAAAAATCAACTCAACTCTAAGTTATATATTCAAAGTATTTCCTGGGCAGATTCCTGAACTGATAAACTAACTGCGACAATTAAATGTTGCTAATGCCAAAGCTGCTACTGGTCACGTGCCCAAATTGGCATTCTTTGAGTTCACCCTTGAATTGTGGCATGTTGAAATTAATTAATGGCTGGTTCAATTAAAATTGCAACATGCCGTTGAACAGAAATTTTTGTTTAACGCCAAAATCTTGAAGTCGTCGTTTCTGCAAAGCAGCAAAACGAAGGCAGGAAGGCAGGAAGGTAGACACTGCTGCCACGATCCCATGTACAACTTGTAGCTACAACTTGCGTGCCTCGTTGCTGATGAGCAGCAACAACACTAACAGCAACAACAACAGCAACAACAACAACAACAACTACAGCAGCAACATGTGTTGCCCGGTGCTAATCTGCATCGACTCGGACTCAGAGGCAACTGCTGCAGCATTTGTGGACTTGTGTGTCCTGCGGGCAGGCATAAGGCCACAGTGTAAAATCAATTTAGATTTGCCGCTGCCCCACTCCCCCGTCACTCCCCCCGCCCCGCTCAAGCTCAACAACTCACGTCCTTGGCAATTTGTGGCGAAAATGGAAAATTGCTGTTCAATTATTTGTAGACCCCTTGTAAATTTCCATGCCAGGTGACAAGAATTGTAATAACTTGGTTAGGCTCCTCCAACCAACCAGGCTGCACAGCAAATAAAGTTTGCTTCAAATTGATTATCTTTAACGTATTTTTGACTTAAATTAAGAACCATAACAAGTTAATGCAAATCGAATATTTTCTTAAAAATTAATGACACAAATAAATAAAAACAATGCTGATAAAAAATTGTAGTAATAAATCTAATAAATAATTACTTTTATTAAATATTGATTTTGGTATTAGAAAAATGTTTTATTATTATATTATATTTTATTTATTATATTTTATTATATACTCGTATTATTAAAATTCCTGACTAATGTGTGTGTAACCGTTGCTAATGTGGCATATGTTGTTGTTGTTATTCTGGCTGCTGCTTGATGTCGCCTACTGCATTACTGCTTTACTTATCAACCATTTAGGCAGAAATTTATTTAAACTTTTAGCTGGAAAACCAATTAGTTAGTCGTGCGGGGCCACACACACAAAATTAACATTTCTCTACAAATTTCCCCAAAATTTCCGAATTTATTGTTCAGCGCATTAGATAAGCGAACTACTCCCAAATATAAAAAAAAAAATAAAAATAAATACGTGCATATCAAACAAAATAAAGAAGAAAATAAACTGTGGTAATTATCACAACATATGAAAACAAAACGCAGTCTTCCCTCAGCCCCCCCCAATTCACCACCATGCCACAAAATTAGCATTTAAATTGTTTGGCCAAGAGTTATATATTTATATATTTGTTAGTTTCTTCCTGATAAGCAGCCGAAAATGGTGCACTTATTGACAACTTTAACGAGTCGACAACGACGTCCAACAAATATAAAAACAAAAAACAAAAAAAACGAGAAACTCAAATCAAAGCGTTTATAAATGCTTTTTGGGTCAAAACAGACGATCAACGAAAAAATGTAACCCTAAAATCAATTAACACTATTTTTTCGAAATTCCTTTGTTTCGATGGAAAAGATATTTGGAATAGATGCGGGAAGCTGCTCAAATAAAACTGTCAATTGATGGCCAACTTTGGGAAGAGCTCTAAACCAATTTGCCACCCACTCTTCAAACTAGAAAGAAATCTTTTTTTTTTCTGTGTGTCTTTCTTCAAAAACCTTGATGAACTGTTGACAAATTTGGACAAATTAAACGCTTCGCTGAGCAGGGGATCACATTGATTTATGTGTTTATTGTCTGCAAATGTGACGGATTTTAAATTGAATTTGTATTTAATTTAAATTTTGATATTGTATTTAAGATAGAAGTGCGTCACTTGTGTGGATGAGGATCAAAAGTGCATCTGAACTTGGACACGATTCCCAAGCGCTGACAACATAACAATTTTTATGCGCATTCCACGACAACATCAACTAAGAGCAACAACAACAACAAAAACAACAATAACAAAATAACTACAGATATGGATACACACGTTGAGACAGCAACAAAAAAAAAACACACCAACAACTAAAAAAGGGAGAAAAAAAATACACCAAGATCAAAACATGACAATAAAAATCAGGACTCTAAAAAACGGGTCGCCTGCCAGGTCGTCTCGTTCCAACTCTGGCCTCTCGCTGGTCGTGTGCCTGTTTTAACGCCAAAAGTGTGACATATAATTTTGAAAATGACAAGCAGGCAACAAAAACAACAACAAAAACAACAACAACAACAGCAATTCCCGACTATAACAACAACTCAACGGCGGGAATGTCACCAAATAAAAGACATGCAACTCGACAGAGACCCTCTGCTCCAAGCAGATCAACTCATTTTGGTTCGCTGGAATGGGAAGGCAGGAGAGGAGAGCGAACACACATTGGAAACCCCTTCAACGGTCAGACGTGTTCCAAAAACCTGACCATTTACTTTACGACTGCCGTGTGCCGTTTTGGATGTTCCTTTAATTTTTATGCTCCTCTTTTGCGTCTCATTTACAAATTTCGTTGTGAATGTGAGTAATAAAATAAATAAAAAAAACGGAAAACAGTCAACAAACCCAGATGAAGGTGCAACAAGAAGACGCATCAATAGATGAAATGAAATACATAACTTCTGATAAATACAAATAAGAAACGAGGATCTACAAAAAAATTATCTGTCTGAGTAGTAAATATATATTATTTATATAGAGATAATATTATTACTTTTAGACTAAATTTTGATACGGAAGTGTAAATCATTTAATCGATGTAAGATAATAATATTATTAATTATAATAATTTTTTGTTTAATTTTGTTTAACTATATATTTAATCTCTAATCTCACAAAACAAGAAATGCCAATAATTTATTTTTCCTATTAATAAAATGTAGTTGGAATTTGAATATTTATTATATCATTTATATATCCTATTTTAAAGTGTTGTTGTAATTTTAATATTTATGATATCATTTATTTATCCTATTTTAAATTGTTATTGTAACTTGAATATTTATTATATCATTTATTTTTCCTATATTTAAGGTATTATTGTAAATTGAATATTAATTATATCATTTATTCAATTATTATTAATTAATTATAAAGTGAAGTTGGAGCTTAAAAACGTATTCAATAGACCCTATTAATATTACCACTACTAAGCACAATTTTAATCAGTCTATAAATGTACTTTTCAATAATGGTATTTAGTAATTTCAGGAGAATAAATTGCACTTCTCATTGTGATTGCCTTAAAAATCTCTACTTATTAGCTTATATATGTGATACAATTAAAGTGCCTTCGTTAGCAGTAAAAGGTAGCCTTTTTAACCCGATCATGTTGCTGCCAAAAAAGGTTGATTTCCAGCATCAGATAAGCTACATTTTGATTTCCAAACGGAAATAGAAAAAATGGGCTCGGCCCATGGACCCAGTCAGAGCAGTGTTGCAGTGCTTCGCCCCTGCGATCCCAGTTTGCCCAAGACGTGCAACGCATCGGCAGAAACAACAACAGGAGAACAACAACAACTTAGCCAGACACGTCACCAAAATGGCTAAATGCATTTGCAACGCTTCGTCTGCGCAACGAAAGCGCCACAAAACAACAAAACCAGTTAGAAAACTGAAGAATGAAGAGTGCAGAACGAACACTGAAGATTTGATGTGTCTTGTGGGAGAGACACAAATGCACTCAAAAAAAAAAACAGTACAACAAGTACAGTGTAGAGAATGGTGACTGTATTTTTTATTTGCTGTGTATATTAAAGAGCCACATTTTGCAGCTAAAGTTACTTATTAACAATAATAGATTGTATTATTAGGTTAAACGCTTATCAACCATTGGCCATGTTCGACTGATCTAACTCGCATTTTTTCTTCAGCAATCGTTAGAATTAAGATCAAAGATTAGCGATTAGACCAATACGTTGCGTTAATACATTTCGCAATCTTAGCCTTTTTTGTGGTTGGCTAACTTTTATTGGGTAAGTGGGAAGTCGGAAGAAGGAAGTGGCTTCCCAAGGTGGTAAGTCGCTTTCTGGCAAGTGCAGGGCAGAAGTGTTTAGAATATTCTGATTCATCCTCTTCTCTACAGGCTCTGCAATAGTCTTAGCCATGTAAAAATGAATGCGACCAAAACAGTTTTTAAGTAAATTAAAAATCATTTAAAAAAATGTAGCTCAGTTAATAAATTATTATTATTTTTTATTTATTACTTATTATTTATTATTTGTTATTTATTATTAGTTATTTGTTATTATTATTTATTATTATTATTTTTGAAAAATGCTGTAAAATTTTTTTGAAAATATTGGTATCTTTCGTTTAAGCTGTTTAGTTTGTTTTTTAATTTTTATATTTAATTGAAATTACTTTGAATGTGCCTATGAATTATGCGGTAGACAAATGTCGAAGACATTTCGAAAATTAATTAAAAGCTACAAGATATTGAGCCAAATGCTGTCTGTCTGCCCCATGCAGAGTGTGCAGTTAAGTGTGTGTGATTGTGTTTGTGTGTTTGTAGGTGAGTGTGTGAATGTGGCCGAGATTATTTACATTTACACCTGCTTTGGGGCGTTGTCGCCGACTGTGCAGCTCTGCACTAATGATGCGGCCAGTTGAGTTTGACATTTGGCCGCGTGTCGCGACCACCAACCGTGTTGCATCTGTTGCATCTGTTGATTTCATTGGCGATGCTTATCAGCGCGCCTCTTGTTGTTGTGTTGCCTCTGTGATTGTGCATCGTTGCATCAATTAATGAATTATCTCTGCGCTTGATGCTTATCGCAAAAACCAGCGATTAATGCAAATGCTGTTTTCATTTCTTTAATTTTTGGATTTGTAGGGAAAATAACTCACAATTATCGAAAAGTGTTGAAAATGCTTTGATTGCTTACGATGCGCGATAAATGACTGTGATAAGAGAGCAGCAAACATAATGCGAAGATAAGACGCGAATAGTTAAAATATTAATTTGTTTACACTTGCCTTAAAATGCGCATAAATTAAAAGCTGTTTTATTTTTTTTTTTTTTAATCTTTCATTAAGCTTTGATTAAGGGGCAGGGGTACTCAGCGGAAGTGCTGCATTAATCTTTGGCCCACAATTTGTCAGGGTTTCCATTCATAAAAATTGCCGTCGATTGTTTGAATGGAAATTGAAAAGCCTCGAAAAGCCTTTACAACCAACCAAACCACAAGTCAAACAAAAAACAACGGGGACAGCAACAACAACAACAACAACAACGAGAACAACAACGAGAACAACAACAATATCCATTGTCCATTTGCTTGTTTATAAATAGAAGTAAATTAATAACATAAGTACCTAATCCAATCAATCAAACTGTAAAATCACACAGCGTCCATAGAAACAAACCAAAGCCAATGCAAAAGGTAACCCAACAATAAAAAAAACAACAACAACAACAATAACAACATACAGTTGGAGTGTCTGACTCGGTGACTGACTGACTACAAGATAAAAACATCAACAGCAACAACGGCCACAAGTACAACAACAACAACAACAATAACAACATACACACAAAAGCATCAACGTAAAGTTTTAGCTGTAACAAAAATCGGATATGCCCATCCCTAAAAAAAAAAAACTCAGAAATGAACAGCAAGCAAAGTGAGAGACGGAGACGGAGAAAGAGAGCAAGACAACAGCAAAAAAAAATAATAACGAATTATTATTAATACGACAAAAGTAAAAGGGTAAAATTGTTGGTTTAATATGCTTTGTGCATAAAGTTTAAACATTTTATTGGGTAGTAAACAAAAAATAATAAAAAAAACTAAACAGGATTTAAAAGATAGCAAAAATCGCTTAAATAATAGCTCTGATTGAATTCGTAGTTTACAAAATTGTGTAATAAGTACATTTTTTATATTGATTTGGGAAAAAAGATGATAAAAAAAAAGATCTTAATACATATAACAAAAATCGCTTAAAAATAGCTCTGATTGAATTCGTAGTTTACAACGTTAATAAGTAAATTTCTTATAAACATTTTTTATATTGATTTCTGAAAAGATGATAAAAATAAAGTTCTTAATAAATATGATTATATATTAAAACTTTCTTTGTTTTAATTGCTCAATAAATAACTTGCCCCATAATATTTTTTTGGTCTTACTGGGTTTTTGCCTGAGTTGTCATTATTATCATAATCAAGGAGATATTGAATAATACTACAAATTAATAACTACATTTATATATTTTTTTTTTTAAATTTTTATCTTAAAATTTTTGGATTTACAAACTAAATTTTTTTTGCATAATATTTTTTTTTTTAGTTTTGTTGTAATTGAAATCTTTAAAGTTATCGTTTTACAAACTATTATATTTTTTAATAATATATATATATTTTTTTTTTTAAATGTTGATGTACTAGAAATAAATTTTTTTGCGAGTGATTCGAAGTATATTTAAATTATCTAGCCAATTACATATTAATCCCTTTATTGAGGGTATTAAAAACTTCGCAGTGGTGCTGACAGTTCTTCTTGGAACTTCTATATATATATATATTTTTATTTTTTTTTTCATATATATATATAAATATATATATTTGTTTTAGGTTTCTTTTTCTTTTTTTTTTTTATTTTGTCTTCTATGGGCACGTTGAGTTGATGCTGTCGCCCGGCGACATTGCGGAACTGGAACCGGCAATAGTTGATCGTCCGTTGCCTGGTCTGGTTGCTGTTTGCTGTTTAAAGTTAGCTGTCTGGCAACGTGGTTGAAGATTCTAAGCCGCAGCAGAGTCTGCTCGCCTCCATTGGCAGCAGTCCAGTATTCACCGACAGTAGTTAACAAAAAGAGAGCAAAAGGAAACACTTGAAGAGAGTCGAGTTACAACTGTGATCTTGAAAGAGAGAGCAGTGTGTGAGAGCTACAAAGAGTCTTGCTGACACTCAGAAATTATCAATGGATCAGACAGATTGTAAGGCAAATTATTATATTGTTTGCCGATTTGCAGTCGTGCTCAAACTGTGACTCAAAGAGCTTTATATAAATATTTATAGTGTGCACTGTATTTAATATTTGCATTCATAGAGTTTGTGTATATGAATAACAATAATAATAATGCCAATAATTAATAGACTTTATAACCGGTTTCCACTTTCGGGCTTTATATGATTTACTTAAAGAAATAAATATTTTTAGATTTGTTTTGATGATAGTACAGATATAATTCATTCAAATTATGAATGTTGAAAATGAATCACATATTTTTATCTCCCAGCACATATACTTTATATGCATCTGAATATTGAACTACGTTCAATTTCTTTCAGATATCAGATTAAGATTAAATGCTAAAATCTGTTTGCTCATAAGTCAAGACAAATTAGTTAAGTAGCCGTTGAACAGATCAGCAAATGTATAATAGAAACTGAAACTGAAACTGAATCTTCAGAGATGAATCACTGAACTCAATAAAAAGCTGAACATTTGCTTAGCTTGTTGGCTAACAAAACGGCTAAATGCAAACCAATTCACCTAAAAGATAAATGTCAATGAAATTTGAAGCTTTCCAGCCAATAACTCCCGTATAATTTCCACTGTCTCGAATTTTTCCAGTGCAATTAAAATGTAAGTTATGATCGAGTTCAACAGCAGGTGAAATGTAAGCCACGAGGCTTATAAATGTATGTATAAAGTATAAAGTCAGCGATTAATGATGTCGGATAGCAGACCTTGGTAACAGCAACTTGGCACACTAAGGGTAACCGCTTCCCGTTCTGATAGCATAAACCCAGACATATCGTTTTTCCAGCTAGTTACGGTGGACGGTGGACGGGCTGGGACGGGCTCAACTGGGCGACGCAAATGAACTTAATCAAGTAATGACCGGGCTGATGAGGCGCAGCCACATTTCTTTTGGCCCAGGAAAGGTGTAACATGAGTAATACACAGATACAGATCAGTAGCTAGACAATAAAACCAAAGTCCCAAAGTCCCAAAGCCCGTTGCCATTAAAACGCAGACGCATCTTGGTTGCCCTTCTAATTGGCGCATCGAGAGTGACAGACAGAGACAGGGACTGTGAGAGAGGGAGAGAGAGGGTGTATCATGCGAAGTGGGGCATAAAAACCAACATTTTATGTAATGTGTTCATTAGAGTCTCCTAGCCAACTTGCAGTCATAGTCGACTCTCGGCTCTATGAATAATTGATCCAATAACACAAAATGCCGTTAATTTTTACAGTCTAGCGATAAAAATAAAGAATTGACTATCGTCGATCGATATTATCGCAAAATTGTTATTAATAGAGGCACGTTCTTTTGTCTTGTGGAATTTTCACAGCGTTTTCCCGTTTCGTTATCATTTACATATTAAAATCGATTTTATTGATAGCTTGGCATTTTTCTGGTATTTTGTATCGGTTTTCAATATCTATATATATACCCATCTCCTTCGTTCGATCATCTTTTGTAGCTTTTCGAAGTTTACGATTGCGCGCTGACAAAGGTTTGACAACCCTCGTAAAAATGGTAACTGCTAAACATCGACAGATCATATGTATATATGATATCTTGCTGAACAGCTATAATATACTTTTTATTGGTTACATCTCGATATCATGTCGTTTGAGTACTAATAGTCGAAGCAAATGACCAACTATTTCAATTAACGATTAGTTCTTAAATGTAGATTTATCAGTTTGAAAAAGCACAAAAAATACAATCAACTCCAAAATGTGAACCAAAGATTACAGAAATCAGCATATATAATTTAATATGAATTTATAATAATTATAAAATATAGTGTCACCAAAAATTTCCCACAATCAGAACAGATCTGGTCAAGCATAATAAAAATATATCTAGATTATCGGAATTAGTATTTTTATGAGAGTGCTGAAAACTATTTATCTCGTTTTTAAAACCATAAATTAGGCATTTTATTTAGATTTCAATTTAAGTAGATCTTTAATAAAAGTTTAAACTATTTATATTTTTTTGTTTAATTAAATTTCTGGCTTCAAAATATTTCAATGATTGCAAAGGCAATTTTAGCTTGCTTTTAAATATTTCAGTTATTAAAAAGTCAACTTTGTCTTGCTTAAAAATATTTTGTATGTCTGAAAAGTCAAATTTAAAAAAGTCAAAAAATTTAAAAACAAATTCATAAACGATTTAAAATTTAAAATAATTATTGTAGAAAATATAGTTTAATTCATAAACGATTTAAAATATAAAATAGTTATTGTATAAAATATAGTTTAATTTAATATTGTCTTAAATTAATTTTGGGTTAGTTTTATATTATTTTTAAGAACAGTTACAGGATATAATCATATTCGAGCATTGATGTATAAACTTGGTTTGGAATTTGTTTCAATTTGATTGCGGTTTTTAGGTGTAAATGGCAATTAGTATGACGAGCGGATGAGTGTCGTGCTGGGGTGCTCCTGGTGCTGCTGGAGGAAGTTTCTGGCTAGCTCTTTTGGCTTGCACTTGAATTGCACACCCCACCCCCCGCACAGTCGTCACAATGTTTGTCAACGGGCTTAAGGCCGGGCTGTTGTCCATTGACATGACAAGCGACATAAATGCCACACACACGGCTTGCCATTGGCGTCTCTTGCGTCCTGTTTGGCGCTCGGAGTCATAAAAATCTTGGAGCGATGCGTTTGCTGTTTTTTTTTTTTTTTGTTATTGGTTGTTGGTTGTGGGTTCGCTGTTACTGGGCATAAACTAGGCAAGTAAATGGCTGATCATTAGGCGGCAACAAAATGTTTGCAGTATGCATTTTCAATTCAATTTGCTGCCCCATCATCCTGGATAAGAGTGCACAATCCGATCTTAACATTTTCTCTCGCACAATACGTGTTTTGTGTGCCACAAATTGAGTACATAAATCAGCACTAACGAGCCCCAAGAGTGAAAGGATCAAGGCACACACACGTAACACGTTGCCGGAGTCCAAAAAACTCCAATATCAAAATGGATTCATCGCGATTCTACGTGTTTGATAAAATGGCGTTGACAGTGCGATTTGAGAGATCCATCAGGTGTGAAGTGTTCCGACCTTGATGCATAATTGCCTTAACCACATTCCATTTACTGACTGTCAGACAAATGGTTGGAAAAAGTTCTCTTTTGATCTCTCATCTGAAGTAACAAAAAGTCGTTAAAATCTGTTGTTATTTAACTTAAAATCCAAATTAACCTTAAATAAAAATATGTAAATTGGCCACTAAATAAAATATGTATTTTAGACTAAACATTGATTTAAAATATATAAGACAAAAAAAAACAAAAAATCCGACAAAAAATCTTATTAATTTATTTACTTTTATGACGTCGCTAAAGATATAATTATATATATATAATTATATTATATAATATATAATTGTAAGCAAAATATCCTAATTATTTAAAGACCCCAATAGATATTGAAAATTTTAAATAAATAGCAAACAATTTTGCCCAAATAAAAATCGTAAAATATTAATTTTATTGATCAGCCTTAGTTATATTTTGAAATATTTCATTATTTCGACGCGTGCCTTTAAACTTTTAATACTAAATAGTTAACTAAATAAGTTAATTTAAGAAATCAATAAGTGCAAATTTTTTAAATAGTTTCAATGGCTGAGTTAGGCTAGTGAGGCTGTCAGGGATTAATCCCAGTCGACACTCTTGAGCCATATTTCTCCTGGTGCAACAGACTTGATCAGAATCAATGTTCGATTTTATAAACAAATATTGGATAAACAAAACTAAAGTTACGTAAAACTGTTTTGCACAGATAAATTTGTTATCACAAAAATATTTATAAAATTAAATTTTCTACTTCATTAGCCTTATTTTTATTTAAACTCATAAACCAAATTAAATTTTGTCTACGATTAGTTGAGACCCCTACAATTTCCTAGGCAGTTGTATTTATTTAAATAACTATGTTTTTTTTTTGTTTGGTTGAGCTAATCCCGCCCTGCTGTGCCCCTCTCTAATGAGTTGCGGCAATGTTTTCATTTCGAATTTGATTGGCGCCCCAAAGGCAGGAGGACAGCATGCAGCCCGCTTGCCACTTGCCACAAACACTAAATGTGGCGAGAGTTGATCGTGTCGCGGTTCTTTTTTCTTTTTGGCTTAATGAGCTTAGAGAGCTGAGTTGATTTTTTGAACCTTATTTATGGCACTTGACTGCTCAAATCTCTAGTCAGTCTCCAATATATTTTGCTGTTGCATCAATTAAGAGATGTCGACTCGGACACCCCGGCTACCGTAACAAGAAACTAGTTTTGAGGCCAACTTTAAATTCAACTTGTTAAATGGTAGACGGAAAAAAATGGTTTGTGGTCTAACGAAAAAAAAAAAAAATAAAACAAAACAAACATGAAAATTGAAATGTTTTATTAATATTTTTCAACAGATTTGACGCAAGTTAATTAAAAAAATGCCTAATCGTTTTTTATCTGATGATTGCCATTGCAATTGTTTAAGTCATGACATGAACCCCTGGACTATTGGAAAATATTGACTATAGCTTAAAAGTTTGACAATCGTCGAAATAGTAAAGATTGGTAATAAATGAATAACTAGTAGGAAATGTAAAAATTTTAGTTAATTTTCCGGCTACAAAAATATTATATATATAAATTCTCGATTTGCCATAGGCTCTTTTTATTTGTTGGATAAAAATTAATAAATAATATATTTAAAAATTATGAGATTTAAAAATTTTCATAAACAGGATTATAAAAAAAATTTGGTAATATTTCTTTCAATTAAAAAAATATATGTATTGAATAATTTTTAACAAGAATTGCCTATTTAAGATATTTATTTGGCAACTTGTAGATATTCGCAAAGAAACAGGTTAGAATTGCTGGTCAAAAATAAATATCCTGTTGTCATAGCCGAGGGCCAAATTGCAATTAGCAAACACAAGTAAAATAAAATAATAATATTTTTTAACAATTTTTCCTAGATGCTTTCTGGCGCCTCATTTACACGTTGCGCCATGTTTTACAAGCGTTCAACAAACCGCTTTGTATTTTATTTATTAAGTTTTCGTCTCGTTTTTTTTCTCCTTTTTTTACCTTTTGCTTTACATTTTTGCATGTTCAAACATTTATAGCCTTGTCGGGCGAGCCAAATAGGCACAGATACAGTTAAAGATACATTTGTATATATATAAATGGATATCAGCCAGGCCGCATTTTGGGGCGTTTACATTTCGGCCTAAACTAGTTTTGGGAATGTGCTTGCAGTTGTATACGAAATTGGGTTTTGCCTCTTTTATTTCTATTTGTAAATATTTTAATTAAATTCATAATCGAAAGAGTATTCACTGATGACAGCTTTGAATTAAATTTCTGTGTTCGCCAGTTGTTTTTTTTTTGATGACGCGCGCGCTTTCTTATTAGCGGCTCATTAGCGTTGCAAGTGGACGCCTCTTGGGGCGCCACGCCCATCAAATGCTCGGCCAGCACGCAATGCATGCCGAGTAGCTCGTTAGAAGCATCTGATTACGCACCCAATCTATAAGCGGAGCCCCGTACGGCAATTATATGCACGCAAGGAAACAATTCAACAACACACTTTGGGAGTTTATCACTGGACAAGCCAAGTTGGCTCAATGGCGACAGCCGTTTGGCGTTTAATTTTACGGCTTTATTAACAAACTGGCATCAAGGCATCAAGACAACAACTTGGCCAGTCATTCAGCCAGCCAGTCAGCCAGTTTCAGCCAGTTGGTAATTTGTTGGGCCCCCAGGGCAAATATCAAGTGCGGGCCACTCAAATTGAGCTACTGTCTTTGATGATTTGATTTAACTGCCCCCCCGGACCCCACATGGACAAGCAACAAACTGCAACTGATGATTACCACATAATACAGCAAGTGGTCTTAAATTGGCCTAAAGTTCCCACTTAACCTTAAGTCAAAGCATCTGCTTTTGCACTGGCTTTCCGAAATTGCAACCGGACAACGCGTTTTCTCTGTACCCAAAAAAATACTAGTTAACTTGGTCGAATTACTTAGAAATGGATTTTATGCTGAATGGAATTTAATTTATTATTGGTAAATATATACAAAAATTTAGTTAATAATTGGTAAATATATAAAAAATAAATATAGGTACTCTAAATGTTATTGAAAAACACACGATACGGCTGCAACTCAGGAATGAAGAAAGGAGACTGCGGAGCTGGGAGGAAGCACCGGGACTCCGACAGGCCAAATGTCTTTTAAGCGGCTATAATCATAAACGATTTAAGCAAATAATATCCATAGGCAGGAATAGGCTAAGGATACTTGTCGGTCTACTGACAGGACATTGTAGACTAAAAAGCCACCTGTCCAAAATGGATATCTGTAGCAGCAGTCAATGCAGGTTTTGTGAGATCGAGGAGAAGTCTTCAACTCACATACAAACGGGATGCATCGCCCTTGCCAGGAGAAGATGGAGCATCTGTGGGATGCATGCTGTGAATGTCAAAGACATAGCAGCCCTCGACCCATCAAAGATCCTGACATTCGTTCAGGAACTGGGGTTGATGGAGGAGCTATGAGCTCGAAAGGGGCGCAATAGATCTATTAGGTCGCAGTGCACAAAACCCCAAATAAATAATAATAATAAATGTTATTGAACATATGAAAAAATAATTAAGAAGTACAAATATACTTAATTGCTGAGCTGCTGTGAATCTCTATCTGAAGTAGGGATGCAAAGTACATTGTAGATAAAATAAAAGCACTTGAATAACTCAACTTGCAAAATAAAAAAAATATTGACTTTTAAAAGAGAACACAAAAAAATAATAAAGAAAAAAACATATATATTTACTTATTACTATTTAGTTAGCGGTTCTAAATATATTTATATATGAATTTCTTAATTCTTTTATGTAATGAAAGTAATTATACAATAAGTTCTAAGATTCAAGAAAAAACTGATTAATTTTTATATTATGATTTTTATGTTAATAATAAAAATAAATCTAAAAATTCTGTATTTAAAAACAATATTACTTAACAATAATTCGAATAAATTCAATAGAATTCAATCAATTATTTCCAACAAACAAAAATAGATATCAATTTTGAAGGAACAATTAATTTTTATTTCTTATAATAATAATGAACCTTTTCTTAGATTATTTACTTAATTATGCTAAGAAGCTGTCGTTAGTTGCTGGAAGATCACTTCTTGTTGCATCACTGATCATTTTGTGTTGCAGCAACACGTGCAGCTAATATTTCCACAGACTTAAAATGGATAATAAATGTGGCTAGAGAAAAAACCATTTGCTTTCACTGCTTTGGCTTTAGCCGATGGCTGCTGATGTTGCTGATGTTGCTGCTGCTGTTGCTGTTGCTGCTGCTGCTGCTGTTGCTGCTGGTTGAATTTCCAGAGTTGTTGCTAATTGGCCGCCCGCCATGTGGCGATTTGTCAATGTGTGCGCGCTCGACTCCGGCGTCCACGCATGCGCCACGCAATGTGGCAAGCAACTACTACACGCAACACGCTTTTCAACAGAAAAATTTGTCATGGCAACTTCATCGTTTTGGGCGGCCGTTTTGTCAGTTTGCCCCAACCGATGTGGAATGCTAACAAATTTGTGAACATGCCACAGTTTACAGCTCCCAATGGTAACAACTATTTGTCTGTGTGTTGTTTCAATGTGTTTGTGTTTGTGTTTGTGTGTTTTTGTGTTTGTGTGTGTTTTTGGCCCACCCATTGTTATAATTATTGGGCGCCCATGTGCAAGTGACAATTCAACTTTGACTGGCATTTGTGGAGCACAGCAACATGCCGCCGCTGCCGCTGTTGCATGCAACATGTGTTCAAAAACTTGTTGCTGCTTGTCGAGCGGGAAATCAAACAACTGTTTAGCTACACCTATTGCAACAACAGGTAGTCTAACTTGGTAGTAGCGAAACTTAGCATCTTTATGTGGATTCTTTTACGAATTCTTACTTACTAATTTAGTGTTAACACGACCTGGCAATTTTTTAAAAATATTTAAAATGTGTATTAATTGAGGAGGCTTACTGAAACCACATCCTAGCAGAGTGTGTCACCTTATCCAGCAAAAGTTGCAGCATTCTAGGAATGCGTTTTATGATCTTCAATGGCAACTCAACTCAATCCAACAAAGATTCTGGCATTGGTGCAGGAGCTGGGTTTGATGGAGGAACTATAAGCTCGGAAGGAGGTCGCAGTGCAGAAATCTCCAATTCATATTAATACTATTAGTTATGGCTATTAATGTTAAGTTATTGCTAAGTCAGTCATAATCATAAAAAATCAATAAATATTTACTTTTATAAATTAAATATTAATCCTTATCATAAAAAATATATAGAAATTTATTTTTATATATTAATTATCCTAATCCTAATCCTAATAATAAAGAATCAATAGTTATTTATTTTTATATATTAATTATTTATCCTAATCATAAAAAATTAATAGTTATATATTTTTATATATTAGTGACAGATTGAGACTTTTTTATCTGAAACATTTTTAAGCATTATAACTCACTTTCCCTCTCTATCTGTCTTTATCTCTCTCTCCCCTTCATATATTTTTCTTTTATCAGCTTAGTTAACTCCTTAAATTATTAATATTGGTACAATTATTTTGTATCTTTATGAACTGCCAAGAAGTATCTATCAATAAAGTTGTCATTCCCAGAAACACAAAAAAGAAATCTAATCATTTTATAAGTCATTCACTCCCTCTCTCTCTCCCTCTCTCTCTCTCTCTCTCTGTTCATGTCATACTGCCCTACTCTGTATGGATCGGTTCACCAACTAAGCCAACTTGCACAATTCGATTCAATGTTGACTTCTCGGTTGCTTTTGCACTAATTCGTTTTCACACTTTTCATGCTTGAGACAGTCTGAAATGGCTGGAGGGGATTTTGGTTTATGCCAGCGCCTAATTTCGTAGACCGATCTAATATCGGGGTCTGGCTGTCTCCGCCCCTTTGTACCCTGGAGCCGGCGTTATTGTATGGCAGCACCACTAATATTTATATTTGCCCTGCATTTCTTCTGGTCGATGCAAGCGATTTGATAAGCAAATGGAAATGCAATTCGCCAGCCAAAACGACAGACATTTTGCGGCGGCGAAAGGTGCGAATAAATAATTTTCAGTAGCCACAGCAACGGCGGCCACCAAGCGACCAAGTGCTGGAAATGGAGCTGGTAGCTGGTGGTGGTGCTGGAGCTGGTGCTGGTGCTGGTGCTGGTGCTGGGACTAAAGCTAGACTCGTAGCCGGAGCCAGACAAATATTTTATTGCAAATTTGCTGATATTGGATGACAGACGGCCAATGCAGCAGTTGGCCGGCTGTTTTGCATATTAAATTTATTTTATTGAATAAAGCCAAAGATATGCTCAAGATAAACGAGTATGGCTTTAAAAGTATTTAGGACTTGTAAATAATAGTTACCAAAAATATTTAAAAATAAAAAAATAATAAAAAAAAAAAATATTAAAACTAAAGTGATTTACAAACATAACGATTATAAATTAAAAATATAGATCAAATAATTTGTTAGTCAATGAATTTGAGAACACACAAAAGTTTATCAAAATTAGTCACAATTTCTCTTAAAATATAAATTAAATTAAATAAAAAAAAAATAAAAACTAAAGTGATTTACAAACATAAAGATTACAAATTAAAAATATAGATAAAAATAATTTGTTAGTTAATGAACACACAAAAGTTAATCAAAATTAGTCACAATTTCTCTTAAAATATAAAATAAATTCAAAAAAAAAAAATAAATAAAAATTAAAGTGATTTACAAACATAAAGATTACAAATTAAAAATATAGATAAAATAGCTTGTTAGTCAATAAAATTGAGTACACACAAAAGTTAATCAAGATTAGTAACAATTTTTCTTAAAATATAAATTAAATTAAATATATTTAAATTTATTGAGCACCTAACTTAAGTTAACTATTTTGAGCATATAAAATAGAAAATACTCCAATTAAAAATCACATCCTCTACTTTTTTTATAGCTTTAAAATGTAATAAAATTTTAAATTAAAATCAAGAGTTTTTCCGGAGAGGCTCATGCAACTTATGAGCAGCCCTCTGGTTCACTCAGATTACTGGCCTGTAATACTGCCCCATACTACTCGCTCTCTCCCGCCATGTCGAACTCTCTTTCTCCCTCTCTCTTTCTTTCTCTCTCTCTCTCTCTCTCTCTCTCTTTCACTCCCATATCGATAGAATGCCCTCCCCGTCACCACATAATTGCTATGACGCCATGCTAGGAGCCCAGCGGGCGATGAATTATTAATTGCCGTTGATTTGCATTGAGATTTTTTGTTGGTCCGGGTTCATTATTGGAGCACTGCAACCCAGAAAATTGCTAGCCCATGTGTAAACATAATAATCAACGGGCATTATATGCCGATATATGTATATATAGCGATCAGAAAATGCGCTTTTGCACAAAATGGCCGCCGGTCAATGCGGCCTCCAATTGACACCTGAGCGTCCGTTGTTGTTGTTGTTGTTGTAATATTTTTTGTTGTTATTGTTGTTGTTGTCTGCTGCTGTTGCAGCTGTAATTGTTATTTATGCACTTGCATTTAACTGTAATGGCATGTGGCCTACCATGCCCCAGAGCTGATGGGCGTAACTGGAGCGTTTTGGTAGCCTAGACGATTACATAAGAGTTTAGCACTCATAATTGTCCAGCAGCCACACGAATCGAGTCGGGTTAAGTTTAGTCGAGGCGAGTCGAGTTGAATTGAGTTGAGTCTACTTTTGTTGTGTTGCCCCTATGTTTGTGCCACATTCCACAAATGCAGACGCCCCCTTCACTGTGCACACAATCAGAATGGCGAACACAGAAATATTAATTGGGGTAGAAAAGTTTTAAAAGGGCTGCTGAAAATTAAATAAAATAACATACAAAAAAAAAACCAGACATTTGGATAGATTATTGTTAAATAAAATACATTGTTCTTTTTTTCTAAATAAATAAACTTAAATTAATTAATAATAAATTAGTTATTGTTAAATGAAATATATTGATTTTTTAATAAATAAGCTTAAATTTATAAATAATAAGCTAATTATTGTTAAATAAAATACATTGTTTTTTTTTAATAAATAAGCTTAAATTTAATCTAGGTATCTTTAAGTATAAAAACAATGAAAAAATATATTTATATATCAAAATTCGTGAAAAATTCCTAAAAAATTGTTTACTCCTCATAATAATTGCAGTTATAGTTAATAGTTTACGCAAAACAATTTTATATCAGGAAGAAAATTTGTTACAATTGGCAATTTTAAAAAAAAATCAGAAATAAATTTTGATAAAATAAAAATAAACTATAAGCCCGCTCCAAATGACTGAAAGTTGGAATATTGTAGATAATTTGAGAAAAAATAAAGTACCTTCTTTAAATGCCTCTTTAAGGGTGCAACAAAAAAGGTAAAGAAAACAGGCGGCACCCCCAACTGAACCTGCAACGCCGCCGCAAGCAAATAGGTAAAGCACACGCGCTTAAGTTCAACTTGAGCTAAAGATGATGATGAGGATGAGGATGTGGATGTGGATGTGGATGACGATGGGTTGCGTTGCGTTTAGTTGACTACTGTGCTGAGGACTGATCCCTGGAATTCGACTTGGGGCAACAGGCAAAGAGGCGAATGGCTTTTGTGCTGCTTGCAACCACTTAACTCGCTTAAGCGCTGTTTGCTTGTCAAAATTGCAGCAGCCGCAACAGCAACAGTCGCAGTCGCCACCGCAAATAGCAACAACAATAATAATAACAACAGCAACAACAACAGCAACAAAAAGCAAAAGCAAAAGCCACAAGACGACGTGTCTTGGCAAGATGACGCAGTCAGAATGACTTCTCAGCTGTGGTTAAATGAATTAACCCTTTTACTTTGTACACAGCCAGCGGATAAACAGTGGCTGGCAGCAGCCACAACAACAACAACAACAACAATAATAATAAAAAGAAAAACAACAACAACAACAACCACAACAGCGGCAACAGATTTTGTTATACTCCTGCAACAACTGTCGGTGCACAGTTGTTGTTGTTGTTGCTGTTGTTGCTGCTTTGAGTGTGGGTTCTGCGTTTTTGGTCATCAACTTACTCCAGCGCCAAAATGTTAATAAATTTAACTCTACTAACTTGGCGAAGCATACAAAAAAAACATGTCGAGTAAAGCAAATCCTAACGCTTATAACTAATAATAATAATAGCTGCAATTGGAGTAAAAATTAAAATAAAATAATAAATAATAATAAATAACAAAATAATAAATTATATAAATATTTTGCCAGAAACTATAACTGATATGAATTGTTAACAGTAAGCGTTATATCTTGTCTTTAAGGAAATTCAAAATCAAATCAGTTTGTTGATAATTAATATAGATTTACAGTTGATTTATTTTGCCCGATTAAAAATATAAATTTTATATAATAAAATATGAACATTTATGTATTTATTTATTTATATATTTTATGAAATTTTAGCCTAAATATATAAATTGAAATTGCTCATAGCCAATATTCTGGTACAGCTTACTTATATAAACAAAGGCAAGAAAATTTAACGAAAATCTTCCAATTTGTCAGCAACTTTCGTGCCTCCTGCTGAGACAATAAATATTCCATTAAGCCAGATGCTTGCCTGAAATTAAGTTATTTATTTGTGCTGAGGATTTTTATAATAAACGAGACCAAGTTGTACTCTAAAATATTGCATCTATTTCTGGTAAAACGATAACAAATATTAAAAATCAACAAGTGGCGCTGCCAAAGCTCAAATTGCATACTAAAAACAAACTTAAAAAAAAGAAATGAGAAGATTTACAATCGATTACAGTTATCAGGTAGTTCTAACATTTTCGCCTGAACTCTTGGTGTGTATTTAAATACAAATGCTTACCGCTTGCCACTCGAGTTGGCGAGGCACAGTGGAGAATTGCGCGTAAATTCGTTGCGGTCTTGGTCTTGGCGCGTCATCAACATAATCGCCGTCAACAGGCCGTCAACAACATCAAACTGCCAGCAAAATGTTGCTACTGTTTCCAGACACACAGACAGCAGCAACAAACAGTCCGACGAAGACCAACAACAACAACAACAACAGCAACAAGAACCACAACATTGGCAACGCTGCAAATGTGAAGAGGTTTTTTTTTTCCTTCATCTTCTGATGAGTGAAGCACTTTTAACTGCCTCAGCAATTCGGGAGGCACAACAAAAGCGTGTCAAACATACTATACGAAAAATGTTAAAAAAATAAAAATAAATGTGTACGGCAAAAAGCACATATATATTTATATATATATATATATACATTAATATAGTAAATAGTATAAGGAGTAAAATCGGGAAATAATGTGACCAGTTCTATTCCAATTTTACAACACATTCTCTGTGTGCCCGGGCACTCTATTATCCAAGGTGAGACCTCCGATGGAAAATCACATTAGGGCAATTCAGATGACGATGTCGGCATAAATGACTATATATATATATAGTCAGTATATATAGTCTTTTTTGCCGACATTAGCCTACATTTTCTTGGCGAGACGATTCATTCCCATTCGGAGCGACCATTATAATCTAATTATTGACTGGAACTGAGTGAGAGCTATAAGTTTTTAAAGCACTAACGAATCTCAAGACCCATACATACTCCTAGATAACATTAGTAACCGTAGTGTTCACCAAGGGGACACTGATCAACGAGAACCTCTCTGTTTTCGCCAAATTAAATCGGGGCTCAGAACACAGGAATTCAAATGTTTTATTTATTTTTACTTTACTTTGTATATTATTATTATATTATATGTTATTATATTCTTATATTATATTATATTATTTGTTCCATTATTTAATATATTATTTACCTTTATTTAAGTTAAAATAAAGAATACTAATTACGTTAATAAAAAGTCTGAATAAAAATGAACAAAACCATGATTATTATATTATATTAAACAAGACAATTATTATATATGATATATTTTTCCTATGGCAACTTGATGCTATCGTTTCGTCCTTAGTCCTAGTCCTAATTAATTAAAGCACATACGCTGATAAATGCCAAGATTTAACAGAAATAATGAAACCTATTTAAAAAATGAGTTTAAAAAAGAAAGACGGGTTTGGCTATATCACTCAGCTGGTGATTTTGATCAATAATAAATGTATATATATATATATATTTATATATGAAAGTATAGGAGAAACACTAAGCATATTACCACGTTGAAATATCAAAAGATATAAAAATATATTTTTATTGGGATTTGTAAAATAGACACTTGGAGAATACCCCTAAGTCTGAGCGATATCTGTCAGCAAGTGAAAAAAATAATGTAAATAAATTAAACAAAACATCACAAAAAATATATTTCAATCCATATCTAAATATTTATATACAGCAAGTGATATATATAATTTTATAAAAATGCTGCGACCTGTGCTGCTCCAGTTTTACATCATGGAAACCGTGCTTAATCTCACAGTGATTTACACTCATGTGAAAGGATTTCAAGTGCAACCATTGGATTTTCTCCCATTTTGGACACAGGTGAATCACTATTTCTATTTCGCATCCTACTACACTTTCACGGTGCTGACCATCTTCGCAAGCATCAACATCTGCACTGGACACACGTATTCCAAATGTGAAGAAATCGCAAGATCACTTTTCGGCTTTTTGGTGTACATCATTACATCGCTGATGACGCTGCAGAATGCGGAGAATGATTTCCATTTGATGTACATAATGGGTGAGGGAAAATTGGGAGTGGAAAAGGCAGTGCATCCCTTTTTCCAGTATCTGCATTATCAGGCAATAGGATCCCTTTCCTGCGGCGTTGTTTACTTGATGCACAGCCTTATGGTCATTGATGTGGCGCTGTCCGAACGGGATTCCGATGAAGAGTCCAGCGAAGAACAAAATGAAACTGACTTTGTGCCCGTTCGTCTATATGTCTTGGGCGGATTTGTGCAATCCCAGTTGGAACAGCATGATTGGTTCAAAGAGTTTTCCAAAGACAAATTGCTAACCATTTAAATAATTTTCACTTAACTCCAACGTGTCTAATCTTGTATAGTAAATTTTGGACCGTATGACGTCAGTGACGCAGTTAGGGCGAGGAGCGCAACAGTTTTTATCAATTGATTGGGGGGGCGGGGGTGCTTGATTGTGACGACAATGTGGCAGATACATAGATAAACAGCTGGATGGCTTGAAGGGCGCATGTGCCGGCAAGTCGAGTGCAGAAAATCAGAAAATCAATAAATTATGGGCTAAGGCCAGTCAAGAGCAAGGCAAAACTTTATTCTGCCCTGCCGGGTATCGCAAACAAAAAAACTTTTCCGCGCAAGTTTCGCCTGCACAGGTTGTGGAGAGAGAAGTGGTGAGTGGTGTGTGATGGTGTGGTGAGTGGTGAACGGTGTGCGGTGTGTGGTGAGCTGAGGTTATTCGCAAGCGCTTTTCATTCATAAAACTGCGCGTTCACTTTCCGTTTTTCCATGCCTTACTCAAGGCTATTTATAACGCACACCGGCCGGCCGGAAATTGCGATTGGGAGACAGCTTTTTTCGGCGCAGCCAACATAAATGGAAAAACTTTTGCAAAAGCTAAAGTTTTCATGAAAAACTATGAGCTGTGGATATTATTTGGCGGAGTGGTAAAGTGCTTAAAATTATGGCATATATAATTATAATTATAAAAAAAAAACTTTGTTTTTTAATTTAATTTTTTATTCAACAACAGAAAATATGGGCATCAGCTAAATTAAATAGATCGATAAATGTATCTATAATTGCATATTTCATAGTTATTAAAATATTTTACACTAAATAATTATTAATAATTGTTAAAAAAAAAATCTAAATAATCTAAGTAAATTCGCTGAGAATCGTTCGAAACCCAATTTCTTTGGAATGAAAAAATTGTGGTAAATTTTGTAAGCTCGATGAAAAAATATAAAACTTGTCTGTTCAATGTAAATAATTAACTTAAATAAAATCAGATCAAATTTATAAAAGACATATTTAAAAAAAAAAGAAGTTTTTGTATGTGCAAAAACCCGAAACAGTCAGCAAACTCTAAGCCCATTTGTGAATCTCATGTTGCAATGCCTAAGCCAAAGAGATTATGCAATATGGTTGAGAACATTCAGTTGAATTGATCTAATTATGACCAACTTGTGTATATTACCAATAATAATATCATATAACTTTAATCCCCGACTAAAAGGCATGGGAAAAACAGACAAAAGATTTCTGGTTGCCTAACAAAAATCTTAAATGGCACGATATGGGTAGAAAAAAAATTATGGGAAAATCAATAAGGATGCCCAGCGACGACGCGCGTCCTTGAGAAGTAAAGGGAGGCGGTGAGGAGGGGGGTTGGCGCCCGTGAACCGATTTGGCCAAGAACCACCATTCATGAAAAACGAGCCCAATTGGCATTTTATGAATGAATTCGAAAAGGGGAAACGGGGATTCAACAGACCTGCGCACGAAATGGATTCGGAGAGAGGAGCAGATTTCCCCAATTGCCAGCACTGACGTAATTACGCTCAAGGTCAGCGTAGAATTTCATTCATAAAATTCGAATGCCCAAAGGCGCGACACTCTTTTAGCGGTAAAATTGAAAGTTCGTGTGTATGCGTGTGTGTGTGTGTGTGTGTGTGTGTGTGTACACGCGCGTGTTTGCTTTGGGGTGGGACTGTTGGAGGAAGAATTGTATTGCATTGGGTTTGACGCCGACTTCTGCTGGATAAATGCGCGCTATTCGCAGCTAGTTGATTTTTCTACGCGTGCAAACATTTTCCATTTTCATTCATTCATTTTTTCATTCAACTTTAAAATTTACTCCATCTTTTTTTAGTCTTTAGGCGGCAATTCGAGTTTTCCAGCACTTTATGTTATGGGTGCATTGACTTATTTGTTAATCGAAAAATAAAAAACGGACAACTTGGCCATCTCAAATACACATTTTAATTTAATTATCAATTATTAGTTATTCTAACACTCGAAACTAGCTGAATAAAAAAGTTAATTAAATAAACTTATATTTCTAGCGATGGAATTATAAGATATATTTATCCAATACGAACGATCGACTGCTGCAAATATGTTGCATGTTTCACCGAAATTGCTTTAAAATAATATAAACTCTAAAACTAACCATGAATTAGAATCAAAATACCCCATGCAAGGCTATAAGCAAACGGGCAGGCCACACATCCTGACCAACTTCGACCAAACAGGACGTCCCACACAAGCATACAAAAGCAGATTAAAGGTTACGCAGAGGCGTTGCGGAAGTTTATACAGATTTATGACTATCTTCATGTCTGTTTTTAATAGATTCGGCATTTGCTGGCTAGTTAAGCTAAACAAAACCTATTTATATTATATAAGTTTCTGAATTTTTAAGATGGAATACCTGTTATACGAGTAAAGGTGGAAATTCAATTTTATTTTTGTTCGTTTACGCTTTTTTTAGTTTTTGTTTTAAGCAAAATATATTTATCTTCCACTGCTGACTAAGAAGTGCATTTTTCACAATTATGTATTTATATTATAAATGACATGTGCTAATCTTAAAAAATAAAACTCATTTTTTGACGGTGTTTCAAAATATTTATTGTATGCCCAAAAAAATATGCAACATTTTAATTATAGTTAAATAACAGAAATGTAAAAAGCAGAATAACAGTACTGTTAAAAGTGCAACAGAGCTTTTGCGCTGTTAAATTCAAACAGAGAAAAAGTTTTACTTTGCAACAGCAAAAAGCACATGCAACAAATGGGAAAAAAGCAATAAAATAAATCGGAATATACATATATTAAATTCAAGTTTAATCGGCCAATTTCTAAACTAATGCAATACATGTACATACAAATTAATTTCACTTAGAGATCTACACATTACAGCGGACGCAAGCAATTTACAGGACAGCCAGAAACAAGAAGCTAAAAAGAAAGTAGAGTAAAATATGTGGAAATTGTTAGTTTAAGCTACGTTGCATCGTTAGGCGCAATGGAAACAAACGGCTCGGATTCGGAACGTTTGTGGGTGCGCTTGGGCAATCGCTTGGTCCGCTCCTGCTGTGCAGTGGCGCTGGTTTCAAAGCCAGCCATCAGATCTGGCTCGCTGCGTGCGAGCTCCTCATCCTGGTAGATATCTGGAGCATTCGCTGTGGCATTCACATTCGTCACCTGCTCATTAAGGCACACATCATCCAAATCCACATCGCTATTTGAGAAGAGTGCTGTGGCGCCGAGTTCAAGTGAGTTTGTCACATCCAGCTCGTGCTCACTGGCCGCCTTCTTGGGCGTCGACGTCGAACCGAGACTGATCCGTGAGAAATTCAAACTTTGATCCATCTGCGTGGTTGTGATTGTCACACTTAAGGGCTTAAATGGAGCATTGCTGCTGATGTTGTTAATATTGTTATTGTTATTTGTGTTTACAGCTTGAGCATTTGGTGTGTTTGTTGGAATGAAGGGCATATTGGTCATGCTGCTGGGCGTGGAGCTGCTCCTCTCCGTCTGATGCTCCTTCATCAGCTTGCAAGCCTTGCCCAGGGCACAAACCGTTAAACAGATGCGCAGACCCAATGCAAATAGGTAGGCCAACAAGAACAGCAACCAGGCAGCTAAATTGTGAAAGGAGACAGCCGTATAGATGGCCTTGATGAGCACAACGGATAGCGGAAAGGGTATAAAGCCCATGCGTCGTGCAACCAGATCCGAGTGATCGGAAAATGCATGCTTCTGACGCGTCTGTGTCATGTCGTAGGCCAAACTTGTCGTATACTCGCGATAGATGCTCTCGGGTAACTCATTGAATCTTGTTATGAACGCATGCTTCACCCAATCGATCAGGATTTCGGTAAACAGCACCGCAAAGCAATCGGGCAACATGACACAAAACTGGGTGATGCTCCAATCGAATTCCTTCATCGTCTGTATCATCACAATAAAGAGCAGCACAGTCAAATGGAAGCGTTCCCGCACATCGCTGCAGGTCAACTGAAACAGATTGTTCTTGTCGAACTTCTTAAAAACGGATCCCTTCAGCTCAACAAAATTATTTGATATCATTATGGTGAGCAGACCCTTGTTATTGGAATTGACGGCAACATTTAGACAAGTAGCCTGTAAGAAAAATAAACAAATGACAGTTAATTTATAAAATTAAACTTATCAAAAGTAATCTAAATCTAAAACCCACCTGAAACATGATGAGTCCGCTGTGCAGAAAGACGTAGATTAGGGTGAAGAGAATGTGCGTAAGAACGCCGAAATGTTCACGCTTGGAGTTCTTCGGCTCTGTGGCCGTCCAGAACAGTGCATCTATGGTGTCCTGGCCAAAGGCCGAGAGCAGACGATCCCCCACCTCGAGCATATTATAAAATATGTACAGCTTGATGATCGATTGTGATTTGATGATGTGATAAACGCGATTTGTATCCACCAGCAGCATGATCAACGTCACTGTTATCCAAATGGCGCCCTTGAGCAGATCACAAATCTCAGCCGGCGACAAGAGGCGCTGGTTACCGCTGCGCAGGCGACAGATGCGTGCTACAGTGCGCGTAAGGAGTGACCAGACGGCCAAGAGGAATCGAACCGGCAGAAATGTGTGTATATAGAGAAAGGAGTCAGCACACTGCATTATGCCATAGACCATAAAGCGCTCGAGATCGCGTGGTATGCGCATAAAGCTGTAAATCTTCTGACGACGGGCCGAGTAGCGCTCCTCATCGTGCTCCAGCATATAGCCGCGTGTCATTTCCACTTTGAAGAAGTCATAAAATGTGTTTGTCTCCGAGCCGGCTAAATGAGCACAAGAATCGATATTCATATCAAAAATCTTGAATCTTTCAATTTATCTCGCTTACCGTTATGCAGACGCTGATGAGCCGCTCCTGCTACTGCGGAAGCGACGACGTCATCTGGTTTTATTTGCTGTTTTGCCTTGGACAGTTTGTGTATTTCATCGTTTTGCAGCTCTTCAATACGGTTGTTGCTGGTGTTGACGTCAGCACCGCGAAATCGTAGCTGCCGCTTATTGGCACTAATATTATGTGAATTATTATGCATTTAATTCACTTTTTTCTTGCGTTGTCAGAGTGAACTTGGCCAGCCAATTACATTTTGTTTTGCTACGCTGTTTCTCTTTCGCGACAAGTGTGTGCCCCCCAAGTGGCACAGGAATATCTGTATTTATTCTCTGTGTAGCCCTGGTCAAAAAGTATTTATCAACCGTACGAGTGTGCACACACTGACGACAACATTAATATCGATTTCAGCAACTCTGAAATATCGATACTTAATCGATGCTACAACAACTGTGTAGCAACTCTACTTTAAGCAAAAAATATTATTTGACTTATTTGTATTCAATTTATTTATCAACGTGTAACAAAATATGACCGCATCCGTAGATTTGAGTTCCTATCGTGATCAGCATTTCAAAGTAATTATAACCATATCCAATTTCCATAGTCCCTAATACCTTTGTTCAATTATACAGGGCTCGCGGTCGGAGCAAGAACGTTCGTTGCGAGACTCCACCACACTCTATGTGGGAAATTTGTCATTTTACACAACCGAGGAGCAGATACACGAGCTCTTCTCGCGCTGCGGCGATGTGCGCATCATTGTTATGGGCCTGGACAAGTACAAGAAGACACCGTGCGGTTTCTGTTTTGTCGAATATTACACGAGATCCGAGGCAGAGGCAGCCATGAGGTTTGTAACACAGCCACATAAACAATACAAAATGAATAAAAGATTTATTGCAGATTTGTGAATGGTACACGACTTGATGATCGACTGATTCGCGTCGATTGGGATGCCGGCTTCATTGAGGGCCGTCAATATGGACGGGGCAAAACAGGCGGACAGGTGCGAGATGAATATCGTACAGATTACGATGCCGGTCGAGGCGGTTATGGCAAGCTCCTCTCCCAGAAGATTGCGCCTAACACGGACAACCGATAGTGATAAGACTATTTAGCAACTAGATATTAAAATAAAATACATTACCCCTAGTTTTCTCAAATTGCGGTTATGTCTTTTTTTATTCCCTACACATATAATTGAAATTCTGATATCGATTGACACTAGGCCACGGCACTAATTATTACATGATTCGTTCTCTACAAGCATTAATATGTAGTAGTAGTAGCAGTAGAATATATTTCATTGGTTATAGGCGTCTACTTCTTGCCAATGTTGTTGGCCAGGGAGCAGCTCAGGCCGGTGCCATCGGGCTCCACGTTCAACTCCTTGACCTCGCCGTTTTGTACGACCATGGAGTACCGCTTGGATCGCACACCGCCCAACGGTGGCAGATCAATGCTCACATCCAGAGCGGCTGTAAGTGCGCCGGAGACATCAGCCAGCATGCGCACTTTGCCATCGGCTCCATGCTGCTTGCCCCATGCGGACATCACGAATGGATCGTTAACCGAAACGCAAACAATCTCATCCACGCCCTGCTCCCTCTTCAGCGAGTCTGCAGAGCTGACATAGCCCGGCAAATGCGTCTGCCGAAAAATAATATAGTTTTATGAAATTAAATCACAACGTTCGTAAAACGAATATAATAAAGATATTATTTCGCTTATAAATTTAACTATATATGCATAATATTGAAAATCTACTTGCTTTGAAATACCATAAAATTTACTTTTCGTAAGTAAAAGTATAAATATAAAATGCAAATATTTATACTTTATAAATAATATAAAAAAAACATTTTTTTTGCAATTCTAAAAAGTTGTCAAAGAACTCACCTTGGAGCAACCAGGTGTAAAAGCACCAGGCACACCAAATATGATCACTTTCTTGCCATTTGTCAGATCGGCAGTGTTAATGTTGTTTGCTGGCGAATCCTCAAAGAGGTCCACAGACGGAAGTTTGTCTCCAACCTAAAAATACACACAAACACGCACACACATTTATAAATGATGTAACCTTGATGCTGGCCTTGCAATTGTCGCTTCCGCTTTAATCAATATTTATGCAGTTCTTTTCTATAGTGCATATGTGCTTATGTAATTTTGCAATTGCGGCAATTGTGGTCGCATTTGGAGTATGCTGAGAGCTGAACCTACCTTAACCATAGCTCCAAGTGTTCTGGAAAAAGATCTCACGTTTGGCTTCGTAGAGTTAACAACTCGGCTAAAAAAGCTGCACGCCTGCATTTTTGACACTGTCACCGCTCACACACACACTATCACCGATGCTTAAAGTGCGATGCAAGCTTTAGAGTTGCCAGCCTGTTCAAAATTAATGCCAATAATCTTCAAATCAACTCAGGAGTGTATGTTTTTTTTACTACAATAAACCATTAATAAAAAGCAATTTTTTTGAGTTTTAAATCGAGTTATCGGCAAAACGTTCCAAATCGTCCAGACTCTGTTCTTTGATTTTTGCCTCAAAATCTGTCATGAATTCGTTGGTCAGCCTCTCGGATTGCGCTTCCGTGTAATATTTGCGAAAGGCTCGATGGATGCAGTCGCGTAGTCCCGGCTTCATGACAACCAGATTGATTTTGGTGCCCTCTTTGATATTTGGATAGGAGGCTATTGTCTGGTCATTGTTCAGTGGTCGTCCGAGCAGCAGCAGTTTCTGGTTTGAGGCGGGAATTTGCAGAGCGGCGTCTATTTTTTCTTTTACCTCCAGAATGGTGGACGTCGATGACACCTGACAGGAGTAGAAGACATTAAATTAGAATCGTTTCAGTATTATGTGCGGTTAAGCAGCATACCTCAAGCGTGCAGTCTGTGCCTTTCAGCACCTTTATTGTAATTTGCATGACAATTCTTGCTCGTTCGTTAAAAAAAAAACCTTTTATTTTATAAACACAACAGATCAGTGTTACCATCCGCAATTTTGTGATGCATTAAAATTTCGATATTTATAATTTATGTTGTTAGACATACTTAAATATCGATTATTTATTACTTTATTTATTCGAATAATTTCATTTGTTCCACACTTGAAGGGATTGTATCTACATATGTAAAATAATACGAGTTTCAAATGTAGTTTTTCTATTAAATATTAATCCGTCCTTTATTATTTAATGCGCAATCAGTTGTGCTGGTTAACATTTGTGTGTATCGATGAAAGTGGGCTTTTGTTAAATGGGCCATCGATATTTTTCACTAATAGCTGCTATCGGTCTGTCCGGCAGCACAACTTTTATTTTGCAGCGACGTTGCGTGAACAAAAATATATTTTACTAAAATACGATTTGTATAATAAAACTAGGTATTAATGTTGAGTGTTATTGATGGAAAGGTGAATCAGAATTCCTAGCGCTAATACCAAATTGTGAAATTTGCGACAGCCTTGTGATAATTTGCAATCAAAGGAGAAAATTGTAGCGCAAAAGCGAAGCGCAAATAAATCACACAGCAAACATCTACAGCCTCGAGTGAATTAACGAGAAAAAAGTGCGAGTGTTGAATGTGTGTGTGCCCGTGTGTGTGCGTGTGTTAGAATTCACATTTTACGTAAAACAAAAAAGGAAAAAAAAGAACAACGAGAACGAAAACATCTATAATCAGTAAAAAACTTAATGTTAAATCGCAGTAGGGGCAAACTGAACAAGTTCTTGCAGCTTCTGGCGGTAAATAGAAGCCTCTCCCTCCCTACCTACTCCCCCTTTTCTATCAGTGCGCCTGCCCAGCCCTAAACGCGGTCCCCTTTTTGACATTCAAATTCACAACTGAACTTTTTTTGCATATATATTATTGTTTGACTTGACGTTTTTGCTGCAACTATTAAATATGCATAGTACACATTCATTTTATTTTAGTTCTCTTTGTCTCCCCATGTTTAGCAAGCAGAGCTGTCTCCGTCCCGAAGCTCTAAGGTGACATATGAAATGTATGTGAGTGTTTTTTCAAATATTGCTCTAAACAATATTTATGTGTAGCGGAATGTTAAGAAGAGGAGCCAGCAAACCCCTCCTCAAAGTCCCGCAACCATCAACAAACACACACAAACGCACGCACACTTGACGTTCGTTCGCATGTGGAATGAGATGAATTCTGAGTCTGGCAACTCTGATCGACGGCCATTGCTTCGCAACTTGTTGCTTGCTGTCGCATTGCGTTTGTGTGTTTTGCTGTTTGTATTTATTTTCTGCGTTTGCAATTTCTTGCGGAAGTGCACAAAAGTGATGAGAGTCTGTTTTTAAGGGCCGTCACCTGATTCGTTAGATTCCTGTCGGCCAATAATCTCTAGAAAACTGAAATCAATATATATGTATATCAATATGTACATGCATATATATAAACAAGCATCAAGACATATTTAGTCGTCTCGGAACTGATCAAGTGCAACTTCTTGGATGTGTTTAGAACCGGATTTGGTGTTGTGTGGTGTGCTTAGGCCATTGCATGGTATTTATATGTGACAACTAAAATTTCTGGCCAACTGTGGTTTTTTTTTTTACCTTATCTTTACCCTTCTCATATTCGCACTGCTTGTTTATGTGTGTGTTTATGTGTTTTCAAAAAGTGTGTGTGTGTGTGTGTGTAGGCTGATCGGTATATTTTGCTGCATGTAGTTCTAATTCATTTATTTTTTGTCTAATTTTGTTTTTGTTTTTGCTACGTTCATTTTCGACACTTTCCCATACAGCAGAGGATTTTGAATTTTGCCCGTCATTATCAGATTCAAATCAATTAAAATTACGAGCGAGTGAGGGAGAGAGAATAAAATTGAACGAGAACTCTCAGCTGTTGTTGTTGTTGTCATTGTTGAAGGAAGAAGCAGAAAAGTAAGCAAAGCAGCCAGTAACAATATAAAGCTGCAGATAAAGCTGAAAGCGTATTATGGATAACGAAGCATTAGAAACAGCAACAAAAAGCACGACAGCGGCAGCAGTAGCGGCGGTGTCAACAACGTCAGCGACAGAGGCAGCAGCAGCGGCAACCAAAAACGAAACGGTCCCAACACACAACAACAACAAAGTCACAACAGCCACTAACGGTATCAAAGAGAATAGCAGTAACTTTAGTACAACAACAACAACAACAACAGCAGCAACGACAACGCCAGCATCACCAACAACAACATCGCCCATCGTTGTGACAAGCGGCACTGTTGTTGTTCCAACAACCAATAAAAGCGAGGTAAGCTATGAATGTTTATATATATACATATATCCATCTCTTTATATGTGTGCACAACGCGTTGTCCAACACTTGAGCCCAATCCAATGAGTCCCGGATGTTAATTTAATATATTATATACACATGCACTATAAACATTATTATTATTTACAAACAATAAAATATAAATAAATGGTGAAATAGACACAGCTTGAATACCAACCATTTGAGCCTCAATAACCAACCAACGTTTAGCGATCCAATACAGCATGCTTAATAATTGGCGTCAATTATATCGAACGATTTATGTGTCAAGTCTTGTCGTATTGTATATGGAGTATATATGTAACACTTGTAAGCCTCCTAGTGGCCTCAACCTTAACGCACAAAATGAATATCTAATCTTATCATCGCCAATGCTTTGTACCCATGTGCCTGATGATTGATTCCAATTAGATTCTCAATGTTTTCCCACAAAATAAAAAAAATATAAATCTATGTAGTAATACACCTATACATGTGTGTGTGTATAGAAAGTATGCACCATTTCTGTGTGGCATTACTAAAATCGAGACTAACACCCACCCACAGGCGACAGCTCGACTTAGGCGACAAGGATTTGCACAGAGCAAGGTAACAGTTAACAATAAGGTCTCGGATGTAAATGGATTCTTTGAGCCCAATGCTGTTTTTTTTTGGTTTTGCAAGTGAAATTTCTTTTTTTGTTTTGAATTGTGCAATTTGTTTATCTTTTGTTTTTGTTGCGCTCCTCCGATGGAATCTTTCTAGCCACCCTCGCCCCACTCTTTCTTTCTCTCTCTATCCTTATCTCCCATTATTTCCGCAATGACCCTGAATTTGCTCGGTACTTGCAGGCTAACAAGACAGAAAAGGACAGCACACCACCGCGAGATGCACCGCCGCCCACGCAGATCACGAAAGGCTTGAACCTAACAACAACGCCGCTGGTGCGCAAGGAGAAACGTCAGAGCAGCAACCGTTACAATGTGTCCAAAAACTGTGAACTAACGGCGCTTAGTCCGCTCAATGAAAGTGAGTAACCAAAATATTTACACCACCACCTCCCTAATTCAACATATATACGTACATATTTATATATATGTGTTTGGAGGGGTTCTCAACGTTGTAATTTTTTTTAATGTATTATTTGCCGTATGCCGAGTTTACAGTTGTATGTCGGTTTTTTTTTGTTGTTGTTAAGTTTTATTGTTACATTATTAAACAAGTTCGCAAAGGTCAAGTGAGGAATGTTTTATTTTATTTTGTTTTGCATTTTTTGTTTTTGCATGGTTGTTCAACACTACTCACACATATCAATAAGCCGCCCCATTTACGACACTTGTCTTGCGCGCCACTTACGCGCCGCTCTCCGACGGTCTTTCTCTGTTTGCTCCGTTGCTGTCGCCATCAATATATGTTTGAAATTTGATTGCTCACCCACTTGCTAATTATTAATACGTTTGCTATTGGCATTCAAATGGTTGCCTATTTGGTGGCTATCTGGCATTGTTGTCATCTCAGTCATAGTTTGTTATTTTCTTCTTTTTTTTTGGTTTGTTATTTTTTTTGTTTGCCATTAACTATGCGCGCTCTCTTCGTGCTTCTCCTGCTGCTGCGCTTACGCTCTCGCTCTCTCTCACCATAGCTCGCCCACGGCAAATGTTATCGATTTTTGTTTTGTCGTCTAGGCGCCCTCAACACATAGCCCCGCAGTCAATACGAGTTTTGTGGCAGCTTTTCTCAAAAAAAATTTACTGTTTGGTTATATTGTAAAATTGAGCCAAATCATTGTGACAAAACCGTTTCTTTGTAATTGGCAAACAAGCAATGCACCGTTATACCAAAAATATAATAGCTAAAATTCCAGACATTGCAAAAACCGGTTTCGTATCCAATAGAAAATTGTAAGTGATATGAAATACACATTAACACACACATAGATAATTTGTAGCTGCTGACATTACGTGTCGGGGGATGAAGGGGTTGTAGTGTCTATAGTTACTTTTTTTTCTATCTTGCCCAGCAATTAACTTAATTTTTCATATACATTTTTCATTTGCATTATCCAATTCATTTGCATTCCATTAACATATGCCATGCTTACATAAATAAATCATAATTTTTATATTGCAATTCCCATTACAGATGCTATAAAAAACATAATTAAAACTTAACAAAAGACTAAAAAAACAAAATAAAAAAAAATTAAATAATAAATTAAATTTGAAACAAAAATTAACATTGATAGTGTCATATTTTCCTACCCCATCGTTTGTTGTTGTTCCATGTGTGTGTGAGAGTTTGTGTGTGTGTTTGTTGTTGTTGTTGTTAGCAATTAGCAAATGAAATCACTTTAAGCCAAAGTTCAAGTGCGATGCTTTTCGATTGCGCAGCCATTAAAACAAGTGCGGCACTAATGAAATGGTCATCGGTGCTATGTTGTTAACGGGTAACCATCTAAACGGCCCCAACAAACAGCAGCAACAGCAAACGACTGCAGCAGCAACAGTAGCAGTCGCCAACAACAACAAGGCAGCAGCAGCAGCAGAACTAAAACAGGAGCAGCAACAACAAAAGCAGCAGCAGCAGCCAACAACAGCAACTGCTGCAACCGCTGGTTATTATGCACTGGGTGGCATACGTATACCAAAATCGCCATCGTTTCACAGCGGCTTAGATCTGCTGGCTGACGACGACGACGACGAGTTGCAGCAGCAGCAGCAGTCAAAGGATAGCAGTAAATTTAAATTTAGCAGCGTGGAGGAGCTTAAAGCTAAATTCGAGGCGCAGGCACGTAAGATGCCCCTGTCGCCGCCAGAGGCAAGCGTCGGCAGTAGCAGCAGCACCACTATAACCACCACCGCAACTGCATCATCATCGCCATCCTCATCATCGACTAGCTCAAATTCATCGGGCTCGGCGCTGTCATCGCTGTCGCAGGCTGGCTCATCCTCGCTGGCCTCGGCCGCTGCCAGCTGCTCCACTTCATCGGCGGTCACATATGGTGGTGGTGCGAATTCTGCAGCTGCTGCTCTGATAGCCGGCTCATCGCCATTTGGTTCACAATCATCGACATCGTCGTTGTCGCTCTCCTCCAATGCGACGAATGTAACGGCAACAACAACAACAGCAACAGCAGCCGGGGGGTCAGCAGTTACCATGTCAAAGAACACGCCCAGCACCACAGCAGCAGCAACAGCAAGTGGAACTGCAGCTGGCAGTAGCGGCAGCTCCCTGGTGTCGACATTGGCGCAACACTTCTCGGCAGCCACCACAGCCAGCTCACTGTTGAGCTCAGCGTCCGCAGTGGCAGGCGTCTCATCCACAACCATCAGTTCGGCCAGCAACAAGGTTTGCAGCAATTGAAAACATCCAAATTAAAAAAACACACTCAAAACACAACACCCACAATCAGACATATATACGACAGACACAATACCAATAACAATCACTATGATTTGTATTCGTACACATAATGAATGAAATTCTCTGCTCTACTCATTTCATAAATCGATATCACGCTCAACCTCAAAAAACAAACCAAAAAAAATTAAAACAAATCAAAAATCCGATCATTCAACTGAACAGTCACCCGTGAGCGCCGCCGCGGCCATTAAGAGCATATTGAATGCCACCAAAAATGTGGGCAGCAATGCAGTTGCTGCTGCCACCACCAGCAACAGCACCACCAATACCATCACCACCGGCAGCAACAGCAGCAGCAGCAGCAACATCACTAGCAACATCGAAGTGATGCTTGATGGCAGCACCTCCTCAAGCGCCACAACAGTGGCACAGAATCTGGTCGGTGGCATAAGCATATCCCTGGGCATTGGCCAGCGCAACGGCGGCAGTGCGTCGACATCTGTGGCATCAACGTTAGCATCGTCAGCGTCTGCTGCGTCGTCTGTACCAGCAGCGGTACGCCAAAATGGCGATACCATTGTCCATAATAATCTGTCGTCGCCGCAGACGCTGCAACAGCTGACGGGAAGTCCAGGACGTGCTCGCGATCGGAATCTGTTTCACTCGCCACCGAGTGCATCAACTGCTCTGGCGTTGCCGCCACTGCGAGGTTGCTATTGGTTACGCTCCTACTTAGCTACGTAGAGATCCATTATTTGAATTAATCAAACTCTGTCTTAGTTTCGCTTGCTCTTTTTATAGTCCGTTTTGTCATTTTAAGTTGTGTTGTTTCGTTAATCTCCGTTCTTATTTTGTAGTAGATATTTTTATTTTATTAATGTCAACATCTTTGTATTTGATTAGACAGTATTAATGACAATATTCTTTATATATTTGTGTCCCTAGAAACGGCAGCAACCGAGCGGGAGGAGCTGTTCTTGCAGAAATTACGGCAATGCTGCACCTTGTTCGACTTCTCCGAACCACTGAGCGATCTAAAATGGAAGGAGGTGAAACGTGCCGCCCTCCACGAGATGGTCGAGTATCTCTCCAATCAGAATGGCGTCATTACAGAGATTGTCTACCCGGAGGCCATCAATATGGTAAGTGGCATGAAATATATATCTATATATATATATATTAAAATATTAATCTTCTTGTTTTTGTTCAGTTTTCTGTGAACCTATTTCGCACCTTGCCGCCCTCGTCGAATCCCAATGGCGCTGAATTTGATCCGGAAGAGGATGAGCCAACATTGGAATCATCTTGGCCACATCTACAGTTAGTCTATGAGCTATTTTTGCGCTTCTTGGAGTCACCCGACTTTCAACCAAATATTGCAAAACGCTTTATCGATCATCAATTTGTATTGCAACTGTTGGACTTATTTGATTCAGAGGATCCGCGTGAACGTGATTTCCTTAAGACTGTTTTACATCGCATCTATGGCAAATTCTTGGGATTGAGGGCATTTATTAGGAAGCAAATCAACAATGTGTTTTACAGGTTAGCAATTAAAATAAAACTTAAAATGAAATTCATTCACAGCTGATTATTAATTTTTGATCATAATTTACAGATTTATCTACGAAACGGAGCATCATAATGGCATTGCAGAGCTGCTGGAAATTTTGGGTAGCATTATTAATGGATTTGCCTTACCACTCAAGGAGGAGCATAAACAATTTTTACTTAAGGTATTGCTGCCATTACACAAGGCCAAGAGTCTCTCCGTGTACCATCCGCAGCTAACCTACTGTGTAGTGCAGTTCCTTGAGAAGGATCCCAGTTTGTCAGAGGCGGTTATCAAGTAAGTTAACAGTATCTAGTCAATCAATCAAAATCGTAATTAAACTTTACACAATATTTTTTTGTAGAAGTCTACTGAAGTTTTGGCCCAAAACGCACAGTCCCAAGGAGGTGATGTTTTTGAACGAACTGGAGGAACTGCTCGATGTTATAGAGCCGGCCGAGTTTCAGAAGGTGATGGTTCCACTGTTCCGGCAAATATCAAAGAGTGTCTCCTCGCCACACTTCCAGGTGGCGGAGCGTGCGCTCTATTATTGGAACAATGAGTACATTATGTCGCTGATAGCGGACAACTCGCATATCATATTGCCTATCATGTTTCCGGCGCTTAATCGTAACTCCAAGACGCACTGGAATAAGACCATTCACGGTCTCATTTACAATGCCCTCAAGCTGTTCATGGAGATGAATCAGCGATTGTTCGATGAGTGCAGCAAAAACTACAAACAAGAGAAGCAGCAGTAAGCAGCAGACAACTCATTAATTGATTATAATCTAGTCAGAATCGTAATAACTGATAACCCATTGCTTTGTTGTAGGGAACGCGAGAAGTTATCACAGCGCGAGGAGCTTTGGCAGCAGGTAGAGACACTGGCCAAAACCAATCCGGAGTGGACGAAGACCCGACAATATAACGTTGGTGTGCCGATGTCCGATAGTCAAATACTGTACGATCAATACAATGATAGTTGTGATCTAACCTACGATAAGATTGAGCAACAGACAAGGTCGCAACCGCCGCTAACGCAACAACAACAACAGCCCAACCAGGAGCCCAGAGAGGTGAGACAAGCCATTGCCACACTAACCACGCTACACAACTACTAACTCTGACACACATGTCAACCACACCAACGTATTTGTGTCTGAGAGAACAACAACAAGTGTGTGAGTGTGTGTGTGCTTTTATGTGTGTGTTCGTGTGTGTGTTGCGACAGTCAGTTAATCCTTTAACTAATTCTTTTAACATTAAGCAAACATTGGATTACATGAAAGCCTGTTATAAACTATAATCGCACTCATATCCAGTTCTAAATACATGTTTCTTTATCTTTATTCTATTAATATATTTACGACTTATTTATTGGTTTTATTTTAATACACATATCACTCCAACAAGTGTACGCAAAAAAAAAGATAGTAAAATATTTATGTACATTTGAATGTTATTGACTAATTGATACACTGCCACAGCTTTACACTACACACTTTACTAACATTTTAAATTTTACCCACATAGTAGGTTTTTAGATTAATACCGATCAACTTATCATTAATCGAGCTATTAGTCTTTCTCATGTGCATTGTATATACTTCTTGGTACTATTGACAAACAGAACAGCAGATCGTTTGTGAATCCATCAATTGTATTCCACAGGTCATTTGGAATGAATTGCTTTTGAATAATCGTTTATACTAATGTGTTTCAAGAAATGAAAATAAAAAAGATTTACTTTTAGTTGAAAAAGTGTATTTAGCCATAGAACTTTTCTTTTTATACATAAAACTGCAGCGTAACAAAATGTTTTTATAACATTATCGATAGAATTGAGCTGCTGATCATTTTTTAAATATATTTTTTTTTCAAATGCTAAGATCTCCATTTTTGTAGATAACATGTCACAAAGCTTAAGAAATTAAACTCTTTTTTTTATTTACATAGAAAATCATGCAGTGATATAACTGATCTATTTGTACAGCAAAATTCCATTAGAAAAATAACAAAAATGAACAACATAAAGATTTGGGTATTTTCTATCATTGATATTATTCATCGTTTCTAAAAACAATCAATAAACCACAACTACTAGTTGACATAAATATATGGTATATGTACATAAATAGTCGTGTGATTTCTCTATGCGACGCCTCGGCAACTAACTATTTATACATATGTATATACACTCACTACTACTATCTACCACACAGTCTAAATAACAACTTTAGATTTTGTAAATGTCAAAAATGTCAAGTGTCGCACCCTTTCGTAATCGTAATCCTAATCGTACTTGTTATCGACAATCGGTCGGGGTTCAAAAAGAGGGGGCCAATCATTTAAATGCCTTACGTCTGCATTACGCTCCCCTCCACCCACAGATACGCGGTGAGCGCAACAAGGACAAACCGCTGATGCGACGAAAATCCGATCTGCCCTCGGACAGCGGTGTCGTACACGCCCTCATCGAGCACAAGCGAACCGATGAGTATCTGAAAACGCCGCCGCCCGATGCAAACAACTATTAGGCGAAAAGGCCGATGCCTGCTTCTAAAATATCCCCAACCCCCCCTTATTACGGGGCTGGTCCAACGCTAAGGTTCTTTTATAGATTAAAACACACACAAAAAATAACAAACAAAAAAAAAACAAAAACAAAAACCACACTACATGTTATAGAAACAAAAACAATTAATGATATGTATGTCTAATCGATGATAATAATGAAAGGGGGGCTGGATGATGCTCGAAAATGATGTAGACGATGATGGTAATAATGATTAATAAGCTGGCGTTTAATTACTGTTTATATATATATATGTATGTTTTCATTGCATTGTCGATGGGCATTGTGGGCGTGACCGTGCAACGATTGTGGCACACAATTTCTATAGAATATTATATAAATATATACAAATAATAATTATTAAATAAACAAGCATAGTACCAACCAATAAAGAGCTAAAAATCCAAAACTTAGAGCAGATTTTTTGAGTTTTCCATGGAACACATTGCATGCGACAAATATACAATAAATAAACAAAACAAAAAAAAATATTGCTTTGCTACGATGTTGTTGTTTTGCATGCCAAACAATTTGTTTTTGCCAAACATTTGAATAATAATCTGGATTCATTTATGCTCTTACCATTTCAGTGAATACGTCAAAATTTGTACAGTTTTTGAATTGACATTACGTAATCTTAATACGTAAGAATCAACCACCTTGATTGAGCATACCATACCAACCATATATACAATACATACTATATACTATATATGTATGTAAGTGTAATACTATTTCGTTCTAGCTACAATACTCATCCATACAAATGTGCTGCGTGCTGCGGTATGCAAAAGTCGAGAATTCGAATGATTCGAGTACTATTCTAGTGAGCTAAATTTTAGCATTACTTTTATGACATTTCCAACACTAGTCATTGTGCTTTTTCTTAAATAAAAATTTTTAAAAAAATTAACCTTAATAGTTTATTATCGGAAGAAAAATGCAATACACAAACTTAGCGAACTTATTAAATACAACTAAAAAATAAATAGAAAGGATTATTATTTCATATTTAATTGTACAACAAATTATTGAAAAATTAGCAAAAATCAAAATAATGGAAATTATAAAACCTTATATATTTTTAATTGAATGTCGATTCTTCTTAAAAATATGGATAACAGTTTTATCGCTCACTTTAGTGCAATATTCTCGAGTTTTGTATAACGCTAGAGCGCAGTTTATATTTTATTATTAAATAGATCTAATTGAGGCCACACACTCTACGTACAGCTGAACCGTAATAAATTATAATTACTATTATGCAATATGCTATTTATCTTACGATTAGCTGCTTAATTATATATGCTATTTATATATGTGTGTGTTTGTGTGTGTATTGTAATTTGTTAAAAACAAATTTGGTATGTGTGTTTATGTATGTACGTATCGTATTTATTTTTCATCAAGAAAGTACTATATACGTTAAAAAAAAAAAAAAGAAAACGGAGAATATTGAATGACCCACGAATCATATTATTGGTGGTAGTTTAATCGTGGTGGGTGCCAAGTATTTTTAAGCAGATGTTCCGTTAGATCAATATGCATTGAATCTTATTGTGGTCTCTAAGTGTTGAACATCGCCACTTGAAAAGAATCCAGAAGAGTACTCAAACGACATCTACATCTGAATAAATGGTTTATATATATGCATATATATATATATATATTTCTCGCTTGATCATAATCCATATATATCATCCCCCTCATCAGTTCCGGAAACCGGGCTATAAACTGACATGGACTATTTGCTGGTCGTAGCTACTATTTCTATATGTATATTTAAAAACAATAAATACTTAAAATTACGCATATATACAGAATCCGAGTCAAATAATAAGTTGGACAACAGTCATAAAATATATTTGCATACGTACGTACAAGTCCTGGTATCTGACCCGGATTCTTTGCAAACGAAAAGAAAAGAAAATAAAAATAGTTCAACTATTCAAACAGTTGTATTGCAAAAGCTGATGAACTTTTTGCTACCACTACCAAGTGCTGTACAGGCCAAGTAATGAAAGGCTTCATTTAGTTTTAGACACATATATATATATATTTATTATATATTGAGATGTATTTACATATTTTTGGCATTATAGACACATATGAAGATTACACAATAATAAATAAAACAAAACCGACAACAATTTAATTGAATAAAGCAAAAATATTTCCCTATGCTGGAAAGCGGTAAAAAATCTAAATTTTCTATTTAAGAACTACACTAAATAAAACAAAATATTGACTTATACAGATCCTAAACAGAACAGAAATGAATTTTGTAATAATAGGCATAGAAAGCGGTTACAGAAAGGTGTAATTTTGTGTAATAACATTATGAATAAAAGTTAAATCATGTCAAGAAACAGCCTTTTCAAGATATCATTTTACAACCTAAAACCAAGTCCAGATAGGCAAAGAAAATTCTTTAAGCCCGCTTGGCTTTAGCTTAGCAATAATGTTTTAAACATTATTGAGGACAAAAAAAAAGTACTTAATAGCAAGGAACATTTACAGATTACACAATATCAATTAAATACATAAACACGACGATTAATCATTAAATATTTGATATTTGATCATGAATGTGATTAGTTCACTGGAGCCTGCAGGGGCACGAGTCCGCGAGTCTTAGCTGCCAGCTCGGTAAGATGCTGTTGCAGCAGCCGTTTGTTTACCTTAACTCTGTGGAGCACAATGATTACAATGAGGTAAATTATTGCACAAGGCATCCAATTCTACTCACTTAATAATTAGCGAAATGTAACGCAACTTTTCGCTTTCGCTGATGAGCTCTGTGGGAAAATTGGCCTCGGCCATGACGTTCCTTAGCCATACGACCATTTCGGCGGGATACTTTTTGTTCATGGCCAAAAAGACATCAGCAAATTTATCCACTTGCTGTCGTGGCGTCATATAACCAACACATATCATTGCTGTCCGTAAGATCTGTTCACCAGTCGCAAGCACCACCTCAGTCATGTGGGGATGATTGCGCGACTGCATTATAAAGTGGGTTGTAAACTGTATGCTGTTGCGTATGGGACCGTTCTCGGGCAATGTCATGGACTGTTGGGCATAGTAGATGAGTCTTTCGTATGCAATTGTCTTATCCTCCAGGACTTGTGGCACTTTCTTAATGATTTGAGTGAGACAAGCAAAGAACATTTCCATTATGTCCGATACATTGGAGAAGTTCTGTTCGGGCGTATTCTCAAACAGTTTAAATGTGTGCGTTATGAACTCAAAAAGGAGCTGTTTCATTAGCGGCATGCAACTTTCCTCAGAATAAAAGATAACAATCGCCTGCAAGAAAAGAAAACAAAGAAAAATAATTAAATGAAAATAAAAAAAGTGTTGCAACTTCTTACTGTCTTTGATATTTCGAGGGTGGGCGGACAGCAGCGTGTTTGAAAACTGGCCACAATAAAGTAGCACAAATCCTGAAGCATGGGACGAAAACTGCTTCTCAAATTCATAATGGCATGTTTCAATGCGTTGCAAGCGGCCTGTAAAATATTATAATTTATACAAATCCATCCAATGTTTGATGATTTTATATTTGTATGGAACGCACCTCTAATACATCCACTTCCTCCACCCACAACTCGGCAATTCGTCGAAAAATGGGCATGGTTGTCTGCATTACCAGAAGGACAGGCTGCACATCGTGTACATCTTTGATCTCATCATCCAGATCCGTGTTAAGCGATGAAAACAGAGTGGAGATCATGCTGAGACGGAAAATTGTGCGAATTCGAGCTGAGGGCGTAGTCTGCAAAGCGGGAAAAAGTAATTTAAGACTTTTACAAATATATTACGAATATATATTACAATAATTACGTACAGAGCCGGCCTGGCAAATCGTCTGCAGTTCCTCAAAGCAGGGACTAACAATGAGATCCAAGTATTTGGGTATTTGTTCCGGTGGCAGCAGGCTCATCAGTTTGCCAATGCTAAACATCAGACGCACCGAATCCGAGTTCTTCATGCGACCTGAGGAAAGAGTTGCCTGGCAAGTGTCAAGCAACGGTTCCGCGTATGGTTTCAATTGCAATTGGCAATCGCGACAAAGTTCCTTCAGGCCTAGCGTTGCCTGTGCCGACATAGTTGAGTTTAAGCCACGCACCAGCAGGTCTATGGCTGGTGGTATATAAGTTGGATTATCCGTCAGCCAAGAGCAGTAGGAGCCAATTGTCTCCAATGCAGTGCCAAGCAGCTTCTCATTTAGCTTCTCATATGGTATCTCCGAGAGAACGCGCATTAGTTTGGGTATTTGGCGCGACTCCTCTCCACCAAAGTGCTCGGCTACCGACTGAAACGAGTAGATGCAAGCCTCCAGTTTTGTCCAGCGTGTGGGATGTGTTTGCAGTTCAGCAATTGCCTCGTCTAGCATAGCGGCCAATATCTCCAGTATGTAATCGTTCAAAACGTCATAGCAATACATCTGAAAATGCATTATTACCTTAGTTCAATCTTCAACTTTATCAGTGCTGTGAACTTACAAAGGTATCGGATATATCCTGGCGATAGCAGCGGAAACATTCTAAATCATCTGAGTTCCACTTGTCAATTGAGCTCTCATCGGGTTGCTCCGACTTGCGCACCAGCACGGTGGTCAAATGTGCATAGAGTGGTTTAATATGCTCCCAACACTTTCGTTTCTCATCTTCGAGCATGGCAAACACATCGCCCTGCAACATATACCAGAAGGCCAGGGCCATGGTGCTGCATGATTCCTCTACCGGATAAATTCCCGGCTTATCCGTACACTGCAATATCTCATGCACCATACGATTCCAGATGGCTGATAGCTCGGGATCAGTGGCCGTGATGCCGCTCAAAAATAGTGCAGAATGTCGTTCCACTGCGGACACAAACAGCATATAGATATGCACAATAATATCCTCATTGTCATTTTCACGCTTCCATTCACGCTTTGTTATCTCGCACAACGAATCCAAAAACATTTTTATTAAAATGGCCGCTGTCTTTGGATAGTTGTGACAATCCGGCTGCACAATAATATTGATCATGGCCTTTAGACATGTCTCGGCCAGCTCATTCTCATCAGCGGACATGCAGCCGACGCCAGAGTGAATGCAGGGCCAATAGCACTTATTCACCAGCTCCAAGAGGACCTCGCAGATACTTACACACCCCTCAATCGAATATCCAATGCTTCTGTATAGGTTGAACCATAATATTAATAATTGAAATTAAATTCAATTTGGGTTGGGTCAATAATATCGCACCTTATCCAAACTCCGACGCACTTCACCGCACGCAACATGTTGCCATAACCCTCCGTCTCCGTATCCCAATCACTGTTCATCTGCTGCTTCAAATATGTCTCGATCGTTTGCAGCACGAGCGGCACACGCTTACCAATTTCGCCACGTAAAGTTACCCGCTTGACGGACGTGTGAATGACCTGAGACTCCTCTGGTATGCCCAGCAGCACCTCTAGCAAGATCCATAGTTGCACTTCGGCGCTGACATTCGGCATGCGTTGACTTTGGAACGTCTCAATTACCTCCTCAATGGCGCAGGGCCAATCCTCCAGCATGTGCACAATAAAAGCGCTTAACTAGCAACAAACACAGACATACCAACAGTATGAGAAATGACTGCCTGTTGCAGTATATCAAAATGCATCACTTACCGATAAGCAGAGGCGGTTGAGTACCATTTTGGGTCCACCGGCGAATTGCACAATTGTCTCCAATATCTTTTGCTTGAGCTCCTCGCGATTTTCGGGCGGCACTTCATGCCAGTATTTCATTAGCTTAGAATGTAATGTAATCGCGCCAAAAAATTGGACTTCTTGACTCTGCAACATCAGATAAAACAAATAGATACAAAATATAGACAAGTGAAATATCGATTTTTCACCTTGCCGAGCTGCATTAGCTGCCAGGCGAATTGCCAGGCCTGTGGGCTGGCCTCGGCCTTCGTCAGCCATTCGTGTGTAATTGCCTGTTCCTGTGACGTTGAGCGGTAAAAGACAACCACTGCCTCTTCTAAACGTGCAATATCGATGGTTTCAAGTTCCATTTTGACGGACTATAATTATATATATTCTAATCCTCCTCAAATCGCCAAAGTCCCAGCAAATCAAGCAGGACTTGGCTTTTTCAACCTATTTTTCCTGTATAGAAGCAAAAACGAGCTCCTAACGACTAGGGGTGGGAAATGTTTTTGGCGAATCGACAATTTCGATACATTGCGCTAAATACATTTTTATCGATAACTCTCACTTTGCTTATAATAAATTGTATGCTTGGTAATAATCAAGTAATTCAAATTGCTTGACCGTCCATTTATTACAAACAAATAAGTTTAATTCACCTTTATGATAGCTATTTCTTTAGCAACCATTGCATTATATAGTAAGAACAATTAACGCCAACAAAATTCTTATATTTTGAACTGCAATGCTGTTGTCCAGACAATACTTGAGTTGCTGCTGAATATAACACTTGCTTTCCTCATCCAAATATAGAATAAGCTGTTAATTTTTGCATAATGTGGTCACTGCTTTAAAAGCCGACTCACGATCAGAATAGTTAAGCTTCGCTATAGGGCGAGATCTGAACGTTGATCAAATGCAGTTGTCGCTTGAACTTTGGCTTATACTCAATGAGTATGACCCACTAGTTGCATGTTTGCCGGGGGATTGCACTTGTCAGTTAACGTGCGCATAAGAGTAAGTTCATCTGCAATTGCGTGCGATGGGGTGCTACTGTTGGTGCTTTAACATTGCATCTGATCGATGGCAGATTTTTTGGCATCCAGCGTTCAGCGAGTAAAGTTTGTATAAAATACTGTTTTAGTTCCCGCAGTTTACAGGTACGCACGGACATGAAATAATATAAATTACAACTACAGTTACAGCACAGGGTTGCTATTCCTTGAAATTTTTAGCCGGTTAAAAGTGTTGGAAAACAACGACTGATGACGATTGGCAGCACTTAAGATCGTGTTGACTGTAAACAAGTTGCAAATAAATTTGTAAATAAAATAAAAAGAAATTAATGATGTCCGTGCCCAAGCGCCTGCTGGTTATTGACAATGGTTCCTACGAATGTCGCGTTGGCTGGCATGACAGTAAGCAACCAGAGCTGCGATTTCGCAATGTGCTCACAAAGCCACGCAAGGATAGAAAAAAGGACAACAGTCAACAAGTACCGGATGCAGCTGCGACGCCGACTACAACAGTGGATGAAATCCAAGTAGGCAATGACATAGTAAATATTGAGACAGTTCGCGCCCATTTGAAATCACCGTTTGAGCGCAACGTGATAACTAATTGGAATCATCAGGAGCAGATCTTCGATTACATCTTCAGCAAAATGGGTTTCGATGGTGAGGATAGCATTAAGCATCCGATTGTTCTTACCGAAGCATTGGCCAATCCCAACATGTCTCGTCGGCAAATGAGTGAACTGCTCTTCGAGTGCTACAATGTGCCAGAACTATCGTATGGCATCGATGCCCTCTTCAGTTGGCGTCATCATCAGCAGATGCATAAGCAGGTGTCGGATGCGCTCATCATATCGTTTGGCTATAGCACAACCCATGTGATTCCAGTGCTGGGCGGCCGTATGCAACTGGAGCATGTGCGTCGCTTAAATGTAGGTGGATTTCACATAAATAGCTTCCTGTTTCGGCTGATGCAAATGAAGTATCCGGTGCATCTGAATGCAATCTCTACTCGCATTGATAAACTGGTCCACGACCATTGTCACATCGCCCTGGACTACAAGGAGGAGCTGCTCAAGTGGGCCCAATTGGACTACTATGAGGCAAACGTCATGAAGATTCAGCTGCCCTACAATCAGGTGACTGCCACAAATGCACTCCTCACTGTCGAGCAGAAGCAGGAGAAACGACGGGAGCTGGCCCATCGATTGCTGGACATCAAGAATAGAAGAGAACGCGAGAAACTACAAGAGGATGAGGAGTACTTGCAGGTAAATCGTTTGCCATCAAATATGTCCACATTTATGTATAATAATCCTGAAATACATTTATTCAGGTTCTGCGTAAGTTGCGACAGTTATATGACCAGCAGAATCTCCAGAAATTTGAGCGTGCGCTGCAGCAGCAACAAATTGGTAACCTGGAGGAGTTGGACAAATTGATTGGGACGGTAGGTGCACGCATTAAGCGCATCAAAGATCGGGCTGTGAACGGGCCGGCACGACCCAGTAAGCAGCAGGATAAGTTGGACAAGATGCCAAAGCCGCCGGAGGGCGTGCCCCAGGCACAATGGTTGGCCGAGATGCGGGAGAAGCGCGAGGAGTTGCAGCGCCGCAAACAGGCACGCCAACAGCAGCGTCAGGAGCAGACCAAACGGCATACGCATGCGGCGCAGGAGCGCATGAGAATCATCTCGACACTGGCGCGCAGCGAGAAGCGACGCAAGGCTAACGCGGAGGAGGAGGACGACGGCTTCGGTATGAACGATAACGATTGGGATGTCTATAAGCGCATCAATCGCTACAACGACGACAGCGACTCGGATGCCGAAAACGAACGTTTGCTCGAATACGAGAAGATCCTGAATCACTACGATGCCGGTTTCGATGAGGCCAACAATGCTGCACTGCAAGCCCTGAGTGCCGCCGAGAACTATCAGTTGCACTTTGGCGTCGAGGAGATCCGCGTACCAGAGATACTTTTCCAGCCAAGCATGATTGGCTGCTCGGAGGCGGGTCTGGCGGAGCTCATTGCCTTTGTGCTCAAGCTCTTTGCTGCTGAGGAACAGCAACGCCTAGTCTCGCATGTCTATCTAACTGGCAGCTGTGCACAGTTTCGTGGCTTGAAGGAGAGATTGTCCAAGGAGCTGCTGGAAATGCGTCCATTTCAGTCCACCTTTGCCATCTATGAGTCACAGGATCCCACATTGGCTGCCTGGCTGGGTGCCTGTCTGTTCGCCGGTGAACGAAACTTTGCCGAAACATCGTTGACCACACGACAGCAATACCAGGAACGGGGCAGTGAATATTTTCGGGAGCACAGAGCAAGCAACTTTTATTATCCTACACCAAAAGATGAACCTTTATTGTAATAAGCATAAATCCAAAATAAATGACCTAGATCTAAAAGAGTAACTCAGTTACATCGTTGCCAAACAGCAGATTCCACGACTTGGGCACGGTCAACTTGAAGCTGGCATCGCCACCATCGCGCAACTGGAGAAAATCCTCGCACAGTTCATTCAGTTCGCGCACAATCAGCGAGGCATCTGTGGAGTTGTCGCCCTCGAGCAGGTAGCGGAACAGCAGCATGACTGGCACCTGGCTTTCCTCAAAGGCTCTGAAAAGCTGGAGGCCATTGCCGCCACCAAAGATGTTTTCGCCCGTGTGCTCCTTCCACTTGACCAGCGATGAGTTGCTTAGCTGTGCGGCATGAGCCGACTTGAAATTATCACTGGCACGATAAGCCCACGGCGAATCTTCAATGACGCGTCGCTCGAAGCCAAAACTGCCGCTCAGGACAACAACGCGTCGCGCCGGCTGCAGCAGCTCCACCAGTTTATTTTGGAAACTCTTTGTGTGACGGGCAATGAGTGGTGCCCGGAATTGAATTACTAGCAGCTTATCCTCCACGGACTCGTACAGCTCACAGGATGCCACCCGCTCATTGGGCTCGTGCTGGTAGGCTGAGGGTCCATAGACTGGGATTAAAGCCGGATGAGCCAGACTACCGATGCGTTTTAGCTTCTTGGATGCAATCAACAGGTCGCAGGCCAATTGTGCTGCATTACCTACACAAATGCTGGGTATTATGACCGTATAATTGGCCACATTTAGTGTTTTTGCTTTATTTTTAAGAAACAACATTTTGTGCTTGGTCCGAAAATTGAAATTCAACAAAAATATGAAAGTAATGTCGCAGTGTTGCAAAGCGACAGATAATGCAATGCAACAGCTGGTTTTTGATGACAGTGTTGCTTATGTGCAAATTTAATTCATAATGAAACTAACGAAATGAACGAATCATGTTTTAAATGGTTTTATATATTTTCGATGGTTATTAATTTTGCAATTTTGTTGAGATTTTTCCGTACTAAAAATTGCTCTTCGATTTCGCATTTGTTGCACTCAATTTTTTATTTACTACATTTCGGTCCACCTCTAGGAATATTTGACATTCACTGCGAAAACATAAACAAACCCAGTGACTCGCAATAGAATGTGATATAACAATAAAAACAAGCTGCCTTTGTGATAGTTAGCACCTGGACCAAACGATGCAGCATCATGGCTCGCAGCTGTTCCGTCGGCTAGCACGCTGCTTTCACACAGCGACCGCCCAATGGCAGCTCAGCCATTACGATGCATTGGGCATTGACAGGCGTTGCACACAGAACGAGATCAAAGCGGCATATTACAAACTGTCCATGGTTTATCATCCAGATCGCAACAAAGGCAGTGAAAGTGCTGCCAAAAAATTTCGTGAGATCAGTCAGGCCTATGAGGTTCTAGGCAACTATCGTCTGCGTCGCCTCTATGACAAGGGAATCGTGCACACGGCAGGTGCTCAGTATGCGCAGGATATCCGTGATATGGAGCAGGCGACGGAGGTGGTCGAAGACGATCCGGAAACAAAGTTCTACAAGTCACGCTTTCAGAAATCAAAAGTTGCCGACTCCGAAGGTCGGACGCCTATCTACGATTTTGATGAATGGAGCCGAGCGCACTATGGCAAGAATTTTGACAGACGACAGGCGGCGCAGGAGAAGCACGAACGTTTGCGGGTGCAAAAGGAACAAAGTCGAATATCGGGACAAAACGATATGGTGATGTTTGCCATAATATTTGCTTGCTTAGCTATGTACCTGATGTTCCTCGCCGAGAGTTCATATGATACGCCCAAGCGCAAAGCAGAGGATCGTTACAAGAAGGAAAAGGAGGAGGCAGCGACAACTTCAACGACTGCTGAGAAAGTTGAGAAAGTCTAGGTAAACGAAGAGTCTAGTTCAATTTAACTTTAGCTTAAATGTTTTAAATAAATACGCAAATTGTACATTAAACGCTATTTATTTGGTCACAGTATCAGAAGCGTCCGCTGCGCTTGCGTGCTGTGTACTTGGTGTCCGGTCGCGTCTCGAGACCTTGACGACGGCGACGCTCTTTTTTAGCCAGAATCCAATCGCGTGACTTTTTGGGCGCTTTGCCGCGCGCTTCTCGACAAGCATCGCGCTTTTTAATATAGTTAATGCGACGTTCCTCCTCCGGCGAGCCTGGAATCAAAGTGGAATATTTAAGTATGGGCATCAGTTTATTCCACCGTCGAGGTAACTTACCCAAACCTTGTGGCAATTCCGCTGCGCCACCCGTCATCAGCACCAGATAGTATTTCTTGGCCTTCGCCGAGTTGGGGTAGTCCACGACCAGGCCGCCATAGAAGCCGGCCTTCATGGCCTGCGCTGTGATCATTTCAATCTGATCTGAATTTTCCGGATAGAACTGAAAGACAGCGCGAGCGGTGCGAGTCAGGCAGGAGAACAATGTACTAAAGAATTTCAACAGTCGTTTATGTGGATTGTGATAGGATTTATCGGCATTGCAAAGCCATTGCAGCGCCGATATGGAGATGGCGCCATCGAAGGTTCCCGGCTTGAAGGGCATGCCCTCGCCCATGTCACCCATTATAACGTCGCCGGCTACCTCACGCTCAACTGCTATGTCCAGCATGGATTTAGATATATCAATGCCGATCCACATGTGATCGCTGTCCTCGAGCACGCTTCCCGACAGTCCGGAGCCGCATCCAATGTCCAAAATGTAGCGAGGTTCATCACCATCAGGCAGCGCAAGTAGCTCCAAGGCGCGCTCTGCCATTTCCACCTGGATTTCTATTATACGTGTGCTGAAAGAAAACAAATAAATAGGGGCTCAAAAGTAAACAAAAGAACACAACACTTACTTTGTGGAATATTTCTTCGCTTCATCATCGTTGTAGAACTATAAAAGTAAATACATGAAAAGCTGTTTAATTTTGTTAAAATTCACTTACTATTTCTGGTGGTGCTGAGTGCTCTGGTCTTCTAGCCATTTTGCTATATAGATTCTTATTTAAACTCTGTACAAATTAAGAATATAAATATTAAACAAAACCAAACATTGCAACACGTGCAATCTAATGTTATCGATATTTATGGTAAGCAAAACAGCTGTTTGTTGCTAAATGTCGTGAGTACTATCGTCTTGCCTAGCAACGATTATGGGGCCAGTTATCGATTTGACGCATACACATATCAACGCGTAGTGGAACCTGCTTAAAATTCAGTGAAAATTGTAATTATTGGTTTCAGTTAAAGCCATTAAACATGTGATAGTTGCTTTTACGTGTAGAAGTGAATACGCAAACTGTGAAACGGTGAGTTTGACAAGGATATTTTGAATAAACTAAATGCAATGCAAACATTTGTGAATGCAAACAACGCAGCACACAGCGACGAGTTTGTTTGTGTGTGTGTAGGTGTATGCTTCTGATTGTGGGCGTGATTGTGGGTGTAGGTGCTCCGCTGTCACTTCAGACTGTGACAACACGACACGACACTAATAATAATTGTTTTTAATGTTTACACGAATATCAATTTGCATATACACAGTGATTCTGTTCATTCCGTTTGAAAATGTATGTATGTGTGCTTAACAATTATCGTAAACTTCTCTCCCCAATCGCGTAAAATTTTTGTGCCGTTTCGCTTATCCGTTATATTCTGCCGGCTTATTAACTGCGGCCTGGTGGCCTGTTTACCTTGTGCCATTTTTTGTTGTTGCTATTGCGGGCTTGAGAAAGCGAAAACACTGCCTAGACTTGAACAAGAATAACAGCAACAATAACAACAACAATAACAACAACAAGCACAGAGTTTGCGTCGCTGGGTACAACAGGTTTGTGCTATCTCACTCTTTCTTTCTCACTCTCTGATTGTCAGTTCATAGTCGATGCTCTCGATTACAGTGATCGATAACACATGCAAATGCACTTATCAGTCGCTCCCCAACCATGCAGTTCACCTTAAACTGCATTTTGATGTAATGTGTGTTTTTTTTTATTTGTGATTGCGTTATATTGCCGAAAATTCAGGTTTATTTGTTTGCAGCTTATGAATATTAAAGTGGTACGCTCGCCCATGCCCAAACTGGTTTATGGCACACACTTAAAAATCTTTCACTCTTTCCAAGAACAAAGCTTGAGGACAACGCCGATTGTCAAAAAAAGAGAAATAAAAAATTTTTGACGCAACACAAATGCGGTCGCTGGCCTCTGTTTAACAAGTTTGCCACAAAAAAAAACTGAGCAAGAAACTAAAGATCGAGTGCAAAATACTCTGCAAGAAATTGTTAATCAGCAAAAAGTTCTTTGAATTAAATCATTTTGTAATTTGCATTTTTCGCTCCCAGAAAAAATAAATATACCTTCATTCAATGAATAAGTGGTGAATAAATTGAGAATATTTTTATTTCATCATATTTTTTATGATAAGTTATTTGTCACATGACTTCTTGGAGGCTATTCGGAATTAATATGCTGTATTAAACATAGTTCCCACCCTTTTATATGGCTTTTGGCTACAGGGTATTCGAAGAAGAAAAAAAAAACTTAAGCTGAGCATCCAATTCGAAAAACCAGCTTCAGTCTCTGAAGATTCTTGCTGTCGTCTGCCAACATTCAGTTACCAAACTGTCTTTCTGCAGCGCAAATCGTTTCACTTAAAACCACCGACTAAATATAAAATCATTGGTAAAATGCGCAGTTGGTTTCGATGGAAATTTGTGCTGTTGGAACTGTTGCTGCTGCTCGGGCTGCTTTCGCCTGGCCAGTCAGCCAATTTGCTAAACAGTTATCTGCCCGCCTCCATGCAGGCGCTGGCCTACTACATTGATCTGCTGCAATATGAGCCGTTGTCCAGCACCACCGCAGAGCCACCCTTCAGTGCTGACGGTCAGCCATCTGTGAGCACGACACCCCTTACACCCACACGCTCACCGCCCTCCAGCTGGCTTTCCAGCACCAGGCCCACTACGCGACCCGGCAGCAGTATCACCACCACAACCACACGCAGAAGCACAACGAAAACGCCGATGGGCAGCACGACTGGTTGGTGGCAACCGCCCAGTTGGTGGGAGACGCCACAGCGCACAACAACCACCGCCAGACCGACAGCGAAGCCAACACCACCCCATGGCCCCGCCCTCTTTGCGCCCGCTGCAAAGGTCAGACAGGTGGCGGAGCCATTGGAGGGAGAGGCGCTCTTCAATGAGATCAAAGATGATTCTGATTTTGATAAGCTGCCATTTTCGCTAATCAAGGACATACAAACGGAGACGCTCCACGATGACTTCACCAACGATGTGGAATCACTGGATAACTTTTTGCGGCTCTACGATGATAATTATGGGCGTGCTGCCTTTGACTTTGAATCGGCCATGGATCGGTGGAGCAGCACATCGACAGCGGGCAAGAAACGTGTGCCGCCCACCAAACCCTATGTAGACTTTCTGCTTGTCTATGACCTGCTCAAGCGCGACGCAAAGGCGGCCAATTTGAGCAAATACGAGGGCTACTCGGAGGAGTTGCTGCAACAGCTATTTGAGCTATCGAATGCCTCGTCAACGCGACAGCTGCACACACTCTTCCAGCGCATGCTGGATCGGGGCGATATCCAGCGCAGTGATGTGGTTGCCCGTGTGCAGGGCATTCTTAAGGATCTTGGTAATCCGAACAGTGCCACTTCCAAGGCGCTTATCCATATACCCAGTATGCAATTTTTGCCCTAGTTTTTAAATCGTCATTTTGTTGTACACAAATCCAACACACGTAATAAATTCTAATTCATAAACTATTCAATTTTAAGCGGCCGTTTGACACATTGACACAGTTTGACCTGCCCGCCCACCAACTTCGATTGGCGTGTGTTGTTTGTGTATGCATGTGTAAATTATCGATATCGACTTGCAAATTCTTTTTGCAGGCATTTGTCAACAGCTGTGACGACGTCATTACACACACATGCTCGCTCGCATATGACCAAGCGCAAGAGAACGATGCGCTCTTAGCTGCTCTCTTTTTCGTTTACTGCTTGCAAGCAGTTTGTGATTCGCTTGTGCGCCAAGATTTTATGAATTAACAGATTACGCATAAAATTTACGCTAATAACGCCATTAAGATGTGAATAATACAATCTGATGAGTCAGAAAGAAGAGCAAAATATATTTTAAGAATTTTTCCTATTAACATGTTTAATGATACATGCAAAATTATTAATAGAGCACATGTCTTATACGAATACATAAAACTTTTCTTAAAAATTCTTGTTAATTTGTATCATTATATCTATATTAATGAGAATAGAGCGTGTGACGTCACACACTTGTTCGCCTAATAGCGGGCAACATCCCGCAATTCTCTTTGAGCCATGACGCTTGTGCCGTTACTGCTGGCGATGACTTTGCTGCTCTCGGCTACTGTTGTTGCTGCTGCTGCTGCTTGCTTCCAGTTGCCGTTTGAATTTGGTGCGCGTAGCAAGTGCCGTGCTTCACATAGTTGCCTCCAATTTATTTTCATCATAAATACACATATTGAAATTTGTTGCAATTACTTTGCACACAATAAACGACAACAATTAAAACTAATATAAGCAAATTGCGCAAATTTAATGAATGAGTTGTGTGTGTTTTTTTTTAATTATGTGCATTGCTTGCCTGAATGTGGCATGAAAAAACTTATCGATTTGTGTGAAAGCTGCAAGCGGCAACGGGGCTCACAATAATTGGGAAAAGTAAAAGAAAGTTTCTCAAATCAAAGGTCTAAAGTTTTGAATGCACAATGGAAAACTTAAACTTTGCACGCACACCGCAATTTCTGCGCAAAGTCATCAACGAGGCGCGCAGGTAAATAAATCTGGCTGCAACAGACAACAACAAATGCAGAAACCACCACCAACAATAACAATAACAATAAGCGGCAGACTGTACGGTACACGCGACACGCAATGGGATAACATTTTTTTTTTTGGGGTGGCGGTGTCCTATGCTGAGATTTGAATGGCTCGGATGTTGTCTGCCGTCTGTGCTGCAGTTCTAGGTGGTTTTTTTTCATTCTTTCCTTCTTTGGTTAGTGGTTGTTATTGCTATTGGTGCTGCACCTTACAGGTTTTACTTGTTTCCTTATACGCTCAACTGACTCCCAACCACATGACTCAAATGTGCGGAGAGCGTAAGGGAGAGTGTGGGGATGTGGGCAACTCTTACAGTTGCAAGGCGTCTTATGTAACTCGAGCTTTGTCGACGTCAATTGTTCTGCATGGATTTGATTTTTTTCTTTCTTTCCTTCGTGTTTTTTTTTTCTGTTTTGTGTGTAGCACACGCGCCACTCGAGCGCCGACCGCGAACAAAAGCCCCGAACAATCCTTTCGTCCGTTAGAGCCCATTGTGTTGCATGCAGCAGTCATCCATAGTCATAGCCATTGCCCCACAACCGCCGAACACATAATTTTGAACACCATACAAGACAAAGAGGTTGCCCCATTGCATATCTTTGTTTTGGGCGAACACCCTCTCATAACTTGGCTCCTCTTGACTTTTTGTGTGCATTTGTAAATATGTATGTGTGTATTTGCTATGTATGTCAACTGCTTTGCTTTTATCGCGCCCAAGGCGACAGCATGCACTTATCATTGAATGTGGGTCTCACTCCTTCTCTGCCTATGGGCTACAGCTTCCCGTTATGTTTGTGCAATACAATATTTAAACAGAGTCATATTATTTATTTAACCCTTATGTGTGTCTGATGCATAACATTTTCAATTGAAAAACCAGTACAGCCGGCGCGGCCTTATAACTTTTTACATTTTATAAATGGCAGGCCCAAGGTCAATAGCAATAGCAGAGGCTGTATGTTATCGATAAAATCTGATCGAGCAGATGTTGAAAATAACTGTTGTGGATGCAGATAAAGAGTGAGAAAGAGTGAGAGAGGTGTGCTATTAAATGAGATTAACGGCTGTTTATCATCATTCCCACACCACACCACATACACATGCATATAAGCACACACACATATATATATATAATATACATTTAAATATATTTACATGCCTTCGTATAAGTATTTTAATTAATAATAAACATTCCATTCACATTGCAGATCATTTATACATAGTGACGACACCGCAGCCGCCAAAGCGGCAGCAGAAATCTCAAGCGTAGCGCCGCCACACGACGAAATGGAGCTCGCCCACAGCTTGACACTCAACGAGGAGGCACTGAAACAGCTGCCGGAACACAAACGTGCCGTTTTCGAATTGGAATGGTTGCGCTATCTGGAGAAATCTCTGCCGCACATGCCCAAGCATGAGATCAAGACTGGTCAGAAGAAACTCGTACAGCAGCTGTCGGAGCGCATACAGGGTGCACCGGGTCCGCCCATGCGTAAACTAATTGCCAGCGCATTGGCCACTCTTTTCTCCGTGGGTGACACCTTTATGCTCTTCGATACGGTCAACGCCTGCAACGACATATTGAAGAACAAAGATGACTCGCCCAGCTATTTGCCCACAAAGCTGTAAGTAGAGTTGAACAACATGGAATAGTCACTCTAGGAAATTCCAAGAATAATACCCTTCCGGTATCTAAAAGACCATTAAGGTTTTTCTTGCCAATATGTTTTTTATTTGGGAAAGTATTCCAAAGTAGTTCAGCAATGGTTTGACCCATAGGCTTTAAACTGAAAGATTACCTTGCATACAAAAATGTAGACTCGCAGATTTCTGCTTTTTTTTAGATTATTCTCATAAATCATTCAATCTAAAACATCTCATCCAATTCTTTCATTTACAGCGCTGCGATTTGTGTGCTGGGCTCCATGTACGAGAAACTGGGACGCATGATGGGACGCACCTACGAGGACACCGTGCAAATCCTAATACGCACGCTGAGGAACGCCGAATCACAGGCACGCATCGAGATAATGCACACGCTGGAGAAGGTGAGCGCTGGCATGGGCACCGCCATTTCCAATGTGCACAAGGACATATACAAGGCGGCCAAGCATTGCCTGCTGGATCGGGTGATGGCGGTACGTGTTGCCGCCGCTCGCTGCATCCTCAAGATGATCTACAGCGCCCCGTTCTTATACCAAACGGAACTGGAGAATCTGGGCACGCTCTGCTTTCGTGCCTTCGACGGCAGCAATTATGAGGTGCGCTGCGCAGTTGCCCAGCTGCTGGGCACGCTGCTCGCCTACACCCAACAGCTGGCCGAGGCGGCCAACAACAAGAAGGCCGCGCAAGCACCTGCAGCAGCAGCACTCCAGGCAGCCAAGGGTGGCACCTTGCGCCTTGTCTCACTGGACGAAGCGCTGGGCATATTGATGTCGGGCTTTCTGCGTGGCGGCGCCTCCTTCCTCAAGGGCACTGGCGAGATCATCAAGGGCAGCTCGGGCGTAAACCGGGAGGTGCGCGTCGGTGTTACCCATGCCTATGTGGTCTTTGTGCAGTTCATGGGCAGCGTTTGGCTTGAGCGACAGCTGAGCACATTTCTGGCTCATGTGCTGGATTTGGTGGCAAATCCGAAAGCGGCCTGCTCCCATGTGGATGCCGTTTATTCGCGCAAGTGCATCAACTTTATACTCCGCTCAACCATTGGCAAAATGCTGGGTGAGAAGGCGCAAAGCGCCGCCTGCAAGGAACTCATTCATCTGGTAGCCAAACAAATGAACTCCATTGATTTTAATCCGGAGAATGCTAAGGATTCGAACCAGGAGACACTCTTCAGTCAACATCTGCTAGTGTGTGCACTGCAGGAGCTGAGCTCCCTGCTTATAGGCCTGGGCACAACGGCACAGCAATTGCTCACAGATCAATCCCTGAATGCCATAGATGCTACCTGTGCGGTGCTGGTGCATCCGTGTGCCGCGGCACGACTGGCTGCTGCTTGGTGCCTGCGCAGCTGCTGCATTGCGGTGCCCAGTCAGATAACGCCACTGATCGATCGTTTTATTGAGGCACTGGAACAGATGCGCTCCTCGCCGGAGGCCATTGCCGGCTATAGCTGCGCCTTGGCGGCCATTTTGGGTAGCGCACGGCATTCACCCTTGGGCATACCGCACACCAAGGGCAAGGTGGTGTTCAACTGTGCCGAGGAGCTGCTGCGCTCCGCTTCCCAGAATAGCCGCATGTCGCTGCATCGAACCCAGGCGGGCTGGTTGCTAATTGGCGCCATCATGACGCTTGGCTCGCCGGTTGTTAAGGGCCTCCTGCCGCGCATGTTACTGCTCTGGCGCAACTCCTTTCCGCGCTCCAACAAGGAGCTCGAATCGGAGAAGGCGCGCGGCGATGCCTTCACCTGGCAGGTAACATTGGAGGGACGCGCCGGCGCCTTATCTGTCATGCATAGTTTCCTATTGAATTGCCCGGATCTAGTCAACGAGGACATCACGCGACGCCTGCTCACACCCATTGAGAGCGGCCTGGCCATGCTGGTCAAGTGAGTTCACGTCACCCACAATCATTTCGAATCGTTCCTTAAACTAATCTCTGTTACATGCTTACAGCCTGGCTACTGTGCTCAAGAGCTATGGCACCCAACTGAAGGCGCCAGCTGCCATGGTTCGTTTGCGTCTCTTTGAAACGTTGACGCTGCTGCCACCCACTGCTCTGGAGGCATCCTATACGCATCTCTTGCGCATGCTCGTCTCCGAGTTCACCTTGTCGGATAACGCAGCCAACACAACGAATTCGCTGCTGCGCACTCTTTGCCATGGCGATGACTCCATAATTTTAGGCACTTGGCTACAGGAGACCAATCATCGCACCATTGAGGATCAGGTGGGTTTCAAACCAAATAAACCAAATCTCTGGGTGGTTGTCATGGTTTATTATTATTTTTTTTCCTGTAAAGTGTACAAACTGTAACATGTAACCAATACTATCTTCTACCTCTTAAACTATTTCCCAAACAATTCACAAACGTGTTTAACCAGATGGAGCCCAATCGCAAAGTCGATGGCGAGCATGTAAGTGTTGTCCCAACGTGTGTCCCTAACTGATGAGTTTCATGATTTCTCTGTTTTGCATGCACAAACCATCTTTATGTGTAGGTTTTTCCATTAATCAACTTCTGGTTATTTGTACAAATTTAATGTTCAATTTGATTTCAGTATTTGAATAATTTGTATATATTTTTTTTGACTTGCAGGCAATTTGCTATTAACCTATTTTATGCTTTTGCGAGGAATTTTTTAGATTTTAAACTTTTAAACATATTGTACAATATATAGTTGAGACTGAAGTATTTATATATATTTTATACTGATACCAATTTAATTTAGTTTTAACAAAAACATTAAACAAAATAAGTTCTTCCAGTATTCACTGGTTATTTAGGACATCTGTCTTAACTGGAATATTTGAACTTGTTTCCTTTTCAAATATTCGTTGCATGTTCTTAAAATTTACAAACTTAAATTAATTTTTAATGTTTAAATTAATTTTCTTGCTCAAAGCTAAGCTTTGCGTTTGTTATTCGTTATCCTTTTATTAATTGTTAATCCATTTGCTCAATTCAATTGCTCAATCCTTGCTAATAATTTATTTATTCCTCATGCACAGCTTCAGCCGAATAGCGCTGCTGGTTCTGGCGCCCTGGAGCATGATCCCTGCTGCCTCTATCGGCCCAACTGGTCTGCACAGTACAACAGCAATGCGAATAATGCGGGCAATGGGAGTAACAACAACATCCAACTGATTAACAGGGCACAACAGTGTCCGGGACCGTTGCCATTGGGTGTGGCCGTTATTGACATGGCTGTGTCGCTGTATGGCACCATATTTCCCAAGGTGGCCAACAAGCATCGTCTGCAGATGTTGGACCATTTCGCCGAGTGCATCAAGCAGGCGAAGAGCAATCGCCAGGAGGCTGTACAAATGAACATATTCACAGCTCTTCTCTACGCCCTCAAACAGCTGACGGACAGCAAGACGAGCCTGGGCCAGGAGGATGTCAAGAAGAGTGCAACGAATCTGATTGTTGCCTCGCTGACCAGCGCCAATTCCACCATACGTTGCGCTGCCGGCGAAGCACTTGGCAGATTGGCTCAAGTCGTTGCCGATTCGCACTTTACAGCCGAATTGGCTCAGAACAGTTTCGACAAGCTGAAGTCGGCGCGGGATGTGGTGACCCGCACTGGACACTCACATGCCCTGGGCTGTCTGCATCGCTATGTGGGCGGCATGGGCAGTTCGCAGCATTTGAGCACGAGTGTGTCCATATTGCTGGCATTGGGTCAGGACAGTGCCTCGCCGGTGGTGCAGGTGTGGTCCCTCTATGCGCTGGCACAGATTGCCGACTCCGGTGGCCCCATGTTCCGTGGCTATGTGGAGGCAACGCTGACGCTCTCACTGAAGCTCTTGCTCAGTGTGCCCCACGCTCACGTGGATGTGCATCAGTGTGTGGGTCGTGTGGTCAATGCATTGATTACGACCGTCGGGCCCGAGCTCCAGGGCAACAATACAGCTGTCAGTGCAATGCGCAGCTCCTTCTTGTGCGCGGCGGCACTGCTCCAGGCACATGCGGATCCCTTGGTGCAGGCGGAGGCAATTGGTTGTCTGCAGCAGCTGCATTTGTTTGCCTGCAAATCGCTGCAGCTGGACACTCTGGTGCCCACTCTGGTCAAGATGCTGGCCAGCAACTATTTTATTCTACGCAAAGCGTCCGTCGCCTGCTTGAGGCAATTGGCGCATCGGGAGGCACGTGAGGTGTGCGAACTGGCGCTGACCATAACACCAGAGCAGTGTCCTGATCTGGTAATCACGGAGTATGGTCTGCCTGGTTTGCTTTTCTGCATGCTGGACACTGAAACGGACGCGGAGATGCTGAAGAATATCCACGACACATTGACTTCCATGCTGCAAATGCTGGCGGCCGATAATCTAAGCAACTGGCTGAGTCTCTGCAAGAAGGTGCTCACCGTGGCCGTCGAGAGTGGCACTTCCAGCGAGGAGCAGGCAAATCTAGCTGGAGCAACCGATGCAGCCAGCAAATCTGGCTCTGGCGATCAGAAACAAACCGACGACGATGATGATGAGGATGAGGATTATGCCGACGATGTTACCGAATATCGCGCCGAGGAGAACACCTCCACGCATCCCGCAGTGCAACCGCGTTGGCCAACACGCGTCTTTGCCTCACAATGCGTCCGGCGCATCATCGCCAGCTGCGAGTCGGCCAATGCGCTCCATTTTGACTTGCTGCAGGCCAAGGAGCAGCAGTTAATTAAGTCACGCAGTGGGGATTACCTCATCTTGCATCTGGCCGAGCTCATACGCATGTCCTTTATGGCAGCCACCTCGGATTCGGATCAGCTGCGACTGGAGGGTTTGCGCACTCTGCAGGAGATCATCGATCGTTTCGCTAATGTGCCGGAGCCCGAGTTTCCCGGGCATTTGCTTTTGGAACAATACCAGGCCCAGGTGGGCGCCGCACTTCGTCCGGCCTTTGCGGCAGACACGCCCTCGCATGTGACGGCCGCCGCCTGTGAGGTGTGCTCCGCCTGGATTGGCTCTGGTGTGGCACGCGATATCAGTGACTTGAGGCGCGTGCATCAGCTGCTGGTCAGCTCGCTGAACAAGCTCTGCACGCAGACGAACAGCACCCAGCTGTACAACGAATCGATGGCAACGCTTGAGAAGCTTAGCATACTCAAGGCCTGGGCGGAGGTTTACATTGTGGCCATGCTGGGCAATGGCAAGGCGCCCGCCTCCCTGCTAACCATGACGCCAGCCACTGCTGCCGGTGCCGAGCTAGTCAGTGGCTTGGAACTGATGGACACGGATAATCGGGGCGAGAGTTTGCTCGGTCTGGTCCAGCCAGAGCTGCATAATCTCTCCAATCATTGGCTGGCGGCTATGAAGGATCATGCTTTGTTGTTGCTTCCCCCCGAGTTTCAGTCGCAACTGCCCAGAGATGGTGGCTCCTTCTACACCACGGACACCATCAACTCGTCGAAGCCACATTATATGACCAGCTGGCCGCCAATACTCTATGCCGCTGCACTGTGGCTGCGCGACGAGGGCTTTGCCAGGCATCAGGATACCCAAACGCAGATTGAGGCTAGCAGCGGCAGCAGCCAACCCGAACCGGAATCGAATAACAATCATATAACGCACGGTTCGCTGTCGGCGGATCGGTTCCATATGATCTTTGGCATATGCATGGAGGCGCTGTGCAGCATGCGCAGCTCGGATAAGCCCAGAAATATTGTAAGCTGCCTGCGCGCGCTGCACAGCATCTTTGATTCGGATTGGGCGCGACGTCAGCTGATCAAGGATCGGGCACTCACCATCGAGCTGTGCCATGTGCTCCATCGCCAGATACTCACACGGGATGAGCTGCTCGTCCAGCTGCTTTGCGTGGAGATACTGAAGCAGACAATTCAGGCGGCACGAGAGGATTTGGAACGAAAACGCATAACCACTGACAATGCCACTGAGAATGAGAATCGAAACGAGAGTGATGGGAATGTCGAGCTGGGCGAGGGCAGCGTCATGCAGCCGGGTAGCTCCCATGTCTATGCAGTGCTGGAGGTCTGCCTGTGTCTCTTTGTGCGCCAAATACCCAGCCTGAATCCCAGCAAACAGTGCAATCTACAGATGGACTATGCGTATGCCCGAAATGCCTCGTTCTTCTCGGTGCTGGGTGATGAGAATGGCCGCCTGGTTGCCACCGGTCTGAAGTGTGTCGAACAGCTGTTGGAGCTGTGCACGCCCAGCGGCGCCTTGACCATACTGCCCACCATTCTCTACATGACGACGAGCATCATTCGCGAGATAGCCAACAAATCAGCCATCGATAGCAGCATTCTGGCCAACACCTGTGCCGTTCAAGCAGCCCTCCAATGTCTGCGATCCGTCTGCGTGCATCGATGGGCACAGCAGCCAAACACCATGGAGGATTGGCAGCAACTGCTGCAAAGCGCTTTGGGCACCATCATTGACATGACCAAAACGGCTGGCGACAATGAGGAGTCCAAAGTCGATGAGGTCACTATGCTGCTGGCCATTGCTGTATTCATACTAAACACACCCGCCTCCGTGGTGGCCACACCCTCGCTACAATATCCGTGCATCAATCATTTCCGACAGTGCCTGCAGTCGGATCACTTGTCGGTGAAGCTAAAGTGCATTGAGACGACACGTTCCATTTTCACCAAAGCCGATCTGAAGGCAGCCACGCCCTACATTCATGCATTGGCACCGCGCATCATCGAGTCGCTGTACGCCGAGTCCAGTAAGACGCCAGCCAGTGACCTGGAACTGCAGGTGACCCTCGAGAGCATTGTGACAGTGGAGCAGCTAATTCAACTTGCCGAGCCCCAGCATCGTAAGTAGCTGTCAATTACTGTTATACCCCACTCTCAGGTCTGTTCCGAATTTGCGTAGAAACTTAAAGATTGAAAAAAGGCAGCCTACAAATTTTATTAAAACTAGAAAAGTATTAAAAACTTTTCAAGGATTTCAACTTTAAGGAACTTTTCTGTGAGGCAGCTATAAAACTTTTATTATATTAGAAAGGTAGAAACGCTTAAAAGTTAGAATCTCGTTAAAAAAAATAATAATTAAAATAACAATTCCGTTTTCAACCGATGCTAAACAAATACAAAGTAAAATAAAACTTAATAAAAAGGATTTAATAGAAAGTTGAATAATATATCCTATATGTTCCATAATTATAACTAAAACAAAAGAAATTTATTTATATAAAAAAATAACTGGACGTTCGGAACAGACCCATTGAAATGCGCAACTAGTGCGATCCTTTTTAATCCCTTACATAACACCGCCGTTTTGAAATAGTGAATAGCGCTGCCAACTTGGCGCATAACTTGTAAGCGTCGTCAAATAGTACAGTTTTTTCTTATATTCTGCTCTTGTTCTCTTCGTCTCTTCTCTTTTAATTGCTTTTACTCATTCATTTATCACACAAACACACAAATTACAAAAAAAAAAAAAAAAATTACAAATCGTTAGGAAACTTGCTACAAGGTAAATAGATGCATTCACCAAAAAAAAAAGTACTATGTAAATTCACGTAACTCTTATTTGCACTCGCAATATGAAAGCACATTAAACACACTTTGTATACATAAATAATAAATAACAATTTTTTTGTAGACATAGTTGTATCTGGCGTTGGCTTTAAATGTCGTTACACATTGCATGCAAATTATCGATTACTGTTATCGATACACAACATTGCACCGTTATTTGTGTTATCCTTTTTAGCATGATTTCTGTTTTTAATAATAACATTTCTTCGCACTCTTCCCAGATATACAAATGCTAACGCTACTGGTGCCGGTACTCATAGCCTACCTGGCCGAGCCGAGCAAGTTGCGTACGCTGCCCAAATATCAGCGCCAGCTGCACGAACAGGCACTCAACTGGCTGCTCAAGATTGGACCGAAATATCCGCAGGAATTCAAGGCGTTGATGAGCCAAAAGCCGGAACTGCGCCAGAAACTGGAAGCTGCCATACGCAGCCAACAGCAGTCAATTAATCTGGCCCAGAAGGCCAGCGAGGCGCAACGCAATGGTTTGCTCTCCAAACCGCAAAAGCCGACGATCAAACTGAAAACGGATTTTAGTAACTTCCAATAAGTTAAACAATATACACCATTAATATATATATATACACACACACACACTTATATATATATATATTTATATATATTTAATCTTGCTAATAGCGTGATTAACTAGAGCCTGCTAAAAGAAGAATGCTTGCAATTTACGAAGCTTGCATTTTTTTGCTATAAATTTAGTAAGTACCTAAAGAATCTACCCCGCATAAATACGTATATAAATTATAAGGGGTATTTCCACACGACTATCGATAATGTTGGGAATGCGCCGTATTGTTAGCTATTCTTATTATTTTTATTATTATAGACATATAAACATACACGTACATAAAAACAATATTAGTTATTATTAAACTTATTTAAATCATAGCCTTGTACTTTTTTTCGAGTTGCAGTGACTCGAATAGTGTTTCCAATTCACAAATAAATGTTATTTCCAGGCTTAATTCATGAGCAATAATTTTTGAAATTATTGTATGAAATGATTAATCTCTGAACAATTTAATCTGAATTTATTTCGATTTCCCTCTTAAGGTCAGTTGGTTTAGATTTTGCTGAATTCAACTCTTTAATTTGATTGCGTGCTATTTCCTTTTTAGTCGGGCATTTAAAGTCTGTGTCTGACTGTGCCTCCTGCCTTGGCGTGCTTTGGCCCGGTGGAATCTTCGACATCCCGATACTTACAGCTGGACGTGGCAGTTTCATCAATGCAGCCGGTAGCAAATCGAACGTTGATGTCTCCAGTCGGCTCAGCAGCGTAGTGCGATAGAAAAGGGTTCGTAAGCGTTGCCGGAACAGCTGAATCGCTGGCTGAGATTCATCGTAGTTGATTGATGGGGTCAACTCGCTCGCAGGATCGGTATCATTAGCGCATTGCACTGACAATATGCATAAAGCCCGAAAGCCCATCATCGTTGACCAATTCGGCGGCAGCAACTGCGTAGATGATTCTGTTCCTTCGCCCTTAGGCAGTTTACGCAGCATTTTGTTAAAGAAGCGGCACAGCTGACTGGGCAGGCATGTGCTTTGGATCAAATTGACCTTATTTTTGGGCGGCTGGAAGCGCAGCGAATTAGCTACTCTGTGCAGATTTCGTTCGTCCAGGGTCAGGGGTACTGGCGCCTCAGGCGATCCTAGATTGAGATTATATGCATACTTGAAGTACTCATAGATATTATTACTTGGTGTTTGCTTGACGTATGACTTCTTGGCCGGTGGGTTACTGAGCAGTGAGTCCGGATCGGCTTGCCATTCATGGAGACGTTGCTCCCAATTGTCGGCAGTTACTGAAGCACTTTTATGCACCCTGCGACGGGGAATGTCTGCTACCGTTGCATTTGGATTCTGCGTTATAAAACGCTGGATGACCATAGAACGTGTGCGACAACTGGTCCGCGAGTGATTGCCCAAATGTTTGGCACAATTCACCCACTGCGAGGTGCCATGTTCTTCAATAAAAGCAATCAGTTTCATATCATCACTCACTGACCAGGGATCAGTCTTATGACGCTGCGCCAGCACATTGTTATATCGTGTTCGCAGCTGAGCAATCGAGCGATTGGGGAAGAGCGTTCTCGGAATACAATTAAACTTGCCATCATATTCCTCAACGGCAGCAAAAAGCATGACATCCTCTTTTTGGGTGAATGGTTCTGAAGAATAAAGAATAAGAAATTTATTATTATATCAGATATATATAAAGTTAAGTTTATGAAGGAAGTGCTTACTATAGAATCGATAGCAACTCTATTTGTTAACTTACTTACCGTGACTAATGTTGGGATGCAGAACATACAAATAGCGACCAATTAACGTGGATCGCGATCTGTTCGGAAAGTGTTCGAGCACTTGATTCCAGTTAACAACGCCGTTAACCGTATTTTTTAAAGCGATTGCGCGCAAGCGTTCGCTATCCTGATTACACCATTTCATGGTGCTCCTTGGCTCCAGGTTAGAGCGCAGCGCTGTCTGCATATGCACAAAGCACTGATAGTCGGACCGTCCGTCCACCATAGCCGCAATGGCTCTCCAATTTTGCATCTTGTTTTCCTTGGCGGCCGCTAGCAAAATCTGCTCCTCCTCCTCAGTCCACTCCTCGCGCTTAAGATGCGGCTGCAAATACACAAGCCACATGGCCTCACAGCTGTACGACGAATGACGATACTCCAGATCGAGTGTGCTAATCTGATTCCAGTCAATGCTGAAGCTGCTGTCGGTAACTTTCAGTAAATTAGCCAGCGATTGTTCGTGCAGATCGATGGCCTTACGCTTGCTCCCCTTCCTGCCAACAGTTTTGCCTTCTGTTGCTGTGTAGGATGCATGATCCAACAGCTAAAAACGTAGTTAAATGGATTAGCTAACTTAATCTAGCTACTTCAAATTCGATTCACCTGCTGCTTAATACCCATTACGATTTTTTTCTTGTCCATCACAGTCCAGATGTGCTTGGAGCGCAGATCAAAATCGGTGGGGAACATCTCATTGCTGCAGCGCCGCTCGTAATCTTCATTGTTGGGACAACTTCGTCCATCCACATCGCGAAAATATAAATTTCCCTTAAATCGAAACGTTCCTCCGCGCAGCACAGCTCCACTAATTCCAACGGTTTCCTCGGTGGCCGCTGCTCCTGCGTAGGACCGCGTCTTCAGGCGGCTTACAAGTATCTTCTCGTTCCGTTCATAACGAGCTCGAACTATGCGCAGCAGCTTCAGAGTACGTTCACGCGCCTGTACAAGACGCCGCTGCAGCTCCAGATTCAGTTTTAGAGGGTCTGCATCGCCTTCAGCTGTGGTAGACAGCAGTATTGATATTTCTTGCAATTGCTGTTGGTATTTTTGCTTCACATCGCACATTTTGGTGTAAACCAAGCAAGATTACAATCCGTACTTCACATGCAAGTTAAAATACTGATTTTGGTTTACTTTGCATTCAATAACAAAATACAACGCGTCTGTCGATTTTTAGCTATAAGACAGCGTTTCATTATCGGCTGTATGTGATTCGATTAACGTAATTTTGGATTGATCATTTTGTGTATACTCATCATTATTAAGTTCTGCGAATCAGTCTTATAACGAAAGTAAACTAAAACTCTAAATTTTAAACAAATAAAATGTCTTTAACATAAAAATTAGATATTTAACGACCAATATCGAATTTCAGGCCAGTGTGCACATATTGCAATTGGTATAAAAATATTCAACAAAGAAATTGCTTATCGATTACCACTTGCTAATTATCGTTTAGCAAAAACAAAAGGGACGTGAATAAGAAAAACAACAAAAACACGAACAATCCCAAAAAGTGCATAGATAATATAATTAAAACACGTCAAATTTAACGTTCATGTCGTGCCCATGTCTGGGGCTGGACAAATAATATGGATGATGTGCCCGTTAAAATAATCGAACGCTATAAGCCACCACCACTCGTATACCAATTGCCACAGACTATTGCAAACCGTTTGGCACAGTACAGCAGCAGCTACTATGACCATGATCAGGCATATCAGTATGACTTTCAGCTGGAGCGTAGTGTGCTCAGCAAGTGCCAGCAATGGCGCCGCATGCGTCACCAGCAACACCAGGCACGTCAAGGGCGCCAGGAGCAGCGCAAACAGGCTCGACAGCGTGCACTGGAGGCAAAGCAGAAGGAAATGCTTGGCGCTGTCGAATATCCCAATGCAGCCGATTTATCCTCCGACAGCGACGATAATGGTGATGCTGATGAGGTAGCCGTCGAGTCGCCAGAGACAACAAAAACAACAGCCGCTGCAGGCCCAATAGCAATAACGTCAATTAACGCCGCTGAGTCTCATGCAAATTCCGAACCAAAGTCAATAAGCTCGGGCAATTTTCATAATATACTGCAACCGACCATACTAAGCGGTGCTGCAGCAGCACCTGTGGTTAGTAATCATAAGCGCAACAGCTCCCTTAATTATGCGGATTTTGAATACAATATGAATTCAACGCCCTTCGATAATATTGAGCTGAAAACGATCAACGATCTGGATATTCTAGCGCAGGTGTTGCACCAGACGCAATTAACGCAGCAAATGTCGCAAACAGACGACGAGATCGTGCGCAATGAGGAGAAGGGTGGGGAGGAGCAGGAGCAAGAACAGTCACAGCCAGAGCAGCAACAGCAACTAGAGCTGACTGTGACGACGCTGGCGGAAACCAAAGCGACGTTAGATAGCGTCAATTTTCATGTACACTGTGATGATGCCCAAGACATTCCAGCCATGTATCCAACACATATATATAACAACATGCCACAGCAGCAGCAGCAACAGCAGAACATCTATCCACATATGGTCTACAATCAGCAATATTATCCTCAGCAGCAACAGCAGCAGTTATACCATAATCACAACTACTTACAATATGGCTATGCCAATGGTTATGGATCACCTACTCAACTACTGCCGTCGCCGCAACCGCCCCCTTGCAGCAACAAAAGCTTACTACACACTAATGTTCAGGAAGGGGATACGAAATCCAGGAGCGTGCCGGATATTCTACGTGAATTGAAAACAGAGCTGCAGCAGGCGGAGAAGCGCCGTGCCCGCCTGCACAGCCAGAATGAGAACGAGAAACAGACACTGGCATTGAAACTGCCACAGCAACAGTCCGAACCTGAGATGGTGTCCAACTCCAACCTATTTCAGGAGCTTGATGTGCCGGCGCAGAAGCTAGCACAGCGCATCAGCAGCATGGGATTTCCGCTGGAGCGCGTTGTCAAGGTGGTCACCCTATGTGGCATTGATGATAAAAAGGTGAGTCACTTCAAGATAGAAGGCCGCTGTAGTTGTAATTTATTATGATCTAAATAAATTGCTAATATTGAATTTTCTTCCCCAACATGGATTTTAGATAATCGAGCACCTCATTCCACTCGGTGAGCTGATAGATCTCGGATTTGATGAAACGAAAATCTCGGCGGCGCTTATGAAATTTGATAACAATAAGGATAAAGCGCTAGACTATTTAATTAAGTAGTTCAATTTTGTATTATACGTGGTCGGTCGCCTTGGCGCTCCAAGCCAATTCACGCACTCCTCTCGTTATCTTTTTATTTTTGATTTGCATGAGTTCTTCGAGATATTGGAGATTGCATATAAATGTGGCTGAATAGGCAACTATTAAAACATAATGCTAAATCGCTTAAATGTACATAAGTATGTATATATATACGTATGTATATATATGCATATATTTATATAATAGCTGGCATCACCAGCAGCAGAATAAATATAATCGCTAAGTGCTAAACAGTTTCAAGTCGTTCAATTCATGCCCAGCATTAGCAGATTAATGGCGTGCTCCACATTGCCATCGGCCAGCGTCAAGTAGTTAACATTTAGTGTATGATTAATGAAGCCCATGGCGGCCATTGTGCGCATCTGTTCGGTGAAGCGATGCCGGCGATAGCAGCGTGGCAGCACATCGCTATCATCGCCAGCAACTCCATCGTCATCATCGTACGGCTCATCGACAACAGCATCGGTGGACGCTGTATCTAAAGTTGACTCGATGTCCATACTTTCGTAAGCTGATGCTGATGATGATGGCGGCGGTGCGTGCTGCTGCTGCAACGATTGGAAAGCACGTGCCAACTCGTTGCGCAATAGCTCCGGGGAGATGGCAGCGTTTGCAGTTGCACCTCCAGTTCCAGCTACTGCAGCAGCTCCAGTACCACTAGTTGCAGCTGCAGTGCTGCTGCGTGGTCGCTCATCGCTGAGTGCCTCGTCCACATGGCGCTGCGCTATGTTCGACAGCGAGTTGACGGAGCTCATGTCGACGCGCGCCAACGCAATAGCCAGCTGCTGGCGACTGATCTGGCGTATGTTGGCCATCTCATCGCGACGATTGGCAGCCAAGTTGGCGGCTGCAGTGCTGCTGCTACCACCACTGCTGCTGCTGCCGGCGCCCAATGAGTTCTCCTCCTCCGATGAGGTTGTAGACTCTGATGCAGCCTGTTCCTGAACTGGAATTCGGAGAGAACCACAGAGAGTGGTATCAAATATTTGGAAACAGCAGAAGCAGCAACACAAGACACTTACATTGCGTGGCGGAACTATTCCGCGCCAATTCCTTGCGTATGGTGTCTACAATAAATGAAGCTGCATCACATATTAATGGATAATCACGCACCAGATTCTGCACCACTTCCGGCTCGTGAAGCATATTGAATAGCACCGAGTCGCGTATCAGAGCCTGTGCTCCCAAATTCCGCCGAAACTCTGGATATTCCGCCAGTATCTTTTGCAGTATATTAAAACGCGATGTGACGCTAATTTGCAAATGTGACGTTAGGGAAAATAGCTCCTGTATATGCTTGGTATTTATGTCGCTGGCAGCAGGCGACTCGTATGGCGTATGAGACTTTATTTTACGAAAGCAATGGACAATTGCATTTGGTGTCATTGTGCTAGACAGCTTGGATTCGTCATTGAGCACCTTGCCCAGGTAGCATATATCTGTGTAATTTATTGAGCGCACAATGAGTTGGCATTATTAGCAATGCGAATGCATATATTTATGTGTGTATTGTGTGTGTATTTGTGTATAGACTTAACTCACCAAGTTCGGTAGCATCGAACTGCAGCTGCAGCTGCTGCGAGATGATCTTTTTCAAGTACGCAACATTTTGTTCCATATCAATGTTGTGCACTGGATAAAAGTCGCTCAGTTTGTTCTTAACATGGACGCCAGCATATACAGTGTTGGATGTCATATTTGTATATTTTCTATTCTCGTGGATACTTTGTTATTGAATTAATTTTCAACTGCGTCTCGTTATCTCGAACACAAATTGCGTAGCGATAACGATTAACGATAGACAAATATTAATAATGCAGTGTGACCCCACAAAGTAAACTGTAACACAAAAGAAATTTGCAATCAAATAATTTTTTTGAAATTCTTTCAAAATTTTAGTTTGGTTTTTGTATTTTCTGTTTGTGTTAAAAAATGGATATTGAAAGTAGAGAAACCCAAACGACAAAATCGTATTTGAGACAAAAAGAAATTAACACGATACAAAAACAGGCACTAATGCAACTGACTAAACAGGAATTCGACAAAGAGGAAAGTTTCGCTCCTGTCCACAGCTGTGAATTTGAAATTTTTGGTATAGTGCATGGTATGTGAAGGTGCACACATTTAAAATACTATATGGCAAAATAACTGATATTCTTTTGTAGAAGTTTCTTTTCGGCGTGTAAGGATCACAACTGACTTATTTAATATATTATTTTAACTGGTGCTGATATTGTTTTAGTATACTCTGCGCCGGGCTCAAAAACTGGGTATTCGTGGATGGTGTACGAACACAGAAAATGGCACAATTAAAGGAGAAATTCAGGGACATCCTATCAGCTTTGAAGCGATGTATGAAATTGAAAAAAAATATATATATATAGCCTGAATTTTGAGTTGATTTTGCAGGCGCATTTGGTTAAAGTATACTGGCAGTCCCACGAGCCGCATCGACAAGTGTGTATTTGGTCCAACCGAAGAATTGGATGATTTTACCTACGTAGAGTTTTCCATAGTTAAAACTACAACTGCCTGATAAAAATGCTGCATGAATAAAGCCGGTTTATGAAACAAACATTTGTACTATCTGCTGTGTGGTGTGACCGTGTCATAATCAAATCTACAATAATTCTGGGGGTGACACTGTTTAGTTTAAGTGCAACGCTGCGCGGTACACAATCAACTAAAACAAACGGCATTGCAGTGATATTCATTTCGCTTTCTGTGACCTGTGGCAAGCAATAACAACAATTATTATAATTCCATATATTGGCCACACACATAGCAAAGACGGTCACGAATGAAGTGTTTACTGAAGCATTAAGATCAGCCCATGTGCCAGCTGGATTCCACTTTCAATACGCGCAAGACTTTCACTTTTTGTGTAAAGAGACGATAAAAAAAATAAAACAACAACAATTACCAAAACGACACATCGTCTCCCGAAGAGAGCAGCAGATATCTAAGAAGAAAATGAAAAGACGAGCGGACAGACAAGCATAGCAAGGCACACCACTGGAAACGACACGAAATTGATATTGTTTGTTAAAAATATAACATATTTGCTTATAAACAAATTGGTAAATACTCAGAGAAATGCAACACAGCAGCGATAACAACAATAGCAGAAGCAACGAATGGCTCTATGACTGAGTGATTGGGCTTGTGTGTGTGTGGTTGTGCAAAGAAAAAATAAATTAACCAAAAAAAAAAAAAGAAGGAATAAAGTATAACTGTCTTTTGTCCATTTGTCCCAGTGTCAAAGTAACTGTGTATGTGTGTGTACGTGGATCATATATTTGGGTCAGTTTGAAATTGTAAGCGAAAATAAAAACAGCGCTGCAATTACGCGCTAAAGAAACAAACCAGAAAAATGGACAGCCGAACACAAACGACACAGCAACAACAGCAGCTGCAGCAGCAACAACAACAACAACAGACGTCTCGCAGTTCACCTCAAATTGTTAATCTGGGCGGACCAAATGCCACCAGTTCCACAGAGGCCAATGCTCCGCCAACAACTGATAGCGGCAACGCCGTCGCCGCTGGCGTCAGCGGCAGCAGCAGCAGCAGCAGTAATAGCCACAGTAAGCGAAACAGCGGAAAGAACAACAATGGGCATCAGCGGAGCCATAGCATAACGAATGCAGCAGCCACATCCTTTGTCAACATGTTCGATGCTCTCACATCACGTGTCTCGACGGCCGGGAGCATTGCCATCACTAGCAGCAGCATTAGCAACGCCATGGAGCGTAGTTATAGCGCTGCCAGCACGCCGAGCTCAACACATTCGGGGATTGGCGGCATCGGTGCCGGGTCGATAGCTAGTCTGACGAGTATCGGGTCACTGGGTAACACAGCTAATGCATTTTACTCCTCAATAGGAAGTGCGCTCAACTCGATAACGTCCCCGATTACGGCCGCTGCGGCGGCGGCCACAGCAACCACGACGGAGGCAATGGTGGCGGCTGCATCGGCGATATCGAATCATTTGGTTTCACCCACCATCGGCACACCGCCCCATGGTCTGGGTATAAACGATGAGGACTGCGACGACAACGACGAGGAGGATGAGGATGATGCTGTTGATAACGATGGTCATATTGCAGCGCCCACGCCAAGCAAATCGTGGTCGGAGAACAAAGATTTTGTCCAGGAGATACGCAAAGACTTGTCCAATCTGTCGACCATGGTGCCAACGAGTGTTCAATTCCGACATCTCTCGGATGGCCGGGTACGTTCCTATTTTCTCAGCACACCACCGCAGACGTGGGAGCCAACGCTGCTCTTTGCGGACATTAATCTGCTACAGCATGACGAACAACAGCTGCGACTGCAAAATATTGGCAGTGTCGGTGGCGGCATTGAACTTGAAACCACCCACATTGGCAGTCCCAGTAGCAGCGGTGGCCTCTCATCGCCCACAATTAACCTGCCCACATTTAATTTTGGTGTACAGCCGAAACCCAGGTAAGTGTCAATCATTAATTTTTATTATTTCACATCCATAAAATGTGTCTAAGTTAAGAGAGGATTCGCAATATTCTTGTTCTATGTTGAACATTATTAGCCAAGTTGAACTAGTCATGTCCGTCTGTTGAATCACGCAGCTAGAAAATTTGGCTTATAATCTAGAATTTGATATCACATTGTCATATATCAAGTTTATCTAACGCACAAAGGTGGTGTGTTGGGGGCAGCAGCAGCAGCAAAATGTGCCTCATAAAACTTTAAGTGCTAAGTTTCCCCAAAAACTCACTTCATACATGCATTTATGGAAATCCCCTAGCAGTTCTCTATCTAGGTGTTAAGTTCCTCTCTAAAGGTAGCCCATCAAAATGTTAAGTTTGTACTGGTTTTTTTTTTCTATGGAACAGGCTTGTGTGGCAGCCACTGCTGCAACAACCCATACCCAGCAATCCTGTGGGCAGCGGTGGCGCATGTCCTTATGCCCGAGAGTTTCAGTTGCTGCAGGAAAGAAAGCGTCTGCCCACATGGGGCATGACATCCTATGAGATGCACAAGCCCAGTGGCAAGCTGGTATTTCCCGGCGCCAACGATCTGTATCAGTGTCTGGACACGGGTTACAATGTATGTGCACATAACTAAATCTACTCAATTGAAATTTTAACGAGTTTTGTGTTCGTTTTACAGTCTGGTCTGCTATTTCCCACGCAGCTGCGCACATGCCCGGAGTGGCCCGCTTTGGATCCTCAAATCTGTCCGCAGAACTCGGATCTGATAGCGTACATCAGTGACTGTGATATCTGGGTAACGCACACGCTTAGCGGCAATGAGAAGCGTTTAACGTATACGCGGAGCGGTAGGCGCACTTATGCGGAGGATGCGCTCAGCGCCGGTGTGCCATCGTATGTGATGCAGGAGGAGTTTAGTCGGTATCAGGGATATTGGTGGCAGCCGCATTCCGATGATGGCATCTATCGCATTGTATACGAGGAGGTGAACGAAACGGATGTCTCGCTCTACACGTTCCCCTCATCGACGGCCGTGCCGGGCGAGGTGGATGAGTACCGTTTCCCACGCAGTGGCACACCCAATGCCAAATCCAAGCTGAAGCTGGTACAATTTGTGCTCAACGAAGCGCTGCAAATCAGCGAGGTTAGCATCAAGGACTTACCATACTCCATGCTAGCAGTATTTCCCTGGTTGGAGTACATAGTGCGCGTGGGCTGGACCCCCGATGCCAAGTAGTAAGCTACTCAACCAAATCAAATCATGTCAAATTCATCAACTTAACAATAATCTGTTTTTTGTTTTTTTTTTTGGTATAGCGTTTGGCTGCAGGGTTTGGATCGGAAGCAACAGCGCTTGGATGTTATGCTCATACCGCTGGACAACTTTTGCGAGTCTTACAGCAGTCAAGTGTCAACGCCAACGGATTCAATTGGGGATCACAGTTGGCGGAGTCCATACAATCGCACAATATCGCCGCTGCAAGTCATCTATACGGAGCAGTCGGAGAGTTGGATAAATGTTCATGATATGCTATACTTTTTGGAGATGAGCGATATGAACGACATGAGTGTCACATATGTGTGGGCCTCCGAGGAAACGGGCTTCAGGCATTTGTATCTAGTGACGTCCAGTTTGCTCTTGAACCATGTTAATGGCTGTCAAACGGACGCAACTTCAGCATCAGCCGCTGGTCAGCAGCATCCCAGCTATGTGGAAGCGGCCGCGTTGCAGCCTCGCATTGTCAACAAAGTGGCGCTGACAAGTGGCGAATGGGAGGTGCTAGCGCGTAATCTCTGGGTGGACAAAGCCAATCAGCTGGTATACTTTGTCGGATTGCGCGACACGCCATTGGAGAAGCATCTGTATGTGGTTAGTCTGCGGCGACCCGAGCACATACGCCTGCTAACTGAACCAGGCTATTCCTATCTGGTGGAATTTGATGATGTAAGTACTAAGAAGAACCAATAGTTCTCTTAATGATGTCTAGGATAATAACCCTGGCAAACAGTGGCAACTTCAGTTCTTAATCAAGTTCTTAAGAAGTAGAGGAAACTAGTTATCGGAAGGATACCTTTTAGATTCCTTGTTTAAATCACTTTCTGTCACCATTCTCATACTTAATACTGATTTGCAGCAATGTCAACTGATGCTGCTTGTCTATTGCAACATCCAACGTTTGCCCAGCTGTAAGGTGATGCGTGTGACACAGACATGCCAGAATGGCGGAGTCAATGGCATACAGATCTCGCTGGTTGGTTTTCTGCATGAGGGCGGCAAACCGGAACCGCAATACTGCCCGCAAATCTTTCGGCCGCAGTTGCCATCGGGCGATATTGTCTACGCCATGGTATTTAAACCGCACAATTTCCAGCTAGGCGTAAAGTATCCAACGGTACTGAATGTCTACGGCGGACCCGAGGTTCAAACTGTAAATAATACCTTTAAGGTAAGATCGCTCAGTTAACATATATGTATAGAGCAAATCTTCTAATACTTATTGCCACAATTTGCTGCAACAACAGGGCAAACATCAGCTGCGAATGCACATGCTGGCGGCTCAGGGCTATTGTGTGGTCTGTATTGATTCACGAGGCTCGAGGCATCGAGGCATACGCTTCGAGAGTCACATACGCGGTCGCATGGGCCAGGTGGAGCTTACCGATCAGGTGGATGCACTTCGCATTCTTTCCGATCAACTGGGCTACATTGACATGGAGCGTGTAGCCATACATGGCTGGTCCTATGGTGAGTCCTTGCTTTAAACTAGAATTCAAATTAGAATTTTAATTTGTATATTTATTTTTGCAGGTGGCTATTTGAGCTTGATGGGTTTGGTGCAATATCCGGAAATATTTAAGGTGGCTATTGCTGGTGCTCCGGTCACTAATTGGGAGTTTTATGACACGGGCTATACGGAACGTTACATGGATCTTCCGCAGTGTAATGAGGCTGGCTACACGGCTGGTTCGGTGCTCAACTATGTGCATTCGTTTCCCGACGAGTAAGAAATTGAAATACCATATTTACAGTTAGATAGAAACTGTTTTAATATTTAATATTCCTCAGGGATAATCGATTACTGCTCATCCATGGTCTCATCGATGAGAATGTGCACTTTTATCACACTTCACGACTGATCAGCGCTTTGAACAAGGCGAACAAACCATATGCACTGCATCTGTTTCCGGAGGAGCGCCATTCGTTGCGCAATTTAGAATCTAATAAGAACTATGAAACGAAATTATTATCATTCTTGCAAAATTTATGAGATCCGTAAACAGTTCACACGCAAGTTATTCTAATTACATATTATATTGTACGTGTCGTTTTTATAAAGTCGGAATCCATTCAAATGTCAAGCTAAATATAAAAAAAAAACATGTCTGCAATATTTCAACGTTTTTGACGAAAAGGAAAATTATGGAACAAGTTGTGCGCTGCCTCTGTTAAATGCTGCTCTACTCACTAATTATTTTTAATAATCTATATCTAAATTTATTATTATTTTTTATTATATTATACACACACACACACACACATCGTACTCTTAATTAACTTTAAATTGTTTTATTTTGCACATGTGTACATTTTTTTTTTTAAAAAACTCAGTCGTAAGCGTCTTGTTTTTGTTTATGTCTGTCCAAAATGTGTCCTATCCCTCACAAAACCACCCACAACTTGTCGTGCTGATCGTGCAAGCCATCAATTAATGCTAGTTTATATTATACACATACCTATATAGAATTGTATATCTCATAATAATCTATAAACAACTTGCAATATATGTTTATATAAATCAGTTAAAAAGATTTGTAACAAGTTAAAAAAAAAGAAAAAGTCAAGAACAAAATAAAATTTAAAAAATAACTTTAATGTTTTGGCTGACACAATCTCTAATTTTACAAAATAAAATAACTTGCTATATTTTGTTTAACAAACAACAACAACAAATTGTCTATTCTCGAATACACTTTGTGTGATCTGAGTAAAATTAATTGTACAGTTTAAAACCATTTCTGGAATGGATATATAAAAGACAATTGGATTTATGTTTTGGTTTATTATTTACAATTTGTTGCTACTTATGACTAACTTAACAATATTAATTAAATATTAATGACATTGGCATAATTTAATAATTTGTGCACTTTAACCAAAAGTAGTCAGTCTGAGGAACATAATGATAGCTTAGTTATTACAGAGCTGGGAGTGAATTTAATCAACTTCCTCCACAGTGGGTCCTTTGTAGCCACCAAAGCCGCCCGCCTGTTGACTACAGTTGGGGTTGCCCTGTGCTTGTCCCTGAGCCTGAGCCTGCTGGTGCATCTTGGTCATAATAGGCGTGCAGTGCTGGGTGAGTTCCTTCAGTTTGTGTTCGAACTCCTCCTTGTCGGCGGTGGTGTTGGCGTCCAGCCACTTGACAGTCTCGTCGCACTTCGCCAGCACCGAGGCCTTCTCGCTGTCGCTGAGCTTGTCAGCAGGGGCCTGGTCTACGGCCTGTTTGACACCGAAGACGTAGTTCTCGAGGCTGTTGCGGGCCGAGATGCGCTGGCGCTGCTGCTCATCCTCATCGGCATATCGCTCGGCCTCGTTCACCATGCGGTCGATCTCTGCCTGCGAGAGGCGGCCCTTGTCGTTCTTGATCGTAATGTTCTTCGCCTTGCCGGTGCTCATCTCCTTAGCCGCCACGTTTAGTATGCCATTGGCGTCCATGTCGAAAGTGACCTCGATCTGGGGCACACCCCGCGGTGCGGGCGGGATGCCCGACAAATCAAAGGTGCCCAGCGCGTTGTTGTCCTTCGTAAGGGCGCGCTCCCCTTCGAACACCTGAATGGCAACGCCTGGCTGGTTGTCCGCATACGTCGAGAAGGTCTTCGTCTGCTTGCAAGGGATGCGGCAGTTGCGCTCGATCAACTTGGTCATCACGCCGCCGGCTGTTTCGATGCCCAGGGAAAGTGGCGCAACATCTACTAGGAGCACGTCCTGGATCTTGCCGCTCTGGTCGCCACTGAGTATGGCTGCTTGGACGGCGGCACCGTAGGCCACAGCTTCGTCGGGATTGATAGAAAGGTTGAGGCTCTTGCCGCCGAAGAACTGCTGCAGCAGGTTCTGCACCTTGGGAATGCGCGTCGATCCACCGACGAGCACTATGTCCTGGATCTGCTGCTTGTCCATTTTGGCATCGATGAGCGCCTTTTCCACTGGAGCGAGTGTGTTGCGGAACAGATCACCGCACAGCTCCTCGAACCTGGCCCGGCTCACTTTCGTGTAGAAATCATGTCCCTCGAACAGCGCGTCCACTTCAATGGTTGCCTCTGTGCTCGACGAGAGCGTCCGCTTTGCTCGCTCCGCCGCAGTGCGAAGGCGTCGCAGGGCGCGAGGATTGCTGCGCATATCCTTTTTGTATTTGCGCTTGAACTCCTCCGCCAGATGGGTGACCAATCGGTTGTCAAAGTCCTCGCCACCCAAATGTGTGTCTCCAGCCGTTGCCCGCACCTCGAACAACGAGCCCTCATCAATGGTTAGTATGGAGACATCGAAGGTGCCGCCGCCCAGATCAAAGATCAGCACATTGCGTTCCCCTTTGAGATTCTTATCCAGCCCATAGGCCAGTGCCGCCGCTGTCGGCTCGTTGATGATCCTCAGCACATTGAGGCCGGCTATGTGGCCGGCGTCCTTGGTAGCCTGGCGCTGTGAGTCATTAAAATAGGCTGGCACAGTGATGACAGCGTCTGTAATACTCTGGCCCAAGTATGCCTCAGCCGTCTCCTTCATCTTCACCAGTACCATCGAGCTGATCTCCTCGGGGGCAAAGCGCTTCTGCTCGCCCTTGAATTCCACGCCAATCTTGGGCTTGCCTCCATCACTGACCACCTTAAAAGGCCAGTGATTCATGTCCTCCGCTATCTTTTGATCGTCGTACTTGCGTCCAATCAAACGCTTAGCGTCGAAAACTGTGTTCTTGGGGTTCATCGCCACCTGGTTCTTTGCGGCGTCACCAATCAGACGCTCCGAATCTGTGAATGCCACATAGCTAGGAGTCGTCCTATTGCCCTGATCGTTGGCAATAATCTCCACCTTGCCATGCTGATAGACACCCACGCAGGAGAACGTGGTGCCCAGATCGATACCAATAGCAGGCATTATGTTTGTTGATCTGCTTGTTTGCTTCTTGATTGTTTTTTGAGAATCTGAAGATGAATTTCTCTTCTTTGTATATTTGTTCTTTGCTCTCTGATTAACAGTTAAGCACTTTTTCAATTTTTTCAACTTTAAACTATTTACTTTTCACTTTATTTTATTTAAATTGTCTTTGTTTTGTACTTTCAGCTTATTCAGCTATTAGCTCGTTTTGCTTTTCGTTGTTGGTTGTCTGTGATGTTATCACTTTGCTTGCTTGAATTGAATTGAGGCAAAGAGAAAATGCCGGCCGTATTTATACTCGAGGGCTCTCTTTTCGAAATTTCTAGATGCTCTCTTCTCGAAACGAGTCGTACGTCGCGAACATTCCAACCTATATCTAATGTGTAGGAAAGAGATGGCAGGCATATGGTGTCTGACTGACTAAGAGAGAGAAACCAAATGGAAATATCTTGAGTTTTCTCGAAGCGCTGCTCTGTTATACATTTGAGTAAAGAGCGGGAGCGACTCCTAACAGATGTTTTAGTGTGTCTTGACCCACCCCAACATTTCTAGAAAATTCATATCGGCCCTTAAGGCGATTGCAGAAAAAGTTTATATTTATATAGTTTATTATTAATAGCGGGCTATTATTAAATATGTTTTGCTTATGGATATGCCAGTACGAGTTAATGCTAATCTCGATGTTTCCTTTTAAAGTTTTTGTAATATTTAAGTTATAAATTAAATACAATAGTCTTAACAATAAATTTTAAATTTAATCAATGCCATTAAAAAATATTTAATCACTCGTGAATTATCTTTAAATGACATACATGTATAAAAGTAGAAACTTATTGATTGATTGATTGTATTCCAGATTTGTGCCAGTACTTTCTATGTAACCTCTGACCAATATATAAAATAAATAAATGAAAGTGTTTTTGATTTGAAATAGCTAAAATATAGATTTTATAATTTAGCGAAAATTATAAAATTTATGACAGACGCTTACAATTCCCACAGTCTGCGCTTAGTTGAATTTTTACTTTCGTTCTGTTCTTCTCTTGGATTCAACACACTAACAATGAATTTATTTATATTACAAGACTTACCTTATACTTGCTCTATAAATAAGTGTCAAAATGTGCATTTAAATTTTGTTATATTATCATAAGTACGACAGAGTCTATATTTTTATTTACTTAATTTAAATGTGGCAGAAAAAGTCCACATACATATTAATTTCTACGGAAATAAGTATCAACTTAAATACAAGAGTACGCTCATAAATATGTCTCAATATCTGATATATGATATATATCAGAACTAAATCGTGTGACAAGCAAAACTTTCAAAGGTAACATTGAGATTAGTATTCACGTGCACGCAACAAGTTTTTGAATACACCCAAAAATAGAGAATCAAGTCATTATTCGCACTGCCATATCCATAAGCAAAACATGTTTAATAATAGCACGCTATTAATAATAAACTATGTAAATATAAACTTTTTCTGCAATCGCCTTAAAGGTCGATGTGAATTTTCTAGAAATGTTGGGGTAGGTCAAGACACACAAAAACAACTGTTAGGAGTCGCTCTCGGTCTTTACTCAAGAGTATAACAGAGCAGCGCTTCGAGAAAAATCAAGATATTTCCATTTGGTTTCTCTCTCTTAGTCGACAGTCAGACGCCATATGCCTGCCATCTCTCTCCCGCTCATTAGATATAGGCTGGAATGTTCGCGACGTTCGACTCGTTTCGAGAAGAGAGCATCTAGAAATTTCGAAAAGAGAGCCCTCGAGTATAAATACGGCCGGCATTTTCTCTTTGCCTCAATTCAATTCAAGCAAGCAAAGTGATAACATCACAGACAACCAACAACGAAAAGCAAAACGAGCTAATAGCTGAATAAGCTGAAAGTACAAAACAAAGACAATTTAAATAAAATAAAGTGAAAAGTAAATAGTTTAAAGTTGCATATATTTAAAAAGTGCTTAACTGTTAATCAGAGAGCAAAGAACAAATATACAAAGAAGAGAAATTCATCTTCAGATTCTCAAAAAACAATCAAGAAGCAAACAAGCAGATCAACAAACATAATGCCTGCTATTGGTATCGATCTGGGCACCACGTTTTCCTGCGTTGGTGTCTATCAGCATGGCAAGGTGGAGATTATTGCCAACGATCAGGGCAATAGGACGACTCCTAGCTTTGTGGCATTCACAGATTCGGAGCGTCTGATTGGTGACGCCGCAAAGAACCAGGTGGCGATGAACCCCAAGAACACAGTTTTCGACGCTAAGCGTTTGATTGGACGCAAGTACGACGATCAAAAGATAGCGGAGGACATGAAGCACTGGCCTTTTAAGGTGGTCAGTGATGGAGGCAAGCCCAAGATTGGCGTTGAATTCAAGGGCGAGCAGAAGCGCTTTGCCCCCGAGGAGATCAGCTCGATGGTACTGGTGAAGATGAAGGAGACGGCTGAGGCATACTTGGGCCAGAGTATTACAGACGCTGTCATCACTGTGCCAGCCTATTTTAATGACTCACAGCGCCAGGCTACCAAGGACGCCGGCCACATAGCCGGCCTCAACGTGCTGAGGATCATCAACGAGCCGACAGCGGCGGCACTGGCCTATGGGCTGGATAAGAATCTCAAAGGGGAACGCAATGTGCTGATCTTTGATCTGGGCGGCGGCACCTTTGATGTCTCCATACTAACCATCGATGAGGGCTCGTTGTTCGAAGTGCGGGCAACGGCTGGAGACACACATTTGGGCGGCGAGGACTTTGACAACCGATTGGTCACCCATCTGGCGGAGGAGTTCAAGCGCAAATACAAAAAGGATATGCGCAGCAATCCTCGCGCCCTGCGACGCCTTCGCACTGCGGCGGAGCGAGCAAAGCGGACGCTCTCGTCGAGCACAGAGGCAACCATTGAAGTGGACGCGCTGTTCGAGGGACATGACTTCTACACGAAAGTGAGCCGGGCCAGGTTCGAGGAGCTGTGCGGTGATCTGTTCCGCAACACACTCGCTCCAGTGGAAAAGGCGCTCATCGATGCCAAAATGGACAAGCAGCAGATCCAGGACATAGTGCTCGTCGGTGGATCGACGCGCATTCCCAAGGTGCAGAACCTGCTGCAGCAGTTCTTCGGCGGCAAGAGCCTTAACCTTTCCATCAATCCCGACGAAGCGGTGGCCTACGGTGCCGCCGTCCAAGCAGCCATACTCAGTGGCGACCAGAGCGGCAAGATCCAGGACGTGCTCCTAGTAGATGTTGCGCCACTTTCCCTGGGCATCGAAACAGCCGGCGGCGTGATGACCAAGTTGATCGAGCGCAACTGCCGCATCCCTTGCAAGCAGACGAAGACCTTCTCGACGTATGCGGACAACCAGCCAGGCGTTGCCATTCAGGTGTTCGAAGGGGAGCGCGCCCTTACGAAGGACAACAACGCGCTGGGCACCTTTGATTTGTCGGGCATCCCGCCCGCACCGCGTGGTGTGCCCCAGATCGAGGTCACCTTCGACATGGACGCCAATGGCATACTAAACGTGGCGGCTAAGGAGATGAGCACCGGCAAGGCGAAGAACATTACCATCAAGAACGACAAAGGTCGCCTCTCGCAGGCAGAGATCGACCGCATGGTGAACGAGGCCGAGCGATATGCCGATGAGGATGAGCAGCAGCGCCAGCGCATCTCGGCCCGCAACAGCCTCGAGAACTACGTCTTCGGTGTCAAACAGGCCGTAGACCAGGCCCCTGCTGACAAGCTCAGCGACAGCGAGAAGGCCTCGGTGCTGGCGAAGTGCGACGAGACTGTCAAGTGGCTGGACGCCAACACCACCGCCGACAAGGAGGAGTTCGAACACAAACTGAAGGAACTCACCCAGCACTGCTCGCCTATTATGACCAAGATGCACCAGCAGGCTCAGGCTCAGGGACAAGCGCAGGGCAACCCCAACTGTAGTCAACAGGCGGGTGGCTTTGGTGGCTACAAAGGACCCACTGTGGAGGAAGTTGATTAAATTCACTCCCAGCTCTGTAATAACTAAGCTATCATTATGTTCCTCAGACTGACTACTTTTGGTTAAAGTGCACAAATTATTAAATTATGCCAATGTCATTAATATTGCTAAGCTAGTCATAAGTAGCAACAAATTGTAAATAATAAACCACTATTTTAGTTTAACAAAACATAAATCCAATTGTCTTTTATATTCCCATGCCAGAAAGAGTTTGTAGAAGTTATACACTTTAAAATTAGTATTAGTCAGATCACTGAAAGTGTATTCGAGAATGGACAATTGTTTCTCCAACAATGGCTACATCCGTTTTTAAAACAAAATATGGCATTTTAAATTGAAAAATTATTGATTGAATTGGGTCAACTTGAGACAGGGCCAACTCATTAAGTCCATCAATAAATAAGAATAGAGTCAGTAGAAATCTGACAACCACCATCCTAGCACTACACACCATCACATCTATAAGGAGTTTATCTATTGGAAAACAAATGATTCGAAATATCAGATTTTACAATTGCAACACAATGGTTTAATATGCAAGATTATATATATTTATTTAGTTCATATAAATGTGGCCCAGAAAGTCCACTGAACATATTTATATTTTTTTTATGTTTTTGGCGTAGTTTTTTACTCGCTTTTGACTGGAACATAGGTCAAAATGATGGTCGAATGGGGAGCGACGAGAAGCTCGTTGAGATTCACCTTGCTCGAGTGCACCACTTTTGTGGCATTGCCGTTCTCATATCCGTTGTAGTTCTCACTGAAGTACGAGACGGTCATCTTCTCTGGCAACTTGTGCTCCTCCTCACCCGTAAAGTTGCTTCGCTGCGGCAAATCGCTCGGATTGAATATGACAAAGTAGCCAGGACTGCCCGACTTGATTCTGGGGGGAAAAATAGTAGATATTAATTAATGTGGAAATGGAGAAGTAAAGTGCAGAGTATTGTTGAAGGACATATTTATATGTAAGTGTTAGTTAGGATACTTTACAAGGAAAACAACATTTACAAACAACTTTATTTTCTAATAAAGTAAGCTGCTGGTAAAAAACGATGACTTAATTGGAAATATAATTAAATTAAGAATCAAACTGACAATTCCTATGGGATCTATAAAATGAGATAAGACTGTATGTGTTTTGTTAGTCAACAAAAAAATGTCATCTAAAATATTAAGTGATATATATATACATTACTGAGGATGTATATATAGGACAGCAATTTTAAAAAATGTAAAAGAAAACGAGTTGCTTATACAATATACTTAATTTATGAGTAATATCTTCTCTGCATTAAGTAAGCCCATGCTTAAAAACCTGAAATCTTTATAATTAAAAAAAACTGTTTTTCTATCGAACAGTCGAATGGGCGAATAGAATCAAATGGGAGTTAGGATATATATTAGGACTAGCAATGCTGTGATTTTTATGGATGTGTGCTTAACAAATAGAGTTGTCTATACAATTACTCAATTAAAAATGTTTATAATTTCAATGACGAGTAGATATGGCTGTTTTTTATAAAACAGTTAATAGTTCATATGGGATCTATAAAATATAGTTATTGTATGTGCAAAACAAACAAGTTGTCTACCCAAATATTCAAATTTGAAACCATAATTTCTATTTAGATATTTAGTTCTGGATTAAGATTATGTTTTTAAAATATTTTAACCAAATGTTTGTTATACCTTTGCCTTCAATTGTTAGCACAGAGAGAGAAAGAGTTGATGAAGATTAGTTAGCATATGAAGCAGTCCTTAAATATATAAATTTATCGTAAATGTTACCTGGAGTAGGCGATGAGCTGATTGGTCTCATAGATCTGCATCTCGCCGTGCATGTAGGAGGGCGATAGACGCAACTGTTGAATCTCGCTGTAAGTATCTCGGCTGACACGTGAATACATTATGGAATCAACGGGCACAACTGGAACGCCACGCAGCAGGGACATGAACAGCGCCAAAGCGGAGGGTTGGGAAGTGTCCAAATGGACATCGGCAAGGTTCCACTGTAGCCAGCTGCTGTTGCCCGTCTCGATGAACACCTGTTGCAGCTGCTGCAGCAGCGTCATCTTGTTCACCTGCTCGGGTGAGCTGAGCGCTTTCACAAAATCTCCATACATGGGCAAATCAACGCCCAATGCGCCGCCTGCTTCACTCAGCACATAAGCCTGCGGCTGTATAATATCCTCGGCAACGGAGAGGAATGCATCCGCCGACACATTCTTCACCATGTCCAAATAATCGTAGAGCACATTGCCGAGTCCGTTCTGGAATGTGGTCTGTGTATGCGTATAGAAGCCATAATCGACCATATTGAATTGCTGTGGTGTGGGTGAGATGCCCTCATCCTTGAGATCGTCGTTGATCAGGAAGAACTTGGTGTTCTTCAGCCGGAAGCCATGCACACCCAGGCCAAGCAGATGCCTGAGCACTTGCCCCAACTCGTGACGCACTAGCGTAGAGTTCATCTTTAGGTCATAATTGCCCTCGTCGAATTGGGAGAGCAGATAGCTGCCATCCTCCAGTAGGGCCCAGGCCGTTGTGTTGCCACCCACCTTTTTCCATTTGTTGGGCAACTCGGTGGCGCCCTCGATCCAAACGAAAGCGGCACGTTTCTCCTTATCGGCCAATGCATCGATCAGCAGCTGCGAATTTTTGTGCACAAAGTTGGGCGTCAGATCGAGCACTACTTTCACATCCGATGATTTGTAGAGATCAACTAGTTGCTGGATCCGTGCCTCCACATCGGGTTTCTTTACATCGTAGGTTTGTGCTGCAGGCAACTCATAAATTGCACCCGAAGCAAACAATTTCTGTGCAGCTTGCACATCTTCCGCCTTGGCGTCATCCACACTTCCGAACTTGGCGTGCAGGCCACGTTTGTACCACGGCAACGGTTGGGGAGCAGCGCATTTTGGGGCACCCACAATGATCAGCACGGCGCCAAGCAACATGCCGACCCAAATGGCCCAGAAACCGACAAAGAAAATCCAACGCAAACGCACCCAGAACGGATCATTGGCATACTTCAGCAGCTCCTCCTTGCTCATTCCAGTGAACTCCTGTTGTAAGAATTTATATGTTTACTCGATTCATATTAAACATAATAAATCATATCACTTACAGGCTTGCCATTCGGATTACCAATGTCGATCTTGGCATCGCCATTCTGCTGATCCCCCTTGATAAATTTGACCTCATCGCGTCGGTCGGTCAGCTTTTCATCGGTTAAGGTGCCGTCCACGCCCAACATTTCCTCATCGGCTCCATCGGTAAAATTCTCTTCCTTCACCATTTCTACGGATAAAACTGCTGATTAGAGCAAGCAACAGAGATGGCAGATTAGTTTAGTTTCAGCTTGTAAAGCTGAGTTATATTATAAACAGTCAATGCAGAAATTCGATATTAACAGTGTTTATGCTAAATGGAAGCTATCTGAATGTTAACAATATGTTTAAATAAAAAACATTTATTTTATGTTAAGTCCATTTCATTTCTGTCAGCATCCACAAGCATATTCTGTATACATAAGAATGCGAACACATATGTTAGAAAGAGATGGCAGGATAAACGAAGCAAGCGTCAACACATTTTTGGATGTACTCTGCAGAGCCCTTTTACCTAATCTTGCGTTTATGTGTATCTATGTATGTATGTATTTAAACTTTTTAAGCGGAAATTTGACGATAAGGCTGTATATCAACTGGGTTCAGGGTATATTGTAGTCGAACTGTTTAAGCTGTGCTTTATTTCTACACGGTTATTTGTTATATTAAATAAATGCTGATCTGATGTACACACATATATATACATTCAATGCCTAAGTACAAAATAAACTACCAAACTAAAGCAAACGAAGGTATTTCAACTTTAAATTGTCATTCATCAGCATTAATTTAGCTCAATCTGTGTGTGTGAATATTGTGGCTTTATTTCTCCCTCTGAGAAAGATCGTCGCGTTCATTTCTCCGATTCGAGGTTAGGTGAAGCATTTTAATGGAATGTGAAAGAAACGCCTCTCACATGTTTCTTTAGCTACAAACAATCAAAGCTATTTAAAGCTTATTCTATTATATTTTATTTACTTGTTTCAATCTCTTCTATAAATAAAAGTTTTTACTGCTCAACATTTTTTTTATCATAGCTATGCTATGCTGACGTCACGCGCTTATCGCTCTGTTGAATTTTTTTTCTTGCCACTTATTTTTATGGAAAATCAATAGGTGGAAAAACCTTCTTTATCTTTGTGCAGTCTGTGATAAGGTCACTAGTTTATGCACAGAAACACACACATTGATTAGCAGAATGTAGCACTAATTATTTTTTTCTTGGAAATGTGTGAAATTTGTGATTTTTATTACATCAGACAAATGAAAAATACTGGCTTTACAAATGAAATACATACCGTCCTGAATATCTCTGCTAGTTGTGGTTGGCAATCTTTCTTCGGCAATTACTTTATAAACTTCCGGTAATTCGTCTGATACTTCTTCCTTTTGTGCGACAACTGTGCGATTTGATGAAAAAAATGGTTTTAATACATGAGCTCTTTTGAAAATGTTAGCTAACATAGCAGAGTCGACAACATTAACATAAGGTGAACTGTTGTTAACAGTCCGAAAATAACATTTGCTAAAATGTTGCTTCTACAGTTTATTTTTGTCGTTTACTTTCAAATATTATTGAATACAAAAAAAAATAGTTAGAAGTAAATTTAACTTACCAGGAACTGTAATAGGCAACGTGACCGAGGTCTGGAATATTAAATGTAATTATTTATAAATAATAACCTCCAGCAACAATCAAATCGACTTCTGGTAGTGACTAAAACAAATCAGTTGTGGCTACATTATGTTAGTTGATGCTAAGTGTGGCAACGCCACTAAAGTTAACGGCAAAAATTTAAATCGCTTAACAATTCTGTAAATGTAATCTATAACAAATGTTTGAGATATCTTTTAACTATTAAACTATAAATTATTAGTAAAAATAAATGATCCACCTTTTTAGCAGCTCCGATGCGTTTAAGCCTCGATAGAAGATTCATCTTTGATCAGCTGGCGCGTAGTTAATTAACTTATATTGCCTAAAACATTAGAATAAAAATACTATTAGAAGTTATTTTGCAATTTGTTAAAAAAAACGCAGTCTTAATTAATTTTTCAAAGTAATAAAATTTTAAGATAATTGTAATCTTAAACTCAATTTGTTCACTAGTTTTTATGACATATTTTTTCACATTAGTTTTTAGATTAGAGTTTGGCGTTAAATTTCACTTGCTAAAAAAATATATTTTCTGTGCGTTTCTTTAACCGGTTGGTTAGCGTGGACTGAACTGGACTTAAGTGGACTGTCTGCAGGCGGATCTCAATCAAAACTGAAACTGCAACTGGGCTCAGCCTGCCGACGAGGCACCAACTCGCAACTCTTGATACCCAATCAAGCTGGTTGTTGTTGTTGTTGTTCTTGCTGTGCGTTTGATTTAATAACAATATACTGCCACAAAGTTGCGAGAAGACAAGTTTAAATTACAATTTATCTGCCAGCGGCAGCTGCCGGCCACAGACAGACTACAGCAGCATATACCTGATATCTGAGACGCATCTTTTTAACTGGCCAACTTCTGGCCAATTCGTGTTTTTGTTTTGTTTTGTTCGGCTGCTGCTTGGCCACACAAAAAACTGCACTCGCTGGCGCATTCCATGACCAAAAGCGAAAAAACAAGCAGCCAACAGTCGACAACAGTTGAAGAGAACTTTTTTCTTGGCACTTTCAAGTGCACTTGATTTTCTGACCTCTTCGCCACACTCAGAAAAATAATCTATTAGAGTTAATTTCTTAATATTTTGGAAAGCTTTTTAAATATTTACAAAGAATTGCCCTCCCCAATAGTTTTATAATATTTATTTAGAAAAAAATTTCTAAAAAGTAGAAATGCCAAATCTAATTTGTAGAATAAATCTTTTCTAAAACTTAGAAGCAAAAAATAGCTAAGCTGGGATATAATAATAATACATTATAATATACATATACATATATATTATATATACATATATAATACATATACAGTAACATAAAATTTAATTTAATAAATCTTCAATATAAAAAACCATTACGACAGGAAATTAGACATATTTTTAATAAATTAAAAAATTCCATTCGGAAATTGGGAGATATTTCTTAGAAAACCAACGCCATAAATGTTCGAATTTTGTTTCTGTATAACAAGTTTATTAAAATTTGGTTTTACTCTTTTTTTTATTCTAAGTTGACGCGTGCAGCTCTCAATTTGGATTTGAAATACTGGAAATTGATCAATTTAGTGACATGCAAACCCAGTTCGCAATTAGAGCCATCAAAATTCGTGCTTATAAATGGGCCCGCAAAAAGAGTTTTCAAACAGTTTGAACAGCGAAATGGGCATTAATTTGAGGCATCTGCTGATTTTTGCAGGATTCATTTTGCTCCTGCAGTTGTGCCTTACGGTTGAGGCCAGACCTAAGGTAAGTCCAGCCTCATTTTCAACTTAATCAAAAAATTAATATTTATTTAACTGTAGGAAAACGGCGATGGCGATGGTGGTGACGATGACGACGACTCCTCGTCGGAGGAGACCGTCGAGGATTCGGAGGAGGCACAACGTCGACGTCGTCGCGATGTTGGCGCCAACAACTCGATGGGTGAACGTGCTGGCATTCCGGGATTGCCTGATCCCGCCACCATTATCAAGATAGCCCAACTCTTTCAGTCCGTTGGCGAGCAGATTGTCCCCATTCTTCTAGAGGCGGTGCTTCCGGGCAGCGATGCTGCCGGAGTGCGCTCCGTTCCCGATTTGCCGCTACTCAAGAATCTTAAACGCACTTTCGAAATGTATTCCGAGGAGTTGCAGATGAATGGCAACTAATCCATCTATCAAATTATTCAAATTGCAAATTTTTTATTACATTTAATTAACTTCTGATAATTTGTTAAGTTGATTGTTTATTAATTTAAAATGTGTCTATTTGAAATTGTGATCGTCTGAATAAATGTAAAACTGCTTAAAAAGGATAGGTCAGGTCAGTAACAACAAATAAAAGGAATATGTGCAAAATATATAAATTAATAAATAAATGGTAATTTTGTTCACATTAAAATGGAAAAAGTGCCAGCAAAATTTTTAATAGGTTGCCTTCTGGTCGACCCAAAGCAGAATGGGGCTTACGGGTACATAAAAATATGTTGCACAAATGACAAAGATAAAGAGCATTTTCAGCTATATTCTTTACATAAGAAATTTATTATAAATATAAGTTGATATAGACATTAAATTTAAGCCATATAATCGTATTTTATGGCTTTTTGGCTCAAATTTTCTAAAATTGTTTTAATTTTAACTGACAAATTATGATAAGTAATTTATCTACCTAATTTATTTATCTAATCTATCTATTTATTTTTTGAATAACCTTTTAAAAACATTAATTGTATTTTAATAAATATTAAAATTGGTTGCTACAAATTATGCCTGAAAGTATGCAACACAAATAACTGTTATAAGTAATATCGATTTGTCATAAAGTGCCACAGTACGGCGCTTCGATTAGCTTACGTTTATTCTGCACGACAGAGGGCGCTGCAGCAACACTCAAATAAGACGATATTAAATTTATTGTATTTAATTTATTCATTAAAATGTTGATTTAATTAATCATATATAAGAAAATTAGAAAATATGTATATTTTTTAAACTAAAAAATATAATCAAATGTTTAGACACATTTTATATATACTTTTATTAACAAACAGAAATTTGTAATTCCTAATTAACTGAATGGAATAGAACTTCTTGGAAATATGCATTTATGGAGAATTGGTAACACTAAGTGGAAAATAAGTACAAATCTCTTTTTCTTTAAATTATGCCTTTCATTTCAACTTTTTAAAATGTATTTTTTAATAACATGAAATAATTTTGAAAAACATAATAAAGATTTAAAATAAATTTATTTAAATAATGAGATTTTAAATCTAGTTTTCTTTGGATTTTTTAATATTAATAAGCCACAAAAACACTCGGTCGATGGATGAATTCTAAAATTTTTTTTACGGAAATTTTTAGATAACTTTAATAGCTTTTCTCTTTTGATGATAATTGAAAGAGACAAAATCTTCGGCGCAGAGAACTTAAAAAAGTTAGCTAAAATAATACTATATATATATATATATATATATATATATTTCATAAAGTATATGTATATAAATATATATATATATATATATATATATATTTCATAAAGTATATATATATATATATATATATTTTACTTTGATGACAAATTAAATCGATAAGCAAATTGAATTTGAATGACAAAATTCTGCATTTTGGTTCAAAAAAAGCTAAGATTTCAGTCTCGCTGGCGCCATCTGCGTGGGCTGATGCTGTATGTCTGTTTGTCTGTCTGCCACAATGTGCTGCTGCTGCTGGTGCTGCTGCTGCAGGAGCAGCAACAACCAAGCTGACAGCTTGCAACTGGCAATGCGGCAACTGCAACTGCCAACTGAAACTGGCAACTGTCGTCGACAGTGTCTTAAGTGAATTGTTGTGTTGACAAAAAGCAGGGCAACACCAAAGAGGAAGATACACACACACAGCCACAGATGATGAGTGCAAAGGGGGGGGAGTAGAGCAAAGTAAAGTAAAAGTTAATTTGCGCTCGGATGCTTGGGCTGGGCACTCAAGTATTTAAACATTTGCTCCGCTTGTAATTTGAGCAGCATACTTGAGCATTACGAGTATCTATTCATATTCATGTGCAAGTGTGTGTGTGTGAGTGCTATTATGTGTGCGTATGTGTGCACTAGAAGCAGCTATATTCACATCCTGCCCTGTGCAGAGGGAATCCAATGTCGAAGTCAAAGCATTCCTGGCACGTTGAAATCTTGTTATTTGTATCTTTAAGTTACTTTTGCTGTTTCTTGTTGCGTGGCACGTTAAAGGCTCTTTTATATATTGTATAAACAATTTCGTGACTTTGTTGTTGTTGTTGATTTTTCTTATTTTCTTTCACATTTTATTTGGGCATCGTCGCTCGACATACATAATGGCTGTGCCACCTGCCACCTGCCGCCTGTCGCCTCCACAACTCCACAACTCTTTGGCTCGACTTAGCGAGTGAGTAACTTGTGTGTTGCAGTTAGCCAAGTTTGCTCAAAATGGCTAAGCAAACAACAGTATATACAGTTTGTATTTGCAGTCAACTGTTTGAAGTTCACTACTAATTTGTGTGTGCTTTTCAGCTGTAACGATTTTTATTTTCATTATGCCTTTTTTCTACAATCGAGTGTTGATGCTTCCCTACTTGCAGCAGCAGCAGCAGCAGCAGCAGCAGTAAACCAGCCTAAGATAACACAGATCGGCATCATTGGCATTTGTAAATACACAGCAATAAGCTGAAAAACTGAACAACTGAACAACTGAAAACCCGAACAACAATTCAACATGCAAACAGAAATAATAAAATTGAAGACGAGAAAAAAAAAAGTGGCAACAGACTTCGCACCAAAATGCTTGAGTGTTTTCTTTATAAACAGAAAAAACTTAATGATGTTGATTTAGTAGAACAGGCAAAGCAAGTTGGCCTCCACTCGTCTCTCACTCCCCTCGTTTTATGGCATGTCTCATAATATGTTTGCCACAATATATATTTCACTCGTTGCGCTCAACACTTTGGAAAAGTTTTGCGTACTAACCAATGCCAATCCCTGTGGCAGACACACATAGTTGCAGCAGTCTCGTCAGTCAACATGATTTGCAACTTATACAAATTCATTCAGCCCCAACAAAGACGACGGCGGGGAGGGTGAGGAATGGGTAGAACGACCAAAAAGACCACAAACACGAACACGACCACGACTTGTCCCGAGTTCTGGCCCGCATATCTGCTTCATTAACACGTCTTTAGAGCGCTGACTATACCCTCTAATTTGAGACCAAACATGTCTTGTTAGCCAACATGTGACAGACTATTTTAATTTTTAATATTAGAAAATTTACGTATACATTTTATATATATATATATATATATATATACAGCAGCATGTGATACTTCATTAAATATAAGTTGAATAAAAAAATAATTAATTAGGAAAAGTCAATCATTATTAAAATTGTGTGCCAAATAAAATGTTTAGCAATATTAGTTATAATTTCTTATTTATTAATATTAAGTGTAATATTCAAATAATATTTAAATTAATATATCATATTTTTTTTAGCTATTTATTTTAGAGCATTTCATAGTCATTGCAGGAGCAGAAACTTAAAATTTTACAGTGTGTTGTGAATTTTACAGAGTCGAGGTGTAAATTGCCCTGCCGTTTTTACTATTTGCTTGTCTACTCTGTCCGACTGTCTATCTGTCTATCTGTCTGTCTGTCTGTCGGCCAACCACACATTGGTGAGCAGGCAATAACCGCATTCACAATTAGTTGGCCTACACTAAAATATATGATTAGAAGTCGTTGCTTAACTTTGTCTGCGCAGCACACATAAAAAGTAAATAAAACAAAAGAAATTTGCGACACTCTCATAGAAAATGGCTTTTGGGGGACCACTTCTGGCCCAAAAGACAAACTGCGCTAATTAGATTGCCGTGCTGAAAAGATATTACCAAGAGGCTGGAGCAGAACCAAAGGCGTTGGCCAAGCATAAGAAATCGATGCAAGGCGTGAGATAATGCAGCAGACTCTTTCTCTCTCTCTCTCTCTCTGTCTCTCTTTCTCTGTCTCTTTCTTTGCCTGTCATTCGCTCCATTGTGATGCAAAATGGCGAGCAGTATTAGAAAAAGAGGGCGAAGTGGTTGGGCCGGGTAGAAGCTGCCAAATGAATGAATCCATTTTGAATGGAAGCCAGGCAAAGTTGTGAAACTACTTAGGCAAGGAATTGCCTGCAGGGCACGTCCTTCACCCAGCGAATGTTGTCAGCGGCTTGGAAATAATTTGCGCTTGAATGGCAAACCACAGCCCAGTTTTGCGCACTGCTCTACTCTGGCTCTGGCGCTGCTCTACTCTGGCGCTGCTCTGCTCTTCATCTGTTCGGGCGCACATCCTTTCAAAGAAATGTCATCAGCTGCATATTGCAGTTTAAAAGGCTTTTTGTGGCAGGAAGTTTGCTACCTTTTGTTGACTGCCACGCCAGCCCAGGCAGCCCAGTGCAACTGACATTAGTCGTGTAATAAGTAGACAGCCCTCAGTGACACATGTTTCCTTCCATGCCATGCCATGCCATGCCATGCCAGGCAGCCAGGCCAGGCCAAGCCGAACCAAGCCAAAGTAAACCAAACCAGACCAAAAGCAAAACCAAAAGCAATGCAGCCCCAAGCAAAATGGCAAGCCCAAGATCCTACTACAATTCCGTGCCTGTCTGCATTTGACTGCTAAACTTTTTGCTAGCTTGCCATGCAAGACACGTTGACAAAAGTCGACAACGGCAACAACAACAACAACTACAACAACAACAACAACAACAACAACAACAACTACAACGACAAAAGTCGACAACGTTGCAAGTAACATAGACATAGACGAATTTATGCTAATCAGCTCGGATGCCTGTCCGGGCATGATGCGGAGTACGAGGGTCACTTTGTCAAACTACAAACTTGAATATTAAATTAGAGTGTTTCCCACTCCAAAATTTGAAATCGTTGTGTCTGCTTTTGTTTTTCAGTTTTTCCCTCTACTCTTCAGTTTAAGAAAATTTTTCAAAAAAATTATATATTTTAATTATTTCAACCTTCATCACTTGAATGTTTCTTAAGTACATTTTAAAATCGAACTTCAAAAACATGTTTTTACTTTCAATTAGAAAATGAATGAGCTGAAAATTAATCATCTAAAAAATGTATCCACATTAAGTTAATAATTTTTTCAGTAACTCTATTTTTAGATACTGCCATTTTTCTATGCATTTATCTTTTTTCAAATATTAAATAAGAGTGATGAAAATCAATGAGAAATTATTTTTAATTATATATATAAAAATATTTATTTAATAGATGAAATTGTCTCAAAGAACATTAAAAATTATAATTCCTTCGATTATATTTATTTTTGAGTTATTTTAGATTTAGTTCCTTTCTTTTTCTATTTACTTAATAAAAATTACTTATTAAATTTGGAAGCTTTTCATTTGTAGAAAATCTTTAAAATAATAATAAATTTATTTTTATGCACAATTTTAAGACGACTGCTTTTTAGAATTTATGCTGTTTCCTAATATATATTTCTAAAAAAACTATTTTTTTTTTAATCTCGTCTGCCTTTCTGTACAATTCCAATATATTTTATTTTATTATTAAGAATGTGATCTGGTTTACATTTATATGTAGATATTTTGAAGTAATCTGGTTTATTTGCCTCGCCCTCGTCCAATTTGTTTGTTGATATTGGCTTCTAGCAAATTATAATGAGACTGGCTTGGGTCTTTTGGCCTTAAGGCCAGTCGTGTGCGTATGTGTGTGTGTGTGTAAATGCCTTGGTAACTGTTATAGTTGCCTGGCAGCGTTGACTGTAATCCTCTCAGTGTGCACACTTCACGCACCAATTAAGTTCAATTTTCGATAGAAATGGGAAAACGCGATGAGCATTTTTACGGATACCCAAAAGGGGCTGCTACGCGATTATAAGGGGTGGTGGGATGAGTGTGGCAGGGGGTATGGGGTATGGGGTATTGGGTTGGTTGCCACGCATTGGAATTGACATTATTTGCCGTTAAAGAGGCAGCAATTGCGATGAGGGTTGTGCATAGAATTACGTGAAACGTGTCTGCGATGATTCGGATGCGAATTCGCATCGGATTCAAGAATGAAAATTCTGTTGATGGGGTGAAGTGTGCAGGGGGGGGGGGGGGGATGGGTGAGGAATGTGTGGAAAACGGAAACGGGCTCAAGTAGCAGCAGGCGGCATTATAAGCACATTAAATTCTAAAGGCGCAATCGAGGCATGCCTGAAATGTTAAGCTTCGTGCATTTGCTCCAAGTGCTTTTTATGCGATATTTCGAAATTTGCGCATGTATTCTTTTTATTAATATTATTGAATATCATTAGCAAATCCAACAATATACACATAACACACAAAACAACAGCTGCACGCCCAACGTGGTGGTAACTGCAAAAAACAAAAGCAACAACAAAAACAACAACAACAACAACAATTACAATAAATAACTAACTGGGGGTCGCTGCTTTATGAACTGTTCGCTGCACTCTTAAAAACTCCAAAGTCAAAGTCATGTCGACAAGCAAAAAAATTAAAAGAAAAAAATAAAATTTAAGTACGGAGTGCCGAAGACGAGATACGCTTCCTTTCTTAAACCTTTTTATTATTTAATTATATAATTGAGGAGCTTCTAAAATCATGGAACGAATTTGATTTAAATGATGTATATGAAAGTAGATAATTATAAAACATTACAAAATAAACTTAATAAAGATAAATAAGCTTTGTTGAATCGAAGCTAGAATTTTTCAGAATACCTCAATTTTAAATAGGTAGAAAAAATGATTTTTAACTTCATTTGGGATACGTTTTTAAAACTTAATAATTTTTTTTTTATTTTATTAACTATTATATATATTTATTATTAAAACTAAAACCATTATATATGTTTTTTTATGTATATTATATAGGATTTTTTTGGCATTATATATTATATTTATATTTATATTTATATTACTTTATTTATATGTAATTTAAAATTCTTTTCAAGTACACTCACATTTCATATTAATTGAAGTCGAATAATAACACTTATTTGTCGGGTCAAATGTTGTTCAAAAATGTATTGAGCCCGTTGCAAGGGTATTTAAGAGAACCACTGAACAAAGCTGAACTGTGCACATTATCAGCGTCCCAAAGCCAGCAATTTCTCTTGCGTTTAGTGGTTTAATTTTTATGTTGCAATTTTTATGGCATTTCGCTGAGACCGAAGACTTTTGTCCCCATATGCCATTTGAGGCGAGGTTCGGGCCTTTAAGTGCGGCCTGGCACAATGTGGTTTCTTTAATGGACTGCTGAGGCTCCGTTTTTTTTTTTTTTTATGTATTTTCATCTTTTGAGTGCGCAAGTCGTTTGTCGCTTGTCGTTTGCCTTTGAGAGTTGGGCCAAGCAGCATCTTTTACTTACATAAGTGTTTGGGCCTTTGTCACATTTGTCGTCTGCCAGTGCCTTAATTGCTACATTTTGCATTTTTACTAAGAAACATTTTTTGTTGTTTGTTTGCGCTTTGTTAAAGGCCGTGCTCTCAATGCCAAGAAGAATACACAAACAATGTTTAAATGAGCGCATCAACGTACAGAAATGTTATTTCAAATCTATAATAAATATTTAACAATATTTCCGGAAAGCAAATTTAATTACAATTTTTTGTGATTTCTGAAAGTATTTTTAATTTGTTTTTTTGTTTTTGATAAACATATGTTTTAAAAATATATAAGAATCTCTTCTAATTCGGAATAATATTTCTTCGTACATCTATAAATTATTATTAACTATTTCTGTCACTGCCAATCGGGTTTCAAATAAATTAGCAAAAAAATAATGGCTATTTCAACAAAAGATTTTATGTCTTTGGCAATATGTAGGCGTGCATATAGAAATTGGTTAACATGGCAAACATTGTAGCCGACGAGCCCAGAACCCAACACCCGAGATACTTTTTATGGTTACATTAGGATCCAAATGCTGTGCACATATACAATCACAAACTGCAGCATTTGCATCATGGTAAAATACTGCTTCCACCAGAGTTACGCTTTACGCTTTTGTTACGCTTATAAAATGTAAGATAAGTATTTGACATAGACGTCAAAGCCCTTACACTTTACTAAATAACCAAAGAACAACCTAATATATTCCCAGAAAGCAACATTCGGATTGGATTGGATTGATCGCATTGCTTGGGTTTGTTCAAAAATGCAGCTGCTCATCTTTAAACCTGGAGAAACTTATAATACGAATTTGGGCACTTTATACATTTTAGAAATCTAACCATCAAGATCTAACCATCTTTTAGTACTCAAGCTAACCGAATTTAATAGAATTTCAAAATTAGTTTATCCCCACGCATATCAAAAAATATTTTAAGTATTATGAACTTTTTAATAAATCTATAAACTAAAAAAATCTATATTTTATTTATTTCATATTTTTTGGCAATACGTAAGCACGAATGTAAAAGTTCATAAACATGGAAAACATTAACGATGCACCACTCAAAAGCAAGAAGATCACGGGACGAGATGCGTCGCAATTGGGCTGCATCAGAGTCAAAAAGCAGTGAATAATGACGATCAAGAACTGGACTAGCTGTATGACGGTGACATACTGTTTCCACCAGAGACTCCTCTTAACGGTGTCACTTTGCGACGAGAGGTAGTAGTAGGTGTACATAAATATATGTACAATTAGGTTCATAAGGCCCATCACCAGGAGGTGGCCCCCATAGCCGTAGAATACGAGCAATAGGTATCCTATCGACGGCATCATTACGTGATGAATGAGATGCAGCATCGTCACCTGCTTGAAGCTCTTCCGTAGCACAAAGAAGACGGTATCCACCAAATCGAGTATTTTGTTAAGGTAGTAGAAGTAGCTTAATCCTCGTTCTACGTTCTTAAACTCGTGCTCCGGGGGCAGTGGATGAAGGCAGCAGAACTTGTATCCTTCCGCCTTGGTTAGTAAATATATAATCTGGAAAATTTGCAGATATATTTGTAGTGTAATTTTTCTTCTTAGTTGTGTACTGATTACTTACAACTATGAAAAGAACAGTGTTGAACCCTATCTGTACTAGATTGTAGATCTTCATTAGTCCCTTTAGTTTGTAGGGTTCACGCTTTGCCATGAACTGAGGGCCCAGTTTGAGAACGAAGAGCAAATAGGCCACAATAATAATACTAATGGGTACAGGCCCTTTTGCCAAAGGAAACTGAGCGCCAGGATCGACGTGTGGTAGATCGAATATCGCCATTATATTATGAGCTGCGCCTTGAGAACCGCTTTCCACGTAGTCAGAGTTGCGAATGCGATTAAAAACACACTTATAAAATGGATTACTGTCTGTACAATGAATAAAAGATCAACATAATAAATTCAGGTGTCAAGTAAAAGAACGAAAGTCGAAGGTGCTCGACTAGCAGATACCGTTAGCACTGTTATGATATTAAAAAGTGCTTAAAATATGTTTACTTAATTAAAGAGAACACTTTTCGCTTATTGCTGGATAATTAGGTTAATATGAATGAACATTTTTCATACGTGTTTTTTTTTAAATAATCATGATAAAATATTTTCAGATAATTAACAATATATTCCTTGCTGCATACATTTTCTTGCCTATGTTGGTGATCGACCCAACAACGGTTTCTCCAGTACTATTTTACTAGGGGAAATTATTTACATTCGGCTTTGGGTTCGGGCACCATTGCGGCAAAGAGAAATGTATATAATTTGTGTAAGTCGCTCGGTGCCTTCCAATAAGAATCAAGTGTCATTATGCTTCATAAAATTAACCCTAGTTAAACCCAAATCGCATAGTTTAATTTATGCAAATTGATTAAAGCACATAAGCCAAGAAAAATCTACAACAGCGCTTAAATATAAAATGCGAAAAAAAAATATAATTGATTTTAATTACCTATGTGATAGATAATATAGATTTCAATTCAAAATTGTTTGGACTAACTGAGAAAGTTATTGAACAAATTAGATAACCTTTATGTGTATATGCCATACGAAAATTTTTTATTTTAAACTTTAACATTAGCAACTCATTTAAAATACATTACAAATCCGATTAGAAAAACACTTTAGCATTGTTGCATTTACTTTAAAATCAATGCATAAAAGTTAAATTATTTACTCATAACTTGACTAGTTGAATAATTAGGATATTCTATAAACCCAAGTTTTTATCTATTTTAAGTCTGAGAATTGTTTGTTACCAGTTTGCAGAAAAATAAATATTTTATTAGATATTATAAATTATAATAAAGCTACTTTCTATAATCAGATATCGCAGGTACACGATCAAATACAATATACAATTCTCCATTTTAGTACAAAAAAAAAAAATATTTATTTAAGAAGAATAAATTGCCAAAAAAATTTATTACAAACGCAATTCAACGCCATTTGAATACTTAAGAATATTTTGTATGTAGATAGTTGTTTGTTAATTATATATATACATATACATATATATGTATATGTATATTTATATATTTATTCAATTCATATATTATTTAACTTCGGTATTATTTACTAGATATTATTTATTAAAAATTAAACGTCACCTAGCGACAAGATTTGTTAATATATATATGTAAATTTAACAATATGCTGTTAACAAATTATAAAGAAAGATCCATGATGTGGAGGGAGCATGGAGAAGATTAATCATCAATTCCAATTTAAAGGCGATGGACCAGTACACTCAGAACAGACCCAGGTACATCGCGGCCATTGGCACCAGGCCTGCCAACTCGTTTTGATTATTTTGTGTGTTTTGCGGTCCGTTCCGTCTATGCGCCGTGGATGACCATTGGTAAAACTAGACTTGTTACAAAGTACAAGTGAATTTGAGTTGGATTGGATTGATCGCATTACTTGGTTTCATTGAAGAACTACTGTCAACAATCTGGAGAACCTTGCAATATATGACTAGGCACTTTCTAAATTTGAAACCACTTTTGCGCAATGCAAGTTCTTGCATAGCTCCGAGCACGAAGCAATTGTCATTTGTTTAAAACTTTCGCCAATTGCAAAAATATCAATCGCTTGAAAGCTGTCGAGTATTTCAAATTTAGTTTTTAGATCGTTCCACATGCTTCAAATAGAACGTTGACTTTGAAAACATCGATAAATATATCATTATTGTTACCCAGTAAATAAAATTTGGTCTGAATAATTGTGCGGCAACTCACCTTTGCAACTACCAAAGCCAGTACAGCTGACCGAAATTAATAGAATTTTAAGAAAACTTTAATTAAGTTGACAAATTTAGTGCCTACTCATATAAAGACGTATTTTAAGAATTGAGATCTTTTGAATAAATCTATTAAATATTAAACCAATAAGTTAGGCGCAAATTAATACAATTCAGATAATTTTGGTATTATAGTTATGTCAGTAATATATCATAGTGATTCAGTTCGGATGGCTTCGAAATCGATGGAAAGATTAGAAGAGATAGGGAAAAAATATTTAGAGAAGCTAAAGCTTAATTAATTTATTTTCTTGGGCAATACATAAGCACGAATGTAAAAGTTCATAAACATGGAAAACATTAACGATGAACCACTTAAAACCAAGAAGATAACGGGACGAGATGCGTCGCAATTGGGCTGCATCAGAGTCAAAAAGCAGTGAATAATGTTGATCAAGAACTGGACTAGCTGTATGACGGTGACATACTGTTTCCACCAGAGACTCCTCTTAATGGTGTCACTTTGCGACGAGAGGTAGTAGTAGGTGTACATAAATATATGTACAGTCAAGTTCGTGAGGCCCATCACCAGGAGGCGGCCCCCATAGCCGTAGAATACGAGCAATAGGTATCCTAATAACGGCATCATTACGTGATGAATGAGATGCAGCATCGTCACCTGCTTGAAGCTCTTCCGTAGCACAATGAAAATGGTGTCCACCAGATCGAGTATTTTGTTAAGGTAGTAGAAGTAGCATAATCCTCGTTCTACGTTCTTAAACTCGTGCTCCGGGGGCAGTGGATGAAGGCAGCAGAACTTGTATCCTTCCGCCTTGGTTAGTAAATATATAATCTGGGAAATTTGCAGATATATTTGTAGTGTAATTTTTCTTCTTAGTTGTGTACTGATTACTTACAACTATGAAAAGAACAGTGTTGAACCCTATTTGTACTAGATTGTAGATCTTCATTAGTCCCTTTAGTTTGTAGGGTTCACGCTTTGCCATGAACTGAGGGCCCAGTTTGAGAACGAAGAGCAAATAGGCCACAATAATAATACTAATGGGTACAGGCCCTTTTGCCAAAGGAAACTGAGCGCCAGTATCGACGAGTTGTAGATCGAATATCGCCATCATATTATGAGCTGCGCCTTGAGAACCGCTTTCCACGTAGTCCGAGTTGCGAATGCGATTTATAAACACTTTGTAATGTAGTACTTACGCAGAAAACAAAAGATCAATGAAATGAACTTAAGTGTACAATAGTGTCAAGTTAGAATGTGAAAGGTGACAGTGCTCGACTAACAGATACTCAATGTACTATTTAGTCCTAGATATTAAATTGTAAAAAATATGTCTTTGTGTTTACAGATTATTCAGTAAATATGCATGAACATTGATTTGTATAATGTGATAGTATACATGTTCAAGATAATATAGATTTCAATTCAAAATTGTTTGGACTAACTGAGAAAGTTATTGAACAAATTAGATAACCTTTATGTGTATATGCCCTATGAAAATTTTTTATTTCAAACTTTAACATTAGCAACTCATTTAAAATACATTGCAAATCCGATTAGAAAAACATTGTTGAATTTACTTTGTAATCAATGCATAAAAGTTAAATTATGTATATCAAATATAATATACATTTCTCAATTTTAGGACAAAAAAATATATATAGTGACATATCCAGATCATGCAGATCTCTTATGTCCACACTCACTGCGACAACGCCCTATGCAAATCATAAGCCAATGATGAAATTCCAAGAATAAGATAAGACGCAAATGCGAGCTTAAATTATCGAGTAAACTAGTAGCATAAGTCAGAGAGTTATTTTGTACACCAAACTGAACACACGTGTTTTGATAAATAAAGAATTTTATTTTTGAAATCAAATACCGTAATCAGATATTTAATTGGCGCAGCCGGTAGGATAATAGTGAAATATCGTGAAACGTCGTATACCTTTCAGGACAACGTACTAGTGTTCCACGAAACTGTTCAACTATTATCCGCATAAGGACCGCGTGATCCTTGTAAATTTTTTTTTTTAAAAAAAAAAAAAAGGTAAACATAAATACGCGAAGCAAAAGTGAAAGAAACATATTTACAAAAAACAAACTACAAAGAAACTAAGCAAAAGTGAAAGAAACATATTTATAAAAAACAAAACAACACACAAATCAACAACCAAAACGATGTCGGACTCAATAAACCAGGCACTCGGGCAAATCCGCCAAGTAACCACCTTCGGGGGAGAAACGGACGAACTGGGAGGATTCATCGGACGGATTGATCTCATCATGGAACTCTACCCAACCAATGATGCACGCGAAAAACTTATACTGTACAGCGCAATCCAGATGCAACTACATGGCGACGCAATGAAAACATCACTAAGACACTTACCAGGAGACTGGGCAACACTACGGAGCATATTAATTTCCACCTACAAAACACAAACATCATGTGAAGAACTATTAAGGAGAGTCTACAACACATATTTCGGAGGAAGTATCCGTAAGTTTCTCGAAGAACTCGAGCAGAAATCCTTTGTAATATTGAATAAGTTAGCAATAGAGAACAATGACGACAATAAAACACTGTACACCAAGGCATTAAATAATACCGTAAGAGACGTAATACATAAAAAATTACCAGACAGACTATACATGCAGTTAGCAAGATACGATATATCAACAACAGAAAAATTAAAAGCAGTAGCTCAAGAACTGGGTCTATATGAAGACCGAGTATCAGAAAAACCAAAACCTACAAACAATACCTATTACAATAAAGGTAATAATCAATATTACCCAAAAACACAACAAAATTACAAACAAAATTATAATCAGAATTATAGGAACCAACAAAATTATAACACAAATTACAGAAAGCAAAATATTCAAAATGAACCAACAGTTAATAGACAATTATACAATGAATATCAAAATGAATTAAATGAAGGCAGGATGCAAAACCCTATCAATTATCAATCAAGTAATAATAATAGACCACCTAGCCAACCAACGAAAAGACAAAGACCGAGTGACAGTGGACAATCGAAAATGGAATGGAATGAAAATTTTTCATCTACCAGCCTCGGAAATAAACACAGAATCCCGTTCATAAGAATAGTTATGAATAATCAAAATTTGCGATGCTTAATAGATACAGGTTCATCAGTAAATTTAATGAATAAAAATTTCTTTGATTATAAAACTTCAAAAGAAAATACTACTTGCCAAACAATAAATGGAGAAATAAAATTAAATACGAGCATATCATTAGCTCCTAGCAAACTTTGCCCGACGGATCAAAAGTTTTACATTTATAATTTTTCCAAAAATTATGACATCCTCTTAGGCCGAACGTTCCTTAAGGATTGTAAAACCGAGATCAACTACGAAGACGAATTTGTGAGACTTAATGATTTTCAATTTTTATTTAAATACAATAACGAAACCAAGAAAGAAGAAAATACCAAAGAAGAAAATCTCATGGTGAATGCTCAAGATAGCATAGCAGCAACAATACATAGCGCAACAGAAGATAATCAAAATTGTATCCAAATCACAGAAAGACCATTAAATTATTATAGTCACCAAATAGAATTTATAAAAGGAAATACTGAAGAAGTGAAGAAAATTAACTATTTTCACAAAACTAAAATTATAATAAATTACACAGAAATGACAACGGAAAAAGCAAAAGAGATCATAAATGAATATCTTTGTGCAAAACCCACCGTTATATACTTCCCACATGAAGGTGACTATGGAAAATTCCAAAAAGCTTACTTAGAAATAATACAAAGAGATGGCCCCATAAAAACTATGAGGACCACAAATAAATTAAAAGATATCAAAACTTATTCAGAATTAAAACAAATCATATTAAACGACCATACAAACCTTTTACACCCAGGAATAGAAAAGACTATAGTAATGTTTAAAGAAAAATATTATTTCCCAGATTACCAAAAAATGATACAAAACATAATTAACGAATGCGTAATCTGTAATATATCAAAAGTGGAACACAGGGATACAAAATTTAATTATGAAATAATACCTGAGGTCTTGAACCCTAGAGTAACATACGTTATAGATTTTTATATGATCAATAATAAACAATTTTTATCATGCATAGACGTATATTCAAAATACTCTACATTAATTGAAATACATGGTAAAGATTGGTTAGAAGCAAAACGAGCATTATTAAAAATATTCAACGAAATGGGAAAACCATTAGAAATAAAAGCAGACTCAGCATTCATGAGTACAGCATTAAAAATTTGGTTGGATTCAGAAAATGTTAAAATTCAAATCACAACAAGCAAGAATGGAATATCAGACGTAGAGCGATTTCATAAAACAATCAACGAAAAACTAAGAATAATTAATTCAGACACAAATTAAGAAAATAAATTAACAAAATTCGAAATAATACTTTACACTTATAATCATAAAACAATACATAGCACTACTGGTAGAACACCAGCAGATATCTTTATTTATGCCGGATCACCAGCATACAATACCCAGTTGAATAAAATTAAAAAGATCAATAAGTTAAACGAAACAAGAAAAACTTACGAAGTAGATACAAAGTATAGAGAAATGCCACTAATCAAATCAAAAATAACAAATCCATTCAGGAAAACAGGCATAATAAAACAGTTAGGTAACAAACACTTTGAAGAAACGAATAGAGGAAGGAAAATAATACATTACAAAACCAAGTTCAAAAAGAAAAAGAAAATAAATGTAAACAAATATAACTAAAGAACTCATAAGAGTACATACAAGAACTAATAATACCCTGTTAATTATAAGCTTAACATTAGTAACAATATTGTCAATAGTAATTATAAGCTATTCTTTGTTCAAATGCAAAAATTTACTAAAACAAATCATAATCAAACATAAGAATGATGCAGTAACGACACCAACCATCGAAAATGAAGACGAAGCAACCGTGAAAAACGCCGACGCCAAGACGTACCCTACACTTAACGCTTGAGGACAAGCCAATTTTCTAAGGGATGGGGAAGTGACATATCCAGATCATGTAGATCTCTTATGTCCACACTCACTGCGACAACGCCCTATGCAAATCATAAGCCAATGATAAAATTCAAATAGTATAATAAGACGCAATTACTGCATATTCTAGCATAAACAAACGTACGGTATCCTAAGCCAATGATGAAATTCAATAATAAGATAAGACGCAAATGCGAGCTTAAATTATCGAGTAAACTAGTAGCATAAGTCAGAGAGTTATTTTGTACACCAAACTGAACAGACGTGTTTTGATAAATAAAGAATTTTATTTTTTAAATCAAATACCGTAATCAGATATTTAATTATATTTATTTAAGAAGAATAAATTGCCAAAAAATTTATTACAAACGCAATTCAACGCATTTTGAATACTTAAGAAAATTTTGTATGTAGATAATTGTTTGTTAATTTAAATGTCAATTATTTATATATATGTATATGTATATGTATATGTATATTTATATATTTATTCAATGCATATATTATTTAACTTCGGTATTATTTACTAGATATTATTTATTTGAATATTAAGATTTAGCTTATTTATATTAAAATTTAGTTTGCTATTATTATTATTTATTTTTATTATTATTATTTACTATTTATTATTATTGAGTTTGCTATTTCTTTAATACTTTTTTCGAATTCGGAAAAATTTCAAATTTAAATTTAAATTGCAGTTTGAAAAATTAAACGCCACCTAGCGACAAGATTTGTTAATATATATATGTAAATTTAAAAATATGCAGATAATAAATTATAAAGAAAGATCCATGATGTGGAGGGAGCATGGAGAAGATTAATCATCAATTCCAATTTAAAGGCGATGGACCAGTACACTCAGAACAGACCCAGGTACATCGCGGCCATTGGCACCAGGCCTGCCAACTCGTTTTGATTATTTTGTGTGTTTTGCGGTCCGTTCCGTCTATGCGCCGTGGATGACCATTGGTAAAACTAGACTTGTTACAAAGTACAAGTGAATTTGAGTTGGATTGGATTGATCGCATTACTTGGTTTCATTGAAGAACTACTGTCAACAATCTGGAGAACCTTGCAATATATGACTAGGCACTTTCTAAATTTGAAACCACTTTTGCGCAATGCAAGTTCTTGCATAGCTCCGAGCACGAAGCAATTGTCATTTGTTTAAAACTTTCGCCAATTGCAAAAATATCAATCGCTTGAAAGCTGTCGAGTATTTCAAATTTAGTTTTTAGATCGTTCCACATGCTTCAAATAGAACGTTGACTTTGAAAACATCGATAAATATATCATTATTGTTACCCAGTAAATAAAATTTGGTCTGAATAATTGTGCGGCATCTCACCTTTGCAACTACCAAAGCCAGTACAGCTGACCGAAATTAATAGAATTTTAAATTTTAAAGATTAGAAGAGATAGGGAAAAAATATTTAGAGAAGCTAAAGCTTAATTAATTTATTTTCTTTGGCAATACATAAGCACGAATGTAAAAGTTCATAAACATGGAAAACATTAACGATGAAGCACTTAAAACCAAGAAGATAACGGGACGAGATGCGTCGCAATTGGGCTGCATCAGAGTCAAAAAGCAGTGAATAATGTTGATCAAGAACTGGACTAGCTGTATGACGGTGACATACTGTTTCCACCAGAGACTCCTCTTAATGGTGTCACTTTGCGACGAGAGGTAGTAGTAGGTGTACATAAATATATGTACAGTTAGGTTCGTGAGGCACATCACCAGGAGGTGGCCCCCATAGCCGTAGAATACGAGCAATAGGTATCCTAATGACGGCATCATTACGTGATGAATGAGATGCAGCATCGTCACCTGCTTGAAGCTCTTCCGTAGCACAATGAAAATGGTGTCCACCAGATCGAGTATTTTGTTAAGGTAGTAGAAGTAGCATAATCCTCGTTCTACGTTCTTAAACTCGTGCTCCGGGGGCAGTGGATGAAGGCAGCAGAACTTGTATCCTTCCGCCTTGGTTAGTAAATATATATTCTGGAAAATTTGCAGATATATTTGCAGTGTAATATTTCTTCTTAGTTGTGTACTGATTACTTACAACTATGAAAAGAACAGTGTTGAACCCTATTTGTACTAGATTGTAGATCTTCATTAGTCCCTTTAGTTTGTAGGGTTCACGCTTTGCCATAAACTGAGGGCCCAGTTTGAGAACGAAGAGCAAATAGGCCACAATAATAATGCTAATGGGTACAGGCCCACTTGCCAAAGGAAACTGAGCGCCAGTATCGACGAGTTGTAGATCGAATATCGCCATCATATTATGAGCTGCGCCTTGAGAACCGCTTTCCACGTAGTCCGAGTTGCGAATGCGATTTATAAACACTTAGTAATGTAGTACTTACGCAGAAAACAAAAGATCAATGAAATGAACTTAAGTGTACAATAGTGTCAAGTTAGAATATGAAAGTCGACAGTGCTCGACTAACAGATACCCAATGTAGTATTTAGTCCTAGATATTAAATTGTAAAAAATATGTCTTTGTGTTTACAGATTATTCAGTAAATATGCAACATTGATTAGTATTATGTAATGTATTTGATATACGAAATTATTATTTTTAACTTTAACCCTAGCAACTCATTTCAAATACATTGCAAATCCGATTAGAAAAACACTTTAGCATTGTTGAATTTACTTTGAAATCAATGCATGAAAGTTAAATTATGTACTCATAATTAGGAGATTCTATAAGCCCAAGTTTTTATCTATTTTAAGTCTGAGAAGAGTTACCAGTTTGCAGAGCTAAGCCACCAGAATAGAAAAAAATAAATATTTTATTAGATATTATAAATTATAATAAAGCTACTTTCTATAATCAGATATCGAAGGTACTCGATCAAATACAATATACATTTCTCAATTTTAGGACAAAAAAATTTATATTTATTTGAGAAGAATAAATTGTCAAAAAAATTTATTACAAACGCAATTCAACGCCATTTGAATACTTAAGAAAATTTTGTATGTAGATAGTTGTTTGTTAATTATATATATACATATACATATATATGTATATGTATATTTATATATTTATTCAATTCATATATTATTTAACTTCGGTATTATTTACTAGATATTATTTATTAAAAATTAATCGTCACCTAGCGACAAGATTTGTTAATATATATATGTAAATTTAACAATATGCTGTTAACAAATTATAAAGAAAGATCCATGATGTGGAGGGAGCATGGAGAAGATTAATCATCAATTCCAATTTAAAGGCGATGGACCAGTACACTCAGAACAGACCCAGGTACATCGCGGCCATTGGCACCAGGCCTGCCAACTCGTTTTGATTATTTTGTGTGTTTTGCGGTCCGTTCCGTCTATGCGCCGTGGATGACCATTGGTAAAACTAGACTTGTTACAAAGTACAAGTGAATTTGAGTTGGATTGGATTGATCGCATTACTTGGTTTCATTGAAGAACTACTGTCAACAATCTGGAGAACCTTGCAATATATGACTAGGCACTTTCTAAATTTGAAACCACTTTTGCGCAATGCAAGTTCTTGCATAGCTCCGAGCACGAAGCAATTGTCATTTGTTTAAAACTTTCGCCAATTGCAAAAATATCAATCGCTTGAAAGCTGTCGAGTATTTCAAATTTAGTTTTTAGATCGTTCCACATGCTTCAAATAGAACGTTGACTTTGAAAACATCGATAAATATATCATTATTGTTACCCAGTAAATAAAATTTGGTTTGAATAATTGTGCGGCAACTCACCTTTGCAACTACCAAAGCTTTAATGGCAGTCATTGGAATGCGATGTGAGTGCAGCGAATCTCCTAAAGGAGTTGCAACAATTCTTGTTTAATCTATATGTTCTACTTCTACTCAACTACTCTTCTCCTTTAAGGGGTTGCTGAACAAGACGCTATGGAACACTAGCCAAACCGTCGGGGAGCTAAGCCTCTGTCTATTTCCAAGCTGGATCAAAACTAGATGACGACCACAAAAACCCAGTACAGCTGACCGAAATTAATAGAATTTTAAGAAAACTTTAATTAAGTTGACAAATTTAGTGCCTACTCATATAAAGATGTATCTTAAGAATTGAGATCTTTTGAATAAATCTATTAAATATTAAACCAATAAGTTAGGCGCAAATTAATACAATTCAGATAATTTTGGTATTATAGTTATGTCAGTTATATATCATAGTGATTCAGTTCGGATGGCTTCGAAATCGATGGAAAGATTAGAAGAGATAGGGAAAAAATATTTAGAGAAGCTAAAGCTTAATTAATTTATTTTCTTTGGCAATACATAAGCACGAATGTAAAAGTTCATAAACATGGAAAACATTAACGATGAACCACTTAAAACCAAGAAGATAACGGGACGAGATGCGTCGCAATTGGGCTGCATCAGAGTCAAAAAGCAGTGAATAATGTTGATCAAGAACTGGACTAGCTGTATGACGGTGACATACTGTTTCCACCAGAGACTCCTCTTAATGGTGTCACTTTGCGACGAGAGGTAGTAGTAGGTGTACATAAATATATGTACAGTCATGTTCATGAGGCCCAGTATCAGGAGATGGCCCCCATATCCGTAGAACACCATACACAGATATGTTAACGTCGGCATCATTACGTGATGAATGAGATGTAGCATCGTCACCTGTTTGAAGCTCTTCCGTAGCACAATGAAAACGGTGTCCACCAGATCGAGTATTTTGTTAAGGTAGTAGAAGTAGCATAATCCTCGTTCTACGTTCTTAAACTCGTGCTCCGGGAGCAGAGGATGAAGGCAGCCGAACTTGTATCCTTCCGCCTTGGTTAGTAAATATATAATCTGGAAAATTTGCAGATATATTTGTAGTGTAATATTTCTTCTTAGTTGTGTACTGATTACTTACAACTATGAAAAGAACAGTGTTGAACCCTATTTGTACTAGATTGTAGATCTTCATTAGTCCCTTTAGTTTGTAGGGTTCACGCTTTGCCATGAACTGAGGGCCCAGTTTGAGAACGAAGAGCAAATAGGCCACAATAATAATACTAATGGGTACAGGCCCTTTTGCCAAAGGAAACTGAGCGCCAGTATCGACGTGTTGTAGATCGAATATCGCCATCATATTATGCTGCGCCTTGAGAACCGCTTTCCACGTAGTCCGAGTTGCGAATGCGACTTATAAACACTTTGTAATGTAGTACTTACGCAGAAAACAAAAGATCAATGAAATGAACTTAAGTGTACAATAGAGTCAAGTTAGAATGTGAAAGTCGACAGTGCTCGACTAACAGATACTCAATGTACTATTTAGTCCTAGATATTAAATTGTAAAAAATATGTCTTTGTGTTTACAGATTATTCAGTAAATATGCATGAACATTGATTTGTATAATGTGATAGTATACATGTTCAAGATAATATAGATTTCAATTCAAAATTGTTTGGACTAACTGAGAAAGTTATTGAACAAATTAGATAACCTTTATGTGTATATGCCCTATGAAAATTTTTTATTTCAAACTTTAACATTAGCAACTCATTTCAAATACATTGTAAATCCGATTAGAAAAACACATTGTTGAATTTACTTTGAAATCAATGCATAAAAGTTAAATTATTTACTCATAACTTGACTAATTGAATAATTAGCATATTCTATAAGCCCAAGTTTTTATCTATTTTAAGTCTGAGAAGTGTTTTCAGTTTGCAGAGCTAAACAGCCAGAATAGAAAAAAAAATATTATATTTTATATTAAAGGTTATAATGAAGTTAATTTCTATAATCAGTTATATTATATGCATTTATATACAATATACATTTCTCTATTTTAGGACAATTTTATAGCTTCTCTCCACTCTACTTATGTTTTTTATATCCATTAATTATTCACCTTTTTTTATATTTTCAAGCCCTTGCTCAACTGAAAAAGATGAAATCGAACTGATTTTTGTAATTCAATCAAGTTGCTTTCAAGGGACATTTTGTGGTGTTTCCCAGCATTTGGCTATGAATGCATAATTAGTAGGGGGCATAAACAAAAGTGCCGAATCATGATTTTTGCATAATTTTCAAATAGCTTTTTTCATGGCTTCACATCCGGCAACCACAATGGATAGGCAGGCTGCCTTTCAACCCTAAAGAAAAGAGAAAAAAAAACAACTTGAATGAAAGTGCCTCGCTTTTAATAAGCGCCAACCCTTCACAACCCCAAAGACTACCTTAGTGAAATTTCGGAAAAACAAATATTTTTGCCTTTTTTCTCGTCTTACAGTGAGTTGAAACATGGCATAATTATTTATAGAGCGAACCGAATAGCAATCCGTATTTCAAGCAATAGAATTTAATAAAAATAAGTAAAAATAAAAAAATTAATTTATGACACACCGCACACTTTCCCTTTTGTCCACATGGAAAACGTGCGATAATTTTTCTTTTATCAGTTTTCCCATTTCCATCGTTTTTATTCTGTGTAAATACGTATTATTTTTAATCCATTTAACAAATGCCATGTTGCACGGACAACGCCTGTTGTTGTCTCTCTCTGAGTGTGCGTGTGTGTGTGTGTGTGTGCGTGTGTTCGTTATCAGTAAATGGGCAAAAGGGCCTGTGATTTGGCAGCCACACAATGTGCCCGTCTCTAAGAACCAGGTTCGTGTTTCTGTTTCTACACTCCGGGGTAGAAAGCAACGCCTTCAATCTGATTCTGTGTGTTACTTTGTGTGTGTTCGTGTGTGTGTGTTTGTATGTTTAATGCAATCAGTGAGTTTTCCCCTGCTTTCCCAGTCATTGCGTGTGTTCACGCTGAGTTATCATGCATAAAGAAATTTTATCTGAGACCGAAAGCATAAGAATACAATTTAATGGCATTGGTTGCAATCATTAATATCTCGGCATCAGACACAAGAACTGATCAATTCTCAGATTCGTTTCAATTCAATTGTGTGTGTGTGCGAGTGTGTGTGTGTGGGTTGGACGCCAGGTGCATTCAATTGTCTAGTTTCGTATCGGTTTTCATAACTCTCCTTTCATCCGATGAATTATATTCAGTGGTCTGCCATCATTATTCGTGTTAGCCTGCTCCGATTTGATTGACCATCAAAGCCAAAGTTGGTCATTGAGTCCTTAAAGCTCAGTCGCTGCTATTCACACGGCTTACAGCTCAATGAGCAAAGAGCTCTTAAAATAAGTACAAACAGAGGCGCCCCCATACTCCCCCCGCTCTGACCCTATTATTCTATCTCTCTCGCGCTATTTCTTGCTATGTTGCCCGAACAGAAAGCGCCAAAGCAGAAGTAATATTAATGCTCGAGAAGAAAAGAACCGACTAACAGTTACCATATACCCTTGAAAAAAGAATTATCGCATCTTGAAAATTGTAATCATATTATTTCAAAAGGAATATTATATAAATATTTTCTTATACGAAGTAGATTTTTAGCTTAGGTTCTGCAATATTTTATGTTTTAGTTTAGAGTTGTAAAAAAAGTATTAATAACTATTATTAAGTATTTCATATAATTATTTCGTGTAATTCGAATTATGTTCGAGCTCGAAACACTTCTCTTTGTTCATTCATTCTGTATAAAAAGCGAAAAAAGTAATTTACTGGAATTACAAGAGCGTCTCTAATTGTTAAGCAAGCATAATGTGTGCAACATATGGCCAAGAGAGCGACTCTGACTCCGGGTCTGAGTCCAAGTCAGTATCTGATGGTGAATCCCTTGGCCATAATGCGGTCACATCGCTGTAGGGCTGTGCTTGGGAAATTAAAATGTGGATGACAGGCAGGGGGAAAAGCGCAAGTAAATTGGCGAAGCGTTGAAAATAATAAGAAAAAACAAGTGCAAAATCAGCAAATATGTCAGCCACAAAGAAGTGCTTACAAAATTATTTTTATTGTGCATATGGCGAAGTCAACAAACTAAATTCATCATTGGGTTGCATGGGAACAGGCAACCCAACAAATGGGGGAGCAAAATCAACAGATGACTGATTACAGCTGGGTAGAAAATGAAATGAAAACTGAGCGAATTTAACTTGGCCAACTAGTCTAGGCCTTAAAAAAAAAAAAAAACACTGCACTCAATTGCTGCCTAATTAAGTAAGAAATTAATTTAATTATTGTAGTTATGAGAAGCGAGAAGATTTTTTTGTTTGTTGCAAGCAAGCATTAAATAAATTATAATTAGTAGACACAAATTATAATTTTAAGCTATTCAGATATTACTATCCTAATTATCAGTCAGCTTGGCTTGCACATAAAATATATATATTTTTGGAAAACACTTTTTTAATCATTTTATCGTTAAATTAATTTAACACAAATTTAGAGAAAATAAGTATTCAAAACAGCTTCTAAAGAATAATTAAAATTGCCTCAATTTCGATAAAATTCTCGAATATTAAATTTAGTTTTGTTTATTCCAAAACATTAGAAAGTAAAGTTTTGTACAGTCAGTTTTAAATTGAAATTAACTTCAACAAATAAATAGTAGCAGTATAAATTTTAATATAATAATTATTTTTTTTCTTCTGAATATTAATAATAATAATAATAAATAAATAGTAGAAGTATAAATTTTAATATAATAATTATTTTTTTTGTCTTCTGAATTTTAGCTAAGCTAAAACTTTAAATGAAAAAATGCGTTTTATGTGGTATCGGAATAGCTTCAACTCAACAGCTGTGCACACATCTCATCGCTGCACCACTCAAGAGCCTCACCACAAGAAGCTAGTACCACATAAATATCCATATTACTATCCTCGTCAATTGGATGGTTCCCATGGGCGCCGCTTTGGTGTAACCATCAGTTCGTATGGCTGGTATCGTGTCCTGGTCTTCAGTCAAAACAGCGGCTACACTATCAACCAGGTGCTGAGGAAGTTGCGCCAAGCTGTGGCGCCCCACGAGCTGCGTTACTACTATCTGCACGAAGGCGGCGAACAGGATGTGGAGCGAGATAAACGCGCCACATCCACGAGTTGCAGTTGCAAGGACATCGTCCCCCAATTGTGGGACTGCGCGTCAATGATAGACCGCCCTTGATTCGGGTGGATGAGGCATACAGGTGGAAGTTGCGCACGATCATCTTGTTGCGCTATGATGGGCGGAAACGTTGCCTCAATCTGAGTCGCCTCCATGCGGACGAACACTGGAAGAAGGGCGAGTTTTGTGCATTGCAGCAATATGAGTGCCTCGAGGCGATAATCGGTATCATGGAGCAGGAGTTGCACGGGCTGCGTCGCCTTTTGCTCGACAACAATCACCTGTGCCACCTGGGGGGCTTCCGCGGCGTCGACCGGCGCCTGCCACACCTCAACTGCATCTCGTTGCAGCACAACGAATTGAAGACGTTGCGACCGTTGCGTGTCTTCGAGCGCCTGCGGCTCACCGAGCTGAATGTGCGCAGGAATCCTCTGCCGCGCAACTGAGAGAGGCAGCTGTTGGTCATGTACCCCAAACTGCGCACCCTCAACGGATGCGCCGTGAGCTGTGTCTCGCCGGTTGTGGCCAGCGACGATGGCGATGTGGAATTCGTTTCGATCACTGAATACAAGCCGCTCATCATGCCGGAGCCAAGGGTCTACTACCTCACCTATATATATATATATATATATATATATTTATATATATATATTATTATTATTATTATTATTATCATTATATATTATTACACCTTATAAGTATCTGCTTTTATATAAAATAGTTTATTTAGAAAAAAAACATCACTCTAAAATCTAGAAAAATTCCTAATACTTTTTCTTAGAAATAATTTCTTACCTTATGATAAATAAAGTACTTTTAAATTCTTTTTTGAAACTATAATTTTCTGCAAATATTTTTAGAAAGATTGACAAATTGAGTAAAAAATTCAGCCACATTTTTTATCTGAGTATTCAAATAGATATCCTTACTAAGAATTTAGTCGATTCTAGTTAACTTTCTATTTTTGTTAAATGCTTTTAAATACTTTTTATTACTTTTAATTACTTCTTCACTCATAAAATATGTTTTCCGTTTTGTGTGCCACAAGGCCACTCCGTATGCAGTTTATGGCCAACAACAGCTCGCTTGCCGCAGCGCGGTGCGGGCCATGTTTGCCGCATGGCCAGCAACTTTGCATTTGCCGTCAACGATGACGCTGGATCTGACGCTGGTGCAGCAACTGAAGCTGTGCGTCTTGATAACGGACAGCTTCGAGGAGAATGGATCATCTACAGTGGTGCGTCGCTATATGCAAACCTTTCTGCTGACGCGTAGTACGGAAACAGCTGACTTTCGCATAGCCAACGAGCTGATCTATTTGGATCGAGCTGGACGGGCACAGAGGCAGCCATTGACACTTAGTATCGACCAGCGTAATTTGATGTCCACGCTGTCGGCGGAGACAAGCCTCAAGTCGCGTTGGAGGAGTAAATTCCTCAGGGATATCAATTGGGACTATTAGCAGGCACTGCTCGCGTTCCAGACTCTCCTCCGCAACCGTGAGATACCCAATAACGCATTCAGGGGTGAAACTATTTTATAGTACAGCCCATGACACAAATGCCGTGCATTGTACCCAATGTGTCCGCAGGGAAATTGAAAATTCCACTGATTATGCTGATTACATTTGAATTTGACTTTGAACTGTGATATTAAATGTGAGGGTATCAATTGTCCCAATGACTATGTGAATAAGGCTAACTACAATTAAAAAAATAATAATATAAATCGTAATCATATATATATATATATATATTTATAAAAAAAATATTTATATTTATATATATATATACATATTTCTTTTAAAAATTTTTTTTTGAAACTCATTAAATTTCAGTATTAAAGAATTCTTTTCTTTATTATTAATTATAATTCAACTCAAAGATTAGACCAAAAATATAAACCAAAAATATTACTATATTTTATCGAAAATGTGAAAATCGATTTATTTATTTAAAATATTTAAATTGAATTGAAAATTCGGTTAATATTTTCAAGAACGAGATAGTAAATCATTTTGTAAGGGTATTCAGACATCAATACCACGAAACTCAAGTGAAACTCATTTTCTTGTTTCATTTACCTTCCCCCCTTCCCCTTCTCCGTACCTAACACCCAATCCGAAGTCAAAGTCGAACCCTCGGCTCGGCACAACATCGGGCATTTAACTTGTCGTTAGGGTGAATTTATAAGCAGCTTCGGCCAACGTCCGCAGTCCGTTTGGTGTGTGGGGTGCTTGGGCATTCATCCCGGCTTTGGTCTTTGCTCTACCCCCTGCTCACATTCGGGCATGGCCACGCTTTATTATCTGCCCCTTTTTTCTGGTTTTTGTTTTGTTTTGTTGGGCGACGACGCCGACTGCATTTCATTGAGCGTAATTCCGTTGCTAATGATTTTTGGCACACGTAGCGCTACTTTCGAAATTAATGCCGCTATAAAACAGCAGCAGCAGCAGCAACAGCAGCAGTAATAACAGCAACAACAACAACAACAGCTACGACAACCGCTACGACAACTGCAGCGACACTGAGAAATGGGCTCTCAGAGGAAAGGAAATTGCCTTGACTGGCAGGCAGGCGCAGGCAGGCAAGCTGGCAGGCAGGCAGTACGGTGGGTTAGCTATGGCTCTATGGGTGTGGAAGTGGGGGGGGGGACGTGCGAGAGAGTTGCTGTTCGAATTTAATGAAACTTGCTGTTCGAATTGTTTTTTCACAGCTTGACGACGACGCTCTGTCTTTGGTTGGCTGAGAGGGAGTAGTTGAAAGGGAGCGCGAGTGCGCCCAGGAAGTGCGCCACGTTTACCGCACAGCCGTTGATAACACAAAGTTCACCTCGTCTGTTTTTGTGTTTGCGGTTTTGCGTTTGCTTTTTTCTTTTCCCTTTCTCGCCCTGTATAAATTTCCATATTAATTTGTTCGGCCCATGGCTGATTATCAGGCAGCGTCATCGTCATCGTCGTCATCATCATCCTCGTCATCGTCATCGTCCTCATTGCTTGCGGTTGCGTAGCAGCCAAGTGATTTTCAGAATAATCTAAATCGGCATTATTTATGCATTCAGCTTGAATTCGGCACGCAGCCGTCGCATATTGAGCACTCAAAGCGCTATTTTCCCTCCCTCCGCTGCTTGCTTACTTTCGATTTGAAAAGAGAAAAGAATCATAGTAAAAAACACGCACAAATCCATATTAATTTTGAAATCTAGTTTCGAGCGCATATGTAAAATAAATCGGGTCAATTTGATGCCAAACATTTATTTAAATTGTTTTCCTTTTGTCTCTGCCTAGTTCTAAATTCAGTTCAATATCCCTTTAAAAAAAAAAAAATACCTCTGTAACCTTAACTGTTAAAACGTATCTTGAAACAAATAACATTTCTATTAATCTATAAAAATACAAAAAAAAAACACTTAAACGCAATTTGACTTAATAGAACTTTAAGCTATTTTCTAAGCTAATTTAATTGGAAAAAAAGAAACATTAAATATACTAAATAAAACTGATATTTGAGAGTGTCAATTAATGCTCGTATTGTTGGCTGCCTTATACATTTTTTTTAATTCCCCTGACCAAGTTATTAAAAACACCGCCGTCAGCACATTTGATAATAAAATACTTGACACCACCACCAGAACTAAGCCCCATGCAACGTGCCACACTAATACCATAGGCCAGATGGGAGACTCGTATCACCAATTGGTCTCCCACGAGCCCCATAAAACACACCACAGACATAGGCAGACAACGCACAACACACACACACACACAGAGAAACACTATTCTCTGTCTAATTGAGAACAGAGCAGAATGGAGCCCGTTAATTAGTTAACTTTAATATTAAAAAAAAAAAAAAACCAAAGCGACTCGACCCATGTCATAAATGAAGTTTTTCTTATATATTTTTGGTTTTCTGTTTTTTCTTTTTGGTTGGAAGCAAATAATTTAATGACAGGCAGCGGAGCAAGGGTAAGAAAATTGTGTGTGCCCCTTGTAGCAGTAACTAAACTACGCGCAACTAAAAAACTTATCGCAACTCATTTATCAGCAACAATTAATGACGGCCTCATGTGGCAAACTATATGTTTATGTTTAAATTGTACATATACACATATTTTTTATTGCCCCCAACGGCAAGAAAGTGAAATGACATGTCATTAAGAGTCGAGGAGTTGAGGCAACTCGAATGCGTCAGTTGTAACAAGTGTGTGGAACCAAAAAAAATTAAAAAAAAGCCCAATCTCTTTGTAACTAAATAATAATTGAAAATAAAATTTATTTAAAATTTTTTTGTTGTTTTTTTTGGTTGTTTACATTTCTAATAGGTGTATATCGACAGCATGATGATCAACATCGACGTGCGGATGAGCCTGAAGGAATTTCACGTAGGCCAGAAATGTGGTCCAGCACATGCTGAAAAACGAGGTGAATACAACCTGATTTCGGGCCGGGACGAAGGCAAAGTTTATCGTCTGCACGCAGGGCCAATAAATAACGCCAACTTTATAGGCATCCAAGAATTTATCACTAACCTGCAACAAAAAGAAGAGAAAAATATATATATTGGGAGAGTCTAAGTGGCAGGGGTTAACATTAAGATAATGCTTTCAAGTAGCCTCCACACAATTTAAAATTTTTTAATAATTAAACTTTGTTAGAGTTTGACGCTAATTTCTACATTTTTATTTAGTTATCAACATTAAAACAGAGACAGCATTTTAAGTTGAATTTTACAACAATATCTTATAACAATCCTCAAATTTCTCTATTCTAATTTGATATATTTTGGGTTTCTCACATCCTTTAAATGAACTTTGGAATATTATATATTTTAACACCCCGATTAATTATATCCTTTATTTATTTCTTTTAACTATACACTATATAATTAAATATTCCTTTTTAATTTGCATACAATTTAATTCGTAACTTTAACTTCAAATTTTCATTAAAAAAAGGGACAAAATAATTTGCTTGTGGCATTAAGTGAAATTAACTTCAAAGTAAAATAAATATTAAATATATTAGTTTATTTTTAAATAAATATCACAAGCAATTCATATTTTCTTTTTTGTCGTTTTTATTAACAAGCATTGCTCAATCATTTGTTATACAACCAAATAAGACCATAAAAACTCTATTTTTTTGAGCTGAGTCGCTTATCTTTAAAGAATATTAAAAAATCGTTTATTGTCAGCGTTTGTTTAAAAATGTTGGGCTTTCATCAGGGCGTGGCATTTTTCATTAAATTTATGGTTAATTAAAAAACCATATGGCATTTCGTATTTTTACTTTTTTGAAAATTGTATTTATGTTTTTGACCTTGTCAAAATGGGGTTCATTTCAGATTGCTAATTAAGCAAAGAGTTTCTCTGTTTTTGTTGGTATTTTGCTGTGTTATGCCAATTCTCTTAACTTATATTTATTACCAAAATGCCAATACATTTAGCAATTATTTTTTATGATTTACACATATAGATAAATAGAAAGTTAATATACAACTCAAATAAATTTTATTTGTTTTACACTGTGGAACTTGATTTACTGCTCAGATTTGGCGAAAGATATTTTAGCAGTGATTAAAAAATAAGTTTTAGTTATTTGAAGAAAATTAAGAATAATTAAGAATAATTTAATATGAATTGTATCAAATAAAAAATATATTATTTGTACAGATCTTGTATTAAATCTTATACATATTAGTTTAAAAATTAACTTAAAAAGTAAATAAATAAAAATAAAAATAATAATTGTTAAATAGCTTTAGGATTGGGTTAATGAAACTCATTTTTTAAAAATTATAATAAAGACTTCGTTTACCCTCCATATACATAGAGACAAAACTCAATCTTGGTCAGCAATGAAGTTGTTTATAGAGCAGTCTGGCAACGTCTTCATTAAGCTGTTCAGGCCAGAAAGTTTGCCAATCAACCGAAACGGAGACAAAAAGACAAACCGAGGAGCCCAGGCAATGCCATAGATCTTGGGCAACGCATGCAAGCCAAATGAGACAACGTACGCTTTGACATAAATATATGGTAAAACATTTACATTTATCAAGATAAATGGTTTCTAATGATATAGAAGTAACTTGAAGTTCGACTGCGAGTACAACACACACACACACACACACACACACACCTGTTTGCTGTGAGTTGGGGCCGCCAAGCCAACAAATCAATGCTGACAACTCGATGCAGACACAGATACACACAAATACACACAGAAACACACGGAGAAACAGAGACAGAGACATGGAGACAGACAGACAGGTGATATTTATGCACGCTTACAGATGCTGGGCGGCAAAAAACAGATATATAAAAATACAATTGACGAGAGATACTGGGCCAGTCAGCCAGTCAGCCAGTCGTGAGAAAATGTATTTCCGAAAACCCACACAGACAGTGGCTTAATTTGTGTTTTTGGAGTTTTCAGCTTTAAATCGAATTTCTGAATAAATAAATTTAGAGCTGGAAATGTAAGTATGATAATAAAAGCGATGGCGCTAATTATAATGATACAAAATTGACCAACATCATTTCCAAAAGTCATAACAAAACGCTTACTAAATAAAAGCAGTCAACTTTTGAAAAAAAATTTAGTAGAATGAAAATAAATTTATTTATTTCAGTAAGCGATAGATATACAAAATTGTGTAACAGGCATTATTTAATTATTATTATTATATATAATATTGAGCCGCCAAGTCGATGCAGCCATATCATTTAATTTGCTTATAAAGCAAGATAAAACGCAAGATTTTGGGCAGTAAATCGCCCAACTTCATTATACAACTCTTAAATTTTTTTTAATGGGTTTTAATGAGTATAACAATTGACTGAGCGAAGGAGAGATAGAGACAGAGCGATGTTATCACAGCATCAGATGTTATCAGCGTGAATAAACTTAATGTGGCCGGCAATTGGCAGCAAAAAAAAAAAACATCAATAACAACAAACAGGCAAAACTACAACAACAACAACAAGAAGAGTCGCAAAAGTATCTTTTTTTTTTTTGGGATTCCTACCTCCTGCTTGGCCTGTTCGTACGTGTTGCCCTCCATCAGCGTCATGGTGAAGAGAAAGGAACTGATGGCCATGGGATCGTATGCGGTCTGCTCTGTGATCGCCTTGCACAGCGATGACTTAATATCTGTGCGGGGCCACATGACGCCGGCAAGTCTTATCCAAACATAAATTGTCGGCCCCATAAAAAAGAAACCAAACAAACTAAATCTGCAAAGAAAAATACAAAAAAACAAAAATATAAAAACAAGTCGCAATCGTAGCCAATTATCGACAGCTTGTAACTCTTCTCATTCTCTCTGTCTCTCTCTTTCTATCTCTGTCTCTCTCTTTCTCACTTATGCCCACCTCAGACACTTCATCCAGTCGTAGTTGCGGAATGTCCGTTTCTCGATCAGCGTCTGCTCGATGAGGCATCCACATGGCCACAGCGTTCCATATGATAACATGCCCCTTAGGACTTTGTATTTGTTTGTCAAATTCAACAAATTGCGAAACATTTTCACGAACCGATCCTAAGTTCTTAGAAAACAAATTAAGAAATTTTAATAATAAATAGGCTGAAACGAGAAATTTAAGTTTCACATAATCATTATTTATTTGTCAAATATTATAAATAAGTGAAATTTTATAAATTTCAGGCAAATATTATAAATAAAAGAAATTTTAAGCATTTTAGTAGTACGTTTTTTTTTTTGTATAACATTACAGAAAATAAAAGTGTTAAATTCATAATAAATTGTATAAATAATAAAACTTTAATTAAATGGCATCTTGAATAATGCTTAACATAAAAAATAGCTGATAGCTTTGCTTTATTATCTTTTTTAATTTTGTTTTAATGTGGCACGTGGCATAATATAAATTATGATATATGTTTTTTCTTGATGATGAAAGTTGAGTGTCGATTAACTAAAATCGCTGAGAATCTTTTTAAAATATTTTTTAAAGACATTTTTTAAAATAAGGCATACTTGTATTAACAATCTGTTACCTAAAAATATCGAGTATATATTTATAAAGTATATTTTATTCGATAGCATCAAATAACTTTTAGAGTATATATTTATATATTATTTTTATTTATTTTTTATTTTTTTTTAGAGTAAATATTTATAGAGTATATTTTATTCGATAGCATCAAATAACTTTTTTGAATTAGTGTCAAAGTAAATCCTTCTGTGGAAATGACAAAAAAATGTAAAAAGCTTCTTATCCCCGAGCATAATTTTTATTACTTTTGAGACTTATTAAGAACTCTTCCGCTATTGGATGTCAATGGAACTGGGTTGGACAACCGATGGGATTAGTCTAGTGGCTCTGTGGCTCGTCAAGTCATCTTGTTTGTCATTATATTTTATAATTGCTTTCACGAAATTCGTTTTAGTTATTAGCTTCAATTTTGGAGTTCAGCGCAATTTGGCAAAAACTCTCTTTGACATTAGCCACCTGCCGCACATTTTGACTACAAAATAGGGGAAAAGTCCGCTTGTTGTTTATGTAGTTGCTTTGTTAACTGCACCTTTTTGAACATTTTGCAAACTCATTTAAAATTTAAATGTAAATATAATGCAAATTAATGTTAAGGAAACATTTTGTTATGGCCCTGACAAGGCACGGCGTGCTTGATAAACAAAGACGAATGCGGCCGTGTTTGGACAGTTGTTCGGCTCAGTTCCAGGTACACACACACACACACACACACACACACACACACACACACACACACACACACAACTTGCGTCACGTCCTAGGCCAGGACACGAACGAAACAGCGACAACATATACATGTTAATTACTTGTGAAAATATGCAACAGACGGCGACTAACAACAACAACAACAACAAAAGCAGCAATGAGCCAGCCTGCAATTTGCCATGAGGTATACTTTTTCACACCAACTTAAATTACCAGCGCACAGGGCATGGACACTGGCTGGCAAAGTGGATGAGGATGATGGTGAGGATGAGGCAGGGCGGATGCGGTGGCGGAGGCGGGTACGACCCGAATTCAGCAGTACCGGCATAACCAATTGTTCTGCGTGTTTGTCTGTGTGTGCCCTTCAAAGTGAACCTGCCTGACGGACGGCCTGCCGGACGGACTGCCTTGCCTGCTCGCCCGCCTGCCTGACTGTCGGGCTTGTGTGGTGCGGGCATACTAATTACAAAAGCAACAACAGTCAGCAACAAATACAATAACAACCCTCCAGCAACAACTGTTTCTTCTTCTACTTCCCACCACGACTACCACTGCTACGACCACCACAAGATTCAGCATAGCCCACTCCCAAAAAGAACTTCAGCCACAACTTTAGTTTAAGGCCCATTTTCATTTTCACTGCTGCTGCTGCTGCGGCTCATTAAGCGGTTGGCTGTGCCCAAAAAAAAAAAAAATTAAATATAAAGGAAGAGAAATAAAATAAAATTTCAAATCACATTTTTCATTTACTTGGCTGCTTTTAAATCTGGCGGTTTCAAAAGAGATGCCTGTGTTTTGTATACCCTAAAAAACACATTTATTGAATGGAAGTGGAACTGTGTCTGTCATATAAAATACCTAAATACTATTTCATAATCTACATAGTCTGAAGACTCTGCACGATCTTTATTACTCATTTTTATTAATCAGTTAAAATTACAAATTTCTATATATATAACTTTAGAGTTTATTTTTATTTAGAAAAAATATAGTAACATTTCCACACCCATCGTATGTTTTCATTAAATCTGAACTGATTTATTAAAATTTCGCTTGAATTTATGTAAAACTAAGTGACAAAATAATTATTATATCACAACATATATTTTAATATAAATCTGTGATCACTTCTATATGATATATATTTAACAGGCTTATCGAATTGAATTGAATTGAATTTATAAATTGATTGACGTATTTTCGTATTTTTCGACTTTAGTATATAAAATAAACTTACACACATTTTTTTATGTTGTGTTATATAAATTGGAGCAAATCCTTTTTATTAGATCATGTCATTTAAATTCATATATACCTGTAAAAATTAATTATTATGTACCTATTAAATTGATCTATATTAATATATGAATATTTTATTATTATTTATTATTTTTATTTTCAAAGCAGTTGGTAAATAACTAATAATTAATTTTCTATAAATAATATTTTTTTTTTCCAAATTCATAACTATTTTTTAAGTAATTATTTTTAATAAAATATATTGCCAATCCAAATCGAAATCTTTCCACATATTATAGGGTATACCTTTAGTCAGGCACTGCCAAATTGTGGCAGTGTCGCTTGTCGTTTTATTACATTTTACTTTTGATTTTGGGAACTGACTGACTGCTGTGTTCCGTTTAAGTATCTTTCGTTGAAGTCTAATTGCTTTTTATGACAGTCGTAGGGAATATGATAAATCTGTTCGTGTTATGTTCTCTTGTAGCGTTTTCATGTTGGGCTTGGCTAAAAACATTATTTCGACATTTGTCGAAACCGAAACATTCTTTGCAATTAGATTTTCGTGTTACTCGAAGTTTTTCATTGTTTTTTCGGCATTCCAATAGCGTGCATGTCGACGACACATAATGCTATAGTACTTGACATCTGCTGCATGCCACACCCCACCCTACCACTCACTCTTTGCCACCCCTTCCTTACAGCTCGTTAAGTTTTACGTTGTGTTTGTCGAACTGTCCGTCTGTCCGTCTGTCCCTCTGTCCCTCTGTCCCTCTGTCGCCTGCATGTCAGTCAAATGTGTCAGCTGTGCGAGTGAACCGATGTGTGACATTTATTTGCAATTGGCAGCGGATTTCATTAGGAGCAGCAGCATCGTCGAGAGCGAAAAAAGGCTTCCTCCAGGCTGGAGCACTTGAGTGCCACAGATGCCCTTCAACGGCAGCAATCTCTGCGGGCACTGCGGCAAATCAAAGTGCGGCAATTGAACTTGCCACTTGATAGCATTCAATTGACTTCAGTTGATGTTGCCACAGCCGCAAGATTTTTTTATGCTGCAGGTATATTATTTATTATGCATCAAATGAGTCGAAAAAAGAAAATAGCAAATGGATTGCAAAGCCGCATAAAGTACACACAATTTAAATGCGACTTTCTCTGGAATTTGTTTTGCAATTTGTAAAAATATATATATAAATATAATCCGTACTGATTACATATTTATGTTAAGTAGGAGAAGGGAGCAGTGGGCAGACAGCTACTGCCTACAACTAAATTTTTCATGTATGCAACTTCTGGTTGCACTTTCTTGGATTGGAGCACTGCAAATCGGTGACACCGTTCATTGACTTCTCTTCAAAAACTATCAATTTCTAACTGCAGCTAAATTGAAAATTGTTTATTGTCAATTGAATACCAAATGTCTGAAAATATATTCATCATATTATAATTTTTTTTTCACTTTGCATTTATTTAACCTTTTGGGCGATTTGTTCCATTTCGTCGAATGCCATAAACTGTATAAAATGCAATTTGGCTGTTGGCAATATTGTGATTATTTTGCATAGCAAATGGAAAAGTAGGTTGGGGAAACTGATTTGGCTGTCTGGCCATATATTTTTGCATGACGACGTTCAATTTTTACAATGTGCCCCTTTTGCGAGTGTGCAACGAAATCATTTTCACGCTCGCCAGCAACAGCAACAAAAAAAAACTATAACGACTACAACAACAACAACAACAACAACAACCGCAGCAGGCAAATAAATTAAAAGTAAAATGTTTATTTACGCTGTGCGTCCAGAAGGATGTATCAATGGTGTTGGGCCCAAAGGGGGAGGAGTGCAGGGCTGTAGCAACTGAAACGCCTGCCAGTTTCCTGTACAACATTTGCATTTTGACGCTGTTTTACGCATAATGCGGTTAAGAAAGAGATGCCATCATCTATCTATCTCCCTCTCTCTCTCACTCACACACACATACAGATGTCTGCCTTACGGCTTATCAGCCAAATGAAATCAAACGGCCAAGGCGGCAAAACACACAGATGAAGTTGCGAGCTGCTGAGCGAGTGGCAGGCAGGAAGACATTTAAGAATGGGGGCGTGGTGGCAGAGGGGTGCACAAGTCAGCAGTGCCTGCAGCATCTTGCAACATTTTGTTTTAATTTCGCACTTTTGAAAAGAGTGGCAGCCGCCACTCGAACGTTGCTTTTGATGTTGCACAGACGCGTTCGTTTACGCTGACGTCGACTGTGACTGCGACGACGACGACGACGTCGACGTCGACGTCGACGCTGGCAGCTGTTGTTCGGCTTCAGCATTCAACCATCCAAAACAACATATTTTCACATGTTTAGCACTCCAAATACCCTACACACACAGCAACGAATACACTAACATTTTTTCGATTTGATGAATAAATAATAAAATAAAATATAAATATATAAATAAAATAAAAAGTGCATAAACTTTTTTTAATTTGAAATCTTTGCAAGTAAGTTTCTATTATGTCTTATTTAAATATAATATATATTAAATTCAAATTCACATTTTATAATTAAAGTAGTTAATTATTAGCAATAATCTTAAATTTAACTTTAATTAAGATAAATTTATATTTAGAATAATATAAATTAATTTAATACGTAAATTTCTATTTCGAATAATATGAATTAATTTAATACGTTAACTAAACCAATTAAAATTTACTTTTCATTTCTAAATTAATAATATGAATTAATACGTTAACTAAACCAAGTAAAAATATACTTTTAATTTCTAATTCAATAGTTAAACAATTGAAAAAAAATCCAAGTGTATTTAAGTTTCTGCAATAAGAGTTTTTTTTATTTATCTCTCAACTTTCTTGTTTTATTTTTTATAGCTCTTTGCGCCTTGGGGGCGCTCCACTGGCTACCATTCCCACAATCTCTCCCCACCACACTCCTGCCCGTTTCCCACTCTAGCACTCCTCCTCTTTGTCGCCTCTATGTGGCCCATACTTCCTGTTGGTTGTTGACGGCACTTGCAACATTTCATTTCATTTAATTCTTTACATTTTGGTTTGATTTTTTTTTGTTGTATGATTTAATTTACGGCCCATTTTCATGGTGCGGCAACAAAAAAAAAAAAAATTAAAAAACACGAAACGTTTATTTTATTAAATATGATTATTGACTTTTTTACCGCACATTTTGCTTTCAACTTTTTTTTACCAATTGATTTTCAATTTGATTTCGACGTCGTCGAACTTTACACAACAATTTTTATAGGTGCTATTGTTGTTGTTGTTGTTGTCGCAAGTGCCACATCAAAGGCCGCAAAAGACGACGCTAATTGCAGCAATGAGTGTCTATGTGTGTGTATACTGTGAGGGGTGTATCTGTATGTGTATCTGGAAATGTATCTGTATCTGCTCTGTGTTGTATCTCAAGGTGTGAATCGTGATTGCGTTCGTTTTGTAGAAATTCTTTTAGCCTGCACAATATTTTATTTGATTTTCAAGTTGCTTTTTCGGCTCTTGTTTATTGAACTTTTTTTTTATAGCAACTGCAGTATGGCTTCTGACTGGAAGGGGGGGCAACGGAAAGGGGGCACAGTCCGGTGTAGGTTTGAAACATATTGAAACATGTGTATTTGTCGGCTGATGGATGCGGGTTGTTTGTTCTTTGCGCCCTGCACACACCAAGATTTGATTTATTTGTACACAATTTTATGATATTTACATATCTGAACTGAACTGAACTAAACGGGGATTCAACAACAGGGAAAGGGTATTAATTCAATTGCCATTTTAATTGTAAATATTGGCTTCAATGAACGTTTTATATAAACACATATGTATACAGTTATGTATGTAATCGCAACATTTGCATATCGTAGAGTTGCCCTGGAAAATGATACCTAATCGGAGCTATGATTAATACAAATTTTACTTGTCGATTTTTTACATTAATGGATCCAAATTGATTTTTCAACACCAACCAAATAAATAGAAATAAATCTTTGAAATGCTCTCAAATATTTCTTTCTGACTTTTACAATTTAATTTCGATTTTTTAATGCTTTTTTTAGAGTTTAATGGTATTTGATGGACAAGTTTGGTTATTGGCTAGCTCTTATTCAAAATTATATTATATTCCATGGTATTCCTGGCAAGTTCCTTTCAGCTTCTATTTCTATGACAACAATTTATTTAGCTTATCGAAAAAGTAATTAAAATCACTTTTCAGCTTTCCTACTCAATTTACAGGACATGCTTTTGAAATACTTTTCTGGAAATAGTATTCTCCCTAGTGCCGCCCTCATTTTTCAATACACTCAATCAAGTGCAGATATTGAAGTGAAAACCCCGAAGGAGCAGGCTGAGCTGTCCGGGGTTCCCTGCTTATCTATTGCTGTTCATCTGCTGCTGCCCTGGTCTTCTCTGTGGGCTCCCTTTGCCGCCCTCCTGATGCTTAATGCCTTTGCTTGAGCCGCACTGCCAGCCAGTTAGCCAGCCAGCCAGCCAGTGAACCATGTTCGATTATCATTCTCGATGCATGTCCCGTCATAATTAATAAGACTCACCCTCAATCCAAAAACTGAGAACAACACAACACGCAACACTGCAATCAGTTGCCATTATCAACTCAGCTCAACTCGACTTGGCTCAACTCAGCTCTGAGCCTTGGTAAACAGCTGCTATTTATGTTTTCTGACCCATTTGGCCTGGCTGTGTTTGCTTAGGCGCTTCTGGCCAATTAAGACTCTTCCTGTTGTGCAAAATATTTTCGTTAACAGTATTTCTCTCATTATTTGTTTTTAACCCTCGCTTTGATATGGCACATGTGATAAATATATTTTTTTTTATTTTTTTTTTTTCAATTTTTGTGTCTGTCTTTGAAGCCACCTACTCTCGATATATGAATTTTGGAGAGACCCTTTCTGTCCCGAAATGAAAACATCAAACACGCTCAATCTCAAGTGTCGAAACGCGCCGACAGCTGTGATAACAGAGGGGGAAATGGAAATGCCTGCGTTTCTGTCCCCTTTCCCTGCCGTCGGGCAATGTTTTAAAATAACATCAGAGAGTAGGAGAGGAGGGTGCGAGACCCCTAACAGAGGGCGCCTTCTGTTCTCAACAAAAAAGGGAAAAACACCAAAAACAAAATACAAATTTATAAAATCATTTTCGCATTAAAAAAAAAAGAATAAAAAAAATCAACAACAGAAAAGCAAATCCAAACAAAGTAGTTGCCAACACATGTTGCCAACTAAAATATTGCAATTGCGCTTGATTTTTTTTTTTGTGATTTTCACTTGTTTTTTTATTATGCTGCTGCTGTTAGTCTTTTGACCGTGTTTTTTTTTAACGAGGTGCAGGGAACAAACGGAGGAGGGAAGGCCCAACCAAAACAAGGGAATCCAATTTCGTTAGAATTTGATGGCAGAGACAGAACGTCAGACCGACAGACCGTCAGGCAGTCTGACATCGGGGACATTGAAATTAGAAACAAAGGGAAATATATATTGCCGAGTTGAATGGCATAAATACAACTTGCAGTCCAGTCCATTCCAAAATTCTCAGTACGCACAAGTGTCAGCAACAGCAGATGACACTTTTTGGCTGCTATCTCAAACTAAATACAAAACATACAAAAATATTTGTATTGACTGTGCACACAATTTATTTTAGCACAGGCACAAAAACAATCCGAAAGTTAAGCCAAATTGACGTTTTGGGTGTACGTCATACCCGAGTAGGGTTTTATGTATATATTGATATATATATATATATATATCTTTGTTTTTGGCGCTGTTCGAGTTTTGTCTGGCATTGACATTAGAATTGGCAAGCACTCCAGCACTTGATGAGGATACATGCCACGTTAAGTGGCACGCACAACTAACGGGTTTATGTGGCATCATTTGACATATTTATTTAATTTAAATCAAACCCAAGATATTAGACAAAAAGTATAGTTTCATATTGGGCTTAAAAAAACACTTTCTATGATGCTGCATTATTTTTAAGTAATCTTTGATTTATACAAAAGCCTTGGGAGACGCATATAAATTTATTTAGTTATACATATGAAAGATATCTAAAAACAAACAATACAAATTTCACAATTTTGTGCACTTAATTAAAGGTTTATTGAAAGTCTTAAAGAACACATTGAAATAATTGCAATTATTTGCCAGAGGCAAATGTTTGGCTTCGTTTATAATCTGCACTATAGTTTTCTCAAATCTGAGTTAGTTCTGTTACTAATCCTAATATTATTGCTTTCAACTGTTTTACAGTTAATATTATTATCTAAATAAAAAATCTCATTTCACATTTTCCAACATTTTGGTTATCAATCTACATAAATTTTGATTTTATGCTCACTTAAACTGAAAGAGGAAATTTTCACTTAATATTTTTTATCAGAGACAATTATAAACTAGAAGCTAGAATGCTATTTAAAAATTGTATTTCTATTGTAGAGTATGTTAATAATGTTTGTTATCAAAATCGTTTTGCTCTAGCGATTGTTTAGATTTCCCATAGCGTCCAGGAAACAACAACAACAACAACAACAACAACAACAACACAACCAAAATGATTGACATGGAACAATTTATTTGCATTGCAGCACCATCAATTATCAAATACATCGTATTTTTATGTTGTTGCACGTTGCCACGAAAGTGGATGGTTCCAATCGCTACATCAGTTACAGGTAACACACATGTGTGTGTGTGTGTGAGTGTGTGTAACGCCTACATTAGTTTGGAAGCCCCGTGGGGTTACATTGAACCCCAGCAAAAAATAGAAAAAAAGCTGTGCCCAAATTTAGACGACGGTTCACTGCACCACAGTACGAAAGTACTTTTTTATACATCAAATATATACATATATATATATAAATATATATATATTGTTTCCTTTTTTTTGACTAGAGTGAAAAATAAATAAATAAATAAATAAAATGCCAACACAACTGTCAATTATGGACGTAGTGCTGGGCCAGCGCACAACAAATAAACAAATATACAAAGTATATATTTGAGAATGTGTGTGCATGTGTGTGTGTGTGAATATGTGTGTGTGTGTTTACGAACAAACAGCAGCAATTGAATTTGTTGATGCCGTCGTTAGCTGGCTGACTCGCTGCCTTGGATTGATGGCATTGATGGCGTAGGACGCGATTTCGGACTGGGAGCCCATTGACACATGCCACATACGAAATGCAACAACGTCAAAGTCATTTGTCACGCGCCGACTACGACGACGACGAACGATATCAATGAGCGAACAATGAACCAGGCAACAACCCGGCCAAGCCAACAAACCCTGGCAAACACCCCACACCGCACCCGCACCCCCCAAACCCCTCACAAACTCAACTCGCAACTTGATACGGAATCGAGCTGCACAGAAATAAATGTTGAGCACACACTAAATCAACAATTATGTAGACGAAGATAAGCAAAACGACGAACGGATGGAACCCAAATGCAAACACACACACACAAATCCACACACACACACACACTCACACACATTGATATTTTGGTTGCATTGGAAAATGTCAGAGTACGCCTCAAAACGAACTTCCGCAATTATTTACAATACATTCGCATATCCCATTAAATTGGAACAACAACAACAGCAACAACAACAACAACAACAACAATTTCAATGCCACGACCCCGTTTTCCCTTTATCAAACAACCAACTAACGCTAACGCTCGGGCATTGGCCGAAATTAGTTTGCCACAAGCAAGGGAAAAGGGTTCAGGCCAATCCGCCTCAAAGACCCTTCAGCAAAAGTTCCTTTCGAAAACCCCGTCGAATCAGCTTCGCCTGTAATTTCATGCACTTAAACTCGCATTATATTCGTTTTCTCATTTTATACATTTATTTCATTCAGTTTTTTTTCCCTTTTTTTTTTTTTTGTTAATTTGGTTGTTTGTCTGATTTAGTTTTTTATGTGTGTTTTTTATTTTTATTTATTTTTTTTTTCTGTTTTCTGTACGTCATTATTTGGAAACCTAAGGCTCTCTTTATTTATTTTTCAATTTTGTTCATAAGGTTTTTTTTATTTGTTGTTGTTGTTGTTTCTGTATTTTGTGGCATTTGAGGTGTAGTCATTATCATTTGGGCGCTCTGCTGCGTGCCATGTCTGTAATTACATTTATGTGGCTTGTAGCGCTGCCTGCTTTCGGCTCTTTTTGGCCGTTTTTTTTCTTTTTGTTTTCTGTTTTTTTTTTTTGGCCCGCGGACTGGGTCTGCGTGCCATGTGCTAAGATATATAGCCAGTCATTGCATTTATGAGCGCAGTTACATGAGCTTGTTCTTTTTTTTATTATTTCTTTTTTTTTTTTTGGCGTGTGGGAGTTGTATTTACTAGCAGGAGGGGCGCTTATTACCAACTGCTTATCAATCAAATGGAATTTTTTTTTGAGGCGCATTAATGAAATAAAAAAAAAATAAGGGCAATTCAAGGTGCACTTAAATTATTCTCATAATAAAATTTAGATTATAGGTGAACTTATATAAAAATTGTTTGAGAATTTTTAATCATTTGCCTCTAATTGCAAGAGACTTTTTTTTATTATTTATTATATGTTTCTTTTCATAATTGTGAAATTTTTATCTGTTTTGCAAATTAGATTTAGAAATTTGTAAAGACAACCTTTCAAACTAAATCAATAACTTGTCTTGTGCAAATTGTAGAAATTTCGATATACGAATTAAAAGGTGTACTTGAATTATTCTCATAAAACAATTAAGATTATAAGTAAACTTATATAAAATTTGTTTGAGAATTTTTAATCAATATTGTCTCATTCGCAACTGGTTTCAGGAGACTTATTATTATTTTATTTTTTAAATGTTTTTTTTTTTTTTAATGTGAAATGTTTTCTGTTTTGCAAATTAAGTTTCGAAATATGTAAAGACAAACTTTCAATCTAAATCAATAACTTGTCTTGTGCAATATGTTGAAATTCCGATATACGAATTAAAAGGTGCACTTAAATTATTCTCATAAAACAATTAAGATTATAAGTAAACTTTGTTTGAGAATTGTTAATCAATTTTGTCCCATTTGCATCTGGTTTCAGGAGACTTATTTTTATTTTATTTTTCATATGTTTCATTTTATGTTCTCTGTTTTGCAAATTAAGTTTCGAAATATGTAAAGACAAACTTTCAATCTAAATCAATAAATTGTCTTGTGCCAAATGTAGAAATTCCGATATACAAATTAAAAGCAATTTTAATTTCGAAACTATAGCAAACATTGTACGGCATTTGCATTTGCAATTTACATTTGCATTTGCGAATTACACATTGAATCATTGTGAATCACTCGTGGGTGCTCCATTTAATTGTAATGTGCTCTGACAAAGCGTATAGAGTCGAGTCTTATATTATGCTTGCCTCATGGCATTCAGATATTCTGCTGCTGTCCTAAGTATTCGAGATTGTGGCAGCTTAACCTCATTTCAAAAGCATTTCAGGCAGCGCAAGAATTACATGAAAAGTGCCAAGTGGCAAAAGGCAAAAGCAAGCCAAAAAAAAAAAATAAATAAAAATAAAAAAACAACGCAAAATCAAAGAAAAGAAAATTAACATGAAGTGAATTTCGAAAGGCGGTCTCTGGTGCACTTAAGTACATAGAAGCAAAGCGACAGACGGCTAAGACAGACGGCCAAGAGAACGGTAGGTGGGGGGTGGGGGGAATTGATGGCGGCAAAAGCAAACGTAAAATTTGGCAAGCATTTGCAATAGCAGAGCACGTGCTTATAGCGCATAGGAAGAAAAACAAAAAATAAAAAGAATTTGGAAACTTTTATTTCCTAAGAGACCCACTGAGACAGCCAGTCGACATGGACGTGACGGACAGAGCGACAGCTAGGAGCTGGTCAGGGGGGCGGTACAGTAGGAAGAGGAGGGGAGGTGTGGTGTATATGCAATGGTACGGACGTCAACGTAATCATGAGGCAATTTCTTCTCGACTCGAATCTGGCAACTGCAATTTGTAGTCAGCATTTTGCCTCTCAGCGTTTTGCCATTTTTTTTATACACAGGCCACAGGCCATGTCAGGGACTTAAGAAATGGCACAGCTGATTTCGACTGCTGTTTTTTGACCCACTCACACACAACACACACACACACACACGCACACACAACACATACACACTGTGCTTTTCTTGTCGCAGCTATTTAAGCAAAATTAACATTTTTTTGGCAAATAAATCATGCCGCATGCTGGTTCCCTTCCATCTGCTTTGTTTCATACGCAATTTATATGAAAAGCAAACCTTACTTTAGCTAAATCAAACAGACTTTTAAATACCCTTAGAACTGTTTTATACATTTATAAGAATATTATTTCATATATTCCGAATAAATGCTCTGTCTTGGATGGCAATTTCAAATATTGTAGAACCAATTTGAACCTATTAAAATTGAGCTATAACTTTTACCATTTGTTTATTATCGAATAATAAAAAATCTCAAATATCTGGAATTTTTTTTTAATTTTTAAAACTGAAACGGAAATTAAATGTTTACTTTAAAAACATTTGTTTTGCTTTGAAATTGTGGAAAGAGTGTAAGCAATTATTTCGTTTGCATTCATTTTAAAGATAAAGCTTATTATAGGCAAATATAATTTTATGTATATGTATTAATATATATACATATATATATACATATGTATATATATATACATATACATATACATACATATATATATATATGAATGTGAAACACTCCCATTCCACATTAAATCTGTATTACGTTCATTAAATTTATTACTTGGCACAAGTACTTAACTTCCACACACACACACCCACACACTCACACACATAATTGTTTATACATAAATAATATTTCTTGGCGGTTTTTTGCATTGTTTTCTATTTGAAATAAATAATGCTTTGAGCTTTGAGAAGCGGGTCGATTAATATAAATCAACGCCCGTTCCCTGTCTGTGTCATCCCACTCGCTGATGAGGGGAGTGGCACGAACAGCGGGTGCGATGGTGTGTGTGTGTGTGTGTGTGTGTGTGAGGGGTGGTGTCTGTGGTGGCGGTGGCTCAACTTTTCCTTTGTGGCTTTAATGAAAGTAATTTATTAAGTAATTTCTAAGCTTTTAGTCGTGACGCTTGTTGTTGAGCATTTAATTAATTGGTTTTCTTATTAAACGCCAGCAAAATGAATTATGCATGAGCCATGGCTCAATAATAATATTGGGATTGGGTAACCTTTGGCCAGACCAATCGTAAAACAAGCCAGCCAAAGCAAATATCCAACTAAAATCAAAAGAAAATTCCCGCCTTACTTCAAATTGAGGTGGAGTCCAATAAATGTGTGTGAATTGGATCTAATATAATAATTTATCACGATTATTACAATCACAATTTACGCAAACATTTTATTTTATTTTTCTGAATGTTATACAAGCATTTATTAATTTGATTATGGCAGAATGGTATCCACGAGCACAATGTTTTTTATATAAATATGTTTACAAATCAATTGATTTTATTTGATTGTATTTTATTATTATATATATATATTTATATATATTTTGTCTGAAGCACTTCAGCCAAAGAAAGACTTTTTTGTAAATTATAAAACGAGGTCATCAAATAAAATTATGAAACTTATCAAATCAATAATTCATTGACATAGGGAAATAAAAGTTAAACTTTGGCTAAAGTCAGCATTTATTTAAAATTACATACAGACAGTTTATTAAAATGCAAATATTGCATTTAAATGCAAATAAAATGTGATTCATTTCCTGAACACTAAACAAAAGTGCAGTTAAGTTGGTTATATAGAATACAGATATAACATCTGTAATTTATACAATGCATATATAGTAAATGTTAGATTTGATGACCATATTATAATGCCGTCTTGGCCATTTTTTGAAAGCATTCGCATTTGTGTGTGTGTGTGTATATGGCTAAGGAAAACGTGCACTTTTTTTTAGCAGTCAGCACAGAAGATACTTTCAAAGTATTTGGACATAGAGTTTGGTCGGTTATTGTCGGGTTGTGAATGTTGTCGCCAACGTTGTTATTCGAGAGTCTTGTCTTGTAAATGACTAAGCGGCGCTCCAAAGAGACCCAGTTACAGCTGTGCGTATGTGTGTGTGTGTGTGTGTGTATCTCTGAGATACATTTGTGCGAGTATCTGATACTTAGTTGCAACTGTTGTTGCTGCTGCTGCTGCGAACGGATATGCACAAAATGCGAAACGTGCTTTCCCAATAACATCAGACAGACAATGACAAAATAAAGCCAAGAAACGATGCGAACCAACTTTTATTTGTTGTAGTTGTTGTAGTTGTTGCAGTTGTTGCTGTTGCTGTTGCTGTGTTGTAGTTGTTGCGCCCTGAGCTCAAAACGATTGCAGCCAAAAAATAAATAAAAATATTTAAAGAAAAACTGTCAAGATTTGCATTTATCGCTGTTGGCGTCGGCGTCGTGAGCTAAAGAAATGCATACGCGATAAGAATTGTTGTTGTTGTTGTTGTTGTTGTTGTTGGCATCTCTGGTATCTGGTATCTCAAAGATACATAAAACCTTAACCAAGTCAGCGCTTACCTAGCATTTGCATAATTTGCATATCGAGCAAACATTTTCAGCTTAAAAAAAAGGAAGAGTGCTAAAACCGAAATGCTTGTCTAAGCAAAGTATTAAAAAGTGCAATAAACAGACTACAACAAAAAATATATATATATATATATTATAAAATTCGAATGTATTTTGACACTAATGCAATCGTTTCCACTTTGATGATTCACAAGTTATTATGTGCTGGCCAAATATTAATGGATTCACCACAAAAACAAATAAAATCCCAATATAAATAAAATATGTACAATATTGCCAACATTCTGCGAAAGTTTCATGATTGGGGTTTCTCTTTAATTTTTTTCTTTTAGTGTAACCGCTTTGGGATTTCTGTTTTCGTTGCTGCTGGTTGATTGTATTTGTATTACGCATTTATTGCGTATTAATTTAATTAGCTGGCGTTTTGCGGTTGCCTGCGAATCCCACATCCAGAACAATGCGATTAAATAGAAATGTGGGTTTTGTGTACTTTTTACAGATAGCTAAAATTGTTGAAATACAAATGCGGGGTTTTTGTGCTGTTGTTGTTGTTGCGTTTTATATTGGGGTTTTGTCGGCTTTACGAATTATTTGCGATATGCTAAATAAATTAAAATTTCATTGTTGATATATTGCGCATTCAGTGTGCGGGTGTGTGTGTGTGTGTGTGTGTGTGTGTGTATGATTATGATACATATGCAGTAATCAAACACAGTTAAATAAAATGTAAATATAAATTGTTATATTGTAAAAAGCAACTAAATGTCTGACAAGTTTATTGAACTTTCAATTTAAAACAGTTTTAACATTCGATTAAATTTAATTCGTATTGGCAAAAAAGGAAAATAACTGAATTACAAATCTGATAATGCTGACATTAACGATTTTAAATTAAGCTATTTATAAAAATATCTAGCGCAATTTATATTAAAACTACTAAATATTGAACAAATGAACAAATCATATGTTTTTTTTTTTTTAATATTTAGTTAAAATCTTAGACGACAAACAATATTATTTCTGGTATACAGATTTTATTTTCCATTGAACGAATTTTTATATTAAATTAAAAACTTTTAGGTCTCCTTGCAAAAAAACCAATGTAGAAATATTTTAAGTGGTAAATTATTTCCTTAAGCTTCCGAGAGCTTTTAAAATTTATCAATTTTATGGAAATAAATGTATGCCATTAGCAACTAGAATTTAGTGCCCTCACACACAGACACACGCACACACACACACACACACACACACACGCACACACCTACAAACGAGCTGTTCGCAATAAATCGCATATAAATTCCATTTTTATATTCAGTTTACAATTCAATTTAAATGTAATTTCCCCTTTGCAGAAATTGCAAAATTTTCAACAGCACTAAGATGTGGATGAGTTTGTCAGTCTGACGGACTGACAGTCAGTCACACTCTGCATATAAATGATAGAGTACATCATAATTTCTCATTTTGTACGGTAGAAAATCGTTTTACACTTTTGGGCATAAATTGACGAAATAAATCATGTTGGCGGCAGCAAAAGCATTTCTGTTTGGGGGCCGAGCAATGGCAGCTATTTCCTGCCTGCCTCATCCCCCTCCACCTCACCCGATTACCAATGACTGGAAAACACATAAATTAGATACACCAACAAAGATGTACTCTTTTTAATAGCATAATTCAAAAACTCGCTTAACTTGTTAAGAATCAAATAAATATTTCATAATTTTAAATAATTTTTGTAGAATTTTTTATTATTTAATTCAATTCACTAACTACATAAATATAACTACAAATATTTAATTAATTCGTTGTGATTGCATTTTGGCGACTTATGTTTAAAATATTTTTAGCTGTTGCGTAAGAAAACAATTCTGTTTAATAATTATATTTACATTTTGTCTGGCTTTTTGCTGACCAAGGGGGGGCTAACGAGGAGGGCGGGCATGACATGTCGGCATTTGGCCTTTTAAGTGCATTGTCGATTATTTTTTCATAAAAGGCCACAGCTGGTTGACTGATTGAATTGTGGCCAACGACATGATCGTCTATCGCTTGATACATACATTATGCAAATATGTATACACAGTAACAAAAATGTAATTAGTAATATATTTCATTGTAATTAAAATTTGTTCTGTACATATTTTTAAATTATAAACACATATATTGTGTTGGTTTTAATTTGCAATTATAAAAAATTGCACATTAATTGCAATTTGTTTTGGGTGTGATGTATAGACTACTTAATGAAATTGTGGTCTTCTACCCTACTGAAACCAAAGCGAACCCAATGGGTATTAAATGTACATCAAGCAGCTCGGATGGCCCCATCCCCCCATCCGCCATCCCCTCGGTCACTTATCGACCACATTAGCCTAATGATTGCGTCAAGTTTGCCCGGCTCGAACGCCGCTGGCATTGTCAGCACTTAAATGCAGGCATCATTTGGTTAATTGCATGGCAAATGTTGTCATGATTAATGTTAATGCTAATGTCGATGTGACGGCCCTTTGGGGCCTACGCAAACACATTCTGCAAGTCGTACGTACAGTCCCGAAATTCAAATCAGTTACGATTTGATTCTTTCTATACCCTAGAAGAAGTATTCGAATTTTGTCGAGAATTTCGTAAAACATTAAAGGTTAAAGATGAGTTCTTGAATTAACAATCAGATTAAATATCACTACTTGAAAATATTATATTATTTCTGGCATAATTTAAATAAGATATGATCAATTTTGGACTACAACATATAGCTTTCATATGAACAGTTTGTCACCTTGTTCAGATCTTTAATGATATTTAGATAATTGGCTATTATATTAATTTTGGCATAATTAGAATAAGAAATTATCAATTTTGGACTACAACTACATATAGCTAGCATATAGTCATAGGAACAGTTTATCACCTTGTTCAGATCTATAATGATATTTAGATAATTGGCTATTTGAATCCGGTTTGCTAGAGTATATAATTTTCGTTGTTAATAACATAATAATTTTTACCTGTTTTTATGTTATTTCACTTCGTTTCTGTTTCGATTTATTTTTGTTTTGGTTTTTGCTGTTTTTCTACTATGTGTAGGTAATTTGATTCTCCATTCTCAAAGCCAATTTCATTAATTGGAATTGTGCAGTGAGCTGTTGAAAATTGATAGGTGATTCAGGCAATCAATTTCACATCATTCAATTAATATGGTATAATTAAAGTGTTGACTACAAATAAGAGTATATAAATATTTCCTAATATATGTAGACATTTGATTAGATTTCCATTGTTGTAAATGGTATCGGATATGTTATAAAATTATTTGCAGGTCTGCTCAGTGAAATTCGAATAAAACTGTAACTTTTCTTTCGAATTTTTACATAACTAATGCTTGTTTTTAATTAAAATGATTTACTTAAGTTTTGATTATTTCAACTGTTAAAAAATGACAATCATTTTGCTCCTTTTAGGTTTTTGGTGTTGAACTTTTGTTGGATATCTAAGAATGAATTTAAAAATAACGATTTTATTTGAAAATGTAATCAGTGTGTGTAATACTCGATGAAGACATAAAAACGAAACATTTACCTTCAAAATAAAATCAGCGAAGATTTAATAATTGATTAAAAAACAAAATAATTTAGTACACAGAAAAAAAATGTATTCTAAATTAGTAAATTTTGAATCATATTCAAAAAAAAAATAAGTTTACTTATTTTTTAAAAACTTTGCCACTCATTTTATTTTTATAAAATTTTGCCGACCAGTAAAATAAATATTTAAAATATCTGTTTGACTTTTATCTGAGTTCATTTCTTAAATTTCTTAAATGTTGCGTTTATATAATTTTTGACAAGCATTTGCCAAGAAACTTTAACCTTTTTAGGTTCGGCGATGCCAAGTCGGCGGCAGGCAGGGATTAGCGGAAGTCGTTTGCCTCTTGCTTTTGCCACTTGCTTTTGCCACTTGCGTTTGCCACTGCGGCCAACTGCAACTGCAACACGTACGACGCACACAAGTGGAGCAAGGCTTCTCTTGTGTCGCAATCTTGGCACGCTACCCTCTGCCACTGTGGCTGGCAATCGGCATGACCCACTTGCCACTTGCGAATTAGTAAAAGTGCAACATGCTCCTCCGTTGCTGCCACGTTTCAGGCCATTACGTATACGCCGCCTTGGCTGACGTTCTCAATGTTGACAATTGTCGCCTATTTATAGACGCTTCTAATCAACTAACAACTTCCGACAAACGCACATTTGAACTTTAAAACACAATGTATATACACACACACACACACACACACACACGTGTATTTTTTATTTGTTACTCACGTAGCAAGGTTCAGTCAAATAAATACATAAATAATCCAGAAAAATAATTGTCTATCAATTGCAACTTTCGCACTTTGTTTGCAAGTGTTATGCAATTGCTGTATATATATAATGAATATATATTTATTATTACAATTTCGCATTTACCGTATTAATTTGTGACAACTTGTTGTGAAATTATTGCGCTAATTTGCGCAATTTCGCGACGCGTTTCGCCCAAACAAAAATCAAAAACTAATTGCAAAGATTGCAAATTGCGCATCCCAATGTCAATGACAGCACACGGAAATAGGCGGAAAGAAACGCCAAGAACTACGCTGATGAGACTGATCCCCCTCCCCACCACCAACCCCATCCACAAACCTCTCCCACCAGAGATCATTATGATGATCATCGTCCAACGTTACCTGTCGGTGAGTAAAGAGTGCAAGTATCTCTGTTTGCATCTGTATGTGTGTGGCATTGCAAAATGTATCTTTGTAGCTTTGTGGCTGGCAATCAATAATATGCATTGTGAATTGCTGTTCATTGTGAACTGTAATTGTGCGGCGAGCACTTTTTTTTTCTTTTTTCTTCTTCTTGTATTTCTTGCATTTCCTTTTATTTGTTTATTTATTTGCTGTCTTTTTTTTCTTTTTTAATTTACTTGCTGACTTTGCGGCGTGTTTTGCTTTTTTTTTTATTGTTTTGCTGTGAATTTAGCAAAGCAACTGCCCATAGCTTATAGCCTGGCCATCTTCTGGGCTTCTGCACAGCACTTAATTGCACGTTTTGGCCAAGTAACAACTACAACAACAACAACAGCAGCAGCAACAGCAAAGACAATGACAATAGCAAATATCAAATAACTAACCAAAGGCGATTTTTATTCTTTTTTTTGTGCGGTTTGCAGTCACTTTTTGGTTGCTTCTGCTTTTGCTTTGGCTTCTTGGCCAGCTTCATGTCTATATTATACACATTCTAACTTATGTCTGGTCTAAACAACGCCAACTAAAATGAGTTTGTGTTGTGGTTTTGCCCACTTATAAACAGCTGCTGGAGAATCGACTTTATCAAGTTATCAAATTTGAATTTGATTATTTTGTGTACATATGTATTGTAAAATTATTACAAAATAAATCATTAATTTATTAAACGCAGTTATGGTGATTTTATATATTTATTCTTTATTAGTATTATGATTTTGCAAAAGTTACAATATTTAATTGTCATCTTTGTTAATGTTTTGTAATAAAAATTATTGCTGAGTTTTCAATTAATATAATGATTTTTAAATTTATTTTTATTATGAAAATAGTTAGTTCCCAGTATTTTGGATTAGTTGTAAGCAAATATGAAATTTAAGCAATTATTAACACTCATTTTTAAATAAAAATATTTTATGTTGCTTATATAAGAAAATAATTTGATTAATATTTGAATTAAAATTGCAATATATAAGTTTATAAATGTTGGCTTTTTCTAGGATTTATATTCTATATTTTTTATGTATATTATATATTTGTATATATGTGGTTAATTGTGCTTTACCGTTCCCTGCCCTGGTTTACCGTGTAATTTTAAGACTTTTCTGTTAATATCGCTATTTGTCTTAGTTGTACTATTAACTTGGCTAACATTTGTTTGCCCATTTTGTGGCCAACTGAGCCTGCCTGCAATTTCTGGTCGCTTTGTCCTCTTATTGGCGGCATTTTCTCTGTTTTCCGCTCACGCTTCAATTGGTCGGCCAAAATAGACGCTTGCAACAAAAGAGGCAACATTTTGAGCATGCTAATTAGAGAGAGGCTCGCAAGGCTTTTGCGTTTATTTCCCATGTGTCCAGTAATGTTGTTGCCTCTTCTTCTTTTTGGTTTATATGTGGTACATGCTTTGGCAAGGTTTAATTAATGATTTGCTAAGCTGAATTGCTGTACGCTTGTCTCACCCCCGGGCCACCGAGTTAATTGTGTGTCAGGGGCATTAGGAAATTGGGCGAGCTCTTGTGCCACGCCCATTCCCAGAACCCCCATGTTGACCTTCGGCCATCAACAGCAGCTCAGGCTACTGCTGCTGTTCCTGTTGTTGATGTGGCTCGCATATGTTGCCAACACGTGGCAACAGCAGCCACAACAACAACAACAACAACAACAAAAGCAGCAACAGCCACAATTTACCCGTTTTGTTTTGCAACAGATTTGCAGCGGGGCAGCGGGGCAGTGCAAAGAAGGATGGTTTGGGGCTTGCCAGCAGTTGTGCCGTACCCAATAAGTTGCCATGTTGCACATTGCTCGCTTGCTTGTTGCTTGTTGCCTGTTTTCTGTTCCGCTGCATCGAGTTAAGCGAGAAACTTGTATTATTGCCTCGCACGCATTTGCAATATTTATTACATCCACATTATTTCAAATTAATTAAATACACTTGCAAACATTGCAAATATTATTCGTTCTGGCAACCAGCTTGCCACTTGCCACACTTGGGAACGATGTGAAATTAAAACTTTGCTGGAAATATTAAACTTTATTTTCTATTATCTTTTCGATTAAAAACTTAAATTATTAATTTTTCGCAGCAATTATTTAGATTCTTAGATATCTTTTTCTGAATTTTCTAAAAGTTTTTACAACTAAAACTAATGTTAATAAATAATTTTCTTGTTTTATATAGTCTTTTAAAGTTCTAAATCGATTATCATTTAATATGTTAAGTAGTCCCAAGCTCTAAATAATTTATGTTAAATCTTATTAGAATATATTCTAAACGCAGCATATTTTATATTTATATAAAACATTGTTTTAGTAATAAAAAATATTAATTGCATTTCACATGATTTACATATTGATTAAATGTCAATCAAATTATTAAAAAAAAAGAATAAAATTAAATGTTTTTTTATGTATTGTCGCTTCACTCAATCGAATTTCCGCTTCCCCTTGCAGCAATTACAGTGTATTTCTATATTTTTTTGTAGACACCATGCAACATTCTCGGCATTTGCATGTGACCGATTGAGGTTTATGAATATAAATTGTTTGTTAATTAAATGCAACATCAGCAGCAGCAACAACAACAACAACAACAACAATGATATTTACTACTACATATGAATATCGTTGAATGTTTGTGTGCGCCTTAATGCCGGAAATTGATTAAAAGCTCATTTCATTTGCTTGCCATTTGCCATTCGCTTACATTGTCCCCCTCATTGTCATAATTTGCCATTTGAAATGATTATAGGCCACACACACAAACACACACACACATACACAGAGTGTGTGTAATAGAAATTCCAATTGCATAGCTGATGTTGTAAAGGAAATGTCTTTAACATGGATATGCATTGTTATTGTGATTACTTTAGTATTCTCGTCGTTGTCTTTGGCTTTGTCGTCGTCATCGTTATTGGCCTGGCCATTTCGCTTATGAATATCAAGTTATTGCCATGGTATGATGATGACAACTGGTGTACCCAATTGCTTAGATAACACACAAAAGCACTCTCTGTTGGCTTAGTTAAAGACATTCCAACCTGAAAGATTGTAATGCGTTTCAATTGGATTACGTTAAATATTCGTAATGAGATAATATGAATAATTCATGATACCAAATTCCAAATGGAAAGCCTGGCAAGGGGTATTTTCATATGACCACGAAATGTGGAACGATTTCTACTAAAGTCTTATGAAATTTTACATAAGATTATGGAAAAATGTTATTTTTTCTGTGACATTGTAAATTATAATTATAACGATAAATGTCATTAATGTTTTTTATATCATAATTTTGGATATCAATGGTATATGTCTATATATATAGTATATATCTGGGTCAGTCAGCTTAGTTATTAGGGTGGTCGGTTTTAAAAAGATTTTCAACATTTATGGGAAGCATTTTTAGAACAATAAATGCACATTTTTTTAGACTGAATTTCCAGTTACTGTTTTAATAATGTTTTTAGACAAAATTTATATTTGCTGTTCTAATAATGCTTTCCATAACTGTGCTAAATCTTTTTAAGTCCGACTAACTTATCAGATATTTATTATACATATAAAGTGTTGCCAATTGTAATTTTTTAATTAAATTTAAATTTATAACTCAGCTTAATTATGAACAATTAGATTTTGATTTGTGCAGGCATATAATTGTCGGCTTTTGTTACTTTTCTTAAATTTATTTACTTCTACAACATTTGCCAGAATTTGGTCATATCATAACTAACTTGAACTTGAACTAGCTGTCAAGCTGGCCAACATTTGTTACCCTTATGTGTCCGCATTATTGGCGTCTGTTACAATTTTCCTCATCTCTTTCACTCTCCCTCTCTCTCTCTTACTGCTGCTCTTTCTCTGTTTGCTGTCTGCCATAATTTTACTGCCAATTTCAGGCAGCGAGAAAGTTGGCCAACTCTGGTCCCGACTCCACCTTCACCTCCATCTCCATCTCCAGCTCCAGCTCCGGCTGTGCCCACGTCTACGTCTACGACTGTGTCTGCGTCTGCCTTTGGACTTGGCTCTGACTATGGTTATGGCTTTGGCTCTCCTGCACTTGCACGTATCTCCGTTGCGATTTTTATTTCCTGTAATTTTTACGATATTACTTATTTTTATGCACCGCACGACGCACCGCTCATTGGATTGGATTGGTTTGGGCAGGGCGGAGCCGGGCTGGACTGGGTTGGGTGTTGTTTGTGGAGCGGGTCAAGGGAGCGGGGTGGTTCATCGTTTAGCTTTCATTTTGCATTTTTATGCCGTTTTTATGGTTCAGTGTTGTGTTTGGCTGTTGAAGTAGCGCATTATTGGTTTTTTTTTCAAAGTTTTTCAAGTTGCGTCATAAAAGAAATTAAAATTAAAGTTAACGAATTCAAAAATGGTTACCACACAGAACCTAAACTGTTAACAGCAGATCGACTTTAAAAATTGCCATATGAATGATACACAAAAGAACATGGCTAACAAGGCCCAAAGGCGCTATTTGTATGCCAGAAGTTGATATAATTTCAAAATGGAAAATTATCAAATAAAAAACACACATCAAATATATATTCAGTTGTTGGCTATTTGCTGCCATTGCTGTTATTATGTATTATTTTTACAGTTGGCTGACTTATTTATTCTGTGGCATTTGTTATTATACAATTTCAATATTTATGCAGCTTGTCTGGCGTGACTATGACGCATTATAATTACCCGCCTAAAAGCCCAGTCCAAAGATACCCAAATACATATATATTATTATTTTTTTTTTACTTTTGTTTTGAGCGATAAGTTTGGCTTTGAATATATATAGTTTAACTGAAAGTTAGCTCAATATTTAATGTTATGCTTAAGGCAGTTGTTGTAATGTCTTTGACTATTATATGTTAATTGCTAAATACTCCATGGCTTATGGCTTATGGTTTATGGCTTATGGTTTATGGCTTATGGTGGCAAGCAACTAGTAATAATAATACGTGCGACCTCGTTACCATAAATTGTTGTTAACTTATTGTTGTTTTTGTTGCTGTTGTTGTTGCTGTTGTCATTGGCAGTCTAAGCATAAATGAGATGCATTGTTTGTGTAAATGCTGACTAAATAAATTGAGCACAGATCGTTAACTATTCAATTTGTAAAACGTAAATTTTGTTTGTCTTTGGATTTTCACCACACATTAAATATACATAAACATTTAAAAGAAAGCATAAATATAATAAAAATAAATACATTTATTTATAAATAATATAATAAAAATAAATATATATATATATAAACATAATAAACCATGCTTAAGATAGAGTAACCTCAAAATTGATTGAAAAACTCAATTTGTCAGCCTTAAACTGAAAATAATCTTATTTTAAAAATGTATCTATAATTAAAACAGATGCCTTTATTTTAAAGCGTGTTGTTTGTAGAAATTTCAACCTAAAAATTAGCAAAATTAAAATATGTAAATATTTTTATTATTTCAGTCGTTTAAATATTACTTCAACATATTATATGAACTCATCACATTACTTGGAAGTCAACTTTTACAGACAGCCAGTTGTTTTAAGTTGTTTTAATTACCTGTTCTTATTATTTTTTTTTATCACATATCATGTTTATTCAATTTTAAAGCCTTTATTAAAATATTTACATACTCGTATTTGTAATTCTTTAATAAGTATTATCGTCTGCCCTATAATTAAGAATAAACATTTGCATCTTGTTATGAATGTAAATTTCTCATCTATTTGAAATTCCCTGAACACAATTTGCTTTACAATTTACATGTGTTTTGCTCATGTTAATAATAATATTTAATTAATTATTTAAGAGTTCAGTTTAATTGTTCAGCTTTTTTATTGGCAACGTCGGCGTTTTATTTTAGTTATATTTTTTTAACTATTTTAATACTCAAACTTGAATAGTTTTTTTTTTATGAACACGGAAGTAATTTGACAATTATCGCCAAGTCGACGATAAATGTTTCCCCAATTTATTTTTTAATGCACAACTTAAACGAGCGCAGGTTCAATTTTCAGTTTTAGTTTCAATTGGCAGCAATTTCAATTGAGTTATTTGCGTATTTGTCTGTTCAAAGTTCTTGGTGTCTGTCTGGCCTTATGACCAATTCCCCTGCTTGTCTGCCTGTCTGTCTGTCTCTCTGTCTGTCTGTCTGTCTGTCTGCCTGTCATTCAGCGTTGTTGTGCTTCAAATTAAATTGGCCTTTGTGTCGACCAATGTATGGCACACATGGTCAGTTGATGGCGCGGTCCTCTTTGGCTCCACCGATTGGTTCACTCGCCCATTTGTCGTCCGCTCGTCTGCCGGACATGCACACAATAAAGCCAAATACAGCGGCAAACGTTCATTGAATAAATAATCAAAATCAAATACATGCTTCATGCAACATACGTATGTATTTTGTGGCTACTGTTGCTGCTGCTGCTGCTGCTTTGTGAATTCAGTTTGTTTGCTTCATCTTCGGTTTTTTTTTTTTTTTCATTATTGGCGGTTTTTTTTTTTTTTGTTTGCAAAAATATCCAATTTTCAATTTCAAATTTCAATTATATTGCTGTACGCTTTTTATTACTATTATTATTATTGTTGTTGTGGCTGCCGTTGGATGCGAGAGCAATGAAAAATCAATATTGACATGAAAATGTTGCAATTGCTTGGCAAAGTTGAAGCAGCAAAAGTCTTGAATAAGGAGGCAAGCGTCATGCCAAATGAAATCATTCGAATGGTACATAAGAGACTGCCATCGTAAAAAATACACTGAGCAAAAAATAATACAAATAAGCAGTAAAAATAATAGTGGATTGTTGAAAATTCTATCAGGCTGCTATAAAATAAAAAGACATAAGAAGAAATGTATTCTTATAATTTAAATTTAAATCAAGTACGAATAAAAATTGAAATTTTAAGAATTTGTTGTCTCTGTAAAAATATCTATAATATGTATTGCCAACTGGCCTGGTTGAAACTTTGCTGCATTGCGTATACGTCCTGTGTGCGCCCAAAGGAACTTTGTCGCGAACTTTAACCAAGTGCCGGCAAATTCTATTTAATTGCTGTTTGATGCTCGTGCTGCATGCTGCATGTGGCAAGGGGGAAAAATATGGACACATCCGTTACAAGAGTTCTGTGAGTCTGCTCAATCAATTGGCCAGCGGAAATGTTGCGACGCAATCGAAACAAATTGCTTAATTGCAAATATTTTAAGGAAGTTCTAGGAAATGTGAATGCGTAAAGCGAATAACGAATAACGAATCCGATTGCGAATGTAAATGCGAATGCGAATGGAAATGCGAGTCACTCATTCAAATAGGCAAGAAAAATTGCATGCCAAATGCTCTCGCTTGCAGCCCAGTCAAATGTCTATAATTTAAGCAAAAAACAAGCGACAGATACAAGCAACAACAACAACAACAAACAGCAGACAACATACAACATACAACACACAACATACAACACACAACAACAACAACAGGCAAGAGCAGAAAAATCATTTGACGTTGCAGTTGCAGTTGCTGTTTTGCAGCAATGTTGCTGCTGTTGCAAAATTTATGCACGCGGCTGCTGCTGCTGCAAAAAAAAAAATGTTGTTGCTGTTGCAGTTGTTGGCTGGCTAATTTGCTGCAGCAACCAGTGGAAATGGTTGATGTGCAAAAATGTTGTTGTTGTCATCTTGTAAATGCCATAAATTAGTTGCCTGCCAGCAGATTCAAAGCGCAATTTACAAATTTTTATTCATTTATTTTTTTTTCTTTTTTTTACTTTCTTGCGTATATTTTTAAACATTTTCATGCAATATAATTTTTTTTTTAATTTTTTTTTTATTTTGCTTACTTTTTATTGCTTCTTTTAATTCAATTTATTATGTTAGCTTCGGTTTGGTGTATCTGTGGGATGTTCGATAAGCCGTTTGCCGTTGTTGTAATTGCTGCTTGCATATTTTTTGGCCTGGCCATGCACACTAAATTATTACAAACAAACACAAACACACACTCAAATGTACATTTTGCTGCACGGCGAAGGTCGGGTGGGTGAGTGTCGTTGCATGGGCGGGTTTGTGGCATTTGCCAGTGGCATAAAATATGCATAAAACCAAAATCAATGCTAGCCTTCATATATATATATATATATATATATATATTTGTGTGTGTGTGTGTGTTTGTGCATATGCGGTAAGAGATTGGAAAAATTTGATATATTCCATTTGGTAAATGTTTTGTAACGTGAAATGCACAATGAAAGCAAATTGAATTATTCAATCGGCAAATTAGGCAAATGGGTGCAATGTGTTTTCAAATTGAGATTATATAACACAAAACAAATACATTTAAAAAAAATATATATATTTATTATATTACTGCTTTTTTTTATTCTTTTATTGTTAAAGTTAAGCTGAGTAGGAAAGTAATGAATATTCAGATAAGGCAAGCGCTGAAGGGCTTGATAGGAAAGTAATTGTGTGTGAAACAATTGAAGTAAATATTTTATTTTCTAATAAGAATTACAAATTAATTTATTCATATATTTGATGGTAATAATATTTGATTTTTTAAGCGTACAAAATTATTCTGTTGATAAAAGGCACTCGAAAAACAATTGCCATTCATTCAGTTTAGCCTCTAGCCTAAAATTAAGTTTTATTCGCTTTATGCGCATAAATCTTTAATCTCAAAAAAACAAAAAAAAAAAACCACAGACTCGGAACAGCGGAACAGAGCTGAAACTGCGTCATAAGCTAATTTATCAACATTTCCGTTACCGCTTCCGCCTCGCAGCTGATGACCATTATTTTTTCGAAGAACGTTGGCAATTACTACAGATATTGTTCAGGCATCCGCAGCTCGTAAATAAAATAGGTAGATTCATAATAGTAAAAGTTTTTCATTCTTATGACACAGAAAAAATAAAAATAAAATAGAAGGTGAGCAATTTATTGGAATCGCAATGACAACAAAACTAAACTTTGAAAATTCCCATAACGCTCATGGTCACAAGTGGCAACAACAACAACAACACAAGTGGCAACAACAATGGAAAATTGCTGAAATCAATGGCAGGGCAATTGCTAAAACGAGAGCAGAGCAGAGAATCCAAAGGCTGTAAAGAATTTTCCAAGCCACAATGAGAAAACCTAGAAAAGCAGCAGCAGTGGCAGCCAAAAGGAAATCCCACAGTTCCCTAACAACAATGGCAAATAAATTAAATTAGTCACAAGCATATTTCAAAAAGATATATACACACGCACACACATATATATATAAGTATATACATATATATATATATAAAGTTATTATGTCCATTTGTGAGGGGGTTGGCCACAGCCACAGTTGGGCCAAGGATAAGAGACAACAATAAAACACACAAATGGGCATTTTATATATATTTTATTTTTATGAGCAAAGGACTGTTACATTAAACCCGCGCTTCAGGCAAGGATTCAATGGGCGGACGTGGGTGTGGCGGCCCACTTTACGACATAGTCGTGGCTATGAAATATGTAGCTGCAAGTATTTTTGCCCAACTGCAGCTTCTCATGCCAAATTGCCTTAGTTTCGCAAAAACAACCAAAAAAAAAAAAAATATACCAAAAAAAATAAAAGTCCTCGAGTCAAGAGTGCCTGACCAGAAAATATCCTGCCAGTAAACTGATGCAAAAATATATTCGTTTACCTGGCCAACTGTCAAACATACAAAAACACAGTTAATAAATTCAAAACAAATATGTTTTTCGGAAATAAAAATATCTAAGCTGAATTCGACTTTAGTTTATTATTTTAAAACTGAAAAATGTTATATTTTTTATAGGAAATAATAATGCATAATATTTATTAAAATCTGTATTAGAAAAATATTGGAAAATTAAATTCTTATTGTTGAAATAAGCATTATTTATAAGTATAAAAATATCCTTTATGATATTGCAGATGCATCCCTGAGAAACTTGTTATCTATATTTAATGGGGTAAAGGGTATAAACAAAAAATAAAAGATGAAAAAAAAAACAAAACAAGCAAATGGAAAAGGGGGACGTAGGTGGCAGGCGAAAGCTGCTTTAAAAACGCCTCCGACGCCGTCTGCGTCTCGTCGGCTCAAGCTCAAACAACGAATGCTGTAGCTCCAGACGGGGCCAGACGCTCGAAGGACACGCAGAGGCGGCACACCCACATTACACACACACACACACACACACACAGAGATGCACACAAGCCGAACGACATAATAAAACCGGCAGTTTTATGCATGTCTGAGTAAGTTCATGAGCCGAACAGAGCCAGACCGGGTTGCCGGTCGAAGGGAGGAGCATCAGTCAGATGGGAAGTTTTTTTTTTTTTTTCTGCTGTTGGCTTCCAGTGCAGCAATTGCTGCCGTCTGTTTCAGGTTCATTGGAATTGCGACTGGCAAAACGGCTCCCGTGGGCTAACTGGGAGACGAGTCGGCGCACTCGACTGTCATGCTCTTTATTCAGCCGCATGTGGCATGCCACAAAGATGTAGCGAACCTGCGCACTGGTCGGGCGTGTCACAGGAACAGAGAGCAAATCGTAAAAATAATAAAAGAACAACAGCAACAATAATAACAACAACAACAACAACAACAACAACAACTTGCCGCATTTTGAGAAGGTCGTTGCGAACAGTTGTAAAACGGCACAGCGCACAGCTGGACCACAACACACAGATACAGACACCGATACATTCACACACATTGAGATACATGTGTATGGGTGTATGAGTTGCATTGGTGTATGTATGTATGTACATGCAACGAGGCGTTGACACCGGTATGTAATTAACTTAAGCCCGAACCCAAATGTCTGTCGATATATATTAATGCCGCGACAAAAGCCGGGCCCCTGCAATCGGCTCTAAGTCCGACGTTCGGCCTCAGACCAGGGATTTGAAAAATGAAATGTACAAGAGGAAGTGCCTATGTATGCACATATATATATATATATACATGTGTGTGTGTGTGTCTTTTTGTATATGTTGTCAAAGCCGAGGTCGTTTGCCGGCACTTGCCTGAATAGGGGCTGCGGCATACTTATATATTCATACATATATATATATATATATATATGTATATATACATATTTAAACGTGTTTTATGTGCAATTTTATTCCAGAGAATACGTACAACATGGCCAGGCCATGTGTGAGTTGAGCTTAACAAAAGATCCAGCACATTTGTTTATTGCTGTTATTGTTGTTGTTGTTGTTGTTGCAAGTGTAACATATGCTGCACATGGCATAAATGGATTGCACAAGTGAGTCGTATGGAATAATATATAAAAACGAAAAATACGAGAAACACTTACGACAACATGACTGAGATCGTGGGAAGAGGGACGAGGGACGAGGCACGTCCCTCTCTGCAGCAAGAAATGATGAGTCAGTTGTTGGGGGGCAAAGGTGGCAAAGAAGCATGACCAGAAATAACTGAATTTCCCAATAATAAAAAATGAAATGACACTCAAAATACAATTTTTATTTTACATATTGCAATAATTATAACAATTATCTTTAAAAAAAAATTAATATTCTCATAAATTAATATTTTACATTATTAATAATATACATTTGAAAATATTATTTTTATTCTCAAATGCCATTAAAAATTAAATTTTTTATTTAACATATTGCAATAATTATAACAATTATCTTTAAAAAATATTAATATTCTTATAAATTAATATTTTACATTATTAAAAATATACATTTGAAAATATTATTTTTATTCTCAAATGCCATTTAAAATTACTTTTTTTTTACATATTGCAATAAATATAACAATTATTTTTTTTAAAATAATAATATTCTTACAAAATAATTTGTTATATTATTTAAAGCATACAGTTGAAAATATTATTTTTTTTCTCAAATTATAAACACTTTGAAAAAACAGAGTAATTTTTTTCTAAAGCAATTAATAAATGACATTTTAACAACCGTTTGATAAATGAGATATTTCCTTGGAAACCCGTTGCCACTTTTTTATTCCCATTGAAATAATTCTCACATCTTTGCAATTTGAGATCAATCAACCAAGTTGGTACAGAACCTGTGTGGCTCATGTCAAAGAGGGCCACACCTCTTGAGATATATATATATATATATACATAACTGACACGACTTCGTTTCATGGAGTGTTTTTAATTGAAAATTGCTGTCATGAAGAAAACGCATAAACAACAATTCTAAGAAATAGCGCAGACAATCAAATCTATTGTATGTGAACATATATACATATGTACATACATATGTACATATATATATATATATATATATATATATATGGGTATAAATTCACATAACAATTGTACAATATGCATAACAATGAGAAGCGCTTCAGTCACCGCCTCGTTTCTCGTTTCTCGTTCCAGTTTCAATAGTCAGTCGATGGGTTGCTGAAGGGAGGGGAAGGGAGGGTTGGAGACAAGTGTTCCGCTGCTGCCGAACTGACACAAAGAAGTCTTAGGAGAATGGAAAAACTATTGTCTGAGCCCATTTCGGCCGAGTCGTGCTCAACGAAAAACTTATGTATAAATCAAAATTTATGAATTTCGTAGTTTTGTATTCGAAATGAAGAGCTAAGCCGAGTGAAGAACAGTGAAGAATTTTTGAGTGCCGAGTGCCGCCCCGTCTGGTGGGCACTTCAGGCAACTCTGGGTCGAGACCTCGACGTATTCAACTAAAGCAAACAATATAAACTTCAACATAAAAAAAAACGCTTCGTTGCATATCAAATTAATTACACAGAGGCCCCCCAAAAATACAAAAAAAAAAAAAAATAAAGCAGCCAAATAACTTGCAGGCTGAGACTCTAGCCGAAGCTAAGCGGCAAGCGGCACAGTCCGTCAGTCCATCCGTCCGTCAGTCCTTCAGTCTCTCAATCCCTCAGTCAGTCAGAGTGGCTGTCAGACAACCCTTGAAGATTGCTTTCTTATGCCAAGGGGCTGCAGTCGCTCAAGGAGCGACGCCCCAAAACTTTTCTGCATAACACAAGCGAGTTAAGCTTTTGAAAATAAGGATGACGCAAGGGAGAGGGTAAAGGGAGAGGGGACACAAGCTGACAGGCAAGAACAATTCATGCACAGTGCAAAACTGAAGGCATAATTTATGCCTTCAAAGTGAATTGTTCAAAGAAAACTTGGAACATTTTTCCCCTTAACGGCACGTCCTGTTTGCAATGTTCCATGTCAACACAACCCGTACCGAGCACAATAACAATAACATCAGCAACAAGATAAATTGCCCCTAAACGAGCACTAACCGAATTTCGCACGCTCTTTCATAATGTAGCAAGAAAGTTGTATAAAATAATCATATTTAATTTATTAATCTTATATTAATTAATGGCAAATATAAATCATAAATTGAAGTTACTAAAAAAAAGGAAAGAGTATTACTCAAAACATCTTATAATATATATTTACAAAAGTTTTTGATTCTGTGCGAAATATTTTATTAAAATATGTAACTCAAAAATTATATCTAATATCCAAAAAAGGCAACGTGACAATTGAATTATCCCTTACCCAAAACCAGGACAGTTGTACCAAAATGCAGGCTACTATTTTATTTACGAAAAACGCAAAAAAAAACACATTTCGCACAAACTTCTTAAATGCTTGGACACACTGCATTAAACATATATATTTTGTTTTGTTATTTTTAGTGACTTTGGCTGAAACTAAAACTCTGAAACAATACAAAGTCAGCAGGCAACGGCAAAAATAAATTTAATATAATAATAGAAAGACAACGGAAGCGAGTGGAAACCGCAGTCAAGGCTCACATGTTTGTTGAAGTAAAATGGCAATTTATAAATGGACACGACGAGGAGATTCACAGGAAATGCTCGAAAGGCTGGAACACAAAAGTAGGTAATGGGATTGGGAATGGGAATGGGAAACGTTGCCAACATGAATGGGCAAAACTCACGCACAGGCCAAACCGGCAACAGAAAAGAAGGCCCCAAAAAAAAAAGGTTTTTCGGACTTGCCCCCAAAAAAATGATATTTTAACTACATTTGGCGTTTTTATGGGGCCATCCTCTGTTTTATGCCGGTATATTGTACATTTATTAATACATAATCATCGCTGGCAGCAACATGAGAACTGGCCACATGGTTGCGGTCCCAGCGGACAGCTTTTGGGCATTGAAAATAAAGCAGTAAAATTGTAATAGATATAGATACAATGTGTGTGTGTGTGTCAGTGTGTGTGTGTGTGTCTGGGTCTAGCGAGGCTGTGGCCAACTATTGTTGTTGTTGTTGTTGTACGTGTTGTGCGACTTGTTCTTGGGATAGAGGTTCTAGGAAATCCAAGCGCTGTGAATTTGAGCTGACTGCCCCGAAAATGTTTCTGTGTTGGTTTTGCTTCTCTTTAAATATTTTCTTATTTTTTTCCCTCCGAGTTTCTATTTCAGTTGCTCTGTTTTCAACTCGTTGTTTAGTTGTGCAGAAAGGCAGATAACTCACAAAACTCGGTTGTTTTTGTTGTGGTTGTTGTTGTTATAATTCCCAAAAAAGTTGCCGCCGTTCGAGCTGGGTTTCTGCGAAAAGTTGAACACTTACTTGATAAATATTTTCATATGAATGATTACGAAAAGAGTCGAGAGTTCAGAGCCCGTAAAACTCAAGCAATTTGAAACCAGCAAATGGTTCTGGTTTTTCCCCAACTATATTCGTATAGAGCAGAGTTCAATAATCAAGCTGTAGATAAGATTTCTGGAATTGTGATAATTGTTCAAAGTCCAAAGACCTAATTAAACGGATATAATTGCTTCGATAATCCAGTGTCATATATATTTAATATAGTTCAAGTTGCAACAATTGGAAATTGAATCGTTTTTAAATCATAATGATCCAGAAGCTAAGTCCCTCCATATTTATGAAATAATTAATGGGAAAATATTTATTTCTTTCTCTTTTTGTTTTTGTTTTATTATCATATTAATCTATATGTATTTATGCGATACCAAATTCTAGGAAAATTAAAAATTCGAATTTTATATTTAAATTCAGAAGGTGCATCATGTTTTATACATATTATTTGGGCCATAAAAGAGTTGACTACATAGAAACAAAATAAAAAAAAATGCTGTATAAAATAAAAATTATTGTAAATATTATTTAAAAAAAAATAAAGGTTTACTCTATGCGTAAATTAAATTTATTTGGTATTTGTTGCATTTTCAATTTGAAATAATTTTTATTTATTTCATGCGAACACAAATCGTTTATTTTTAAAACGTAGAAGCCTTTGGAATGGCAATGATGGCTTTGAATAATGTTGAGGCTTAGTTACAGTCGCCATGTTGCCATTATGCAAAACGGCAATCAATCCAGTTTGAAAAGAGAGGGCAATTTCAATGAGCTCAATGAAAACGGGAAAATTGTGTGCCATTGTCGCCAGGTTGCATGAATGAAATCTTACGAGAACTGAGAGGCCATCGCCTCGGGACTGGACGTGATATTAGCCAGTAAGCAGCAAAAGGTACAAAAAAAAAGGTGGACAAGGGGAGGAGGGGACGAGGAGTTAGCCGTGTCTAAGTTGCCTTTCAACTTGATGAGCAATAACAAAAGCCTGGGCAGGCAGGCATACAAAAGAAAATATTTTATAGAAAAAGACTTACTTTCAAAGTTTCCAACACACGTTATATATATATATGTGTGTGTGTACGTGTGTGTGTGAAAAAAGTATTTTTCTTTCTTTTGCGAAATTAATGAACTATTCAAATGTCAAAGGATCTGTGTAGATAAAGCGGCGGAGCTGCGACGACGATGACGACAAAACAGTTGGTGACAACAAGAACAAAAAAAAAAACAGAAAAAAACAAAAATGAAAAAAAAAAAAAATGAAACACAAAACGGAGCAACAACAATAAAAACGAGTCCAGTAAAGAAATCCATAAAAGATTTTGTAGCAGCAACGCGTCGCTTTATGAGTCTCGTCTCGCAATGTGTTCCACTGTGTATGTGTGTGTGTGTGTGTGTGTGTGTGTGTGTGTGCTCGCTTTTACAAAATTCAAAAAGCAATTTACAAAAGGCAACGTGAAAGGCGATACGCTTGCACACAAATACATACACAAATACAAATACAAAATCCAAACACAAGAGCCATACTATAGGCATGGCCGGAACACAGGTCGGGGCCCGGGGCCACAGTTGCAGCTCGTAAGTGCCACTAAAGGACGACGACGACGACGCGTCGAGAAGAATAAAAACGAAGGCGCTGAAGCGCAACGAATGCCGTGAAACAGATTCAGTCAGCTACAGCTACAGCTTCAGTTCCATGTCGAGAGGATGAGTTTGGGATGAGCACCACGTCCACATCGCTATCGCTTTTTAGTCGAGCATAACTTTTCCGTTTTACCCCCCGACTCCTCTCCACTCCGGCACAGCCAACACCCGTTTTAGGCGTAAATGAGTCGTCGCCGTTGTCAGTCGGCCTACAAATTCGTTGGCCGAATGATGTTTTATACTTTATACCCATTAGGAAACGGCTTAAAAGTTGGCATAACATATCTTTAACCAAATACATATTTACCTAAATTCTGGATTTTTTTTAATTGTAGTAGTATTACTTATATAAATTAACCCCTCTTCCCTTGATTTTACAAAATTATTTCTTATTCTGCAGACCCGTTGAATGACATTTTTATGCCCTGAAAATGTTATAAAAGAATTAACAGCAAGTTGTAAAAAGAAATAATGTTCAGATTACTTCGCAGCGAAGTTTACTATTAATGAGAAAACATATATAAAATTGTTCTGGAAAGTCAGTGAAAAGGGATATATGTAAAAATATATACATAAACTCAAACTTATACAAAGAAAAACTCGATTGAAATGATTTAAATATTAGTTTTTGTAGGTGTGAACAGAATTAGTTCACTTCCACTGCAACAAATTTATAAATCTCATTTTCACTTCTCAATTCCAAGCTGTTTTTATAGGGTATCTATCCGCACAACCCAATTGAACTGAAACAGTCTCAGACGATTTTTTTTATTATCATTGCATTTTATAGACAGTTTTACGAGCTAACGAAAGTGGTTCTGCCAAAGAGCTTGTCCAGATAATGCCAATGCTGGCACCAACACATACTCGCACACACACACACACGCACACACACTTACGATTTTTACGATCTGTATTGGGTAAATTGTAAATCACACTTGCCCCACAAAACAGACCCACATTGAGAGCTCAAATAGGCCCCACAGAGCTCCCCCATATAATACAGTTTCGTCTCGCACAATGCATATTACTAAGTGTGTTAAATTGTTGATTCTCTTTTTCTCCTCCTCTTTTTCTCCTCATTTTCTTCTCTTTTTTCTCACTTAGTTTCCCGATGCGTCTGCAAATGAGCCATTGTCTGCTGTAAAAGTAAGATGAAGCTACTTGGTCCGTTGCCAAAATGTCCAATCTATCAGTTAGTCAGAGTTGGCAAGCTGAAAACAGCACTTCGAGTGTGTGTGTGTGTTTGTGTGTGTGTGTGGCTGTGTGTGCGAAGCGAACCATCAATCTTGAGCGACTGCTTGCAGCCATTACTTTGTTGCATGACATGTCTGTAGTTTAGATAAAGTGCTGCAAGATCTATTTTGCCCCAGCCAGATCATAAATAAACTGGAAAGTTAGACGGAGATCACGGGGTTAGACAAGAGCAAAAGGGGCATTTGCTGATGTGAAAGTGGCTAAAAGCAAAAAGACTACATTTATATGTAATTTACAGTACAAAATCTGCATAATATTTGTAGTAATCATTGAGTACATCTTTTGAGAACTTTAGTTTATTATTTTCAATACAAATTTTTAGTTTTTGGACACAGCTTGAACTTATTGAAAGTGGCTGTTATTTCTGCTTTTATTCATTATGCATTTTAACCAGTAAATCTTGAACCTAGCCGATTTGTAATTAAAATGCACATCAAGAGCTTGAAGAGCACTTCATTAGTATCCGCAAGAATACGCTTCGTTCAAGGAATCCTGCTGAAAGCGTCTCTTCACCAAATTAATTGCTGACTCCAACTCACTTGGCTGCTCCTCAGACACATGCCACTTGACACGTTACAGTTAAAAGAATGATATAAAAATATATATACACACATTCATTTATAAACTCATTACTTTGAATGCCGTGCAAAAACAATCAACAAAAAAACAAAAAATGCTGGCAATAATTCAAATGAAATATTCGCAAGTCGCCTCAATTGTGAACAGCTTCGAATTCGAAGCAGTTGTTGAATTTTCATTAGAACTTCACTTCAAATGCAATTTGCATTTCCATTGCTGTATCCGTAATTAAGCACATAGCACACACACACACACACACAAATATAGAACACTGAGCAAACAACTTGAATTCAAGTTTTGCACAATTGTCTGAAGCTGAAGTTCGTTTCAAGTGGATCGGGTTTGCAAATTTCTTTGGCATGAATGAGTAAAATCAATGGGCCATAAATTCTGAAAGAGACTCGCCAACTGTCGCAACGGCCCAAACGACAGGCAGACAGACAGACAGGCGCACTGGCGGACAGTCAGTTCGACTCGGCGACCTTCCGTTCATTATTTGAAAAGTTTTTCATGTTGTTTGCATAATTTACAATTTATTATTTTGCGTTATTTATTGTACGTGCCGCAATTTATGCATAAAATGCCCAAACAAAACGCTCCATTAATCAGACCAGTCTACATTACTACATGGTATTCCCACAGACCCGCACCGTCCTCGAACCCCGACCCCGACACCAACACCATCCCCCCTCCCTCTCCCTCTCTCTCTCTCTCTGTCAATGTCTGTGTAACTGGCTTTTATATTTTAAAATACTAATTAAGTTTAATGTAATGCACATATGCGATAAGTCGCCAGCTTACTCAAGATTATATCGAAGCTGTGCCCCTCCCTCTGCCACTCTGCCCCTCTTTGCGCTCCTATTGTATATATTATAAACTTTTATACTGTCGCTCGAATAATGTATTTGGGTGCCTTGTCAGCCTGCTCCAGCCACAGGCAGTGATTGATGTGGCGGCAAGTAGCAGCAACACACACACACTGAGACACACACACACACACACACATGGAGATCTATGCCATATTTGGAGAGCACAAAAAAAACGAGCTTAGTTGTGGCCGCATCAAGTTGCCAAAAACAAAAACCTTGCAAAAAAAAAAAAAAACAAAAAAAACTGATAAATTATTGACTAAATTACTTTGCTAGAAGGTAATGTTTAGCGGGAAAGCGTTGCAAATTGAATCGTGAAACTTCAATATTAGCAATTAAGCAGTTCGAGTGTACAAATGATGTGGCAAACAAGATAAAGTTCCACCATGACCAAAATTAAGGGAAAAAGAGAATGTTTTCAACGAATTCGTAGCTAAAAATGTTTTTTTATTTATTGTGTTTAAGTATTAGCATGTAATTGCTGTCATAAGGAAAATTACCATTAATAAAAACAATTAAGTAAAACTCAAAAAAAAAAAAACAAAAATATTTTTCAATAAAACTAAAAAAATGAATTCGTCTGGCGGCCATATGAAAATTATTTTGATTTGATAGTCAGTTTCAACTCTAGCAGACAGTCCAAATGTGGCAACAACATCCTGCGATATATTTATGTATGGCATGCAGACATTTCAGTCGCCGACCCTCATCATAATTTTTGCTCTTGGTTGATTATTTTTTTTTATATTTTTTTGTTTTTTTTTTGTTAAGCACACAAACAAAGGAGAAGTCGCTGCGGGCGCGGGCAACTTTGTATGGGCGGACGCCATGTGCGCTGCGCAATGCGATCAAATGTCAGGCTCCCAATTGAACAATTTTGGCTTTTTGTTTTCTTTTTGGCATTTGCCGTTTTCTTTGGCTTGTTCTTGTTCGTGTTCGACTTCCCCTTCGCAAGGCAAAAGCCAAACAAACATCGGCGCAAACAAATGGGCCAAGAGCTGCGCTGAAATATTTACGAACCAAATGTTTGTACAAAAGTTTTTTTTCTTCTCATTTTTTTTTGCGCAATTGAAAGGCCGAGAAAAAAATTGCATGGCGAATGCGAAATGTGGCACATCGAACGGAGTAATTCAATTAAAATTTGAAAAACATTCTCGTGGAATGAGTAAATTGATGATTGCTTTTTGCGAGACTTCTCAGTCAGTCTTAACTTAATCTATTACAATAAACAAATTTGCGATGTGGGGTTGATTTCGTTTTTTAAGAGACATCAAGTCTTATGTCACCCTTGTCACCTCATCACATGGCCTGTTGCACACCCACTCTAAAGTGGTGGAAACATTTAATTTGAATTTAACTTCTTAAAAGGGGAATTGTATTAAAATCTAAATTAGAATTTTAAAAAATAAATTAGAGCGAAAAAAGAAGATTTTTCTTCAAGTAATATTAAATAGAAAAAAATTAAGCAAATTTAAATAATAAACACTTTTTTTTATAATTGAACATCGAATTAATTGCATTTCTTTTACTCTCAACCCAAAGTTTTTTTTTCTGTTAAACAGACTTGTTTGAAAGGTAATTAAAACCCATTAATATAATTAAAAAGTACATAAAGTGAAAGTGATATTATCAGTGGTATTTGATTGTAACAGTATTTTAACACTTTTCAAGGCCTGAAATTCAGTTGGCAGCAAAAAGTAATTAAAAGTGTTAGGGAATAAGCATTTAGTAAGTGGAATGAATCGATTTGTAATTCATATAGCATTCAACATGTATATTTAAATAGACCAAGGTTTTTAATTATAAACACCATAAGAAATTATTTACATGATTGACATTTAATTACAGGCCACAAATGCAAAGACTTGGTCATATTTGACTTTATATTTGAGTCGCAGTTGAGTCAAGAAAGGCCACATCAGCGCAGGTGCAGTGTTTCCCACGCCCTTTAATTACTGGGCCTAAATTGCCAAAGAGTCCATTTAGACCCACACACACACACACGCAAGCCAAATAAACTGGCCCAATCGGGGAGTAATTGTACAAATAATTGCGTTTAATGTGTGGCGCGTGTAATTAAAAGTTGCCAATTAATTTATCGCTTGATCGATTTATCGATAGCCCGATTGTTGCTTGTCAGCAGGCTGTATACGTTATGTTTTTGTTTTGTTTCGATTTGTTTTGTGTTATTTTTTTTTCTATTTTTTGCTGGGTGCGGCAGCTGTCTACAAATTACAAATTGATTTTTATCGATCTCTCATAAACAGAATCATTGCTCGAGGTAATAACTACATGGAGTACACAAAATATCACTCTTTGGCTTGTTTGCTTATTGCTCACGTTTCTGATTTCTGATTTCTGGTTTGTTTGCCAGCGACGAGAATTGAAAGTTGATTTAACATTTTGATAAGCGTCCGCAAATTACATGAGAGACCTGCCCAGCGACCATAGACTTTGATGTGTTGGCATACGCCTATAAATTTCATGATTATCAGTCGTTTTTTTTCTATTTTGTTTTATGTTTTATTTTTTCATGTATTTTATGAAATGCATCTGGCGAAGCCGCACCCCAACCCATGTATTTATATTTTTCATATTATACTAGACACGCACAAAACACCAACCCAGCCAATTTCAGCCATAGATCCAAATTGCGGTTTCTTTTTTTATATCTATATTTTTATTTTTTTTTTTGTAAGGGGCGTTTTATTTGCGGTTTGCATGTGGGAATTTTCATTTGGAATAGTTGCGACAGACACAGGAAACCCATTAGACTAAGAAAAACCTTATGTCTTAGATGGGAATATATATATATATAAATATATGTGATTAGCTCACATAAATCAAAGATTTTTAATGTTATATTCAATATGTTCTAAGAACATTAAAGAGACTACAAGTTTTTCAATCAATCTTATAATTCTATATATTGTTAAAATACTAAAATAACATTGATTGATTTACAGACGAACCAGAAATTTTATATCAGATTGTCCTATTTTAGATGTGTACAAAATTTGCTAATTCCTGAAAAATACTAATAAATTACAAATATTTCAGATTGCAATAGAGATATTTGTCTGTAGTTTATTTGCTCGTAAAAATTTCTCAAAAATGCTAAGAAACTAGAAATATTATAAATTGCATTAGAGATATTCATCTGTAGTTTCTTTGAAAAAACCAAGAAATTTTAATCTTGGTTCTCGCTTAATGAGGCTTTTCTCGGCTCTTATGTGCGCTTGATTTATTTCTCTAGGGTTCTTTGGCCCGATCGGAAGCTTTTCTGTTGGAGGTATTTTTTTTTTATTATTATTTTTTTTTTTTCGTGAGCCGCTTAACGTGTATTGTGTGCGGCTCTGCGGCTGGTATCAGGCAATGTCCTTTGTTTGAGGGTCTCTCATATGGCTGAATGCCTCACGTACCTACGCTGTAAGTAGTTCATGCTCACTTCCCCTTGACTGCCTCGGGCTTCCCAGTTCGATGATGGTCTTTTCATGTGCATGTGCATATGTGTGTGTGTGTGTGTGCATGTTTGGCAACCCTCGGCAGGACATAAGTCCCTTTCTAATTGCTTGCGTAACCTGAAGCGCTGCGGGGCAGCCTCTTCCGTTTCCAAAGATTCAGGTTCCCAATCCCACCACACTCGACTCGGCTCCATTAAAATGCTCATATTTTTTAAAAATCGTGCTCAATAAATATTTGCAATGTGTCTTGGTACAACCAAGTGCGGGACTCAAGGTATCAGATTTTTGCGTCTCGAATATTCACATAAAAAAAAACGTGCTCACCAAAGACATTTCCAACGATTTTTAAGCTGTACAAAAACAAGCGGAAACACCAAAGAACAGTTTTTTGCTAAAGTCGAATTTTATACACACTCGAACAGAGAATTTCTTATGAAATTAATGAACAAAAAGAGTTTTTTCGTTGATCTAAAGAGCCGATGGTAAATATATGAGATAGGTAGTCGAAAATATTATGCCAACATTTTCAGAGTACAGATAGGTATTTTTAGAATATCTTAAATCAATAATAATAAACTTGTTAATCACGATTTGAGTTAGCTTCTTCTTGGTGTCAACATTGGAATACCCTCCAAAGCAACTGTAAATAAACCAATTCAAGTGCAAATCAGAATGGTTATGAAAACCTCGAATTGAGTATTTCTATCTCTTTCTGGCTTTATTGTCGTGCAAACTGAATGCATGCCACTTACGAGTGTGTCGCCATTCATTTGAGGAAACGCAACTGCAACTTCTCCGAGGAGGCGCCACAATGCATGATTGAGCATGATTTTCGAGAGGGACCGCGTCGTTGGCTGCGTGGCCTGGTTATATATAAATGTTGCACAACCAGTCAAATGATGAGTGTTTCTATATATATATATATGTACATGGTATATATACATACATAAGCATACTAGTATATGTACTCATCCGTATACCCACATAAGCCCACTTCCACACACACACACACTCGTTCGTATTCCTCTTTTGCCTCTGAATGGCTTCGTTTATTTTCAACGCGTTGCTCAAACAATGTTTTTGGTTTATTTAAATTTCTTTCTTATAACAACGGCAACTACTACGACAAGGCAAGCCATGCAAATGTCAGCCCGCTTGTTGTATAAGCCAAACACACCCGCACCGCCCCACCCCCCCCCCCCCCCACCTTTTCAACATGCCTCCCCTTCTGCGCTGCACCTTCCCCCCGTGTGCGTTGCCTCGGTTAACAGGCCTGCCCTCTGCGCATTGAGGAAGCCCGCTTTGAGTAAACATTTGAATTTTACATTAAAGGCGGGCGGCAAAACAAAAGCAAAATCCAAAAAACAAAAAACAAAAAAAGAAATTCGCATTTTTTTTTTTCTTATTTAAACACAACGGCGGCGACTGTGCACAACAAACATTTCGCAGTCTGGGCGATATTTACTCTTTTAAAGCGCCAATGCCACAAATGAGACACACTGTCAGACGATAGGATTGGCTGGCGGGACGTTGTGCGGGGTTCGCTAGGCTGCCGCACACAGAACAAATAATAAAAAAAAATATTTAAAGAAAAAAAAAACATTTAAAAAGAATGCAACGAAGTTGGCGGTTATTTTTGCATCCAGTTCAAATTGTTTGCCAGTTGCAAACAACGAAAGATTATTTGTCGAAATTTAAAACTTTATTTTTTTTTTTTTAAGCAAACAGGAACTTGAACTTTTACAGTTAGTATGCCAGCGCGGAAAATATATATATATATGTATAGTAAGTATTTGCCAAAGTAAAACAAGCAAGGGAAAAAAAAGAAAAGAAAAGAAAAGAAAAGCAAATGCTGCCTGAGGGGGGACAAGGGACAAATGGAACAAGATTTCACGCTATTGCACAGGTTCTGCCCTTTCCTTGTCTTGTCAAAACGTTTGACAAACGATAAGTGAACGGTGCGAAGGGAGCAGGGGGCAGGAGTCGAATGAAATTTGGAAACGGGATTCGTCGAATCCGATGCTGGGCAAAAACCGTTGTCAGGGCGTTGCCAGACGCAGCTGATTTTGATTTGTATCTAATTGTATGCAAACAGCGCCGACAGACGTGATTCCGTATGGCATATATTGTGAACGGATGTGCGACTATACGTATATACATATATATATATATATTTACTTATATACATAGAATATTTATATATATGTAGTCATAGTCGCATATGCGGGAGATTTGTTCAATTTTTGCCATTCAATTTTATGCATGAAGTTGATAGATTACTTATGAATGCCTTTTGGGGTTTGCTTTTGTGCAACGAACCAGTTTCAAACTACATTGTATTTTTTTTTTTTTTTCTTGGGGTGGATTAGGTCATTATGATGTTGATGGAGTATGCATGATGAGCATATGTAAATGTAATTAAAATTTATATTTAATAAACCTGAACGCTATTTGCGTAGTTTCACAGAACGACAAAAAAAATGTCAACAAATCAAATAAATTGATATTTTTGAATGTGGGCAAAGTTCTCATTAAAATGTTGCTGCTAAAATTTTAAAATTTGTTTATCTGACTTTTGAGTATTTTCAATAGGTATTTTGATTGAGATTAATTGTTTAATTCTGCATGATTAAAGCTTTCTGGGAGTGTCTTGGACTGGTTTCTTGTCCACATATTTTATTTTTCTCCTCATAAAATATTGGATCATATTATATTTATATAATTGCCTATGGCCATGAGCTATACTTTGTGCATTAATATTTAAATTAATGTCAACTTGTCAGTTAATTCTCTTTGATACTTCCCCCCTAGTATCCAGTAGTTCGTGTATGTCGTGCCAGGTGTTAAGTTGACTCAGTTATATGGATCTAGGACGCTCTGCAATTACGTCCATTAGCTGAACAAGAGCTCGATGTAATAGCCAAACCACAACAACAAAGCTTAAAAGCCACGCAATTATAGTGCTCCGATAGTTCGCAAATTTGCAATATTTAACATTTTGATTGGTTACAGGTTCGTTTACAACTTATAATTTGCGGTTTTGTCCGGAAGTGTGGGGCAGCAGCAGCCATTGTTGAATAAATCGAATCGAATCGCACTCTGCACTTTCTTTGTCGTTCTCCGAGTTTTCACTGTATTTGAGCAGCTCATGAAAATTACAATACAAACTTGTAATTAGATAATAGACACGTCAGTTCATTTCAAAGTCCGAGTCAACAACGGGAACAGCAGCCGTTAGCGTTCCCAGGCCTCGAAGTCATCGGGGGTTGTCCGTCTAGGGGCTGATTTTAGTATTGTTATTACCCTTGCAGAGGGTATTCTAGTTTTGTCAGCAAGTTTGCTAGCCAAGGCAATATAATTGGGTGTGTTTGCCTATCGGTCTCTTGCCATGGAATGGCAATTTGCTTGTTGGCCAAATCTAAAACTTGTATTAAATTTTAGGTGTCGTTGAATTTATTCCTGTCTGCAAGTGTATCCCATATTCGGTCTGCATTTTATTTATATTTATATATATATTTTTTTTTTGTATGCGTCCCCTTTTTGGTCGAGTACTAAGCGCTTACGTGGTCACAAATACGTAAACGAGGTCATTAAGCAATTTAATATTTGAACCCACTGATTATAATCGAATTGAACCAATACCAGTGACGCGCACGGAAAACCTTGCCGCGTCAAACGCATGCCACTTTGGGATTGTTTCAGCTGGATATGAAAATGGGATTTGGTTACGCATGCCACGCTCAAAGTTAAAGTGTATTTTTTTTTTTTTTTTTTTGACATTTGCACGAAATACTAAGGTGTAATGGGTATTAAGACGCAAACGTGGGGCAAGCTCAAGCAACGGTCGCCAGTGAGCACAGGGAGAAGAGGAGAGGGAATGGGGAATTGAGGATTGTTGCGGATTGTAGCCATGAGCAACCGTAGACATACAGACCTACAAGTGCGGCTTAGTGGCACGTTTAGTTGACATCAGCTGCTGCTGCTGCTGCAAAAGTAAAGCCAGTTGTGGGAGAGGAGAGCGAAGAGTCTGAGTGAGGCATAATCTTTAGCGTGCCAAATAGCAAAGTCATGCACAGGCAAGCACAGATAGAAGAGCTGTCAAGGAGAGGGGCGGGTGGCGGAAGCAGAGAATTAGTGCTGCCAACTTTTAGTAAACAAGAATAGACAGTTTTTAGAAAAATAATAAAGATTTTTGATTTGTTTTTTAATATGTTAAAAAGTCTCACAAATTTTATTTGCTCATATTTATATTTTTCACTAATTAAATCGATCCACTTAATTTGAGATATTTTGGGAACAGCTTATAATCATCCCATCCAGTTTTTGCCTTATTAAGTTTTTAAGTAATTTGAGCTAATAGACAAAATTAAATTTGCATTATTTGCGCAGGTTGTCTGACCTTTATTAAAATGTTATTCTATTTAAATTCCCCCAAAAAGTTGCTCGACTTGCAGATTTTTTAAACACAATATATAAAATAAAAGAATTTTTTAGTATTCAAAATTTTTAACAAACTTGCTTTGAACAAACCTATATTTTACAGATTAAAATCTAATCGATGGAGTGACAAGTATTTCAAGTATTTGCTGAAAGGTTAAATTAAGAAATTATCTTTTAAAAATTATGCATTCTATCTTTTTCTACTATTCATATGCAAAAATTTATTACCGACTTTTTATAGAACAAGTTTATTGAATAGTATTTGACTCAGAGCAGGAGTACCTGGGAATTCTATTCAATACCCGCAGAGATCTCAGAGCTCTGAATTATATTAAATGCTCATTAGGCTCATATCGTAATCCTAATCTTAAAAGTTAGACCCATGTCTAAACAGTTATACAAATTCAGGCCGAAAACTGCTGTCCTCATTCGGGCACACCTTAAGAGGCCACACAGGTAAAATTAAAATGAGCCGCACATACACAGAGAGAAAAAATATTGCATTACTAAAATAGAAATGGAAAACAATATTTTTTTTTCATGAAATAAAAATTATAAATTAAATTAAAATGTGCCGCACATACACAGAGAGAAAAAATATTGCATTACTAAAGTATAATTGCAAAACAATATTTTTTTCTTCATGAAATAAAAATTATAAATGAACGAATTTGAACTTAAATTAAGTTAAGATATTAATAATAAATGTGTTTCTCATATTTTAATTGTTTTTTTTTTTTTTTTGCTGTGTAGCTGCATACTATTTCTATGTTTATTTATGTTTTATCGACTGCCCTAAGGGCATTTCCACGACAATGTCGCATTGTGGCCTTAAAATGTTTGCCTGACAAGGGGACAAAAGGCAGACTAAAAGCAAATAGCAATGTGTGGCACAAGTGTCATGTGCGAATGAGTATCTGTAACTGTATGCGTGTGTGTGTGTGTGTGTTTGGTTGTTTGTTGGCTGGTAATTAAAAACACCAACAGCAACCACGATGTGCTCATGTAGTCAACCTGCATTTTTATTTTTATATGACAGCCAAGTTGGGCTCTATGCGTGAAAACTCTATAAGCACTTACAGGCAGGCAGCCGAGCTGTTGCCACTCTGCGAGTCTCCTTGGACTTAATTGCACGGATTAAATACTATATGGCTTTAATGTGGAGGGTGTTATGGCTGCTGTTGTTGTTAATATTGTTTTTCTTCCGTTGCTCGTTTCTGGCCCAACCCAGGCCATAAAATATACATGAATGCGTGTACACATATTAAACCTGCCTCAGTCATCCGCCTTATCGCACAAATTGCACTTTTATAATTATCCGCCCCTTAAGCGAAAAAACAAAACAGTCGAAAATATCGAAAAATGACTTAAATACATGTCCATAGTGTGGCATCGTAGCGTTTTTTTTTTTGGCACTGTCGCCGATCCAAACAGCGTTTTCTGTGTGTTAATTGCACATTGATGTTGTTCAGTTTTGATTTTGCCTTATGTATTACAGGTTTTTGGCGCAAGGAAATTGCCGGCCTATAGATGGCAAAGACGCATACAAGCACCGATCCACTCATACATCTCAAATTGGCCAGCCCAAAAATGCTCATGGATAATGGTGTCCACGTTTGGTGCGAGTCACAGTGAAAATTGTTCGCTTTTAATGGTTGCAAGTACCTGTGCGAACATACAAGCCATAATTTCGGAATTTGTTGCTGCCGTCTCTTTATAACGCATGTTATTTTTTTTTTTTTTTTATGGAGCGACACACCAACACACACACAGACATACAGACAAGTGCCGCCCATTTCCATTTGGCGTGTTTGCTTTTGAGATAAGCGACAAATTCATATAATTAGAGACGTCATATGTTGCCGCAAATTACATTAGCAATGCTTGGAAAAACTCTCAAGGGGACCTTACTAGCAGCTCAGTGTGCAACCGAGCAAAATAAAAAAATATGTAAAAAAAAAAGACATTTCTTATTGTATATTTTTGTATATAAATTAGTAATTCTCTTAAATGAAATGAAAAAACTATGCTTATAATTTATAAGCCGTTTATTGTATTTTTAAGTACTTTCGAATATAAAAGTTAGGAAAAAAAAAATTTTGCTCAATTTCAATGACTGCGCAAATTTATTTATAAATTTAAGCCACTAAATATTGGCATTAGAAATGTGTGGAATTTTTTATATTGTTAAGAGTACTTTGAAAAAATATTAAAAAATATATTTAAATTGTGTTTAAAAAAATTAGTTTTTAAGAGACTTAGTATCTCTGAAAAATGGGTTAATTACTAATAGTTAATTTTGAGATGAGGAACATGTGCTTAATTCTCTAAGTCCCTTTTGGTAAATGGGTTGATGTGTTACCTCGATGTGAACAGTGCAGCAGAAAGAAATATACCTCAAAAAATCTTTTGTACTTTAAAGAAAATCTATATATATATATACCTCTTGTGATAACTTGCAATTGAGTTGATTGCTCCCATTTATATTCGGTCACGCCCATTTCCGATTGTGGCATATGAAGCCGCCTTGTTGATATGCCCATTGCCGAGCAATTTTAATGGCCTGCACTCTATAAAGAAAATATATAAAGCTGATTATTACGAGTGTGTACAATTAGTGCCAGTGTACACACACTCAGCTCTCATTATTTATAGGCATAATTAAACAAACGATTTTTATATCATTTTTTTTTGGTTTTTTTTCAGAGCGAACGCCTTGTTCAACTTACCAAATATATATAGATAAAACTATACTTATATCTACAAAACAATATCACTCATACGCCCCCTTGGCGCGCCACAAATAAGGGCGTTTGTTGAGTTTGCTAAGCCATTGACTTTTTCTGGCATTTAATTGAGGTTCATTAATCAAAACTACCAAAAAAAAAAAAACAACCTGGCAACAACTGGCAACAATGGCGGCAATGATGGGCTCTGCATGTGTTTGCCATTTCTAATGGCGGCTAAGAGTCATGGCATTTCATTTGGCCACAATTGACAACTCCCCCGCCACAAACAACGCTTTGTTGCAGAGGCAATCAAAGTTTTCCATGCAATTTTTATAACGAAAATTCTTCTCTTTTTTTTTTGGTCTGTTGCCTTTCACGTTTTCGGCCTTATCGCATCATAACAATCATTTGCTTTATTGATGTCATTATTATGCCAACTTATATATATTTTTTTTTTTGTTTTTTCGTCATTTGCTTTGTTGTTGTTGCGCCTCATTTAGTTCATTTCTTTGTTGTTGTTGTTGTTGTTATATCTTTTTTTTGCTGTTTTTTAACTGTTGACCCTCGCCTCAAGTCACAGCGCATTAGTTTTAATATTTCTTTTATTTTTTTAAAATTCAGTTTTACCCCGAAGGTTGCCGAAAGAAATACAAAATTTAATATTTCTTTTCCATTGCATTTTAATGGTTTTGCCCATCTGCAAATGATTTAGATTCATCATGAATGTCATTTAATTTTAGTATATTTTCTTCTGTTAGTTTTAATTGCTCAGAAATATAACTGACAAATTTGTGTGGCTTGATTTAAACATGTAAAAATAGGATATGCAAATTAAATTTATTTATTCACCTTAAAAGCGTCTTTTGTTATAGTTTTGAATTTATTAAAAACTCTTTGTAAAGTTACTCACTTAACTTGAGGTTTGTTTGTTGTACGCAACAGTTTATAAATAGAAATAATTTATTACTCATAATGAAAACTTCAACTACTTCGTCATTATTTTCAGCTAATCAAACTGATAAAACTAAAGCCAAAACCTTGAATTTTTTTTTGCGGTGTTTTTAAGGCTGCCACATCACAAAAGCAACGCAGTGTACAATGAGCTCATTTGATTAGCAGAGCCACAAAACGACATCATCGCCACTTGAGACCGCAATGTAACCAACCAACCCTCCCCCCAAAAAAATTCCATTCACTGGAGCTGTTTTCGATTAGGGGTATGCTAGCAATGCTTGGGCTTTCGATAACATGTTTTTGCACTTATGCTGGGTATCTTCACTCATCTCATTTGGGCTCTCTGCATCCCCCAAACTTGCGCTGGCAGCGTGCCTAAATCATTGTCGAATGAAATTAGCTGGATTTGTGTTAAACCACCAGCAACACATTGGCTTATGATGTTCTCATTGTGTGTGTGCGTATGTGTGTGTGTGTGTATGTGTCTGTTTGTTAAATGTGTGTGCGGCTGTTGTGGCATGTGTCTTTCAAAATTCTTTGAAGCAAATATCAAAAGGCAGCTCGCTTGGTTTTCACTTTCAAAAAAGTTAAAAGACTTCACATTTAATTTAAATATTTTTGCAAGTCAACATTTAAACAAGAGTTTTTTGTGTAAACTCAACTTGTACATTTATTTTTTTCAATTACCATTATTAGTTTGCATATTTAAATAGCCAGTGTTGCGAAAGTATTAATCATAATATTGCTTTGATATTTAAATTATATTAATTTCAATAAATTTCTGTAAAACAAGTAATAATATTGCATGTAATAATTGCCAATACACGTAAAACAGAGGAATGTAAATTATATTTGTTGCTGAAATTGAAGCTGAGCGACATTATTTACCGTTTCTTTTCAATACTAACGATTTTTCTTCAATTTGTTGCACAGCGAGTTAATTTTGCGAGTTAATTTTGCCCAGCAGATAACATTAATGCCTGGCCAGAACACAGTGCAAAAAGTGATAAAAATACACATGCAGCGGTAATTACCCAAAAAAAAAAAAATATATATATATATATGTATATATATTCAACACACCCCCTGCTGCTAGCAATATCCCTCCCAATGGCAACGGTAGATACTTTGGGCTAGTCGCATCCACAAGATGCAACTGCATAGATAACATGGCCAGCAAACAAACAACGCCAAACATGCGAGTTCCGACCGTCTGCCCATAGATAGTGGCAACACCAACCCACACACGCACACACACATACACACACACACACACATACAAAGAGGTGTACCCCATAGAGAAGAGCTGGCAATCATTTATTTGAAGCGTCAAACTCGTTTGTCTTATCTTATTATTTATATGTAGATATTTCAATACACTAACAACTTCATAAAAAAAATATTCATTTTTTACTCTTAGTGTAGTTTTAGCTAGTTAAAATACGGATTAAATTATGTCATATAAAAATTTGTTTAATTTAATAAATCTATTTACTTTACAATTTAATACAATTAAAATTTTAATTTATTAAATACAATAAATGCCAACAGCCAAGTAAAATTTATATTTCATTATTTCTTTATTAATAATTTTTTTAAGTTCATTTACAAAAGTATTTCGTAAAAAAGAATTAAGTTGAACTTTAGTTTTTTAAAGTTACAACTTACAATAATAAATTAAATTTATTAAAAATAAATATATATATATTTAAAACTAATATTTAAAGAGTATTAAAAGTACGACTAATCATTTGGTTTTTCTCTACGGCACGACGACGATGACACGACAAGCTGTGCCGGCTGCTTGTTGTCGATGTTGTTGTTGTTGTTGCTGTTGTTGTTGTAGCGCGCCAACGCTGTTAGTCATGCGGCGGGGCCAGCGCTTAACTTGGCTTTTAGCTTGGGCAAACAGACGGCAGACGACGCAGGCCAGGAAAAAACAGACGAATGGACGGATGGACGGATGGAGGAACGGTTAGACAGACGAATCATTCATTGCACGCTGTTTTGCTGTGGCTGTTGTTGTTGTTGTTGCTTTTGTTGTTGTCGTTGTTGGCCCCGCCGCACGTTTTGGCTCATTCATACAGGTAGCCAGCGTTGTCGTTGTCGTCATTATCATTTTGTCGTCATCAGCGACGTCGGCGCAAATGAAACATAAAAATGAAACGCCCCTTAATAGTCACCGCCGTCGCTGTCGTTGTTGTTGTCCAGCCTTATGCGTATCTTTCAGATACAGATACACACACACACACACATTCAGCTACGGCTTGGCACAGTAACCATATCGTTGCGGTATCTTTGCATCTGCATTTCTATCTGTATCTGTCAGTGTTTGCATTTTTAGCACAAGTTCTTATTTTTTTTTTTATTTTTTTTTTTTCCTCTGTTGTCGTTTTGTGGTCGCATTTGAGTTCACATTTTTCAGTGTTTGCTCGCAAAGACAGACAGCAAACCGCAAAAGAGGCTAACGTAATCTTCTAGATACGCACATGCCATATGTACATGTGTGTGTGGTTGGCTGCTACTCAGTTAACTTGGCTTACTCCACAGTATCTGCATCTGCTGCGTATCTGTATCTTTTGCGGATCTGGCACTCTTTTTTTTTTTTTGCCTGTCTTGGCTTGAATTTCATTTTAGCCTTGCGGTTGCAACAGCAGTTGCAGTTACATTTGCCTTGGCTCATCTCGCTATCAAATGTCACCAATTTCAGCCGTTTTTTTTCAGCTTAGACTTCAGCTTTTCCATTTGTCTAATTAGTATAAATTTCGCATTACTTACGCTTGACAATTTGATTTAATTATGGCGCTTTCAATAAATCCTAATTGGATTTTAATTATATTTTCGTGTCGCCTGCGCACACACATTCCACCTAATTTCAATTGCCACATGCCCCATGACACATTTCACACAATACAACAATATTGACACACACATTTATATGTGCATATATATATATATATATATATACATATATTTTCAGATCCTTGTGTATGCTGACTGGCTTTTCCCATGCACCATTCTCAATTTTACCTTCGTTTTGTGGCGTTATTTATGACGCCCTTAACAACGGCTTATCCTTGCTCCCTTTAAGGGTGGTTCGCTGTATGTTGTTGGGTGTCCAGGGGTGTTCTGTGGCATTGATAATAAATTGTATTATTGGATTTGGCTGTTGCCCTTTTGCGCCTGACGTCACTTGGACAGAGTTTGGCTTGATTGGCTCCCCCCACCTCTCTCTGTTGTGGGTGTTAGCCTCATGCCCCAAATGTTGTCAATCAGACGACCATAAGTGCTGTTTGCTGTACACACACACACACACACACACATACACACGCAGACACTAATTGATTAATATTTATGGAATATTACTCACTTTATGCGTTGGTTGGCTGCAACAGCTTTTATCGCATTTTCATTTATGATAAGCGTTGCATATTTGAGAGATCCATTAAGTCAGTTGTGGAATGTGTTTTTAGTGAACGACAAACAAATATTAATTTAAATAATTAATTACATTTTATAAATTGTTACATCTGTTTCACATTACTCAATTATTATAAATCTTCGGATTGAGTTATTACTTCAACATTTTCAATGGTTTTTATTGAACAATTTAATTATGTTTTTTATATCATTCTAAAGTGTATTTCTCAACAGAAATATTTAAAGTAAAAATTCAAATTAAAGCGTTAGGAACACCTCATTTTCTATATGGAAAATATATATATATTTTCATAACATGGTTTTTATATCATTCTAAAATGTATTTCTCAACAAAATTAATTCAAATAAAAATTTAAATTAAAGCTTTAGAAACATCATTTTCTATATGGAAAATATATATATATATATTTTTGCAATATGTTTTTTATATCATTCTAAAATGTATTTCTAAACAGAATTAATTCAAATAGATATTCAAATTAAAGCTTTAGGAACACCTCATTTTCTATATGAAAAATATATATATGCTTGCTCTAAATATTTGATTGTAAAAACTTTCTATTATTTTTCCATCAGAGAGCTATAAAACTAAAAAGAATTTAGTATTCGAATATATATATATACATAATACTTAATTTATTTCTGTGGCTATCCATGCTGTTACTCCAAGTGATGCCCCCTTAAAATTGATATGACATATAACCCTTTCCCAATCACGCTTGATCAGTCAATTTGCTGTCAATTGCAGGCGATGGCTTCTAAATCAATTCACAATAAACTCACCAAATATTGGGCATTGTTCGAGTTTATTACCGCTATTGTTGCCAATCGACCTTGCAGCCCTATTTCTATATATCTTCGAACAGCTAACGGACAATAAAAGCCGCGACGCGACACAAATTCGCAATTGAGAAAAATCGTTGTTTGGTTTTGGATTTTTTATTTTGCTCCACATTTCCAGGCCAATAACTGTGCAGCCGCAATGACAACGCGAACAGCAACAACAACAAGAACAACACAAATAACAGGAACAACAACAACAACAACAACAACAATTGACATCAGTAGTTATCGTTTTGAATTTGTTGCTGGCTGTTTGTTCGTATCAAGTGTTGCCGTTGCGGTTGTCACTTTAATTATTTAAAAAAAAAAAAAACCTCCCATCGCAGCGAACTTTAAACCCCAAGCAGAAAATGTATTAAGCGAAACATGACGCCCACAACTGGCAACTGGCAACTGGCAACTGCAACTGCAACTGTCTGCAGCGACCTCAAACAATGTAATTCCATCATTTATACCAATTTCGCCATTTATCCGCAAGCAATTCGCGAAAAAGCAACAACTACAACCGAACCGAACCCCGAACCGAACCCCGAACCGAACCCCAAACCGAACCCCAAACCGAACCAAACCCAAAACACAATTCGGATGGGTTCTGCCTGCAACGGAAAATTGTCTCTGTGACTCTGCGGTTTCAGCACTGCGGCGGGGCTGGGAGGAGGCTGCGAGGAGGCTGCATTGTGTTCAGCTCGTTTCCGTCGCTTGCCGCCTCGTTGTTTTAATACCCTGCCCCAATTGTGCTCAGTGTATATACTCACTGGCATGTTCAGCACAGCGGGGCAAATCCGAGAATTGATAAATCATTTACATCGTCTCCAAACATTCGAATAAAAAAATCTATGTTTTCTCTTTCTATGGCAATTAGCCCACAGCTCTTCACTCTTATAAAAATATATATATATATTTAGAAAATGATATCAGCTTATTTCGTTTTTATTGTAATTTTATTTTCGATTCTTGAAAACGTACATAAATTTCAATCTAATGCGACAAGGAATTTTTCAATTCTATTCAGATTAAATGCTTGTTTTTCAACCATTGTTTCTGGCTTACAAATAATATACAAATTTCAATCGAAACCTTTGAAATAATATTAATATTTGATTAGCATTAGGTCTGTCATTAATAAAAAAAAATGCCCACACCTTATTGATCTTCCATCTCAGCGTGACAAGTATTCAAATATTCAGTATTTTAATAATAAGACTTTGCCGTGGGGCAAATAAGTTTCAGCTCGAAATGTGTTAATGAAATACATTTTTTTTCTATGAATTAATTATATCTTTTGTAGACAAACAAATAACAAATAACTTATACAATTTGTATAAAGTTAATGTAAATTGACATATCGTTAGCTTAAGGGGTTCTCTTGACTCAAATAGAAATATTGGATTCACAATAATTAAATAAATGTTATATAAATATTTGTCAGGGTATATTACGAATGGTGCTAAAAATTGTCGCTGTATTATATGGGAACGTGCTTTACGTTCTGCTTACAAAACGGATTAAAAGGTTACACAAGAGCGTGCAGCAGCAGCGGCAGCGGGGAGAGCTGAGGGTAACGGACACGGATGCGAATACCGTGCAACAACATACTACGAAACTTGCCGCATACGATAGACAAAAGCAGACAAGAGCAGCAGCAGCAGCAGCAGAAGTAGCAACAGCATCAGCAGCAGCAGCCAAAGCAGAAGCATTCGCAGTGACAGTCACTTTATTTGCAACTGCCCCACGACTCCTCGACTCGTCGACTCCTCGACTCCAAGCTCCAACTCTATCTGCAACGCGGCATTAGTCAAGCTTCCCATCTGCCTCGCTTGGCACGCACATGTTGGTCACGTTACGTGGGGATTGTGCTCTGTGGCTCTCTGTGAATTGCCACGACCAACAATTGCACTTCACTGCTGCCCCCAAAAACACCGCACCGCACCGCACCACACCTCACCGCCATTTCCCCCTGCACATTGCCTTGCGGTTTCTGACTTGTCTGCGGCACGACATTGCTCCACTTGCGGGCCCCAGCGTCGTATATATATATATGTATATATATCTTATTTTCCCATTTTTACCAACACTTTAAGTCCCTATATATATATATAGGTATGTATATATATATATATATATATTTTTTTTTTTTTTGGTTTTTGTGTTAGCTTTATGACATTTACTGTCATTTCACTTGTCATCCGCAAAGCAAACGCCGCAAATTGCAAAATAATCAACATTAAAATGAAATTATGAAAAAGCGAACAGCAAAAACAGAAAAAAACAGAAAAAAAAAAGAAAAATAAATGTATAAAAAGCACGCAATGACCAAGTTAAATCCATTAAGCCATTCACTTGATCATCTTCGCTCTGGCATCAGCTTCATCTTCAGTTTCTGCTTCATCTTCATTTTCAGCTTCATTTTTATTTTTATTTTAATTTTTGTCGCCGTCTTAAGCGGCGTCTACTTAATTAATTAATTATGCAGTCTGTCGGCACTTGGCCTTTTTTTTTATAGCATATCCCAGGGCGACTCGACGCCGTCGGCGAAGGTCAATTGAAAGTGTTGTGCGACAATTAGCGACGTTAGGATGGGGGGGGGGGGGGGTTTGGGGTCAACAACAAATGCTCAATCTAGTCTCAATTTTTTATGATTATTTATTTTGTCATTCTGGGTCAATTAGAGTATATTGACATTGCACTCAACGCTGGGCTTACATATTTCACATTTAATTGATAATTCTTCGCTGGGTTCGCTGATAAGACGCAATGAAATAAAGAAGAAGAAACTTTTGTGGCAAGCCCATCTATCTATCAATTATTTATAGCCGTTATATACTCCCACCGAAATACACGGAAACTTCGCTTACCTTGCTTCTTATCGTGCAACACATTTATTTTCAGTTCAAGTGGATTATGGGCTTGAAACATGCAACTTGATATTGTGTCTTTTAATCTTGGTGTTGCTGTTGTTTGTTTTATTATACTATTTTTTTGTGATATTAATTTTGTGTATCGTTTTTCTTGATGTCGACATTAAGCTTGCAGCTATTAATTGTGGTTGCGTGGTTTGAGTGCTTCAGTTTGGTGTTTGAGCAGCTTAAAAATGCTGCTAGACAGCTGAAAAGTTGCTGCAGATTAGTGGCAATAAGCAGACAGCATCCTTCTCATATATATTTCATTCATCTGTAGACTAACTGTTGACCGTGGCCAACAACAACCCACACACACACACAGAGCTAACCATATTTTAAGCCAAGCCATGCGCAAGTAATTTATACGCTACTTAATTTTGATGAAATAATTCCCATAGATATAACAACACTTAATTTCGCACACTAAATATGCCATAATATCGCCGTCAAACTCATTGACGTTCTAGACGAAATGGGAGCGCAGTGGGGGTGGGTGGGCGTAACGAAGGGGAGGGGTTTCAATGGCCTGTCATTCATCAGCAACGCGCAACGAAATGAAAATGAGGCAAACAGCAAACATATTACAAAAAAAAAAAAAAACGGAACAGAACACAAAAATTTAATGGTTCATGCAAAAATGTTTTGAGCAACAACATTCAGATACATAAAAATATATATATCATTATCTTTTAGGTCCATATATACAGCTTTACAGCGCTTGTAAGTTGAGGAAGAACCGCAAAATATTTGTATAGAATACAATTTCAGCTATGCTTTCAAAAGATAATTTGAATAGTATTTATACTTTTTTTTAGGTTTTTTTTATACTTTACTAATTTTTTGAAAGTCTAAAAATATATTTATTGAATGCCAACAATAATCTAAAGTTGGTTTTTAAGCATAATAATATGAAGAACAATAGTTAAAATTATTTCTTTTGGCATATCTGGAAAATTTATAAATGATTAATGAGCCAGCCAAACCAAAAGGTGTTTATAAGATTATTTTCATATATGCATATATATTCAGTAAACACATCCATCAATTGGAAAGATAATCGAGAAGTTCGCCTTCGTTGTCTCAAATGGGTCAGCTCGTGGATAAACTGAGTTCTGTGGCAAAGAACTCACAAAGAAATGCTTTATGAATAATGCTCGTATTGTATCTATTATACTGATCAGCATTGTTCCCTGTAAATACAATAGCAGATACAGAACAGAGGAGCCATCCGCCCCCCGAGGCAAATTACGTTCTACTCGAGCCCTGAATCTGGCGGATCTGCAGTCATTATAATAAATGCGAATTTATCAAAATTATGCGTGTAACTAAAATGTGCCACATTGCACACAGCAAAAAAAAATAAATAAATATATATATAGACAGTAAATTAAGTAATTTATACATTTATGTACACAGCAAAAAAAAACCTTAGTAGTTTTCAGACTGTAGCATTATTATTTAATTCTTTTTAACAATGTTTTTTCGTAATTCGAAATATAAACATTTTTATGCGTGCACAGCAAGAAAAGCTGTGCTAGATTAACCTGGACTTAACTTTTATAGCGAATTTCAAAAAGTTTATAATATTTTTAATTTTGCTTGTACACAGTTTTAATTTGAGTAATAACTGTTCTTATCATAATCTTAAATAAAGTTAAATAAATTTTCAGAACTGAGAGCAATTTTAGCTGGAGTAAAAATTAAATTGTTGTTTAAATAGGATTGCGTAAGAAAAGTCTGTCATATAAAATTATACTTAACTTAAGAGTGCTTAATTTCTTTTTGTATGTGTACAATTTTTATATTATATATATATATATATATATATATATATATATATATTATATATATCAGCTTAATATCTTCATTGTATGTTTGAGCGCGCAACAAATGCGTTGCGACTGTGATTACAAACGGAGCAGATGACGCACATAGCCAGATAGAAGCAGAGAGATAGAGAGAGGGAGAGAGAGAGATAGAGAGTGAGAAAGAGAGATAGAGAGTGAGAAAGAGAGATAGAGAGTGAGAAAGAGAGACGGAGAAGAATAGAGGGTCTGTGAGCGAGTGGAAATAAAGTAATTTAAATATGGAATGGTATACATATACATATACAACAAAAAAAAAAGTTGCTTTGAATTACAGCGACAGCGACTTTTGCACAATGGACGCAATTGTCGAGAATTTGAGAAACTGGGCCCCCAACAGCCCATCAGCCTCATAGGAAATAAAGCAGCGTCAAAAGGAAGTTCACAGCTGATTGGCAGTTATTCAAAATATGCTAATGGACAGCAGGCAAGCAGGCTGACAAGCAGACAGGGGGCAGGCAGCGAGGCAGGCAGCGAGGCAGGCAGTGAGGCAGAGTGGCAAGGCAGAGTGGCAAGCTGAGCACAGCTTGTCTCAACTGAGTTGGAAAATCAGGTAGTTTTCACACGAAATTGTGTCTGTGTGTGTGTGTTTGTAGTGCACAAATAAGTTGCAAATATATATTGCAAAAAAAAAAAAAGGTGCAATGTGTCGCGCGCATCTTAGAGATACGTGGCAACAAAGTGACTGCATTGTCCCAGCGCCCCGAGAGCAATATCAATCACCTGTGTGTTGCTGATTGTGTGTGTGTGTGTGTGTGTGTGTGTGTCTGTATGTGTGTGTGCTCAACATGATGCATGCACGTTTCTTCTTAAAATCTCCTTAAAATGCTGTCTTTGTCTTTTGAATTTCTTTTGGTTTTTTTTTCGTTTTTTGTTTTTTGCTTTTTGTTTTCTTCTTTATTGTTTTTCTTCGCTTCGCTTCGCATTGACTTGCCAGCGGCATTTTGATGGCTTTCAGAAATTACTCATGAAAAACTTGGCCAAAAAAAAAACACACAATGTCTGCTGGAAATGTTTGAAATTGTTATGCTGTGAAATAAAGTTGAGCTTATCTGGCAGATGCTTTTGTGAGCGAGCGAAAGACTGCAGACGTGTGATAAATACATCCGCATTACGGGCACACTGCCTCAAGTATCTGCAAGATACGAGCGAGTCGAATCATGTAAGCATTCTTCTTATATAAAGAATTAAACAACTCGGACAACCGATACCCAGCACCAGAGAACATCTATTGCAAATGTCAAACACAACAACAAAATGAGAAAAAAAAATGAGAAAAAAAAATGAGAAAAAAAAAACACCAAAGTAAAGATAAGCAGACATAAAATGCTTTGGCCAACTGCAGAGCACGTTACCCAATCACCAAAGAGTTGAGACAAGCGGGAAAGTCAGCGGGGTGAAGTTGGTAAAAAATATTATAGGAAATTTGTGCAAGCACAACGCTTGGCATGAGGTAAGTGTGGCAAGGGGCAAGGGGCATGGGTATGGAAAATGGGCGGCGAAAACGGGCGCCGCAGGAAGCCGAAAACCAAACGCAGAACTTTTGCCAGAACAGGCACAAAACACAGTCGAGTAACGAGCAAAGTAATTTTCTTGCCGTAACTAATTGAGCCGCTCACGAAGCCGGACGCACATAAATCGAACAATGGTACAGCCACACAGCTGCATATACACACACACAGAAGTACACACATATACGTATAGATCGCCACACAGATATTTAGATACTCACGATACTTAGCCACAGATGCTGAGGACGCGTCAATAACTCGCATTGTTTGGCAAGAAGCAGCAGCAGCAGCAGTAGTACAAGTAGCTGGCAAAAAGTTGCTGGCCTGTTTGGGATTCATTGAGGCATTGTGTCCTCAAGCGGAAACATTGCGCATAAGTAGACAAAAATACAAAAAATTAAAAAATATGAATGACTTTCACAGGGCAGACAGACCAGCTCCAAGAATAAAGCCAAAGGCTAATGACAAATTAAGCGCAGTGTAATTAAACAACGGATGCTTCACAATTTGTATCTTTATAGCAACATATATATATTTTTCTAAGAACTTAATAAGTTCTTTCAACAATTTTCATAATGAATCGAACAAGTTTTCCCACATTCGATAAGAACAAAAATTAAATTCAGGTTTAATTAAAAAGTGTACATCTTTTGGGTAAACCATTAAATTAAGTTGCAACTTAAAATGTTTAATAAAATTATTACTAAATCGTTAGAAAATGTTTAGTTGTTGAGTTTTTATTTAACTCATTTTTTTTTAATTGCTATAAACCAACTCTTTTTTTGCCATTAAGTTTTTAGCAACCCTTTCAGCGAATTGAACCATTAAAACAGGGCAAACTGACCAGCTCCAAAGTTGGCTCCAAGAACAAGAGCCAAGTCAAAAGGCTAATGACAAATTTAGCGCAATGCAATTAAACAACGAAGGCTACTGTATCTTTGTATCTGTGTAGATATATATGTGTATATATATTGCTGATATTGGGTGTGGCAGACAGTTTAATGAATTGTGTGACCAAGAAAGAAGAAGTAAAAACGGAAAATTTATTTTCGCACGCATTTGTCTGAAAACAAAATACCAAAGCATAGAAAACGGCAGCAGCCCACGCTGTCTGTCAGTCAGTCCGTCTGTCTGTCTGTCTGCAGCGACGACTTCAGCTACAGCTTTGGCTTATCAGCTGCCTTGAAGATGAAATGAATTTGTGCGAAACTACAAACAAGATTTGCGCCACTCGCTGGCTGCTTGGCTGCCCCGACTGGCTGGCTGGCTGTGTGGGCAGCCAGAATGACAACGGTTGCCTCTCATTGCGTTTTTTTTTTTTTGTATGGGGGGCACGGCACAAGGACGCCCACACGTGGTACTCATTGTCCGGCCATGGCTACGGCAGTGGCCCGCAGCGTTCGATCGTTCGTACAACATCCATTCGGACAGCCAACAACATTTTGCCGCTGCCACAAATCATTTTCAAGTGCCAAAAGAAAGGCAACAATAACAAAAAACATTCAGCAACTTGGCAAGCGGCATTAGAACGCACGCAATTCTCCGGCGTCCGAGTCAGATAAAAAATATGTCTACACACATACAAATATATATTTATATATATTCCGACTATGAAGATGAGTAATAATATGCAAACAACAATTTTTCTATTCTGTGCTGCGTCTATTTGTCCAAGTGTTCAAAAGTTTCCGCTGCAAATTTAAAAAATTTGTTTTTTATTGCGCCACAAAATAAATTATATTTGAAAAGAAAGAACGGTTATCGTAGGTATGCCAAAGATTATAAACATATCCTTATAGACCGATCTTAATTATATGCATAATGACTTTGAAATCTATTATAATGATTTATTACTCCAAAAGGAATTAAATCAATTTGATATCGATCAATGAGAAATCGATTATAGATTTAATTGTATAATTATATTTCTAGCTCATGCCAATATAATTAACGGTAATTATAGAAAAAAAATATTAAAAAAAGGTTAATTATCTATTAAATTTAAGTACAGATTCAATTTAGAGCACTTGCCGTAACCTGAATTGGTATTCGTTGTGCAACCGGAAAATATCAATCAGTAAACATTTTGCGAACTCTGCTCCCAATTTGTACAGCAATTTAAATTTGAATAGTTTAATCAGCTAATCAGAATCAGCCACATAAATATTGACAAAATTATGAAATTTTGAATTAAAATTAGCATGTAAAGCAGTAAATATAATTATTTTAACTGAAATTCATAATCAGAAATTAACACCAAATACCGAATACCAAATAATGCAAACAATGAATTCCAATTTTATGTGCAATCAATTTCGGATGATTATAGCCAATTAAACTTGGCGTTTGTCATTGTGAAACTTTTAATGCGCACTTAACATAAGCAGACCCATATCAAATATATATATATATATATGTATGTATTCTGCAACTTCCCACTTTGATCGAAACGTGACCAACAACAAAATTGCAACACTTTTGAGTATTAAAATTGTTGTCATATTTATTTACAAAACACAATCCGAATATTTGCATACGCATGTGGCATGCTACGTAAATTTGTATAATAATATCATATTTAAATGCGCTTAAGCCAGCATTTAATGAAATGTAAGCCGTACACAATATATATATATATATATATATGCATGTGTGTGTGTGCACATATTTATATATGTAAATATCGATTTAAGTTTCAGAGTTTCACCTTCGTGGCGCGTGAGACCTTCCAACAGAGACGCAAATGATTTATAATTAAATATTTTATAATTATCAGCAGCAACACACAAATTTTCAATAAAAGCCAAATAAAAAAAAAATAAACAATTAAAGCGATAAAAAACGAAACAATATAAATTTAAGCAACGTTGTTGAAAATTTATGCTCAACAAAAAATAACAAAAAAAAATAAATAAAAACACAGAAGAATTCAGTGATTCAACAAATTTGCCCGCCTCGCGTTTTGTTTATGTTTTTACTTTATTTTGTTTTTTTTTTTTTTTTGTAGCGTCAACATTTTGTTACCTTAATTATAAAAGTTTTTGGCTTATAATTAGGAAGCTGTGTGATAATAAAAAGAATCGACAAAATGCAGCAAAGTTGTTAATTTACTTGGCCGTAACGCTAAAAAGTAATTAAACCGAATACAATGCGCAAATAATTAGATTATTTAAGTTGTATGCACAACTGATTATGAGCCACAAAAACATATATATAAATCGTGCCACTCAACCGCTGATCAGAAATGTCGCACAATGTTGAAAATTAAATCAGACGTCAGATAATGCCAGTTATAGTATCTCGGCCATAATTCAGTACTATTTGTTTTTCTGTTTTTTTTTCCTTTTTTTTGCAAATGTAATTATAGACCGCCTTGTCATGGCTATATAGTTTTATTTTTATTTGGTAGCAAAAAAAACGGTTTATAATTATATTCCACGAAAAGCGGCACAAATATTTGCGGTCGTTCAAAAGTAGAGGCCGCCCCAAATGCCAGACCCTATCCCAGGTCGTGAGCTGGTAATAGTGAAAACTCAGGGCCCTCCAATTGTGGACTCTATGGCCTACCTGGCAAAAGATTTCAGCCAACAATTTGTATTTGATTTTGGAATTTGTATTCAGCCGTTAATTGGCTTTGCTCATTAGCGTATTTTTGTTCTTTTTTCTCTTCTGTCGTTTTTCTTTAATGCTATTAACTTTATTTGCTGTTTATTTTATTAGTAATATGGCGTTGTATTTCCTGAGGCCAATGGGCCTTTTGAGGGCCCCGAACCCTCCTCTAGTTTTGCAGTCAACTAATGCGATTGTTATGCCTCAAGTCACCTGAAGTTGCCCATGAGGCATGCCAATCGCATGATTGATAAGCACCTGCTCTTGATAGCCATCAATTGTAAGCTCATTTTTAGGCAGCACACACACACAGACAGATAGACACACAGATACTATGTGTGTTCCTTCCCCCCATCGGCTCATTTCCATAGTCATTGGCAGTGAATTTCAAATAAGTCGCATTAATCATCAGCAAATGGGATCAAATTGTCAACAAAGTCCATTACCAAAGTCAAATCGAAAGCACGCCATGAAAATTCAATTAGTTTACTTCTTACCAACTTTGCTTCTCTAATTGAAATCAATGAATAGAAACCTTCTCAAACCCTGAACCTTAAGATCCAAGTTTATAAATACAGCAATCAATTTAGAGTCTTAGTTAGTAATTAGATTTATTTACTTTTGTAAACAGAAAATGTTTTCAGTTTTTTTGAGTATAAATTCAGTAAAAAATTGAAATTATAAATATATATTTTAGAAATACGTAAGACATATACACACTACAGGACATCTAAAGGACTCTCATTAAGTACATTTATTATTTTTGATTTCGAAGCACGACTGGAACCGCAACGGTCATGGTAAAAATAATAACATAAATCTGTTAAATTCTGTGACTACCTAATTCACTTTATACACAGTCCACAGATGAAGTTCCTTCTTAGTATTTCCATATGGCCATAGGGCAATTTGGCACAGCTATCAACTTTCCAATGCACCGCATGAAATTTTCAGCTGCATGAAGATTTGTCAAGTCAGTTCAGTTCAGTTCAGGGAAAACCGTTGGCCAGGCCAACTGTGGGCATTGCTAAGCAACCTCTTCTTTCTGCCCAGCAGCCACTTATGGCACAACAACTTGCAACAAGAAGAAGAAGCAGAACAACAACAACAATTGCTGTTGCCCCGGTCGCATGCATGTCGAAAGTAATAATTTTATATATGGCACGACAAACATACTTCTTCTACTTATCGGCAATGTGCGTGCGTCGTGTCGCAGTCGCCGTTGCCGTTGCCGTCGACTCTGTGTGTTCCTTTTGAAGTGCACAGCATGTAAAATTCGTAAAATTCATTAAGATTCCGTTGCCGATGGAAGAAGCAGCAGCAGAAGCAAAAGCAGCAGCAGCAGCAGCAGCAGCAAAAGCAGCAGTAAAAGCAGCAGCAGCAGAAGCAGCAGCAGCAAAAGCAGCAGCAGAAAAGCAGCAGCAAAGCAGCAGCAGCAAAGCAGGAGCAGCAGCAAAGCAGCAGCAGCAGCCAAATCAGCAGTAGAAGCAGCAGCAGCAGAAACAGCAGCAGCAGCGAAGCGTCGAAAAGTACTCAGCAACGAGCGAGCAACCCACGGAGTGAGAAAGAGATCGGAAAGACAGACAATGGGACAAACGAAGACAGATAGACAGACTGACTGGTCGAAAGCGACAATGTTGTTATACCCTGTAACCATGACAAATTGCTAACGGTAGTGTATAATTATGCATATGCATTAACTGGCAGCAGAACTCATCGCCGAGCGCAGAAAACTCGATCGCAGAGAGACTAAAACTAGTTAAGTGAATTTTTTTTAATTTGCTATTTCCGTATTTGACAATTACTCATTTATAAAATTAACTAGAAATCGCAGTTAAAAGCATTTCGAATTTATTCATTTAAATATTTTTATAAAACAGTCTAAAATATTTAAAATGAAATAAGTGCGACTAAAAGCAAAAAATTACCAATTAAAAAAAGACGTGAAGTGGACTAAAAACAGTCATAATTTTATTGAAATGTTTTTTGTTTAAAACATAATATTAAATTATATACAGTTAAAAGTTACAAATTTAATTTCAAATAATAAAGTTAATAAGCGGAATAAATAAATATTAAATAATTTTACATTCACTTTATATTGCGTAGACGAATTGAGTTTCATTTATGATTATTTGTTTTATCAAATTTATTATTAAATTAATGAAATGTATTTGCTGTAAAAAAAAAACAATGCATAATAAAAAGATTTTATTTGAGTGCCTGTGCCTGCAGTGCTGTTACCTTATTTTTTTTTGGCTAATAACTATTGTTTTTAAAGAGGAAAAAAAAATTTGGTAAAATATCTATAATTAATGCCTTAATATTCATATTCAAACTTTGGAAATCATTTTGATACTGCATTACTACTCAAGCATAATTTGTACAGGGTATGCGCTAGTCCAACATTTTTGTTTAGATCCCTCGTGCATATTTGACGTTGGTGTTGCTGCTGCTGCTGCTGTAGTTGTTGCCACAATAGTTGTTGCTGGTCGTGCCACGTAAAAAGCATTTGAAGCAAACTCAATTATGCCCGGTGCTGTGCACACAAGCACCCAACTCAAACACACATTACACACGCACACACACACACACACACGCACACACACCCACACGCACACACACACACACACACACGCACATACTTCTTTAAGTTACAAACGACTGTCGAGTGTGACTGTGACTAAAATGCGGTCACATTGTTTGCCAGCTCACGTCACAATCTCATCTCCACGCTCCCCCCCCCCCCTCTTCCTCATCTACACGCCCCCGCATTCGCTCTCTAAATTCAAGCAACTCTTTTTAAGTGATATGTCGTATTTTGTGCAATTTCGTTTACCCGCATTTGTCACAGCATTTCACAGCAGCGCACAGCCAAGTGGCGTTTTTGGGGCCACGCCCACCCGTCCCAGTGTGTGGGGTGTGTGTGGTGTGTGTGTGGGTGGTTGTTGCTATCTACTTGACTAGGCACAGAGCTGTTTGCGCTCTTCCACTAATGAGGAGCCCACACTTTCGACTCGACCCATCATCCACCTTCTGGTTTTGCGAGCTGCAGCTTTGTAATTCACACTGACAGTCAATTTACCTTCTAACAAGCATTTCCTGGCTGCTTTCCTACCATTTCCTGGCAACAGCAGCTGCCGGCTCACATCTCGTGCATAAATTCCCATTCGACTGATTTATAAAATTGAACAACGCCCCAAAAAAAAAAAAAAAAAGAAGAAAATCGCACTCAACTAATAAATATTCATGGGCAGCGCCTCACATCGGTATTGCCGCTGTGATTCCTTGAATATAGCAGCTCTCAGCCGAAAACAACTATTGATTAAAAACAATCAGAATCCGCTGGTGCACAGCCGCCAGCTAAGCGTCGGACGGAAGACACCGGACAGAGAACCAGGAGACGGCAGACCAGGGAACTTTTTGCGAAAAGTGCTTCGGTGTGCTGGATTTGTTCCTTTTTTGTACAAAGCAATTTTCAGCAAAACCATCTTAATGACTTTTGTGCTGTTCTTTCATTAATTTTTACCATTTCCTCAAGAGGTATTATAATAAATTGATGTGTGAAGCATTTAGGAACATTCTCTATCTTGACATATCTTGAAATATATTTTAAAAATATATCATAAATCTGTTATATAAACGATTGTTATTTTTTTCTTAAGCCAAATTCCAATAATAAACTAAAAATTTAATTATTTAAAAAATTAACCATTTGTAGAACTGACTAAATTTAAATATCTTAAATAGTAATTTTGGTCGTCTTATTGACTACACAAAAAGAATTTAAATGAGCCAAACCTACAAAATATTTTAAATAATATTATACCCAAGATAACTACAACTAAGCAAATTATATACAAAAGTCCGGCTGGGATTACAATTCAGAATTCCATCCAGAGTATTTCAAGTTTGGCAAAGACGCCGCAAACTATTTTTTCGTGTTTTGAATCGTTTTCATTTTGTTAATTTTATTCCTTATCTGCGGCACGAATCGAGTACAGCAGGCGAAGCAATGGCAATAATAATAATAATAATAATAATAATAATAATAATACAATTGGGAAAAAAGCAGGAAACTTGAACGGGGCCCGAAGGTGTGACCAGGCACTAATTAGATTGAAATCGAACCCTCGACAGTCGTCAAGAAATGTGTCAGTCCCACTTCCCCTTCAGTTAACTTCCCTCCTCCTCGCTATGGCTAACTAGCCCAGAATTTTGGTCATAAATTAAGTGTAATTAAAGTATTTTAAGGCTTTGCATTTGGGCTTTAACTTTATGACTGAAAATAAACATTGGCAAATATGCAGGGCAAGCAACTAGAGTGCTATAAATGTACTCGGTTATCAGCAGCGAATCCCCCTCTTGAGAAAATGTGTCATAAAACGTGAGCAGCCACATAAATAATGCTCGAATACTAAATACCCTGCACATAAAACTGTTTGTTTTAGTTGTTTCTCTTGTTTCCTACATCAACAATATATCCCATTAAGCAGCTGCTAAAAATGTGCCACAACTTTGCATTGTTTACTTGAAATGTGCATTTTAATTATTTATACTAATTGTTCCAACATCAACAAAAATACTTTTTTTTTCTCTTGTTTTGGCTGAAGTTGGTAAACAAAAATGTTAATATTTGCTTTTAGCCACGCTGTGCGTTGGGCAGTTCCCAAATGCTGAAATTTTAATGCAAATAGCTAAACTGGCTCAGCGAGGGGATATGCTATTAGAGGGCGAGGGGGATGGTTGGTTGGACTGTTGCATAAATCATTGAGGCAAGCCTTTTGTTCTAACAAAACCTCAATAACCATGCAGCGCCCCAGCTATGCATAGGCAATTTTCGTGACCAAGTCGAGGTCCCCCCACGGCCTCCGGTCTCCATTTCCCCAGCCACTGTCTCCGCAGGAAGCCTTTATTTATGTTCTGATAATGCGCACGGGCTCCCATTGTGGCGGCTCGTTCCTGGCTCGTCCCTGGCCAAGCTGCCACCGAGTGGAGTCGCATTAATTTTCATTAAAAGCGCTTAAGCGTCGCGCCAACTTATTTGCTTGCTATTATTTTTTTTATTTTAATTTTTTTAATTAACAGTCTCAGCAGTCGACGGGGACGCGATGATTTATGAAAGGGGCAACAACCAAAAAAACTACAACAAAATACGATGACCACATGAAATCTAGACTAGCATTTGTAGAATTGAAAGAGCACTTTAATTTATAAAACACTCAACCCAAAACAAATTGACTGCTTGACTTGGCTGACTTGGCAGCGCCAACATAAACAACTACCTGACAAAAAAAAAAAAACAAAATTACAACAAAAAAATACTTGAAACTTAAAAGTCAAGACAAGACTCAACGCCGCACAATGACTCTCCATAGACGCAGATCTCGAGTGGGCTTTTGGGGGCAATCTTTACGATGCCCACTAAATGATATTGACAAAAGTTTCTCAAGTGCCAAAGAAGCGAGTCACAAGCACAACAACATCAGACATATATAGACTCAAGTATCTGGCACAATCATTCATCAGACACAGCACACATACATAAATATATATATATATATACAGTCCGAAGCGTAATCAGCCGCCAATCGAAACCGGGACTTTGCCACGGATTATATTAGCAAATTTACTGTCACAACGACGCACTTGTTGAAAACTGTGGCAATATATATATATATTTTTTTTTACTTTTTGAGCCACAAAATGCCACTAAACATTATGGTTATGGCCATGATTATATAGTGGGCCGTTTACAACTCAATGATTTGGCACTGTTAGCTGTAATTGCAGATTAACTGGAAAACCACTCCAAAATCTTTCATTTCCTGCTACAAACTTATTTTGCTTCTATTTTGAAGCGGGTTTTCAAGAGTTGTGCTTAATCTTTTAAGAACTTATGGAAAATCTCCTAACGAAATTTGATACGCAATCTTAAAACTCAGTAATCGATTTTCAAATTAATCAGACTTCTAGGAAATAGAGTTATTTTTGAAATTTAATTATTAATTTTAAAACCTATAAGTTGTTAAGTCATTTATGCTATAACACTCAAAAGCAATAACTGATTTTGATAACAAAAAAATAAAGAATACCGAGAGAACTGAAATAACGATCGGGAACAGTTCCTAAATAGTAGTTCCATGTTGATAACATTTTACTAAATTGTATTTAGCATAAGAAACCGCAAATATTGTAAAACGGCAAAATTTAATATTGAATTTAGTTTTTAAATTATAGTTTTTATGGTTAATTGATGACAATTTTCTGTACAAATTCAGATAGCTTAAGTTGGCAAACTTAGTTAGACAGTCAGATAGATAGGACATGGCAATCCATACTCAACTTTTTATGAACATTTCTTAAGAAATTAATAATTTTTCAGGCTGTACAAAAATCTACAATCGACATTCGCTTGCCGTCAAAATCATTTATCTTGGGAATATTTATACTTTCAAGAACATGCGTGTTTTTCAATTTTTTAACTTTGTTGTCTGGGCCCAGCCCACGATATTTCCATCCATTGAATCGTGACGTGAGTCGGTAAGTCCATATGTTCAACAGTCTGTCCAATCGTCCGTCTGTCCGTCCGTCTGGTGGAGTCGAGTCGAGTCGATGCGATTGGAGGCCCATTCAACAAGAAGAACGCGACGGCATTTCCACTTGACCAGTTATCAGTGTCATAAATCCCCAAACAATCCACTCGAGAGCCAAAAGCCGCAGTGCACCCAAAATAAAAACAAATGAGTTGCGAAGCCATATAAAAGTGGACGATAAGGCTGGAAATGCTCGTACTAAGCACAAGAAATTATATATATATAATGTATATATATATATATACAGTGACAGGGAGTAAGGGTTAGTGGCGATAAGTTAATCATACTTGAGCGCAATTGACCGATATTGCGAAGGCATGGCTCACCTGAGAGGCCCTGTTCTTTTGGTTTGTTATTAGTTTCATTTTATTTTCTTAGTTTCTTTTTTGTCGGAGGCCTTAATCAGTAATTAATTAAGATACTTGGAATTAGATAATTTGGACAGGCAACTGGCATTTTGCAGTTCGACCTGAATGTTATTTAAACTGTGTACAATTTACCAGCCGACTTAATTGTATTTGCCTGTCCGACTTTGTCTTCGCAGCGACTTTAGTAACGTTGGCAATCCCCCCCCACTTCCCCACCCCTTCCAGACGACACACAAAGATAATGGATAGTGAAATTATTTATAGCAATGCGGGGCCAGCACATTAGTCACGACAGATCCAATGACGCCGACTTAAACACAGACACATACCATACCATAGTCGATCGAGGGTATAGTCGAGGCGACACTGGGATTGTCTATGGTTTTATTTTCTCACTGATCTGGGCAAAACAAGCCGTAAATCCTGACAGATTATACATTTATATAACTCTACTCGGATTAGCAGAGAATTGCCTTATCTTATCAGGCAAAGGCTGCAACATAAGTTCGTGTTTCCCATCACGTAGAGTTAATTTGGGTTTAATCTCTGGCTATACTAGAAAAAAAGAATTCAGTAAATTCATTAATATTGTATAGGATAAAAAGTATAGTTATTCATATATATAAAATACGAGAGTATCATTATTACATTACATATATTTCAAATTATGAATTTCTATAATTTAAATAAAGATATAAGACTATGATCATTATATTTTCTATTAGAAAATTATTATTTTTACCTTAAAAAATATTTAGTTGTAATCTTCTCTATTATATTATTACTTGACCTAAGTTCTTTACAACTGTGATCAGGTTTCGTACTAAATCTTTTTCTTTGTGTTCGAATCGAACTAATTTATTCCCCCATGATAATTTATACCAGGCACAAATTTCCAAGTGTAGAACTGACTATCAGTAAAAGCTAAGCGATCTCACAAATTATAGACTCAATAATACTTTATTGGTTTTAATTCACTGCAAATATTTACAATCCAGATGCTAATCTGACTGCAACAAAGTAAAGCGCATTGGCGTCGCTGCAATCGGTTCAATTTGATAGCAATATCAGACATATATGACATATCGAGCGATATGCATGCAACTCGATACCCAAATCCGCAGCCTTTGTGCTTAGTCACCCGGGCGCCTTTGATGTGGCCGGTGGGGCGATTGGAGCCACCATTGCTGCCATTGCCACTGCCTTGGGTTAATTGCGGCCAGCTCTTTGGGTGGCAAATCAATTAAAAGCAACGACTATAGCAGTCTAACAAGTAATTTGTATGCCCGACCATTCCCAGAATACTTCAGCTCCAGGCGGCAACTCGGCAACTCGGGAATAGCGGTCACTGCAATTCTTTGCCTTAAGTCAGCAGACATTTGGACAGACAGACAGACAGACAGTCAGTGGGTCCATGAAAACAAAAGAACTGAACTTAACACCTAACGCATTAATTTTCATTAATTTTTAATGTTAACTACCCGGCGGGCCCTGAGCATAAGTAACCAAAACAAATTCAACGAACTTGGCATACACTAAAATCAAATGTTTTACAGAAAAGCAACAAATGAATGAATTGTTTTTAATGAATTGTTAACTTCACTTGTTTGAGATATTCTTAAGTAAAATATTAAATTTTTTATAGTAAAAATATACATATAAAATGCTCACATTCTTAAGAAACTTGGCAACAAACCATTTACTACATTTGGGAAATTATATTATTTATAGCAGTCACATCCTTATTGCGAACCCACATTACATTGTTTTTATTAATGACGACGATCATGATTATATATATGATAAGATTAAGCTGCACGAGCAGCATGAGCCCATAAACATAAATTCTCTAGAGGTGGGTAACACCAAAAAAAATATTAATAAAATAAATAGAGCTGCTCAATTATACAATTTGAAAACTGAAATCGAAGCAAAGTCGAGCCCAAATTGGAATGCGGCAGGGCGACAACTCGAAAGGCAAGCCAAAAAAAAAAAATAAATAGAAAGAGAAAACAAAAAAAAAAAAAAATACTGAAACGTAATTAAAACAAACGGTTGGTCCGTCTAATTAACATAACAAAGCCACTGTCGAGTTGGTTCGTCAGTCAGTCAATCAGTCAGTCAGTCAGTTTGTCAGTCAGAGTTGAGCTAATTCATTTAGGCTCAAGATCTCTGGGCAGGAAAAGGTCGAGCATGCCGAGACTAGACCTGAGCAGTTTTTCATTGCTGCCTTTGTTTGCCATTTGCCTGAGATGAATTTTTTTTTATTTTCATTTCATTTTTTTTTTTAATATGTATATTTATTTACGCTTGGCATGCGTAATTTGATTGCCGTCTCTGTCGAGCGAGGGGCGGAAATTGCATTTAGTTGTTAGAAATATGCCATAAATTAGATTACATAACGAAATGCGGACGCGATTATCGCCTCGACTTTGAATTCTAGAATGCCAGACCACAACAAGTCCCAATCTCTATCGTCAATTGCCAACAATGGGTACTTAATTTAGGGCATTATGGTCGAAATCAGTCAGAGTTTCACATCCCAGCCATCGTCATTTATTAGTAATTTAATAAATTATTTATGTACACGTTTAATTCGTTTTGTTTTTTTTTTTTTGGTTGTGTGTTTCTCATTAATTATTGTTATTATTTATAAATATTATACTTATATGTTTTTGCAATTGCCATTTGTACGATTCATTAGAGCCATATTGTTCGTATCAGTTCATATTATACTTGTTTTTTTTTTTCATTAAGTATTATTTTTTTATGATTTGTTTTGTTTTCCTGCCAAACGAGTTCCTCCTAAGTAGGGTCTGTCGGAGACCTTTCAAAGAACGCAAAACAAAAGTTGAGTTTCATTTGTGCGTTGCTACAATAAAGCAAACAATCAACTTGCCATATAAAGCATTCATAATTTAATTATATAGCTCTTTTCACTACGCACATAAAAAAAATAACACACACACACACAAAGTGAATTCTTTAGAAAATCTCAGCGTTAATTTTGTGTAATAATATGTTGAATGCCTCAAAAGTGTAGTTAATTTGAATAACATTTATGGGCCTAGACAAGCCCCGAAACTGAGCCAAGTAATTTTATTGAATGCAAACCACAACAATGAAAACTTAAATTAGTCGCTTGGCAACTTAAAAAAAAAAATCCAAAATTCCAGCAACTTGGCTTGATATTGATATTAATATTTATAATAGCTGATATGAATTTTATATGATGGAAATAAATTACTACTTTAGAAATTTACATAATTACTAAATTTTATATGTAACTGATGTTTAACAGGTTCTACTTGAAATAAAGTTAAATGCAAGCGAATTATTTATGAGAAGGTCAATGCTTAAAAATATCACAATATTATTTGCTAAATAATAATAAATTATTAAAGATTTCAAGCGTAATTTGCATTGTAAACAAGGGATATAAAAAATAAAAATTTTAAATTAAAATAAATTATATAAAATACAAAGGGAATGTTATAATTAACTTTATTTTTTATCTTACTATTTTTGATAAGAAAAACTAATATTTAAAATGCTAAAAATATAAACTAAGTGAATAATAAATCTTGAAAAGTGCCAGAATTGGTTAAGCCAAGATAAAAGTTACTCATACTAAAAAATTAATTATGATATGAATATTATAGCACAATTTATATTTATTTTTAAATATGCATATATATCATGGATTTTATTGGGTTGCAAATATTTATCACTTGAAATAAACAATAAAATATATGGAATGTGTAATCTTTAAAAGTAAATAAGCACATGTCTTATCCGCATAAAAGCTAAATTTGTTTTACACTTAAGAAATATCTTTGCATGGAATTCGTGCGCAGTTGTCACATTATTTGGCCAACTTTACGGACGTGATAACGTATAGTAGCCCAGATATATCTATAAATATATATATGTATATACATATATTAGTATCTGTGTATGGTTTGCTGTATTATATGCATATCACAAGACAACCATATCATTTCCATGAGCACTCTTTGCATCGCATCGCCGTCAACTCAGCAACTCCGGCAATTTTTCACGTGTTTTGCCAATCACCGCGAAATCACTTCACGCTTTCGAGAAAATCTTGGTAAATATTTATAAAAACCATTCACTGCTGATGCTAATTTTGTAGCCACAAATCGAAGTTGTTCCATTTCATTAATATGGGTGAAAAGTGTGTACCAAAATAGCTAAATTCACTTGAATTTTTTTCTAGATAGAGAATTGGTTTGATTTTCTGCTTGCTACCTCTCAAAATATTATTGTTTTTATTTAATTCTATTATCACTTTTTTTTTTGTTTTTGCTTGTAGTTAGAAATAGCAAAAAGTCAAAGCGAGAACAACAAATCGTGAATGTCAACAACAGACGACAACAAGAGACAATAACAAGCGACAACAACAATAACAACAATGAGAGTCCAAGGCATACGTGCGAAATTTGTTGATTTCGTGAAAGTCACAAACTGGCATTAAAATATTTTTATACACATGACAACGACAACCAACGACGACAGACAACGTTGTAAATAACAAAATAATAAAATTCACAAAAATTATATGCGGCTTAAAAGGCCCCCACAAAATGAATAAGCGACGCATTGAAAACGAACTATAAAAATTCATTTGGCAACACAAAAAAAAAAAAAAAAATCAAATGGCAATCATCGCGTAATATTTGTTCATTGCAAAATCAATTAACAATTTCAAGCAAATTGATATTAACGAGTTCTCGCAAAAATAAAAACAGAAAAGAAAAAAACCAAGAAACGAGTAACAAGAAACTTAAAGCCACGCAAATGTATCGCAACGGATTCCGATTCCAATTTCAATTTCAATTCGATTCGATTCGCCAACTGTAAAGCACTTAGTTACAGATACAGATACATATATACATATATATATATATATATATACATATATATATTACACATGTCTGTTTCGAATCGCACGATTTCTTGACGGTATGTGGAAGCAATCACGCAAATCCACATAACCATAATCCACATTTTAAATGCAACAAATTTCAGCGTATTAAATCAAATAATAAAATCGCCAGAAAACAACAACAACAACATCTACACGAGCAACGCTGTTAATAATAGCTAAAATGTTTTTAATTAAGTGCAAATGCCAGATTAAAGATTACAAGAAGAAAAATAAAATAAAATAAAACACGTTCCATTAAAACAAACACCATTAAACTGGCTGTCGGCTTTCAGTTTTCAACTTTAGCCGTCACGTGTGACTTTTCAGTCAGTCACAATCACAATCACAATCCCAGTCCAAATCCCAATCGCATCGTGATGCTTCCAAAAAAGAAAAAACAAAATTAAAAAATAATACAAAAAAAATTAAGTGAACTGAACTGAAATGAGCATCGTTTCGTAATGCTTGACGTCAATTTGATTTCATTAAAGATACATTTTTTTTTCAAGACCTGATTATGCCATTCAGACTGGCCCGGTTTATAGCATATTAAACAACAATCAGACAACACTGTTCTAGTTGTTATGTTATTATTTATTTAGTTTTTATTCTATTAGATTGCAATATAAACTACTTGTTAACGAAGTATTTCATATAGATTGCAATATAAACATTGTTGCCAAATTACCAATTTGCTAACAAAATTCTTCATAGATGAGACGCCCAAAAAACCACAAATACACACAATTAATTAAAAACTGTTATTTCAAATTTAATTACTTAAACAGACCCATCAATGCCAAACAGAAAAAATACAAATAATAAAAATAAATAACTAATTTTAGATTGAATAAAAATTAAGTTTGACATTTTTTCGACACATTTTAGTTTTCAAATGGCTGTGGAATATTAGAATAAAAAAAACATTTTCCCAAGATAAGGACAAAAATACAATAATCATGTGTAAAAGGCCACGAAATAGTAAAAAAACTAAACAAAAGACAAACACACAAAAGTGTTTTGTGAACTTTGCTTGTCGGGCCAAATTGTAAGCCGAAACGGCAGCAGCTGCTCTTAACTTGGCCACATGAAAGAAATCTTAATTAACGCATAAACAATTTACGCTTATCTCGTTATGCTGACCATGGCCGAATGTGTTTCTGTATTTTGTTGTTGTTGCTGTCTAATTGATGGCCCGTTGGCAACTCTCCGAGTTGCGGCCATCACCTTTTGTAGTCGTCATTAAAGCGCCTTAATTTTCATTTTGTGTCTGGGCCGAGCGCAAGGGCCAAAATCGCTGGTTGCCATAGATGTAGTCATTCATAAATGATTAACGCTGTTTCACTGCACAAGCGGGACAGTAAGTAACCTTCAGGGCAGTCCATCGAGGGCAGTTGGCAGTTGACAGGAACACCAACAGCAACAACATCAGCAACAGCAACAACAACAACAGCAACAACAACAACAGCAGCAGGAAGCAACACATTTTTCCCATTTTCCATTTGCTGATTTAACTGCGCGATTATCAAAATGCATGAAAAAAATACTTGCTCATAAAAAAAGCAAAAGAAAAAATGGATAACAACGCACACATAAAAAATGATGGATTCTGTTCAAATACCCTTACAAAAATTACTACATATTTCTTACATCATGTGAAAAAAACAAAAGACATATTTTTTAAATAATTCCAGGAATTTTCTAGATTTTAAAGTGGAACAGTTTTGATTTATGATTGTAAATTAAAATAAATTTAATTCTAATCTCAACAAACTTGATTAAAATTTTGTTGTAGTAGAAAATAATTCAATCAACACTTTAAAAAAAAAAAAAATTGTTAAGCTAACATTTTAATTTGAGGCAAGTGTATTTGGCAAGGGTATGCAATAATCAACGTGCCAAAAATAGTTGCGCATTTTTTTTATATTTTTGGTTTTTTTTTTCATCTGAGTGCGCGCTTAATTTGATTTTATTTCAGATGTGTTTGTTTTTGGTTTTTTCGTCGTTTTTTTTTTTTGGTTTTTGTACAGATATTTGTGACACTCGGTAATTACGCTGAAAAACTCATTTGACGGCTCGCACTGTCACAATGTGTGTAATAAATCTTTCGATATGTATAATTTGGTGCCTGCCGCGACACGGCCAACGCACAGGCCAAAAATTGTATCTCATAGATACGACGGCGCTGTCTATCTGTATAACTGTCTGTCCCACTGTATGGCTGTCTGTTTGTCGGCTTGCCTGTTACAGTTGTTGTTGTTGTTGTTGTTGCTGTTGCTGTGTACTTTGTAGTTTATGCCTCAGCATCAACAGCAACAGCAACAGCAGCAGCAGCTTAGCTGGGGATTGCTTTCGGATCGAAACTCAACTCAAATCATCTGCCGTCTGCCTGCTGTCTGTCTGTCTGTCTGTCCGCTCGTGTCTGTCTGGTCTGATCGTTTTGCCTGTTTTAAGCTGGCCGCAGGCAAGCATCGGGGTCTATTAGGAGTGCAATACACTTAAGTTCGGCCCTACAATCATTACTCATCTGGGATGTCTTTCGAGCGGGGCAAAACAAACAAAAGCAGCGAGCAACGTGCATAAAAACAAAAAAAAAAACAAAAAAAATAACTGCGGCGCTGCAGCACGCCTAGCCAGGCAGGGGGGCGGCGGATGCGATATACAAGATACATTTGTGAGGCACACATGTACACATATGTGGCAACAACAACAACAACAATTTATGGCTGCCCACACAGCACCGAATATGACAAGTCGTAAATGTCGCACAAATGCTCGCTCATTGGCAGCATCTTGCGGCAACACAGCTCAGATACTCAAGCAATAGAATAAAAGATACTTTTTGTTGCAGATCGGCTGCTTGGCATACAAAATCAATAAACGCATGACATATCGCTCAATAAAAATAAATTACAATTTATTAAACCTTTGCCACGATGTTGTTGTTGTTCTTTTTTATTTCCATTTTCATTTCCAAATTGATTTCAAATTCAATTTGTTTATTTTCTTCTTCGCCTTGGAACTTCTCCGACTTTTTCGTTGCGTTTTGTTTAACTTGAAATCAAGCCAACTTTCAGCACAGCAATTATTACGAAAGACCAAAAATACAAAATAAAGGAAATAATATCGAAATACGTGAAATTTAAATTTAAAATTAAATTCAAATGTTATACTATTTATTTGTTTGTTTGTTGATTTCTGTTATGGCTGCTGCTCATTAAAAGACGATGCGGCGATTCGGCAACTATTTTAAATATTTTAATTATTCGCATATTCAAATGTTTATAGCCATATTGTGTGGGCGATTTAAGGCATTTTTAATTGCCGCCTTAGTCTGTTAATTACCGCCAGACCAACTGACGTTCAAGTTTTTTTTTTATATTTTAGGCCATTTAGATTTTACCACTAAGCAGAAAATACATTGTATTGTGTTCTACATTAAAAACTCAAGAATCCTACGATTTCAGGTGAGCATTTTATGATGAGATTACAAATAATACCAGGCTTTATTGTTAGATCAAAGATGAACAAGCCACATTTGCTATTAGCTGAAATAGTTTTTCAGTACAGCTATTTATTTTATAAAAAAAAAAACACATGTCAAAAAATAATAAACAAAAAGATTTTTCGTTAATCGCAAACATTTTATTCTTGCCCGACTGGATGTCTACTTCTATTCACAGCTTATCGTAAAATTTTTGTTTATTTTACTTTGGCATTATTTTCTCAGTGTAGCTTGCCCTGATAGCTAGACCTTTTTTTTTTTTTTTGAGAACTTGCACCATCATATGGAACGGGCACAACATGATTTCTTCGAGAATGTCCCGAGTCATGTGGCGTTCAACTTGATGTGCGGCGATTGTGAAAACACTTCAGAGAGGGAAGAGAGAGAGAGGGACACTGAAAATGGAAACCCATATATACTACTACTATGTAGAGAGATGTAGACGACAGCGTCAAAGCATTTGAAACATGAGCCTCGTGAGTGCTGATAATACTTACTCGAATATATATTTATACATACTACGTACAAAGTGTGCGGGCTGGGTTACCACCACTGACAGCCAGAGGAGCAGAGGAAGCGGTGGAAGCAGAGGGAGGGGTTGACAAGTGACAGGGCAGGGTTGACGTTGCCATTCCCGTTCCCTTTGCCGTTCCCGTTCCCGTTGCCATTGCCCATTGCAAAGCCGCCAAGCATGAACAATGACAAATACGTGCGCTGATATTTCATTTCATTATTCATTATAATAGCGCATATACTCATTATGATTATTATAGATGACAGAGTACAAGAACAAAAAAAAAAAACAGTTTGCAAGACTTGGCGGGGTTTCTCTTTTAATATACATAACCCGAACGAATCCATTGAAGTAAGTATCTTAATGGCTGACAGAATCATTATGGAAACTTATTTCTTGTCAGCAGGCGCAAGCATTTTCTGTATGGCATTGTTAACTAGAATATATTTTCACAACAATGGGCCACTTTGTGATATGTAAATTAGAAATATTTAAAGTATATTTATTCACAATATTGAATTTAAAGTTTATAATTTGCTTAAAACGGACTTTTTTCAATTTCTGCGAATGATATAATAAACTGCTTTTTAAACAACTTTCCAAAATCCGTAGACTAAAAAAATTACTGCCAAACAGAAACTGTTTAAATAATTTATGTTTAAAAATTAATCTATTATTAATTTGAATAATTTTGTATTGCTTTGTTCAAGTCTACTCATACATGCAGCCACAACTATATACAACCATATATATATATATATATTCATAAATTTATAACTAATTTACTTCATTAAATGCCACAGATTTTATTTTTAAACTAATTCCTTTCATAAAATGCCACAGATTTTATTTTTAAGCATTAATATACAAGATATAAATATATGTAGTACTCGAATTTGTTATGTTTTTTCAGTTAATCGTTTCAGAAAATATTCACAAGTTCATTAATCAATCAAGCAGGATTTGGCCAGTATTATAATCCATATAATTCATATATAATAATAATCCATGTAGAATAGCTAGCGGCAAAAGTATATTTTTGTAGCTACAAAGAAATACTAATTGAGCTAATAAAAAATAAACGAAAATAAATTTTATTAAACAAATGATGAAAACACGCAAAACAAAACCTTAAAATGATTGCAAATTGTTTTTTTTTTTTTTTTTTTTAATTCTATCTCTCTTACTCTTTCTTCCCAATCGCTCTCTCCCTTTCATCAATTTCATCGAAGAAAACTCGTCTTAATTTTCAGTTTTCATTTTGCATATTTTCTAGATTTATTTTCATCATATTTTAATATATTTATAAACGACGAAAAAAAAAAACATTTATGTTGAAATTAATGCATATTCAAACATTAATTTTGTTCACAGCAGAAACTTATAATAATAATTATAATATATATGTATATATATATATATATGCATATGTATATTTATCCATACATTGTTTAACATATTTAGCATTTTTACGCTCAATAGGTTTTTGTTAATTCAGCGCTTAAATTGTTAAAGTTTCGTCTTCATAAGTAATCGGGTTTTTTCTTGTTGTGGTTTTTCTTTATTTCCTTTTATTCTGTTTGCTTGAGTATGCATAATGCAACTCACATCTAACCCTATATATATATATTTATATTTATATATCTTTATATACTATAATTTGTTGTTGGCCTAGTTAGTATAATTATAAGGTTTACTCCATGCTTTCTCTAGTGTTTAGGGTTTTTTTCTATTTTTAATTTCTCGGCATAGGCGTAGTTGGTATGTTGTCTAAATACTATATAGTTAGTTGCATTATATCGTCGTCTATATAGATATTATATTTATGTATATATCGTACTATTTTTCTCTTGTTGTTGTTGTTTTTTTTTTGTTTTTTTGCTGTTGTTGCTGTAAGTCACAATATGGTTGGCTAATTTATGTTTTATGGTGTCAATTATCATGTATTTGTATATTTGTATGAGTTTATGTTGGTTCGTGCCAGTAAAGTGGTTTTTACCGATTACCTAACACACCTGAACAAAAATTGAAAATCATGTAAAAATGCTCGAGAGAAAGGGGGAGCTCGACTAGGAGATACCCTGAACCTAAGCCGATTTTCTTCTAATCTATCTATATGCATACATAAATAGAGAGCTGAAGACTTTTTTTATAAATCGGAAATCGATAAAATGAAATAAATTTGAACTTTAAAGAATTTAGCTCTTATAGTATCTGAGTTCGATGCATTAATATAGACGGGCGGACTGACAGATGGACACAGCAGAATCTACTCGAATTTTCATTGTTAATCAAAAATATATAATTATTACGTTATTTTTTTTTACTGTAGCAAACAGCGTCAATACACCCTTTATATGGGTTCAGAGCAATCAAAATCAAAAATGAAAAACCAAATATAATTTTGTATAATTAACGTGTTTGTTTTTTTTTTTTTTTTTTTTTTTGAAGCAGAGATATAAATCTGTTGCTTTATCATTGATTTCGTTCTTCTCGTGCGCTACTTACTTATATCATCTACATATGTATATAATATATAATATATAATATATATGTATATGTATATGATTATTAGTATACCCCAAAACTGCACATAGGCAGCACTAAGCGTTAATGCTTTTTAATTGTTTGTATTGTATTGTATTGTTGTTATTTTGTTATATTTTTTTTGTTGTATTTTTCTTGCTAACTAGTCTTACAAATTGTCATGTATTTTTTTGTTGTTGTTGTTGTTGTTTTTTTGCTTTTGTTTATTGTTTCGCTTTTGCTGTTGCCAAGTATAAAGTTTGTAGTTTAAGTTTTATTCATAGGCCTTTTTCAAAAGCGTTTTGACCTTCCCCACTCACTCACTCGCTCCGTCGCCCTCCCTCCCTCTCTCTCTTGGCAGGCAGCTTAAGTGATTTGACTTTGAGCTGTGCTTTTGCATTGAGCTTGACAAGTTTACATAGCTGCTAAGTATGAATAATATTTAATTTTATAGAAGTGTTTCGCTTCTTTTTTTTTTTTGCTTTCTGTTCAACTTCAACTTTTGGACCAGCCAAAAGTGCAGCTCTATTTTTTTATTTTGTAATGTTTTTCAGGGTTGTCAGTTCAAGCAAAAACGTCGCTGTTTGAGGTTAATTGGGTATTTTAATTTCATTACTTTCCGAAATTCAATATAAAAGTTTTTGCGTTTCTAAATTAGTATTTTTGACATCAGCTCTGTGACTCAGAGTTAAACGAAAATCAAAAATTTCTATTTTATACTCATCGCTATTTGCATAAGCATTTGCATTCATATATAGATATATATACATACATATATATATATGTGTATGTTTTTTTTTTTTAATTTTGGGCTCGTCTTTGGCGTATTACGAGTGATTTTAAATAGATGGCAAAGCGGTGTCCTCAACAAAATTAGTCGTGTTTAAATTAATAATAAATTTTATAATTTATTTAAAGCCGCTTTAAAATGTTGACCCGCACATTTCTCCCAGTGCATTCATGCATATAAATTATGCTAATTTGTTACAACGACTAACGATACATTTTATTGTGGCTTTACTTTGCATTATTTGTTTTTTTGCTTTTTTGTTGCTTTATTTTACAATTTAATTAAAGCTTATTAAAACTGTCGCTAACAAATAACAATTCATTTGGCATAAATACATATTTAATTGTAAATGCGGTACTTAATTTACGACTTTAATTTGTATGCAGAAAAGCACAGAATCCATTTAAAAAAAAACCGCTGCTATCGTCATCAGCACAACAACAATAAAGCAAAAAAAAAAAGACACTAATTTGCAGATTTTAAAGTGAAACGCATAGAAAATAAATGTGGGTATTTATTAAAGATTTAAATGATTTTTTGGGCACATGGCAAATGATTTAATTAAGTCGCAAAATGATGTGGCGCTTGGATTAAGCTGACCCCAAAACGAGCCACTGGCAAAGAGTGCAAAAAGCCAAGAAAAATAAATGAATGAATGGGAGAGACACAAAATAATAACAACAACAACAACAACAAACAAAAACTGGTTGCCCAGGCGTCGTCCGCTGCCCGCCTCTGACTGTCTGTGTCTGCGTTGCTCTGCTGCTCATAAACATGAGCTTTATGACCAGCCTCAATGCGAGGAGCACCCCGGTAATGGTCATATAACACCTCCCTCCTGCTCTCACCCACACCCACACACACACACCCACACAAAGACACCGTTTGTTAGACAGCTTCCGCTGCCGTTGTCGCATTTCTGTCTTTGCTTTTCATTTTGCGCTCTACTTCAGTTTTTAACGCAATTTGTTTTTGTTTTTTTTTTTTGTTTTTTTACGGTGCTGGCGCTTGGATGACTTTGTTTTGTTTTACTGAACTTTTTTTAATGCGCTTTGCGTCATTTCATTTTTAAAAATGATTATTTCTGTTAGCATTTACAGCTTAAATTTTTAAAAATAACTAATCATCTCTGTGTACGCAAAGTGTGTGCGCTATCAAGTTCTGTTTCGGCTTTTATATGCATTTCGCTTGTCCCGTTTATTGTGTTTATTTATCTCTGTTGATGACTTTTAAATGGTAACTGCTGCGAGGGGTATACAAAAATGAGGAAGGGGAAATTAAGCGAAATAAATGCCTTACGCAAAGGTTAAGCAATTTCATTGGAATACCTAAACTTCTAAATACAGAAGAAGAAAGAGAGAGTGAGAGAAAATAAATGTACACTGTAAATAAAACGAAACGTTGCGATTAATGTCCCTTTCTGTTTGTTTATTGTCAGGTAATAAAAATTAACGTTTCTATTGTCAGTCAACTTTTGTTTAAACAAATGCCCTATAAACAAACTTGGGGTACCTTCTACTAATGTACTACACTGATCTGACTCACATACCCAAAAAGCAAAAAGCGGGCCACTTCAGCGTTGAGCTCATTTCTATTCTGAAAATAAAAATGAAAATTGAAAAAAAAAACAACAACAAAACGAACACTTGAATTTTTCAAGTGCAGCACTTGAATAGCCGGTGGCCATTATCTCTGAAGAAGAAAAAAAGACTACATACGATCTACAATCCAATAAAGTGCAGCTTTTGTTTCATGCCATTCCAGTTAAAGCTCAAGCACCTGCTTTCCAACACACACACACACGCATCCTCCACTTATGCATTTGAATAGAATGTGACGACAACGACCTCGCTTATTCAATGGGAGTGAATGAAAGCGTTGGTGGGTGTGGTGGTTAAGGGGGGAATTATAAGCAGTGGGACAACAACTGATTTCGTGTACACAAAATACAAAGAAAAAACATTTATTTTTCGTTTCCATGTTTTAAAGCGATTGCTGTGAATTTTAATTACTGCCAATTGCAATTGCATTCTATGGCTGCCCCCACTTATACAGTGTATGTCTGTGTGTGTGTCTGTGATTGATGAACTGAATAAATGAATAGATTGCAATCATTTCACAGACCTTAATCAGCATCCATACAATATTTTCTCTCGTCATTTTCTTACACATTTGTTGCACGCTAAACAAGATTTGTTGAGTATATTTTTATGTGTGTGTGTGTGTGTGTTTATTACAGTGATCGCTCAAATATTGTCATTTATTGGTATTAATTAGTAATGTAATTTTCTTTAATCTAAAAATTGTTATTTGCAAAAACATTTTTAAAAGAATTTGGAATAAATTAAAAAACTTAGTATTTTGCCAATTTGAAATTGGTGTAAATTAAAAATATTTATTGAGTGACATCTGTTTAACACAGTTGAATATTTATCAGCAAAAGTTGATTACAGTATTTATAGCTACATATATGGAATATAGATAAATCCGCATTCGCATTCCTGTTCTTCAACTCGTTGTCTTGTGTTTGACTCGTTTCAGATTCAGGGCAGACCAAACTGAATCGGTGTGAATCAAAGCGGATTCAAGCGAGTATTACTCACAAATCAAATGGCTAAATGGGAAACGGACGTCGTTTTCTGCTATATTTTATTTTCAATTAATTCCGTGGCAAATGAAATTCAAAAAAGACATGTTGGTCATCCGGATTTCCAACGAAAATTATATTTACAGTCACTTAATGGAAAAACGTGTCAAGATGCACTTGAATCAAGTTTTTAAAATTTTGTTGAAAATGCATTTATTTATTGACAGTTGAATATACATTTTTAAGTGATGGGCATAATTATATTTTAATGTTGTCTAGTATTTGAAACTAATTCATTAAATAAGCAATAAGAATTTCTAAAATTAGGCCAAATATGATATTTTCAGAATTTCATAGAATTATATTATTTCTGAGTTTATCATACCACTATTAAAATGAATAAATCAGAAAAACGCCCCTGCATTCCAAGTAAACTGTAAAACATAAACCGATCATTTTGTATGTGGGCTGATTATTTTCTTTCTTTTTTTCGTTCTTTCTTTCTCACAAGCAACGACTTTGAGAGCGACCTCCCTACTTTTTTCGACCACTGTCATCTCCTCTGTGTGTATGTGTATGAGTTGTCTGTTTGTGTGTCTGCAAAAGTCTTCCATCAATGACAACAATCAATCACAGTGACTGGCGTGGGGGAAGGGGAAAAGACGACGCCGACTCTGACACCAAAAAGCGAGCAAGAAATCGAATTAAAGCAAAACTAAAATAAAGCATAAAACAACAACAAAAGCGAAAACCTGTAAAAAAAAGTAAATAAAATAATCCACAAGCAAAATGCCGACGGAAAACATATAAAAAGATTCTCCTTTGGCATGTAGCATTAAAAAACTCAATTTGCTAGATTTTCGAATATTTATCTTTCATTTATATATCATTTCGCATATTCTTGCTTCAAATTACGTCGCATAATTTGGAATAAATTTTATTTTCATTTTTATGGTGTGGTTTGTGTAATTTTTTTTGTATATATGTATTTTTTTTTTATTATTTTCTTCGTATTTTTTATCAGTAACAATTCTGTTTCGTCCTTTTAGAGATTTTTTTGTAATATATATGTTTGCTTTAATTTTTGCGTTCTAGATCTTGGAGTTTTCTTTATTAATAATTAAATAAGCATATGTTTTAGATTTTTAGCATTTTCATTTACTTGTTATTATTGTTGTTGTTGTTGCTGCTGCTGTTGTTGTTGGTTGACACGCAATTGTTGTTTTGTGGTTGTTGTTTATTTAATTTAAATTAAATTAATTACTAAAATTATTTTATAACAAATATCACTACAATAGTTTGCATTTTTTTGTTGTTTGTTTTGTTTTTGTTTTTATATGTTTATGTTTTTTGTTTTTGTTTTTGTTTTTGTATTGTTTGTTTGTTTATCGAATTACTACAAATTACTTAAATGAAAAGTAAATTTCAAATATTCTTCTCTTGGGCTTTGTTTTTCTTTCTTTTTTTGTTTTTGTTTTTTTTTTTTGGCAACAATCTTTCGCAGCTAGTTTCAAATTTGAAATTACAAACAAATTTCGAAAAGCGCTTGCTTGAAATCAAACAAAAAACAAAACACTTTTTTCTCCCTCTTCTTTTGTATGACAATTTCTCAACTTAAAAACTGCAGTTCTTATTTATTGTATTCGTTTTTTTTTAACAAATTATTTTCGAGTTTATCACAATTGCAATTTTGTGTGTTGTATTTGTTGTTTTCTTCTTTGCTATTCTTTTTCATTTCCTTTTTCAAGCTTAATTACAAATAGGCTTCGAGTGGAAGCGTGACGTTAATTTTAGCTTTTAAGCACTGCACACAAAAAGGAGCTTTTCTTCTTAACATTTCTTACTTTCTTTTGCGTTATATTTTGTCATACAAAAAAAAATTCACGTTTTTTTTTTAATTTTGCAAGCGCTTTGGAAACAAAAATATGAAAACTATAACAGAACATTTAACAAATTTGCGTTGTTTTTTTTTTTTACTAAATAAAGGAAAAAGCTATTTTTTGCAGTGGTTGTTGTTGGTTTTTTTCATTGACGTTTACTTTGTAAGCGTCTGTCTCAGTTTTTGTTGTTGTTTGCTGCTCTCAGTTTGCCGTTGCCTTTTGCTGTTGTTATTCTTGTTGTTGCTGTTATTGGATCACACATTGTAGCAGGAAATTTGCTGGAATGTTGGCGCTGCCGCTGCCCCCGTCACCGACGCCGCTGCCGCCGTCGCTCCATAGGGAACAAAAGCCGCCGCTGCTGGCGTCAAATTTGCAGCTAAGGATGCAGCTGCTGCCGCTGCGGCCGCCGCTGCTGCTGCTGCATAGGGATGCATGCGCTGCTGCTGCTGCTGCGTTCGCAAATATTGGCGATATTTGCCACTTAGCTTGTCGCCGCCGCCATTTGTTGTTGTTGCAGCAGCAGCAGCTGCAGCAGCAATTGTTGCTGTTGTTGTTGTGGCCTCAGGACCGGCCTGATAATTGCTAGGAACTGTTGCCATTGGTGAACGATCGATGAGCAGCGCTGCCGCCGTCGCTGCCGCTGCGGCAGCCGACTGCTGCGCCGCTGCATTCCAGGGCGCCAACGCAGCAGCGCTGCTCACATAGCTGGCAGAGGCTGAGGCTGAAATGTTGTTGTTGCTGCTGCTTTTGGCTGTATAAAGTGAGGCGGCATGTTGCAAGTGTTGTTGATGTTGTTGCTGCTGGTGTTGTTGGTGTTGCTGATGTTGGTGTTGTTGGTGTTGCAGGTGTTGTTGTTGCTGTTGCAGCTGTTCCCACTCCGACGTCGACGTCGCTGCTGCTGCATGACTTTGGCTTTGACGACTTTGGTTGTTGCGATGCTGCTGCTGTTGTTGTTGTTGCTGCTGCTGCTGGCGTTGCTGTTGTTGCAACTGTTGCTGTTGTTGTTGCACTGGATACAACGCCTGTTGCGACATTTGTGACATTTGCTGCTGCTGTTGCTGCTGACGCAGCTGCTGCTGATACGCCACTGCCTGCCGCTGCTGCTGTTGCTGGTGTTGTTGCAGTTGCTGTTGTGTTTTGCGTCGCGCTGCTGCTGCTGCAACTGCTGCTGCGCTACTGTTGCTGCTGCTCGCATTGCTGGCTGCATTTGCATTTGTTGTGGCTGCCACAACAGTTGCTGCTGCTGCTGCCGCCGCTGCTGCTGCTGTCGCGCTGCTCACGCCGCTGCCGCTGCGCTGCACATTTGTCGCCGCCGTCGCCTGCATATTGTTGACGAACGGACTGCGTCGCTGCGACTCCATTTTGCGAAAGTAGCACGGGTGAATCATCAGCAGCGGCTCCACTCGCTGCCCGGCAGGCGGTTTTGGCTGGTTGGGCAGCTCGTATTCCACGCTGCAGTCGACGTGCAATGGAATGCTGTAGTCCTTGTTGCTGTTGGCAATGCTGTTGCTGTTGTTGCTGCTTGCAGAGCTATTGTTGCTGCTAACAGAACTATTATTGTTGCTGTTATTGCTGCTGCTGTTGTTGTTGTTGCTGTTGACAGCGCTGCTTGCATTGCGACTTGAAACGCTGCTCTGTCGCTGATTGCTGGCTGCAATTTTATTGTTGTTGGCGGGTATTTGCTGTTGCTGTTGTTGTTGCTGGCGTTGCAGCAATTGTTGCTGGTGTGCCGCAACAGCAGCATGATACATGTGTTGCTGCTGCTGCTGCTGTTGTTGCTGCTGCAACTGTTGTTGTTGCTGCTGCTGCTGCTGCTGCTGTTGCTGCTGCTGCTGTTGCATGCTGTGCGAGAGCGAGAGCGAAGACATGGTGGACATGTCATAATTGGCATAACACGCAGCCATCGTCATTTTTGTTGTTGCCGGTTAGCCTTTTTAATTTATAATTATAATTAATTAATTAGATATTTTTATCGCTTTGCTTTTCACTTTAGCATTTCATTTTCAGAGCTTTTTTCGTATTCTTTTTTTGACACTTCACTTTTGACTTTTGCACATGCTGCAATTTAAACACTGGTAATCCAAATGAGAGCTTTTAACTGTAGTTAAAGCTGTGCTTAATCCGTTTCGGTGTTGTGTGTGTTCGTGTTTCTATGTGTGTTTGTGTAAGTGTGTGTGTGTGAGGAACCTTAATCCATATGCTGCTGGCTGCTTGCGGTTAATTTTTGATTTTTTTTTTGCTTTTCGCACCCGTAATTCAAATTGTTTTGCATTTATTGTAATTGGTTAATCAGTCTTGGATTTTTATTTTTTTTTTTGTAACTATTTTAGCTGCTTGTTGGTTTCAGTCTTGTGTTATTTATTCTGTTTTTTTCTTGTCTTGTTTGCCGACGACAGGCAGAGAGAGGGTGAATTGCTCCGACACGTCCGTTCACGTTGAGCAGCGCAAGCGAAATGAAACAGCCTTTAAGATGTTGTCAATTTTTTCAGTAATTTTTCACATTCAGCAGGCAAAGAGAGCAAGTGCCGCTGAATTGTGCTGAATTGTCACAGAGCTCGAGAGAGAGAGAGTGCGAGAGCGAGGGCAATAACAGCTGTTACGCGACGCCAACGGTCAATGTTAATAGACGTTTGTTGTTTTCGTATTTTTGCTGCGAATCGATTTTTTGTCACTGTTTTATTTTTTAAAACACTTTTAATTACTTGAATTTTGCTCAGCATATGTTTAGATTGTAGCTGCTGCTGATATACAGTTTATATATCTTAAAATTTATGCTGTTAATATTTTAGAATTTTTCTACGTCTCACAGTCGTCGTCTGCACGCATCAAGCTCTCTCAGGCGACTGTTTTTCATGGCGTGGCCCTTTTTTCTGGCTAGCAGCGTTTTACCTGCTGTTTTATTGAAACAGCCGCACAGCTGATTTGCCGACTGGGCCGTGACGTCGACGCTTATTCAGCAGACACACACACAAACGCAGACATGTTTTGTTATTGTTGCTGCAAACGCTTAAGCCAATTGCATTCAGTGCCTGAAACCGAAACACATGGCAGCTCGCTCTTTCTCTCTCTGGCGTGTTGCATAGGTGTTGGTGTCATTTACAAATTCAGCCATATAATAGTCATGGCGGCCATCTTTACAACTGCTTTCATTGTTTGTGCTAGAGAGAGCGACGGCGCTGCTGCTGCCGCTGCCGCTACTGCTGCTGCTGCGATTGCTGCCGCTGCTTTTTTATTTTGTAATCATGTTTCGCTGCTCGCTGCTCGCGTTGTCGCTCTCTTTTGAGCGTGTGTTTTAAGTGTTGCCCTGCTTTAATTTTGATGATTTCTTTTATGGCCTCCCCTCTCTGAGCTGTGTCGGTATTATGCGCCACTTTGATCAAACGGTTCTTTTGGTCATCTTTTCAGAGCCGCAGTTGAAAACACAATCGTAAACATAATATGCAAATCATAAAAGAAAATAGTTATTTATTATTGTACTATTACTTATTCGTATTCAATTTATAAAAATTGATATTGTTATTATCACTAAAACACATATATATATAAATAAAATAAATAAATATATATATACCACCATAATACTTTTATTTATACAAAATATACTTACATATTTATTTTATATATTTTCCTTTCCATTGCACATTTGTATTCCGCACTTGCTTTTAATTCCAGTCAAAATTCATTTCTAAGCTTTTTCAGCTGTCTCTTTCTTACACACATATACATTTATGCACAAAGGTGCGGCACTAGAATAAAATCTGCACAGAAAGAAACCAAAAAGCAAGAAAAAACAGCCTGTTACAACAACAACTCAAATAAAATTCAAACTAAGCCACACGGAAACTGCGCAATGAGCACAAACATTTTCATGCAAACCAAAAAAAAAACAGATTGTATCCCCGTCTCGCTCTAACAAAGCAGGCAAAAACCAAAGCAAAGCATAAGAAGCGACAGCAGCAGCAGCGGCGGCAGCACAGACACTAACGAGCCAGCATTAAACTTAAATGCTGCAGACATTTCTGCACTAAAAACTAAGCAATTTAAGTCAGCCCCTTCCTCTGACCCCCTCAGCAAAATCTTTCTCACTCATTCTTGTTCTCTCTCTTGCACATAAGTCGCAAACAAGCAGAGCAGACACAGTCACACACACACATAGGGAAGACGATTACACACATTGTAATAAATAAGGAAGGTCGTTGCCATAGCAGCAGCCGCTGTTGGCGTCGTCGTTGTGTTGTTTTATTATTTGCTTCTTCTTCTGTGTTTTTGGATGCCGCTGAGCGTGAGAATTCAGCACTTGAAGAGCATGCTGCTCTCTCAATGGCGCTCTCTCGCTTCCGAGCTCTCTCTCAACTACAGTAAATATTCAGCGCCGTTGATAACAAATCAGCTGTTTCCGACACATACAAAGTCGGCAAATAATTTACGAGCAGCCAGCAGAGAGTACTATTCGCAAATGGGGAGGTGTGTCTGTGTTGTGTATCGATAGTGTCTATGTGTGAGTGTGTGTGTGTGTGACTGTCTGGTTGTGTGTCTGTGAGTGAAGCTTTGTGGCGTGCCCATTATTGTTGTTAAAGCATATGTTTTGTCTTTTTGCTGTTGTTGTTATTGTTACTGGTGCTTGCTGCTTGCGTGCTCAGCGTTGAGTCGGCCGCATTACAGTTGATTATGGGGGGCTCCAATTTTTAAATTACCAAACTGCTCAAATTAAAGAAATAGGTTCGCGGGACGGATCGGAACGAAACGAAATGGACACGACATGAAGACGAGAAGAGACCGCAAGTTACAAAAGACAAAGAAAAACAGGAAATTGCTCAAGAAAATGAGCTATGGGCAAATTGAATCAACGGTAATTAGCTTAGGCGCTTTATGTATAGAATGAATACAAATGCATGCGTCTCTTTGTGTGAGTGCTTTTCTTTAACTAAAAGGTCTAACTCATAAGCACACTGTTTAATGCATGTGTATGCAATACATGTATGCGTGTGTGCAGACACTGCCTTTAGACTTAAATTTAAAAATAAAAAAAACTGTTTTTGTATACAGCTATGGTTAAAATGATAAGAGCATTTCTATTGATAGTGTCTAACTTTTCTTTAAATGTGTACATATTAATTTAATTTAATTTGATGCATATATATATATTTGTGTATATTTTAACTGTATATATTTTAATAATTATTTTACATTGAAACTAATGTTCGTTATCGTGATGAGATTATCACGACTTAAACAATGAACCATTTCTTGCATGTACTTATTATGCAAGGAACCAAAAGGAAACCCAATACTTTTTCATTTGTGAGTGGTTCCTTTTTGAGCCCATAATATTAATCTGACATTCTCCTTCTCCCGCTCTGTCTCATTAAAAGCAGCACATGGTTTTTTTTAAGGTTTCCTGTGTCCATTCTAATCGTGCCTTGTCATCGCCTTGATAAAAAGCTAGTTCGTTGCGAGCCAGTCACCATATCACCGTCATCATCATCATCATCATCCCCATCAGGCTCATCGTCATCAGCACAACTCATCAATATCCATAACTTAAGTCTTTTGCCCTTCTACTTCTCGCAATCGCAGCCAGAGACAGACGGATGGACAAATGGACATCTCGCATCCTTAGATGAGAGTCCGAAACCTGTTTGTATTATTAAGTAACCGACCAGTTCAGAACACGGCTTTCGACTCAGTTTTGTGGAGTTGAAAGAACCAGCAACCGGTTCGATCCATGGGCTTCCTGTAATCCGCATTCTGAAGAAGAACCAAACACAAAACAACATCAAAACAAAGAGTGCCCAACTTAAAGATACCCTGTACCAAAGGTAAACTAATTTTTATTCAATCTTTTAAATTTAATGAAATAAAATAATGAAATATATATGACTAAAATTAATAATAACTTTAACTTTATAATCGTTAACTTTAATAATCTTAAATCAATAGATTCTTAAGTGGTTAAAATAAATGTTTATCGTTTAAAGATCAAGGTTTTAAAAGCTACTATCTCGAAAGCGGCAGCCTTTATAATCGGTAAAATTATTATTATTAAATTATTAGATTCAGTTTAGAATGTAACAAGTACTTAGATATATATGTTTTTGTTAATCCGTAGATCATATACCTTATAAGCTGGGAAATATTCACTCTCTGCCTGCACTTTTTTATGATACCCTTTTTTCACCCATCTCTGATAGGTACTGGGTATACCTACGTGTATACCCAATGACAAAACAAATAATGCACAAAACTTTCGTTTTTTATTATCACAATGTTTCTGTTCTTGTTCTCTCTCTCTCGCTCTCTTTCTAGTTGTCTTTCTTGCTCTCTCTTGATCTGTTTGCCTGCGCCGCCTGCTTGTTAATTCGAAATAAAAACAGGAAAATTTACTTTACAATCTGTGCTAAAATCGTAAATTTTTAGCTGGCACTCACACAGGGGAGCGGCTCAGTCGACGTCGACGGCGTAGTCGTCGTCACAGTTTAATACCTCCTCTTCTCTCCTTGCACCGCTGACCCTCTGAGGCCAGGTAAGCTAATCCGCTTGCCATGGCCAAAGCCGATGACTCGCCTATTTGTTCTCGACTCGCCGCTCTCGGTTGTTGTTGTTGTTTTTGTTACTGTTGTTGTTGTTCCTTTTGTAGTTGTTTTGGTTTGTTTGTCGTTCCACGTATTCTTGGGACAGGCGAGCATGTCTAGCTTGTTATCTTTTCTTATTTAATTTTTGGCTGCCATTGCGCCTCGTCTAATCTTTCCAGCAATATCATCACGAGCCCCGTCAAACACAACTGCTCCCTCTCTCTTGGAATACCCAATACTAATCCCAGTGTTCCGCTCCTTAGTTTGCCAGCCAACAAAGCTTTCACAATATTTATAAGAGAAAGAGACAGACAGAGAGAGAGAGGGGGAAAGAGAGGACGCGAGAGATCATCTCCTTCACGTTTGCAATTGACAAAAAAATAAAAATAATATTTGCCTTTTTAGTTCAAACTATTTTTATCTTTATAATTAAAATGGTTTGTAATTTTCATTGTTTTATCAGATTGGTGTTACTAAAAATCAGAAAGTTATAATGTGCTTAATTTTATATCAATTCAATCTTATTATTAAATAAAACTGCTTGAAAAACAGTATGGTTTAAACTTCACTTTAAAACTCAAATCTTCAACAACTGTTAAAAAGTGTTTCATTAAAAACACTGGACTTAAAAAAATATGGTTTTATCAAATTTTAGTAGCTATTGCAAACAGTTTAAAATTTGAATCGCTCCATAATGTCGAAATTAAAAACATCTCTTAAAATCGAAATTTTTCAATACTTAAATTAACTTTAATCATTTTGAAAATAAACCTTTTCTTTTTATGATAAAATATGCCATATGAATCCTTTTTTTATCTATTGTTGTGAAAAAAAGTTCAAAGCTAGAATTATTTCCAAATTTTAAGCAGAACAAGTGTACCAAATTAAATGTATATAACTTTTGGCACATTTGTACCAATTGCATAATGCATTGTCAAATTTGCTGTCCCCTCTCTCTTTCTGTCTCTTTCTCTCTATCAGCCTTTCGGTCTCTTTGTCTTCGACTACTCTCCGTTTGCAGCTTGAACTAAAACCGTTGATTGATGCGTTTCCCATTCGGAATTTATGCCATGGACTATTTGGGCGAGCGAGCGCTAAGCAATTCATTTTTCAAGGCACACTCACACACACACAGACGCACACATGCACAGGCAAAGAGGGAAAGACAATCCGCTCAACCCCTCCAGCTGTGCAATCAGCAGTCGAGATCGAAGCGTGCGATACTCCGGCAACAAAAACAAAACAGAATAGAAGAAGAAAAGAAAAGAAAAATAACAGCAACTATGTTGCGAGCAAGAGAGAGAGAGAGAGTAAGAGAGACCTGACTTGGAACAGCAGTCCACTCCAGTTGGAGATCGCGTCCGTCTTGGACACGACATCGAATGCATCTAAATTGCTAAATACCTTTTTATGGTTAGTGCGGCAAAGTTGCCTTCCAGTTGTTGCCAGTCTGATGCCTGCTGCTGCTTGCCGCTGCTTGCCGCTGCTGCCTGCATCAATTTAACATTTTAAAAATGTATCTTTGTATCTTGGTGTGGGCTTCGCAGAAGTCGTTCCTTACCATACCATACCTTACCTTACCTTACCTTACCTACTATAATGTATTATTGTATACTGTATACTGTATGCTGTGTTTACTGTATACATTTTCCTTTCCCAGCTCCGACAGTTCCTTACTGATTCATCATGGCCATTTTAGTTGTTGTTCTTGTTGTTGTTGTTGTTGCTGTTGTCCGCTTTGCTGATTGCTGGGCACACATTGGCATCTTTTTAATAGCCCCCACAGGCCCATCGGGAATTATTCATTTACATTGTATTCGCACAGCATTCGCCAAGCGTTCAAGTCCCAAACGAGTTAACAACAATTTCAGTTATTTCAACTCGCTTCTTATTTTTTTCTGTATTTTTTTTTTTTTGTGTGTTGAACTTCAAATTATGCAACTAATTGTCAGGCATGCGAGCTATTTAGCTCCCGAAACTTATATAGCGATGGTCTCGTCTCCCTTCCTGTTTTTTTTTTTATTTTTTTTTGTTTTCCATTGTCAGCTGTCAAATGCATAATTAAAGTGACCTTCAACGGAACAATCAAATAATGAAATAAGTTCTTCGGCTTGCCGAATATTGCATACCCTTGCAGAGACATAAATGCATTCCAAAATTAAATTGTTTCTTAATTATCGAACGATGATAGAGGGAGAGAGAAATATGTACCATTATAAAATAATTTGATTCTTCTCTGAAAAAATGTTCTTAAAATATTTAATTATTTAGAAGGTTTTTTTCATACATAAATATTTCTTTTTATATTTATAATAAATAATATATGAAATGAAATTTAATTTATGTCTGAAAATACATGTTCAATCTGCAAATATAGATTCTCGATTCAATATATATTGCTTAGCATTTGCATTGTAAAATAATTGCTCTGAAATAGGCTCCACCCGAAAATATAATTTTTTTTATATTGTTATCTATAAACTTCAAATTAATTTTTAACCAAAAATCTACGCTCAACTCAACTTTAGATCGATAAATCCTATGACACTTTACCCGACCAGGTAATTTCATTACTTGCTTCTAAATTTTGGACTGCTTTTATTTATCTATATATTTAGAATAAGTGATTATAAGGTATTTGCAGTTCGAAATGAAGACAACAAATTTAATTATATCCTTCATATAAATAAGGGTATAAAAATGACGGGAAATTGCACTTATAATGCCGCATAACTGTCCGGCATATTTTGTCAGTGTGTGGTTAGGTTGCCTTGTGTTTTATTTATTTTTTTTTTGGCTTATAATTTTTTTCCCATTTTTATTGCAAATGCTATTAAATGGATTCCGTTGAAATACTTTTGAGAACAAACCGTTGCCCGTTTGGTTTTTGGAATGTCGTTTGGGGTTAGTTTTTTTTCTGAATTCTCTTTCTTTCTCAAAAGCGACCCTGACATGAAATTATAGTTATTGCTTACTGTATTTGAAGAATTTTGTATATATCAAAATAATTATGTGCAGAAAGAAAAGAAGGGTAATAAATATTGTATTCAATTCAATATTGCTCATCAGTTTATATATATTTCGATACGCTGAACCCATTGAAAATAGAGAAGAATTTTTTTAACTTGAATAAAAAACCAAAAATCTTTTAGCCATAAAATTGTGTTATATTGGAATAGATTTCTTATTCCATAAACAACATAAAAGACTCCTTTCACTCATCCAGTTCCATAATAATTATAAAAAAGAGTCGTTTTAAATGGCTGTAATAAAGATAGAATAAAAGCCCAGCGCATATATCTAAAATAATTTCAAAATAATAACAGTGTTCCTGGGCAGAGTTAATACTCAGTTACCCACCGACAGTCAACAGCAATTGCCATAGTCTTGCCTGTTTTTTCTTTCTTTACAACAATTACGAAATTCTACAGAAAGAAATAAAACAGGCAACAAAATGCTGTCGGCCTTATGGCCTTCAAGTTGCATCGTACGAACCCAATTAGCAGGCACTTTGTGTACACTTTGATTATGTTAGAGTATTGCAGGGGAACTTAACATAAAATATATTCTTTAAGCCAGATTCTCTTTGCATTTTAGATATCCTTGAAGAGCACCTTCGTAAGAAATTAGTTATCATATTTATTCATCTAAACAGCGAGAAAAATATCGAAATATCTTAGTTCTATAATTGATGAGTCTGAAAGGAATTAATTATTATATCAAGATAAGAGTTAGCTAAATAATAAGCAAAAGCAAAGGAGAATTAACTAAGAACATATATTTAATATTAATAATTTTACTCTAAAAAATTTCTTGCTTATTTTCTTCCTTGAATGTTTAAAATAATTACTAAATGAATCAAATGACTTTAATTCAAAACAGAATAAATTAATTCAATCTACGAATAGTTCTGTAAATTGTTGATAAGTTTTTTTTAATTGTATTTGTTACGCGAAATAAAATTATATTTACAATATCATGAAAATTTATAATCTTTAATTATTATTTAAATAAGGTATTTGCCCCATAAGTTAGTTGCATAGAAAATATAATTATATAAATAAATAAATTCCACAAACACACAATTATTTAAAAATGAAAATACAAATTTTTATGATATTCCAAAACACTGTAAGAACAAATGTATTTGCCACATTTAAAGCACATTTAATATTTTAATATTATTGATTAATAAAACAAATTAAAAATTTATAGACTTTGCTGCGCGAATTTCCATTCAAGGCACTTTTTAAGTTTGTTGCAATGCAATTTTGATTACAGTTGCAAGTTGCAAGTTGCAGTTAAATAAAGGGGGTTATAAATAATAATAAGGGGCAACACAGAAGCCGCAAGCCCTGCTAAACTGTCACTTGCACTTGGAAACTGAAATGGGCCAAATGGCAAATAATATGAAGGGGGGGCTTTTAACGTATTTTTTCTTCCTCTTCTTCTTCTTTCCTTGTTTTATGTGTTGAGTGCGTTATTTAGTGGCACGTTGTTGTTGGTGCGGGCGCAATATTTTATACAAATTGTTTGGACGCCTGCTCGTTATAAGGGTCGCACCTGCCCCGAGGGCGAAGCGCACAAGTACACACACACACACACACACAATTAAATACACACATATGCACACAGGGCACGTATGCAAAGGGATTAAGGTGCTGTGCGAGAAACGAGCAACGTTTGCATTTTGCAACAGCAACAACAACAGCAACAACAACAACAGCAACAACAACAACAGCTGCTGTCACGCTATAATTTAGCATAAATTGTCCAAGCTGTCGAGATTAATGTATCTAATGACCTGATTTGCTGATTTACAGTAATTTCCAGCTTATAGATACGCTCGCACAAACTCGCTCTCTGCACGTGTGTGTGTGTGTTGTTGTTGTTGTTTTTTTTGTGTGTGTGTGTGTGTGTTGTTTTTTTTGTACCTGCAGATACCGACATACTTTTTGTTTGCCAGCCACACATTTCCAGGAAGTGTGCACAAGATACTATACAAAAGATACGGCACTGTGTGCCCAAGTCGACCAGGCCACCGTTGTGCCCGGGCAATGGGTAAATACAAATCTTTATGAGCAGTGGCCCAAGCCAAGCTCAATTCCAGTTGCCGCCAACCCTCCTCGTCGCTGCTCGCTGCTCGCCGCCAGCCAGCCTCTTCCGTTGCCGAACTCATGTTCAGCGCGCCGGCGGAAATGAATTTGCAGTCATTAATCATGCGTCCAATAGGATTTGCCTACAACCTCCCCTCACCAACACACACACCTACCTGCCATGTTTATTTATTTCTCTAGCTGCCCTCGTTGGCAATTTAGTTTTTTGTCTAATATGTTTGCACAGCATGAGAGGAATATATGCTTATCCATCCTTATTTAAAAGCAATCTCATGTGTTGAAAATACAAAAAAAAGTTAAAATTATATTTAATAAAAATAAGTATTTTTAATAGGTGAAATTTAATTTTATATTGTATATTTTTCTATATATGATATGATAATACTATCAAGGCAAGCTTACTTTTATGGTGAATACAAATTTAATTTTTTAACAGTATTTTTTACACCTTAGACAATATTAATTATAGTTTTTTCGTGAAATTTGTAAAAAACTTTGGAAGATGTGTGAAATTCTTAGCATATTTTCGATAGTATTTTTAACTTCTTTTGTTTTCATAATCCTTTAATATTATATTATGAAATATTACATATACGTTGCGATAATCAACGCACATTTTTTCAAGCTAAAACTTGGAAAGTTTTTCAACGATTGTCTGATTTATTTAAAATTAGAAATCAATTTTAATAAGAAAAGAGCCGAAACTATGAATATTTTTTCTGAGTGTATGTAATATAAATATATATGAAGTAATGTATATTCAGATTGCTCGTTCAATTAAAATCGGAAATGCAGAATTTATCTGAGGTTTTGAATTTCAGCCCTCCTGCTATAGTTAACAATTGTGAAATGTATCAATGGATATTCCCCTCTAGAAAAGGCTTAAGTGTTATAGTCGCCAGATATAAAACTCAGATTGGCGTTTCGCTTCCCCCAAATTGCCGAAGTGATGGCCAAAATCGAATTGAACTCATTTTGCGTTTGGCACTTGAGACGTCGAATCGAATGCGATAATTTCCAACACTCAGCTGGCTGTAATATCCTGCATCTATTTATCTTGGTAGCGAGCCACCCTTATATAAATTAAACCCTTGAGTGCGATATTGCGGCTCAAGTGCTAAAAACCAGCGAGCCTTAAGCTTTTTACATATACACATATATTTTTGTATTTTTTTTTTTTTACTTTGTGCTCCTTTTTGCAGGAACGGAAATAAAGCATAAAAGTAACTTTTAGACGCTTAATGATAACGCTGATGCTTGGACGAGCCATCTGTGTGTCTGTGTGTGTGTGTGTTTGCGTGTGTGTGAGTGTGGCATTGTTCATTGGAACGCCCTATTTGGCCCAAGGGGCTGCTGACTTCGTTTATGTATTTTGTTCCTTGCGTATTTTTGCACGCTCAGCTCAAAAAATATGCCAAAAAAAGCCAGTGAATGGAAAAACGCATTAATTACGATTTTCAGCATAACAAAAAAAAAAGAGAATTGCAAAAAAAAGAAGACAAAAAAAAAACGATTACCAGGAGCTATTGAATGTTGGGACCATAACTGGATTCCATTCAATGGGGTGAGTTTTGGATGAATCGGGGTGCCATTCATCTGCTATTTCTATTTGTGCTGGTTTACCGGTTGATAATGCGCATTACAAATATATATATATATTTTTTTTGCTTCTATCAGATTATTTTGAATCATTTGCGAACTAACTCGAGATTTTTGTTATCTTCGTTTTGAATAGAGAAATCTCTTTTTGTCCAGCTCAGTAATTTTTTGACTAATATTTAAATCAATTAAGGCAACTCCCAGATACGTAATTCTTTTAATAAACGAAATATAAAAAACACAAGAAAATGTAGTAAAAAAATAAATGCAAAAAAAGTAAATTTATTGCATTCATATTGTGTGTTAATGTGCCCAAGTGGCATTCATTAAGTATTTTCTCCAAGTGTATATTATATCGTCAGCAGCATTGGTTCAATTTATTGATTTTGTAAACTGCTTACGTAAATTATGCAAACCAAAATACATCTCAAACTTGCACTGAAATACAAATTGCTCGTAAAGCACTTTAGACTTTTAGACCAAATGCATTGAATTGAATTTATTGATTATTTATTGAATATATTTCACTTGCAATTTGGGAGGATAGAAAATAGTTTTATCAACGCCAGCAACAATGACGACTATAAAAATGTGTGCAAGCAATTTATATATAAAAAATCTGCATTGGAAGAAAGTCATTAATTAAATTTGCAATGAATCATTTACAAATGATAAGCTGAACAGTTTGTAATAATATGTTGCTTAACACACCGTTTCAAGAGCTTCTTGCCACGACCTGCGCTTTTCAACGTCTCAAGAATTCGCGTGACACAAAAAAAGAATGCATACAATATACCGTCCAAATGATCCATGTCAAATTCAAAGGATTTGTGATACTGCAGTAAAATGCTTTTTTAAAACCGATCCAAACACTTCAATTCAAAGGTCCAATTTCTTTTTCGAGAACGAAATTACTAGTCTATTGCTATGGTGTATCTTTTTGTAGAGTTCTGCGTCATAAATGACTCCCCAATTAGATGACACCGTTATGAGAAATGGATATATATATATACCTGTATACCTATATCTGTACAAGGGGTTAATGGGGCCTCAGAGTTTCAATTGATGCTGTGTATTTACCATTCTTCTTGTGCATTCTTTTGTGTGTGCGCAAAATTGTAAGTGGGTGGAGCTGGTTTTTCTGCTAGACATTTGGTATTACAATGGTTATTGGACTTATCTTTGTACAGCATCCACATGTGTTTACAGGCACTGCTCAGGATCACATTAGTGCAATAATCGACTGGCACAAAATTTGCCCTAAAATTGACAGTGAGATAACATAATACCATATTGGAAGTCTAAGTTCCCATAGAGATTGTTGATCTATCGTTGTATTGAAATTCTAAAAATTGAATTCTAAGAATTCTAATAAATCCTAATTCTTCATCTTACGCATCTTCTTGGCCAATTGCAGGCTTAAGCGAGTAGCACGCTTATTGATGTGCAATGCGACATTGGTAGTTCCTGCACTGTTCACAGCTACTTGCTGTGTCTCCGTCTCATATCTGCCTCACTGATTCCCAAGTCCGGTTGCTCATAGACACCAGCGATGGCGACGATCCGCTCCAAGAAGTTGGCATTTGAGTTAAGTAGCACACAGAATATCTACTTAAAGCGGACATTGAATGCAGTTTGAGGTCAATGTTAATGCCTTCTTAGGAGAGTGTCTTTCATTGCCTCAATACGGCTCTAAATAACCACGCCATGCTTGAGTCTAACTTATATAAAGATCCGTTCCACATCTGTGGTTTGCAATAACTTTTCAATGACAACTGAAAAACAAAACAATCACAAACAATCGTCGCATTTTAATTGTATTTTGCAAATATATAAAAAAGGAACCATCTGAAAGTAAGTTGTTTAAGACCAAAATGACAAATACAAAGAATCATTTCTATGAAGATCTTTACAGGCTCCAACGACAAACTGTAATTGTATTGTTGTAATTTAATTGACTATATACTAAACTTATTAATTATGAGTAAAATTGCTGTAATAATTTTGCAATAGTCAGGAAAAAGCATTAACAGGCATATTTAAGAGATCTTTATAGATACTTAAATTTAGAATATAGGTTCTTGCATACCCGGCTTTATCTTATTGATAACTACCTCCGTTTATCCAATACATTTCGATTTCTGTCCGCATGGGCTTAAAAGTTTTCACTGAAAACTTCGAATATAATTTTATTGGTATATATTTGCAAAATTGAAAACAGCAATAGGTCAAATCGAGAGCTATATTCAGCCAATTGAATGATAGATTGATTCTAGTTCAACAGTTTTTCGAGCTAGATTCAAAAAAGCGCACATTGATCAATTTTCACCCCAGCCAAGTGCTTTTTGTCAGTTGTCAATGTTAAAATAAAAAGATATATATATATATTTATATATATATAGGGGTATCTTTGATTTAATTTTTTTTAATATTAATTTGATTAAAATTCATTCACATCAAAGCATTATACATTCTCTAATTAAAGAAAGAAATTTTGTTAATTTATTAACATTCCATCAGGTCGCGAAAGTGGACTTATGGGATACCACTTAAATAAGTGAATGGGTCAGGGGCAGCTGGCACGCCGTATTGCCTAACCCTTAAAAGCGGAAGCAAATGAAAGACAATCGACAGTTTCCAAATTAACCGGTGCAATGATAAAAAACACAAACGAACAACTCAAATTGTCATTAAAAAAAAAACTAGAGGCAAAAATGGAAGAGCGAAGGTAAACGCATTGAAGCGAGGGCAAAAAACCAAATACCACAAAATGAAAAAAAAAACTAAAAAAAAAATAGAGTGACAGAGGAAGCGAGAGAAAATGACAGAGAGAGAGAGAGAGAGAGAATCAGAAAAAAATTAAAGTTATGTCCATGCTGCAACTGTCGCTAATTGCTGGGTCAGGGGTTGAGCTCGAAACGGGACGGGCCTTGTTGCCCAGGAAGTCGTTCAAAATCAAGCGAAACGAAATTACTTGTCCCCTCTCCCTTGTCCCCTCAACACCCTTATCATCCTCAAGCTAATGCTGACAGTTGGCCGTAGACCACAGCCAAGTCAAGGCAAAAAAAAAAAACGAAAGGGGCGAGGCGAGACGCAAAGGCTCATTAGCATTTTTTGCTGGCTGTTGCTTTATGTACATTATATCCACAGTTGTTGTAGTTGTTGTTGTAGTAGTTGTTGTTGTTGTTGTTGTTGTTGTTACTGTTCTTCTTGTTACTTGTTTTTTTTATTGATAAATTATGCAGTCGCACTTGCGGGCTGTAAATCGTTTGATAACACGCAACTTGGCCAACGGAAAGTGCCAAAAAAAAAAAAAAAAAAAATAACACCGCCCAGGGCCTAAAAGAAATACAAAACATGCATATTCGGATATGTAAATTAAATGTCTGTTAAAAAGGTTTTTCGTCTTATTTTTTGGTAAATGCTGTTTCTCCTTTAATGGCCTGGCAAATTGTCAGGGCAAAGGCAACATTGTTAATGACCAGAGTTGCCAACCAACTATAAGTCATCGAAATAATAGAAGCATCAGCTTTAAATTATAACCTGTGGAAAATGGAAAAATTTCAGTAATTAAGATTTAATTATTTGTAGTATTTATACAATATACATAACATTATCTAAAAATCGGTTTAAAAATAATTATAAAAATTGGTATTGAGGGTAATTGCTATTATAGCAAATTAAGTACGAATACTTAAGTTTTAAATTTTAAATCTAGAAGAATTTAGAATATGTCTGGTTAGAATATATATTTACAGTATGGGGTCTGTCATTATACCTTTCTGTATAAATTAGCACAATTAAATTGCACCATTTAAAACATTTTGAAACCTAACAAAATTGCTTAAGTGTTTTGGATTAGGCAATTGAGCAATGCCCTTTGCCACAACCAATGCAAAAGTATTTAGTAGTGTATATTTCCAGATCCATTAGAATGTAATTAATGATTAAGTTGACTTTATTTGCACTTGAAAATACGAGTAAAATAGCTCTTAAATTAACTTAAAAATTGCGCACATTTCTGAGGTCGTACTGGAATTTGTGGTACATTTTTAGGCGGAGATTAAAAACTGATTAAATATCAACTTTGGTAAAAAACAGTTTTATTTATTAGTTGACTCAAATTCTTAATTTGTATTTAATGCGGTTGCTTTGACCTCGCTCCACGTTATTCTATGCATTAGATGATTTCTCAGCTGCTCTGCCTCCAGATTACGCATCTTCTTGGCCAAAGGCAGCATATGGCAAGTGGCTCGAGTATTGATGTCCAATGCGACATTGATGGTTGCTGCACTGTGCACAGCCACTTGGACCTCCTCGGTTAGCCGTCTCCTATCTGCCTCACTGATTACCAAATCCGGTTGCTCACAGACACCAGCGATGACGACGATCCGCTCCAAGAAGTTGGCATCTGATTTAAGTGGGACGTTGGATACCATTGCAGAAGCTTATCAAGTCAGAGTTGGCATAATATCACATTGTATTTTCATTATTTATTTTTTATATTTTTCAAGTACACAAGAAAACCATCTCACTATATGCTTATATATTATACAGAAATTCCTCTTCTACCAGCATAAAATATTGTCTTATTTTTATTGATCGCATTAAATACAATTTTTAATAAAATAAATAAATCAAAGTCATAAAAACGACAATTGGAAAAAAAAAACATTTGTATTAATGCCTTTTATAGAAATTTATTTGAAAATGCAATTTGAACATATATTTTTTATTTTTAAATTAATAGCTTAGAAATTTTAAAATTGAATAATAATCACATTTGAAACGCATTAATTACATTTTAAATACATATTTTCGATTCTCTTGTAGACTTGTGTTTCCAACAATTATAACAATTGAAATGGTTAAATTAAAGTTGAAATATTTTACAATAGTCTCAAACTCATTTGTTTTCGAAATGGGTTTCAGTTGCTAGCTAATCGACTGTAGCTATTTTTGGACCATTTGTTTCCGACTCTTGTTTCATGCTATTGTTTTTAGAATATAATTACTATACGGCTTCAAAGGCTGCTGTTGCAAATTGCCGCCGGCAGCGGAAATCAAAGAAATTGGAAAACATGCCACAAGCCAGTGGACTAACCAAGAACAAAGGGCGTTGCCAACTGTGTGTGTGTGTGTGTGTGGATTTGTGTCGAGTTGCTGCACTTGGTTAGGGAGGGGAGATAAGTGCACAGCAAATAAGATATTTTACAGAAACTGCGTCAGTTGAAAAATACAAAAGGCATTTAAAATTGCTTCACTCGATTCCCCCCCGCACAAACTTCCCCCCCACAATAGGGTCGGTTTTTAGGCATTTGTTGTCCTTGTGCAGGTTTCGCTCTGGTTGTGCTTTTCATTAGGGTCGCCAGTGACGCCCTTTTGTAATTCCAAACCAGCGCCACGTGCCATAAATTTTGGCTTTAAATGGAGCATGCCCAAAACTGTATCCTGTTAGCAAGACTTCCAATTCCACCCTCTCATACTATCTCTCTCTCACTCTCTCTCTCTCTGTCGCTGTCTCTGTCTCTGTCTGTCGCCTTCATGAGCCGCGTTATCTTACAATAAATTGCTGTCTTAGTTTGCGGCCAGGCCACATTTTCCATTTGCCTTCAACCTAGTTAAACTTTTCCAACTGTTTTCTCACACAACTCCCTGCTGCCTTCCGTCTTGCCTGAAATTAATATTAATTTGGAGTCTGTATTATTATTTAGCTTTGCAGCGCAACTTTGACGTCGCCGACATCTTATTAAATATGCGCCCGGGCTAAATTCAAAAGTTAGAGCCAACCGCCAGGAACCAGAAGCCAAGTTAGCTAAAAGTTGGCTGATTCTTTAACGACTTTGTTGGGCTACGTCTTTCCATAATAAAATGTAATTAAAATTTAACTGCCTGCCATTCTCCGACTGTGGCCATTGCATTCCCAGGCTGCTGCATTTTAGGCCAGGCTGACTACCAAAAATTTCCTCTCCACAATCAAGCACACAAATGGTAGAAAAGGTCGATTCTTAAAGACCCTTAAAATTCTCAGAATTAAATCTGAATTATAAATGTTGAGAAAATTTAGCTTGACGTTATCATTAAATGTGTAATGTATGTTGGAATCGGTCGAGTCTTAATGATATATAAAATTTTTGGCATAGCAAATAACTGCCAAAAGATGAAATTTTATGGGCATGTATATTTTGATTAGCTAGAATTACGCAACACTCTATTAAAAAAATAATCAAAATTGTAAAAAATCGTGTGCTTGTTGTTTATTAATTTTTTTGTATCACGCTACTTAATCTACATATTTTTTATGCAAATGTTATAATTAAAAATATTTTTGTTGAGTTTTCAAAAGTTTAATAACACACAATTGCTATTTGCATTTAAATCTAAATTCTATACAAATTCCATTCGTGACTTGTTAGTATTTTTGCATAGCTGCAATAATTCGCCGAAAAATATCCACTTTAAAAACACTCGCGCGTTCCCTTCGGACCTGGCCAAAAGTTCATTTAAATAAGCCGCCGGCGCCCGAGCAACGTACAATTTTATACATTTTTGGCAACTGGGCTGCGTCTCATCGTTCGACATGTCCACCTAACAAAATTGCAACCACGTAAATATTCTATAAATTTTTATGTGTAACTCACCAACTGTCTGTCTGTCTGTCTGTCTGTCTGACTGTTTTCAGTGTCTGTCCCCCTGTCTGGGTGTGTCCTTAGCTTTGTTGGCCCGCATTGCCCTGTCATGTTCAATTCTCTGCCTTCTGTTCAAATACTTGAAACGCCTATGTGTTCCAGCAGCAGTGTTGCCAGCTTAGCCGTTTTTAGCGATTTTAATGGCAATTATATATATATCCCCATGTAAATAATTAAAGCCAACTAGTGTTAAAATTTTGTGTGTTTAGAAAAAGATGTATTTTGGAAGAAAGTACGCATTAGAAAAAAAAGATTTTATTTCTGGGAAGAAAAAAACATTTGCGTAGCAGAAATTTCGATTTTTTTTTTTTTTTTAAAAATGTTTATAAATTAAATTCCTTCTCACAATAATAAAAATGCACTCCTTGATTCCAATAAATTTTTTTTAATCTGATATGTTAAATTTTAAATGTCGAATTGTGTTATCAAATTAAAATATTCAGTGTTATAATATATTTGAGTAAAAAATTGGCAATTCTAAAACAAGCAATCGCAATTTAAGAATACAACTTTTGTTTATGATTTTCAACACTTTTTGTAGTTTTAAGCCCTTTGGTTCAAGATCATATTTTTGAAGTTATTTTCTATTGATTCCTCTGTGTAAATTGGATATATAAATTATACACTTATTAAAGCATTAGCTCAAATTAAATAAATATAGATTTTATTATATTATTATATATTTTATTTTATATTTTTTTTTATATTTATTTATTTATTTATTTATATTTTATATTTTATAATATATTATTTATTATTATATTATTTTTCAAGAGTTCCATATATTTGTGGCAACACTGGTGGACAGTAGCAGCCAGGAGTTGGCACAGGTACTACGTCTGCCTTTTGCCATTTCCTTTTGGCATTGCCAACTTTCGTTTTGGTTCAACTTGGTAATTGCCTCTCTCATGTAGTTTTTAGTTGTAGAATAGATATAGTAGAAGTTGCCAGGACGAGGCTATATTTATTCTGTGCACGTGTATGTGTGTAAACACCTTGTCTGGGCCCGTCTGCCTTGCGGTCTTTTCATTTACACAAATATTTCGCTATTTGGTTGTAGATGTTGTTACTGTTGCTGTTTCAGTTTTAATTCCTGTTTTCTGTTTTTGGCCTTGCCTGTGTAGATATTTAGTCTTGAATGTTTAGGGCACTCTTCGACTGTTGTTGCCACGTAACGCAAAATCAAGGCAATTACCCATGAGCCTGGGCAACAGATGAAATGCGAGGCAAAGGTATTGGCAACAGCTCATTGGCTAAAACGACGGCAGCATCAAGGTGCACACTTTTTAGCCTAGAAGTTGCACATAGTTAACGGCCATGATAAAAGTCCAGATTCTGCCAAGCGAACTGGCTGAGATCAAAGAAGGAAGTCGATTAAAATTCCACTGGAAATGTTTTTGAAAATGCGCAAAAATTCACAAGAAGTTGCAGCTGATATAGCGCAAAAACAAATGCTGACAAAATTCTGCAGAAATCTTAACCCAAAAAAGGTAGAATATAAAAATTTGAAAAAAAAATGTAAATAATTAAAATACTTGAGCGCTAATTTTTTAATGTATATAAAATTCACACACAATTAAATGTGGAATTCTGTCAGTAATAATATAATAATAATAGCATTATTAATGCTGATCAGAATATGGTCTGCCTAATGACTAAATAAATATTTATGCTCAGTTTTAAATTATTAATAGTATTTTATACTCACAGATATTAATGTAAAATTAAAGTAAGAATGTAAAAAGTTTTTTATATATTTTCTTTAACTAAAGTTTTTAGCAACAACACGTTGAATATATCAAAATATTCACTTTGTTTTTAAGTAGTTGTTTAAATGTTGTTTTGGGCTTTTGGGATTCCATGATTAAATGTTCACCATGGCAACTGTATAACTAATTTGTTTAAGCAAGTCTATTAATTTTTTGGGCTCTTCATCAAGTGCACTTAATATTTCAATATTTGTTGGTGTTTCTAAGACTACCTGAACGCCTGCCGAGCCGCAGCCCTTCAAAGAACCAACAACAACCCCAAACTACACACACAGAAACACACAGAGGCAGGCAGACAGACAGACAGAGAGACAGTCGGATGGAATATTCTAAAGTATCGGGCCAAAATATCAAGTTCGGTTAACAGCAGGTGGCTGACTGCCACAGCAAAGTTTTCGTTTCGTTTCGTTTCGTTTTGTTCAAGTTGAAGCTAAAAGTTAAAAGTTATCTTGGCCCAAAAGGCGAACCCAACTACGCCTGAGTGGCCAAATTCATTTGGCAGCAAAATGCAAATTATTACAACTGACTTTTCATTTTATTTTTTTGATCATTTCTTTTTTGTTTCCCTTTGGCTTGGCTTGGCTTGGCTTCATTTTCTTTTATATTTTTAAGAATTTCTTTTTTGCAAATGTCTGAAAATTATTTACTTGGCTAAGGGCAGCTATTTTACAGACGGGAAGGAGACAGTGAGAGGAAGCTAAAGAGATGGAACTTCTGTAAGGGTAGCTTCTCTGGAAGTTTTTGCATAACTTGTCTTGGGCATAATATTCACCGTCATTTCCATGCAACGTGGGGCAACTGTGGGAAGGGGCAACTCTGACTCTGCTTATGTGTTCGCTTATGATTTGCTTTTGCTCTGATAAACATAAAGATATCAGCCTAAACTTCTATGCGAGGGTGCTGTGCTGTCTCTATATATATATATATATAAATTATACAACACACATGCAGCGCATAAATGTGCTTTGAAGGGTTTAGACCAAGTAGGGGTCGTCGTGTCTGGCGATAAGGCCTGCACTTTTCATTCTTGTCATGCATTTTCTCATGCCTCCCGCAATTGTCATGTAAATCAATGCAACAAACTCAGGCTCTCCCTGCTCTCCCCTCCCCTCTGCTCCCCTCTGCTTCGAATATTCATTTCCATAATCATTTATGTAGCATTTCAGCAACAACAACAACAACAACAACAACAAAAGCAAAGGTTTTCTCTGCCTGCATTTCGCGCTTAAGCGAAACCAATTGAAGCGTAAATCTTGCACGTCCCAGTCGGAACTGCTGATAAAGAAACGAATAATGAGATCTCGACGAGGGCAGTTATATGAACGAAATACACTTGGAAAAAACAACATTATATCAGGCATATATTCTCAAGTACAAAATGTGTTGCCATGAATATATTACTATTTTTTTTATTGTAGAAATAAATTTGTTTCCTTCTTTAATACGATTTTAGATATTCATTTGAGTTTACAATTTTACATTCTTATATGAAGAATTGTTAATTTGCTGTTTTGTGTTTTTAAGTGAATTTTTCACTCTGTATTATTTTATGCATGGTTACAGACTGAGTGAGAGGGAAACTAAGTCAGTAATTTACATTTTCAATAAGTTTTATGAAAACCAGAAATAAATTTCGTTTTAAAATAGAAAAGTTGATTGAAAAATTGACTGACAATTATACAGTTTATTTCATTTATTTTGAAAATATTTTATACGTAAGATAATTAGCTATTTCATTTTTAAAAAAATCTTCCTGGTTATTAGAAATTATTGGTTAGATAATTAGATATTTCATTTTTATTTTTTTTTTAAATAAATTCCTAATTCCAGGATATTAGAAATTATTGGTTTGGTAAATAGAAAACAGCAAGTGCTTAGAAAATCTGAATTAATTACCGAACTTAGAAATTCTGAATTAATTATATAACCTCTTATTTGTGTTGTTTAAATTCTTTTTTTTTTTTAATATTAGACAGTATAAAAGAATTGAAATGCATATGGTAAGACAGTGAAACTGGTAACAGTTTAAAATTCGCCTTTTGAATACTTTCGAATGGACTCAACTCAACTCGATGCTCAAACATATCGATTGCTTTGAGCGTAAGTCGGACGTGACTTGATATTAATTTGCATTTGCATCTACATTTTCAATTCGATTTCCATTGGGGTTGTCATGTCTATAGCTTTAAATGGGACCCCTTTCCTCGGGCTTGTATTTCAATTAAATCGCTTTAAACAAGTAACCTGAAACGCAGCACAATTTATATTGATAGGCAGACAATCCACTCACAGTCCCTACTCCAAAGTCCGTAGTCCGTGAGTCCGTGAGTCCGCCATCCGCCATCCACAGTTCAAGTCCCAGTCTCAGTCCCTGTCCAGTTTTTCCAGCCATGTAATTGATGTGCGCGATTTAAGCGCAATTGATAAGCGAACAGAGAAACCCGAACCCGAACCCAATACCGAAACGCAACCCGGCAACGCCTATCCAATGTTACTTAGTATTTGGTAGCTCCCTCTCTGACTCTGTCCAACGTCCAGCTTTATGAGCTTATATATACTTTGATTTCCAGTCCGAGTCCGAGTCTGAGTCTCAGTCTCAGTCTCAGTTCCAGTCCCAGTTTGTCCATTAAAAAGTCAGCAACTGTAGCTAATTAAAGCAGGCAAAACTCGAATCAAATTTGGCGCATATCAAATTATGAACACAGCTGGCAGCAATTGCTTTTCTTGCTGCTGGGAACCTGACACAAATTGATGGGCTGACAGAGCTCAGCGATGTGCGTCATTATACTCACCAGGGACTACTCTCCGTGCCCATAAGCACAGCAGAGCAGAGCACAGCACATCCCAGCTCTGTTTCCCTTTTGGCCCTTGTTTTCATTTCCTTTTTTTTTTCTAATTTCCCGTTTTCGTTTTAATTACTTCAAATCGCATAGGAATCAAAATATATGCATAAATATGGGCATAATAATATTGGCAAACTGAATACAAGTAGTCAGTCAGCCAGTCAGTCAATCAGTCAGTCAATCAATCAGTCAATCACATATTTGGTATACTCCCAACTCAACTCATCGCATCTGCAGATTTGTTTGGATTTCCACTTTGGTTTATCTGCCACAGTAAGCTGCATGCAACAAACTAAGTGTCCACAGCTCGGATTTCTGAGACAGGCCAGCGGGAGATTGTGAGAAAGACAACACTATTCGTAAGCCCCTAGGACAACTGATATTTTCCTTAAGTATACGATTCCAATCGAAATCGTGTTTTCAAATTGAAAGTAATCTGACTGCACGAAATGCGACGACAGAAGTTGCAGGTAATTCCTTATTTTTCCACGAATTATCATGAATTTGCTTTATATGACACTCAAAACACACAATTTTCAATGAAAATCTATAATCTGGAATCACAAATATTTTCACCAGAAATCGATTGTAGTTTTGGTATTGATTTTATTATTTAGAAATTATTAAACTATTGCAGAAAATACATTTTTTCTTCAGTGTGTATTGATGTTGATAAGCAACTTAATAAACATTAAAGAAAATTCATATGTTTTATTTTATTTTATTTTTATTTATCTGCAACCTTCAAATTGAGTTGTAGATTAGAATATGTTTTTATTAGTTTATTGATCGAAATTTCTTTCTATTCTGGGCAGCTTTATAGTTTCTTAAACTTAATTTTGTATAACATAAATATCAATTAAAATATTAAATTCAATGTGATATTTATTATTTAATTGGATTATTTATGGAAAACCATATATCACATTTGCAACAATATTATAATATAGAAGCTTTTCAGTAATTTGATTGTAACTGTAACAATAAAAATAACAATTAAATCTTCAGAAAATAATTAAAATTAAGGCATACATTAAAAATTCATCTACTTAATCTTTCTTAAGTCAAATTTTCTGTTTCTTCCTATAATCAAAATTTGTATAAATTGCATTTTTCTGGCGGCAAATATATTTTAAGTGAATAAAGTTTAACTGTGATTTAAAATGCAATTTTTAATAAAATTTATTAAATAGTTGCTGCTTTTTTTTCTGTTCTCAGCACATAAGTTTTTTTTTTTTAACTATTTTAGCATAATGATCAAATTTAGATACAGCTAAAGATAAGTTTAGCTGCAAGAACCTTCGCTATGTGTACAACGAGGAGTCATGCTCTGTCTACATTCCTCGTCCCCCTCTTGAGTCCACAAGCAAAATGAAAACTTGCAGCGCTCGATAGACATTAGTTACTTTGAAAACCTGCTGCTGGCTGTTGGCTAACAGCGGGAACGGAAGTGGTACTGGGATAATTTTGTGGTGCCGAGTTGCCAAGTTTGGGACTGTGGCTTTGGCGGAGATGGGCACCTTATTTTTTTTAGCTACATTTTTGGTGTTGCATTACAAGTTGAAATTTTGCAGTTTTAGCAGCAATTTTGTTTAATTTCTTTCTTACTTGCCGCATGCCGCATGCCGCACGCCTGTAAATTGTAACCATAGATGTATGAACGAACCCAAACACGAAACCCGAGTCTGCCCCCTTATGGGTTAGGTGAGGCAGGCAGATTCGTTGCCCTTTCGCTACCTCCACCCTCGGGCAACTGGCAGCGCGTTTTGTTCGAGTCTGTGGCAAATGTGTCATTAGGCATGTTTCACGACCCTTTGTCATGCACAAATAATTATAATTTAATACACTTTAGCTGCGGCAGGTTGCAGCAGACAGGCAGGGGCTGTGGCAGGGGCAGGGGCAGGGGCAGAGGCAGGGATGTTTTGAGCCACCCTCGAAGATTTTTCCTGTAACAGATTCGCCCCGATTTCAATGCAAACTGAATTTTCCCCTTTACCCCCATCAAGAACATTCTGTTTTAACGTTACTTTGTGCCACATAATTGCCGACAATTTGCTGAAGTTGCAGCACACGCCTGGCAATTACCCAAGCCCAAGCCCAGACACACAGTCAGCGGTAGTAGTGCGGGCACAGGATGTGTTTTAGTGCCCCGCCCAGCTTAAGCATAATAACTCCTCCCCCCCTTACCACTCACCTCTGCTCCTCCACCCACCCATATCTTTCCTCATGCGCAGCGATTTGCTGTCTTTCGTTACTAATTTCCAACTGGCTGCAGAATATGAAAAGTTTGTCTTGGCTAATTTGCTTTATGGCATTTTAATTGTATTTGCCCAACTTACGAATGGAAACTCAATCTCGCAACTTGGAACTTGCAACTTGCTGCTGCTGCTGTCGTCTGCTGAAAATTTAATGAGCTTATGAATTTCTAAGACTAGGTATGACATGGACATGAACAGTTTGAGTTACACGCTTTCCCATCCGATAAGCATTGCCCAATTATCGATAATTTATGAAAGCAATTGTAGCTAAATTCAACATGTGTGCACTTTCTATCTGTCGATCTGTCTGTCTGTCGGTCTGTCTGCCTGTCTGAGTACGTTTTTGTTAGACATACAAATGAACGTAGGAGGCCCTCAAATGGGTGCAAATATAATTCTTATAAATAGACAACAAAAGCGACCCTTGTCGACAACAGTTGGCAATCATCATCATCAGCAACATTGTCGTCGTCGTCGTCGTTGTTGTCGCCAACCAACTAAATAAATAATAAAAAAAAATAGAAAGATACTCAAACCCAGTGCCAGTTCTTGTGAGTTCTTTCTGCATTCCCAGTGCCAGTTCGAGTGCCGAGCTCCATGGAAATTATGTTCATAGACAGTCAGCAATGACGCCAGCTACGATGCCTTTTGGCTTTAAGTAGTTGCCATCAGTTGTTGCCGTCTCGAATATCGTCAAAGTCACAAAAAAACAAGTCAACAGAATCGAGTCATTAATGAAACCAAATAAAAACATTAAAGTAGGAAAAACACAATAAATAAAATACATTGCATTGTATAGAAAAGTTGTTTCATAATAATAAACATACACACACACACATACACACACACACCCGCATAATTTTAGGAATGGAATGAAAACATGTTCATAAATATTTGTTTGAAGTTTTGTTGATACAAATGTTTTGGATTAACGATTAACCGTTTGAGGAGTGGCGACAATATTAGAAAATGATACCCCAACTTGATACGTTTTTCACAGTGTTGTATTTCAGCCATAAAAAAAAAATACTAACAAACAATTTGCTTACAACAAACTGGTTTTGCCCTATTGAACTAGTTGTATTAATTAGGGGCACAGAACTAATTAAAACTGTAGCGCTTAACTCAAGATAGAAAAAAAAAAACGTTTTATTATCTAATTATTCACATTATAATGTAATACAATTCTTATGACTACATTTTACAATTACATATAAAATAAGTTTCATTCGAGTCGATTCTACAGTCTCAATTAATTAAAATATTATTAATGAATTTAATATTCAAATGTGTTTTCACTGTTAATCAATGCAAATATATTGCTTATAAAGCGATTCTTTTCACTTAGCTCAAAAAAAGAATAGGTATACATTTTTTATTAATTTTATTATTATTTATTAATTTATTTTTATTACATTTAAGTCGAATATAAAAATACCCTTGCTCAAATAACAAAACTTGTTTTATTCAAGTGAATCAAGTGATTCCTGGCTAAGTTAGAAATTAGATACATAAATATATCCAAATTAAGAGACCTCTTGGAACATCCTTTGAAGTGCTGGGTCAATAAAATGAAGTACTTCAGTAAGGTACCTCTATGGAAACTTATCTTATCGCACCTGTTCAGCACTCTATCTCTCTATCAGTCGCTGCATATCACTTACCACCTCAATTTTTTTGTTATTTTCTGTTCTTCCTAAAAACCAAATGCATAAAAATAAATAGCGCACAATTAACAAGTTTCTAATGATTTATGCCGACGTCGCCGGTTTTCTGTTGGTTTGCCTGGTTTTCTGTACGTCTATGTTTTTTTTTTTTATTTATTTTTTTTGTATTATTCAGTGCCACATTGCGAGATTTTATGGCACCCCAACCGTGCCGCGAAACAATGCCAGAGATAATTTTTACGAGGCACTCTCACTGCGCCATATGTTGCCCCGGTCAGCCAGTGCGATACGGAGAGGATCAGAGGACGGCATAGAATATAATAGAAGAATAGTTGTGTTCAGGTAGAGTGCCCCTGCTGGCACTTTTACGATGGTATGTAATTAAAAGATGTTGGAAAAAAAAAGGCGTTAGGCATGCGACTGTTCAACTGTTCGACTTGGTTTGACAGCCGGCCCGGCCCGTCCCAAGGCTCATTAAAGCCGTAAGGTCAATATAGAGAGTTTTTGGGTTTGTGGCACGCAAAGGGTTGTCAGGCTGGCTGACTGGCGGCAAACTACTGCGACTGCCATCGTCGTCGCATTGTTCGTATGAAATTCAATTTTGATTTGTGGCAATAAAGTTGTTTGCCAACTCCGTCATGGCCATTGATTTTTAATTTCCAGGCTAAAGTTCGACACTCACTGACACTTTAGCCGGAACTTTTCTAATTGCTGCCACCAAACTTGGCTGCTGCGCGTGCGTTCATAATTTTCCAGCTGCGCGAATTGCACAAAGCAATCTTTGCTCCAAGTCATTTTTGCTTGGTGGGGGATGTGCTAAAACTTTGTCGTCCCTTCACGTCCACGTGACCACTTGAAGTCTGGCCCATTCCCAAAGAAGCTGAGACTGCAATTTGTGGCGTTTTTTTCTTTTCTTTTTTTTACTATTACTTTGCTATTATATTCTTTATTATTGTTGTCATACTTTGATATCGAGGGTGTTATAGTATATTGGTGTACTTCGAGGTTAGGAAATCGATTAAATCGATAATTGTAAATGCATATATAGCTCCTAAAGTTTTAAGGTTACAGTCCTCAAATTTGGTAGCTTGGTTATTGGCGATGTCTTTGAAAGATCGACCTCTAAAATTTCTAGAACCCATGTCTGCCTTAACTTAAGAGCTATATATACCCAACTTGTCAGATAACCATTTTTTGGCCACACCCAAACTCGCTCAATTTGTAAGGCAAACTTGGACAGCATTTCTTGGCCACATCTACACTGTTCTTTGCTACCTGTTATCAGCTGATATTACTGCCAGTATCAAAGTATTTTGCAGTCGTTTACAACCGACTTCAATGTTCTCTATAGTTTTTTTTTTCTGAGCTTTGCCAGTGATTTCCCAGCCACGTACTTTAGCACGTAGCCAACTTTAATCTCTGCTCATTCTCGTTTTCGTTTTCGTTCTCTTGCCTTAAAAGCTGAATTTATGTGCGCGCAGCATTTTGCCCTAATACGAAATCAAATAGAAATTTTTTGAGCCAACTCAAAGGAGGAGAAAAAGTAAAACACACACTCGCACACTCGCACACACACTTGCACACACATGCTGAGTTTTGAACTGCATTTTGTTTGGCTGGGCTCATCTTGATTTATGAGGCAGGAAGTTTGCACCATTCGCGCCGACATTGGAGACGCCATTATTTTGCGTATTTATACAAATGTTTCCCCGAGAAGCTCGCCCACTTCCACGCCCCCGTTCCATGCTTGGCCACATGTGTGTGTGTGATCCTGCAAACCCGGGGGTAAACGCTCTTATAGGCATCTATAAATCAATAAATGAAATTTACACGCATATTTTGTGTTACGTATAGGAAAATTTATACGATTTCTCTCGCCCAGCCAGAAGTTTGTCGATGCCAAAGAACAATGTCAGCAATTTTGGATTTGGACGGCACATTCATTCATTCACATACACACACAAAACACACACACACTTATTTGAATGGGTTGTGTTGAAAGTGGTTTTCGCCCAAGCTGCTCGAAGAGATTGGCTGCAAAACTTTTTTTTTGAAAATGCTTACACACAAGGGGCGTTGCCATGTCCTCAAAAACTTGGCCAAAACTTCCATTCTGCCAACTCATCTCCGTCGTAGTATATTGATAAGTTATTTTATTACAACAAAATCCAAAACTGAAGATGTTTGCACTTATGGGGAGAGCGGATTTATTTTTTTATCCGATCAATATAAGCCATTAATATATAAAACTTGAGCAGAAAAGTACATTACCAATTAAGTTTATGTGTCGAATCCAAATCGAATATCGACAAAAAAATGTACGAATTGGTTTTTGAACATTTTTATTAAGTTTTTCTGTTTATGAAATTTTTTTATTTACTTATTTAGCAAAAGTATTGCTTTGGTTGTTTTTATTTAATAAGCTTAAAACAATTTTCTGAGGCACTTAAGCCAATTTTTCTTAAAAATAACTAATAAAATTGATAAAAAACATTTAAAATTGAAAAATTAAAATAAGATAAATTTATTTATCAATATTATTATTATACAGCTTAACTATTATTACTAAGCACAAGCTTGACAAATTTCTTTGTTAAAAAATAAAAATAATCAACGTTTTTCAATCGAATTTATGACATAATTATTCGAGTACACGGATTCAGTTTACATAATGTAATTGCGTTAAAAAAAAATCAAATCTCAACAATCAGTTAGAAAATGCTGGCCAGCTGTGTGATTTTATCAGAGGAAGCCCAACAATTGGGCAACTGAGGAAACCCTATAGCTGTCCTCATCAGCCCTGCGTTTGGCACCAAAAGAATTTTTAATTAGGACCGTGCCAACAAAATATAATATGACATAAAAAAAAAAAACAACACTAAACTGGAAGCTGCTGGCAGCTGTTGTTGTTGTTGTTGCTGCTGCTCGTTGTTGTTATTGGCAATGAAACGATAACAATAAAAATGCAGCAATGGCCATAGAGATATGTGAGATATGCGCGAGATACGCAAGAGATATATGGGCCTACAATGAATGCGGAGTACGAGTACAAGTACGAGTGCGAGTACGAAAATGAGTATCAGTGTGAGTACCAGTTTGGGTATGGGTATGGGTATGGGTATGGGTCTGTGGGTCTGGATATGGGCATGGGACAGCAACAGCAGCAGCAGCAAATAAAACTTGTCGGCTTTGTAGTCGCTATTATTGTTGTTGTAGTTGTTGTTGTTGTCGTTGCAACAGAAGGAAGCCAAAGCAGCAGTGGCATAAACAACAATGTCATCAACATAATTGTATGTCAAGTGAGCGCAGTGAGAAAAACTGGGGATGAGTGCCATAAAAAGTAAATGACAAGATAGAGACAGTGCCAGCGACAGAGATAGCGACAGTGAGTGAGAGAGATAGAGAAAAGGGGCATAAAACGGTGGCAGGAACCACTCGAGACCATGACGAGACAATGCAATCAAAGGAGCCACAACACGCTCTGAGTGACTCGAGTGGCCCAGCAGTAGCAGCAGCAGCAGCAGCAGCAGCAGGGGGGGACAGTTGGTCCGAGGGGCTGTCGAGCCATGAATGAATGACGAGTGCTGCATACGCAATATTAAGCCATCGGTAGGCGCATTTAATACCCTTTAATACCCACAGGGTATACTAAAATTTAAAAACATTTCCAACATTTATCGATTTTTGTGGCAGTTTATTATTATTTCTACATCTAAGTCCATAATTTGTTGAATTTTAGTTAGTAATTGAATCGAGATGTTTTGCGAACAGCTGCTAATATGGCTCATAAACATTGAGAATTACAGCCATTAAAATAGCAATAAAGAGAAACAAAATCGTGAATGTATATTTTGCAACATTCTTTCTTAATGCTTGCCACAACTTTACTTGCATGTTTTTGTACACTTCACTTTCGGCCATTATCTTAGCTGCTTTAATATAATCTTTTATATACCGACAAAAAATATATTTCGTGAAAACATATTGCAATCATTTTGGGTTGGTTTTTATATTCTAAAGTTGTAAATCTATCTAATCTTGTAAACATATATCTAAAAGAATATCTACAAAAGTATTTTTAAAGCTTTAAAATACTATGATTTAATATTTATATATATAAAAATGTATTTTTTAATGCATTAAAATATTATGATTTAATATTTATATATATAAAAATGTATTTTTTAATGCATTAAAATATTATGATTTAAAATTTATATTTATAAAAGTATTTTTTAATGCATTAAAATATTATAATTTAATATTTTTAAACCTCTTCTTTTTTGTTTTATTATTTTGAATTTTATTTTCTACTGTTTTTAAGACTCATTTAAATAAAGTCGATTTTTTTCAATTCAATACTGAATTAAATGTATAAATATTGTCTGTGAGGGTATCTGCTATTCGTTAAGCAGCAGGCAGATTATTCTATGTTGTTTTAAGTATACATTTGCTGTGGCATATCGGCTCATGTATTGTGCTTAGACGATGCGGGTCACAACCGTTTTGTCGATGACAACAGCCGCATGGGGCAGGGTGGGCTAGGGGACGGGAGGCATAGAGTAGGGGTCTGCACCTACCATTCGGTTATAGTCATCATCATGATCATCATCCGGCAACCTCGTCGCTGCATTTGGCGTCATTGGTTTGTGTGTCATTGAAACGAAACGCCGGGCGACGCCTCTTGAGCGGAATTATTATTACCACTTATGGATGTGTGTCTGTGTGTGTATGTATGTATGTCTATATGTGTGTGTGTGTGAATGTCCATGCATTTGTAGTTGCCATAACCATCAGAAGCCGCAGCCGGAGCAAAAGCCGGGCCATCAGCCGTTGCCATTGTTTTCCCACTGCGCGACTTGGTTTGGTTTGGTTTTGTTTTGTTTTTTTTGTATTATTTTTTCTCTCTTTTTACTTTTTTCTTATGTTGCATTCAACTTTGTATGCTGGCTGCACTCATTTCCACATGAATGCGCCAGTCAGCCACTTGGGAAGCGGCGGTGTTAGGCACAAGGGAGGAGGTGTGGGCAAGCCACATAGAATAAATGACATAAACCGCAAGTCGTTAAAAAAAAAAATGTTTATTTGAAAATTGTTGAATTCATGCAAATACCACTTCTAAACGGATAATTACTGCCATAGGACAGAAAGAATGGGTTATTGCAAATGTATTCGCCAATAATGTAGAACAAGCAAAGCAACTGGAAGTTTCCCCTTTCCAGAATGTCTCTAGAGATATCTGTGCTTATAGCGAGCATTAAAAATAATAATGGTTGAACAAAAGTATTGAAAATTGTTATGATATTCTGCTTTAATTCAAAAACATTTTTGACTCTGCTTTCTCAAAAAAATAAAAATTTAATGTTGGCAATTTCAAAAAGCATTTCCCAAAATCGCTGATAAAAAACATTTAAAATTCTTAATTTTGTGGAATGGAAAATTCATGAATTCTTTAGAAAATATTTGTCAAAATTCTGTATAGAAAAAATGAAAAAAAAGGTATGTAGGCAACTTCAAGGAACAATTTGATGGGGCTTCAAAAATTGTTAATTAAAAGTATTCAAAATCTTGATTCATGATTTTTTATACGAGCATAAAAAAATTCTTGAATTTCTTAGCAAACTTTTATGGCTTTACGCGGCGCTGTGTATAACAATGTTTTTCTGAAAATGCGACATTAATTTGTGTGTGGGCCATTTCATAGAATTGTCTACATCTAAGAATCTACAACATACAAAATAGAAAACTACTTTATTCAGCACACGTCTTTGGCTGTTTACAATGTAAAAATTCAAGATCATTCTTTGCATTTCTTTTGCCTTCTCTGATGATGGCAAATGGGGATTGGCAAGTGGGCTGTCAAGACGCTGCTCTATATAAGGTCACACTTGTGTGCGCGTCTGTAGCATGCCCCTAATGTCCACTTAACAGCCTACTTAAATACATGCCATGCATACATATAAAGCAACAGCAACAGCAACATCAACAACAACAACAACAACAACAACTCATCAATGGCAGTCGAGCATCGACAGCATTAAATGCCAACAACTTGCGAGAAAACAATACGCCAGCAGCACTAAATGCTAATGATGTTCACGACAACGACGACGACGATGATGACGATGATGATGATGATGCTCTCGTGCTTGAAAATTGTCGCCGAGAGGCCAATCGGGGAGCAAGCATTGGAATAAAATCAGCCATCGACCCGTTTCGAATTCCAATTGCATTTGCTAGTCATGCGAACTTTAATTACACAATGGATCACTTGGGTCTCTCTCTTACGCTCTGCCTTACTCTCTCTCTCTCTCTCTCACTTTCTGTCTATCTTTTCCTTCTGTGTGTTATGCGCATAGCCTTCGCTTTACTTGCGCCCCACCACCACTTGTCTTTTGTGAGCCTGTGCAACGTGTCTAGTGCAATCATAGGCCACTTGGACATGTGGGCTGACTAAATGCGACTCATTAAAGTAAATTACAATTTATGTTTGTGGTTGGTGTTTGCATGTCGCATTTGGGCGTACCGTTGTCCATCTCTTTCTGCTTCCTTTCGTATAAATGCTGTTGGGTTGTGTGTGTAATTAATTTTGATTAACGGGCCAAAAGTTTTCGAGGTAACTTCTTGCCACACACACACACACGCACATAACTCGTGTGGCTTTCTTTCCTTAGCCAAGGGTGGTTGAAATTCAGTTGGGGGCTGCTTAAAAGTTCACTTTTAATACGCCAAGGTTGGCCAAACTTCAGCTGAAGGCACTTAATTGTTAAGCTTGATAAATGCGATAAATATGCATCTTAAAAGCTCTTCTGTAGAAAGCCAAACCATCAAAAAAAAAAGTAAAGTTTTTATCTGTTAATCTTAAACATAAAATATATTGTCTTTTGCTAAGCGCACTGACAGCTTATCTAAATTGCACATGTACGTAAAATTCTTAAGAAATTTAAAACAATTTTTTTAATTTGGTTTTTTTAATTTAACTTGGGATAATTCTTAAAAACATGTTGCTATCTACCAGAAATATAATGTTTGCTCTTTCAAATATTGTCTTAAGAATAATGCAAAGTAATGTGAATTAATTCTTATAAATAATAGAATATATATTCATAAGCTGATTGTCTATTGTTTGGAAATCTCGTATTATAATTTTTTTTTTGTTGAAAACCAGAGTTTTTTTATCCAGTATATTGAAGCTCGTCGAAATTAATCTTCCGCTCAGCAAGAGATTCACAGCGTTCGTCAAAAATAGTTGTTTAGTTTCCTTTCTTTCGCTGCGAACTTTATTTAATTCTATGACTCAATTTTTTAAAATTGGAATTTTTTTCGATTCTCTTAATTGTGAGAGGGAGACAAAAAGTTTACACAGCGTTTTCACTCGTTTGTTAGCATTACTTGTGATCAATTAATCCGCCCACAATGCAAATTGCCCGTCAGCTGGTTGTGGTGGACAATCTCTTTGGCTCACAGCTGGATAGCTGGTCCACAATGCCAGCTACCAGAAGTGAATGGTGGGAAGCAGCTGAGGTTAGTGGAGAAGGAGGGCGGCAACGTTGCTCGCTATCCCCATGAAAACAGCAGGCACATGAGAGAAACATGCAATGCTTGACTGGCGGCACTAAAAATGATTGCCTACTTCAGTGTCATAAATTAAAATCTAACAAAATAAATCAATAAAGATTAAATCTTACGTGCAGCACACACACACACACACACAGAGAGACAGAGTGTAGGCATAATCCAGCTTGCTTTTTGTATCTGTATTTGTTTGTAGCCGTTTATGTATCTGTATCTGTATCTGTATCTGCATCTGTATCGGTATCTGTAATCCGTAACCTTCTCCATCTGTATATGTAACTAACAAAACGTGTGGTCGCATATATGAAAGCACCGCCATGTGGCACATATTGCCTATGTGCCCCTGCCCCCGTATATCTATATCTGTAGCTCTGTCTCTATCTGTCTCTGTTCATGCGCATGCATCTGTAGCTGTGTCTGGCAGCCCCTTGACAACTACTTAAGTATTTAGGTCTCTCTGTACGGCTGTCGCTTCGCATTTTGAATGCTGAATGGGTATTTAAATTTCATACAAATTCTATGAGCGCGTTCGTTGCCTGGCCCCGACCCGGTCCGGATCGGAGCTTGGATCGTGTTTGCAACTTGGCTGCCTCCATAGGCCTGCAGAAAAAAAAAACAACAAAAACAAATAAAACAGCAAAAAAAAAAAATAACTAGTAAAAAAAAAGAATCGAGAGAAACAAACAAAACAAAAAAGCCGTTGAAAAATGCAAAAGGCGGCAGTTCAATTCATTCGCTCGCACTCACACTGACACTCACAAACACACACACACAATTACACACACAATCACACACTGTGGCTTTTAGACAGACGACAGAGTGTGTAGAAGCTGAAAGCCGCTTAAAGCTCTCTGTTTCTCATTCCCATCGACCACAACGCATCCGTATCCGTCGCATCCGTCGCCGCCAGCGGCAGCGGCAGCGGCAGCAGCAGCAGCAGCAGCAACAACAATAAGATATAAAAGTTGATAAAGAATGGATGCGCTTTAGTAATACGCAAAATAATAACAAGCAGCGAGTACAACAACAACAACAACAACAGCAACAATAAAAACAATCAAGCCCCCGTCAGACAATAGAGGTTTAGAAAAACAGTTTTTTCCTTTTTCTTCTTCATCATCATTTTTTCTGTGCTTCTTCTTGAAAGCAGGCATAGAACACGCAGTGAAAGGGAGCCAAAGCCGAGTCTTACAAAGGGTGCCCATTGTCGCTGCAGTTGTTGGGCATGACATAACCGTAACTTAGCTTTGCCAACGATAATCCTTAACGGCGTGCAAGCTTAAAGCAGACCCGATAATAACAGGCCCCTTCCCCCCTCGCCGCATGCACATGTCTCTTGCATGTGTGCAACTGCATAAGTAAGCCAGCAGTTAGGCAACTGTTTGAAAATACTCTTATCGATGAGTGGTACTTATGCGCATCATTGTGCTAAGCTAAACATAACTAAAATAAATCGGGCATCAATACTTAATTTATTCAGAAGGTTTTTGTAGACAATCATATTTTTTCGATATAAATCCTTTTGTCTGTAATAATACTTAATACTATTTTGCTGAAGATATTGTCGAATGTTCTGTATAATTAAAGAATTTCTCTCATTTCTTGTTATTATGATTTGTATTATAAAATCGATATTAGGGTGTATTATTCCTGAGTGATCCTTATGCGCATCATTGTGCTAAGCTAAGCATAACTCAAATAAATCGGGGATCAATACTTAATTTATTCAGTTCGCATTCAGAAGGTTTTTGTAGACAATCCTATTTTTTTCGATGTAACTCCATTTGTCTGTTATAATACTTAATACTGTTTTGCTGAAGATATTTTCGAATATATTGTACAATTTCAATTTTTTGATAATAATACTTGTATCCGTAATAATACTTAATACTATTTAACTGAAGCTATTGCCAAATATTTTGTGAAATTAAAGAATTTCTTTCATTTTCTGTTATATTAATTTTTTAATATAAAATAGATATTAGGGTGCTATATTAGTGCTCAAGCTAATAATCATGGACTAAGAGTATTACAAATGCTGGTATATACAACTTTTGAATAATTTTAAATTTACTTTGTAAAATTCACTCACTCAAAAATTCGGGGCTCTAGAAAAATGTGTACAAATAAAAGACTTTAAAAATCAAAGCATCGAAGTTATTTTTAATTACTCCATTGTAATTGCAAAAACCTCCGATTTTCAAACGATTCACATACACGTGAATATATATATATACATCTATGAATATTCCACCTGATTTGGATGCCAATCAGCAAACGAAGCGATTGTTTGATTTCCTGTCAGGGCTTAGAATGGGGCACATACATATTCTGTGTGTCATTGCCACACCTATTGCTGTGTGCCGCTGTGAGAGATGGGCCATCCTGTCACTCATAATGACCAGCTGGGAATTTGGCTCCATTCAGCCGCGACTGAGCAGATAAACGAATACTGAATACTGAATACTGAATACCGAGCACTTATTATTATTATTAATAAGTGCACGTTAATGTTTGCTTGATTAAGCGCTCAATCAAATGAAATTCTATACGCATGACGGGCACAAAATAATCAAAAGAGCCTCGAAATGAATGCGCAGGCAGGCGGGTCCAAAAAAAAAACCAAGGCAAACGCAGAAGAGGAAGAAATAAATCCTTTAACAAACACACACACACACACACATACACAGACAGACTAAAAAAACACGCTTTGGACCCGCTGCTGCGTATTCAGTAAATTTTGAGTGCGCTCGTTGCCTGCCTCATTTAAGTGGAACGCGTCGTGCATACAACAAGTAAATATAATTCATAATTTTCGCTCTATTCAGCCAACGATCCGCACGACAGCAACAGCGACGGCGACGTCGGCAGAGAGCAGACACTGGACAGTGACATGGATTCGGGGTGGTTACTAAAAGTCAGATTTATAGTTCTGAGCTCAAGTTCTCATATACCCTGTGTTCGGGCTAAGCTAAATGTGAGGCATGATTAACAGAGAAATCGAGTAAGCTCTGATTGTAGAGTATTTACAAGTCTGATTTTATTAATTGGTTGATTAACAGTAAAGTCCTGCAAAGGTGCTAAGGTAATAGATTTATGGAAATAATTGTGACTATATAATAAATGCAACTCTGAAATGATATATTTCTCTGTTTATTGAACCTCAACATCATGCAAAACTGAGGCTATTGGTAAAAGATGTGAAATTTTATGACGAATGTATTCAAATTGTATTCGAAGATATTTTTGCCAAAAATGATCTAAATTTTAAGTCTTATCCATTGATTTATTAAATTAATTAAACTTTTATTTTGTATATAAATATATATATAATTATCCATTGATATATTAATTTAATCAAACTTTCTTTTTGTATATATATTGAACCTCAACATCATGCAAAACTGAAAGTATTGGTAAAAGATGTGGAATTTTATAACGAATAGTTTTGTATTCAAAGTTATCTTTGTCAAAACTTACCTCAATTTTAAGTTGATATATTAAATTAATTAAACTTTTATTTTGTATAAAAATACATATATATAAATATCCATTAATTTAATCAAATTTAATAAATAAATATATTTACTATTGCTACTACTACTAATATGTACATGATAATATTTTCGTCTTTAGTAGACATCAAGAAATAGATTTTCTTAGATCACAAATGCAGCTGATTTTGACTAATTTTGAGCAGGTATAGGGCATCTGCTAGTTGTATATACTTGCAACAGTTTGAGTCCCTTCGTGCTGCACATCAATCATAATAAAATTGTAGAGAACATCAAAGGCACAGCCAAGGGTACACAAAAAGTTGAAAGAGAGCCAGCAGGAGCAGCAGCAGTATCAGAATTAGCACCGTCTGGCATCAGGCACAAGCATTAGCAGCAGTGGGAATCCTCGTACTCATCCTCATCATCCTCCTCCTCCTCCTTATACACCCTACATGCACCTCCTCCAGTTTCTCGTGCACAGTCTGCGTTTTATTTTCGGCACTTGAGAGTCCGTATCTGCATCGGTATCTGCATCGGTATCTGTATCTGTATCTGTATCTGCGCATCTATAGTTGAGCGTGCGGAAGTGTTTTTGCTGGGCTGCGATTGCACCTTGCTTAGAAGTTCGAACTGTAAACACACCCCCAGTTAGCGTCTTGTCCGTTGGCCCTTAATTGTTTGCACAGCAGCCGGTTGTTGGCCAGGTTTTATCTGGTTTTACATTTACCGTTTACCGTTCCTCCCGGCCATTGTTTGCCGTGCTGCTGGGCCCACAGCCAGGTCCAAGCGACAGTTTTTCGGGATTCGTGTGAATTTCTTGGGATTTGCTGTTGCTGCTGATTTTTTCTTTTTCGGTTTTGCATTTCTCCTTTGTTTGCACGGAGACAGGATGTTTGCACCTTCCGCAGATATGGGTATGAGGTAAGTATGTGGGTATAGGAGGGATTGCTTAATGACAGGTTGGGCTGTTATTAATGCCATTTGAAAGCAATTTAATATATGCATATTGTTTATTTGAGTTGCTCTAAGCAAACAATGCCCAAGTAATCCAACAGCAACCCCTAATGGGAACGCTAAAAACCCTTTACAAAATTGCTCGCACTCAAATTCGAAATGCTGGCAGAAGCATTTGAGCGTGTGTGTGTGAGTGTGTGTGTGTGTGTGCTGTGTGTATTAAAAGTCAAAGCCATGCGGCATTCACTGGAGATTCACACAACGTAGGGCAACGGCAATGGGGCATAGAATAAGTACACCTATATATATATATATATATGTAAATTTATATATATATGTAAATATATATATATATTTTTCTTGGCTGAAATACAAATACAAATGTATCTCAAGTAGTTAGCATTTCTCATGGTGACGACGAGGATTGCGTTTTAAGTGCTTGCGATCTGAATTGAAATTTAAATGCGCTCTTCGCTTCTCCTCAAGTGCCAAATTCGAGTGCTCAACAAAGCCAAGTCTGAATTACTTTGAACAACTCTTTGAATATCAAACGCAATTGCTATAAATCAAATAAATGATTGCGCCCTAAAAACTTGTTTTTGCTCTCCATATGAAACTTGACGAAATGGAATTTAAATCAAAGTTCGATCAACTTAATTTCGATTATATCTTTTTATTTCATAAATTTCAAGCTTGCAGTTTCATAATTAAATGTAATATTGATCCATTAAAAAGATACATATTATAAAACCCGTTTCGATCAGGCAATTTATATGCAAATTTGGCATGTGACTTTGATATAGACATATGTAAATACTATTCATAGTCGTTGAATAATTATAAATTAATAAAATTATACAAAAACACAATCACAAATCTTAAAATTCTGCGACAAGTGCTTAAGTAATAAATTAAATAATGTCATCGCAAACAAAATTAATTAAGAAAGCGAAATAAATTTGCTCAATATAAATTTAGCTTTCGTACAAAAAAATGTATTATTTATTTGTTTGAAGCTATTTTAAGCAATGCTGCATCAATTTATTCACCAAATTTTATAAAAATATTCAATGCAATTCAATAAAAGTCAACTTATTTCTTGAATTGAATTATGCATAAAAAAGAAAGAAAGAAAGAAAGAAAAAAAACACACACAACCAACATGCAAATGCCAAATGTCATTGAGCAGTCCCTGAGATGCCATTCCCTTAATATGTGACTGCCAGAGATGAGTTGCATACGAGGATGAGCTACCAAGAAGCGCTGGATGCCAGCCAAGCAAATGGGATCAGCGATGCCTAAAAGCCAGACAAAGTTTTTACTCTGTTTCTGGCTGTTATTTTGTATATTTATTTAAGCGTTCGCTCTCGGGTCTTTTGTGCCCTTTTTGAATGTTGCACGTTAAACGTATGTTGTGTTGCTGCTCTCTACCCCGCCTAGACCAGGCCAGTCCAGGCCAGGCCAGACCATGCCAGGCAATCCAATCCAACCCAACCCAACTCAACTCGACCCAATGCCGTCAAGGGGACAGAGTATGCCTGGGCAGAGAGCAAAGCATGGTTAGTGAAGGGCAGAGCAGGGCAGAGCAGGGCAGGGCAGGGCAGCGCAGCGCAGGGGAGGTAGGAATAGTCCCAACCAGTCCAGGGCGAGGCCGTCGCAGTTGCTGCGCAGCGCACTTAATCATATTCGATACAGATAAGCTTCACTGCCGGTACGTGCATAGAATTTAAGCATACATAATAATCATCGACAGGCAGTCAGTCGTCCAGAAAAACAACAACAACAACAACAACAACAACAATGGCAACAATGTCTCACAGAGTGGCGTATAAAAAATGAAATAAAAATACAACAACAACAAAAAAATGTAGAAAGTTCTATTTTCCGAGGGGTGCCGATTATACAATACCCTCACAGAAAGCAGCTCAACTATTCCGATTGAAATTCAAATATTCATCGTTTTTTTTTTTTTAATTATTCAATAATCTAATTGATTTTTTGACCGATTGTCGCAAACAGCTGCATAAATCACATAAGACTCTCAGTTGAAAATACAAATTCTGCATAATTTTATAAGCATTTAAAGAAGAACATTTGATATAAATAGATTTTGATAAATATACATCTATATATAATTAGTCTGACTATATTGCGTATGCAAAGGGTATGCTAAGGAGTACAAAACAGAATCAAAAATGAGGCGTGTAGCGCACACAATATTATCGTAATGCAAACAGTTGGAGAAGATCAGGAACAAAGGAACCCCATCAGCCAAAAGAGAGAAAGAATCGCTCGCTTGGGGCACAGAATTTATAATTTTATATTATTGTTATTATGTTGGATGTTCGCTTTTGCGATATACAAAGTAGGAGTAGTTGTGGTAGTTGTTGTTGTTGTTGTTGTTGTAGTTGTTGTTGTTCTTATTCTACTCGTTCAAATTGCAGATACAAAAGGCCAAAATGCTGACGACCCGCAATGATCGGCCAGCCTTTAAGTTCAAATTATGTTCGTCTACCGTTGCAAAAGTTCCAATGTGCGATTCAATTTGAACTTGGCTGCCGCTGGGCGACCCTTGGCTGCGGTTGGTTACCAATGAGCCAGCCAGCCAGCCAAGCATCCAACTTGCCACAAACTGCCAACAACTAACCGAGCACCCCAGCAACTAACCAACCATCCAACCAACCGCAGTCCCATGTATCTGCGTATCTGAGAGATTTGAGCTCTTGACGCTGGCAACATTTGATCTTTGGCTGGCGGCAAGCTATTTTCTCGTTTCTGTTGCTGTCGGTATTTTTTTTTTTTTGGGCTTTTGTTTTTGTTGCCTGTTTGCCGGCCCGCCTGCCTGCCTGCCAGCCTGCCTGCCTGACGGCTTGAAACAGGCTTCGTCTCATGTTTCAGCATATGCCACTGGAAACTAACCACGATAAAGTGGAAATTTGCCAAGCTTTGATTATGCGGCTAAAGTTGCAAGCTGACAAGCTAAATGCGCAGGCATCTGCTCTGCTCTGCTCTGCTCTGTCAGGTTATCAAAATTTATTGAAAATTTGATCCACTGCTAACCAAAACAACGCCATAAGTATAATTAATGGTTACACGACATGAGATACTTGAATTTTTCTTAGCTACAAGTAGTAAAAGCTATAATTAAGATTGTATATTTGTAAAAGTGTGCAAAGTAAAGTATTTATATTTAATATATTTTAGCTAACTTTAAGTAACAAATTTTAAGGAAAAATAGCTGCTTAATATTAATTGAAAATAATTAAAAATCAATTTAAAATTTTAATCCCACATATTTAATTTCTATATGATTCTAATACCATTAATAAATACTTAACTAGTTTATTGATTATTTATTTGTGTCTTATGCCAAAAACCAAGAAAGAAATAAATGAATAAATAATAATAAATTATAGTATAACATAGAATAAATAAAATATTAAAATAAATATTGATACTACACAAAAATGTATTTTTCTTAGCTACAAGTAGTAAAAGCTATAATTATGACAGTATTTTTGTAAAATTGTGTTAAGTAAAGTATTTATATTTATTATATTTAAGCTAACTTTTAGTAACAGATTTTAAAGAGAAATAGCAGCTAAGGCTTTCAGCTTCAACAATTAATTTTCAATTTAAAATTTTAATCCTACATATTTAATTTCTTTCCCATTAATAAATACTTAATTAGTTTATTGATTATTTTTTTGTGTCTTGTGCCTTAAATACCAAGCATAAGTTTGTAGCGCTAAAAAGAAATAAATGAATAAATAATAATAAATTATAGTATAACATAGAATAAATAAAATATTAAAATAAATATTGATACTACACACAAATTTATTTTTCTTAGCTACAAATAGTAAACGCTAAAATTATAACAGTATTTTTGTAAAAGTAGGCAAAGTAAAGTATTTATATTTAATATATTTTAGCTAACTTTTAGTGACAAATTTTAAAGAGAAAAAGCAGCTAAGACTTTCAGCTTAATATTAATTAAAAATAATTAAAAATCAATTTAAAATTGTAATCCTACATATTTAATTTCTATATAATTTGAATACCATTAATAATTACTTAACTAGTTTATTGATTATTTATTTGTGCCTTAAATACCAAGCTCAAGTTTGTAGCGCTAAAAAGAAATAAATGAATAAATAATAATAAATTATAGTATAACATAGAATGAATAAAATATTAAAATAAACATTGATACTACACACAAATTTAATAAGCTTTTGATTTACTTTTTAATTATTTGTTGTGTGGTTTAATTTAAAAGCAAATCAATGAAATGAAATCAACTATTTCAAAAGCAAAATACAAATTAAACTGGATGTGGGCAGATGCCGGATTTGGGTAGATTAGAGGAGATTAGATAGGAGTAGATCAGATTGGAGTATGCAGAGCGATTGGTGACGTTTGTTAAACGCTTAATTGGCATTAAGCACGAAAAGATGGAAATATTTAATATGTTTGTATGTATGTTTGTGATAGCTGTAGTGGGGTGAATGTTGTCCCCGGGAATGTTGACGAGGGGTAAGTGCTGTTGTCACAGCCAGTCTAGCGTTCGCAATTGTAATTAGGATCAGCCAGAGAAAGACAGCGGACAGGGAGTGTTTAATTGAAAGGAAGGAAGAGAAAGAGCGGGAGAGACAGAGAGAGAGAGAGAGGGAAGGAGAAAGATGTGATGGCTTAAAGTGTTGGCCAGTTTTTAAACAAAACATACGTTCAACTGTTCTGTGCAGCTCGTATTTATTTAGGTTCGCTACGTGCCATCGCCCAAGCCCAAAAGCCTTTAATGCTCGACACAAATAAAGATGCGATTTTGAGGCGCTTACGCACGAAGCGTTATAGCCCGGATGGATGGAAGGATAAAGGGCATTATGAAGGACACAGTTGGCAAATCGCACCCCTGTCACGTTGCATGTCATCAGCAACTCGTTGTTGTTATTGCTATCGTTATTGTTGTTGTTGTTGTTGTTGCGGCGGCTGCTGCTGCTGCTGCTGCTGCTGCTGTTCTTGTTATTATAGCAATTATAATAATTGCGAGCACAAATCGACAGTTACACGCCAGAAACTTTTTCTTCCAATACACCCGCTTCCCGCTTCCCTGCATCCTTGATAAGAGTTGTTTCGGTTCATGAGAACAACTTTCAAAGCTCTGCGAATTAGGGATTTCACTGCTCAGTTCATCTATTTTATTTTACTGGCTCGTTAATTCGAGACCCATTCAGTAATAATGCCAAGGATGCCTAATTAGAATTGATATGTTTCGTTAATTTTATTCCTTAAGTGTAAGTATGCAAATTTGTACCTTTTTCAGTGTTGTACGTTTAATGCTTGAATTGAATTGTTTATTTAAAGAGTTAGTCAACTTCATGTACTATTTTACGATTAACTATAAAAAATCTGGTTGTTATTTATTTACATCTGTCTTTGGCGACTATTTTTCATTATTGCTTAGTTATTTCCTAAGTTTGTTTCGGCAATTGCTAATTGGCAACATTATCTAAAATTTAAAATAAGATTGTTCATCAAAAATGTAACTGCAGAACTAGTTGCCTGAATTGGCTCAATTGAACTAAAACATACAGCACTGAGACACCCACTGAAAATTGCGCAAAACTAATTCAGTTGTGGTGCGCTCATTTCCCGTTAGCTTGCTCTCCTGTTGACAGCAGCAGCAGCAGCAGCAGCAGCAGAACCAGATTTGCATAACTTTTTCAATTTCAATGCTCAAGCTGTGGCCGTGGACGCAGCAAAGGCCGAGGTAACGGTTAACGTCGAGGGCAAGGCAGCAGGGGGCAGCATACGTGTCATTGACAACACGGTAAGCAAGGGAAAACGCCCCCGCAACAGTCGCCAACAATGTGCAGGTCTTAGCTGCGTCATCTTACCAAGTCCGCTTATTACTTGCGTCAATTGTTTGAGCACTCTTCGCAAACATTGAGCATGTCCTGGCTCTCCAGTATGGATTGTCTGTCCTAGTTGTCCATGCAGCACAGCACCATCAGGCCACAAGGAGCGGACAAGCTGGCTAGCAATGACGGCAGCATTAACATTAGAACCGCTGACGACTTCTTCTACTGCTTCTGCCTTGTGGGCGTCTGGTGTCAGTTTTCAGCATGCCAAATGACGCTACTTCGGAAAATCTCGCGCACATTGTTTGGCAGTCATGGGTACATTCAGAGAACAAAGTAAGGAAAACATGTAAGAAAATTTTATTTTTAAAAGTACTTTCTAAACAAACAAAAAACCATTCGAACAGCTGCTTTGCTATTTTTTTTAGAAATATATTTTTTAGTAATAAAATAAATATTTGTAAAGCTATAAAATAGAGGAAAATAATTACAAAAATAAGAAATGCAAGCTATTTCCCCCCTGAAATTCAGTTGTTAATTGAAAAATCGTAAAATTCAATAAGTTAAGAAAATGTATATAAGTAACGTTAGTATATAAATTTTATAAAATTCAAAGAGATTTTGCTGAGTGTATTGGCAATGGCGGCAGTTTCCTTTTTATATTTTGTATTATTGTTTTTGTCGGTTTCCTATTGGGCTACCTGATACCTACACAGCTGACCAATCCACGGGTCACAAACACGCTTTTGTCACACACAGCTATCAACTGTCGGCAACGTACATCTTCATATTACGCAACGCATTTGTCTAGTTTTTTACGTGACTTTCATATATGTATGTGATGTTATATATGTTTTATTATACAACCAATTTAAAAATATTGATTCTACATTTTACGATTTCTACGCATTTAAATTAGAATAAAATAGCAAGAAATATGCCAAGCTAATTGATTTTTCCCCATTAACTACCTAAAGATATAGTACTCTATTAATAAAAAAAAGGGTTCTATTCAAAATTCAGGTGGACTTTGTAATGAAATGTTATTTTATTTTGAATATGTTCAAGTTAAATACTCTTGCTTGTTTTTGACATCATTTTAAAAAAATATATATATATATATATATATATATATATCATTTCTGCATATATTTACCATTAGTTTTAAATTATATTTAGAATAACAAATGTACATTACATAACCCAGCGGCCAGTAATATTAACATTTCTAAGCACCGTTTTATTCTGAATATAAAAAAAACATTTTCGAAGTTATGCTGTTTTTTTTAGAAATGTTTGTTGAGCACGAGCCTATAATCTCTTAATCCGATTTCTAAGAAAATACTTCAACTTAATGCTAGCAGTGCTAATCAAATATGCATACAAGAACACATACATAAATACGTATCTCTCTGCATGTAGTATAACTTTCCCATATCCCAAAAGCCATTTCGTCTTTTGTTAAACCGCCTTTGAATCAACTGTCTGCAGTTTGCAGTCGTCTGTCGTTTTGTCGTTTCGTCGTTTTGTCGTCTGTCGTTTCTCGCTTGTCGCCTGTCGTCTGTCATTGCAGATGGACCCTGGGCACCTAACCAAAAAGCGAACACAATCTGCTCTGTCGCATCTTTGGTCGCTGTCCTCTGTCCTCTTTGTCCGCAATTCGCTGCCCTTTTGTTTCACCCCTGAGCCCGCACGACCTTCACTTTAAATCGTCAGCTCTTTTGTGTGTGTCATAAAAATAAAAATCTCGCTTCATTTCATTTTCATGGTTTTTGTTACTCCAATTACCAATGCGAGATGTTCTCTTCTCCTTCCCCTTCTCTTTCTCTGTCTGTCTCTTTCGCTCTGGCTATCCGTCTGCCTGTCGGTGTCATCAGCTTAGCCCACATAACGGGCCACGTTATGTGATATATAGCATGAGTTATGGGTTCATGTACATTTTGCACCTAAGCTGCGGCTCTGCTTTGTTGTTGTTATCCTTAAAAATGCCCGGCTCGTGTGCCACACCACCCCCTACCGACCGCAATTCCCCTTGTCGACTGTCGCGACCTGTTACCAAGATTAACGTGACTAGCTGGCAGGCAAGCAGGCGGGCAAGCGTGCAGGCATCGGGGCGCAGAAAGAAACGGCAAAATCAGTCATAATATTTCAAATTTCATAAATTGAGGCGCATCACATTAGACAACAAAAACAGCAAGGATATGCCAACTAACGGTAACGATGGCTGTCGTTGTCGTTGTTGCTGTTGCTGCTGCTGCTGCTTTTAGCTGCTCAGTGAACAACCCTCGGGAACTGGCTTTGATAAACTCGCCTCAGGGCCATGAAATTAGATTTGGAAGCGGGTGCTGTTGCCACGCCTACATTTCAACGCGCCCCATCAATTTCGGTGAGAAAATAATGCCAGAAAAGAAATCTTTCGCTTGCCGGAAACATTAATACTCTTAACAGCTGTTTAAAATATTCAATTACAAAATATCACATTCAAAGTATATATAAAGAAATATATTCACTTTTTACTTAAATAGGTTTTTATCTTTTTATGTGCATAAATTTAAGTGAACTGCTAGTTTTTTATGAGCACTCTGAATTGAATATGGTAAATGTGCATTTATTTTGTTGATAAAAATGTTAGATTGAGGATTACGGACATTTCAGATAAATCTATAATAATATAGATAGTTTAGCTGGTAAATAAGTTAAAATCACATTAAAAAGAAAATCAAACAACAAAATAAACAACATTTTTTGTAAGCGTTGCACATTAGGTGAGAAAATTTAAATATTCTAAGCCAAGTGTATAATAAAAATCCTAAAAATATATATCTGTATTTGTGTATAATAGTGACACACTTACATATAAAAAAATATCCTCTTTATGATTTTGCTGCACGATTGATTTTCTCGCTCCCATCTTAAAAAAAGAATAACGACGAGGACGCTGCTGTAGTTGCCAGGATTCGTGTCCTTCATTCGCACCTGCTGCTGACTCTGCTGCTGCTGCTGCTGATTCTGCCTTGACTCAAATTGCTCCCCAGACGGGGGATGAAAGGTGGACTGCCTTCGCCTAGCTTGTCTTGGCTTGGCTCGATTTCGGTGTCCTGCCGCCTTCATTTATGGCCGTCAATGCGACTTTTATTTTATTGGTGCACAGCCATAAAACAATAAAAATTTCCCGTATTTGTATTTAAGTTCGATTGCTTTCCTAGCATCTCCTCGCGGGAAATGCTCTTCTAATTAAATTTTATGACTTGTTCGACGAAGTTTACGTGATAAAATTGTAGAAATTTATTGATTGGATCAATGACGTGAAAGAAAACCTAGCTGAAAGAGCTATACATTTAAAGTCGCGAAATTTTACTTACAGTTAAAAAATGTAAGTTTAATCAGCTTGGTCAGAAATGTGCAATGACTAAAATTTTTAAATAGCTCAAATTATAAATGGCCTCATAAATAAATTTTTTGTATTTATTTTCAATAATAACTGTTGATATTTTCTCAATTATTCATATATTGCTTATAATATGCTGATTTTTTGTATTTAAAACGATGAAATTTACAGGCGCCATCTATTTTTCATAATCAACAACATCTATAAATGCTTAGTATAGCAAGCAGCTTGTGCGTCGCTGCATTACAGCTTAACATTTATTTTAGAGTCAGTCTATTGTCGTAGTCTGATGTTAAGTAACATCGCCATGCTGTTAACCCGGTTCAGCAACATTTTATGTTAAATCAGATGTTTCTTGTCTTCTTCTTCTTCAGAGAGTGTTACTAAGTTCTTGAATTAAAATTGTTTTGATTATTAATTTAAAAAAACAGTTAAAAAAATAGGCAAAAATGCACGGTCGTGTAAAGGTACGCACCACAGAGGAGGAGCGCGAACGCAAAAAGAAGGAGCAGGTGCTAAAAATGCGCGCTTATCGCGCCGCAATGACCCGCATCCAGATAAAACGCAAAAACGGCGAACTTGATGACGAATTACTCAATCTGACGGTGCAAGTACTGCAGCGTAATCCTGACGTGAGCACCTTGTGGAACATACGACGCGAGTGTGTGCTGGTCAAGACGAAACAGTTGCAACAGGCATTGCAAGCGCAATCAAAAGCTTCAGAAGCAAAAGCAAGCGAGAAGAGCGAAAAAAAAGAAGCAGAGGCAGAGAAAGAGAAAGAAAATGAAAAAGGCGATGGCGATAAGAAGACGCCAACTTATTTGGAACAGTTGCAAACGGTTTATGCCACCGAACTGAGTCTTACTGAGCAGTGCTTGATGGTTAATCCTAAGTCGTATAATAGCTGGCACCATCGCTGCTGGACCCTGGAGCAGAATCCGGAGGCCAACTGGCAGCGTGAGCTGCAATTGTGCAACAAATATTTGAAATACGATGAGCGCAATTTTCACACCTGGGACTATAGGCGCTATGTGAGCGCCAAGGCGGCGGTGCCTGCAGAGCAGGAACTCGACTTTTGCACGGAGAAAATCAAAGTGAATTTCTCCAACTATTCAAGTTGGCATCATCGCAGCCTGCTGCTGCCAAAACTCTATCCCAACGAGCTAAAGGATCGTCCCATTAGCGAGCAGAAGCTAAAACAGGAGCTGGAAATGGTGCTAACGGCTGCATTTACTGATCCCAATGATAGTAGCGCCTGGTTCTATCAGCGCTGGCTTCTCGGCGGCGGCAAAAAAGAGGAATCAGCTGAAGTTGTTGCCTTTCGCTGTTGGCCACACAAATCGGAGCTGGCACTCAACAAATCCTGTCCAGAGATGGCGCAGTTTAAAGTTCTACTGAACAGCGCGCAGCATTCGCTGGAGTTGGACAACTGGTCACCTTTGGATGCAAATAAAACGCAATGGGAATGCGGCAAAGTTGATTTTAATCCCAATAGCAATTATGTTTTAGAATTAACTGGACAACGACTGCCTCTCTCTGTTAACCCCAAAGATAAAAGCCTTTACTACTTTGCGCCACCGCATTCCAATTCCACCAGTTGCAGTAGGGAGCTGCTGGCGGAACTGGAAACACAGTTACAATCTTGCATGGATTTGTTGGACTTTGAGCCGGACAGCAAGTGGACGCTGCTGACGAGTGCGCTGCTCATGCGAGCCATCGATATGGACGATTATCATGAAGAGAGTTTGTCGCATTTGGAAAAATTGGAGAAGGTTGATCCACTACGTCAGGGCTACTATCAGGACTTGGCGCATCGCTGGAACATGGAATATGCATTGACCAATTGGCCGGACACTGGAAGCTTTCCGGATGTATTTCAAATGCCAAGCAAGATGGCAAGAACTCCATATATTCAATATCTGATTGTTGCTGATGTTATCATTGAGTATGACTCAAAGTAAAGGGTAAGCTTATCTGTCCAAAGGATGAATTGAGGTTTAATTTAATTTACTCTTGCAGCTCACTTTGACGCCAGTCACAGTTTACTGGTCGGTTGCTGGTCATCTTATTTTATACGCCATCATTCTAAATGTCTATTTATAAACACCAAAAGCAGTGATTGCTCGAAAAATATAATTCAATTTTCAATTTGAATTTCTTCTTTTTGAGAGACTATAAAAAATGTTTCGTTACAAATCAAATTAATGTTTGAACTTATTTTCCAAAAATATTAATCAAAATTCACATTTAAGAGCTTATCATTGCTGGTTATTGGTAGGTATTATTTATATTTCATACATTTCCTTATTTTATCGTGTCTTTGTATATATAATTTATATAATCACTGCTGAATAAATATATAATAAATCTAAACTGAAACATATTTGTTTTACTTGCCTATCAAATAATTTTGTTTAAACCTCATTTTGCTATGACTTTTTCTAATAATGAGCATAGGCTTGAAATTTTGTTTAAAACTCCTAGAATTTATTTATGGAAAATACTCAGCTCTTTTTGGCATCACTGCGAATATTCAAAATAATCTCTTGGCAAGGGCGATGCATCCCGTTAGGATGTGAGTTGAAGACTCCTCCTCGATCTCACAAAACCTGCATTGACTGCTGCTACAGATACCCATTGTGGACAGGTGGCTTTTTAGTACAATGTCCTGTCAGTAGACCGACAAGTATCCTTAGCCAATTCCTGGCCATGGATATTATTTGCTTAAATCGCTTATGATTATAGCCGCTTAAAAGACATATTTATTATAATATAAATATTAAAAAAATATCTCGCGCCTGGAAAGTTGAATTAAGAGAAAAATAAATAAATGGGGTCATATAATAACACAATTTTCAATAAAAAAAAACCAGAGTCCAAACAAACAGTTCATGGATAACTTAAATTGGCTGCCAATCAAGTTTGAGGCTGATGCTGTTGATTTTGTCGCAGAGGCCGTCAAAGTGTTGCCAAGTCCAGAAGGTGTCAATACCAAGAAAACTGACGAATAGCTGAATAGTTGTTGTTGTTGTTGTTGAAGTGGTGCGAAATTTTTGGTTTTTTTTTTTGGCACGAATTGCATAAATTATAATGGTTCAAGTGATGGCAGCTTTTGGCTGGTTAAGCAGACGGCTGTGCTCGTGTCCGCAACATTGGCAGCACCATGTCATTACGTGCCACAATGAAGTGAGAACAGCACAAGCAAGAGTGCAAGAAAGAGAGAGAGGGAGAGAGGGCGCTATATCAACGTCTAACGAAGAGTGAAGCGTGTGAGCTCGAAGACGCCTTTGGCATTAAGGTGTTAATGCATCCACCGAGATGCGATGCAGGTGGTGCACCTGTCACCATGTTAAGGCGTATGCGTAACGGTTGTTTGCATTGGAATTTTGAGGCAAGTGGGAAAATCAACAAGCAGCAGCGACCTCTGTGCACCTTAATTCCCATCATGCTTCATGTATGTGAAGCGTAAGTTGCGCTACATCATTTCCATATCAACAGCAACGTGTTGACATTTAAATTTCCGACGAAACTACCCACCCATGCCACCAATGCCACCCATGCCACCAAAGCCACCCATGCCACATCCTATTGCATTTCCATGTATCTAGATGGTGTGTTCATGTGCTTCCTTTTGCTCGACTTAATGTTAATTATTCCGCAGCCGTATCTGGTAAATATTTTGAGGCACTGCCAGATGTTTGTCGCATGCCTTTCACAGCTTTACCGGAAAACGTGACATTGACACGCTGCCGCTCATTAAAATATTTGATGCCAATTATTCATCGTGAAGTGGGCGTGGCAGGAAAGCCAAAGACACTGCAATTACATCTTATCCTTGCACAGCAGATAAAACTTAATTAATTAAAGTAGAACAGTGGATTTTCGAAGATACAATACCCTATTATCATTTAATTATTAACTGAAAATTTTATAATTTTAAAAAAATATTTTAGGTTTCACGCACTTGATTTTTGGCAGAAGTCTTATGCGTCAATTGAAAAAAAATTATGCCAATATTAGGAATCTTATATATATATTTTTCATTTCAAAACGAACATTTCGAAATAAGGAAATTGAACTAAAACTCTGAAATTTTATATCGTAACTGTGAGTTTTAAGATAAGAATACAAATTATATGATACTTAAAGTGGCCAATTATAGCAAAATATTACTCAATCTAAATTTATTTATGACTTTAAAATGATAAGCAATTAGAAGAGAAAATTAATTATATTTTATAGATAAAATGGTTTTTTTTCTGTGACAAATCTGGTTAAGATATCTATGGAATATAAAACATTACTTATAAAATATATAATAAATTTAAGTTTCCTTAAAAGAAATTTACACTTTATCCTAAAGTGATTAATTGATTGCATTGCACATAACTATTCAAAATTTGAAGAGCCTTTGCATTATCATTGCCATATAGATGACCAACAGGATATTCACAAATAGACTCGGCGTACCCAATCTTGTTAACACAAATTGCATTAGTAGTTTGTGGCAAGTAGAATAATTATGATTTATTGACTGTAGTCAGTCAGACAATTGCAGTTGATTAGGACACTTGAGACGAATACAATTTCAATAGTGTGTGAACTATTTGTCTTGTCACATATTTAAATTATACTACATTTAATTATTGTTGCTAATACCATATCTTCAATATTTCTGCCGGATGTTTTCAACTATTTTAACTAAATTGTCAATTTCTAAAAAAAATGTTTTCCAAGATATACGCATCCACAGCTGATCTTTCTTAGTTGCTGTTGGTGGTGGCAAAACTTTAATTGCCTTCCGGCCAAAAACTTTGGTAAATCTGCGCAATGCATTTTGTTAACATTTCCTGTGAATTTTGGCGACACTGCAATTCCAAGGCAACTCCCCCTTCAGCTCCCGATACTTCTTGCCACATTCTTGTGCGTTTTGCAAACAGACTTTCAGTTTTCAAGTTGGAAAATACTCAGCTGAACTCTACTGTTGTTGTCCCCTTGTTTTGTATGCCCTTTTAATTGCCCATTAAAAGTTTTTCACTTGTTAAAATTGAAGCTCTGCCAAATGTTGCCCTCGCCAATATCTGCCCCGCAACACTCCTTAGAATCCGCATTGGAGCAGTCACAAAGTTGCAAGTGAAGTGGAAGCAACAAGCAGCGTAAGAGTATGTGTTATGCAATTAAAAAGTAGCTTCAGAATCGAGTTGAATTTCCCAGGCAAATAGTTTTCCAAAACTTTCCCATGAAAGTTGTCAAGTGCATTGGAGTAAACATATTGTTGCATTTATTTTGAAATATTTAATAACAATTAAAATGTCGAAGTATATTAAATATATTTATATATTTGTTTACGATTTGACCAGATCTTGTGAGCATGGATAATAAAACAAATGATTTTTAAAATTTCTAATTTATATAAAATAAATTGTGATATTGCTTTTTTATTCCCATTCTTATTGTTACAATTTGTTGTCATTTTCATCTCCACAGTCCTATTTCACGTTTGCCTGCCACCATTTAGATTTACAACAAAGAAAACTGAAACTAAAGTTAAAAGGTTTTTGGCAGTGACCCAACCAAATACCCCATAAATTATTTTACCTTGACCTAAAAGAAAAAAAATCTTTATAAATATAACTTATTTTTATCTTTCTTTATTTTATAATATAATTATATGTGTTTACTAAAAAACGCAATTTTTTAAAAAGTATTTAGTAAATATTCTAAATAAAAATTAATAACAAATAGTAATTAAAATTTCATTTAAAATGCATTAAACCTAATATGAAATATAATAAAATATTAATGCTTAAGCTTATAATTTAATTGATTAGATACAAAATTATATTTAAGGTTTCTTATGTTTATAATATAATTTTGAAATGCTCTGCATAAGTATCACACCCTATGATAGTAGTAAAAATAACAAAATTCTTTTTTGACATTGTGAACACTTCTTGAACGAAAAAACAGTTTCGGGCGCTTTTCTGTTTATCTAAATTTCATCTTTTGCTTGTTGACTTGCATTTTAGTTATTTCAGTTACACATTTTATATATATATATATATATATATATGAACAGAATCTGTTCAGTCTGCGCCTGACTGGGGCAGCACAATGAGAGTGAGATATGTGTGATGTACTTTTTGTCTGATTCTCAACAAAACATTTAACTGTCTAAAAACTGTCTGGCTTTAAGGCATTCTCATTCTCATTGTGAATGCCAGCATGTTGTCTAATGTGTAGTGCAGGCAACACACATGTGAGTTGCTTTTGCCAAAATATATACCCAAAAGAGTTGACTACCTAAATCAACTTGTGAGTTATGAGAACAAAATGCCAAGTATGAGAATTAAGCATTTATTTAAATTTATATAAAAAGAAAAAACAGCCAGCAGAGAGTAAAATTCAGTAATAAATTAACAGAAATCTAAATTGGATTCGGATTTCAAAGCAAGTTCTTTAATATTCTATTATCTATTGCGAAATTTACTAAAATTAGTATGCAACAATAAAGTTTTCGTTTGAGCAACTCTTTGAAGAGCAGTTAAATACTAATAAATATTTTCCAATTGCTTGGACCATTAAATTAAAATAATATCATTGCCTTAAATCAATGTAGAATTGATTTGATTTTAATTTCAGCGAAATGTGACTTTAACTCGTTCGCTAATTTCGTAATGATAATAATTGTAACAATAATTTTGTATGCAAAATGGTAACTGATATAATAAATAATGGGTTTGATTAAGTATATGTAAATTGATGTATAAAACCGTGTTGCAAGGTCATTGTTGCACGCAATGCATGCTTCGTATATAATGCATTTTAATACACTATAAACTTTAATATACTTGCCGTCTTGGTTGGTCGTGGAGCTAATTGAAAGGAGCAACGGCAAAAAGAGTGTTTTCCATACTCACGCAGAACACCCCCAACAACGCTTTGTAAATTCCCACCCAAAACTTGGACAAGCCAAGCCAAAGGAAATAACTTTATGCAAGAAGTGGAAAGTGAAACAGCAAATTTGTGCAAACGAGCGTTAAAAGTGCTGCAGTGGAAAAGTTGCCCGGGTGGGTGGTGGTGGAATGTGTAAGGAGCTTGGCAGTTGTTGTTGTTGTTAGTGTTTTTGTTTTTGTAATGTCTAATTTAAATGCAATTAATGTGCAACTAAGCGGAAGCAACTGGGTAGCGCACAATTGGTGCTGGCACTTCCGCCACAACTCTAAAAACAAATTTGCCGCCGCATGGAACAAAATAAAACTAAAAATTGAACAGTGGCTCCACAAAAAGTGTGTATGTATGTAGTGTGTGTGTATTGGTGTGTATATAAGGTAAGTCAGTTGTAGTCGGCGTCACATAGACGGGGCACGTGACACCTGAATCCAGCAGAAACTGTAGTCGTTGTTATGATGGGTTCTCCATGTCAGCTGGAATTCAATTACTCGTGCCCCATAAACCGATTAACTTATATAAATATTTATATCGCTGAAATGCAGCCCGAAAATGCACACTGACTGGCTTTATGGCTGGACGTGGCCATTTGGTCAGTGCCACCAATGGAGTCGTGTATGCTTTTGCATACGCAAACACTTTAACAAAACTCCCCCAATCGTTAACAGTGGTTGTGTGTGTGTGGGTGTAGGTGTGTGTGTATGTGTGCGTGTGTGTGTGTTTGACAATAATTCCATTTTGCATTTGCATTTGTGTTGTGGTGCTTATGCTCCACTTAACGATTGTCATTCGCATCCATGTGCAAGCCAAGGATTTAATGATAACCGGCTAAAGGTGTCATTTACAGTCGCCTCTATTTATCTATCTGTGTCCGTCTGTCTGTTTTGTCTGTTTTGTCCGTCGTTCTGTCTGTCTGCCGACTCGCTGTCTGAGTGTCATTCAAGTAGAATGAGTTGTTAAACTAGAATCGTGTGCGGTGGATTTAATTGTGATGTCTCTTGTCTCTGCTCTGTGTTCTGTTCCGCTTCATATCGTCAGAGACACACACACACATACACACACACATACACACACACATACACACACACAGAGACACACCCGAACAGAATGGGTTAATCTGAATGCTCAAAAGTGGTACAACTTGTGGCTAGACTGTGGTCTGATTTATTGGCTTACATTGCATTAAGTTAGTTGGGTGGGTTGTCAATTGTAGTGTCCTTGTTAATGGGCGATTAAGTTGAGTTAGTTTTATTATTTATAAAATGTTTACACAATTTAAAGCTAGCCACAGCATGTTCAAATTGTACTAGCAAATTACGGCTTGACTATAAACTTAATGAAAATGTTTTCAACGAAATGGCTTCACAGCTTGTCAATGATAAATGGCAAATTTAAATCAATTTTGTTGTCTAAGTAATAAAATTTTGTTGAACGAAATTTATATAGTTTATGTTGTCAAATTGTTTAAATTAAGGAAAATTAGTTGCTATCTAATTTTAGCTATTTTCGTCTGTTATCTGTGTTATATGTCTGTATTATTTTATAAAAAATTATTAATAAATATGTTATGTATTTTATGTTTTTTTGCTACTTAAATGCCACTCAAAAATCATAGACGAAGCAGCATAATTTAAAATTACATTTTTTTCAGAATATTAAGCGTTTCTTTTTCCTGTAAAAATTACACAATCGAAATAAAATATTAGCCTGTCTGTAAACTTTTTAATTTAAGATTTAGACAATATTTCACATTTTTTCCTGCAACGCAAAACTTAATTCTTGCAACTGTAAAAAAATCGAATGGATTTAAATTTCAGAGACCCCATTTTCGGTTGTGTTTGAGCTGCAGCCGTCGCAGCTGCGTTTCCATTGCGGCACGCCCCTCCAGCAGGCATCTCTGCTGGTTCAGTCTCCTCGTCAGGATAGCTCTGTGCAGATGTGCCAGTTGTGTCAGCTGTGCACGCAGAAAGAGATGATTAGCCTGCAGCTGGCGCAGCTGGATGAACACATCATCATCATCATCATCATCATCATCATCCTCGTCAGCGTCACCATCATCATCATCATAGTCGTCATCATCGAGGAAATCCACGGCAGTTGAGTGCGCTTTCATTTGGTTGGACAGCTGGCTGTGAAAGATACATTAGGAGCTAAGCATTATAAATCTGATTGTGGCGGAAGTTAAGCCAAGTTAACGTTGAAAACTTTGTGGCCTAATCGCTGTGCAAAAAAGTTTTTGTCTGCCAATTACGTATACGCAGTGAGTGGCTCAGCAGCATATTGATTTATTTACTTTTTCTAGCTGATTGAGTGAAAAATTGAAAAATTGCCAACATTCGGCCAAGTTCTTAGCCGATGTTTAATGTCTGCTTTAGTTTGGTTTTGGTTTCGGTTTGGTTTTGCTTTGGTTTGCAAAGCAATATTCACTGATCCGTACTTAAAATTTGCTTAGCATGAAAATCTATGGCCACACACACACGCACACACACACACTCTTCAAGGTGGCACTGACTAAATTGCTTTTGCGATCCAAGCTCTGCCAAGCATAAAAATGTCTGCTCGACTAACACGCTTACACTGCTGCTTACCCCGCTCTCCCCGCTATCCACACAGCTTATGCTTCTCCTGCTTCTGCTGATGTTCGATTTGCAGCTATCGATTGATTTTTCATTAATTTTTCTTTTGCTCTTCAACTGACAGCACAGACCACACACACACACACACATATATATATACATATATATTCACATTGCTTTCACTATTTTTACGCTTTTTTTTGCTTTGCTTTTGGGCTTTGGCCAAATTGGATCTAATGACGCCTTTGTTTTGTGTGATCCTAGAAAAGGATGCAACGCAACAATCTGGAATGCATTAGTGCCCCAGCTTAAAGTGCTCTTGCCAATGCTATTAGGGCAGTGATTATTGGAAAATACGCATATAACTCCAATTGTGGAATTACATTTTGTAAACTTCACTTTTTATCTGTACAAATGAAAAATATTGCTTCACAAATATTACTTCTAATCATTTCAATGGACAAAATTTACAGACATTTAAATTTAAAGGCAAGTTGTTAATTTTAAATTATTATTATTTTATTTTAAGTCACCTAACTGCCAGTTTTATCATCCTATATAATTTAAAATTTAAGGATAAATTATTTGACCCTTAATGGCTTTTTGTATTGTGTATACTAAAAATAATTTGTAGTTTTATTAAACTATTGCAATTTCCATAAACTATTTTATTTTACTGCCATAAATTTTTACCTCAATTATGGATACACAGTTGAGGCCAATATTATTGACAATAAACTTGCAATAAATTCAAGTGTGGCAATATTTGCAATAGTTTTCAACAAAGTGGCTTAAAGAGAAATCGAAATTTAAGTAACAGTCAATGCAACAAAGTAACTAACTAATACACTGTGCAACTACATTGTGCACCCAATAAAAACAATGTCGGCAGACTCGGTGGATTGGGTCTTGGCCAAACTTCGCAAACACAGCGACATGTTATAGCCGAGGGCTCAACACCATGCGTATACGTAATGTAGAAACGCATGCAAATGTGTTACAAAGAGTTTGCCAACCCCTCTGCCAGCCCCTCTGTCAGCCGCTCTGCCTGCTCCTCTGCCTGCCCCTCTGTCAGGCGCTCAGCCAGCTCCTCTGCCTGCCACTCTGCCAGCTCCTCTGCCTGCCCCTCTGCCAACCCCTCTGCCTGTCTGGTTTTCAACTGTTCGACATATTCTCCATTCTGGGCCCACTTCTGCTTGTTGCCTTGTGTTGAAGCTCAAACGAAAATGGGAATTTCTCATGCATTTAATTGTTTATATTTTATACTATTTACAGCATATGCTTTGGGCTATAATGTTAATTGCATTTAACATTTATTTTAGTAAAATTTATCTGTTGCCTTAAATGTGGTTATTTTTAGTAAATTTCATTCATCAAGAATTTATCTCTATATTTTAATTAGCTTTGTACGAACCAAATCAATTTATCAATAGCAAATTGATTATTGTGTTTGCTTCCATCACGAGCCAATTTGTGAGATGTCTCATTAGTTAAAACAAAAACGAGTAATTTTCAGCGGTCATTGAGAGAACAAAAGAGCCAATAATAAACACAGTGAAAGCACGTGACCAAAAAACCAAAGATAAAATCAAATTGTGCTCAATTCAGGTAATAAACTCAAAACAAATTAATATGGACAATGATTCTGTGTATCAAGGATAATGCAGTGTGAATGAGTGTGTGTGTGTGTGTGGCTTAAATATGCAAATCTATGGCTTACCTTTTGGCTTGAATGCAGTCTATAAATAAATGTACTGGATTTTCACCAGGATTTCGCACTTTTGGGGATACAAAAACTTTAAAGCCAATGCCAGATGTTTTTGACTCTGACGCTGACTTGAGTGCTACTTAATTGAAAATCTATGACACTAAACTGTAAGCCAGCTTTAGCCTGCCTCTCTTTCGCACTCTAACTATTGCTGACTCTGTCTATTTGTGCAGCCTGCCTGATGTGCTCTGTCGCCACCAGCAACTTAATTATTTCGCGGCACGACTGAGGCATAAGCACACAATAAAAAAAAAAAGAAATGAAAAAACGACAGCTGCTGCAGGACTAAATAAAATAATTTTAAAAAAAAATTTAAGCGGGCAGCACACAAAAAGAGAGAGAGAGAAAAGCGCACAGCAGTTGCAAGTGAAATAAACAAAAGTTTGTTGCAGCTCCTATTGAAAATCTGCGCTGAAAGATAAAGTTGCGAGGCAAGCGGATTTAACTGTACAACTAGCGTGTGAAATGGGCGGTGGGAGGTCTGGGCAATACTTCAGATACGATAAGGTCACAGCAGGCTGATGAAATATGTGTGTTGTGTGTGTGTTGGTGTGTGTGTGTGTGTTTGTGTGACCCCATTAGCACAACAATGCACCCACTCTGAGAGGCTGTTGCTGGCTCTGCTTTTAGATATTTCCGAGTATCTTTTGCGGCATTATTCATTGCCACGATTCATTAGCAGTCTTCAGCTTGTGTGTGTGTATATGTGTGTGTGTGTCTTTCTATGAAAATGCAATTTTTTGCAAATCCGCAAAGTTATCGAAAGTTAAAACATAATGAGATAACATCATAAAGCATACAATTACGACCCAATTATTTTAATTGAATCTACTAATGAGTATTTGCCCCGGAAATCCTTATACATATTGGTCAGGACTAAAAGCGAAAAAAAAAAAAAATAATTAAAATGGAATTTTCTACCGAAATGTTTTTAATTAAGCGTATTGACAGCTTTTCGGTGTAGTGAGAGAAATTGGTTTAAAATGTAATTAATTGTTTTTCCTATTTTTATTACTGGCCCTAAGTTAAAATAAATCAAAAGGGTTAACTAATATTTTAAGTAAGAAATGCTTCGTTGCTTGAAATACATATTAAGACTAAAGACACTTTTTTTAAATTCTATTTATAAACATACTTTTTTTATAAAAAGAGTTTGATGAACAGCCATTCTCAATTTTTTTCTCAGTTCTAGCAAATAATTTTTAAAGCGGAAATTTAATGCTAATTTTGCTATAATATTTTTAATATTGATTACCAATGATATTTTGCTGTGTAACTTTGGTTTATCAGTAGGCAATCAAAAAAAATTACTAACAAAAATAGCACAACTCAAATTAAGAGTGAAAAACACTTGACGGTTTTTCATTTTGGCACTAATTTAGGCGGCACTCTTTTCAAAGGATTTTGGCAACTTAGGTTTGCCATAAGTAATTAATTTTTGTTGAAACGTGCTCTTCCTGTTTCGCCAAAAAAAAAAGTGATATAAAACCCACAAAGTGGAGCCCAATTAACGCCCGCAACATTAATTGCGTTTTAATATGGTGGCACTGCAGGACTCCAGTCGTTCCGTCGTCCTGGACTGTTGGGGTACTTTTGGTACTTGGGGTACTTTGGGTTAGGCATCGCAACTTTCATATTCGTTTGTAGTTTTACTTTCTGCTGGGGGGGTTGGGGGGTGTGGAGTGCTGGCAACATTATATGCCAACCACAGGCGGCTGCTCAAAAGCCTAACAAGCATTTTGCCGCGACTCACTAACACGACAGGTTACAAACACACGCACACACACACACACACACTCACACACACACCCACACACACACAGCAATATATACACATTAGTGCCAGGCTGAATACTTGAGCGCCAGCCTTAAAAGCAGCTTAACAAACACGCAGACAAAGAGGCAGTGCAGCATGGACTGAGGACACAGGACACAGGAGCCTGGGTCAACTATTTACATGTCGCCCTATTATGTCCGGATGCGGACGAATCGGAAACGACACGACACGACAACCCCCCACCACCACTTACACCTCTTTTATGTTCACTCTCTTTTCTAAGTGGCGTGATTTAAATTTTGATATCCTTTGAAATGCTGAACGGAGCTGGCTGTTCATCGTTACTCTTGGTGCTGGTGTTGGTGATGTTGCTGATGTTGGTGCTGCTGGTGCTGGTGATGTTGGTGCTGTTACTGACGTCAAAGCTGTCGCTTCCGGCAACCCACAAATCACGTAATCTGTCCTTTATGGGTCAAGCAGCAGCCACATATCCTCAAAATACACGTAATGCTCAAAAGCATAAACAGTAACAACATCTGTCAGACACAACAACAACAACAACAACAACAACAACAACAACATCAACAACTGCAACTAAATGCATACATGTGAATCATACACAAATGCACTTAGTACTTGCACACCCACATACATATATATATATATACACATATATATACATATGCGAGGACACACTGTACAGTCGGCCATAACAGGAGTGAACATAACACGGCACTCACCATTGTCCCAAACAGATGAGAATTCTCTGTGACAGGTAAAAATTTGTAGTGATTGCCCCCCAAAAAAACTGCACAATAACCCAAATTTTATGAATAGTTTTAGTCAAATGAAAACAAAACTTTTCATTTAAACTTTCAAAATAGTTTTGTAATTTGTGAAATGTTTGTTAGCAGAATTTGCATTGCATTTGCATTTATTTGTTAATTATTTAGACCATAGACAAATTAAATGCTGTTTGGAGCTAATCACAGGAAAATTGTTTATAAAATATTTAATTTGATATTGTCCCTTGGCTGTGATCAATATTTATCTTAATTGATTATTTAAATCAGATTAATTCAAGCGGTTTCCATTTGCATTTCTTCGGCCTCAACAAATAAATGAAGATTTTCTTTAATTGCTTAATTTTCTTTTAATATTAATGTCTTCGAGCATTTCGACAAAAAACACAAATATAAATGCAAAAATGGAAAACTGAGACCAAAGAGCGGAGAGTGGAGAGCAGAGAGATGGAAAGTGTGTCTCATTTGGGAGCACTGATAGCAAAGGCTTCTCTTACAGCTTACAACAGTTATGTGCATGCCATTCATAAGGCCATAAATAAATGTGGGAAAAGTGCGCTTCATAAAGATAGAGAGAGGGGGGGGGGAGGGGGAGGGAGCTTTGGGGAGCGGTTCTTATCGGGGCAAGTGGGCATCATTAACCTGGCGGCAACCAATGTAATTATGTTAACTGCTAATTGTCTGTGTGTGTGTGTGTGTGTTTGTAATGGGGTGCGGGTACGGGTACGGGTGCGGGTGCGGGTGCGGGTGCATTGGGTGTGGAATTGTTTCACGTATACTTATAACCATTTTCGTGTCAGCCGCAGTTCAATGCAAATACCCAAAGTACACAGATAACGATAATTGCCCACAAAGAGGGATGGTGTATTTTTTTGAGTGTATTTTTTTTTCAACTGTCGCATTTAAGGCTAACAGGACAACAACTTTTGATCCTGGCTATGGTTTCCACAATTAAGGCCCGTCTCCCCGCCGCCACTGGAGCTGCGTTTGAGTGATTCTGTTTATTGCTTTTCGCTGCTCTCGAAATTTAATTGAAGTTTTTTTTTTAAGAAGTTTTTGGTTATTTTTTTTTTATTTTTTGGCTGTGCACTTAACTCTTTTGCCGGCGCCAACAATCGAATATTTAAGTGGATTTATAAAAATTGGCATTTTAAACATTAAGGATTTACCGAGAGAATCGGGAATTCAGTTTTTTTAAATGTCCATAACATGAAATTTCGCATTTTGTTTGGCTGTGAATATATTTGATTTTGGGTTTCTTTGTTTGCTTTTAAAATTTAACAACCAACGAATTGCAAAATATCTGAAAATATAATATAATTATGAATATCAAATTATTGTGTGTGAATATTGATTTACATTTAAAAATATCTTTGTGATTTCGGTAATCTCATCAAATTTAAAACTTTTGCTAAAATTTTGCTAAATTGAATATGATTGAGTGAAAAAAATGTATGTATTGAATACGATTTATGGGTAAACAAATATATTCAATTAAAGATCTTCTCAAAATGAATAAGCTTTAATAAAAATAAGAAATAAAATGGTGACAATTATTTTATTTTAATATTTCAATTGAAAACCAGAGGCTGAATTTGGAAATAAGTAACATAAATAAACAAATTCAAATATTTTTAAATTGAACATCAAAATGAATAAACTAAAAATAAATTAAACTATTGCTGTGATACATGAAAGATGTGCATTTTAATCTGCAATTTTTTAATTGAATAGCAAAGCGAATTAAAATATATGAAAAATTTTAGTTTTTTAGAAAATGTTTATCAGTAATAAAGTACCATGGATAAATATAATAAAAAATTGTTGTAGTTTTTTAGAGAATGTTCATCAGTAAAAAGTAAGAATAAAATGAATAAATATAATAAAAAAAATGGTTGTTGTTTTTTTTTTTTATAAATTATTCATCCATCAAAATGGAGAAAAGTTGTATTTTTTTTCGAAAATGAGCATCAGATAAAGTAATATGGATAAATATAGTAAAAAATTGTGTGAATAAATATAATAAAAAATTGTTGTAGTTTTTTAAAAATCAGTAATTGAGTAATATGAAGAAATATATTAAAATTATAGTTTTAATAAATATTTATCAGTAAGAGTAAAATAAAAATACAAAATAAATAATAAATTAGTAAAATGGATAAATATAATAAAAAATTGTAGTTTCCTCGAAAATAGTTATCAATAATTAAAATATATGAAGAAATATAAAAAAGTTGCTGTTTTTTAGAAAATGTACATCTGTAATATGAAATGGAGAATTTTTGCCGGTTTTTTTTAGAAAATGTGCATCTGTAATATGGAATGCAGAATTATATAAGAAATTGTTGCATATTTTAGAAAATGTGCATCAGTAAGAGAATAATACGGAGAATTAAGAAACAAATTTGTGTATTTTTTTAGAAAATAATAATAAAGTAATAAAGTAATTTTGCGACATACGCATGCTGCCAAAATCACGAATTGTTTTAAATGAATTATTATTGCTTTCTGTTCGTTTGTGCTGTTTATTTGCACAAAATTGTCTGTTGTCTGTTTTCTGCTGCTGCCTTTGGCTGTTGGGTAAATAATAATTCACCGGTCAGTGAAAAACTGACAACTACAAATTTTGCACGCTGCTTAAGCGGCCAACATGAAATACTTGAAATACATACAACAAGTGTACAAATATTTGAACATGCAACCCCTTGCAACGAACCATGGGGCAAATATATTTAACATTTGCGTATATGTTTTATATGCTTTATGCACTGACGCCCACTGCCACGCCCATTGGTGTATATATATATGTGCAACATATCGCTGCATTTATTCGCATATTGTTTACAATTCATGTATGCAAATTTCTCTTTTTCTTTTTTTTATGTATTTATAGAAGCAAAAATGGTGCAGCATAAATATGCCGAAATCAAAATTAGCGCAATTTTCATATTAATTAATTGCAATTGACTCGATATTTATTTATTTATATATATGCATTATTTATATTCCCTTTACATAGATATATAAAATGAATATTTTTTTTTTGTTTTTTGTTTTTATAGTTTCCACATGCTGCGCATTAAATCACTTTAAGTCATTAAATCCTTTTTGGCCCATTTCTATCTGCAAAAAACAAATATTTCACAAATTGCCGCTTTGTGCAGGTTTCCCAAGGCCTAATTAATAATTTTGATATACTTTTATGGCGGCTTTATGTGCTCATTATGAATATGAATAGAATTTTGTGTGTGCAATTTGTTAACAATTTTAGCCAAAAGTGCGGGTTGCGCTAATTGAGCAGCAGCAAAAACTATTACACTTTGAAGACGAGCACACAAAACTCTGTGTGGAAATAAGTTCAAGTTCTCTGAAAATAGTTGATGTTTACCAGGATTAGTTTGTATAATGAGGACATGTGTGCAATATTTATTTTAAACTAATTGCCAATTAAAGAAATGTGTGTGTTCTCTCCGTGTATTTTATTCAAATTATAAAAGAGAATCATTTAATTGGTATTTAAATGCTTAGTAAGTGTTTGTTTTATAGGTTGTAGTTGGGCAAACTAAACTTACCTAATAACCAGATAATAAGCTAATATTAAATATTTAATTATTGGTTAGTTTATATTTTTGAAGTTGTTAAAATAAAATATAAAATATGCATTTATCGATAAGTTAAAGCACTAAAACTAAACTTAACTGCACAATTATCAAATCAGTAATTAAACTGCTGATAGACAAGCTGTCAGCTTGCCATAGATATTCTACTATTATTATTATTATTATTATTATTATTTGTATTTGTATTTGTTATAAGTCAAATAAACTACAATTTGCTTTGTATTTGCACGGCAAACTTCAAGTGGCAATCTCAAACAGAAGCTCAGAATTAAGCTAACATTTGCACCAGATAAATATATGTAGATATTATATTATAAATCATATATATATATATATATATATATATATTTAAGTATGGTTAATGTATGTGCGCTTGGCAGTTGCCTTTAAAATTCATCCTAAATCAAGCTAAGCCCCAAGACAAGTGTTTTTAGCCAACGAAAGTGTTATACATGTTATAAATACATATACAGATTATACTCTCTCTCTCTATGTGTGTGAATGCGTGTGTGTGTGTGTGTGTGTGTGTGTGTGTGTATGTATAATTTAGCAACTTAACGCTCAGCACTTGGCCACAACTCACTTAGAGCGTGCCCTGCCACAAATGGCCCTTACACTCAGAAAACGTTGTGGCAAGCGAAGCACCCAAACCCAAAATTTATGTCAGTGTTGCTTGATGTTGCTGCTTTTAGTGTTGGATAACCGCTCGTGGGTAGTTGGTAGTTGGTAGGTGGGTGGTGGGTGGTGGCATATACAAGTGTCTCTCTTAGAATGGCATTCATGTGGCACACAAAGCAACCCAATCAGCAGCTTAAATCGGCAACAATTTCCGCAACTTCAGCATTTGATTGAAAAGGTTGCCACAAAGCTGTTTTAAATTTTAAATGCTTCGCTCACACCTTTAATCAGTATATATATATGTGTGTGTGTGTGCGTGCCACAAATAAAATATGCTTAATTTTTTTTTGTAAATCCCAACTGTTCAATTCGGAAGCTCTTTCATCTCTCATCTTAGCCACTTCTGTTTGGAGTGTTTGCTCAGCAGCGAACGAAGACTTCAAGGTTTGTGATTTCAAACTGAAACTACATTAAAAGTATTGTCCATACGAGAATAGATCGGAGAGAAAACTGCATTTTCAAACACACAAACTTTTTATCAACTGTCCAACTTGGAAAAACATTGCTGACACTTAAGTGTCCTTCCTCTGTTTGCCTGTTTGCAGCTGGCAAATAAAAATAATGCCAAAAAAAAATACTATTTTCCTATGCTGTTTGTTCAACATGCAAATTTCGTTATTTTCGTGAGTTTTTGAATTAATTATTTTTTTTGAAATGCACTTGATGCATGCAAAATGTAATTTAAAAATATTTTGTTCTTCAGTTTAATTACTTTCTATGCATTTAAATTATGGATGTATATAATTAAAATATAGAAACACTGTTTGGTAAATTAATATTTTATAGTATTTAAAAATTAATGATTTGTGTTCTTTTTGAACGAAATAAGCAGTGAAACTTTTTATAGATTAATTTCTGGCTTTTACTGACTTCTGCAATTTATTCATTTATTTTAAGTTTTTAGTGTAAAGAAAACCTTTCGTAGATATTTGACACAATGTTAAAATATTTTGTCAAGACTCGCTTTGCATGAAAATGTAGACATTTTTGCAAATATTTTGGCAATTTCTGTATTTACCCTTTTGGCCTTGGTCATTTTAAAAATATATTTTTGCAATTTATGTTTATTTCCCTGTTGGTGTATTTATGAACCTGGTCATTTGGCCCAAATGTGGGCTTAGACATGCTCTAGGCCAAAGCTATCACAGTGTTAAATAAAATTGACGTTAATTGCCGAGGGATTTGTGTGTGTGTGGGTGTGTGTGTGGGTGTGTGTGAATCAGAAAGGAGGTTAAGTTTTTTTTTTAATTAAATTTGCATACAGAATTATGACTGCATCAAAAGTTATGTCAGTTGCACATCAAAGTGAAAAGGCAATCGCCCGCCCTTTAGGAGGGGTGGCGGGGGGGTTTCACCTGACGAGTCTGGTGTAATCAGCCGGCAAAGCATTAAGTTCACCGTTAAATGCAATGATACAGAATGTTGCGTATGCACTGTGAAAGCTATTTAAACAGTTCTTAATGACGTCGACTGCAAACGGCGAACTGCCACTGCCACTGCAACTGCAACTGGCACTGAGAATGAGCCTGCAACTGAGATCATGACTCCAATAGGGATGGGCTCGAATGTGCCAAGGCTTAAAGGTAAAAAGAAGCTCGGCAGTTGCTCTTTTCAATTTGACGGTGCTTCAGTTCAAGTGGTTTATTTTTAACTGCTTTCACTTGAGTTTTAAGCAGCCATTGAGTCATTGTGAGTGGAAAGAAGCCCAACCAAACTGAACTGCTTGCATTAAAGCAGGTATTATATAAATGTTTCTATGTGTGTGTGTGTTTTTTTTTTTAATTACAAGCGATACAAGATTCTTATTCCGGGTTCAATGTACGACACACTGTAAAATCTTTTACTCTACTCATGCAGCTCGCAAATAGTGCAAGTTTTGCATGCATATTTTATATGTGTTATTTTTTTAATCTACACGATTAACATTAAATATTTAACAATTACTTTACGCTTTTTACTAAAGTAGGTAATTTGATTTTGATTAACATTTTTGTTTGTCATTTTACCTTAAATTAATTACACGCGAGACATTTAAATTACTACTTTGCTGAACAGTAATTAATTTTAAAAATATAATTTAAATTACAAATAAGCAACACAAATTCTAGTCTTGTGTTTTTTTTTTATTGAACTAGTTATAAATATTGAGTGTTTTAAATTTAAATAAAAAAGAAAAAAACCTCTCTTAAATTTATACACAAAGAGCATGATAAATTCAATGGTTTGCGAGATGTATTCAATTTCAATTAATGTTTGTCGTTTTTTGCCACGCATCTGTCAATAAAAAAAACAATTGCTATGTTTTCCTTTCAGTCAGCAAAAGTGGAGGCTGCCATCGGCTGCCTTTTGCAGCAGGTGCATCCTTTGTGCGATGCGCTTTCAATTATTTTTGTGTGTTACTTGTTACTTACTACAACCTGCAGCAAACACATTGTCATGTAATAGTGTGTGTGTGTGTGTGTGTGTGAAGGTGTGTGTCCTATAACCATTATGCAAGAAATGTCATGCAAAATTATGGAGTTTAAGTTGGTTTTGTTTGCGCTGACAACACAATTGAATTCACAGAATTGCGCAAATAAATGCGCATTTAATATGCAAAGTCTGTAAGCGAGCTGTAAGCGGACTGTAAGCGACTGCGGGTAACCTTTACAAAGCACAGAGTTCCCAGCTTTCAAGTGGCTTGACTGGCGTGTTGTGAAGTGATCCCTTCAATATATGAAATTCAGCAGAATTCAAAATATTTGACATTTGATTAAGTTTGGACTGCTAACTAAAAGATGAATTTAAATGTACATTTAAATAAATAAATATATTTAAATACTTCAAATTAAATAATATTAATAGACAAAAGAAATAAATATATATGAATTATATTAAAGCGAATAACCATTAGCTTATATTATTATTAATACTAGAAATATGCGTATAATATACAATAAATTGAAAAAATAAAAATATACATATAAAATATAATAAGGAATTGTTAGAATTACTTTCCCAGCAATAATTAAAGATAACATTGTCTGAATTTAAAATAACATAATGGTTTTAAAGGTCTGCTTTACTGAACCGGTTAACATGGCCAGATTAACAGCCTAGTGAGGACAGTCATGCGCTACATTGAGCTTCTATCAGCGTTCCAAACGTGTTACACAAACCCCAGGCAGACAGGAGTTAAAACGAAACGGAACGTAACGAAATGAAAAAGAAACGGAACAGTGTCCCGCAATAAGGGGTGAAGAAACATTGTGAAATGAACATGAAACTGCGCCCTTGGCGGAGGAATAGTGTGAAACATGAAAAGATGAACAGTGAGAAATGAAACATGAGGTTATAAAGGAGCAAAAACGACGATGTCGCCGACGAGAAACGTCAGAAATCAGATGAAACTTTCAATTGGCAAACGCACTGGCATTGGCATTAACACGCTGCGCGCGGGCCCCTTCGTGCTGTGGCAAAGCATTTAGTTGGACATTTGCATGGCTCGATGGCGGACGTGTGGGCGGATAAACCATCCAAAGCCACCAATAAAGCCTCTGCGAGCGTCGCATACAAATTCAAAGGCGAGCCGCGTAATTTGAATAACCGTTTGTGCGTGTGTGTATTTTAACTGTTGTTGTTGCATTTGTTTACATCAAATATCAGTGTGTGAGCGTTGGGCGTAGCACAGCAATAAATTAATGTGTACCACTAATACGCATACAATTCCAAATGTGAATATGTTTTGTATATGTGTCTAGGTCCACTTATTCATCAAAGGCGCCAACAGCCAATAGCAAACAGCAAACAGCAAAGTGTCTTTTGTGTGAGTTGAGTTCAAGTACAAATCGAAATCAAAATCCTAATCGAAATCAAAATGTAACTGTGAATTGTGAATTGCAATGTGTCCTTTATAAATCAACAGAAATCACATTTCAAATCGCTGCGCATTACAGCGGATACAGCAACTCCAGCGGGAACAGCAACAACAACAACAATAGCAACAGTAACAGCAAAAGCAACAGCTACAACAACAATAATAGGAACAGCGCCAACAGCAAATAGATCTAAAGTCAAAAGACGACAAAGGTCGCATCACTCGCTGATTGCTTTGCTCTGTGAAGATGTGTGAGCTTTGCAAGCTGAATAACTGTGAAGAATGTGGGAAATTATTATTATTTTATGCCTGAAGGCAGACAACTGCTGCCAATAACACCCGCATGCTCTCTATATGTGTGTGTGTGTGTGTGTGTGTGTCTGTGTATGTGGGCGTCACAAGTTCTATAGAATGGCAAATAATACATTCTATTATCTTTTGCCTTATATTGGAATATAATCTGAATTGGCTTTAGCTGAGCTCTGGATTTGCAGACACCCTGGCCCCAACCACCCCATTTGATACTCTCCAGATTTATCTATTTGACACTTGAGACTCGGCAATAAAAGGTAGATTTTAAACTCATTAAGGTTTTCTTGTGCGGCTTCAGTCATTTTTCAAAAAAAGGTGCACAAAAAGGTTGGCCAACTTCCAGAAAGCTGTCAACATATCCATCAAATCAATAATGAGTTCGGTACCAGAAGGCAACAGGCAAATTTGTTTGCAAAGAATTGAGTGAAATTAATTGTAATTTCTCTAATGGAAATTAAAAATTGTCCCAAAAATTAAAATATGAAAAATGAGTTTCTAAATTTAAAAATTTTAAATGAAAACGAAATTTACATATTAAACGAAATAAAATTTTAAGAATTATAATCTTAAATAAGAAACTAAAAACGGATATAATAAATCACAGGCATTAAAATTTAAGTAAGTCAAAAATAGATTTGAAAAAATAATAAGATTTTTAAAATTTGAGACATTTGAAACATTTCAGCAAAATGAAATTTTATATTTTTCCATTATTCCGTTCAGATTTAAACACTTCGTTAATTCAATAGCTGCAAATTAGATTGGCCAAATAAATCATAGAAGCCGCATTTATAATCCTGCATTTATATATTTGCTTTATGATATACAATTGCTGTCAAAATTGTGTTAGTGCAAACTTGTTAGCTGTCATCATTTTTTAAGGCGTGTCTCGCTTTTAGTAGCTCCACCCTCCGCCCCTCTCTCCAACCATCTTAGCTGCTTCGGGATGGCACAAAATAAATTGGCTTGTTATGTTCGCACAGTGCTTTTGCTGTTTTCTTTCACTTGCTGCAGAATGATTATTATTTTCTAAGTTTAAATTGGATTCGGTGGCAGCTGCGTTTGCTTTCAATTCGCTCTCCAAAGTAGGCCCACAAATAGAAATTTGAGCAAAAAATGCACTTAATAAACATATTTTTATCATTTAATAACTGCTAAATTGAGTTATTTTAATTTAGTATTTGTGGATAATATTATTACTATTACTCTTTTCCCTCTAATTTATCCCCCTTTTCTCACTCGCTTGAATAGATTTTCAATTTGAAATTCTCTTTGGAACTAATGAAATTTGCATGGAAAAGCGGTATTCAAATTGGCTAACGTGGCTTATGAGAAAGCTCTTGAGTGCATTTGGTATTTGCATTTAGCCAATGATGGTATACATCTTCACAACTTGGCTTAAATGACGTGGTCACCGTCTACCGAATACAATTCATTAACTTATTGACTTACAATCAGAGTGGCAGCTGCTAAAACTAATGCCCCTCGGGGGCAGCCAGGCCAAAGCTGGCCAGGCATCCCAAGGATGCATGAGAAATTTGTAGTCATCACATTACATTGATGGTGGTGGTAACCACTAACGGCTACCAGGCTTTAGTTCACTTCTGGCCTGCTGTTTTTACTAGCTGTTTTTACTTGGTAGCTGTCTAACTGGATTTTTGCTTTTTCCTTTTTTGTGGCATGCTTTGGCCAGATAAGTTGAGGTCACATTTTGGTGCCTGTGGCTCGCCAGAATAAACAGCCTCCGTACCCGAGCCAGTGGCAGAGTTTCGGTCACGTATCCGACAGCAAATGCAAATGCAAATTGAGGAATGCAGAAGAGAGTTCTGGAAAAGGCCTTAAAGCATAATTAAATGTGTTTTGTGCAAAGCGTCGGATTAAGAACAAAACCAAGCAAACAGTAAAAGCTAATAACAACAGCAATAACAAAATAGAAACAATAGCATAAAAATAATAAAACAAAAAAAAAAGTAAACAGCAAACAACAAAATACACATATCCAAAAGGTGTGACACAAGGCAACCACCAATCCTCGCACGCAATAAAATGCGCTGTCGACGGGCAGCTGAAAAAGCGACAGCAGCAGCAGGAGGCGGAGCCGGAGCCGGAGAAGGAGAAAGAGACCGAGGAGGAGTCGGAGGAGCAGCAGCAGCAACAGCTAGAAGGGGCAAGATTCTATCCCGAATTGTTGTGAGGAAGAGAATCGGATTTGCTGCTTGTGGATTTGGACTTGGAGTCAAGGGAGCTGGCAGCGTACTTCTGGCATTTCTGGCAGCTGTCAGCTTTCGTGGCATGCGGGAAAGTAAGTACAAACATCTTTTACTGAAAATTGAGCTGTTCCACAAAACACAATCAACTGCAACACAACAAGATTTATGATGCATCCAAATACTCCATTCAGTTTTATAAGCTTAATTCTATATTTTGCCACAAATAAATGAGTCCCGCCCAGCAACACAATCAACTGCAACACCAAAGAGATTGATTATGCAACTAAAAAATAAATAAATTTTAGTTTTATTTCATCTGTTATTTTTTTTGTAATCTACAAACAAGCAAAGCTTACATAGAAAAATAAACACCATCAATAAAATTCCAAAAAAAATGTGTTTTAATTGTTAGTGTAAATTCATTTAATAAACTAGTCGACTAAAAACAATTGAGTATGTACAAAAAAAATACAGTTTGCAGTTAATAAATGACTCCTAATTTACTAACTTGGTAAAAATATAAATTTTATGTGTTAAAAAAAAACATTGAGTTCTGCTGTCTATAAAAAGCATATCCATAAAAATAAAATAATCCAGAAATATCTTGCATTTCTTGAGCAGTAGTCATCAAATTATTACGGAAGTACTTTCCGGAATGGCAATTTACATATAAACACAGGGGACACATACTCCTATATATATAAATATAAATATATATATGAATATTTATATATACAATTGCACATACATACAGATAGAAGTGCCTACATATAGGGATGTGCTTCTAAATGTGTGTGCGTGTGTGTGTGTGTGTGTGTGTGTGTGTAGTACAAACTCGTACACACGATCCAAAGTTTTTGGCTACGTGTTTTCTTTTTGCCGTTATTTCTGTTTTTTGCATGCATATTTAATTCAATTTCGCACATTTTTGTGCAAGTGTTGGGAGCATTTGCCAAATTTAATTTGCATGATGAGATTTGCCTTGGCATTGCCTGGAATTGTTGTCGTTGGATTTGCCGGTTTTTACTATATTTGCTGTTGATTTTGCTGTTGTTGTCAACTCGTTTGCTCGACTTTTATAAGCAGTCCGTGTTTGGCCAAAACCGAATATTCATTTATACACACACTCAGAGTCACACACACTCACACACACACAAGGACAAAGACATGTGTATGATGATATTTCCTTAACACCTGTCACATGCTTACGTATTCCAAGCAAAGAACAAAAATTCATTTCACACACACATTGCCAAGACTCTTGATTCTCGAGTGTGTCTCATGAAAATAACTGGCATTTCCTGGCCAGTCCAGACTTAATTAAAACAATACCAAGGCAACTGCCTGTTTTTGGTATACAACTCCATCGATGAGTTAATTAAGTGTTCACCTGCTCAACAGGTCGAATCCTTGATGAGATTTGTACTACTTCATTCCTATGATTTATATCCAAAGAGTCAAATAAATTAAGACACATCCAGATAGAATAGTAAAAAATATTTTCATCTGTCTGGTTATTTTTAAAAATATTTGTTACCTCAGACGAGTGTATAAGATAATAAATAAAAATAGTCAACAACTGCTTTTCTGATTTATGTCTGATTTTTTTTGACATGAAGAATAGAAAGAAAATGAAATAAGCAATGCAATAAATATATTTTGATCTCATAATAAAGCGTGCTTATTTTAATTTGTTAAACAGCAAATGTGGAATTATTTATAAGTCCTTCTGATTTGTAATGCCAACAAAAGTCATAATCATTTTAATCTATTAATCCTTATTCATTCAGCTGCACACAGACTCATCAATCTCAGTTGAGCAATTTCCCAAGGGCAAGGCTATTTCATTAATAACACATGTGCCGACTTCTCCACACACACTTTTCATATCTAATTTAATAGAGACTATCTTGAAATGCTGCAGAGAAAAACAAACCAAATTTGGCCACAATAAAAGGCAAAAAATATATAAATAGACACTCAAATAACATTTAAGCCATCAATCAACACAGTTGCCAAGGTCAAAGTTAGTCTCCGCGCCAAAGTCAGATTCGGAATGCTAACCCCATCCTTGGGAGAATTGTTAATTACATCATGGCAATGAGCGTCATAGAAAAACAAAGCTAGAATATTAAACAAAGTCGCAACTATATATTTTCCGAGTCTCTGCATACCAGTTACAAGTAACTACCATGAAAATGCTGGCCAAGACAAATGGCGGTCAAATGTCACATTTAATTTATTTATGGAGCACAACTGACGCTTGGCATGTCCGTTTCGAGCTTTAATTAAATAACTGAATGTGCTAAGTGAAGCCAAAGAGTTGATGTCGCTAATACAGCCATTAGCGGAATTCGTGGAAAGCGTGTAAATTTTCATTTCCACCGAGACAAGGCATATTTCATGTGCATTAACAGCGGGAAAGCAGCTGCTTCAAAGCAAATGTACATGTTTTCACTGGGTGAATTATTAACTTTTAGGCATTGGAATTTTTGAGGGCTGTTAAATCAAGATTTTAAATGTGAATTTTCAGTTCTCAGCAAAGAGGCCGAAATTATTATAACTCTTGGCTTAAAGCAATAATGTTTTCATCTGAATACTCACTGATCGTTTCATATAAAGCTATTTTGCAATAATTTTGGAGCAGCTATATATTAAAAATATTTTATTCTTTTACTATTTTGTTCCTTATTTACAAAAGTATCACATCTGAAAATTGTACCTAAGAACTTAGCACAAATGATATCGACAAAATTGCTTGATTTGATATGTGTGCATATTTGCTGGTGTTTTGTGTGCAACTATCAATGTTTTTACAGCGATTGTCATCTCTGGGCCAAATTGAAAACACTTTGTATGCTTTGCCACGTGCTCTAAAATCCGCATATAATCGCCACCAACTGTGTCATCATCATCAGCAAAAACAACAATTCAGCCAGCCAGCCAGCCAGCCACCTGCACAATGCACAATATACACACATATATATATATATATATATATACTCACTGTATACATGTATTTACAGCATGCAAGGTGTTTGTTTGCTCGAGCGTGCAAATTAGAATTACAGCAACTGCAACAACACAAACAATGAGTGTGGCAACAACAACAAACAACAAAAGCAACAAAAGCGCAGACTCAGCTGGCAAACCAATTGTTATTTTCTCCCAACTAAGCGCTGCAAAGTAGGCAACATTCTGATACAATTTCCCACGATTTCCACTCTTTAATGCAATCAAACTGAGCCAAGAGCACAATTTTATTTACGTACAGCTCAATGGGCGTATACGCGATCCACTCAGCACGTTGTCCATGTAATTGCTGTGCACAAGAGCAATAACAAAAAAAAAAATAGCCATTGGAAATTCAAATTTGGACGCAAAGAATGACGCATCATTAAAACAACAAAATTTACTAGATATATGTATATATATATATGTAGATATACTAAAAGGGAGTGCAGAAAAATAAATACTCCGATTGTTAAATAATACAATAAGATAAAAAGTGAAATATGATATTAAGATTTTCCTTTGTTCAAAAATAATAGCGAAGAAAAACAGAATGCACTGAAACACAATACTTTCCATCTTTTCGACAACTATTCCAAGTTCAAGTTACAATTTCTTACAATTATAAATATGTAAAAAAAAGGTCAGCTTTTATCTAAATTTAAACCATATAAAAATGAGTGTATTTTAGTATTAACTGCTAAATATTAAACACAATTTCACTTGGAAAATGTATAACTTTAAGTTAGACATTATTTTTTTTGCTGTGCACGTGGCAACATTTTTATAGACTTTTCATGCCTCAAGAGCAAAATATGCTTGCAAAGATGCCATATTTTAAAAAAAGGACGTGTTTTACAAAGAATGCAGGAGAATTGTAACATTATTGGACTCATATCTGCGATGTGCAGCAAAAAAATGGTGACCCAGGCACAATTTGCTCATTCCTGCAGAGCAGCCACAATAATAGAAAAACGAGCAACACTCTTGTTGGAGGTCGGAGAGTGTGTGTGTGTATGTGTGTCGGGTGGTGCATTGCAATAGGCTGAACAATTTATGATTTCATACTGCACACGATTTTATTTTTATTTTTATTTTTATACGTTTTAATGGATGGTGTGAACGGTGTTTTGGTTCACCGCCGGAGGTGGGATTTGTACGCTCTTTGCTCAATCCGGAAACTGGCTGTGGAAACGTATTGACTTTTTCGCCTTTGTGGCATTTGAAGCTACTCAAATATGTAAAACACTATTTGCATGTGTATGTTGCCCACAAAACTGGCTAAGTTGGCAAGTGAACCAGTTGACCAGTTGACCAGTTGAGCAGTTGAGCAGTTGGCCAGTTGACAAGTGCGTGAGGCAATAACCAATATTTGCTTTCTGTGTTATATGAGCCAATAAATGCCGAGTTATGGCTTCTAATTAATGTGCTAATATATGCGTAAAGCATTGATTACAACTCACAAAGTCTCAATGCTGACGCCTGTTAAATATTTTATGTCGGCCGGGCTATTGAGATGGCAAATGGAGACTGCTTTTCTGGCCTTATTATGCAATAGCTGTGGTTTGCTGTGCTTGTGTGTCTCCCCCCTGTTCGATACTCGTTAACCAGAAAACTTAACATGAATTTTTGCTCATATCGTTGACTCTTTTTTGCCCTTACAATGAAGAACAACTATTAACTACAACTATCTGAAAAAACACATAACACTTTGTAAATCCATCAAGTTCTCGTTCAGCTTTTTTTCGCATGTTATTTGACGCAACTTTTCGTATAAACAAATTTTGTTCGACACTTTTGATGAGCAGACTTCAAACTTGTAGCGGATACTGTTTCCGAGTGGGAGAAAAAGTTGCGAATCTTTAAGCTAAAGTCACCAAAATTGTAAGTTTGATTAACGATAAGCGACCCGTTAAAGGTCGGGCCAAAAGTGTTATCGCCAAAAAATACTTTGACTCAGGAAAAAATATTTCGAGCTAAGCAGACGATTATGTTCAACATATTTTTTTATTTTTTGTGGTTTGGAAACTATCTCTGGATCAGGGCAAGGGTGAAAGAAATTAGAAATTAAAATTCCATTAAGTTAAACGACCGTAAAAAGGTCATGTGGCCAATGTGATTTACTGTTATGAAATGTGAGGAATAAAAAAAATCTAACATGTGATGGAATTTATCTCAACTGCACAGTTGCATTTCAGCAAGCAAACTGTAATAAGAAATAAAGCGAAAAATATTAGATAAATTCTGCAGCAATGGTTCAAAGTTTATCATTTCAAAATAAGAGCTAAATAAACAGCAGAATGGCAATAATAAATAAAAAAAAATGAGACGATCAACAGTTTCAGAAATGAAAATAATCCTAATTCACGAATCGTGTGCAATTCACATCTTTACATTAGCTTAATTAAAATTTGTTTTAGTCTCATGTGAAATTAATATGAAATGAAAGTACGCAAATAAAATGAAAGGGGAAGTTTGTGCGCAATAAAAGCCAGGTCGAAATTGGACATACTGGTCCAATTATTTGGCCAGCATTGAGTGGCGACCTCAATTAGTGAAACGGCAAGGACATCTGACATCTAATCAACGAATCCTTTTGCACAGTACAGCTTAGACTAGTTGCAAGTTCTTTCTTATAAATAAATATTATATAATAAATCGAAACATTGTTTAAGTATTTTTAAAATTAATACATTTTCTTCTTTCTATACGAAAATGTATTTAATAATAGGAAAATGTAATTTAATAATCGTTCACATTTGTTATTTTTTCTGAATATTAATTTGATGTGAATATCATTATCTAAACGATAAATTATCATATTCAATCAAAACACAATTTGCAAAATCCATTTGTACGTTTTTCTATCAAATTTAACAATAAAGCTTATTGTGTTCCAACAATTTGAACAATCCCATAGATCAGTCCAAATTAAAGCGAAACATTTATTTTGTTTATTTTCACAAAATTCTGTTTGTTTCTGTTGCCCTTTTTAACTTTTCAGTCCGCTGAATGCGAAATGCGACGCGCCAAACTGATAACAAAACAGACTTTCTGGGACAACAGGATTTTGTCGCCAGCCATCCGCAACTCTCCCCCCCCCCCCCCCCCCCAACACCCGTGCCCATTGGCAATTACAAATCTGGTAGTCGAAACAAGCTAAATTATTGTCGTGTTGTTAGCCCCCTTAAAAAGTGCTGTAAACACGAACCGTAAAATGCTCAACTAATCATTTGCTCAATGGTTGTGAGGGAATTTTTAATTTATGTGTATCGCCAACGGAACATTAACCAAACAATGCTTAGAACATCTTTAAATAAATACAAGTTCGAAAAGACTTTTATTTAAGCCATTTAATACCTACATTTGTAACAAGTTTTGAAGTTGTTTAGGATTAGGAACAACAAAAGTTAACTCTTTAATTTTTAAGCCCAAATTAAGTTTATAGAAAGCCTTTTAATTTGGCATATTCTGTAATAAGAAAATTAACAAGATTATCGAAGGATAAACTAACAAAACAATCAATGTTTTTCTTCATTAAATAAAATAATTAGAATTGCAGCGGTTGCTTGAAATTAAAGCCAACAAATTATTATTTCAATTGCATTTAATATGATATTTAATTTAAACCCACAATTAAATTTATTGCAAAGGCCAAAATTTTAAATGTATATGTTTGTGAATTTTTAGAATTAGCACGCAAACACCACAAAATAACTATTAAAATAGAGCAACCCATTAAACATGGAATCAGGCAAATGTGGTTTTATGGAACTGTTTAACTAATTGCCATAGCAAATATCGTATGAATCTTTCGTGTGGTTGATGTTGCTATTTATTTCCCAGTATTTCCATAAAAAACTTGAAAGTAAATATTTTATAATTGCGTAGATATGTATGTGACATAAATGTCAAAATAAAGTGGAAACTACCACAAAACAATGTAGTACAAAAAAAAAAAAAAAACCAGGCTGCCACAAAATTCAACTACAATGAAAGTAGCAAAATTAGGAATTTTGACAGTCAACCCAGGCAACTTTAAGCACTCAAAACTTGCGCGTTAAAAGTTTTTAAAGTTTCATTTAAAACATAATTGAAAACAATAACATTGGCTACTTAGTCGTCCAATTGCCTGCAGCATAAGCTGTTCCCAAGAGCGAAAAACTACTCGACTCGACTGAAGCATTTCCCATAAAAATTGCCAACTTTTGTGCTTGTGTTTATGTTATTCTTATAGCTGTGTGGGTGTGTGTGTGTGTGTGTGTGTTTATGTGTGTGTTTTTGTTTGTAAATTTTTGTGTGTGCTTGGTATTACATTATTTACATAATAAATACTTAGGTTTAATTTGTTATGCTGCGCGTCAAGTTTTTGCTTGAAGCGACGCGCAGCCAAAATGAGGAAATAAATGTGGAATTGGTATTAAACTCAGTTCGTGCCACAATATTCTGTGGCAGCACAAGTTCAACCAATGAGCAAGTCTTTCGAGCCGCAGAAAAGTGCCTTAGGGAAGTGTTCGCATAGCACCAACATGCAAGTTGCCTTTCAATATTTTTTTCTTTTTTTTATTTTGGCCATCTGGGTGATTTTATAAGTCATTGAGTAGTGGCCCGAAGCAACCAAATTGATTTGATGATGATAAAAACGCAGTCCACAAATTAGGGAGATATTCCAATGTCTAGCCCATCTCAGCGAAATCGATTTATTAAGGTAATAAGAAAAGGAGCAACATAACAGGGAAGTGCAAATATATTAAAATGCTGATGCAAAATTGGCAATTTTAAGTGAAGCAATTCGCTGAAATATTTTATCTGAATACTTTACTAGACAGTTATAGGAAAGAAGTATTCATTTTCGATTAAATAAATTAATCAAGATTCAATTTAGGTTAAATTGAGGATGGACAATGCTATGAAAATATTTGAAAGATTCAGAAGATTGCATATTAAATATATGCACGATTAATAACAGAAATAATTAAATTAATGTATATGCAACTCGGCTTAAATTCAGCTGAAAAAATTGCATTAAAGCAAAAAATATATACAGTAAATATTTGATTACGTTTGATACATAATCCATTGTGTGATGTTACGTGATCTAAATTAATCATTAAACATTTTTTATTTATACCTAATAAACCACAAACGTAATCTTTTTGTTAATTAGAAAAAAACGGATTAAGTTTCAATTTCAGCGATAACTACAATAAACACAATAAAATGCCTTTATATTTAGTAAAACAAACTATTTTGATTATAAAGTGCAGATATTTAATTGGAAGGATACTTTACAAATCGTTTATATACCTCTTGCTGAGAATATTGTTATTTTGTTGTACTATATGAATCCAATTAAAAACTATTGCTTGATTATTTGTTTAATTAACAAACGATATATAGCTGTGAGCACTTGCAGTTTCTGTGGTTATGTTGTTATTATTATTATTTGAATTTAATTCAACATATGGAAATAAAAAAGTAAAATGCGAAGACTGAAAACCATAAATTGCAAAACTATAATTTGGTATTGTACTATTCCTGATCCCATGACTACAACCAGCAGCAGTCCATCGACCACAGAAAGTGTATGAAAATAGTTCTACTTGGCCAAATCACTGTTGGAGTCCAGCAAAAACACCAGACATTTGAATAGAGATTTCAGATAGTCAAAATAATTGCCAGCAATAAGGCAGCCAGACCCAAAAAAAACAATAATTAGTATCCGTATATTGCTCCAGCTACTCAGAGTCAATGTGCCTGTATTGGACAGGCTGCCAAGAAAAACTCGTACTGTCACAGGCATTAAAAGTTGGGGTCGACGATTAATTAATAGTGGAACCCCTGCAGTTGTGGCATGGATACCCACCGTCGCCTCTCCTCCTTATGTCTACACATGCAGCAAAGGAAGACCATCGCACAGGTTGCAAAGTTACACAAGAGCAACTGCAATTGCCATGGAACCACATGCACATGCACTTGAAGCAGCACTAAACTGGCCAGCGGTGTGATAGCCACATTCACCCACACAGTCGGACCAATATCAATGGGGGGAGGCCCACCTGCCGACGCACCAGATTAACGAGCACAATTAAAATGGAGAGCTTCCTCGGAGCAGTTGTGTTGCTCCTGCAGATAGGCCAGTTGTTCAAAGAATTGTAACCACAATCGCAGCGCATTCTCAAAGAAAGTGGCAGTCGCACAGAGACGTGCCACAAGGAGCAGCATGTGGCAATTGCGTCGACAAACAGCATCCGTAAATTCTTTCAATCGCGAAAGCAAACATTGCCACAGACCATCCACTTGTGTCCTTTTGCTCGCTTAAAAGTTGCAACTTATTTGAATTCTATTTGCACATTTAACTTTAGCAATTCAAAATAAAAGGTCAAAAGTAACTTTGAAAATGCTTAAGAATTTTATAAAGTTCACAAATGCTGTGTGTAAAGCTGAAAATAAGTACTTTTCACATGAAATACTATTTGTTAAAAACCCACAAAAATAGCAGAAAAAGCTTTGATTTCCATATTTTATTTCATTTCGTTTAAATAAACTATTCATTTAAAATGAATTTTTGCTATGATTTTAAATTTACGTGTCTCTTTAAAATAGTCAATGTATTTATTTTTGCATTTGTTATCAGAGAATAATTCAAATTAAAAAAATGTTTTGATTTCACATGCAACACTGAACTTAATGTTTCTGATTTAATTATACATATTTAATTAAATACCAACTCAAACACTTATTGAATGTTATATATTATTTTTAATTAAATAAATAAAAAATAAATGTATTTTAAAAATGAGAATTTGAGCTGCCTTTCTGAATTTAATCATAGATAAAATAAACTTTATAATAACACTTAACCCTTGACATAAAAAGAACACTTTATATCAAATAGCATTGAAAATAAAGCAAGACAATTGAATTTCTTTTGGAAGCTCTAATTTCAAATTAATAATTGCACAATTTTTTATTTTCCAAAACGGCTTTGATATTTGAGCCTTACAAATTGCATTCTACGGCCATTAAAATGATACCATCAAAAGGTTAATTCGACCAATAACTGTAAAGGCAACGAATCCGTTTGGTCAAATATGCACAAATAAATTTATCGACATTGGATTCATTACGTACAAAAGACCACAGAAATGCTACAATTTATCAATTAATTTTGCGCCTATTTTGTACATTATAAAGGTCTGCACTTGTGTTTAAGAGTGCGAAACTAATTAAATGTTTCCACTTAGTAAATCATTGGAAAATGTTTACAGAGCACAAAAGCTGGCAAAATTTTGCAACAAGTTAGTAAGTGTGCTCAACGCAGAAATACCTTAAATTGAGAATTTTAAATTGGCTTAACATGTAAATTTATTCATTAATAAATTAACAGTGCAAACTACACCTTGAGAAGTTAGTATTAATAATCGACACATTGCAATATAAATTAAACTTGTGCTGAATTAAAATCTACATTAATTTTGTCTATTTTAAATACTTGTAAATCAGCTGAAGCAAATAAAATTCATTTAAGTAGGCATTTATTTGAGAATGAGCAATTGATAATATTTTAAATATTTAAACGAGCTGAGTATATATATCTTGTACTGATGATGCCTTCTTTCTTGACCTATTTTGCAGCATTGGCAGCAAGTGCTGCAAATTTGGGCGACAATTCGACGTCGACCTTAATTGCAGCCAGAAACGGAACAACAGCATCTGTGACAACAATGCTCGATAGCAATCAATTGGCCATTGAGGAGAACACAACAGAACAACAAACCGTCGACAGTTGGAGTGAGCGGCCCGATACGGCAACCTTAACAAAAGGCTTCTCGATACCCACGTATTTGCCACCTTTTCCGGATTTCATAGCAGCTGATTTGCCGCAACGGACACTGACCACGTCTACGATGACGATGACGATGGCAACAATGCCGCACAACAGAATGACCACTGGCAACGACAACAACGACAAGGACAACGACACCAGCCGGATGCAATCGAATCTTAATCAGCAACAGCAGCCACATATGCGACTCCATGCCTACGACAGTGAGCTGAAGGCTCAGCAGCTGCAACGCGAGAAGCTGCTGGCCCTCGAACGGGAGCAGCTGCCCAGACGTCAGTTGAGTTTGCCATCGAGGAATGTTACGGTACAGGCGGGTCAACATGCCTATCTGCCATGTCAGGTGAGTGGGTGGTTAATTACCATGTTTGAGAGGGGAAGAGTAAGTTAACGAGTGGCTACCACATTTCCACATTTCGTGCATGCAGCTACATCAGCACTCAAACAAGCCGCTCTCCTGGATCCGATTACGGGATGAACATATCATAGCCGTAGATCACACCACCTTCATCAATGATGCACGTTTCTCTGCCCTGCTGCAGTCAACGTCAAACATCAGCAGCAGCAGCCCCCTTTTGGAGACCAACAATGGAAGTAGTGGAAGCAACAGCAACAGCAGCAGCACCAGCACCAGCAGCCTCAGCTGGGCTCTGCTCATCAAATATGTCAGCCTAAAGGATGTGGGCTGGTATGAGTGCCAACTTGCCACCGAGCCAAAGATGAGCGCCAAAGTGCAGCTGTTTGTGATAAGTAAGTTTGAGTTGCAAAAGGGCATAAGCTAAGTACCTCTAAGATCAGGAATATATATCTGATTTACGTGTTAAAACTATTAGCTGTGAATGAAGCAGTAAAATTTTTTCATGAACAAAATATTATTGACTTAACTTACTAAAATTTAAATCAGCTTCCCAATTTATAACAACACTTTCTTTCCGATATTAAGTAAAATCTCTTTAAACAAAAAACTACTTTTTAAGCTTCTTAATATTATTCCAATCCAAGCTGAAAAATTCTTTAATTAAAATTCGGTTGTCTATCTATTTCTTGAAAAAATGTTTTACACAATTTCCGTAGCAAATTTCACATTTGTTTTAAAAATTAAACGCACCACTTAGAAAACACAACCAAAATTGAAAGCATACGGAACGTTGCCCCGAAATGCAAAAACCATCTTTTATATGTTTCAATATATAAAGTCTAAGAAATACGATAAATTCATCCGCATAAAAACTACATTTTAAGCTTTTCTCTATTGTTTTGTTTTTAACAACTTTTGGAAGCTCCACGGCAATTCTTTCTTTTTAAGGTAAATGTTTGTGTATGTTGCACAAAGGCATGCCACGGAGCATTGCACACCATAAAGCCCTTTGTTTTTAAAAGTTCAAGTGGATAAATTTATCTTTCAATTTGAAGCTGGCAGGCAATAATACTGCAAAGTTGCATAACCATCGATGTACCTTTGCAGTCGAAACAACAAGACCTGCATATGAATATGAATATATATAAAAAAAAAATGCCTACAAAAATATTTTGCTCAATTCAATTTCAGAAAAGTTTTGCAGTTTTTTCTTATCTACCAGTTATTGGTATATTTTAATTTGTGCTTCGGTCAGTCGAATGTTGAATTTATTTTTGAAGAATTTTTATGTTGATATTAAATTTTCTCGTAATTTAACCAGTAACAATTAAAAAAAATGTCAATCATTTCTTTAATCAGCACCAAAAACGGAATTAATTGGCGACAAGCAACGCTTTGTGAAGGCTGGCAGCCGAGTGGAATTGCACTGCATTGTGCGCGGCACATTGGAGGCACCAAAATATATAGTCTGGTATCGGGGCGAACATCAGGTGGCCCCAGAGAACGAGGCTGGAGGCGCTGAGAATGGCTGGTATACACAAATCGATCGGAATATATTCGGCAGCACAGAGCACAACCGGAATACGGTATGAGCAAAAAAAAATTATATAAAATTGAATCTAAAACTACAATTATTTCCTTACAGATTGGCAGCTTGGTCATTCCAGTGGTGCGTAAAACCCACTCGGGAAACTACACCTGCGAGCCGGAAAATAGTGAATCGGTTTCCATTCAGTTGCATGTGCTCAGCGGTATGTAGGCATTTTATCTAGTTAAAAATATAAAAGTTTAAGAAATCTTTATCTGTATCCCTAGGGGAGTATTCGGCATCTGCAATTATGTCCACGGCTGCAGGCTTATGTGGACACGATCATGGCTATAACAGTCTCCATCTGTGGCTAATCTTTCTCCTGGTAGTTCTACACAAGACATGATTACTTCTATAGGACATAAGATTTCATTGTAGGTAAATTGCACAAAATTCAAATATAAAATATATTTTGATTTTCACATCATTTTAGCACCGTTTTTTATAACATTTCTCTATATGATAAGTATGTCATGTCATTTTTGTTATTGCTATTGATATTAGAATGCTAAGCACTTTTAACTCTAAGAATTTGATTGTGTTAAAGACTAAGATATTTGCGTAAATAAAGCCAAAGGCGTATTAAGTAAGAAATTAAAAATGCGTGTTTTTATTTTGTATGTAAAAATAAAATATTAAATTCCGATTTAAAATTATAAATACATTTTTTTTTTTTTAGCATTAGATGATTTTTAAAACAGTCATATCTTTGTTAATAATGAAGATATTGATGTTTTTCGCTTTTTTTTTAAATTTTTTAATTAGTCATATCTCCGTTAATAATGGAGAGATTGATGTTTTTTTTTTTTAATTTTTTAATTAGTCATATCTCCGTTAATAATGGAGATATTGATGATTTACGCTTTTTATTTTTTTAAATTTTTTTTTTAAATTTTTAAAATTGTCATATCTTTGTTAATAATGGAGATATTGATGTTTTTCGCTTTTTTTTAAATTTTTTAATTAGTCATATCTTCGTTAATAATGGAGATATTGATGTTTTTCGCTTTATTTTTAAATTTTTAAAACAGTCATATCTCCGTTAATAATGAAGATATTGATGTTTTTCGCTTTTTTTTAAAATTTTTAAAATTGTCATATCTTTGTTAATTATTATTTATTTCAAAAGCAATGTTTTTTTGCCAATCGCGCGAAGCCAGTCGCTTTTTTTCGTGCATGCATCTAGCAAAATTCACAAATTTTGGATGACTTCCAGCTCCAAGCACCAGGCCCACAGAAATCAGCTGGTGGTTTCCAAATATTACTAAAATAAACGTAGCATACTTTTACTGCATGCCAAAATCATTTTTCGGCACCTGGTAAAAGTATGCAATGAAAAATTCGGATCCTAAGATTACCTGCAATAAAAAGAAGGCAATGTATTTTAGTATTTGCTGAATTTTGGCCGTGAAAGTATGCTTTACTTTTATTTTGGCACATTAACAGCAACTTGCTGCTGATTTCTGTTCGCCTGGTACTTGGGGCTGGAAATCAACAAAAATTTTTAATTTTGCTAGACGCATGCACGAAAAAAATCTCGAATCGAAAATCAAAATAGATCCTGCAGCTGACAGGCCATGTGAATGTGAATACTTTTAAATAAAAATTTTACAGCAAAAAAAAATGTAGAATAATCCGGTTAATCCTAAAATCAATTTTTAAAACTGTCATATCTTTGGAAATAATGGAGATATTGATGTTTTTCGCTCTTTTTTTTAAATTTTTTAAATTGTCATATCTTCGTTAATAATGGAGATATTGATGTTATACGCTTTTTTTTAATAATTTTTAAAACTGTCATATCTTCGTTAATAATAGAGATATTGATGTTTTTCGCTTTTTTTTTAAAAATTTTTTAAAACAGTCATATTTTCGTTAATAATGGAGATACTGATGTTTTAGCATTTAGATGAAGTGAATATGAGGAATCTAAAATATTTGAACTGATCTTAAAAAACGATATTATTATATGCACATTTTTAAGTAAGTATCACAAATACAGATTTGTAAGTTCACATCGCATCATCGAAAATGTGATTGAAGCTTTTTAGATTTTTAGCTGCAATTTAAACACTTAAATAATTTCAAATCAGCAAATTATATGCATATATAAATCTGCTCACACACAAGTACGCACTTGAGGAAATAAATAAAAAAAAAAAACGGTCCATAATTCAAAACGGATGCAAAGAAAACTTGAAGATTGTGTGGTATCCGCTGTTGTTGGCTGTTGTTTTGCTTTTGCTTCGTTTGTGGGTCTTTTGTAGTTGGCCATTTTATGTTTTATATCACTGCATGGCAACTATAATTTTCCACGATTTTCTTGATTGCCCCCCCATCGCATGCATTCGCGCGCTCGTTTTACGCTGCTCATTTATCAACACGCCTGACCAAAGCCAAAGAAGCCGTGGCCAAAGTTTTATGGCCAACTTTCGAGTTTCCTTCTGCCACAAAAGTTGTTTGGCCCACATTTTCATCTCTTGCGCACACACCTTGCGCTTTACTTATTTTCTCACACAGCCACCGCCACTCAACAGGCAATTTACAGCTGGACAGTGAAAACCAGATAGCGAAGAGCAGTAAGGAAGCTGCCTGGCCTAATCACTTTTTGATTTATTTGCCACAGTTGCGCTCAAAAGTTTTGCAGCTCATATTTCTTGGTAATTCTGTGGTCTGTCAGCTCTTTTGCCTGTTGCTTTGCCTTTGTGCTCCGTAGCCAAGATGAAGGAAATAAACAAACCGCGCTTCGAACGTAACAAATAATATTTTACTTAAATTCTACAGTGATGCATTTTATTTGATTTTGGAGTTAATACCTAAAAGTATTTTTTGCAAGCTATCTCTAAATATATGCATAATTGAAGCCCCTTAAAAATTATCCAGTTCTGTTCTGAGCACTGACAATTTGGCTTAAAGATGTCAAAAGTGCTTAAAGCTTGACGACTAACTTTTAAATTATCTGGAAGTCTAAAAACTTGGTCAACAATTTTTCCAAGTCTTCACGCGTAATTTGAATGAGAATTTTAGTGATTCTGTTTGACAAGCAAGTTTGAAGAACAGCCAAATTGTATAATTGAATCTAACTTAAAACGGATTTAAATATTTAGCAAGTTGCAGGAACTGAAACTTATTTGAAAAGTGCGTCAGATATTCAGTCTGTGCTAAACTTTGCACAAAGTTACAAATTTATCACTTCGCCTTAACTTTAGTTCCTTTTAGTCTAAAAAGCTGTGATTGTATCTTCTACTTGCCTGCGTCATAAAGAATGCATTTAGGTAGGTCAATTCCAGCACCTGTTGCCCGCTGGGAACAGTTTATTTGCGCATGCTCAAAATTGTATTGGGCGCCAAACTGTTCTCAGCAATCAGCTGATGAATGAAAACCAGCGAGAAAGCTCTAAACGAGAAATTTTCAATTTTGTTATTTTCGTAGCCAAAACAACTTTCAAATGAATTCAAAAGATTTTTAAATTTATATAATTAATTTAATAACTTTTAATTTGCATAAATATGCACAATATGTTACTCGTTTTGTGTTTGATATATATTTATATTAAATTCCTTAAAACTAATCGCGCTTAAAGTTAAACTAAAAAGCAAAATTTTTAAATTTTTGCAATTTGTTTTTACATAATTTTCAAATTTTGATAATTCGCAATTTTGATATATATATATATTTATATATACATAAATATATTTGAAATACTTGGAATGCACAAAAATAATTTGTTGCTTTTCGTGTTGTTGTCGTCGTTTTAATTGTATTTTTTCGAATAAATTGTATGCTATAACAAAGAACTCATACGCATTATAGTACAAGTACCTATATAGGTGTATATATTTTGTTTAAAGCCATTAGGTTCTTGTTTAGTGAAATCGTATTTGATTTAAATTGGTACATTTCTTCTATGCTTTAAATTTTTGTTTCTTTGCTTTGTTGCTTTAAAAGGTGTACGAAAAAGTTTGTAATTAAAAATATATATGTGAATCTTTTGTTTCTTTTTTTTGTTTTTGTAAATATACACTTTTTGTTTTGTATTCCCTTTTGTTATTATAATAATTGAATAATTGGACCATTTGTTTATATGAAATCGTGGCTTAGAATTTCCTATCATAATAATAATAAACATTTCTTTTTGTTCCGCACAATTCCCAGGTAAATATTTCTAAACTAACGCACGTTCTTTTATCGATAACGTAACTACTAAATATGTTAATCTGATGCAACAGTTTGTTTATATATGTATACATATATATATATATATATATATATGTATGTATATATGTATGTATATATATATATACAATATGTTCGCATAAGTTAAAGAATTATGTTTAAAACGCTTTACAAATGTGGCTCTCCCAACTTTCGTTGCCCTGTCTAGGCTTCTTATACTTTTTATATATATATCTCTAAACATACATATATATATATACATATACATACATGTATATATATATAGTACAATTAATAGAATATGCTAATTTTGCTTTTCACTAATTGAATTCAGTTAACGTTTTTTTTGTGGTAATCAACGCTTCAGCTACCCGTACTACACAACTATGCGATCTATATATGTATATATATATATATATTAATGTATCGGAACGCGATAACTATGGATTGTTTATTGCCTTGCTTAGCAAATTCGTTAGGTTTTGTCATATGTATGCTATGGTATGATAAAAATAAATATATATATATTTATATATATATATGGTGTGTAGTTCTATTTAATTTAACAACTTGGCCCCCAATTCGACTGAGTACTCCTTGATTAGGTGTGACGGTGTGTGTGTGTTCTAGGTGATTAGATGATTTATGTTTTGTTTTTCCGTGATTCTGTTTGCTTATATAATGTACATAATGTTGCAATCGGCTATTTTCTCAGTGCACAGCATCGATGTCCCGTTGCGCCCGCGATATTTTCAGTTTATCCTTGGGCGTATTATCCTCGCCCGATTCCAATGCAAACATCTTCATCTTTTCCTTAAAGGACAGCTTCTCTGGCACCGCATCTCCAGCACGCTGTTGTTGCTGCTGTTGTTGCTTCTCTGCCAGGCGACGTGTTCTCGGATCTCTGTGAACAAACATTGAGAATCATTAGCTTCTGTATGATACAATTAAGTGCAACATTTCTAGACTACCTATAAACCTCTTGGGCGCCAATGACGCCTGGCGTCGATTGCACAGTGGTGTTCCAGAGCGCCGCATCCGGAGTTGAAGGCATCGAGGGTAACACAGAGGCATCCAGATTGTGCTGCATATACTGCAAGTAGATGGATATAATAATTTTAGTACTTGTAAATTTGTAAAATCTGTCACCAAAATAAAAAACTAATATATAATAAAATTCAATGAGAGACATTATTTAAATTATAATAAAAGCTTTAAAATAATATTGCTAAGACAAATCTCAAATAAATTATTAATAAATAGCTCATTTTCTAGATGCATACATAAATATTATGTGATTTGCAACTTACGCTTGCATCCTCCCGTATGGTGTCCAAATCCTCGTGATCCAACGCATAGGTGTCAAGCAGATATTGCTGCTGTAGTTGCTGTTGTTGCTGCTGTTGCAAATGCTGCTGATGCTGACTGCTAATGCCCACAAAATTGTTATCCTCATCATGGAAGCTCACACGTTTGTTGTCCCGCTGCAGCAGCGGCGGTGGAGTGCCCAAGCTCATGCCTGACCCCGTTGCCGAGACATAAGCTGCATTTAATTCCATTGCGCCCAGCGGCGACGGTTGCATTGTGTTATTGTTTAGGCTGCTGCTGTTGTTGTTGTTATTGTTGTTGTTGTTGTTTGTGGTCTTTTTAATCTCAACGGCAGCTGCCTGATTGCTGGTGGCGGTCTTGAGCAGGCCCACCGACGAGTTATTGCCAACACTGGTGCGTTGCTTCTGCTGCGACATAATTAGATACGAGCTGTTGCGCTCGGGTGGCGGAGGTGGTGGCACCACCACGCCACTGTCTAGCGTCGTCTCATTGTTGTTGTCCTTGTCGAGCATTGTGAGCTGGGTAAGCTCCTTGGCCAGACTCGAAATGGGATGCTCCGTCTGCAGATGCCGTTCGTCCGCAAAGCTCGCTGACTTTTGGGATTTTGATGGCGATGATGGTGCACCACCACCAGCACCACCACTGCCGCCCGCTCCACTCTCCGAATAACGATTATGTTTGAGTATGCTTTTCGGCTGCTGTTGTGTGTTGACTGCATTTGGGGCAGCTGTTGGTGTTGTAGTTGTTGTTGCTGCCGCTGTTGCTGATGCTGTTTGGGTTGGTGCCTCGATGGCATTGCTCTCAGTGATTTCGGCGAGCTTAATCTCTGTCTGGCGATAGTTGGTGATGGGCGTTTGTATGGCACTGCTGACCGTCGACAGCCGGAAGAGCTCCTGCACATTATCTTTGTCGTAGGACTGTTCCTGTTCATCCTCCTGCTGTTGCAACTCCTGAGCACGTCGCTCGAAATCTCGCTCCAGTATCAGCGTCTTCAGCTGCTCCTCCTGCTGCGGCGTGCGATTCAATGCTGCCGACGATAGCTCCACAATCTGCTGCTCCCGCCAGTGTCGTATGTGTTCGCGTCGCATCTCCAGATCCTTTTCACGCTCCTGCCGCTCCCAGGGATTGCTGCCGCTGTGCAGTGGTCGAGTGGGCGCTGTTTGATTGCCAGGCAAATAGCTGCCTTTTGGTGGATCCAAGGTGCTGGCCACATAGTTCATGCCAGGCGCCAGCTGCTGGGTGGCTTTGAACAGCGGATGGGTGGCGGTGGGTGGCAAAGGTGGCTTATCCTCGCCGGGATGATGAATGGGCAAATAGCCAGCTTGTTGCTGCAGTCGCTGTTGCAATTGCTGCTGCTGTTGTTGTTGCTGCTGCTGCTGTTGTTGTGGCTTGGGCGGCGCTGCTGGCTTGCTGGGCGACTGTAGACTGCCCATTGGCTTTGGTGGCAGCGCTATAAAATTTGGCGATGCCTGTTGTTGTTGCTGTTGCAGCTCATAGAGTGCTGCTGCCTCGTGCAGCTGACTACGACGCGCATGTTGCTGGTAGTCCAGGCCACCATTCTGATAACCCGGCACAAATTCGTTCACATTCTGCATACTTTGACTGGCGCTCATTGGTGCCTGTTGCTGCTGTGTTGCATGCGGTTGCTGCTGCTGTTGGAGCTGCTGTTGCTGCTGGTACATGTTGCTAATGTTGGGCATCGAAGGCGCCATCAATTGCTGCAAGCGTAGCGTATGTTGAAAACTTTGCTGACTTTTGGCGCGATTGTTTAGCGTGAGTTGTTGGCCGTTTAAATTGCTGCTGCTGTGCGCAAATTGCTGCTGTTGCAGAGCATGTTGCTGTTGTTGCTGCTGCTGCTGTTGTTGTTGTTGCTGCTGCAGTTGCTGTTGTGCAGATTGCTGGCTGTGATAATAGGCAGAAACAGGACGAGTGGGCAAATTAGCGCTTGTCTGCAAGTGTTGCTGGTAGGGTGAAGCCTGCTGCTGCTGCTGTTGTTGTTGTTGTTGTTGCTGCAGTGTGCCAGCATGCGGGGAATTGCCATTGTAGGCGTTCATGGTGCCAAGTCCGGAAATGGTCGTTCTATAAGAAATCAATTCAAACACATGATTAATATTTTTGCATAAATAAACGCTACCAGCAACTGTTGCTGCTGCTGCTGTGTATGTGATGTGTGTGAATGTTGCTGTTGTTGTTGTTTTTGTTGCTAGCGTGTTTAATGATGACAAATATGGGGTGTGCCAGTGCCAGCTAGCGATTATAATCGGTGACTTGTGTAGTGTTGTTGCAGGTGCAGCACACAACACACAACAACAATTACAATATAAAAATAATTAACGGGAGAGAAGAGTGTGACATAACAAAAAATGAGGAACAAGGACAGCAACACGCTAATTACTCACGTACTTGGCTCAGTTCAACAAGCTGATATTCCCTTTGTATGGGTATAAAGCCGTAAAGTAATTTCTTTAAGCGTAATATCGTCCTAGAAAAAGCCAAAGAATTTAAAGCTAGCAACAACGCACTCACACACACACACACACGCACACAAACAACAAAAGCAACATCATTCAATATCTTAAATATTTAATTTCCCATTGGTTTTTTGTAAAGGCGAGCGAAACTCTGGTTTATGGTTGCCTGGTTATTCATACCATTTCCCCACTGGCTATTCTCTGACAGGCCATATTTCACTGCGGTTGGCCACATTGAAAAGACTATTGTGGCAACATGTCTAAAGGTCATTTTACCAACCGCAACTGACAACTGCGACTATCGTTTCTACTAGAAATTGTGAATATAATAATTTAAATTATTATTATTAATATTTAAGAATAAGTCATTGGTCATAAACTGATTTTGCACAGTACTCAAATAAACTAAAAATTTATGAATAATAATATTTAAGAATAAGTCATTGATTAAATTGATTTTTGCATAGTTCTCAAATAAACTAAAAAATTATGAATAATATTTTAGAATAAATCATTGATTAAATCGATTTTTGCATAGTTCTCAAATAAACTAAAAAATTATGAATAATATATTTAAGAATAAGTCATTGGTCAAATTAATTTTTGCATAGTTCTCAAATAAACTGAAAACATTAAAATTTATAACTAAATTTTTTTTTAGCAGCACCCGCTTAATATAATTATTAAATATTGTTAAATTAAAAACTATAACTATAAATAAATAGCAGTTGCTCAAGATAAAACTCACCTTTCATTTAAAATTGGCTGACTTTGATTCTGTGCACGATACACGCTTAAATTCTGATAGAAGCCCTGCTCGTTGCCGTTTCCGTTGCCGTTGCCTGTGCCATTTCCATTTCCATTTAGATTTGCATTTGAATTGGGATTTGGATTGCTGTGGCTGCCATTTGGTTGACCTCCGATGATGCCTCCAATAAGACCACCTCCTGCATTGTTATGCAAACTGTGCGTGCTGCGTGATTTGGAATTGGCCAGCGCTGTGTGTGTGTGTGTGTGTGTGTGTGTGTGTGAGGAGAGGGAAGAGAAATCGATTACAAAACTGGAGACTGTTATGGATTTGAGCTTATAATTGCTGGTGTGATAGAGAGAAAGAGATTAGGGGGCAGGTTGTGGGTTTTGGGATAGCAGACACTTACATATATTGCCAGATCCCGTGTGATGATGCAGGGCCGGCACCGATTTGCTATTGGGCATGTGTGCAGCTAGGGGATTCATGATGTTACTACTGATGTTGTTGATGTTATTGCTGTTGTTGCTGTGGCTATTGTTGATGTTGCTATTGCTCAGATTTAGGTGCTGGTTGAGACTGTGACTCGTATGGCTATTGGCAATGAGCGGCCCACCGAGTACGCCCAATGACTTGGACGATTCGGCGCCGCCCATGCGACTCAAATCTCGCTCGGACATGCGGCGATTACCTGTTTTTATTTTTCGTTTTAGCCAACATTATTATCCAACAAAAGTGCAGCCCAATCAAAGCAGAAGGTTGTTTGTCATTGTTGTTGTGTTGGTGCATGGGATTTGGGAGAGGGGAAGATTGAATTGGTTTTAGTAATCATCATTTTACACGTCCCAAGTAATTATTTGTTTTGTTTTGTTTTTTTTTTTTTGTGGGCGTGTATTGAATTCAATAAATGTTTAATTAATTATGCATTCCAAATGTAATTAAAGTTAGCAAACACATTCACATGCAAATACAAATACAACAACAATAATACTACAAAAGCTACAAATGTTAATACAAATATAAAAACAAATAGAAATGCGTTAAATCTGTGAAAATGCGCATAAAATATGAGATTAAAACGGTATGAAAAAAGTATTTTTTGTGTGGACGGCGGAAAAAGCATAAATTGTCAATTCAGCAACAATAATAAATGAAAAACAACAACAACATGCTTACAACCAAGGAAACCTATTTAATATTCCGTTCTCTGAAATAAAATTACCTAAATCCAAAAAAGCAATTAAATTAAGTGCAGCTAATGCGTTGCACATAATATTAATTAAAATTCTGTTTGCGACAACTATTTTTAAATGTAAAATCAACACTTAAAAATTAAAAAAAAAAATACTAACAAAAAACTAGAATTACTAAACTTTCACTTTGCCTATGCAATCAAACAAAAAAACTTCATAGATTACAAAAATGTCGACTATTTTTAAGTCAAGACTAAATTGAAGTAAATATGAAATACACAGCAAAAAAAATAAGGGCCTAGAAAACAAACTAAACGCATTTGCAAGTGTTGGCATTTAATAAAGTACAACAACAAGAAGTAGCAGAACCTCGGTGCAATGTAATTGGGTTGTCATCTGTGCGTTGGACACATCAGCAGCGACGACGATGTTGATGTTGCTGCAGCAGTTGCAGTTGTATCCGTTGTTGCAGCCGTCGCAGCAGCAGCAGCAACATAATTATTCGGGACATTAGCGGAGCAGCAGACACAATCGGAGGAGGAGCAGGAACAGGTGCAGGAGCAGGAATCATCCTCATCCTCATTGTCATCGCTGCAGCTGCAGTTGCAATCGTAGTTGATGTTGTTGCTGCCACTGCTGTTGGTGGCCAAGGACAACAGCAATTTGGCTGTTGATGGTGGTGAGGCGGGTGCACGTAGATGTTGTTGATGATGGCGGTGGTGGTGGTGGGTGTGGATTTGTTGATGATGTTGCTGTTGCTGCTGCTGTTGCTGCTGCTGCTGTTGGCGTTGCCTTTGCCTCTGCTGTTTGTTGCGTTTCAGCTGTCGCACGCTATGCGCTCGACGATTATTGCACATGACGCTGCGACGACATTGCTGATGACGTGCCAGGGCTGGGGCAATTGGCTGCTGAACAACAGCTGCTTGTGCTGCCTGGCAGCTGTCATAGCACTTGAAGGATGCAATATTGTTGTTGTTGCTGCCAGTTGCTGTTGCTGGCTGTGTGTTGTTTCCGCGACAATGCGCACAACAAGGACACTCGCAGCTGAGTTGAGTCTGCTGTTGTTGCTGCTGGTTCGATTGTGGCAACTGTACATTATAATCCTTGCCAGCGCTGCCAAATAAACTCCACTCCTTTAACTGCTTCAAAATGTCGCCCTGCTCATTTTGGGTGAGTTGTGCCTTTTCAGCGGCCAGCGCTGAAGTGGATTTCGATTTCATTTTGCTCGGCATCAAATTTGGTTGAGCATTAAAATATGCGGCGATTTCGCGCACCTTGCCCTGTCCAAGATCCAACTGGAAGCTGGGACTGAGATTTGTTTGGCTGGAGGCGCGTCGATGAATAATATTATTGCTGATGTTGCTGTTGCTATTGCTGTTGGGAATATCATTGGTGCTTGGCTTAAGAGTTGTTGTTGTGTTTGTGGTGCTGGCACAATATTGATTGCTTTTATTATGTACATGGGGTGCACAGGAACTGTCATTAGGAACTTGTATGCTGACTAGTGGAGGTATTGGTTGAGCAGCACCAAACAATCCTGACCTTTTATGCGAACGATGCGCGTTTAGTTGTCGTCGACATGGCGATTGTTGTTGTTGCCGCAGCAGCGGCATACGCTCAATGGACTCACTGGAGGAACGCTGGCTATTGGAGCCGGAGCCACCGGAACCGTAATCCACTGCCGAGCAATTGGTGGCTCGCTTCGTATTTAATTCACGGCGTATCTTTTGTATTAGCGGCATGCGTTCAGCAGCCGACTGTTGCTGCTGTTGATCCGACATTGCCAGCGATTCTGTCGATGAATTGCTATTGGCAAAATGGCTGATGGCATCATGGGTGTGATATTTGCGATCGATGCTTGGGCCAACACACGGCGTCGGTGGCTCCAGATCAAAGCTAACGGTCTTGCGATAACCAGCAGCCGGATTACGCTTAATTGTCGATGGTGTTGACGTGGCTGTTGCAGTTGCAGTTGCATAACTGCTACTGCTGCTGGCGAGGCAGGGCCGTTGCTGCTGCTGTTGTTGTTGTTGTTGTTGCTCGTCTTCATCGTCTATAAAGGGTATATCCCCCGAATCGGCCATGGAGGCAATTGAGTCCTCGTTGAGCGGCTGATGTGCATCGCTGTAGCTGACAAAATTGGTGAAAGACTCCTGCGATTGTCGTATCTCGGATGTGTCCGTCGTTGGCGCCGCCGGCTCATCCAGATACTCCTCAATGTAGATGGAGGGCGGCGGTGTGCGACGCAACGGACGCATTGGACTAAAATGTGGTGCAGCCACCGGTGGCTGATAGTAACTCGATGTGGGCTCGTTGCACAGATACAAACTGCTGGCGGAGCGTGCAATTGGTCGTGTATCCCTATACCTGGGATCTATGTGCAACTGATGCCCCAAGGCGCACAATTCCTCCTGCAAACAGGATGCACTCAATCGCCGAACTGGCGGCGATGTGGCACGCATGCAGGCAAAGGATTCGCGACGACTGCGATTCAGGCTATCATCCGAGATGGAGTTGTTGTAATAACGCCCCTGTTGCTGGTACGAGGAATGGCGACGTTGTTGCGAATGCAGTTGCTGTTGTGGTTGCAGTTGCAAATAACTGTTGCTGCTGCCTGAGTCTTTGATATTTTGATTGATCGATTAATCAATATATATATTAATTAATTGATTGATTACCCCAAAAACAAATTATGCATTTCCGGCAGCGTTTGTGATTTTTTTTTTTTTTTGGACAGGGAGGTAGTTTTTTTTTTAGTCATACTTTGGTTTTAGCTTACACGAGTAAAAAGTTGATGTGTGTATTTTTGTGGGTGTGTGTGTGAATTGCTATGCATTTATTATGTATAATTGGTATTTGTTGTTAGCAGCTACCCAGCACCAAGTAGTAAGTGTGAGTGTGTCTATGTTGTGTGTTAAATGTGTGTGTGTGCATGTTGTGTGTAGTATTAGCTGGGCGTAACTGTAGTTGCAACTACTCACCACGCTGTATTACGGGACTGGGCTGTTGCAGCAGCGTTGCCAGACCATGATAAATGGCACCCTGCTTTGCCACCTCCAAGCTGACAATGGGACCCGTCCGCACCAAGTAATCAGCGGCACTGTGAAAAAGAAAAGAAAATCCAATTAAATCAGAATCTTATCAGAAACTTTTTAGAATCTTATCATAAACTTATCTTATCAGAAACTTATCTTATCTCAATCGTATCTGAATCTTATCAGAATCGTATCAGAATTGTATAAAATCTAATCAGAATCTCATCAGAATCTTTTCAGAATCAGAATCTTCTATTCTTTAACTATTAATTATTATTAATAGTAACTACTAATAATAACTACTATTATTATTAGCCTATTCGAATATTTGATTATTCGACTATTCGAATATTTGATTATTCGACTATTCGCCTATTCGTCCATTCGAATTTTCGTCTTTTCGAATATTCGATTTTTCAATTATTCGATTACTTCGACTATTCGAGTATTTGATTATTCGATATTTTTCCATTATCCGATTATTTGATTTTTTCAATTATTCGATTTTCAATCTAATCAGAATCTTATCAGAATCCAATCAGAATCTAATCAGAATCCAATCAGAATCCAATTATAATCTAATCAGAATCCAATCAGAATCTTATCAAAATCCAATCAGAATCCAATCAGAATCTAATTAGAATCTTTTCAGAATCCAATCAGAATCTTATCAGATAAGATCCAATCCAATCAGAATCTAATAAGAATCCAATCAGAATCTAATCAGAATCTAATCAGAATCTAATCAGAATCTTATCAGATAAGATCCAATCCAATCAGAATCTTATCAGAATCCAATCAGAATCTAATCAGAATCCAATTAGAATCTAATCAGAATCCAATCAGAATTTTATCAAAATCTAATCAGAATCTAATCAGAATCCAATTAGAATCCAATCAGAATCTTATCAGAATCCAATCAGAATCTAATCAGAATCTAATCAGAATCTTATCAGATAAGATCCAATCCAATGAGAATCTAATAAGAATCCAATCAGAATCTAATCAGAATCTAATAAGAATCCAATCAGAATCTTATCATAATCCAATCAGAATCTAATCAGAATCTAATCAGAATCCAATTAGAATCTAATCAGAATCCAATCAGAATCTTATCAGAATCTAATCAGAATCTAATCAGAATCCAATCAGAATCTTATCAGATAAGATCAAATCCAATCAGAATCTAATAAGAATCCAATCAGAATCTAATCAGAATCTAATAAGAATCCAATCAGAATCCAATCAGAATCCAATCAGAATCCAATCAGAATCCAATCAGAATCTAATCAAATTTTTATCAGAATCTTATTCTATTCTTCTATTTCTTCTATTTCTTCTATTTCTTCTATTTCTTCTATTTCCTCTATTTCTTCTATTTCTTCTATTTCTTCTATTTCATCTATTTCTTCTATTTCTTCTATTTCTTCTATTTCTTCTAATTCTTCTATTTCTTCTATTTCTTCTATTTCTTCTATTTCCTCTATTTCTTCTATTTCTTCTATTTCTTCTATTTCATCTATTTCTTCTATTTCTTCTATTTCTTCTATTTCTTCTATTTCTTCTATTTCTTCTATTTCTTCTATTTCTTCTATTTCTTCTATTTTTTCTATTTCTTCTATTTCTTTTATTTCATCTATTTCTTCTATTTCATCTATTTCTTCTATTTCTTCTATTTCTTTTATTTCTTCTATTTCTTCTATTTCTTCTTCCTCTTCTTCTTCCTCTTCTTCTTCCTCTTCTTCTTCCTCTTCTTCTTCCTCTTCTTCTTCCTCTTCTTCTTCCTCTTCTTCTTCCTCTTCTTCTTCCTCTTCTTCTTCCTCTTCTTCTTCCTCTTCTTCTTCCTCTTCTTCTTCCTCTTCTTCTTCCTCTTCTTCTTCCTCTTCTCTTCCTCTTTTTCCTCTGTGATAAGAGTGAAATGAGTGAAAATAGTGATAAGAGTGATAAGAGTGAAATGAGTGAAAATCGTGATAAGAGTGATAAGAGTGAAATGAGTGAAAATGTTGATAAGAGTGATAAGAGTGAAATGAGTGAAAATATTGATAAGAGTGATAAGAGTGAAATGCGTGAAAATAGTGATAAGAGTGATTAGAGTGATAAGAGTGAAATGAGTGAAAATAGTGATAAGAGTGATAAGAGTGAAATGAGTGAAAATATTGATAAGAGTGATAAGAGTAAAATGAGTGAAAATCGTGATAAGAGTGATAAGAGTGAAATGAGTGAAAATAGTGATAATAGTGATAAGAGTGAAATGAGTGAAAATATTGATAAGAGTGATAAGAGTGAAATGAGTGAAAATAGTGATAAGAGTGATTAGAGTGAAATGAGTGAAAATAGTGATAAGAGTGATAAGAGTGAAATGAGTGAAAATATTGATAAGAGTGATTAGAGTGAAATGAGTGAAAATAGTGATAAGAGTGATAAGAGTGAAATGAGTGAAAATATTGATAAGAGTGATAAGAGTGAAATGAGTGAAAATAGTGATAAGAGTGATTAGAGTGAAATGAGTGAAAATAGTGATAAGAGTGATAAGAGTGAAATGAGTGAAAATCGTGATAAGAGTGATAAGAGTGAAATGAGTGAAAATGTTGATAAGAGTGATAAGAGTGAAATGAGTGAAAATATTGATAAGAGTGATAAGAGTGAAATGCGTGAAAATAGTGATAAGAGTGATTAGAGTGATAAGAGTGAAATGAGTGAAAATAGTGATAAGAGTGATAAGAGTGAAATGAGTGAAAATATTGATAAGAGTGATAAGAGTAAAATGAGTGAAAATCGTGATAAGAGTGATAAGAGTGAAATGAGTGAAAATAGTGATAATAGTGATAAGAGTGAAATGAGTGAAAATAGTGATAAGAGTGATAAGAGTGAAATGAGTGAAAATAGTGATAAGAGTGAAATGATTGAAAATAGTGATAAGAGTGATAAGAGTGAAATGATTGAAAATAGTGATAAGAGTGATAAGAGTGAAATGAGTGAAAATATTGATAAGAGTGATTAGAGTGATAAGAGTGAAATGAGTGAAAATAGTAATAAGAGTGAAATGAGTGAAAATAGTGATAAGAGTGATAAGAGTGAAATGAGTGAAAATAGTGATAAGAGTGATTAGAGTGATAAGAGTGAAATGAGTGAAAATAGTAATAAGAGTGAAATGAGTGAAAATATTGATAAGAGTGATAAGAGTGAAATGAGTGAAAATAGTAATAAGAGTGAAATGAGTGAAAATAGTGATAAGAGTGAAATGAGTGAAAATAGTGATAAGAGTGATAAGAGTGAAATGAGTGAAAATATTGATAAGAGTGATTAGAGTGATAAGAGTGAAATGAGTGAAAATAGTAATAAGAGTGAAATGAGTGAAAATATTGATAAGAGTGATAAGAGTGAAATGAGTGAAAATAGTGATAAGAGTGATAAGAGTGAAATGAGTGAAAATAGTGATAAGAGTGATAAGAGCGATAAGAGTGAAATGAGTGAAAATAGTGATAAGAGTGAAAAAGGTGAAAAGAGTGAAAAGATTGATAAGAGTGAAAAGAGTGAAAATAGCGATAAGAGTGAAAAGAGTGAAAAGATTGATAAGAGTGAAAAGAGTGAAAAGAGTGAAAATAGCGATAAGAGTGAAAAGAGTGAAAATAGTGATAAGAGTGAAATGAGTGGAAATAGTGATAAGAGTGAAATGAGTGAAAATAGTGATAAGAGTGAAATGAGTGAAAATAGTGATAAGAGTGAAATGAGTGAAAATAGTAATAAGAGTGATAAGAGTGAAATGAGTGAAAATAGTGATAAAAGTGATAAGTGTGAAATGAGTGAAAATAGTGATAAGAGTGATAAGAGTGATAAGAATTATAAGAATTATAAGAATTATTAGAATTATAAGAATTATAGAAATTATAAGAATTATAAGAATTATAGGAATTATAAGAATTATAAGAATTATTATAATAATAATAAACACGACGAGTAAATATAAAAAATGTTGTTAAAATAATAATAAACTAATATAGGTATAATAATAACAAAATAATATTTGTATAATATTAACAAAATAGTATAGGTATAATAATAATTAAATAATATAGGTATAATACAAATATTAATATTGTATATCGATTATCTTACCGCTCCTGTGTAATACCAATCAGGCTCTGTCCGTCGACACGCAACAGCTGATCGCCCGCTTGCAGACGTCCGTCCGCATCGGCAGCGCCGCCGGGCACAACGCTCTTTATGTAAATGCCCAATCGTTCCTGTCCAGCTCCCTTGGCCGCCACTATAGACAGACCCATGCCGTTGCTGTTCTTGTGCAGCTTTATCAGCTGCATCTCTGGCTGTGGCAACTTGTTGGACATGGAGCTGGAGCTGCGTGCCTGTCAGATGGATAAAGGTGAATGTTAATTATATTCATATAAAGTTATTAACAATATACAATTAACATATGGGTAAAGCTCAGTTGCAGCACTCACATTGAATTGATGCATGTAAACTGTCCAGAGTCCAATCGATGTGGGCTGGGCGGCTAAGCGGCACATGCCCTGCTGCTGCAGGGGATTAAGAAAGTCAACCAATCCTGTGGGTATGCCTCGCACCACATCGCAGCTGAAGCCATCGTCGGGTAGCAGCAGTGCCAGATGCAGTTCGGGTGACTCCTCCAGACGCACCTCGCGGCCATCGGCCCGTGTTAGCTCGTCCGCCACAGATTCGGCCATGCGTATGGCTGTGTCCACCAGATTGCGCGGAATCTTCTCCTGCTGCAGCAATGCGCCCATTTGCAGCGAGTTGAGCCGAAAGCAGGAGCAGGCCAATTGTTGAATCTCTTCGACAGACGATTTTGGAGCCTGCAAAAACTGGGCACACTGATTGATCTTGGCCAGATGACAATCGGCGGCCAGCTCCAGACCCTGACGCTCAGCCCACAGTTCGAGTAGCTGCAAGCGCTCCGTCATCACCTTGCCCCACTCTCCGGTGCACATGTGCGAGTTGGCCACAATCTGCAAGAGTCAAAAGCAACAAATAATTATAAGGAATAAATAATAAGATGAACAGTTATCTCTATGGCCGCCTGGCGAGGATTAGATACCCTTGCAGAAATTATATGATAAATAAATTGGCTTTGCATGGGTATATGAAATGGGTGAATATTCAACCTGTCAGTCGCCGCTCACCGTATTGAAACATATGACATTGATGTAGTGGAACAGCTGCGAGAACAGCTGAATGGTCAGGGCGGCATTCACACGACAGCGCCGCAGCAGAGCCATGGCCGAGCCGAGAACGGTGAGCACCAAACCCGCCGCCGAGTCATGATCAATGGTCTCCGAAAGGAATTGATTCAGTGTCTGCGACAATTCGAGACGAAAACAATTGACCAGATTGCGAAATGCGGTCTGCACCGCCTCGGCGAGCACCTCCTGCGCCTGGACACTGAATGCGCTGATGTGTCGATCCGATTTGAGGAAATGCAAAAATTCCGAGCTGTTGGCCATCCAAAAGGCGAGAATGCGGGGATCTGTGTACTGCTCCTGGACGACGCCATAGACCAGATTCGCCACATGATGCAGGAATATGGTCAGCTTGTGGGCACGCTCCGTCGGCTGCAGCTCTGGACGGTAGTGGGTGGAGGCGCGATATCTGCAATGACAAATACCAATTCAACTTTAATCAGCTCTTCAATTAAATTCATTTATTGATTTTGTATTTTTAGTTTCAATGCTCTACTTTTTCGTTGACCTTGCAACATTTCTGCTGTCGAAGCAGAAATGGGGTCAACAGTCAAAATAAATCAACGTAATTGGTAATAAATAGTTTATGTTGGCCAGAAAACAACTGGGAATTTGAACAGATTAATCTATAAGAGCTCAACTCTTCAATGTGCCTGCTGTGCTTAAGTCAATCCAATTCATGTTAAGAACGAACATTTATCAGCCTTTAACAGCTGAGTTGAGTCGACTTAGCCTCAAGTCATTCGGGAACTGTTTTTTAGGACAGCAGATTATATATATTCGAAGGCAATTGAATACACTAAACACCGATTGTAGGGCACATGATATAAATATATTTTAAAAAACAATGATATATTTTTTTTTAAACAGAATATGAGCTCCTAATGAAACTACTGCAATTTATTTATTTAAAATATTTAATAAATCTGTTTAAATGCTTCATCATCTTCACATATTTCAGTTAACGATCAGATCGAATTATTTTATATAAAATATTATTTTATTTTATTGCAATAAAAAATCAGCAGTTTTTAATATGTATACAATTCCAGCTCAGACTTATTCAAATTCAGCTGAAATAAAAGTCACTCAATCTGTAAAAGTGGACAATTCAAGCTCAAAGTTAGCCTAGAGAAATGTTAACTAAACAAACCAAAATTTCTAGGAATCTGTCATACTATTTATATAAAAATAATTAATTTACGTAGCACATTTAAAAGCCAAAGGCGCACAACATCGAAAGCAGCCAAGCAGTTCGGATTTGGTCAAGTCACGTTTTTTGGTACTCACCTGGCACAAAGGTAGAGGGAATAGACGGGCGCCAGTTTAAAGTGGGGCACATTCACATCCAGTTCGCTGATGATGTGACGCAGAAAGTGCTCCTGATGCGTCTCGGGAAACTCCAGAACGGCGGGCAGTATTGGCTCCTGGCCCTGGCCATCACCAGATCCACCAGCACCGGACAAAAGGCCACTTGAGCCCGGCAACTTTGGTGATCTGAGTCGTCAAATCCGTGTGGGTTTAAGGTTTAGTTAATTAAATTATGTTAATTAGTTAATGCGGTAATTTTTATAGCCAACAAGAGCAAACCAAAATTTGCAAACTTAACATAAAATACATTTCAAGCGCACACAAACAAAAAAAACCATATATAAAAATAAAGTGATACATTTAGAAAATGTGTGTGTGTGTGTAGGTTGTGTGAGTGTGTGTGCGTAGGTGTGTGGGTGAATTATTGTGTTTATTTTCTTGGTATTCTATGGCTGCATTAAGAGATTTAGTTGCTGAAACCCTCAAGAGTCCATTGTTAACAGAGTGAGTGAGCACTTTCTTACCTGTCCTGACTGTTGGAGCCATTGGATTTCATGCTCGATATGGATTTGATTTCGTTCTCCAGATTACCTTCTAGACTCTGACCATCATAGTTGCTTGTTGCCTGCTGTTGTTGCAACTGTTGCTGCTGTTGTTGCTGTTGCTGCTGTTGCTGCTGTTGTTCCTGGCTGCTGGCACCACCATGTTTGCTGTCCACCGCATCTCGGGTCGAGTTAAGCGCTTGCGTCTCTGTGGTGTTGTTGTGGAAACCGCCGGAGGATTGACTCAGCTGCTGATGCTGCTCATATTCGCTCTTTTGCGTCTGCATGGGAACAGAACAATAGATAGTTGCTTGTCTCCAGTGCTCTTTCTATCTGACTATAAAATATATACTATATATATTTTAAAACTGAACTCACCGAGCTGAGTGCGCCATCCTCATCGTTCCAGGAACCCGGCGATGTTGGCGACCGACTAAAGTTCCGTTCGTTGTTTTTGTTGTTTTTGTTGTTGTTTATTCGTTGGTTATTTTATTGTGAGTGTAAAATGTTGTGTTTGTTGTTGTGGTTATGTGTTGTGTGGTGATATTTGTTTTGCATATTTGTTGTTTGGCGAGTGCATGAACGAATTAATGTTGTACACAAACAATAAAAAACAAACAGCACGTTACAAACGAACGAACAAATAAAGCCACAAACAAAGGCGTGAACATAAAAATATAAATATATAAAAGAAATAAAATATAAAAAAAAAAAAAAACACAATATGTGTTAGCATAAATATGAAATTGCGCACGAAACAAAAGGAATTAAATTCAACATTTAGACGGAACTTTAAAATGCTATGCAAAATGTTGCTCTTTACTGGAAAATGTCAACACTTGGTTAAATTTGTGTAAGGTCAAAAAATATTGATGATTATAATTGTCTACCCAAAATATTTATTTAAATTTTAAATTCCCTAACATAGAAAGCTAACAGAAATGAAATAGGCTTGGTTTAAGGTTAAGAAACGTTTTTCTATTTTTAAATAAATTTATTTTGAATTAAAAAAAACCCTTTTATATATATTAACTGTTGGTTTTATTGCCTTTAAGGGCTATGCATTATTAAAAATGTTTAATTCTGTTTATTATGTTTTAAAATAACAATTTTTCTTTTAGAGCAGACACGTAATGAATTTTAAATTTCATTTACACCAATTTTAATCAAAAATTTTAATTTAAGCTAACAAATTTATAGCAGGTAACGGGAAAGACGCATACAACAATATTTTAGCTCCAGCCGTAAATTGCTTTAGCATTAAATAAACGTATTTCAATTCAACACAATGCGACACAAATACAAAAGAATATAAAAAACCAAAAAACAAAAAAAATTCACAGACAAAGCGCAGCATTTGTAGCACAATAAGATATTCGCAGTAAAGCGAAAATAATTAAATTAACACTCCACACTCACCTTTCGTAGAGGCAGGCCGAGTCCAGCTGGGATTGTGACAGGGCCAAATTATAGCGTCCATCCGTGGGTGAGTCCAGGAAGCGATACGAGGCCACTCGCCCAAACATGACAACAGAGCCGTTCTGTAGAATATATAAACGTGTGAAAATTTCAATTAAATTAATAATAAATGAATATGATTCTGTTAAATGTTTTAATAAATGCGAGCATTAACGCATTTTAATTACATTATACAGTTAAGCAATTTATATTTCTTAATGTGCTCAATTTACATATATATTTTACAAGTCGACGATGGACGAGTCGTTCGCAGCATGCGATCTCAATGAACAATTCTGGGGCACTGATACGATTCGAAAATGTCGATTGAAAAAAATGTGGGGCGTTTCGAAATTGATGACACTGTCATCGATAGAGACGCCCCCCTTTCCAAATGCCATAGAAAGAGAGTTCTTTGCAATGCGGTATATTCAACAAGGCATTGGAAATTTGTGAATATTTATACAAATCTGTAGGAAAATTTACAAAATGACAAAGGAACACAATAAATATAAATATTTATTTAAATAAATTAAAAATATTATGTATTTTATTCTTCTAAATTAGTTAGTTTTTTTAGTTCTCTTTTTTAACTATATAATTAATAGAGCATCTCGTAGTCGATCAGCTGCATTTATAAATATATTTTTCATTCAAGGAAATTGCTTTCAACATTTCCAAACTGATTTTGTTTGACTAATTTTTTTAAATTCTACACACTCGCAAAAAAGTATTGTGTTTTTTGTGAAAATATATTGTTTGGGTTTATTGAGCCGCAACCAGACCAAATTTGCCAAGAACCGAATTATAGAATAAAAGATAAATAGATAGAGCACACATAAAAATAAAAAAAACAAAGAAAACAAACGACTAAATAAATTTTGTTCGCTAAATTACACAAAATGTATTTCGGCATTGCTTCGACATCTCCTTTCCGCTCTCTGCCCCTGGCCGAGAGAGTCTCTGGAGACAGTTTGTTGTTATTGCCCAGCATTTTGAGGCTTATCTCGAGTGCAGAGCAGAAGGGGACTTGTCGGTGTCCGAGTAGGTGGCTAAAGTTTGTTTTTGTTTATTTGGATTCGAATTCGTCAAGCGGAAAGTCAGAAAAGTTTTTACAGTGTCAGCCAGCAGCCAGCACTCAGTTTGTTGGTTGTGCATTTTAGCCATATATGCGTGAGAACGAAGAGTCAACTTTATTGACTCTTGTTGTTGTTGTTGTTTCGGTTTGTTTATGTTTTGTGTGTGTGTTGTGTGTGTGCTGTTTGTGCTGTGTGTGCTATGTGTTGTGTGTGTTCTGTTTGTGCTGTGTGTGCTGTGTGTGCGTTGAAAAGTTGTCAAAACAAAAGATAAATCAACAGCGCCCCAAAGCTTGTGGACTGCCGCAATGAGCACATAAAACTTAAGCTCGGCCGATGTTCGGGTTGATTAAAGCAAAGGGGGAGATGATGATGAGGAAATATATCGCTCAAACTGTTGATGATAATGAACTTGACTGCTTACCGAATGTGTAGGCAATCAAAATAAATTGGAGCATTTCATTATTTACTGAAAAGTCAAAAGTCAGTTCATTGTAATTTGTCATTTCAAAAGACAAATTACAGTTTAAATGAGAAAAGTCACAAAATTATAATAATAATATTGCAATGAATTAGATGCTTTGACATCAAATGTGTTTTGTTTCTGTTTCTTATCCTATCTTATTTAAATTTCATCTATAATATGTCGGTGATTACCAACCAAATGGAAGACAATATCTTTTCATTTGTATCATTTATTGCTGTAGGAAATTACTCTGTAGGAAAAAACTCTGGAAATTGCAATATTAATTCTCAGAGTCCTTAAATGCTGCAATACTATTTTTTTAGATTTTCTTTTGTATCTTTTGGCTGTAAGTATGCAAATTATAAAAGTTTTTTAAATTTAATTGCACATTATATATTTAAATCTTCCATTTCTAACAATTCATACTGAGGTTACTAACAATAAATTCCGCCTTCGGATAAATATGAAAATTGAAGCCATTTAACACATCTACTACACATAATTTTATCAATAAAATGCACACTTAATCAAAAATAAATTAGTAGAATTTAAAAAGTAAAAAAATATATACACAATTGTAAATTGACACATTTGATAGACAAGTGTATAACAACTAGACAAACTTTTAGATCAATCATACAGATCATAATTATTAATAAAAAAAATAAAATTAATTTAAATAAGATAGTTAATCAACAAAAAAAATTACATTGACATTTTTTAAGTTTTGGTAATTTCAACCCAGTGTGCGGTGGTACTTATCATCCCATTTTCCCTTCGCTCCACTTAAGAGGACACTTCCAAAATGAGTGTCGTCTTAAAATACATGTCACCAGCTGCCACTTAGCAGTTGAAGGCTTTTTGCAATAACAAATTGACGCACTTTCCGCTTACACTTTTCTTATATATTTGGCCAACAATCTGTTCGTCGCTTCCTTTAGTAAAGTTATATTCTTTCGCATTACACTTGTATGTAATTTGAGGCAATAAAATGCGAGAGAAGCCTGCTGCAAATGTGAAATGGAATTGCGTGACAAATTCCAACAGACAACCAATGCAAACACAGCAGCAGATTATACACACACACACACAAGCACACACACACACAGAAATACACACAGGATGCAGGCAACGAAAATAAACTTTGTCTGGGTCAAGGTTGACAACGCTGAGAGGAAAACTTTTGACACAAATAAATTGCGTGCAATTTCTGGCCAAAAGAGAATTCGGACAGCTAATGAATACAAATGGCCACTTCTTACACTTCTAATTAGTTGTGACCAAAATGATCAAATGAAATAAATACATTTAGAAAGTTGTGCTCTGTTTTTATCTAGGATATTTCTTAATTTTTTCAGAAAAATAATAGTGTGATTCCAAAAAAGGTAAATTTCTGTTACAAATCTAACTAGATAAATTTAGAGACAGCTTAAAAAATTATCTTTGTCTTCTATATTAATAGAATTCGACAGATTCTGACATATAAATGAGCTGACTCCAATAAAGTTCCAAGATTTATTAAGAGAGCTTTAAAGCTAGAAGACTCTATCGACTGGGTTTAAATATATATATATATATATATATATATATATATATATATATATATACGATATATCGTATATCTATAGATGATGCGTTGCATATATGCAAAAAATAAACAGGTCAACTTACATGTAGAATGGTCGGCTGGCTAATGTGATGTCCATTGACAAAGGTCAGGGCATCTGTGTGCAGTGGCGTCACCGTGCAGACGCCTTCGTGCAACGAGATGAGGCAGTGCCTCGGCTGTATGCTTGGTCCGAACAACTGCAGGCAATTCGTGTTTGCTGAGCCAACCTCTACCGGATCGCTGCCGAGCTTAATGCGACGTCCGCCATCGCCGCTGTGCGTCACCTCGACCAGGACGGGCCCCTCGCGATCGCCGGACATGTGATTTGCACCATTTGCCGCGCCCAACGGTTTTTTCTTGCGTCGGCGCGGCTGCGAATCAGCCGGACGGCGTCGCACATGAAACATGATGGAACCTGCAAAATAAATTTAAAGAAAAAGTTGTTAAAAATATATTTATATGTATGCTTTATTTCTATATTCATGATAGTTAAACTCTTCAACCTATCAACTATTAGCTGCGGCCTGTTTGCAACGAATCTCGCCAAAAAATGTGCAGTTTCGGCAAAATGTGTATTGCCACAGCAACAGCTCTGCCACGCCACAACGCACAAATGTTGCCCCATCAAATGCAAATATGCTTAACCTAAAATCGGAACGGAGCACACAGTGCTGGCAATTTGCATTGAGTAACATGCTTAACAAAAATTGAGACTATCAAAAATGGCTTAGAAAGCCAAATGCATACATATATATGACATATATATTAATATTTAAGGCTTACAAAAAGAATAAATGTTGATGTGCTGATGTTTTTAAAAATTATTTATTCGCATTCAATAAAAAAAAAAACTGACATCAGCAAACAATTTTAAAATGAAAAAATTTCCTAAAATTTAGGAATTTAATTTATTATTTTTAATACCTGCACAATATATATATATTCAGCAAACGAACGAATTAAATAAAAAAAATAAACTTGGAACACATATAAATCCATATAAAAATATTATAATCATATTATATAATTCTACTACTGTTCACCAAGTTTTAAGCTCACTAAATGATTACCAACTACTTTAATTTGAATTTGCTTAAAAAAAAAACCATGTGACAATACTATAAGACAATTATTCGCAGTAATTTCAACTGAATTAACCGAGCCAGGCACACTACTGCCAGCCAGCACTGTTCAATTGCATCGCTGCACAGCTCATCTCGCATAAAACCAAACTCATTTTGGGGCAATCACTTCGTATCGCAATCGCTTGCCCAAATATAAATTTGATAGAAAAAGAAATCCAGAACAAAATCGAATTCAGGCTTCATCAATTTTTGGGGCAAATTTAAAAAACAGAACTGAAAGTTTGTCACTTTGGCAAGCGTGGAACGAAGCCAGGCTCTGACAGGGTAACTGACATCGCAACTTTTGTCAGTTTCGAGCTGTGCATGATATGAATTTCCCATATTTGTGTAAAAGTGTTGGCAAAATCGGCAGCTGCATGGTTTTTGCTTTGATTCGCCTTGATTCGGTTTGGTTTGGTTTGCTTTGCTTTCCTTTCTCGCTTGTGTTGTGGCATTGCACAGAATGTTAAACGAACCATGCAAAATATGATGCCAGAGCAGCTGCCCCCACTGAATACAAATGCACATATTTGCCCATACAATATAGTAACTATATAGTTTTGGGCGAGGCAACATGCCAAATGCATCGTAAAATGAGCGAGACTAAAAGGGAACTTGAGATGCAGATGGGAGACTGGCAACATGAATAGCAAACGGGAGGGGTGTGAAATATTCTAGCCGCGTTGTGGGGCATGTTGAGGTACAAAAGAAATAAAAACAAAAGAAACTTATTAAAAATTAAACTGAACTCAACTCAACTGAAAGTCGAAGCATGAGCATGGGGCGTATGTGCAATGTGAAAATTGGATCTTATCGCTAGGGAACAAATAGCAGCGCTAAAGAAATAACAATACTAAACAAAAAAGTAGTAGAAAACAACAAGAACAACCAGAAGAATACTAACTCAGTATTGAGAATAACGACAACTGCAAAATGAAGATACAAATAGCAAGCAAGTTCTAAATATTTAAAAAAAACAACAAATTCCATGAGTCGTAGATAGATATAGCACAAAAGTGATGTAAAGTGTTCTGTCAACAAATGTTAATTGTAAAATAAAAACAAAAAGAAAGTTCAATAATTTTTAATGCATTTTCTGACGAAATGTGTCACAGGCTCTTTAATAATTGACAGGACATAAAACCCATTGCAAACTGAGCACTTGTTTAAGTCTTAAATGGCAATGAAGTCTTTTCCTATAAAAAATTTCATATTTTGCCAATTTTGTTTTAGTCAATTTTAAATTTCAACTTCTTTATATAGTTATACAGTTTTCTTTAATAAATTCAACTCTGATTGCTTGTTCCAATGCTTGTTCACCTAATGAAATAACCATGACTGTTATTTATGGCTGAACGATGCACAGTTTCACTTGCAAATTGCAAATCAATCAACAAATCGAAAGACAGATAAACTGATAGGCAGGAAGACAGAGACAGAGAGACAGAGAGGCAGAATGACAGACAGACAGACAGACAGACAGACAGATAGACAGACTTGGCCACAGCAGTTAACGTTAAATGGCAAAGGCTCATCTGACTCATTTTGCATGCATGAGCAGGTGTCGAGCTCCTCACACACACACACACACACACAACCACAAACACATAAGGAGAGGAAATGCATAGCTGATGTCGATGTTGTCAAGAACAGTTGATCCCCTGTTTGCCCCTCTACTCTATAAAGCTTTTCAAATTATTGATTACATTTTTAACTCATTTATAAATTATTTTGTATGATTAAGTTTTGTTTTATGATTGAAATCAGTTGGCTTAATAAAATGCAGCTAACGCTTGAAAAATAAAACCGCAGTTTTACATTATTAAAAATGAAATTTAAATTGAATGTAAAATAAAATGTGTATTTTAATATTAATATTTTAATTAAAAAGATATCAAATATTTACGTAATATAAATTGTTGAATAGGAAAAACGATAATATAATATTAAATTTTATAAATTTCATTTTATGAGATCTCAAATTAAACTCTTCACCTTTCAAAATTAAATTTAAAATATCTGTTGACATTTAAAAAATAAGGTCAACTGCAGCACAAAGGAAAGGGATTTAAAGGAGACGTTATAAAAGTGAAGCAGAAGAAAAGGAATTAAAAAAAAAGCATTTTGATTGTTTAGACTTGGCAAAAAGCATGCGAAAGGTAATAGCCATGAAAACACATTTCACACACACACACATACACACTCAATTTTGACAGTGGGGATTTTACACAGGCACAGAACACAATAGAAGGCAAAAATGTCTGCGAGCCATGAAATTGAATTGGTCAACAACGTGTCGGTTTCATGTGTGCCAGCTGAAGCTGTCGGCATGTGTGTGTCTGTATCTGTGAGTGTGTGTGTGTGTGTGTAGCTGTGTGTGCTGCATTGTATGGGTTACGTGCATAAGTGTGCATAAATTGGCAACAGAACGAAATCAGCAAAAATGTTGTGCAATGCCAAAGCTGAGAACAATGCAAAAAAAAAAAATCCAAGCCGAGCAGACGTTGCGAGCAAATTGTATAACGAGTTTATTGAGTTAACTGAAACACATATATCCGAATATATATCTGTATATATATATATCTGCATATATACAGGTATGCCACAGACATGCGGCATGTGACCACACACAATCCTTTCTGCTCGTGCATGATGCGAAATTGACTACATTAATTTACATTAACCCAGATTATTTTCCCATTTTTAAATGTATTCTGAAGTTAAAGATATAAAAACGCTGCAGTCGAGAGAAACTTGGAATTAACCTGAACCCAAAATGGTCATTTTAGATAATTGTAATTTTTATAACACATTCTCGTTTTCTTAACCAATATTAATGCCATATTTAGGGTACGTTATGTATCAATTCGAATGCTATATATATTTACAGAATAAATGCTTCCATCTCCTTTTTTCATAGATAATTTTTAGTTTTCGCTTTACTTTAAAAAATGTATTTCTTTTTATTTAACACAGCATATAAAATCAACTTTAAGAATTACCCTTACTCTAGCATCCTAATTTGAATATGTAGATACAGCTGTGTCTGGCAAAGAAATGTAATTAAAAGTAATTTAAATAAAGTTGCTTTTTGATTACTTCAATCGCCGAATTCAACTTGGTCAGTCTGCTATTTGCTTCGCCTAATTGAGTCAGATTGATATTCAGAATCAGATTCGCTCAGTATAATTAGGCAAATTATCCGTGAATTAAGGCAAAGTTTCTTGATTTTTACTGACTTTGCGGCGATTTTATTTCACATGACCAACACACAATGCAAACACACCCCTAATGCAGGCACAGTTGGCTACTTAAGTCGTCCTGAAACACACAAACACCCACACACACACACACACAACCTTAAGTTATGTCTTCTAATGTGAGAATAAAAAAATTTCAAATTTAATGAACCAAGTTTTCTCTTTAATCCGTTGTTAAAGCTGGGACAAACAAAGTCATTTAAATTGGTCTTGAAATAAAGTTGGGTGAAAGTTGAGTACATTTAATTAAGACTTGTTGAGAATTTTCTACTCAAGTCTTGATATTTAATATATATATATATATATTTATATATATATATATATTTAATATATATATATATATATATATATATACATACATTATATTATGTATTACATAATTCAAACCACTATTAAACCGTTCATAGAACATGATAGTATCGATTTCGTTTTATGTATTAAACCTGTGAACATTGCATTTGATTTTATAAGTCATTAAAAAAGCTTTCCTAAAAGTAGAAACTTTTTGTACTTTCCTGAAAACGAGCTTTATTTAAATACTCGATAAATTATTAATTGTTGTGTTTGTATTATTATAAAGTACTTTAAATTCTGTTAAGCGTAGCAAATTAAATTTTTTTTTTTAAATTCAAATTGTTTATAAATTGTTACTGAATATATTTCGTAGTTGAACTGATTATCTTAAGGATATTTCGATAATTGGTTGTTTTAGTTCTCTAAGCTTGATTATGTCTTACTTTATATGTTATTCTATTAATGACGAAATTTGCTTAATTTACCAGATTTTGTGGTATCCAGATTGCCCAAATCAATGGCATAAGTCTGGCCAAGCAGCTCAATCCATGTATCACTTTATCCGGAAAGAGTCATTTAATCTTCCTATGTATAACCTACACATAATGAGAAACCCAAGGAATCCATGCAGTAAATCGAATTACGAAGCTATCAAAAGCAAGGATGATAACAGGACCTTCTAGGTGTACCCTTAATCCCCACATCCCTGCAAAAAGGACTACAACAATAGCAAAAACCTTGCCTGGCCCCAAAATTGAAGCGTCGCTTTTGTGTTTGGGACTATTCAGTCAAGTGCCGCCCAAGGCGGCTACCAACAATTTTGCTATTTTGCTAGACAATTTGGCAGCCAAAACAGAAACAATAAAAAAGTAATTGCCACACTTTAAGAAGAAGAAAGGCAGAAAGCAGCAGTCAAAAGGAAAATGCTCAAAGGCAACTCAAGGGAAAAAAGGGAAAAAATTAATAAAAGAACGTTGCAAAGATTGTAGTTAGAAGATAATTCAATTTTCTTCAATTTTTCAAATGTATTCAAATGATGACATTAAAAGATGCGAATCGTAAAAGCAAATTTTACGAGCTTCAATCAGCATAAAGGCAAAACCCTTTACACTGTGCTCTTGTTTATCAAATCAGCCAAAATACAAAAATAAAGTAAATAAAAAAAACATTTCGGCTTCATGTCAAATACTTTGCTGCTCTCATAAATGACGAATTTTATTGATTTTTGTCTGCTTGTTTTGGCCGGGCCATAGACGGATTAAAAATCCCAGGTTTTGGGCTGTGTGTAGTTGATGTTATTTTTTATTTTATTCTATTGCTTTTACACACATGTATCGTTAAAAAATTACATATATTTATATGCATATATACCATATATGACTGGCTAAAATTAATGGCCTGGGCCAACTCTCCGTTTGCCCTTTATATTTTTGCCAAAATGCTATGCGCTATGAGCCATGACAGCAGCGCCAAAAAAGAAATGTATGGAAAACCAAGTGAAAATTGAATTTACACGCACGAAAATTACTCAAAAAAAAAAATAATACAACAAGCGCACTGCACAGAAAAAGAAGTAAATTAAAATCAAAATCAAGTTGCACGTAAAATTCAATTTAATTAAAATGCATTCAAATTGAAAGCTGATTTTAGACACACACGTTTCGAACACATTTCGCGAAAGGATTTTGACTTAATGAGTTATTTGAATATATAATTTATTTTTAAATATTTTTATTGTATGACTAACCGTTGAGCTAAGCTGCTGCTGCGGTTCCTGCTGTTGATGTTGCTGCTGCTTAAGCTGCTGGCCAAATTGGCCACAACAATGCGTTGACACAGCGCAAGGATAACTGAGAACCGAGCACTGAGCAGCGAGTATTTCCAACACCGAGCGCAGCCAGCACACGGAGCGTATAAGCAACGCGCTGACTGACTGGGAGTCACTTACTGACTAGCCAAACAGACAGTCCGACAGACAGACAGTCCGACAGACAGACAGACAGACGGCCAAACTGAGCGACCGACTTACACAGTGAATGAATGAATGAAATAACGTACAAAAAATAAAATAAACGGCACACTGTGTGTGTGAGGGTGTATACATTTGTGTGTGTGTGTGTGTGTGTGTAATATAACATTTAGTTTACACTGCATTCAATGTGTATGCTCGGCGTGTTTGTGTGTTGTGCTCTGTTGACTGCTCTGTGTGTGTGCCTAAGTGCGTTTGCCACAAAGTTACTGTATGCGTGTTTCAGAACGCAAACACACAAATACGAAAAACACCAACAGACACACACAAGCACACACACGCACACACACAAACACACACACACCGGTGGCATGCAAGCAGGACAGCTAAATAAATGCCCTATGTCTAGGGAGCGTTCAAGGTTATATTATAAATTATGGGATAACTGTGCTTTGTTTGGTTTTAGTTTACTTTGAATATGCAGCTTTAAGCTGCAAAGCTTTCAGTTTAGCGCTGCCAGCAAATGTCAATAAAAAAAAGTTATTAACAGATCCTTATTGATAGATCGTTATCGTTTTATAATTCCCACTCTATTAAGTGATTATAAAGATCTTTTTTATTTATCTGTATCCTTCTTTCTGTTTAAGATTGTTCTCTTTTCTTATAGATTTACAACAATAATGTTTATTAATTTGAAATTCATTCATGTTTCATTTTGAAAAAGTATTAATATTTGTATTGAAGTGTGTAGTAAAGACTCAATAAGTTTATGCAAATGTTTAGGAAGTATTGAAAAATCATTATGCTATTTTTGATAATTTTGATAATCCCAACTTAAGCAGTCAATCAATGTGCATATCGAAAAATTCCATATTGCAAAGTTTTAAAAGTGTATTAAAAAGTAATAACAAGTGTGCTTATAAATATTTCAATTGTATGGCACATAATTCACTATTGTTTTCATAAACTTTTAAATATATCAATCTCTTTTTTACTGCCCAATTAAGATCACAATCGTCTTTAAATTTAAAAAACATAAAAAACATAAAAAACATTAAAACATTCGAATGTCTTAAAGAATTTATCATAAAGATATAAAACATAGTTAATACGTAGTTAATTCATATAAGATGTTCGTTTTTTGAGCTACGCAGGAACTATCAGTTCTTGTCTGTCCATCATTTTGATATAAATTCATGAAGAAACATGTACAGACGTGCACACCTCTTGAGATGAGCGAATTAAGCGCATAAATCAAGCTGAGCATATCATCGTTATCATAATTTGACGCTCGACTCGCACAATCGATATACCCCAGCCAAGTAGAGCCATAAACCCCAGCAGCAGCACCAAGGAATACCAAAGTAAATTCGACAACAATAGAGATGTCTGTTTTTGAGTTAGTATGCGGGTGTCTATTCGTGTGTGTGAGTGCATGTGCGTGTGCGTGAGTGTTTGGGAGTGTGTGTGTATATGTGTGTGTGCACATAAAATCTTGAGATGTATGTATTCTTGAAGCAACTTTTCAGCTAACGAGCTTTGCTCAGTAAACGTCTTCACTGTTGGCCAACATACACTTAAATTGTTCTCTGTTAAAAAAAAAATAAAAAAAGAAACCCAAAAAAAAAACCGTCTTGCACAGTTAACGTCTTCCCCTTTCTAAAATCTGGAATCTTGTAGAAGAGTGTATATTAAAATTGTGCACTAAACTTCGCACTAAACTTGAAAACCATTTTGTTTAATTTTTGGCTGTCAAAGCCAAGCGTTTCAACAAATTGCTTGCTCAAAAATAAAAATGTTAAAATAATTAAAATTTTAACTTCTATTTAAAAATTGTATTATTAAATACGTTTGGAAATATAAAGCTACAAATTATTCGTCTTTAATTTAGACTTAAGAATTTAATATTTTAACATTTAGTTTATTTAAATATTTTTTTTTAATTTTTGTTACATATTTATCAACAAAATAAAATAAAAAAAAAACATTTTGGAATATTTAAGAAATTTGAATTTCATTCTATCTATTTTTTTTTTTTTGCATTTAAAAATATAAAATCGAAAAAATATTTAAATAAAGTTTGCAGACAAAACTGAGGTGTTTTAATATTTAAGTAAGTTGATAATGTATTTAATGGACGACCCCCTGTAAAGTAAGGGGGCCTTTTGCCAAAAATTCCGAAAGCTAATCAACAACTGATCAGCAAACGGGGGTTGATGTTAATATCATTGGTGTCAGCAGCAATATCCTCACTATACGTTCATTGGACATTTCTGCTCCCCAAGACAAGGAAGATAGATTGCTGGAAAGTTGTGGCAATTCAAGCAGCCGTTGCAAGAACCGTTTGTGAATTACAAGCGCAAAAATGTTCACAAACGAATGCAAGCAAATTTTTGCCGATGAGCAGATCGTGTGATCGTTGCAATCATAGCAGAATTGCATGTCAAATGATCTAACGAAAAACCTGTTTTTGCAACCCCTTAAAAACAAAACACAAAAGTTGCAGTTATTCAAAGCAAAACCTGTTTTTGCATAGCTTTGTGTAAATTTGACTGGATCAAAAAGAAACAACCCCTAATTGAAAGTTCTAATCGAGAGAGATCGACAAGAAAATAAGTTTTTGTTAAAAACATCTCCGTTTCTTAGCACCTATTATTATTTTTTAGGGTTTTTAATATATCATTTGGAAGGCTATATTTTTGCAACGCTATGGTGATCGATTAAAATCGAGAAGAAAAATAAATTTAAGCTTGTTTTATTCGCTGGGCCTTAAAATGATTTTACACTTTTTTTTAATACTTTAATTCCCACTTTGATAGCCTTTAGAGTCTTAGTAAGCCGATCTAATGAGCCGTAAATAAAAAATATACCCATAATTTCTCTTAGACTTACTTAACTCATAAATAAACAGCAAATTTACGAGAGCCATGTAGAACACATTAGGCTACTCAAAAAAGTAAAATCACAAAACTACAAACAAATAATTTACTTTGTAGGGCCAGGAAAATGAATTCGAGTAGATTTATCAAATGTCTACGTTTTGGCAAAAAGCCAAAAAAGTACCATTTTCATGCCGTTGGTTTCAATGAAGAATGATGCATGAGTAGGCAACCGGCTTCAGATGTGTAATGTGTATTTGGATGGATTCATTCGCATCAACATGGATGAAATGGGAGACTCAGCAGCATCAGCTGTGTCAGGATTCCTCTGCCTTGGAGCAACTGGCGACACACACACTCAAGTGCAATTGGGCAATATAAATTGATTATTGTTTAGAATGGATTTACTTGATGTTAAACTGTTAATAATAGTGTCAATTATGCAAACTAAATGCGGACAGTAATTGAGTACTCCATAAATATCAAAACAAATGTTGACTTTTCAGTTAGGAAAGATAAATTTTAGAAAATCTAACTGTTTACAAATTAAGATAATAATCAGCATATTTTCTTTTTAATATTTAATCTGTTATTTGTCTAAGTAACTTTTGTCTAAGTAAACAAGATATAAATGTGACAAAATTATTCAATTTCAATTTGTGTAAAACAAACCTGCAAATATTCATTTAAATTTATAATTAATCAACTTTGACCTGAAAAGTAACCAAATCCCAGTTTAATAATCAATAAAATTCAATCTTAAAGTTTGCACTTTGTTCGCCAAGACAATTAATATTAAAAAAGCCGAAAGCTTTTTATCAATTTTCTAATAGCATTTGTGCTACTTTTTTCCTTTAAAGCAGAAAAGTTCAACGAGGACAAACTGAACCCAAAAGAATAACAACAAGGAGCAGAGCAACAACAACAACAACAACAACAAAAACAGCAACAACAACAACAAGAAAATAGATAGAATGAAAAGGAACAAGTTGTTAACCCAATTTGCCATTTTATAGCTACGCATCGCTAAAAAATTCCTGAGCGCATTGCGAACGAGTGGAGAGGTGGGAGCGAGAGTAGGAGCAGAAGCTGTAACAGGAGCAGTGGCAGGAGGCATGAGAAGCAGGAGCTCAAGTTAAAAAGAAAGGAAGAAGCAGAATGACCTTCAAAATGAACTGCACTGCCAGCAATGAAGCATGAGCTCAACCCCAACGGAGATGTCGCCCCGCATTTCACCTGAAGACCTGCAAAAATATATCAAAATTATGCGCATGCATTTTGCACAGTATTACTGCGAAAACAAGTGTTCAAATTGGTGGGGGGCGAGGCTGGGCGGACAGCATATTAATGCACAGCCACGTTTGTGACAAAAATGAATATCAGCTAAGATTTCTCTAGTCGAGAGCGACGACGACTGACAGATACACTGAACATAATACAAAGTTGTTTCTTATAAAATCTTAATAAAATATTTATAGACGAGCAGCACTTTATTCGAGATATTTAAAAACCTGATTATTTAATCGGTTATTATTTTAAGTTATATAAAAATAGTTATTTCTTTAAAATTGTGCTTTTTATATCCATTCATTTTATGTTTTATATTCTGAACATTTAACTTAATATTCACTTTTCAGCATAGATGTTTTTGGCAATTGTTATAAAAAATTAATTCGTGAAGACAACTCAAAATAGGACGATTCGCTTCTTATTATTCATTTGATTCCTTATGGATTGGAGAATTGGAGATTCCACTCCTTGTTTAATTAAGAATTTATATTAATCCAATAACGTAGAATATTCTTACTCCTGCCTTTTACACACTTCTGGCCAAATAGCTTATACCAATTTGGCCCATATTAAGTCAGTTCCGTTCTTAGGCTTCTTAGATTTCGTATTTCTATTATTTGTGCTTATTTTGTTATCCTTTCCATTATGTGTGACTTTTTTTCCAATGTGAAAAAGAAATGTCAGCAGGAAATTTAGTACTGTCATTGTCGGAATGGACTAACTAATACATATTTGATTGTGTCCTCGTCAGGATATATTTGTGTGTGTACTTAAGTACAAACGTCATGTGAACGTAATCGACCCGATAACCGAATGGCTCTCATTTTGAATAGAAATTTATATTAATTGGGTCATAAGGGATGCGGGAGTGATGGTAATTAGAATATTTGATTTGTAACAGCACATAATTAAATTGAAATTGCACGCAACTGAGATATTAATAATGCAAATATTACCACACAAAATGCCAATTAACAAGAAATAAAATGAATTACGTTTGGTACAAAAAAGCAATTAAGCAACAAAGACAAATTTAATTAAGATTCACAGTTTTTTTTTTAAATTAACTAAGAACATATGATTTTAAATTTATTTTATACAATTCATATTTTCTCCAAAATGATTCATGATCCTAGTTGTATGCAAACTGACTTGTGTTTTTTGTATGTTTTAAAACATTTTTTAGAATACAGATATAATAAACTAATTTACGACTGATTAAAGTTACCAAAATATTCAATAATTTACGGTTTTCAATTAAAATTATTTTATTGATATTCTAAATAATGAAAAAAAAAAATTATGCCTTTAGAAGTCCTTATATCATAAATGTCGCCTTTTCCGCTTTTATAGTGCCCAGAAACGGACATAAGTCTTATAGAGATTCTGTGTAAGAATTATTTTTGTCCAATTTAGAATTGGATAAATGTGCAATAGATTCTGACACTTGAGAAGCTGTCCAAGGCTATTTAAATATAGTTTCTATCAATTTTATTTTCACGAGCGAAAGAAAATGTGTGACCTTAATTGAATTTCACAGAGTTTTCGTCTCTCCAACTACAATCAGACCTAATTAAATCAATTCATTAACAAAAACAAAAAAACAAAAAAAAAAAACACTCGAAAACTTTTAAAGCAATTTGCAAATTCGTTAAGCAAACACTAAACTATGCAGCAGCAAAGAAAAACTAAAACCAAAAGGAAATAAAAACAAAAAAATATTTGAGAAATGCAGCAAAATCAATTTGACAGGCAAACAACTTTAAAGCATACTTTTTAGTGCTTGTCAATTGATTAGGAAGCAAACTGAAGACACAAACTGAAGGCAGAACACAGGAGGAAGCAACTAAACTAAACGAATTGAAATGAAAGCTAAACGAATGAATGACAGCTAAGCAAATACCAATGGCAAATAGATATTATCCCTTGTCTTATTCCTCCCCCTTTCCTATGCTTTTACTTACGTCTTATGCCCCAATCCATCATTTTGTTGGCTTGATTGTTGGTCTTGTAAATTAAATGCCAGGTGATGTTTTTTTTCTTCTTGTTGTTGCTTTTGTTTTTGTTGTTTTGTGCGGCAATTGGACAACATTAGCGGTAACAAATGCCGGACAGGAACCGGCTGCGTCTTAACGGTTTTTTTTTTGCGTCTTCGTTCTACATCATGGCTACACAGAAAACAGTTTAAGACAGCGGCAACAATAATAACGGCGACAGCAGCAGCACACACAAATTGAATTGAACTGTTTCTAATTTTGACAATTTTATGTATGCCTCAAGGAAAGCCGCCAGAACGAGACATTCACACACTCACGAACCGTTAGCATAAAACACAAGCACAGTGGAAAAAACTGTTGCAGCCGCTGAGGGGCTTTCGGCTTTCAACTTGGTGAATTTGCAAATTCCGCCAACAATTCTCCGATTTCGATTTCGCTTGCCTTTGATCCGTTTTCGTTTCATTTGCCCCGGGCCGTGTGCCGTGCGCTGCGCTGCTGTGGCCCGAGCAACATTTACTCCATGACTGACAAAACGAAACACAAGCCGAAAATACAACAAATCCAAAGCGGACAGACACAATGCGCAGCTGACGCCAACGGCGACGGCGACGGCGACGGATACGTCGACGCCGACGAACACTTCGATGGCGAAGTGTGACTGTGACGTTGCCGAATATGCATGTTGTTCCCGTTACTGAGTAAGGTAATGGGAGCTGTAAACTGTCAAGGTGCAGGTCAGAGCGAGAGAGAAAGATTGAGCGAGAGAAAGGTAGAGTGGGAAGGCTGCTTCGGAACTCGAGGCTCCGAATCAGGTGCGTCGACATTGACGAGGACATTGACAACGACAACGAAAACGACAACAAACACAAGTTGAGAGTCGTTTCCGAAAAAAATTCAAGTGACCGCTACGCTGCTGTCGTTATTGTTATTATTATTATTATTGTTGTTGTCGTTGTCGCACAGGTGGCGCTGTTCTCAACTTAAAATGTGAGCAAAAAATAGATAAAATCCTTAAAGGAACTTGTAAAGATGAGAAGAATCGCTTAATTAGACATCCACAGTGGATTCAAAAAGTACACAGCCTAAAAGCACGCAATATAATTTGTAATGCCTTAAATTAAACAACCCTCAAGCTAAAACTTCCGGATCTGAAAGAACACTCCAAAAACATGCCAACTAATGCCACTGTACCAAAATAACAGGAAAAAAAGAAAGAACAACAAGTGTAGAAGAAGGAATGCCAAAGAGAGCAGAAAAAGCATATAAGCTGCTGCGGTCCCTGCTCTCTCATTCTTTCTCTCTCACGCTTAAAAGCGTGCCTTCTTAAGTATTGAAACCGCATTAAGAGAGCGCAATACCTAATAGCAAGAGAGTTAGGCTGGTAGTAAGAGAGCGCGCTATTAGAAATGATAACAACAACACCGAAATGCTGTTAAAATGCCAAAAGCACTTGAACCTAAACAGGCAGCATAGAAGAGAGTGCGGGGCCAATGAGGCAATTTACCAAGCACTTGCAATCAGTTGCAGGTGTTGTTATTATTGCTGTTTGTTTTAGGCGTACCTTAAGTGTGTCATGTCAGCAGATAGCCTGCCTGGTCATGTAAACAGCAGATAAGGTCAACTGTTGGCAACAGCGATATCTACTCGAGAATTAAAGTCATCCAAAATTGAGACACTACTAAAAACAGACTGGTTGATGTTTAAGTAAAATGTAATAAGGGCACACAGAAAGAGAGACGGAGATAAAAAGGCTGCGCTGCTCTCATAAAATATTTACACAAATGTGGTCGGCATTTACATTTTACACCTTTTTGAATTGCACACGCAAAGCGCCAAAAGGCAAATGAGAACTGGGCACAGTTATTGAATGAATGTATGAGGGAAAGGGCAGCACCAGCAGCAGAGCAGGCGGCAACATGTGGCTATTAAGCGCAGGCAGCCTCAATACTGCGCTGATTATGCGGTCGGCTGTTTGCGTGTGTGTTTGTGTGTGTGTTTGTGTGCGTGTATGTGTATGTATGCGAGTGTGTGTATATGTATGCATGTGTGTGTTTGCGATTGATGCCAACAAGAACAGTTCCGGCCTGAGCATTTCTTTCGTGTCATAATTTTTGTCGCTCTTATTTAAATATCACTTATGCTTGTCAATTTCCTTTAAGGCTGCCGTTATGTACGAATGCGTGCGTGTGCGTACGTGTGTGTGTAACATTGAATTCCCAGCGGGCTTTTTTATTTTGTGCAAAAAGTTTATCTTTTGTGTCCGTGTACCGTTATGCCTTACTTACTTAGTCCACGTCCTTAACTGACACAACCTTTGCAAATTAGTCATTTGCATTTATTCCTTTAACCATCTTGTGTTCAACTTTCTGCTTTTGTAACCTACTTTTTGGCATGCACAGCAATTTTTAGTATGAAATAAATATGGGGGTAAATGATGAACCAATCAATTAAATCAATCAAATGGAATCACTCATTCACTTAATCAACATCAATCAATAAAATCAGTGAAAATCAATCAATAACTCATTCACCTATTGAAAAATAATATATATATTTTCGTTGAGCTTTTTGAATATTGTTATTGAATACATAACGGTATTTCGCAATTTGCTGACAAAATTTGTGCTACAAAAGCTTATTGCAACGAGCTTTTGTCTCGCTTGCTTTATTATCCTTGCACTTTTTGGGTTGTGTCCTGGCTAGGGTAATTTTGTTAAGAACACAATACAAGTTGAAATTTTTTGTTTTGAAAATATTTAAGTGATAATTAACTTAAGAAAACTTCTGTATTTAAAAGAAAACTTCAGACAAATTTTGGGAAAAACAATCAAGATTTTTTTTTAAATTGAAAAATAAACACATTTAATATTGAATATAAGTTTTAAAAATGTTTTCAAAGACTTGCAACGGTTTTTAAAAATAAAATACTTTTGGATATTCAATAACAATTCATTAGTTTACACGCAACTTACGCATTTTTTCACATATGTCGTCTTTCATTTTCTTTAAATAGTTTTTTTTTTAAAAATTTTTTACACATTGAAAATTGGACACGTTTCTTTTTTTTTTGGTCTTTTCACATACTCCGAGAAACTTTGTTACAACACTTTGAAATGCCAGCAAACAACTGAGGCAAGTTTCCAAGTTGTGGGTAAAATACCAAAACTCTTAAAATATGACAAAACAACAACAGCAACAAAATAACAACAGCCGAATTCGAAGCCGAATTGTTGTTGTTATTGTTGTTGATAGGCAGCATAATTATTGATAAAACAACGCTAATCGCATTCTCCCAGTTTGCCGCCGATATATATTTATTTATGAATGAGTTGCGTGGCTCACACTTAGAAACCCCCCTCTACACTTCTGGCCAACCCACTTGAGCGGAGCCAACTAAGTGAATTTAAATGGGCCACAATCAGGCAAAGGATTTTCGCAGTAGCGTAACTTACCTCGGGACGTCGGATGATTCATGAGTATCGACAGTGGGCACTCGTCGTCGTCAAGGATGTACTCGGTTCCATCGCTGTTTACCTGAAGTTTGGAAAAAAAAATCATTGGAAAAATTAATAAATTGGTTTCAAATAACTTATTCTAGTCAATAAAAAAAATATAATCAGAAAAATATCAAATAAATATATAATAAAAATATATTGAAAATATGTTATGAAAATATCAAAATGGAAAAGTAGATAGAATCTTGAGCTAGATCTTTTTAAAAAAAAAAAAACGCTGAATTCAGTTTTGAAATACACAATAATTAAGTTTGTGCAATGTTAAACTAAGTTTCAATATTAAGTTAACTTTTCATAAATATGGTATACAAAATCGTACAAACTTATAAGAAGAAAAAAATGTACACAGCATAGAAAAAAATTAAATAACAATTAAAGTAAAAATATGAAAAAAAAAAAATTTAATTGAATAACAAAAAATTGTGTAATATTTCTTAATGTTTGCCAATTGTGTCTGGACTAATTTGTAAAAAAAATCATTTCCGCACCTGGACGAGGCAATAGTGAAGAGGATCTGCCTTCTCGAGGCCGTATTTGGTGAGCATTTCCCTGACGACAGCCTGGGCGCAATCTCGTATGGAGAGCAGCAGCGTTTTGTAGGGCACATCCTGACAGAGGCTTTCGCCGTAGATTTTGAGGGTGCCGCCAGTGTCGGGTCCGCCGTCACGGGAACGAAACTGTTGCAGCTTTTTTTCGAGCTTCTGCTGACGGCGTCGACGCATCACCGCCTCGGGATTTGAGATCGAGCGTGTGAATGACGTCTCTGGCAGTTCTGTGTACAATTTCCCTGCAACGGCATCGTTAGCATTGACGCCGTTGTTGCCACCGTTGTTGCCGCCGTTGCCACCGGCACTGCCATTCATATGAGCCGCTGAGGCAGATGCGCCGCTGCCACCGACACCATTGCCCAGGCCCAGTTGACTGCCATTGGCCAGATTTGGCAGATCGGAGCCAAGCTTGGCCATCTTCTCCTTTTTCTTTTGCTCCTTCTTCTCGCGCTTGGACAGCTTGCGCTTAAAGTTCAAATCCGATTGCTCGATGGGCTGCAAGAAGATGAGAATTAGTTTCGAAAGCTTGTTCAAATAATGCAAATCTTACCGTCGTCTTCTGATCGATGTTCTTGAGCAGAAACCGACCCTCACGATCATCAATGTGCCAGTTAAGCTGCACCAGCAGCGGCTTCTCGTCCGCATTCAGGCGACGCTCCTCGCCATTCGCATGAACCTCGTAAAGGGCATAGTTTGGCACCGACAGCATTCGCATATCGGGTCGAAACTTCTCAATGAGTGTGTCTGCAAAAGTGCGTTAAATAAACGTTAATATAAATAAACAGTAAAAAGTGCTCTTATCATCTAACCAGAAATGTGATAAGATAAATGCTAATAAGTAAATCATATCACATATAAATAAACAATTAACTGTGTGAAAGCGGAGCCGAATGACCATTTCAAATAATCCTAGCTTAAAAATAAAACTTATATTGATAAGTTTTTTCAGCAAATATATATATTAATGTTTAATAGTCTCTCTCAAAAAAAATTATAGCCTTTTTAGTTTTGGTTGAATTTTGAAGTTAACTAAATTTATTTTATTCTTATCATCCTTATCAGAATCGTATCAGAATCTAATCAGAATCTTATCACTATTATCTTATTATTTTATCATTTTATCATCTTATCTTTTTATCATTTTATCATTTAATCATTTAATCGTTAAATCTTTTAATCATTTTATCATTTTATCATTTTATCCATTAATCATTTAATCATTCAATCTTTTAATCATTTTATCATTTTATCATTTTATCATTTGAACATTTGATCATTTGATCAGTTGATCATTTTATCATTTTATCATTTGAACATTTGATCATTTGAACATTTGATAATTTTATCATTTAATCATTTTATCATTTTATCATTTTATTATTTTTATTAATTTATCAATATATCATTTTATCATTTTATCATTTTCTCATTTTCTCATTTGATCATTTTATCATTTTATCATTTTATCATTTTATCAATTTATCATTTTATCATTTTATCATTTTATCATTTAATCATTTTATCATTTTATCATGTTATTATTTTATTATTTTATCATGTTATTATTTTATCATTTAATCATTTAATCATTTAATTTATTTCTTTTATTTCTTTTATTTCTTCTTTTAATTCTTCTTTTAATTCTTCTTTTAATTCTTCTTTTAATTCTTCTTTTAATTCTTCTTTTAATTCTTCTTTTAATTCTTCTTTTAATTCTTCTTTTAATTCTTCTTTTAATTCTTCTTTTAATTCTTCTTTTAATTCTTCTTTTATTTCTTCTTTTAATTCTTCTTTTAATTCTTCTTTTAATTCTTCTTTTAATTCTTCTTTTAATTCTTCTTTTAATTCTTCTTTTAATTCTTCTTTTAATTCTTCTTTTAATTCTTCTTTTAATTCTTCTTTTAATTCTTCTTTTAATTCTTCTTTCAATTCTTCTTTTAATTCTTCTTTTAATTCTTCTTTTAATTCTTCTTTTAATTCTTCTTTTAATTCTTCTTTTAATTCTTCTTTTAATTCTTCTTTTAATTCTTCTTTTAATTCTTCTTTCAATTCTTCTTTTAATTCTTCTTTTAATTCTTCTTTTAATTCTTCTTTTAATTCTTCTTTTAATTCTTCTTTTAATTCTTCTTTTAATTCTTCTTTTAATTCTTCTTTTAATTCTTCTTTTAATTCTTCTTTTAATTCTTCTTTTAATTCTTCTTTTAATTCTTCTTTTAATTCTTCTTTTAATTCTTCTTTTAATTCTTCTTTTAATTCTTCTTTTAATTCTTCTTTTAATTCTTCTATTAATTCTTCTTTTAATTCTTCTTTTAATTCTTCTTTTAATTCTTCTTTTAATTCTTCTTTTAATTCTTCTTTTAATTCTTCTTTTAATTCTTCTTTTAATTCTTCTTTTAATTCTTCTTTTAATTCTTCTTTTAATTCTTCTTTTAATTCTTCTTTTAATTCTTCTTCGTCTTCTTCTTCTTCATCTTCTTCTTCTTCTTCATCTTCTTCATCTTCTTCATCTTCTTCATCTTCTTCATCTTCTTCATCTTCTTCATCTTCTTCATCTTCTTCATCTTCTTCATCTTCTTCATCTTCTTCATCTTCTTCATCTTCTTCATCTTCTTCATCTTCTTCATCTTCTTCATCTTCTTCATCTTCTTCATCTTCTTCATCTTCTTCATCTTCTTCTTCTTCTTCTTGAAAAGAGTGAAAAGAGTGAAAAGAGTGATAAGAGTGAAAATAGTGATAAAAGTGAAAATAGTGATAAGAGTGAAAATAGTGATAAGAGTGATAAGAATGAAAAGAGTGAAAAGAGTGATAAGAGTGAAAAGAGTGAAGAGTGATAAGGGTGATAAGATAAAAATCTGTTGACTCACCTATGACATCTGTGACTGTGGCATCGCTGGCAACTCGAATGCATTTGGTGGCCACCTTCTGGCCGGCATCTTGAAAATAGAACCGCATAACGCCATGGAAGAGCAGGTTCTGCAAGATACAATACATATATTAAACAGATTCTACACAGATATATAGATATATATAGGGAATATACTTCATCTGGTTCGGAGAGCGCAAAGAGATCCAATCGATTGGCGTTCCACTGCTGTATAACTGAACTTACTGCCTCGCGATCCAACATTTTTTTGTCATGTGACATGCTGTCAAAACGACAGGGCAGGGTGGAGAGGTGGTTGCAGTTTTTGGGGGAGATAGAGTGTCAGAGACAGACACAGAGAGACAGAGAAAGATAGAGAGAGAAGTAATGGAATTTTTGGAATGTTTATCGTATTTGTGACTCCAGTGTGATGTCGTTTCTCAGCTCCTTTTTCTTCTAGTTCCGTTTCTTGCTGTTGTTGTGGTTGTTTTTGTTATTGTTCTTCTCTTCTGGGAGCTTCGGCTAACTGTAAACGAAAAAATAAGCAAAAGGGAGAATTGGGTTAATATTAGATTCTAGGTTTACAACTTCCACGAAGTAATCGTAAAAAAATCAAATTGTTCTCACAATTGCACAGCAAATGTTGTGTTTCCAACAGCTGCCACATCAAAAGGTGCAAAAATATGGCAAGCCTAGAGGTAAATCAGGGCATATATACGTATAGCTCTGACATCATCAAACTTAACGTAAACAAAAACAATATTAACGTAAGAAAAACAATATTTAATTAAATATTTAAAAATAGTACACATATCAGATATTAAAAATAAATATATAAAATTTAAAGTAATATATTTTCAAAAACTTGTTTAAAAATCAAAATTTGATTGATATTTGTAGCGCTTGTAAATTACTTTAAATTTTACGTATAATGAAATATTTTAATCTACTGATAATTGAACAAAAGCTTCAAATTTTTTAATTAAGCTATTTAAATAAATAAATCAAGTAGCAAATAAATATTTTGTAGAAAACTTCACGCCACGTAGCCTTTTTGTAAAGCACGACAAGACTATAAATATAATATTCCAACAATTATTAACTGAAATTGGCATTATTACGATGTGCGTATACCTTGAAATGCCCATAAACAGTATTACACCCCTCTTCGCTTTACCTTCATAGATAAATGCAAGTTATTTAAAAGGCATATTCTTTACAGATATCGTAGCTACTCAACTTACATGCCATAAATGTTGATAATAATAACTGACCATCGGTTAAACAAAAGACCCCTTTTTTTATGGAATGCAGTCAACCACACATGGCACATGCCTCTTTACATTCTGTGCGCTGCCAATTGAAGAGTTTCATCACAGATCTCCCTCCCCCACCCTTTAGCCAGCCGACCGGTGACCCCAGACGAAAGAACGAACAACTTCATCGGGGCAGAAAATAAATAATGCTGCACAGCAATTTAAAATGTACAAAGTACAAATGTACCTCAAGTTGTTCTTAGGGCGTGTCTGAAGCGTTCAAAGTTCATCAAAGTCCGATGTCAAAAAAGCGGAACTATGCCTCAATCCTCTCGGTCCACTCCAATACACCCCACCCACCTGCCTGCCCCCTACTCCCCTTCCAACTCTAACTGCTTTACCAATTGCCCCTGTTATGTCTTGATATCTCTTGCCCCTGCTCGTTCTTATGTTTTTCTTTGTCTTTCTGTTTTCTTCTTTTGCTTTACTCTTTTTCGTGCATAGTTTAATAACCGTCAACTGTTACGCTTCGCAGAATTCGTCGTTGTGTGCGTTGTAACGACACGAAAGAGGGGCAAAAGAGTGCGACGGCTGCAGTGGAAACAATGCGCTACATCCACAAAAGGAAACTTTGCTTAAGCTAAGCAATTTGTACATTTGTACAACTGCAATTGAGAGGGGGTGGGATCGCATTTTGTCAGCAAATAACTTTAATTGTAAAAGAAAATAACTGAATATAAACACAAACAAATTCAGCTTCGTTTAAAAAATTAAAGTAAGCTGAATTGATTATTTTCTATATAGCAAAATATAGTTAGGCATATTTTTAAGTCAGGTATTATCTATTTCCATACAAATTACTCTTTCTTGCATTCAAACTAAATGGGATACATAAAAATTCCATAAAAAATTAAGATTAATAGTAGACTTTTGTTAATTTTTTTTATTATGAGAAACAAATATTCATTAGTATATATTTTACATAATAAAATACATTCTACCATCAAATAAATCATGTTTCAGTTAAATAAATACTATGGAAACAAACTGCGGCCCCGTCCCCGGCACCTGTACATGTTTCTGTTCTAGCCACTGCTGTACAAAGGAATTGCACTGTTTTTGGTATCTGATGTTTGAGGCTTGGTTTTGAATTGCATTTCAATACACCAAAAAGTGGGCTGCCGAGTAGTTTTTGGGAGTTGTTTAGGGAGATTTTTTGAATGAACTGAATACTTATTAAATTTTAAGCGCATTTAAATAGAATACATAAAAACTTTCTAAAAACGAAAATATTTTTATTTGTAGATTAAAAAAGTAATTGTTAAGCCAAAACCCGTTTTAATTGTTAAAAGCAAGCATTTTATAGTTAACAGTTAAATGACTTGGAAGGAAGAATGCTGACAAAATATTTTAAGTAAGTTGACAAGCCACAAAACAAAAGAAAAAAAACTCAGACTTTATCACAAGTAAAACTGGAAATAAATGCGTATTTTTTTGTTTTGTTATTATTTAGGCATTATTTTACAACATTATTAAAAAGACATAACAGTCACATTTACACTGCGAGCAAAGTCAACAATTAACTTGTTAAATTTTTTGTTGTTGATGTTGTTTTGTGTGCACTGAGCCCAAAGATTGCGACTGTTGATAAAACTGTAAGAAAACCAGCCGGAAAACCGCAAAACCAACAAAAGCGGAAAGAAACAATAACAACAACAACAAACTGTCGCTTGACAAATAGACAGCAAAAAGCGAGAGACAAAAAGACAGACAGACCGTCGGTGAGACAAAGATAAATGTATAAGCCAAAAGCAACGCAAGACAAAGCCAAGTTAAGCGACAAAGACCTGCAAGAAGAGGTGAATGTACTGACCATGATCTCTGTTTGAATTGGGCGCAACAAAGTCTCCCAACTGGGTCGGGGACACGTTCAAATGCTGCTGGCCTACTCACAATCATTTATTTTTTTCTTACAGCAGCCCCAAAAAATGAATAAAAAATGAAAAACACCTGTGGGATTTGCAGTTTGCAAGTTTGTTTTTCAATTAACGAAAAAATTCATGTATTTAATGAAAACCGTTGTTATCTTGATTTTATCTTACTTTCGTCGTCATTTTCGATTTCAAATCAACACCAAATCCAAATCATTTTGAACTTTACACTAGTAAATCTTAGGTTTGTATCAGAAAAATATATTTAAACAAAATATTCCAGACCAGCGAGCACTTAACATTAATTTTTTAATCAGAACAGTAACAATTAACAAGTTAATACTCATAGTAAAAAACATGATTTTCTTTTAAAAATATGTTAAACATTTTGTAATCATTTATGTTGAATAATACATCTAAAAACGAATCTCAAAATTAGAAGACTTCAATTAAGTTTGCCTTGAAAAATGACCAGGCTAATTTATGCGCAAGACTTCTTTTTACATGCAAATAATTACTGCACTTAATTAAGTTAGTTGCCACATTGAATGTCGCTTAATTGAAAGCCAATAAAAAATTATAGTAAGTCAAGTACGTTGACAACACTAAAGCAACAACAACAACTACAATAACAACAACAGCAACGTCAATGACGAGCGTAAATTTGCTCTAATCAGCAGAATCCGTTTTCTGTTTATATGAATGGGAAATGGCGAGAACAACAACAACTGTATTGTTTAGCCGCGACACAAACCTTTGCGCAGTTTGGTACTTTTATATCTCTTGCGTCTATCTCCCTCTTTATGCCGCTCTCTGTCTTTCTTTTCTAATGTTTGCCTTTTGCAGCTTTGCTTTGCTTTGCAGTGTTTTTCTGTGGCTTCTTCTTTGCCGGGCCTTTAAAGCCAGCCTGTGACACTTTTGGACTCAACTCAAACAGTCAACAACAAAAATAAATAAATAAATTGCTAAAGTCGACTTGGCGAACACACTGTCAAAATAGGAAGAGGAAAAAAAGGTTTACTAAATAAAGTTAGCCTAATCTATTTCTAGTACCAATAAGATATATATATTTATTATAGACAAACGGATATGTTAGAGATATATATATGCATAAACTTTTATGATTTATATGTTTTGGAACTCAGCAACAAAAACTTTAAGTTTTGTTGGATTTTGGTTTAATTTAGATAAATCGAAAAACATTTAATTTCATATCAGTTGCCATATATAAAATATATTAAATATATAATTGTCATGTGTACTGTGTCTCAAGACGAGTATCATAGCTAATAGTCTGCACTCTACCGAATTTATACTCAACACTTGTATTATTTATAATCCAATTTAACCGGTGCCGCCGTTTCTTAAATATTTCTGACGACATTTTTCTATTAAAAGTGCTCGGAATACTTAAATACTTAGCATCAACAACACACACTTGTTTAGAGTAGTTAAGAAAGTCTGTTATGAAGTTAGTTATTTGCTGCCAAGTCATCTGTAACTGTTGTTGACGCTTTATTGTTGTCTTAGCTGTTTTTGTTGGCCAAAATAAATGAAAAATACACAATTATGGTTTTTATTTTCTTATTTTGATCTTTGTATGTGAAAACTAAAAAAAAGCAGAATAACAAAAAAATAACCGGCGTTTGCGAATCGTCGTCAAATGACATTCCAAAGTGGTTGTTGACTCTTTTTGCTATTCGTGTTTTTATGCCCTTAGCGTATTAAAAAAGGGTATATTGACGATGTGCAAAAGTATAAACAAGCCGATCACATGTTATCGATAACCATATCGATTGAATTTGAATTTAATTACTAAATGCATTAAGGTAAAATAGGTAATCAAACAAAAGCGTTTACGGTATCTTCTAGTCGAGCTGTCCCGATTATAGTCTATTCACTTAGTTTTTTGTGTATTTACATGGCCAACAGTTTTTTTCTATTTCTTTTTGTTTTGCCATGAAACAAAAAACACATAGGTGAGTCTCTTTTCCAGTTAGCAGTCAAATATGAGTCAAGTTTGTTGCCATTGTTATTGTTTTATGTTGGTGGGCATGCTTAATTGGTAACTGAAATTTGGGTTGAGCGCAAAATTTTAATGAGCCTCGAAGTACTCGAGGAAATGCGAGGCGAACTCATGATTCACACCGAGCAGACGAAATGTGGATTAGATTTGAATTTAAATAGAGGATGCCCACAAACAGGAAATGTGTGTCCACACAACAAGCAACCATAATGATCGTGACCAATTCTTTAAAGATCAACTCGTATTTCTGTCCACTGTTTGACTTTGATATAATGAGAGAAATTATTCCAAGCAGGCAGAAAGCAACTGTTTGAAACACAGTTACGAAAAGTTCAATGGAATTGTAATTGTCATTAGTCACGATCTGCTGTTGAGATCACACTTTATAAAAGTAAAACCCACACACACACACAAGTTCTACATGTGTTTTTTAAGGAGGTTTTTATTTGAAATTATTTATATGTCTCGATCACGACTATTTCGTGCTATAAACTTAAAGCTTTCGCAAACTTCGATATTTAGTTGTCTGAATCTGATTTTTGGAATTTTTAAAAGCTAAATAATAAAAACAAGAAAATAAACAAATTAAATAAAAAGAAAAATATATATTTATATAACGAAGACATTCTTTTGCCCCTCTGACATGAATTTAACTATATGGTAAGCAGAGCAGAGAATATTTTTTGACTTGAAAAACTCTCAAGTAACTGGTAAAAATATATCTTTTAAAATTAACAAGTAAGAATGATGTACTTGAGTATCATCGAATACGATATACTCTGAATGGATTCAATGGTATAAAAATATGTAATTAAATTAAACATGCATCACTTATTTATTGTATACCTCAGATTTTAAAAAATGAATAAAGTAATTAAATTTAAATCTAAACTAAATTAAAATTATTATTTTTTATGTGAACTCATTTCAGACAACTCTACGATCACTTTGAAATTAAATTTTAAAAAATATTTATATTTGATTTTAATTAAAAAAATAGTAAATTCCAATTTGGATTGCGAAAAATAGACCTCTACTTTGTTCCCAATATTTTCTTGAATTATAGTATAGCATATACAAAGGCATATGCAATAATAATGTAAATATCCGCTCTGTTAATTAGACAATTAGTGTTTCGATGTCTATGTTCAGTAAATGCAATTTAACCCAATTACAACAAATTGAACACCTTTTGTAGGCACAGTCACAGCCACAGCCCTGAACCACAAGCCACAACAAATCTACATTATGCATTCCACAGCAACAACAAAAACAACTACAACAACAACAACAACAACAACAACAACAACAGCAACAGCAGCAACAACATTCAACATTTTATTGTCGTTCTCATTGAGATGGCCGCTCCCCACAAACTGTGCCTCCTTTGCATACCTAATTAGTTCATTTCCCATAAGCTGAAACTTTGTTTTGTGAGAATATGCATAGAAAATGATAAATATTCATATACGATAAGTTTGCTTATTCATAGGAGCAAATCAAACAAAGTAAAAATACCAAATACAAAAAACAAAACAAAAAATAATTATAAGATCATGCAAAAATGCGCAATGCGTCTGAATTAGAGAGAGCGAGACAGGTAAAATATATAAATATATATATATATATATATATTGCTCAAATGACGCATGGGCGAGATTTTCTTTTTATACTCTAAGCCCATTAAAAATGGTTACAATGTTTTGCAAAAGTAAGTATATATGTATATATATTTATACTCTTGATCTGCATCTGCATGAATAAACCGAGAATAAGCTAAAAGACTTTAAGAGGTTTTAAATTTGTGTACCATAAGATTTAAATTTAATTTAATTAATTTCATTTTAGGGCATTTACCAGTCGAACTCTTTCTGTCCCTTTCTCTGTCTCGCATTCTTACTTGCTTTATTATTGTATTTGCATTTTGCGTGCAACGAATACGAAATGTAATTTAAATAATTATATAGGCAAAAACACACAGCAAGTAAAGGAGATCAAAAAGCAAAATGATTAAAAAAAAAATATAAATAAATAAAACAAAATAGATACGCAATCCATAAGCGGAAACTATTAATCAACTTTCACTTGTTTGTTTTACAGTAAATCTTTTTGCTTTGCCATGTTTATTAATGACGCGCTGACCGTTTTAGTCATTTTAGTCAAATTTTATTTGCTGTATTTTCTATGTGATTTGATATTAACTTGTTGCTCATCAATGAGCCGCAACAGTTAACAGGTTGTTGACTGATTATAGCCTTATCTCTATGCCATTATTGTTATTTCGTCTTTATTTACTTCTCATTAAATAAAATAAAAAAAAATTTACTTTATCTATTTATAATTCGTCATTTAAAGGCAATATTTGCTCCTGAATCATTTTTAATATACAATCTTATCTGTCAGTTGGCATTATGGCATCAACATTTTTAGATTTCTGATAGTAAAAAAAATAGTATTAATATAAAAAACTGTAAGCTATTCGTTTCTAGGAATTTGGTAAACGATTTCCATTGTTGAGGTAGCAAATAAAGTCAATACAAAATCTAGAAATAATTTATTTTATTATATTTTTTATTTATTTATGTTTGTGTGTCGTGTTTGCAGACTATGAAATCATTCAATAAAAAAGTCATTTAATTAAAAAAAAGAGGCATTTTGAGATATTAGGGTTTTAATTTGCGAGAGCGTTCTAGTCTTCTGCTCAAAAATGAACTCAACACAATTTAGAAATTCGCAGAAATGTGATTTCATCACCACAACTGAATCGAGACCAAAACTCACTCGCTCGTTCCGTTTCCCCTACTCCGCCTCCTTTAATGCCCATGCTTGCGCAACATATATGGTAACTACAACCATATTCATTCAAAATAATGAACGCTTTAAAACAATACAAAAACTCAATCGTAAACAAAGAGAAAATTTTGTGTTCACATTTTTAATTAAAAAGTTGCCAACTTTTTAGACAATATTTATACCCTATGCACATGAGCGATTGGGTATGCATATATATATTACATATATATATATATATTTATATATAAACAATGACAAAACCAAAAATTAACAAAGGAACATAAGCTTATTAAAAATATATTTTTTCGGTAACCCAAAATATCTTTTCAATAAGTAATGTTTAGTCTTTTATTTGTATCACTTTCAATTTTCAACCTAGTTTTGCTTTTATTGCTATGTTTTATTTACAGGGTATTTCTTGGTCAAACATATATAGCACTCTTATTTATTTATTTGCTAGTTTGTGTTGACATAAAACAAGCACACTTACAAAAGTGGCCGCAACAGGAAAAACAGTTAAAATGACGCACACGGGATTTTTCAACCTGCCACAATTGCTGCTGCTGCTGCCGGTTGCTGGTTCTGTTGTTGTTGCAATTTTACATACATATCTTGTTGCAGTTTGTTGTTGTTGTGATTGCAGTTTAATTAGGCCAGGAAGCAATTTGAGCGGTTAATGGAGCTGCTGCCTGCGCATTGTTGAATGTGCAACACACGACACACCATTTAAAGTAATATGAATGTAGAAGATCCATGTATATACTGGCCAAGACATATAGTCTATACTCACTGCTTCAGTACAAGAAGTTCACACTGGGTGCATATTTAATGTGGGAAAATCATAATGTCTGTTAACCGGAACCCGCTTTGAAGTTGATGTTGATGTTGATGTTGATTACCCCCCGCCAGCAGCACTCAGCAGCCAGCAGCAGTCAAATGGCCAGCCACTTATATATCTAATGGCAAGCTATATATCCGACAAGATACGACCAGTATGAAAGTACGATTCCCCTCCACAACTTGTGCGCACTTCTTGGAAATGCGCAACTTTCACTGTGCCAAACAACGCCCATAAAAAGAGCCCAACACCAAAGAAATGTAAACCGCAGCAAGTCAACGATCAAATGAGAGACAACCAGAAACAAACAGACAGTCGGATAAACAGTCAAACAGACAGTCAGTCAGTCAGTCGGTCGGTCGATTGGTGAGACAATGCGACAATTGACAATCGGCAATAAAATTTCAATTAGCGTGAAAATGTCAAATGCTTGAGAAAATGCAATAAACACAAATAAAAATTGAACCAAGAGAAAACTCACAAGTGAAACGCAAACGAAAATCAACAAAAAGAAAAACACACAAAACCAAAAAAAAAAAAAGCTCGCATTTAACAATTAGCTGTCAAATGACTGCTGTCAAAGCAGCTAAGAAAAAATTAATAAAATTACGAATTATTGCTATTAAAAAAAAACATATATATAAACGGCTTAAAGTAAGTAAGAAAAATATTATTTAAAAACAGCTATCAAAGGCTATAAGATCAGAAAATGGAAATCTTTTACAACACTGGTTATTAAAGTAATACTACGATCGTTCTACGCACTTGGCCTCGTAGTAACTGAAAGCGCAAGTTTTGATCTAACCCTAATATCAATCGAAAGTGAAGGGTGAAAGGAGGGCACTGTGTACAAAACAAACAAAACACATTCTGACATTAAACGTAAAGCCTTGAAGAAAACAACACACAAACAAAAATCAATTAAATGTTAGGTGTTGTAAAACTATTAAAAGAAAAAAAAATACAGCAACACCTGCAATTAAATGCCATAGATGTATAAATAGAGAAAGATAAATATATATATAGAAAGAGAGGCGAGTAGTGGTTTATTAATTGAGCAATGTAAACAAGTTGCACAGATGACAGTTGAGTTGCGCTGCAACTGCGCAGCAAACGATGTTGCATATTAATTAATTATGCACATCTACTAAAAGTCATTCACAGATGCCGCACCAACAATTCCAACAACATTCCACCGCACATGTGGCCTTTTAACCGGTTATGATTTGGTACAACTTTAAACATATATATGAATATATGAATATAAATTTACAAACGTCAAATCTCATTCATCGCATTGGCTGCATAATTAACTCAACAAGGCAATGAACATCATTTAAAGTCTAACTGAGATTTTTGACCAAATAAACCAGCAACAAATTGGCTCTTGATTGTAGAGATAATTATTGATATATCTTTGTAAGCATTTTGAAAAAAATAGATGTTTAACAATTTAAAGTCAGTGTTCAGTATTTGAGATTGATAAAGACAATTAACACATTTTAGTTGTGGATTTCTTAGAGAATATATTAAGTAAATACAAATATAACCATTAAAACAATAATAATATTATTATTATTAAATATTCGTTAATGAAGTAGCTAGCATATTGGTTCGTATAAAAATGAGAAAAACTCATTGAAAACTAGAACATCTACTCACATTCATAAAGATACCTTGAGGTAATTGAACTATCTTATCAATTATTTTAATTATCTGTATCCTTTAGTGCTTTCAATTTCACTTTACTAAATAAATAATTAATAAGTAGATGTTGAATATTAATACTTGCCAATTCATTTGTGAATTTTTACAATCATCTGTAGAGCCGAGCACCTTTTTCAAATCAGGGTACATTCAAATTCAGATAGTTTAATTGAACTGCACTTTCGGAAACTCGGTAAAATATTGTAATATGTGATATCAAGTTAAAAAGTTATATAAAATAAAAGCAGCTGTTGTTGTTGACCCACATTCAAATAACGGAACCGAAGACGGATAACATCTTCTGTAATTTTGGTTGTAAAATAGTTGCAGCAGATAAGCAGCAAAAACTACCAAAACAGCCAAAAACAACAGCAGCAGTCAAAATGCTACCAAGCATTAAATTTGCAGCTGTTAAAAACGGGATTTAAAGCCGAAAAAATAGAATTACATCAAAAACAAAACAGGGGAGGGGAGGAGGTAATTTAGAGGTGCAAACATCTTGTACAAACCAAACAGCACAGAGCATAAACCAAAAGGCAAATAGCCAAAGGTAATCAGCTGCCAGACAAGCAGACAGTCTGACAGACAGACGGACAGAGAGTAATAATTAGTTTGAATGAGGAGCAGGCGGCACTTGAGAACCCAAAAAGCATCAGCTTAACAAAAAAAAAAAAAAAAACCTTCATAATCAAGACACATTTGCAGGCAGGCAGACAGACTGTCAGGCAGACAGACATTAAGTCCACATTATGCATTCATTTGAGTGGCCGAGACAGACACTCGGACAAACAGACAGACTGGCTGAGAGACTCGTGTACTTATGGCATAAAGACACCAAATGATTTCGGCAAAATGAAACAAAAATAGAAGTGGCAACAATATGCATACAAAGGATATTTACAATTTCTTACAATTCTTTGATTTGCAAATTTCTGCACACTAAAATTTGAATTATAAAAGGTTTCCTGTATTTTTTGTAATTTGTAATTTTTAAATTTAAAACTCATTAGTACCGAAGATCATTCTAAATTGTGCCTAAAATTTAAAATGTATATGCTTCTGGAATTCTTATGCAGTAATAAAATATGCATTAAATTACAATTAGGCAACTCTTGCGCAACACCTAAGCGACATACTGAGATGAGACCCTAGATCCAATGTTGGCCTGGTAACGCTGCAAGCGAGCAGAATTAAAGGAATTTCGGTTTGCTCTTTGGTTTAGGGGTGGAAACGTAGTCGAAAACTATAACAATGCACATTCCCATCCACTCAAAAAATAATAGTCGAGGAGGGCAGCGAACCAGGTACACAAAACAAAACAAAACAAAAATCCAAAGAGGACAGACGAAAAGACAGAGCAAAGCGGCAAAATCAAGATCATCGCCAGGCAGGTAGCTGTAACTGTAGCCAGCCCAGCAAAAGGATCGCTAGAAAGAGACGGAGAGAGCGAGCAAGAGAGAGAGAGAGGGAAACAAATTGAGGTGAGCAGAGGAGGTTCGGTGCACTGGCGCAGAACGTGGTTGTTGGTTGGAAATAAAAACCGTTCTTTTTCACGTTTTTTGAATTATACCAATTGACAATTTCAGAGCAACGTTCTAGTAAACGAACACCAACAAAAAGTACAGTCATCTAAGACGCTCATGCAGCTCCATTGTCGCACCTTTGTCGCACTTCTTAAGCCATCAATCAATCAATCAATCCATACATCCATTCATCAATCAATCAAGAACCACTCGCTCTGCGAGTGAATAAAAATCGAAAAGTCAGCGCATGTTTTCCTCAAATCATTCGATTATGTTGAGCACTATGCATTTTAAGTGCTGCTTTCATTGGTAGCATCCCCCTACCACTCCAATTTCAATTCCAGCCTATTTTTATAAGGAATTTCCAATTTGGAGAGCTGCGATCTGACTTTTAATACACTTATCTTCCAATGCAATTCAAATGAAAATGCAACTCAATAATATTACTTATTGAAAATGTTGTCTGTACTCTTCATATATGCATGATCTTTATGTCATTACTTTAAAATAAATATATCTGAGTAAATCTTATAAATATTTCTATTGATTATATGTAAATTGCTCAAACTTTTGTTGCATGGATTACTATCACTAATTGCTAGTATCTTTAGACAGCTTTGCCACAAAGTGTTGTGGTTTGCCGCTAAAATGCAAGCAATGCAAAAAAGTCAAAACAGAGGCAAAAATAACTTGCATTTTTTTTTTGTTCTATCTTTACATAAGTAGAAGAAGAAGAAGAAGACGTACGAGTGTTCTTTCTGTGCATTACTCACTCCACCACCCCACCCCTCTCTAACTAATTCAATTGCTTAAAGAAGTTGCGCTTGTTGTCAATGGAAGTTTTGCGGTTGTTCAAGTGGAGAGTAAAGTTTACCCGAGACCTCCACACTGCATAGTGTAAATTCTTGTTGTTTATGTCATGTGGGAAATGTGAGAGCTGAGTTTGTTTGTGGAATGTGCGGAAGGGACTACAGAAGAAGGGTGTGTGGGGGGAATTGCATGGTCAGTCAATCGAAGATGAGGGCGTCGCTTGTGCAATTGCGGTAAAACAGACAGAGAAAGAAAGAGAGGGTAATCTTCCTTTAGCTTGGATTTGTTTTGCTTTGGCTTGGTTTGCTCAACAAATTTCTCACGCGACGCAAGATGGAAGCAGATCTCTGAAATATGCTTGCAACCACACACATACACACAACAAATGCGACACATAAACACACTCATAATCATATTTAGATTGAGATCGGGACTCGGACAATAGCTGACTAAAGCAAAACTCATGGGCAAATCATATTCAGCTCAAAATCACGGTCAGGCGGTAGACAAAATAAAATAAAAACTTTATATATAATTATATATATGTGTGAGTGTTGAACAAAACAAGTTTTCCAAACGAGTTTTGTGCTCGCAGCAGTTAGGGGCGGTAAGCGGCAACAGGCAGGGGCGTGGCACTGACCGCACTAAATCAACGCAAAATGTCTAAGCCATTTTTTGGCGCTCCTTTTCCTTTTTTTTGCATTTAATTGTTATGCATCGCAGCTAAATGATCAGGCTTAAGCTTAAATTATGTTTGGAGCAGTTCCTGTCAATCGATTGAAATATTATTTGTATACAAACCGCTGCTTAATATAATTTGCTTAATATAATTTAATATACGTTTTCTTTTTAAGTATGTTTTAATAAAACCATTCCATTATACAAAAATAAGGTAATAATGAAATTATGACAATACTTTATCTCTTTTTCCAAATTTTTTTTTTTTTTTTTTAAATATTAGTGCAGCTGGTGCTGTGAAATTGTCTCTGATGAGCGTAAAAATGTAAAACATATTCTGCGTCTGATCTTGATCCCATTAGAATTATACAAACATAAGCACAAACACACATACAAAACACATCTCAATATTATTCTATCATATAAACCTCTCCCTTCGACCCTGCAACGCAGAAGCTGCTCGCCGTTTTCTTTGGAGTTGTTGTTTGCTGCTAATTTATGGCGAGTTCGATTTCGATTTCGCATGAAATAGACGCGAAACCGAACTCGATTTGTTTATAGAACGGCAAAAGAAGAAAACCCAACAACAACAGCCGCAAGCAGCTGCGCCACCAAAAAAATAAAAAGCTCAAATTTCCAGCTGAAGCACAATAAACTATAATTTGTGCATAACAATAAACCGCCGACAACGATACCAATTCCTATTTCAAGCAAAAAAAAATTACTCAATCGGCAAATGCACTAATAATATGCCAAAAATAAACATTCACTCAAATGCTCCGATTACAAACGCAAGCAGAAAAGTAAAATCAAAGAGCTTAAAGAGCATGGACCAACAAGAAAGGCACAAAGCGCGACTGGAAATATGAACTGCTTTAAAGCGCATAAACCAATAATAGATCCATTAGAACTATCGATAATTTAGCCCCCCTCCAAACAAAAGGTTGCGGCACATTAGAAAGTTGTTTGGCCTCATTACAAACTCATGAAAAATTCTTTATATATATTTGTTGTTTTATAGTTTATCAATGGGCAAATATTTGATTTAAGTCGCTGCTATGTCGTAATTAGATTAGCTTGCACCTGTAACTACACACACACACACACACACGCATGCATATGTGTAGTGTGCCAGTTTTATTCTCTCTTCGTCTCTCTTTCTGCTTGCACGTTGCATGGGCGCATTTTGAAGAATCTTGTCGTTCGGCCCACATTTAAACGGCACTTGTTTTCTTTGGGTTTTGTTTTGGCTTTATGTTTTATTTAATTTGACTTTTCAATATTTATTTTGTCCACTTTTCGTGGAATCTTTTCGGGTTTTTGTTTACATTTTTTTTGTTATCGTCTGTTCCAAATTTAATACAATTGCATTGTCAATGTGTTGTTGTTATTTTATGGGCCATTAGCTATTTGGCTTATCTGTTGGCCTTTTTTTGGAGCAACTCTTGTGTCGCATTTTTCGATAACGGAAGTATTTAGTTCACTTCTTAGATTACAGGTTGGAAAAAATTAAAAAAACGAGCAATCAACTTTTAATTACAGGTGATTTTTTTCTTTACATATATTCAAGTTAATATCGGAGCATTGCGTTATCCATTCTAAAATTCCAGTAATGCAACGACGGCAAAAAAAAATTCAAAGCTCAGCTCAAAAGCTCTGTGACTCATGCCGCGAGCCAAGCCAAAGTACAAAGTTCAGTTTGGCAAAAAACATAAAGCGAAGCAAGCAAAACTAAAGGCGCCAAAAAGGCAACTGCAGTTGGCCAGAAAAAAATACACACATACATAAGCACATGCACATATATTAAAAGTAACCGCAAAACAAAATATATATACATAGTTAACAGTTGTACTTGTTTTTGTTCTGGCGGTGGGCAAGACAACAACACTTAAAAATAACACCACAACACAGAGAAAGAAGGCAAGGCAAGAAGACAAAACAACAACAGTACAATGACCGAAACTAGTAATAGTAGAGCTAAAAGCAAAAAATAAAGGAAAAAGGTAGTCAGCATGACACCCACCAATGCAAAACGTAGTAGACCACAATTGGCTAGCCAAAAGTATGTAAAAGCTAACTAAGCAAGCCTCTCTCTGTGTATGAGTGTGTGTGTACTTATTTTTAAACCTGTTGTCAAAGAAAATAGCAACAGCAGCAGCAGCAGCAAGAACAACAACGCGTCGCTGTTCACTTTGTAGAGCTGCACATATAAAAATTCCAATCTTCCAGTCGACGTCGTCGCGCCGGCGCTCGGCTCCAATGGCATGAGTGAGTCTCTCAGTTAGCAGCCGCGGCTGCGCTCAACAACAACAAAAAGAAAAAAAAAACAGGTATAACTGTCTTGGGTTTGTGTGCGTGAGTGGAGTAGAGTGGAGACTTTTTGAGATCTGCGCTGGAGGAGCCAGCAGCAAGCAGGCAACATCTTCACGAAAACCCAGAGCAAAATGTACGCTGTGATAACGAAGGTGAACAGCAAAATGTAAAGCAGCAAAACGACAACAAAAGCAACAACAACAAATGTCGACGCACCCTTTTCTTATTGTTTTGCTGTTGTTGTTGCTTGCGTGTGTTGATTTTTGAAGCGCAAAACCACATCCGAATTCATGTTGCTTCTTTTATTTATTCAACAACAACAAAAATGCAAGCAATGCAATGCGAGCGAAAAAAAAATAGATGTGTAGAGTTTAGCGGGTGGCGTCCAACATTCTACAAATGTAAAAAAGAAAATGACAAGGGGGAAGTAAATGTAGGCAAAATGACGACGCCGTTGGAATTCGCCGCTGCTGTAGTTGTTGTTGTTGCTAAGCCGGACATGTCAATTGTCAATTGTTTCTGCTGCTTCTTTCTGTGATGGGGAAACACTGGACAAATGCATTTTACTGCTCCGTATTTTTTGTTTGCACAGAACTTTCAATAACTAATTACAATTAGCGACTTACCTTTTTAGCACGTTTAGCCGCGCTCGCTTAAATATCCCAAAAGAAATCACGTTTTTAATCCTCTACGCATAGATTAACACTTATGCACTATTTCACAAATATTGTGGCAAATTTTATTGCCACGCTTAATTAAATTAACGCAGCATTCGAATAATTTGTAACTTTTTTGTTGCTGCACATTTTGTCGCACAGATCGCGCACAGATCGCTGGAAAGAATGAAATGCCTGCGAAAAGCAATTCCAAAAAACTTGAGTGCACTTTTAATTATTTTGATATTTTGCGTGTGCACAGAAAAAAACACTACACTTGTTGCGTTGTTGATGTTGCAATTTTTTTTCTTTTCTTCTCTTTTCCAACGAATTTGTCAAACGAACCAAGCGCGAATCACGCGCGTAACACATTTGAATGCGACGACGTCTGAATTGGAACTCAAGGCAGACAACGCGACGAAGCGCATTGCAAGCGAGTCGAATCAAAACACAAAGTGAAACGGCGAAAAACACTTATCGATAGTTATCGAGAGCCTGCGCAACTGTTGCGCGCTGTTAATAACACAAATGTTAACGCGGCATGCTCAACAATCGTATGAATTTGTATAATCTATTAATTTTGTTAGCCAAAATAGACAGTGGGGACAGACAAAAAATGTATTCTGTAGAATTAAGATTATCATCAAGCCGAGATACTGTTAACTTAACACTTTCGTAATAATACGATGTTAATCGATACTTACCTCGATAATATATCGCAATCGGGTTTCTACAAACAACAAATACCATTTATTAATTTCATAAAAACAAAACAAATTGGGAAATATACGTGGATAAATAATAAAATTAATACAATCAGATTTGTATTAACATTGACTGAACTTGTGTATATCTGATTCTAGCATTCACTATATTTAACAAGAAAATGAAATCTCATTAAGAAAGTAAATAAAATAAATGTAAAATCGAATAATGATTGAAATCAAAGCAAAATTGGTGCGTGCAGATTCGGCAATTTATGCCACCGGCGAGTGTGTTGAATGTTTAATTGAATTTACCCACAAAGTGTTTGGGGACAATGCTGCCAGGTAAACAAAAACACTTTTCCATTAGTTATATTTGCAATACTAAAATTAACTCTACACTCAGCTTGGAGAATTTGGCTTGGGCTTCGGTGCAATTGCATTGCTACAGAAAAACCAGCTACAGCAATCCGATGGCTGACAAAAGCGCCGAGCTCGCTGAGCTGATTGGACGCACCGCTTTGGATGCCGTGACACAAACGCCTGGCGAAGTCATTGTTGCCACCAAGCCGAAAATACTCTTTTGCGATTTGCGACTGCAGCCGGGCGAGACCAAAATGTGTACGTGAAGAACTCTACGAAGTATTATTCATATACCCTATAAAGTCTTAAACATAGGGTATACTTAATTTAAATCAACTGTTTGTAAAAGAAATTGAACTAATTTCTCTTATGCAGATTTCTTTAATGAGCTGGTACCACGCGATGGTCCGCCCACATATCGTGGCCATGACATCCGCTATTTCTACAAAATCACCATTGCCACGCAACGCGTCAAATCCAAGGTTCAAACGCTGACGTTGCCAATCCGGGTGCTACCCATTCCGCTAATAGCCCGGCCGGATGAGCTGCCGGTGACTGTGGAAACAAACGAGGAATTGGCCCCGACGAATCCCTTTTTGGAGAAGCGTGAAATCAGCGAATTGGAAATATCCTGGCATCATTTAAAGGTGCCTCGCTAAAGAATGAAACAATAAGATAGTAACTAAATCATTTAATTTGTTATTTTGTTAATTTATTATTATGTAAATCAATTGTGTATATTATTTTATTTATTTATATTTATTATTGTTATGTGTATTTTATATTAATTACTATTTCATTTCCCTTCTTTTTAGAACGTGACTGCTCGACGTGCTCCAAAGTTTTATCGTATATCGAATAAACGGGGATTTGTTGGACGCTTCTGTTTGTTCAAGCAGGCTTATAAGCTGGGCGAGGATATTGTTGGCAGTCTGGATTTTGGGAATTGTCAGGTGCGTTCAGATGAACAAGATTAATCTTAACTGAAAAAAAATGTATGTTTTTTACAGGTGCGCTGCGTTCAGTTCTCGGTGAAGTTGCAGCAACAGGAGTTGCCTGTGCGACCAGAGCCAGAGCAAACAGCGACTGGAGATGATGCAGCATCAGCGTCAGCCTCGCTGAACTCCTTCGACATGGCCAGCATTGCATCCGGCATTATGCCCGATAATCTGCATAAGTCGGAGACGTCGGGCAGCGCCCGCAACAAGGAGGAGCCTGTAGCCATCGGCAAGCTGACCACCATTGCCACATCCCATCAGGTGGGTGTATTATAATTATTATATTATTCATCATAATTTCATCTCATCCTGTTTTTAGGTCTGCTATGCCACGCTGCAGACCCAGGTTGTTGTGCCCATTCCATTGCATGTGACGCCCACTTTTCGCACGGATCTGGTCGATGTGAAGTGGCGGCTGCACTTCGAGTTTGTCACTAGTACCTTGATGGATTTTGGCATTCCGAATCCTTCGGCGGGGGAGCTCAAGGCGCCCGCCGAACTGCCCGTGGAGACTATGGTGTGGAATCTGCCGGTTACCATTTATGCGGCGAATCCGTTACAGATCTACGCGCCAACTCAGACATATAATCTGCTGATTAAATAAGATTCTTGATTTTTGTACAAATATTGTTGCAATATATTGTTTTTGAAACTGGCGCTTTGTTTAGATTCATTTTGCTGCATGGCAACATTACGCGGCCAGCGTTGCCACTCTGTATATATGCCAGCTGTTAATAATTGTTATGAAGTGTGGCTGCCTTGCCAGTCAATGTTAACGCTGCTGCTGTTAAATATCAGTGCTGCACAGCCATCGAATAAACAGACAGAAAACAACTATATAATTAAAACGCCAAAGCAAAAAGGCAAAAAGGGGATTTCAAACTGTGATCTCAAAATGTATCAGGAGTATCTAAACCAACTGCAATCATCGCTCTTTCCGATGAATTCGGAGCAGCTGAAGGAGATGCTCAACGACGATGATAAATTGGACGACAAAGTCGACGAGGTGCTTGAGTCGCTGAAGAGCCAAAAAGTTAGCTTCTTCGAGGAGAATCGTAACAGGGCCGAGAAGAACATTGAAAAGGAACCGCAGGTGATCGAATTGCGCGCCAAGATAGCCGAGCTCAACGAGGAGGGGCGCACCAGTTGTGCGGCCGTCCAAGATCTGCTCGCCCAGATCAAGGAGAAATCGGGTGGAGTTGGCCAGGAGACGGCATTGGCGTTGCTCCAAACGGCGGCATCGGAAAGCGAGGAGCAGACGGAGGAGTGTGTGAAACGGTTCAATGACAACGAAATGAATGTGGAAGCATTTCTCGAGGAGTTCCTGGCCAGCCGCCGTACAATGCATCTGCGCAAACTGAAGGCGGAGAAGATGCAGGAGCTGATACGGAAACATAATTCTGCATTGCGTCAACCACCAGGTGGCGTCGCCTATGGAAATCTACCCAGCTTTTATCCAGGCACATCGAGCGGTGCAAGCGGAGGTGTGCCATATCCGATAATGGGTCCGCTGATGCCTATGCCGCCACCATCGCGTCCCTATTGAGCCCTCTGCGCCATAGTCATAAGTATTTTAATATTAAATTTGAACATGCTGCCATTGCAACAAAAAACAAAAAATGAAAACAGAAAGCAACAACAAAATAGAAGACTCTTTAAGCATGACTCATCTAGTGCTTTTTTATATATTATATTATTATGCACATTCGGTTGGCTTTAAAGTATTAAACACAAATGAATCTGGAAATAAAGCAATGCTCCTCGAGTTAAGATTTGAAGTTTATTTATATGGTATCCATTAAATCTATTTATTTAATGCACAAAAAGTGCTGCACACTTAAATAGTTAATTTGTATGCGTTTTTTAGCACTGCGATTGGCAGTTTCTTTTTAAAAAATTTGAATTAGTAAAGTAAAAATATGATGCGCAATAAAATTGTAGTTTAATCTTTCAACGAAATTGCAAATAAATTATTAATGTAAATTAATTACCCCGTTTGCTTTGTCGTAGGTATGACGTAACCATGACTTGAAAGTTTTAAGTAACAAAGCATGATTTTAATACTTCTATTTAACAGTAAAAACTCTTTAAGATGAATTTGTCCGCAATGAATTGATTTTCAGTTTGTTTTTAGCAGCGTCGCAGCATTTTTATATATTTTCTGAGAAGTTAACTAATTAATATAAGCTTAAGATCTTTTGGAAACTTCTATAAAACAAATCTAGAAATTTTTAGTTTTTAATTTCAATATGTATTTTGAGCCAACTAAATGCATATTAAGATAAAAAGATTTTATACAAAATTTAAAAATAAAAAAAAGTTGCTCGAGTTAAAATCTGTTGTTTATTGTTTAAAATGTTCAGTATTGCATTTTAAGTACATTTGCTGCCTTCACATTTCGCTCGCTGGCGACTTCATTTTGTATTAAAACTATAAACTATGATATATTATGTATAGATATATATATATATATATAAATTAAGCGAAAATTAATTACATTAATAAGAAAGTGAAAACTCTTGAGTACGCGTGTGTTTAAAAAATATATATATAATTTTGGGCAAAATAAAATAAAAACATTTAATAATTATGTTAAAAATGGAGCCAAGGGCTTTGGAGGCATGTTAATTGGATCTTAGATTAGAATGAGTTTTGGAAATTGTTTGTGTTTTACTAATAGAGTGGGATTGGAAGCATCGTGAATATGCAATATATATATATATTTATATAAGTGTGTGTGTGTGTGTGTGTAAATGATGTGATTGCTTTTTAGATTAAACTAAGGGCAAATGGAACTATCTTCCAATTTCACATTTGCCAAGGTTTCGATTTAATTTTGTTTTTACTTATATTTCCTCTTTTAAGAACTGTTAGTCTCTTGAATTCCAACGCTTCGCATTAATATATGCATATATCAGATATACACATATATATATACATAATATGTTTTATATAAAATATGTTAAACTTTTTGTTTCTTTTCTTTACGGCCGGTTTACACTTTAAAAGCTTGTTGACGACAACACATCCAGTGTGGATTTGTTGCCGTTGTGGTTGTTATCAAAAAATAGATGTGTAGATATAGATATAGATATATGCCTAAGATGGTTGAGAGGAGGTCGGTTAAGGGCCATCATGACGAACCAAATTCCCTCATCCATTTCTCATACTTGTCCAGATCGGCTCTGGACACACTCTTATTGCAGCGACTGATGGCTTCGTTGAAGTCCTTATTGGACACGGGCAGATCCACCTCCTCGGTGGCCAGCTGACGAATTTGCTCCGGCGTCAAGCCTGCTATCTTCCGTCGCATGGACATCATGCTGGCCTCCCTGTACATCGAATTTGGATTGGTTATCAATGCGGATTACAAACTCAGTACAGAAGAATTTGCAACTCACCTGCACACATTAGTTATGTCGGCTCCGGAGTAGCCATCCAGCTGATTGGCCACATAGTTAAGATCGACAGTGTCGTCAACCTTCACCTCACGCAAATTGATCTTTAGCAACGCCTCGCGACCCTCGTCAGTTGGCAGCGGTATATAGATTCGCTTCTCCAACCGACGTCGCAGTGCCTCATCGATGTCCCACGGGAAATTGGTAGCTGCCAGCACCATGACAACCTTGGCCTGCTCCTCGCCACCGCCGACACCATCCATTTGCACCAGCAGCTCTGATTTGACGCGTCGCGATGCCTCGTGCTCTGACTCGGAGCCGCGACGTGAGCACAGCGAATCAATCTCATCAATAAAAATGGTGCTGGGCGCATAGAAGCGTGCCATCTCAAACAGCAGACGCACCATTTTCTCTGACTCTCCCCGATATTTGGATGTCAGTGTGGCGGAGCTGACGTTGAAGAAAGTGGTGCCACATTCGGTGGCCACCGCCTTGGCCAGCATTGTTTTGCCGGTGCCGGGTGGACCAACCATTAAAACGCCCTTCCACGGGCGTCGTATACCCTGCAAAAACCAAAAATATATTAATCAATTGCATAAAGTTGTGGCAACTAGGTCAGTTATTTGAATACAACGCAGCTGTGCGTGCTCGAACCGGTTGGAAATTTAAACGCCCACAACAGCATTTTGTTATTGCCTTCCTCGTTTTGACATCGGACTTGTTTGCATCTGATTTTGCTTTGAAACGTTTCAATTAACATTTCATTTTATGACTATGATGAAAACAGGTTGCAATGCTCGACTAACAGTTACCCTAAACACAGCTGTTAAATATTAGAATTGCTAATAATAATTTGTTCAAAATAAAAATTCGATTTGATTAATTAAATCTGCGTTGCTTATGCAATCCTAATGCAAATTTTAAAGTAGATCATTAACATGTCTGTGCTTATTAAAATATTCGAATTTAAAGTCTTTTTCTGCTATCGGAAATCGATTTGCATATAAATGTATGAAGAAAAGACATTAACTTTCTTTAATTTTGTTTTGATTTGCTGATGCGTTTCTGCTTAAAAAAACTACTCATCTTTTTTACGTATTTGAGTATTTAACCGCAATGAAGATAATTCTAAATATCGAAGAGTGACGCACCTTGAAATAATCCGGCATCAGCATGGGCAGGACAACGGCCTCCTCGAGCAACCGCTTGGCATCCTGCAGATCGGCAATGTCGCTCCAGCGCACCTTGGGATCCTTCTGCAAAATATCACGTTCTATGTGGGAAATAAGTAAAATATTTATATTTATATTGATATTTATAGAACTGGTTTGGGGCACTCACCCAATATGTCGACAAGCTCCGCTTCGATGTGATTGTTGGGTTGAAATTTGCGTTCCTCTTCGGCTGATTGTTGGTCGCCCGCATCGCCGTCGATGTTGTAGCCATTGGTGATCGCAGACGTTGGATCATCGTCCTTCCCATCGTTGTTGTTGTTGTTGTGGTTATTGTTGGAGGTGGACAGTTTGCGTCCGCCGGCGGCGCGACCATTGGTGCCGCCATTACGTGCGCTGCTGGAGGTGGATGCCGCCGTTGCCGATGACGACAGGCGGTTACTGCGCGTTGTTCCATTTCGGGCAGTGCTCTGTGGGATTGTGCTGGGTCGGTTGCCACTCTGTGTGCCCCCAGTTGTTGTACGCCGGATATTTGTTGTTGTTGTTGCTGTTGCCCGACGACCAACAGTTTGAACGGATGGCGGCGGTTTCGGTGGTCCCCATACATCCGGATCTTTTGGTGGCGGCGTCCATATATCCGGATCCGGTTTAAACCATGCAGCTGGATCTTTGCTCACATTACTCTCCTCACTAAGCTGTGCGCGCAGCTTGTGTGCAAATTTCGTATTCTGCAAATCCAATGAAATGTCCATCAGTGTGCGTTGTATGGCCTTGATTTTAGCATGCTCCTGACTGATCTGCTGATTGATCTATTGTCACATATAAGAAAAAGTCCACGGTTAGAATTTGAATTGATTTTGAAATTCCATATGACTTACCATGTTCCATTTACCTTTGCGCATGGGATCCACAGTGCCTTTAAGCAGACGTGCCAGCATGCCCTAAATTAAGCATTCAATTTGGTATCAAATATTGATTAGATTAAATTCGAACGAAACTGTATAAATATTGTTGGGTCTTTCTAAGTTTCTTATGATTAATTTAAGGGCTCATTAAACAGTAGCAATTTTAGAAAAGATAAAAATGTTTCTGTTTTAATTCATCTGACTAAAAGCGCTCATTTTTTCTGTCCTAAATATTTGCTTTTAAGATATTTTATATACTTATATACATATATATATATATATTTTTTTTTTTCTAAGAATTTGGCAAAGCTTGTGCAATTTATCAGACTTTTATATCTTGTAGCTACTAAAGAAGTAATTGAGCTAAATTCAAGTTTGTTTGTTAAGTTTTTTTTTGTTTAAATTATTTAATACAAAATTACTGATTGAAAGATTCTATTACTTCTATATATGTGCAAAAGTTTTATCGATTTAATTGGTTAACTATATCTGTAGTTCTTATTGGAATAATAATAGTTATAAAATCTTTCTTTTAACTTATCATTTTTTTGTACCCGTTTTTTACCCGTTATCATATGATATTCATGCTAAAAGATAATAACTTATCGGTCAATAATTGTCTTTTTGCATAAAGTTTTTGTGTTTCATAGGATATCTTTAAGTTAAAGTTGAGTTGTGTTAAATGGAGTGTTATTATTATATTGACATGTAAACAATAGCTTATCAGCACTGAACTAATTTGTCATGTGTACACAAAAAAACTGCTGTTGTATGATTCAGTTTTAAGGTTTATTTCACTGATGGATGTGATTTCTTAACCTTCGACACGAAGAAAGAAAGAAATATAACTGTTCTTTTTGGGTTGAATACACGCCGCGTTTGTGTAATTTCTTATTTATTTTTGTTAGTTTTATGTTACCTGCAATCCCTCGTAGTAGATGCAGGCAGAGTCGTAGTTGCCAGTGAGGGCCATGTCTCGTGCTAATTTGGCATTCTCGCATATTTCTTCAATTGTAGTTTTGGCCATTACGGTCATTCCTACGCAAGTGGTTGTCTTTTGCTTGCCACCTCGCAGTAACTGCTCGAAATCAGAATTGGAATCGGAATTGAGGAACAGGTTGTTGTCGTTGTAACCAAAAACGAAACACAAGATTAGTGCCAATTAAAGTCATAAGCGTTGTTATTGTTGCTGCTCAAGTGCGTAAGCCTCTCGCTCTCACTCTCTCTTTCTCTCTCGCGCGCGCTATCTTTGTATATTTGCTCTCAGACAATAGAACGGAAGCAACGCAGTGGCTTTGTCACTTACACAAACACACACACACATTTATACATTCACACACTAGCTAACAAAATTGGAGACAATCACAAACACACACATACTTGTGCAGGTAAAAATGGAAAGTAAGTAGCGGCCGCTCAAAATAACCGAAAATAATAAAAGAAGATAGCAATGGCAACGACCGAAGACAACTACAAAAGTACTAGCACACACACTCATACAAACACATACATATATCTTTATATGTAAGAAGACAGCAAGTGCGCTAATTATAAGCACAATTGTTCGGCTGCTGCTTCTGCTGTTGTCACCAAATTTAAAAGAAGCAAATGTGCTCCCATTTCCGAGTTGACTCGAGTCAAAGCCGCAATACGTGAAAATGAAATGAAATAAATGTTAAAAAACCTTGCAGCTGACAAATAAGGCGCTTGACCTTGTTGAGTCGTCGCTTTTGAATAATTCTTTCAAGTCAACGACGTTCAACTTTGTATGCAAAAAAAAAATTAATAAAAAAAAACTAACACGAGCGCTCGAAAACACACACAGGCGCGCACACACACACAGCCAAGAACGAGCAAAGAAAAAACAGAGCTCAAATTTCCGCGGCGTTTAAGTTTCGTCAAACAAATCACAATCACACACACACACGGGGAGACACGCACACAGACGTAGAGAGAGGGCCGCTTGCTGCCGTCAGTTAAACTGCACATAAAATACAATGTTTCTGAAGATTTACGTAAATCGAATGTTTTTGTTATTCTGTTTGCATTTTGCACTTGCATTTTTTTTTTTAACAAATATGAATGTTGAACGCGCTACGTGGGGGCGTCAGCAGCAAGCGATTACGTTCAGTTTTTCAATGCGGTCAGGGGGCCAGTTTACTTACGGTTATGGACATTAGTACACTGGCTTTGTTACACGGTGTTGCAAGCTTAAACTTTATGAAAAATAATATTTATTTAAAATTAAATGCTATGCGCTAGCTAAAATAAACGGCTGCTGCGACTTCTGCGGCAATTGTTGTTGCTTAATACTAACGCAATGCAAGCGATGGCCGTATGTATCGATATCACAATGCCTACCGATATCTAATCATCGATATCAATTTCATATTTAAATTGATGTCAGTTCAATTAAAAAATACCAATTATATTTAGTACGTTTATCTATAAATAGATAACTATATATACATTTATTATGAATTAAGCTTGTAAACTTGCCTGAGCTAAAATCTACTTGGGAGACTATAAGCAGAAAAAATCAATTTGATTATTAAAATACTGAATTAATTCAAGCAACATGTCTGACGCATGCACCAAAATTAATTGAACGACAGCTTGATCGTGTCTGTGTCCCAGCCTAGATAACAAAAGAAGCAAGCACGTTATCTGCGTCTCATATTAGTTGTGGTTTAAGCTCACTTAAGAAAGGTCTTTCTTTTGTTAAATTTAGCGCTTACGTTAGTGGCGGCGTCATAATGACAACGCCCACACTTGCAAATCTTGAGAAGGTCCTTAAGAGAGACCCCACAGCAGCAGCCAAACAAATCGCCAACGGTAAGTGAGTCAACTTCTCAAAATTCCAAATCAGCTGTTTGCTAATGTTTTTTTTTATTGCTGTTGTACAATTGTATTTGGTGGCCATCTATCAATTAGAGATCACCGCTGGTATCTACAGAATTGATGCATTGGCCGAGCAATTGGGCTTTGCTCTGACCTCTTTGGAAACCGAACAACGCGTCGCGGGTACAACTCTCTTTTCCGCCGTGCTAAATGCTCTGCCCAACGATGCACTCAATGCCAAGGAATTGGAATTTTTGTGCACCTTTTACACGGATCGGCTGCGTGATCATCACAATGTGATGCCGGCGATTATTGACGGAATGGGCGCACTCGTGCGTATGAATAACGTGCCGGGCGAGAGTGTGACTCAGCTGCTCCATGCTTTCTTTGACAGTACAACATGCCAATCGCAGACGCGCAGCGATCGCACCAAACTCTTCGAAATGTTCGAGTTCCTCACAACACATTTCCAGCCCGGTGAGTTCTCCAGCTCAAGCTGTAGATATAAATTTAACCTTAACCTTAAATCAAACCCATCTCATCGTTTGTAGAGCTGACAAAAATGGCCGGTGACTTTTTATATGGTCTAATAAATTCCATTGATGGCGAACGTGATCCTCGCAATTTGGATATCATTTTCAATTTTATGCCCGGGTTCATATCACAATATCCACTGTTGCATTTAGCCGAGGAGCTAATCGAAGTGCTCGCTTGCTATTTTCCCATCGACTTCAATCCCAGCAAACAGGATCCAGCGGCCATTACCCGCGATGCCTTAGCTGAAAAACTTACTAATTGTCTCGTTGCCAGCGAACAGTTTGCCGAAGTGACGGTCACCTTGGCCGTGGAGAAGCTGGAGAGCGAACTTCTAGTTGCTAAAATGGATTCCATTGAGTTGCTGGTAAAATTGTAATAATTACACAATTTGGCATATTTTTTATACAGTAATTTATCTTACAAACAGCATCAAGCGGCTCTCAAATTCAAGCCCGCAGTGCTGGAACCGTATTTTCCACAAATATGGCAGGCGCTGAAGGCTGAAACATTTCCCGGCTCAGAAAATGCGGATGTGGTGCGCAACGCGCTAAAAACACTCGCCGAATTGCTGAAAGCTGCCGCCAAGGAGCCGACCATCAGTCATAATCATCAGACCATTGTTCTGGGCGTTGTTCTGCCCCACTTGAGTGATATGCATCATCGTCTCTTCCCACCAGCAACGGCAATAGCGCTGATGTGTGTCTCTGGCGATGCACAATATGCCGGTGACAAGATATTGAACACCTTCCTGATCAAATTGCAGACCATCGAGCTGAACTCGACCAGCAACGAGGAACGCATTAAGTTTTATCATATCATCTCGCAGGTCTACAAATTGGCTGACCTGCGTGATTCCCTGAATAAGTTGGATAAGAACATATTGCTGCCACTGCAGGATGATGTGATTTCGGCGCTGCGTTTGTGCGAAAGTGAGGATTTTGCTGTTAAGCAGCCGGAGGATTTGGAGCTGCAGCGAGCCGCTCTGTCGGTTTTAGAAAAATGTGCGCCATCACTAAGCGAATCGCAGCGTGCCCTCATCTACAAGTGCCTGGTGCAGTTAATCAGTCATCCCCACATCGATCTGGATTTTAAATCGCTGACTGTCAGTCTGGGTGCACTGCAGCCAGTTGAGTTGCAGTCCAATTTCATTGACATTTGCATGCGCAATTTTGACATATTCTCCGAATTTATAAAGCGCAAAATTTATACGAATCTGTTGCCGCTGATGCCACAAATGGCATTCACGCAACGCATTCTCGAGCTGGTCATGCAACAAGCGTTTGGTCCCAATGTGTCGGAGCCAACACGCCAGTTAGCGCTGGAGGCGCTCCGTTCGCTGCTTGTTCAGGAGGATCAACGCTTTGTCGTGGAGCTACAACAGCAATCAAATCTGCTGCACAAACTGATTGAATTGGCCAAGCAGACGCAGCCAGAATTGTCGCTGCCAGCGTTGGAATTGATTGCCGCTGCGCTCAGTCAGATCATGCAACAACTGTCGCTATCCGAGCAAAGCGCCATTGTCAGTGAATATTTGCCAACGTTGCAGCTGCAATTGACCACAAATCTCTATGTGGCCAAGGGTCTGCTTGGCTACCTGCACAAGGACATCGCTCTCGACGATCATTTCGAGCGACTACTCGACGACCTAACCAAATTGTCACTCAATGCGGACAATGAAGAGTTGCGCGGAATTGCGCATCGCTTGCTTTGCAGCCTGGTCAACAAAATGGACAACAATGCAACGAATCGCGACCACGTGAAAAAAATAACTAAACGCCTGAAGGCGGCCATTAAGGAGGGCGATGAATATGCGGTTCATGCGCTCGCCTGGATTGCCAAGGGACTCGTGGTGGCCGGTTTCGAGGAGGCCGCCGATATTGTGGGCGATGTGAGTGCATCTGAATATTTATTTTTAAGTATTTTTCTTATTGCTAATATTTGTTTAAATTCTTACAGATCTCTGATCTGCTGGAGCATCCCTCAATGAGCGGCGCCGCTGCTGTGGCCTTTGACGTAATCGCTGCCGAGTTTCCCGAACTGGATTTACCCGTGGTCAAGTTTCTGTACAAGCAGAAATTCTTTCAGGCCATCATGGGCAAACTGGGCTCCAAGTTGTCCAACTATTGCGAGCATCACGTCAAGGCATTCATCTATGTGCTGAAGGCGACGCCTCATTCAGTACTCAAATTGAATATAGAACAACTGGGACCGTTGCTCTTCAAGACTCTCGACACCCACACCAATGCCCATTCGCTGTGCATAGCTCTGGGCATTTGCGCGAACTTTGTGCACCATAAGGATGAGTACTTCCAGGCGCATCTGGGACACATAATACCCAGTTGCCTGGAATTGTCCAAGCACAAGCCGGAACTTAATATGGTCAGTGATATTATATCGAACCGGTTTCTCAATGTTTAGCTAAGGTTTTATTTAATTTATATTTTTTTTAAAGAAGAGTTTCTTAAAATATTTATTTGAGTCTTAGGCTTCTCGAGAAATTTTTTCAGAATTATTTGCATTAATCAAGTCTGGGGACTATTTTTAAAGTTAATTCTTATATTTAACTTGTAGTTGTGTTTATGTATGAAATGAGAAAACAGTAAAGAATTTTTAGGGATCTTATAAATAGAAGAGTGAACTTGTAGCTAAACTTTAAAAGATGTTTCTCAATAACTAAATCAGCAGTGGATACAGAAAGCGGATACACAGAATATTTCATCTGTTCCTAACAAGCGCTGAGCAGGAGCAGAAATAATGTTCTAAAGATTTTGGCAGCTTGTGCAGATGTCATTACAGATCGCTTGGGCGGTCTATTGACATGTGTGAGAACTAACCAGTTGGAACATTGAGAAACTGTTCAATAAATACATAACTAAATAATTAAATTTAATTTTCAATTTATATCTTTCACAGCAAGTGCGCATTGCAGCGCTGCAGCTGCTCTATGATATTACCCAATATCCAACTTATCTGCTGCTGCCGCACAAGGTGGATGTGACCCTGGTGCTCGCTGCTGCTCTTGATGATCCAAAGCGTCTGGTGCGCAATACTGCTGTATTGGCACGCAACGCTTGGTTCCTTGTGGGTGCGCCCAACGGTGATTAGATTAGCAAGACGGCAAAGATGCCAGACTGTAAATTTTTATTAACTATGATTTAATTGACAATGAGAGCAATATACGCACAAATGTTAGATGAGCGTCTTTTTATTGGTAGTTTACTTTTGGCTAGCTTGCTTTAATAGGGATGATCGCACTGGGATCGTGCCATCAGCGCACATTTCTGGGAACGCTGCACTACGTCGGGACAGCGACGTTTGCGCATGAAGCGACAGTCCTGGAAGTAGCCCTCGTTGCGTGGAAAGCCGTGCGTCATATCCTGAAACGTGAGCAGTCCCAGACCCCAGATCTTGCCGCCACGAAACTCACCCTCGAACTTCATGCCGTCCGAGCGCCAAAAGATGCCGTTACCATGAAACCAGCCCTGATGGAACTCTCCCTCGTATCTGTGGTTTATAAATATTAAAATTTTATTTACTTATTTAAGAAAAAAGTTCTTTTGCATTGAAGAAATATTTGGAATAAACTATTACTCACTTGGCGCCATCGGGAAACCAGAGGCAACCCAGTCCCTGGCTGAGACCCTCCAGAAATTGTCCGTCATAGCGAGTGCCGTCGGCCAACTGCAGATGCCCGACGCCATGCTTCTGTCCACGTTGATTCCATTCGCCAATGTAGCGACTGGCGTCCTCGTAGCGCCAACCGCCAACCTTGACGGCACCGGCACTGTACGGGCTCTGACCCTGTGGATGTTGATGGTGGTGCTGCTGCTGCTGTTGGTTCTCAATGCGTGCCGTGGTTACGCCCACGCTGCTCACTGGAATGCCAAAGATTGTAATCTAATGATAAATGCACATGCTAAAATTAAATTACTGTCATCATCGTAGTCATCCATGGCCATTGCTCCAAACTGATTTTATTTATATATATTTTGTGTGTGTGTTTTTTTTTGGGAACTGCACATGTGGCTATTCAAACAGCTACTGAGCTTGCATTCGAATTGTGGCAACACAAATTGTGGCACCTTCTGTGGCTTCAATGCACTGGCCCCGGTTTAAATCTAATTAGCATATTGAGTGAATGCATAGTGGTGCATCAAACATTGCAATTAAATGTAAAAACATCAATCGAACTTAAATTAATAGAGAAATCAAATCTATGAGCATTTAAAATAATATTTTCTTAAACGAGAAATATCTAAAGGTGTTCTTCAAAATCAGACTGAGCACTTTTATAAATCACTTAAATAAATTCAGCTATTAAATCAATTTTTTCAACATTTTTTATATTTTATTTCTAGATTAAATTAAATTAAATTTAATTTTAAAATTAATTTTGTTCTCTGCTTGTTGACCATTTTTTAAGAAACATTTTTTATATATAGTTATAAATTGTAGGATAGAAAATAAAATGTATATTTACAAATTTAAGCATCAACGCGAATTGTTGTTTAATTTAAACATAAAATCTTTGATTACTTTAAATACAAACCCTTTTTGGTTTAATTAAAATTAAATAAAGGCTAAAAAAATTATATTTGTCATAAAAATATACTAAATAAGATGCAACATATTTGTTTGATGTTATTTATTTATTTTGATTTTTGAAATCAATTTATATTTTACACAGAAATTGCAATACAATATGACAAATATTTTATATTTGAATAAGATTTACTAGATTTAATTGTACTATTATTTTCTGCTTGAAGCGTTCAAATTAATTTATATTTTTTAAATATTTGTAAAACTTCCTAAAGCAGTTTGTTTATTGACATATTGCTCGAAATTATAAGCTTTCGGAAATTATGATCGCTATTTTATATTTTTTAATTTTGAGATGAAGAATCATCTATTAAAGAATTTTTTAGGGATTATACAAAACTCATTTATATTTTATTTGGCTATATAAATTTTTAACCTTTTTTAAATTATAACAATTTTTTTTTATTTACCACAGTTTCTTAATTTTTTACCCACAATTTTTTAATTACATGTGCGCAACTGTTGTCAAGGCTGAACGAATTGGTCAACTGTGGGAAGTAACTGTAGCCATGACAACGTCCAACAGACGCCACAACAAATCCCGATTGTACATTTTTCAATTTTAATCGCGAAAATGCTGCATCAGGGCATAATCCTACGTGAAGGACACGTCACACGAACCATATACAATCTGGTAAGTTTAGTCAGAGTAGCTGATCAAATATTTAGTTACTAAAACTCTTTGGCAGATCAAGGATAAGCGCTACGAGGATGTCATCGAGTGCATTGCAAACTGCGGCGAGGCGGCGAATACCCGAGCAGGTCTCTCCACGCTGGGGCACTGCTATTATCATGCCCAGAAGTATGAGGAGGCTGCCAGTTGCTACGAACAGCTCTGCCAGCTGGTGCCCAAGGAGCCCAAGTACAGGTAAGATTGGTCTTGACCGACTAGCAGATAATCTGCACCCAGCTCAACTTAATATGTTCTTTTCACATTGTGATCCTTATCAGATTTTACTATGCCCAATCGTTGTACCAGGCGGGGATCTTTGCGGATGCATTGCGTGTGCTGAAACAGATCGGTGACAAGGAGTCCGAGTTGCGGGAACAATGCCTGCAGCTACAGAGTGCCATTCTGTACTCCAGCGAGGACTACGCTGGGGCACAGAGTCTGCTCAATCAGCGGGCCGGCGGCACAGCGGAGACTCTAAATGATGAGGGTTGTTTGCTGTACCAGGCGGATCAGCATGAGGCTGCGGTGCAGCGTTTCCAGACCGCACTCCAAGTGGGTGGCTTCAATCCCCTGGTGGCCTACAATGTGGCTCTGGCGCACTTTCAGCGCAAACAGCGGGCTCAGGCACTGGACTACACTGCCGAGATTGTGGAGCGTGGCATGCGCAATCATCCGGAGCTGGGCATCGGCGCCCAGGTGGACACCGAGGGCAGTGCACGCAGTGTTGGCAATCCCATCACCATGGCCATTTCGGGCATAACGCAGGCACTCAATCTGAAGGCCGCCGTGGAGTATCAGGATGGCAATGTGGAGGCGGCACGCGATGCACTATTCGATCTGCCGCCACGTGCGGAAAGCGAACTGGATCCGGTTACGCTGCACAACATGGCACTGACAGACGCCCAAGGACCGGTGGCGGGTCTACGCAAATTGGCCTTCCTGCTGGAGCTGGGCGCACCGGCCTGTCCCAAGGAGACCTTTGCCAACATTCTGCTGATCTGCTGCAAGCATGAGCTATACGAGACGGCCGCCGATATTCTGGCCGAGCACACGGATCTGACCTACAAGTATCTATCGCAGTATCTGTACGAGCTGTTGGACGCACTGATTACGGCTCAGACCAGCGGCGAGTTGGCCGAAAAGAAACTGGGCACACTTGCCTCCAGTTTGTCGGGCAAGCTGCGCAGTCTGGCGGCTCGGGTGCAGGAGGTGCGGGCTACGAGCGAGCAGCAGGCGCTCAGGGATGCACTCAAGGATTACGAACAGGCACTGGAACTGTGAGTAGCATGAATGAAGAATATTTTTGATCTATGTCAAAGTCCCTCCAATTCATCGCAGCTATTTGCCAGTGGTTATGGCACGTGCCTGGATCTCGTGGCGTGAGGATGATTTTCTGGGTGCAGAGCGTGAGTTTCGCTCCAGTGCCGAGTTCTGCTCGGAGAATGCCATCTGTTCCGTGTGGCGTCTGAATGCGGGTCATGTGCTTTTCATGCAGGACAAGTACAAAGAGGCTGCTGCCTTCTACGAGCCCATTGTGCGCCAGCACTCGGATGACGTAGGTTCAAACAGGCCAGGTTAAAGTCTTCCTTACCAATTATTGCTTATCCATTTTGCAGATCATGTCCGTTTCGGCAGCGGTGCTGGCCAATCTGTGCGTCTCCTACATCATGACATTCCAGAACGAGGAGGCCGAGGAGCTGATGCGCAAAGTGGAGAACGCCGAGGAGCTGAAGGGCAATCAGGGCAAGCAGTATCATCATCTGTGCATTGTCAACCTGGTGGTGGGTACTCTCTATTGCGCCAAGTCCAACTATGAGTTTGGACTCTCGCGCATTGCCCATGCCTTGGAGGGTGGATCGGGTGCTCGCCTCTATGCTGACACCTGGTTGCATGTGAAGCGCTGTATGCTCGGCCTGCTCACTGGCATGGCCAAGCAGAACATCATCCTGCCCTATCCAGCCGTGCAGGAGGTGCTCAACTTTCTTAAATCCTGCGAGGCTTATGGCTTATTCACGCCGGCCAACATCTATGCGGCCACGGAGCAGGCGCCCAACGAGCCGCTGACCATTGGTCTGGAGGCCAGGAAACTGAGACTACTCTTGATCAAGCTAAGCGAGTATGAGAACTACTGAGAGTACTGGCATGCTCTCTATAAAGATCGATTACAAATCTTCATTAAAAGCACTAAATTATTATAATTATTTTTATTTCAAATTTAATTTCAAAATTTATCAAACTGGTTTAGCAACTTATATATTTTTTTATCTCTTTTTCGAAATTATTGTGGCTTGATAAAAACAAAAAAAAAGGTTGATATAAAAAAAGCAAAAATGGGACTTAAAAAAAAAGACAACTTGAGTTAAATTTATGTTGACTTATTAATAATATTTAAAAATTCAGAAAGAAAAATGTTTTGAAAGACTTCTAAGAATTGACTGAAAATATTTGACCACTCTTGCTATTTTCAGATCTTCTGGATTAATGTATAATTATATCCAATAGATATTTACGAAACTCACCACTAAATTCATTAGGCTTCTGAAATGGGGAAAGATCTTTTCTAAAAGCTATCAATATGTCAGAGCTCCTCAGGAGATGGCTTTGAATAAAATAAAGCACAGATCATAATAATAATAGTAAAACATTTCTATAAAAACTCATTTAAAAAGTTCACATAAAAAGTCAAATGGTTTTCTTTACAATTTGTATAATTAAATTTATTTCAATATATTTTACGTTGCGCTGTTGAATTTAATTTAATATTTTCTTGTGTATAATGTTGCCTAATGGATTACAAGTGTTTAAAAATGATTATATTAATGTTATTGTATTTTTTTTCCGGACTGCACACGGAACAAAAGTTCCACAAAACTTGACGATAATTCATGCGGATCGTCGTGTCATAAGAACGAAAATAAAACTGCAAGCCAAAATGAATGTTTTGCCTTAGCTTAAGCATTAACATAGATGCATATATATATATATATATATAAATATACATATATATAAGTATATATTTAAATAGATGTATAGAATTTGGCATGGCGTATCTAGGCCAGCACCGCTGAGGTGGCCATCTCACTAACACCACATGTATTATCACCACGGTAGACGCGATAGTAGCCCTGCTCGCCCCAGCGTGGACCCCACGAGTTCTTCACAATCCAATAGGGCAGCGTCTTGTGGAAGTTGGGATAATCGGAGACACCATAGCCGACAATCAGTACGCCATGATCGAGGTTCTTTTTGGAGCAGAGCGGTGCCCAAGGATGCGAAACACCGCCACGATAGAACTGCATCGCATTCGCATTTAAGCCTAAAAAGGGAACGTTTCAGTTCTAGTTAACAGGTATCAAATTGACAAGCACTCACCGATCGAAATGGGTCCATTGGTGAGCAACCACTCCTGCATGGCTGTTTCATTGCCCTTGGGCAGATCCACAAAGCCCGAGACTTGAACATGCGAGAGTGTTTTGTTGAAATGACACTGCATCTTCTTGGCTGCATACGGATACTCTGATTCGTATTCGAGCCCACCAATGTCCTTGATGGCTCTGAAAAATGAAGTAGTTTAGTTCATATAATTATATAATCCCAGTTCAAATCAAGCGCTTACTTGTAGGCATTGTCCATGAGGCCACCATTGCAGGCACTGTCCGTGGAATCGCAGTCGAGCAGCTCCTGTTCGGAGAACTCTTGCAACTCGCCCGATTTGATGGCATACAAGCCCTCAATGTTGCCAGTGACACTGAATGCCCAGCAGGAGCCACATTGTTTTTGATCCTTGACATGCGTCACAGCCTTCTTTTGACGCCAATCAAACTCCTTGGGCATCACACCTGCATAGGCGGGCACCACTGCCGCCGCACCACCCGTCGGTTTGTCCTCGCTGCGCTGCCAGAGGCCAGCGTTCATTTTGTACTCGGTGCTGGTCATGTCGGCAAACTGGGTGATGCCATATTTGGCACTGCCACGCTCATTGGCGTTGAGTTCCTCGATGGTGCGCAGATTCTGGCGGAAGATGCGCAAACGCATCTGATGCTCGGCTGTGTTCGCATATTGACGCTTGTATTTCAACTGGAACTTATGGAACAGATGCTCCATCTTGTTGAGCGTGTGATGGTTGTGTTTCTTGTGCGTCTTCTTCTCGGCCCACTCTACGGATCGGCTGTGGCGTGCATGCACAGTCGGCTGATTGCGGCACTTGAACGTGATATCGTGTCCCTTCTCCAGCCAGGGCTGTGCCCAGATCTCCACAATGCAGCGATGCAGCGCATCATTGCCGTCCGTCAGATCCGCATCGATGCGTGTCAATGTGCCCGACACAACTTGACGCGACGCCGAATACACCTTGATAATCCTTAAGTAAAAGAAATTTGTTTCTTATATTTGTTGGTCCAGTTATAATGATAGTTCTGAAGACTTACTTGTAATGCGGTCCCTCGCCAGCTGTCAGTTTGTCCAGTGTGCGCTGAAGTTGCTCCTCCGCCTGCTTCTCATCGAAAGGCCTGATACCGCCCACTGGCACATCATTGAGACTGCGCTTATTGCGGCTTGACTGCAATTGCAAAAGAATATAATAATTTATATAACATTTTCTTTCACTGGGTATGAACACCATTCACATTTTAGACAACTAAAAGAAATTATCTGTATATAAACAGATCTTGGAAAAGAAAACTATTTAGTTAAGATGAGCAAACCCAGAACTCATCTCTTAAGTACAACTAAGTCTCGCGTTTTAAATTTTATTTGTTTTGTTGAACAAAATCTGGGTTTCTAAACCGATCTTAATTGGCCTGGCAGGAAAGCTTAATTAAACTGTAAACTAAACTAAGCACACATAACTTGTGATTAAATCATTACAAGATTTATTAGTTTCAGTGAAAAAAGAGAACTTATAAACTAAATCCGAGTACAAGTTTTATAGGTTTAAACAACGAACAATTTGGTTAACGCATATTGGCTGTTGCAGCTAAAGCAGTTATTAGCTATAAGCCACATTCGGCTGGTACAACGTAGTCGTTCAATATGCGAACAATATGCATTTTTTTGTTGGGTGATTTGGGAGCCATTTGTCCAACTGCAGAGTGCAGCATCTGTTCATATTGGAGGCGCTCCATATTCTGTTCACGACGATGCACAACCATTGCAGCAGCGGCCAGTGTCTCGTTCCGTAGCCAACTGGTCATTATCCAAATGCTTCGAATGCGTAACAACAGCGACGATGGCTTCATTTTTCAATATATATGTTTGTATGGTCTGATCAAAGTCGAAAACGCTATTTTTATGGCCAGCACAAATGCCTCTTAATTACTGGGGAATTTTATAGCTTGTATTTTGCACCCACGAATTGAAATTGCTTAAAAACGTGTAGCAAACGGATATAAAAAATATTTTCAGTATTTTGAATAATGTTCTAGTCGTGTTTAACGTCAAGTAAATTTTGATAGTGTGAAAACAACGCTTTAAACACTTCAAGCTGCGCCTGCTGAGTGTGTGTGCCCCAAAACTGTGATATCAAAATGGGGAACACACTCGATTCGGGCACTAATCTTTCTCAGCTCAACCATTGGAAGCACAAACGCATGGAATATGAAATATGCTTAAATACACAAATTGCATTATTTTGGAGATGAGCGCGTGTTCGAATTGGAGCTGGAAATGAAACATGCCTGACAACTCAACTCACAAGCTTGAAATTATTGATATAGGAATATTATTTTAACTTGAGTGTGTAATATACCCTACTATTATATTAGATTAACGAGATTTTACTATATTTTTATTTCTATGAGTTGATATTCTTTTAAGTATTTTAATATACCTCGTTTCTAGCTTGTTTGATTTTTAAAATCTAACAATTTTTAGATAATTTTACTAGAAGATTGATATAATTCTAGTTGATTTTGCAAAAGTACCTATTATATTTTTAGCGAGACTTATATATATGTGTGGATTATTGAGACTATGCTATAACTTAAACTGGAAGATTTTCTATCAACAAATATCTCTAGTTAAAAAACCTATCTTAAATTTTGCTTATTAATTAATTTTCTAAGATCAAAATACTTTTCAAGCTAATGTGAATATTATTTCTTAACCCTCATTTGCGATGATTTGAAGCTTGTCAGTATTTAACTAAAATAACATTTTTTATAAAGTGTTGTCAATTTAGAACTTTAATAATTTTGATTAACATTTGAAAATATAATATTCATTACACTTCACAGCTTCAAAAATAGATTTTTCCTTCAATTTCAGCAATATTTGCAAACTATTTAATTCTGATAGACACCTCGTGCTTGCGTGAGTCAGATAAGGCCAAGAACAACACGGGGCCAACTCTGGGAGCAATGTGATGGCTAGCAAAATCCACTTAGCCAACACATAGATGGAAACAGAGAAATAGAGGAACGCACAGATGCGAAAGGCAACAATAACAGATGCGCCGCATGATGAAACCATTTCAATTCGAAAACCAAAACCAATTAAACCAAACATTTTGGTTGGAAAATGTTAGTTTCCCCATTGGCAATGCCAGATTATTTGGCTGTTGTTGAGAGCAGGCTCAAAATGGCGGAGCGTGTCTCCAAAGGAGGTGGAGCAGCTGTCGGAGCAGGGCATTGCAGGTGAGCACAGCACATCGATGAAGATTTGTGAGAGTAAGAGACGGAGAGAGAAAGAGAGAGAGAGAGAGAGAGAGAGAGAGCGAGAGATGCAATGAGAACAATACAAAATGAAATGTAATGGCAACGACGTGAGTATAATTAAAAATTGGTTCAACGTAGCAAGATGTATGCCTGCAGGGGGGGTTTGTGGCAGGCAGCGGAGTCGCTTGTGTTTCCGTTTGACCTGTCGCTACATAAATTCATTAAGCCGCTTGTGTGCACCTCTACCCACACTATCACCACCCAAAAAGCCTGCCACCAGCCCCTATGCACTCATTGCAGTTAGATATTTCAACAGGAATTATAATCTAAATTATGTAGAGGTCTCAATTGGTTTTCAATTGCGCAAATGGAGCGTAAAACTCAATCCAAAATTGACAGTTGACAGTTGACAATGGGCCGACACTCGATTGCTTTGGCAAAAAACCACAGATTATTTACTCCACCCAACAAATCGGCTTAACAAATTGTAAAACTGTCGACACTCGTTTTGGTTATTTTGTGCTAAACGGGGACTTATGAGGTTTTCAGAATACACATCTACATCTAACTATATAAACACATATATATATATATATATATATATATATATATGTACAACATATACATAGAGACTAGCTGGTTTGTGTCGGGTCAAGTGCTTTTTTTATACCCTGTATGCATTCATGAAAAAGTGTATACCAAAGTTCTTCATTTGTTTAGAAGGTATTTTGAAATCTTATAATTATATAAAATAATTAATACTTTTGAGAAATTCTGTTTAAATATGACCTAGAAAACTCTGCGTAATTATTTTCAGTTTGGTTAGATTTTATTATTTACCTTTACTTTTATTTTGTTTATTTGTTAAATAGAATAACTGAATTTTAGCCCAAACACGATATAATCTTTTTAAGGTTTAGATATTCTATTTCTTGTGTTTATATAAATTATAATTAATTTTTTGCTGTTTCTATGAAATTTTCTGCATTTCTTAAGTTGCACTCATTTTTTGATTCTTTGATTTATAACTGTATTTATGTACATACTGAGTTTTTGAGTAATTGATGGTCTGCGTAATATGTGATTATTTTCTAGTAAAATTAATTTTTTTTATTTTGTTGTCTATGTTATTAATTCTAATTTCAATAGCGACGGTGAGGCGGCTTCAGATGCGTCTGTTGGGTGTTGTTGAAAGTAGAGCATCAAGGATAATGAGAACACTTTTGCCGTACACACACACACACACACACACACACACATTCATGTGACACTTGAGCTAGTCTCCACCTAAGTTATGAACATACCTCTATA